>CM069415.1:3698862-5034504 GCA_035609135.1 Eleutherodactylus coqui
ATCACACATTCCGATATATAATATAAACAGAGATGCATATTATAAATCCTGATACCTAATATACATCACTACACATGATAAACATTCTGATATGTAATATGCGCTATGTTATTATTACTCTCCTCGTCATTTCGTTGTGTGCCGCTCCAGTATAATAATTGTATAATGACTGTTATTGATTATTATCATGTTGGTAGAGATCACTTGATACCCGGGTTACAATATTGCTGAACCTCCTGGAAGCAGATGTTTGGGGGGTTATGTGATTCCATGACGTTTTCAGTTTTTTCATGTTATGATCGGTCTTGATCTGCAGTATAACCGGATCACCCGTAATCCATATTACAGATAATAGTCCGTAATCTGCGCCTGTACTAATGATCAGAGGAACGAATAATAGAAATAGACGATCATATAATGTAATTACTAAATGCAGAGCCAAAGCCAGGAGCCGGGACGGGCGGATATTACACTCGTTATTATAGTCAGGGGTCCGGCGGAAACTCCTGTAGGAAATATTCTATAACCTCCTGTAAAGCCACCAAACATACAAGAAATAATAGGAAGCATGCTGGAAGGAAAAAAGAAAGGTTAGTAAATAATGTAAAGAATGCGGAAGTAATAATAGAACAAATATAACAAAATGTAACAACATAATGCATGTATTCATAACAAAGATAACTAGAAGAAGAAGATCACTTATCAGAAAACTTCAGTGACCCCTCTGATTACATCAGACTCCGCATCACACCCAGCAACTGGGTCCTGCTAGGAATTGTAACTTCTCCAGATAAAAACAACCATCATCATCACCCCACAGAGAACATTTCCATAACAAAGCCATAAACTGGAGACTGTGCTATCGTAAGTCACTGGCAGACAAATGGTTAATGAGGTGGTAGGGGGTTAATGAGGGGCAAGTCACCTTTATTTTACTGCGCAGCAAAGTCTATCTATCTATCTCATATCTATCTATCTATCTATCTTTCTTTCTATCTATCCATCATCTATCTATCTATCTATCTATCTATCTATCTCCTATCTATCTATCTCATATCTATCTATCTATCTATCTATCTATCTATCTATCTATCTCATATCTATCTTCTATCTAACTTGCATTGGCAGCTTTAGGTGCCTCTGTAGATATTTTAGTTGATGGAAGTCGGATATTGATTGACGTGATTACACATTATGATGTATGCTATATATGTAAAGAAAAATATTCTATACTATATATACAGTGATAGTCTATGGTAAATTAGATACAGTATATATAATACAGTAGTTGTGTTATATATATATATATATATATATATATATATATATATATATATATATATATATATATATATATATATATAGTGTTTCTATATTGTACACTATGTTGTAATAAACGGTATACTTTTTATACAGTTTGTTTATTGTACATTCTATATAAACAGATTGTATATAACATATTGTAAATAGGGGGCTATATACTAAATATACAGTGTTTGTATCGATACTGCATATACAATAGTTGTATACTGCATACTATCTATTGCAATAAAGTGATTATATAGTGTAAATGATGGCTTACTGTATATTATATACTGTAACAATGTGATAACTTACTACATATAGTGATTGCGTTATATATACCATTCATGCAATGGTCGTCTACCTTTTATGCGATATACAAAATGCAAAGATTGTATAAAGCATAAAGTTTACTACTGTTTACTATATCGTGTAATAAACTGTATACTTTATATACAGTGTTTGTTTAGCGTACATTTTATATAAATAAATTGTATGCCGTGTATCATGTATTGTAATAAAGTGATTATATATAATATATACAGTGATTACATAAGGTATATGATATAAAGTGCATGTATACTGTGTTAAATATATATTGTAATAAAGTGGTTATATACTAAATATACAGTGGTTGTATAGGGGATACAAGCGAGTGTAGACTGTATACTGTACTTTATAGGGGTTCTAAACGGTAAATTACATACAGTGTTTTATATTGTATACTATATATTGTAATAAAGTGATTTTATACTTTGCACTTTATATACATTGTTTGCATATATATATATATATATATATACTTATATATTGCAACACAGTGATCATTTACTACCTATACAGTGATAGTATAAAGTGTACTACTGTATATATACAGTAATTATATACCGTATAGTATCTATGACAATAAACTGCCTATATGTACTATGTGTGTATATATGTGTGTATGTATGTGTGTGTGTGTATATATATATATATATATATATATATATATATATATATATATATATATATATATATATATATATATATATATATATATATATATATATATATATATATATATATATATTTGCTCTATATCGAATACAGAGATTGCAACAGTATATAGCCACCCTGCGGATATTACATTGTTTATTGTTACATTGTTTATATTGCTCTATAGCTTCTGTGTGAATACATTTATACTATTATCTAAGCTCTGGTGACTATATGGGCTTCCTGCGACTTCTAGTTCTGCGGTAGCCAAATAACACAACAAAGCCCACCCTGGGCCCACTGTCTTGTGCTATATCGGGGTCATTTTGATAAATGGGGGGGGGGGGGGGGGTGACCAGTGCGCAGCAGGTAGTGTGATCATTGAGTGTCTTCCCTGTCGTCACTTCTTGAAGTGTCTGTCTGTATCCAGAGGTCAGTAGCACCTTATGTAAACGTGCATGCCCCCAGCATCAGCTCAGTGCTAATTAGAAGCAGGGAGAGGAGAGAGGGGAGCAGTCTGTCTGCTGTGTCCATGGGTGGTCCGCAGTCTGATAAACACAGGCCCCTCACAGAGCTGCAGTCTGCACCTATAGACATACACTGGTGCTCAGGTTACACTTAACTCCTCTGCAGTCTACTGCTCCACTAAACAATTAGCTGCTGCACGGAAAGCCTCCTCTCTGTGTCCCCCCTCCAAAAAACACAATGCAGCCCCCTACATAGACACCTCCTAATCCAGTACACAAGTCAGCCATATTCTATACATAAAAGGGGGTACTGAAATGGAGATAGATAGATAGATAGATAGATAGATAGATAGATAGATAGATAGATAGATAGATAGATAGATAGATAGATAGATAGATAGATAGATAGAAGATTCGTTCCTCTCATCTCCAGCAGTAGAAATACACAATTATTTTATTATCGGTTGTTTCCGCTTTCATACACTTGGGGTTGTACCTGAGAGCAGCAGTCATAAATAATATATGATATACAGTCATATATAATATATATTATTCATAGATGTGCTGTTATATGGTATCTGCAATATAGTCTTTACAGTTACTATTGGTTATTTTTGTGTTAGTATCTAGTATAGTGCCCTGTATAGCAGTATCAGTGGTCATTGTCTTGTAAAAGTTCTGCATAGGGATTAGTGTCAATATCCTGTAACATACGCAATATAGGGGGTCAGTTTACAGTATAATGTTCTTAGTATCCAGTATAGTATTAGTCTCAGTAGCCACTATAGTGTTGGTACAATTCTCTGTATAGGGATAAGTGTTAGTATTAAGTATCATACTCTATATTGGAGTTAGTGTTCTGTATAATGTCCTATATAAGGGTTTCTGTTATTACCCTGTACAATATATTTTTTTTAAAATCAGTATCACAATTAAGTATTAAGCATTATATTAAAATCAGTGTTAGTATACAGTATAAGGCTCCATATGGGCATTAGTATGCAGTATAATGCTCTATATTGATATCAGTATCCAGTATAGGGCTCTATATGGGTATCACTTTGCAGAGTAAGGCTTTTGGGGGTATCAGTATCTAGTATAAAGCTCTATATCGGTGTTAGCATCCAATATAAGGCTCTATATAGGTTTCAGTATTCAATATAAAGCTTTATACGGGTATCAGTATGCAGTATAATGCACTATATTTGAGTCACTTTCATTAATGCTTAATGTATCAGTATCACTATTTAAAGTAACATTCTATAGGGATTGATGTCAGTCTTCAGTATAATTCTCTATATAGGAGTTATATATAATGCTGTATATAAATCCAGTGTCGGTATAATGTACTATACAACATTAGTTTTAGCATAAAGCTCTGCAGTATATGTGAGGTCAATGTTATCATCTGGTATATACTCTCTTTATATATAATGGTCCGTGTCTAAACCCTGCAGGATATAGACACGGACCATTATGTATACTCTATATGTGTGCACTTTCGATAATAAAAAGAAAAACGTTTGGCTCCTTGATAACAGTTAGTTTTCTATACTAGGAGATGGCAGGTTTCAGCAGATTTTTGTGGCTTTTATATAATAATCTGGAGTTACCGCAATAAAATATGAGGGTTTAAAAAATATATATTGGTATTTGCAACGGACAAACAGAGGGAGAGATTATGAATACACAGCAATACCAAGAAGAATGGATAGGCACGTATACTGCAGTATAAATTATGTTATACAGAACATTTGTTGTGCATACTAAATATTACATGTTACATATTATATACATGTTCAGTGTTACACATTATACATATTCAGTGCTATATATATGTGTGTGTATATATATATATATATATATATATATATATATGTATATATATAATCCCTGTTCTCTGTTGTTTATTATACATATTCTGTATCACATATTTAACATAATCTAAGTATTCAAATTTTGTGCTACATATTATGTGTTCTGCTATATATGGTATATGTTCTGTCACATATTATACACCTTTTATGTACATGGTCTATGCAATACAGTATGCATTCTTCTATGTGACATAATACTTGTTTTATGTTACATACTATGCATATCCTGTGTTATTTATTATACTTGTACTAACCTCACTCATTATATTCGTTACATATTATACACGATGTTATATGTAATACATGTTTTGTCACATATTATTCACGTTCTGTTATATATGGTATATGTTCTGTCACATGTTATACACCTTCAATATCACATAATATACATGTTCTATGTGATATATTATACATGTTCATTTCACATAGAAAATGTTACATATAATACATGTTTTGCGTTATTTATTATACAGGCTCTAATCTCACTCATTATATACGTGTGCTACATATTATACATCTTCTGTCACATATTATACACGTTCTGTTATATATTGTACACCTTTTATGTTACATATGATACCTGGTCTATGCAATACATTCTACATCACATAGATATAATACATGTTCTATGTTACATACTATGCATGTTCTCTGTTTTCTAGTTATGGTCTGGGTTGCATATTATACATTGTCTATGTGATATATTTGTCAATATGACGCATGTTCTGTGTTACATACTATGTATGTTCTATGCTTACTATTTATGGTCTGTGCTGCATATTATACTGTATATGATCTATGTGATAAATATCTTCTATGTCACTTATGGTGCATGTTCTGTATTACATACTACCTTATGCATGTTTTATGTTGTTTACTAGTTATGAACTGGATTAGATAATGTATTGTACATTGTGTTACATATTATATATGTTGTATGTTATATATTGTACATCTTCCATGTCACATATTGTACATGCCTTATGTCATGTTGTACACCATATCTGCAGTTTATTATACACGTTTTATATTTTCTGTATGTTTAGTACTACATTACCCTAACTGCTAATATGATACCAAACATCAGGGCAAACACGAAATAACCCTTCCTCCTCTTCTCTGTAGGCGGAAATGTTCAGTTTAATAATTATACATTTTTTTTGCTTTTCTAGTGCAGTAGACAGTAAATAATAACCCTCCTCTTTGTTGTGGCTGGTAGTTGTAGTACTTGTCACCTTCACAAGTAAAGATTCTGATTTTAAAGGAATGTTATATTTTATAAGCCAGAAATCACAACATTTTGTAGTATATTCGTTACTTTCTATTTTTTAAGAAGAGGCAGAGATCATGACGGATCACATAGATGTGCAAAGCCTGGGGTCTACAAAGAACTTTCCATAGACCCCCACCACCCCTTACCCTATCCATGAGTGCAGGTGAGCTCGGCGCCCCGGAGACTCTCCTCCCCGGAGTGAACTTCACAGGCAGAATTATCAGACCTGATGTCCCCAATTCACAGCCACTTGAGTTCCTAAGAGCAGAGCCCAGGGGAGGGTCAGTAGGTGACAGCTGCACTGAGGACTTACCCTGACAGACAGGTAGGTGACACCTGATGACTTACCCAGTTGCACAGGCGCTTTCTGAGGATTTTGCACATTTTTGCGGCAGATTGGAGCAGAAGCCGCACAGAGCTTGTTTGCTGCAGCAGAGACGCTTCTGAGCACTCTGCCGGGGCTGCGGGATTTTTTTTGGATTCCCTGAACCTGTTTACATTGAGTTGTATAAACTTCCTGCCATGTTCTCCGTATCTAGAGATCTCCCGCACAAGCCGCGTCCACCTTCCACTGTCCCTGATTCTCTCCTATTTCTTCCATCTATAGATTTGCTGCATTTTCAGTCCTTTTCTGCCAAATCCTGAGAGCCACAAGTATGTTCTAATATCCGCTGTAGGGAGTGAGAGGCCGGGGAGACTGTCAGCAGTCAGAAGGGAGCTTACAATACCTGCTTTTATAGGGAGAGAATATAGAGAACTGCGAGGAGCTCCACGTGTTAGCTATATAGAGGGACCCTATGTCCCTATAACACCGTCCATTGTCATGGAAGGCTGGCTGGGACTTGTAGTTGCTCAGAATCTGGAAAAACAACTGAGACGCAATATGGTGAATGCAAAGCACTAGAGTTATTTGTGTAACTGGGTTCATGTTTACTCAACCTATTATAATCGGGGGTCCCTGTAGCACACACTAGTGAAGTCTATGGGGGGATAGTTGCTTATTATCTGCAAGAAGCTGTAGAGATGTGATATGGTAAATGCAAAGCGCTGTAGATGTGGACGAACTGTTCGACCTGGGCTTAGATAATGCTCACTCCACCCCTGTGCTATATACTAGTGGAGCCTATGGAGGGATCTATAGATAGAGAGTATAGATGAGTTGTGATAAAGTGACATAAATAGGGTTTTAGAGACTGGTGTTCCTTTAAGTGACCCCCAGTTATTGGGGGAGGGGAGAAGGGGGGGCGGTGGGCGGGGAGACCCTTCTTCTTACGTCTCTGTGAAGAGCCGACAGACTCTGATGACAAGAGATAAGTAAAAGGCGATCACTCTGGAGGGCACAGTTCTGCTGCCATGAGAAGCTGCAACTCACTGCAGCAGCACAGACGTTGCCAGAGGGGCAGAGCAGCAGAGCAGTGAGACCCCCCGATCACCTCAGGATATCTGGACAGTCACTCTGGAAATACTTTCCTTCTTGCTCCAACTTTGCGCACAAGTGCAGAGCCGCAGCGCTATCCCGACGTGCGGAGCTCCGCTATAACCGGTGTAGCAGAGCAGCCAAATCTTAGCAGAAGGGGGCTACACAGTCCCTCTGGAAAGTCTCCATCCTGCTCCTGGAGAAGCTGCAGCCGCCCAGCCCCGCTGCCCGCTGCCCACATCCTGGTGACTGGGAATTAAACTGCCACCTAAAAGGTTCAAGAATGACAGCAGAGATCCAGCAGCCCCCCGCCCAGACCCCCGCACAGAGCAGCCCCATGTCGGCAGCTCCAGAGAAGCACAGCGGGCAGGCAGCAGTCATGGAGTCAGCGTCCTGTGCCACCAAGACCAAGAAGACCAACGCTGGCATCAGGAGGCCGGAGAAGCCCCCCTACTCCTACATCGCCCTGATCGTCATGGCCATCCAGAGCTCGCCCACCAAGCGGCTGACCCTCAGTGAGATCTACCAGTTCCTCCAGAGCCGCTTTCCCTTCTTTAGGGGTTCCTACCAGGGATGGAAGAATTCTGTCAGGCACAACTTGTCCCTAAATGAGTGCTTCATCAAGCTGCCCAAAGGCCTGGGTAGACCTGGCAAAGGACACTACTGGACCATCGACCCCGCCAGCGAGTTCATGTTTGAAGAAGGCTCCTTCAGGAGGAGGCCGAGGGGCTTCAGAAGAAAGTGCCAGGCTCTGAAGCCCATGTATAGTATGATGAACGGCCTGGGCTTCAACCACATTCCAGATACCTACAGCTTCCAGGGATCTGGTGGGACCCTCTCCTGCCCACCCAACAGCCTGTCACTAGACAGTGGCATAGGGATGATGAACGGTCATTTGCCCAGCAACGTGGATGGGATGGGGTTAAGTGGACATCCACATCTCGCTGCCAATGGTGGTCATTCTTACATGGGCAGTTGTACAGGGTCCTCAGGAGGTGATTATTCCCACCATGACTCTGGCTCTCCTCTGCTTGGAGGGGGAGCAGTAATGGAACCCCATTCTGTGTACACAAGTCCTGCATCAGCCTGGGCACCAACCTCTACTTCCCTCTCCGGAGGGGCCCCCTATATCAAGCAACAACCCTTGTCTCCCTGCAACTCCACCAACAATCCCCTGTCCTCCAGCCTCTCCTCACACTCCCTGGAGCAGCCATATCTGCATCAGAACAGCCACAACACAGCGCAAGACCTACAAGGTAAGTGCTCCCGGCTGTATCGGCTGGCACAGTAGGTGCCTAGAATTACATGCCATGCTATAATCCTGGGGGTAAAAGTCATATGGAGGAAACCCAGAGACTTTGCGCATACAGAGGAGAATGTTGTGACAGTGTGGGATGATGGTTGTAGTAGTTCATGGTCTTATGTTCTGTTACGGGGGTGTCGTGTAATCTGGAGAAAATGAGAGGAAATAAGAGGGTGGGGGAGGGCTCTGGGACTCTCCACATATGGTACCTGGCAGCACTTAGTGTGGAGACTCTGGATAATTAGGGCCCCTAAAGGTCCACATTGTGTCTGAGGCCCCTGGGCTCTAATGTGTCAAAGGCCCCAAGTCACATCTTCCCCAAAGACCCCTCTTCCTCCCTGCAAAGAGGTCTCAGGAGCAGCAAGAGGTGAAGAAGTAGAAGATGAACACAGATGCAAAGAAAAGCAAGAAATGATTAGATAATTATACGATGGGGAGAGCCTGCGGGCCCGTTAATTATATCTATAAAAGGATATTATCAATTATAACATTATTACTGCATCTCTCCGAATATGAAATCGGGAAAACTACCTAATTACATTGTTATTAATTAAGTGATTGCAGCGGTTATAATTACTTCTCCCTTTATACAAATAGTATTATTAGTCTGAGGTTATTATGGGATCATTAACGTCTCAGAGGGGAAAAAAAATGAAATTATTACATTGACTGTGATAAACCTCCAGGTGAGACTGCGGGAATACGGAGGGTGATGGCGAGGATGATGAGGATTATTATCACTGTCTTCATGTCTTAGTTTTGCACCTCCAGGAGTTTTTTCTAATAGATTTGAGCAGTATCCTTCCATGATAATTAACATAATTGCCTCAAATAAATGGCTGGGACTAGAACTGTCTGCACTGATGTCCATAGCTGTATAGAAAAGGGAGCGTAATATATTATACGGGAAGGAGAGATGCTACTAATAGTAATAAAAATAGGATAATACTCATATTAATATTTACTATCACTATAACAATGAGCAATAACAATAAAATGAGAATAACCTCAATGTGTGACTTCTTCCCCTTATTCTTATTGGTTATTATTACAATATTTTTGATTATTATTAGTATACTAGTATAGTATATTAATTGCATAGCATATGAGTAAATGCTGATTTGTTTTTTTGTGACGTTTTCCTTTTCATATGGAGGTGGTACTGTAATTGTTTTGGTAGGACATATCTCTTCTGTTGTGATACAAGTATTGGGATGTTGGGCCTTGCATGTTCATCACAGCTGCAGGGTGGGAGCGCTCCTCATTGCTCTGCTGTGACTAACTGCCCCCCTTGTGTCTCCTCTGTACAGGTGTCCCCAGGTACCACTCCCAGTCCCCCAGCATGAACGACAGAAAAGAGTTTGTCTTCTCTTTTAATGCCATGGCCTCCTCCATGCACGGGGGCAGCGGCTCTTACTACCACCAGCAGGTCAGCTACCAGGACATCAAGCCCTGTGTAATGTGAGGACCCCCCAGACCTAAGACTCTGCATTTTGACTTGACTGCAAGATATTGATTCTCAGAACTCCTGCAACCTCAGATGACTCCCCCACCCCCACCCCACATTGTCACCAACCACAACTCCTGCAACTCTCATCATTGTATTGATTCTCTATTCACGCCATGAAGCAGAAACTTCTTACAGCTGCTGGTTGTGGAAAGCGACGATGGATGTGTTGTGTGAGGTACAAGAATCTATAACAATGTATCAACCAGAACAAATGGCAACAATGTATCAAGCAGAAATGTTCCGGTAATGTATCTCCTATGATATCTATAGAGTTACCCCTACACCCGCCTCTCACCAGGTCACTCACCCGAATTTCTTGTGTTCTTCTGGCAGATGAAGGAAGGAGGGGAGAAGTGGGGGGAGATATTCAGGTCCAGATTTGATCTTTGCAGAGACTTTGTGGCACTTTTTGAATTTCCCGCATATTTATTGATCTTGTATCCGGCAGAAGAGGCACCTCCTGCAGTTATTATCAGTATTTTAGGGTCTTTTCTTGGCAATATTTGCCGTGTGAAGGTTTAATCATTGTGTTCACTGTAAATCCAGAAGAATCTATGATCGGTTTATATATAATGAAATACTTCCTATAAACGTCTCTTTGTATTTGGGATAAAAGTTCTTGATTTTAATTTTCTCTGCACTGTACAAAAATATCATTTTTGTGTCTGTAAATTAAAAAAAGAAAAAAAAGGGGAAAAAACGCAAATAAAATTTTTATGCTATTTGTTAATTTTCAGATACGTTTTCCTTGTTTCATACAATGATATATGTCGCAGCTATGGACAGAGTCGTCATTGCTGTGTGACTGTCGCGATAGAAATGTCATTATACTGTGTGAATATAAGATAATAAATCTGTAATCTCTGCAAATACAGAAGATAATTCGATTATAATGATATACGAATATTTACACGTATCACCTTATCTAGTTCTCTGGCATTAAATATAGTGGATGAGTGGGTGATATCTGTCCCCCCAATTTTTCAGTTATTGTAGAACATTAGGGGTGAGAGAATTGCTCCAACTTTTATGTCCACCGTAGAATCCCTTTAGTATTGTATTGGCCACTCACGAATGTGGATTGTTGCAAACATGATAATTGCCAACATGTAATCAGAACCATATATATATATATATATATATATATATATTGCCGTTACCATTACTATATTTGTGCAGCATTTATATACATGATGTTAATGAGCGGTATGTGTGTGGGGTATGATACTGACATGTAGTACTTATATTATAGCAGGATATTATCCGGTGATATATGTGCCCGGGGGAGCAGGACAGCAGATAACATGGACTGTGCCGATATTTAGCGGCTCTTGGCTGATGTTTGCGGCGCTGGAACAGATTTTGGCGCAGGATGAGGTTGGGGGGGTCTCTGGAGAGGGTCGTTGTGGGTCTGATTTGTGGTCAGAAATTATTCGGGTCAGGAAGGAAAAATATATACACCGGGTAGCTTTTATTATTACCGCCAGGACCGCCGGTAAATCCAAGGCAATTGGGGCAAACAAAGTACAAGTTTGCTGTAGAGCACCGGGCTCTGGAGGCCTCGTGTTAGCCCCCTGAGGGGAAGATCAGCACCCACCGGAGGACCTATCTGGCTCAAGTTGTCCGACAGGTCGTCCCAGAGATAAATGTTCCTGTAGTTTTACACTGGGACAATCAATGGATGGTGAGCGGCCGGGGATCGTTCCGACAGCCCAGCTCCATTCACAGTAAGCAGGCAGTCGTTCATAAGTGATACTACCTGTTTACAGGGGCCGATCCATCGCTCAACTGCGTGAAAAAACTGAACCAAGAACGAAAAGCGAACGAATTCTTGCGCATGCATTTATTACACTGAACGATAATCGTTCAGATTTCCACTGGATCGCGGGAATCCGAACGATTACGGCCAGAGTAGGAAGGATCTGCCTGAACATTGCACGTTGTCGCTGGTTATTTCTGAACAGAATTCTCTATTTGCTGCTGATCTCCACAGATGTTTACTGAACGCTAATAATATTATATGTTCAGAAGGAAGAATTTGTAGGGAGATGGAGAAGAAAGTGGAGAAGAGAAACTGCAGAGGCCAAAGGCTGAAATAAAAAATACAAGAAGCTTCGGAGGGAAAGTAGAAATGTCTTATTAATTATTATATAACTATTATTAAAATTATCGGGAGATTCAGGAAAAATACTGAACAATTTATAATGAATTTCACAGAA
Source organism: Eleutherodactylus coqui (assembly GCA_035609135.1). Classification (NCBI taxonomy): domain Eukaryota; kingdom Metazoa; phylum Chordata; class Amphibia; order Anura; family Eleutherodactylidae; genus Eleutherodactylus; species Eleutherodactylus coqui. Next base: position 3,711,209 of record CM069415.1, read on the forward strand.
TGAAAAAGAAATTGCAAATAAAAATGCAGAAGATGCAAATGAGAAGCTGATGAGTTTGTTTGTAAAAATAACGAAGGAAGAAAGTACTAATTATACATAGAAACAAATAATTGATGAGTGATTACAATTAATCGGCCCATTAGGCAGTCTTGACCATCGTCTTATGTCTGTGGCACCGAGGCCTCCTATACACCAGCGTATGCGTTTATACGTTCGCCCGTACACACCAAATGTTTGCATGATTTAATTTTTGCCACGATGACTCATGAACTTAATTGGCGTATTTAAAGTCATTCGGGCGCTGCTGCGTGAATGTAACAAAACACGCTGAAGCGATGGCGAGCAACGGTCGGAATAAAATGCTCGGATTGACAATTAATGCCTAATTACAGTGAGCGGTCTTCTTTTCCCAGCATTGTACGCAGGGTAACTCCCTCCCCCTCCCTTTTTTCCAGCTGCCATAGAAGTCTATGAGAGCTTGCTGCGCATCACGGCAAAAGATGCGCCGTATAAAATGATTGCCAAGAAAGACAGATAAATCCTACTTTTAATCACAGTAATATTTTGTGTGAAAAAAAAACGTTAATCTGAATGAAGCCATGAAATCCAAAGCATCGCGCGGCTGCGTGTTATGTGCGACTTTTTTACGTGTGCAAATAGCTGCGCAAATACAGCCTTAAGGGCTTATTCATGTAAGTGATTTTCCCATTGGTGCGCTGTCCGTATTTGCTACTGACACCTCTGGACAGCAAACTGATCCGTGTCGGTCATTGGGGTAACAGGGACTTGTGGGTTATTTACATAGACTATAAAAAAAAAATCACAGCACGTTCCATTGTGGTTCAACATTCAAGTCAAAGGCTGCGCAAAAATAAAAAAAGAAATGGAGCGCACACAAGGACATTTTTGCACAATTTACTTTGGGGCTTATTCACACGGGCGTATTTCACATCAGTATTTTGAGAGCCAAAATCAGGAGTCCAAAATACAGAAGACGCGCGAATCCTTCCATCCTCTGTCTCCCCACTCCTGGTTTTGGATCTCAAAATACTGATGTGAAATACGCCCATGTGAATAAGCCCTTAGGGCGAGGTCACAGGGAAGTACGCACAATTGCGCATAACTCAGTGCACATATTTATGCTATGAATGAGTCATTTTTGCTCACGTATCAGCGTACTCTACCGCATCGTCGGCGTCCACAGGACACGGTTTTTAGCGCACGGGACACAACCACGCCCTGATTTAAATTGTGATTTATCCTAATGAGTTGCAGATGTCTTCTTTTTCTTGCGGTAATGTACGGCATAATGTGCATGGCATTTGCGCACCTGCATAGACTTCTGTGGGGACCTTCAGTGCGCACAGAGCATGAAAGGCGCGTGCAAAACTGGGAAATGTCAACCAACCCATTGAAATCAATGAGGAATATCCTCTGCTTATGGCGCACAAATTTTGCACACACACAAAAAAGCGTCCACATCTGCCCGTGTGACTCCGCCCATACACTAATTATTGGTAATTCTAGAAATGAAATTGGGCCGCCTTTAGGTTTTTTTTGCGGGTGACTTGTGGTTTACATACAGATGTGAAAAAGTGTACAAACTCCGTGCAGACGGACGTCACGTCGGGCGCACGCTGCAATCGGCCCGTTTTCACGCACAGAAGCCAGACATGCTTGTGTGAATTCGGCTTTATGCGCACAAGCGTTTTTACGCGGCTATGTAGCCACATTTTCATGCTGGCCGAAAACCGTGCCATCCGAGGTGCTGGATTCCAATGCATTCGTTCACACGGGCGGTTTTGGGGTGCGTAAAAACATCTCACAAAAAAAAAAGCAGGTAACCGTCCAAAATCGGCGACCGGAATTATACGCTGCCAGAAAGGATCGGTCTGGAACTAACTATCGACTGATGTATGCTGGTGGTTCCTATAGACTCCTAGAAATAGGGAGGGGGTTCAGCAGCGTCCAACGCAGGGAAGAGCTGACAGGTGCCGCTATTTAGGCGTCTGAAGGATTTCCGGGCTGCGGTGTATTTTTTTGCTAATATGTCGCCCCCAACTGTGTGAATGGACGAGGAGCTGCTAATTAAGCTCGGGACTGGATTGTGTCATTTCCTCATTCATGTGATTTAATGGCGCGTGCGGGCGACTGCAAATACGCATTCGCTCGTGTGAAGGAGCAATTGGCAATTGATTTCTCACCAGCAGAGGAGATTTGCTCTGGATTATTTGGAAGGATGACTCTCCTGGGGATCGGGCGTGTGCGGGCAGATCCTGCTAAACGGACGCCGATCCAGTCTGATTCGGGGATATTCACGGGCTATCCATCGTCAGTCCGAAAAATCGGCCTTTTTTTTAAACGATTTTTATGTAATTGTCGAGTATTTGTGATTTTTCCACCCGTTTTTCATTTGTTTTGCATCCAATTGTTACACTCGTATAAAAGAACACTTTCTGATTTGCTTTTTTTATTTTTGTTTATTGCCATGGTTACAGGCATCGAAAACAGATCAACTCGCATCAGCAAGCGCAATGTAGCTTATAATATGCGCACCGTGCGAACGGGCAGTTTTCATACAAAATGCAAACTGCACCGAAATGAAGCATACTAGAATTAGTTTCCCTCCGAGTGCAGAGTTCACAGTGGGATGTATAATCTATATGTTACCAATCAGGCCCTTCACAGACGTATCCCTCCGAGTGCCCCGCAGCCCATGTGACCATTCCGGGGCCAATCAATGTCTTCTATTTCAAACCAATTTTTTTGTCCAAAAATAGGATGGAAAAATGTTTTGCGTGAATATACGCCGATATGATCTGACGCAAACGAGTGCGATATGATTTAGGACGTATTCAGATGACCGTATCTGCGCAGGTATTTCGCGTGCGAAGCATCAGATTCCAACGAGTTCATTCAGATGAAGAATTTTTTGACGTGTAAAATAATCGCAGTGTGAAAACAAGTCGATATGCGAGCGTTTTATACGCCGCGGGAAAAGAGCGGTCTTGCCCTATTTTTCGACGTGATGCGTAGCAAGCTCCCATAGACTTCTATAGAAGCTGGAAAAATGGAGGGGGAGGGAGTTACCGTGCGCACAGCGCTGGGAAAAGAAGGCAGCCGGCCCAATTTAAGCATTATTAGTCATTCCAAGGATTTCCGCCGATCGCTGGTTTTCATCGCTTCAGCATATGTTTTTGCTGATACGCAGCAACGCCGCGTCTGAATGGTTGGAAATACGCAAATTAGGATTGCGGGAAACCTTAATTCATGCGATCATTCAGCGCGCATGGGCGAACGTAAAAACGTATATGGCTGTGTGAAGGAGGCCCAGGGGCGGAGCCACACAGCGTGTTTGTGCGCACAATATGCAGAGAATAGAAGCCATCGATTTCAGTGGTTTCACCATCACTTTGTGTTCGGGCGCCGACCCACTAGCGTTTTTTTTCCAATTGCCAATGGGACTTTCTAATGTTAAAAACGCAATGCACCAAAAACGCGAGCTGCATTGTTAACATTAGACAATTAGAAAAAAAAACGCTGTGAATTTGCAATTCCCCTGTGAAAAGACCATCGGAAACTAATTAGGCTAAATAGCCAATAAACGCGGCGGCGCCCCGTGCCCAAGTGATACGGCATAGCTGGCGCAAAAAAGATTTGATCACAGTGCAAATACGTTGCACTACAGTGTGCCATGTTTGTGCCTACGGCGTGTGAAGCCGCGCCAAAGATACGGGCAAAAAAACTATTTTTCCATCTGATTTTCAGGTCCGAAAATCAGGTGAAAATAGAAGGCGCTCAGTGAATGATAACGGTCCGGGCGGCCGGAGTCACCAGGAGAGCGAATGTCCCCAGCAGGAGGGACCAAGTCACCTTGTAGGTATGAGAGCTGATGGCTACAAACACACATGATGTTACCGCCGCTCAGGGCTCTTCCTCAGACACAAAGCTGACAGCAATCACAAGGATTCCATTCACATTGCACGGAGAGTGCACAGACATGGTGCTTGACAATCTGGCGTGCCGTATTTAAATGATCCCTATTTGCGCAGCCTTCGGCAGGTGTCACACGGGTGTCAGCGCACTCATGCACACCTTTGCGCACTTGTGTACGTTTTGCTGCATTTTTTGCGTGCGCAAATCTCTCCACAGATCGAGTCATGTGACGCGGGCCGTACTGCGATATAGTCTGATGCTGGGAGCACGAGCGCCATTCTGGCCGGTACTGTGAGCCCACGAGGGGAATCCTGAGCGGCGTTCTGCGTGTGAACGCGTCTGGAGTCTGTCAGAGAATAGAGGAAACTGAGATGAGTCTGAGCGGAGCACAACCCCCATCGGATCCGGGCGGCTCTTCCTACATACAAGCCTCCTCCAGGTTTATGATGACCCCCAAATATTATAAGCTTTGTTTTAGGACACGTTTTTGTCCTGTTTGGCGGTCTGGTGAGAAGCGGACGACATCACCGACATCGCCAGATCACCTGGGAAAAGGCACCATGGATCCCCAAAACACCGAGAGGAAGAAGGTAACAAAGCCAACGGTAATGTGCGGCGCGTCACATCGCGGCCCCCGGCTCGTATCTCCTGCGGTTCTGCCATTTTCATGAGGGATTTCCAGTCATTTTGCATCCGCTATTCATGCGCAGAAAAACACACAAGGTGACCCAAATGATGTCATCAGAGGGACAACCCCCAGAGTCTGCGGTCACACGCATAAATAGGATCGCACTCGGATCGGGGAAGCGCAATCCGTTTCTACCTTTAACACATTCATTGACTTGAAAGGGCAAATTTCATCAAAAAAATTCCCACTGACAATCACATAAAAAACGCAGCGATATCGCGTGAAAAAAGCGTGCAAGAAAAACGCAAGTGTGCCGGCGCCCTGACAGTGTTACATGCGCATTTGTTGTGGGTGTAACACAGAGGGGGATTTGGGGGTTTTGCTGCCCTCACGGGCCGCGGTGATCGCAGGGTAGGAATGGCGCAGATGCCGCTGTGGGCTGCAGTTTATTAGTTATTTTACTTTTTATCCAGTTTTTTGCAGATTTTGATGCTCCTGCATTTCGTGACTTCAGCAAACAAGAACCCAAGAAGCGGCTCAGGGTTATTGCTGCCACTGGGCTGCGCAGCGTCCGCATTCACATCTGACCAAATGGAAACTGGTCCACAAAAAGGATGTCTTCTCATCTGTGTCCATTCTTTTGCTTCAGGCCGTCATCTCTTTTCCACATCTACAAGAAGGAGAAACGGGAAGTTCTTCTTTCTGCATTTCTTAGCAATGGATTCATGAAGTACAGAGGGCACCCCGGTGGCATCTCTGTGTCTGTACATCCCGGGGGCATCCCTATAGCGGGCGCACGTTGTACCTCTGCCCGGGAGTCTGGGGCTTATTCACACTAACACACTTGTGCAGCATAACACGCGGGCGCTGATTTCAGCGGGGTCGCTCACAGAGCGGATTTTGTGTGCGCTCCGTTCGCAGCCGGTTCTGTTTTCAGGCATAATGTGAGGACGCTCGTGTGTCGGGGATGCAGAGCAGCGTGCGCAAAATATACAAAAGATATGCAGACGTGCACAAAAACATAACATTCACTGCGCAAATCCGCAGCGCAGTGTCCATGCAGCGTTCGGCTTCCTTCTCGCGGGACGGTTGAGCGGCACGCGATCTGCAGTGGGATTCCTGTTGCGTTTCTACAAGTTATGGCGTTTTGTAGGATTTGTTGCATTTTTCGTTGTGGATCTCAAACATGTATTTGCGTTTTTATGTGCGGATTTTCCGCTGCGCAATGTATTGCGCTTTTTGCGCTATGTAGCGGCGGCACGGACGGCACTGGGAAGCTTTATTAAAATCAATATATGTGGATTTTCAAGCAGATTCGGAAACGCTTCAAAATCTGCTACAAAACTCTTTTTGTGGATTTTAGTGCAGATTTGATGTTTTTCGTTGATCTTCATAAAGAAGATCGGCAGCAGATTCATAAATCGGCGCAGCGGCTGCAGACGGCGGAACGTCCCCAGCATTTACTGCCCGTGTGAAGGCCGCCTCTCGCCTATCCTCTCCATATGGGGTGACCAGTAGTATACGGCATCAGGTTTGGGGGGCCCTGTTATGGACGCCGCACCCCCATTGGCTAGAATTGGGACTGAATAGCGCTCTGCGGATTCTGCCATCGCTCCGTCTGCTGCCCGCATCCAGTCAGTTGGAGCCTCGGAGGGCGCGGGGGCTGGCGATGCACTTGTGAGCTTTGGCCTTCCAGCTGTATAGATTGCGAGCCCCCGTGGAGACGAGCGATGTGATTGGACCGCTACACGACCGGTTATGGCCCAGATAGTCACGCAGAAACGGCGCTGAAGCGTCCGGATGAAAGTCACTTGTTTGCGCTTCTTGTTCATTAGTGGTTCGCTGACGTCATCCGTGGGGGGTGGGGGTGGGGTGTGGGGGTCTCCATGCAAATTTGTCTGCAAGTCGTTCAAATACAAACAAGTGTGACTTTACGGCTTTTGGATCAACCAATGACTACCGGTGTGCGAATTATCCCTCGCCAGTCTGGTGGTGGCCATGTTTACGGAAAGACTATAGTTTGTGACTCCACCCCAATGCCGCCTTTAGGCCGCCTCCCACTAACGGACTTGTATTGTGGGTTTCGTGATCGCTGCCTGCACAGAAGGTCCACGGGAAAATGTGGGCAGTGAAGGGCACGGATTCTGGAATATTCCTTCATACTCACGGGTGCGAATTGTGTATTCCGTGAATGGAAGAAAAAACGCGGCGCTCCACTTTATTGTGGATTCTGTGCAGAAAGCCTCCGTTGAAGGTAATGGATGCGCCAATTAATACTGAGTATAAGAGGTAAGATCGCTCGGCTCTGAGTACGAGGAGGGGCGCAGCGAGAGCCGCCCAGCGATGTTCTCATATTTTCTGGCGCAGAAGATACGCTGTGCCTTCATGTACATTTGCGTCCATGATCTCCAGCAACCCAAATACTTTCGGCGATGGATCCCTGGTCTTCCACATGCAGACTCCGCCCCGTTGGCGTGAGCCGGCCTTAGGCAGTAGACGCTGCAGAATCTCCACTTGCGGAATCGCTGCAGCGTTTACAGAACGAGCCAAGTGAGTGAGATCTTACAAGACTCCTTCCCGCTCCGCAGGATCTGTAAGAAGTGCGCAGAACGCTGCGGACGACAAATCTAAAGAACGCTGCCTGGAAATTCATCCCATTCTTGCCGTAGGGATCAATGGAGAACAAAAGCACTGCACCAAAACCCACCAACATGCGTTTTTTCTGCTTTTCCGCTGTGGAAGCCCCTGAGTCCGCCTGGTAATCCGCATTGGTTGATGTTTGATGATAAAGTCTTGCGGTGCGACTTCAGTGCGGGAAACGCCGGGTCACAAATATGCGCCATTTCCCGCAGCAGGAAATCCGCACACAAAAATGCAACTACATATAAAAATCCGCAACATCAGACGCAGCCAATGCCACCAACCTCTGCCCCTCTGCAGAAAGGCAAGGCGTTCCGCAGCAGATTTCCTGCAGCTCAGATGTCATTTGTGAAAGTGGCCAAAGTGACGCCAAACTGTGTAAAGCGCTGCGGCATTCGTGTAAGCCAATGGAAGCTGAGGCAATCTGACTGCGTCTGACTGAGAGATATTAGATGGTCCTGTCTGTGCTGCAGCATTCACAGGGTTAATCAGCACTAGGTCACATGACATCAGTGATCCCCATTATAAGTCCCTCCATATCACAGCCACAGACCAGGATGCGTCAGGTGCCACGTGTGGTTGAGGCGAGCGTCAGGTGCCACGTGTGGTTGAGGCGAGCATCACGTGCCACGTGTGGTTGAGGCGAGTGTCAGGCGCCACGTGTGGTTGAGGCAAGCGTCAGGCGCCACGTGTGGTTGAGGCGAGCGTCACGTGCCACGTGTGGTTGAGGCGAGCGTCAGGTGCCACGTGTGGTTGAGGCGAGCGTCAGGCGCCACGTGTGGTTGAGGCGAGCGTCCCGTGCCACGTGTGGTTGAGGCGAGCGTCAGGCACCACGTGTGGTTGAGACGAGCATCAGGTGCCACGTGTGGTTGAGGCGAGCGTCAGGCGCCACGTGTGGTTGAGACGAGCGTCAGGTGCCACGTGTGGTTGAGGCGAGCGTCAGGCGCCACGTGTGGTTGAGGCGAGCGTCAGGCGCCACGTGTGGTTGAGGCAAGCGTCAGGCGCCACGTGTGGTTGAGGCGAGCGTCAGGCGCCACGTGTGGTTGAGGCGAGCGTCAGGCGCCACGTGTGGTTGAGGCAAGCGTCAGGCGCCACGTGTGGTTGAGGCGAGCGTCAGGTGCCACGTGTGGTTGAGGCGAGCGTCAGGTGCCACGTCTGGTATCTCAGCATCGACATTCCACAGCGGACCAACTGGCCAGCAGTACAACAGCGGGGAAGATAGACAAATGTCCATAATGGCCGTGCGGCGTGCTTTGTGTCAACTGGGGTTCAATAGCCGAAGTCTGACAAGGTTCCCTTGAAGACCCCGCATCACCGCCAACAACGCCTCACATGGGCCCAGGAAAGACGTCGCCGGACCTCGGACACATGGGGGAAGGTCGTCTGAAGTGATGCGCCCCGTTTCCTGCTGAAGCATAGAGATGCCGGTCCGCATCTGGCATCAACAGCATGAAGCCGTGTCCCATGGGTGCACTGTTGGGCTTCAGGAGCCGATGGTGGCAGTGCCACGGTCCGGGGAGCGATTGTCTGCCATGGCCTAGGACCGACGGTCATCATACCACAATCCGTGAATGGTGAACACTGCAGGGACCTGTTGGCCGACCGTCTTCAGGAAGTCTTCCCCGACCTCGGTGGCATCTTTCACCAGCACAACGCTCCGTGCCATCGAGCTCGGATCACTAGGGAGTGGTTGGAGGAACAGGACGATGAATGCTCCGCACTGCCGGACCCCAAAGTCACCGTAACCCCAGAGAACATGTTTGGGATCTGCTGTGAGATCTGTTCCCACCTAACCCCAAAATGTGCGCCGAAGGAGCTGCAGCAGCGGGCACGGGGCGAGCGAGTAGGGGGGAGGTTCAGCGCCTAGTGGACTCTGTTCCCGGATGTCTGAAAGCCGTGATCGCCCAAACAGGTGGAGCAGCCCGATACGGAGTGCCGGAGGTGTCCCTAATGCCGTGAGCGCTCAGTATATAGTGCCGGAGGAGTCCCTAATGCCGGGAGCGCTCAGTATATAGTGCCGGACGAGTTCCTAATGCCGGGAGCGCTCAGTATATAGTACCGGAGGTGTCCCTAATGCCGTGAGCGCTCAGTATATAGTGCCGGAGGAGTCCCTAATGCCGTGAGCGCTCAGTATATAGTGCCGGAGGAGTCCCTAATGCCGGGAGCGCTCAGTATATAGTGCCGGACGAGTTCCTAATGCCGGGAGCGCTCAGTATATAGTACCGGAGGAGTCCCTAATGCCGGGAGCGCTTAGTATATAGTGCCGGAGGTGTCCCTAATGCTGTGAGCGCTCAGTATATAGTGTCGGAGGAGTCCCTAATGCCGTGAGCGCCTAGTATATAGTGCCGGAGGAGTCCCTAATGCCGTGAGCGCTCAGTATATAGTGCCGGAGGAGTCCCTAATGCCGTGAGCGCTCAGTATATAGTGCCGGAGGAGTCCCTAATGCCGTGAGTGCTCAGTATATAGTGCTGGATGTGTCCCTAATGCCGGGAGCGCTCAGTATATAGTGCCGGAGGAGTCCCTAATGCCGTGAGCGCTCAGTATATAGTGCCGGAGGAGTCCCTAATGCCGTGAGTGCTCAGTATATAGTGCTGGAGGTGTCCCTAATGCCGGGAGCGCTCAGTATATAGGGCCGGAGGAGTCCCTAATGCCGTGAGCGCTCAGTATATAGTGCTGGGGGAGTCCCTAATGCCGTGAGCGCTCAGTATATAGTGCCGGAGGAGTCCCTAATGCCGTGAGCGCTCAGTATATAGTGCCGGAGGTGTCCCTAATGCCGTGAGCGCTCAGTATATAGTGCCGGAGGAGTCCCTAATGCCGGGAGCGCTCAGTATATAGTGCTGGAGGAGTCCCTAATGCCGGGAGCGCTCAGTATATAGTGCTGGAGGAGTCCCTAATGCCGGGAGCGCTCAGTATATAGTGCTGGAGGTGTCCCTAATGCCGGGAGCGCTCAGTATATAGTGCTGGAGGAGTCCCTAATGCCGGGAGCGCTCAGTATATAGTGCCGGAGGTGTCCCTAATGCCGGGAGCGCTCAGTATATAGTGCCGGAGGAGTCCCTAATGCCGTGAGCGCTCAGTATATAGTGCCGGAGGTGTCCCTAATGCCATGAGCGCCTAGTATATAGTGCCGGAGGAGTCCCTAATGCCGTGAGCGCTCAGTATATAGTGCCGGAGGTGTCCCTAATGCCGTTAGCGCTCAGTATATAGTGCCGGAGGTGTCCCTAATGCCATGAGCGCTCAGTATATAGTGCCGGAGGAGTCCCTAATGCCGTGAGCGCTCAGTATATAGTGCCGGAGGTGTCCCTAATGCCGGGAGCGCTCAGTATATAGTGCTGGAGGAGTCCCTAATGCCGGGAGCGCTCAGTATATAGTGCCGGAGGTGTCCCTAATGCCGGGAGCGCTCAGTATATAGTGCCGGAGGAGTCCCTAATGCCGTGAGCGCTCAGTATATAGTGCTGGAGGAGTCCCTAATGCCGTGAGCGCTCAGTATATAGTGCCGGAGGTGTCCCTAATGCCATGAGCGCCTAGTATATAGTGCCGGAGGAGTCCCTAATGCCGTGAGCGCTCAGTATATAGTGCCGGAGGTGTCCCTAATGCCGTTAGCGCTCAGTATATAGTGCCGGAGGTGTCCCTAATGCCATGAGCGCCTAGTATATAGTGCCGGAGGTGTCCCTAATGCCGTGAGCGCTCAGTATATAGTGCCGGAGGAGTCCCTAATGCCGGGAGCGCTCAGTATATAGTGCCGGAGGAGTCCCTAATGCCGTGAGTGCTCAGTATATAGTGCTGGAGGTGTCCCTAATGCCGGGAGCGCTCAGTATATAGTGCCGGAGGTGTCCCTAATGCTGGGAGCGCTCAGTATATAGGGCCGGAGGAGTCCCTAATGCCGTGAGCGCTCAGTATATAGTGCCGGAGGAGTCCCTAATGCCGTGAGCGCTCAGTATATAGTGCCGGAGGAGTCCCTAATGCCGTGAGCGCTCAGTATATAGTGCCGGAGGAGTCCCTAATGCCGTGAGCGCTCAGTATATAGTGCCGGAGGAGTCCCTAATGCCGGGAGCGCTCAGTATATAGTGCTGCTTTGCTGTTATAAGGCACCAGGTCCCTGGGTGGGACAGCCAGCCCTGCGCCCCCCATAGTTATGCCGCAGTGGCACCTGTACCTCTCCTACTGCTGTACTCGTATCCCCCTGGGGCTGTACACAGTGATGTGGATTCATGGGGTCGTCGCTGGATCTGGGGCAGGTTCCCCACTGCAGACTTCAGGGGGCCGAGATCATTAATGAGTAACACCTATATGGGGGGCCCTGAAGCCAGTGCCTGCAGATGATGGGGGTTGTGAGCTCAGCTCCATCCTGAGAGCGCAGGAAGCCCTGGAGATCTCTCGTCCGCAGCCAGGGGGACTTATATATAGAGTGGTGAGGAAGTCTGGCTCTACGGGCCGGGGCCCTCGCCGTGTCACACGCACTCATCTCCGCCATTGTCCTCCAGCCCAAGTGTCAGCGAACAATAGAGCGTTATTTATAACCGCAGCTTCCCTGACGTCTTACAACTCCTACCTGACCTGGAGAAAGCCAGGTGACAAACAGTATGGCCGCCGGCAGCCCTCCCTCAGGGGCGGCCATGCAGCTTTCCTAGACTCCTGAATGGCAAATCAGATGAGCAGCGATACGTGTCGCAGTATGAACGCAGCCAGGAAGATTCACGGAGGAAAGTCTAGATCTAGCATCAAATGTGGTCATTCCATATGATGTGTGTCAGTCTCCACTTTAGTTCTGGGATTCTATTCATGAACCAGGAAGCTCAGGATGAACACAGCTGTAAGTCCCAGATGCAGGAAATGTGGGAAGACAAAGTGACTGTAAGTGAAGAGAGGAATCGGTCATACATGATAAGCCATGTGATTATCGCCTATGATGGCTGACGCTGCATCTGTGGGTGGGATCTGTAGGGGGGGGGGGGGATCATAGTATTATATTCTATTATGTGCCCCCCCCCCCCATCATCTGCAGAAATCAGCAAGTAACAAGATCACAAACATCAAATAACGGACCCAATGAATGTCACAATCCACGAGTGCAGAAGGAACAGGGGTGCCCAGATTTGGGGGCGGAGGGGGGTATATTCCGGATATTGGTGGTAAGGCTATTGAGTGACTGGGGGGGGGGGGGGGGGGCGCTAAATCCCATAATCCCTGCCGACCCCCAGACCCTCCAGAGATAGAAGTGAGAAACTCACCTGCAATTTATATATTCAAAGTTCTACAGCGCCCTCCACTGGTGGCTTCATGTGAGCACATGTACAAGACCTGTATACCAGGATGGGGCCCTATGTAATAATCTGCAGCGTACATCACTATGTATCAGGAGGTAGAGGGGACAGAGCGATGCTCTGCAGATCTCCAGCCAGGTCAGTGGTGCTGTAGTCCTCAGCAGTAGTGGGGCTGTATTGCCCAGCGCTGTGGGATATGGCTGGTTATTATCATATCTGCATACCGGACAGATATGGGTTCTGATAACATCGGCTGCCGTGCAGATTCTGCAGTATATAATACATTGTGTAGTGAAGCAGCCGATCCGGCGCGACATCCTGCGTCCTATAGTGCAATAACAATAGTGTACTTGAATAGGACGCCATGGATGCGCTATATGATGGTACGGTGCACGGGCCCCTGGGGACCCCGGAACATGGATATTAGTTTGGTGTTGTGGCCCCTGCTGCCGTGTAGCATGTGAGAACCAGGAATCCGCCTTCCGCGTCTCTCTCTGCCCCACGAGACCACTGCTAGGACTGAAATAAGGAAAGCGCGCTGGAAGTGGCCCCTCCTACTACGACGGCGCAGATCATCCAGGAAGTCGTCCACCGCCTGCAGGAGATTCAGGTACCGATCCGCGGTGAGAGTCCCTGGAATGTCCACCGGTCCAACGACGGCTCTATGCATGCATCGCAGCGGAGGAGGCCACCGCGGGTTCGGTCATCGCAGCGGAGGAGGCCACCGCGGGTTCGGTCATCGCAGCGGAGGAGGCCACCGCGGGTTCGGTCATCGCAGAGGAGGAGGCCACCGCGGGTTCGGTCATCGCAGAGGAGGAGGCCACCGCGGGTTCGGTCATCGCAGCGGAGGAGGCCGTCGCGGGTTCGGTCATCGCAGCGGAGGAGGCGACCGCGGGTTCGGTCATCGCAGCGGAGGAGGCCATCGCGGGTTCGGTCATCGCAGCGGAGGAGGCCACCGCGGGTTCGGTCATCGCAGCGGAGGAGGCCACCGCGGGTTCGGTCATCGCAGCGGAGGAGGCCGTCGCGGGTTCGGTCATCGCAGCGGAGGAGGCCATCGCGGGTTCGGTCATCGCAGCGGAGGAGGCCATCGCGGGTTTGGTCATCGCAGCGGAGGAGGCCACCGCGGGTTCGGTCATCGCAGCGGAGGAGGCCATCGCGAGTTCGGTCATCGCAGCGGAGGAGGCCACCGCGGGTTCGGTCATCGCAGCGGAGGAGGCCACCGCGGGTTCAGTCATCGCAGCGGAGGAGGCCATCGCGGGTTCGGTCATCGCAGCGGAGGAGGCCACCGCGGGTTCGGTCATCATGGCGGAGGAGGCCACCGCGGGTTCGGTCATCGCAGCGGAGGAGGCCACCGCGGGTTCGGTCATCGCAGCGGAGGAGGCCACCGCGGGTTCGGTCATCGCAGCGGAGGAGGCCACCGCGGGTTCGGTCATCGCAGCGGAGGAGGCCACCGCGGGTTCGGTCATCGCAGCGGAGGAGGCCACCGCGGGTTCGGTCATCGCAGCGGAGGAGGCCACCGCGGGTTCGGTCATCGCAGCGGAGGAGGCCACCGCGGGTTCGGTCATCGCAGCGGAGGAGGCCACCGCGGGTTTGGTCATCGCAGCGGAGGAGGCCACCGTGGGTTCGGTCATCATGGCGGAGGAGGCCATCGCGGGTTCGGTCATCGCAGCGGAGGAGGCCACCGCGGGTTCGGTCATCGCAGCGGTCTCACGGGACGCCTTCACACAACATATTTGGCATGACTAAGGTTTGACGAGGTAGATTTGCGCCCGTCTGCCCATATTACTGTACTTTTGCGCACAGACCAGATCACATGACAGCGACACACCCCGTGGATAAAAAGGCCTAGGAGTCTAGTGAGGTCCAGACGTCTTCTTTTCCCCACATTTGGCGGAGTGTTTCACGCTCCCCCTTGCCTATTTGTGCACCTTCCGTAGACTTCTATGGGCCTCGGCTGCACAGATAGAGCAGGTCCCACTTCTATCTACGTGCGCAAAAAGGACTTCTGAGAACAAACCCCTTAAACCAATGCGTTATATTCTGCGTTTTGTAATTATGCGCACAAACACGGTCACTGTGGCGGATCGGTAACAACGCGGTTTGTATAATGCGCTGGAGGTGTCAGTTCCTTCTATAGTAGCGCCATATTATAGAATGTGTTGGGGGGAGATGAGGCATTGGGGAGGGGGCTTCAGCCCAGATCTTACATGATGTTCTCAGGGTGACATCTGGTGGCCGCAGCGAGTACAGCAGGTGGGAAGTGTATAGAACCAAACCTAAATCCAGCAGCACTTTATTATGGGGGGGGGGGGGGGAGGGGGGGGGGGCTATAAGAGGCTCTCGGAGGCTCCTTGTGTGTAGTGACCTCTTCTTCCGCTTGTAGAGCTTGTTGACCACTAGACGCCTCTACGACGCAGAGAAGAGATTTCACCCCGTTACCAGAGGGGGGCACATTATTGGGACGGCAGAAGGCTGGATGGTCGTATCCATGAATTGTTCCCCTCCGGCCGTTCTGTCCAGACTGTTAGGGGGTGTTGGGACCAGTGGATGGGGGTACACAAGGTGACTGGGCTCAGGACGCCCCTACAGACCACCAGTAGAGAGGAGTGTCTGACCAGACTGTTAGGGGATGTATCTAAGCTAGAGGTGATACAACAGAGTACTAGAGCCTCCATGCCCCCCGTATCACATCTTGTATCCAAGCTAGAGGCGGTACAACAGGGTACTAGAGCCTCCATGCCCGCCTGTATCATATCTTGTATCCAAGCTAGAGGCGGTACAACAGGGTACTAGAGCCTCCATGCCTGCCTGTATCACATCTTGTATCCAAGCTAGAGGTGGTACAACAGGGTACTAGAGCCTCACTGCTCACCCGTATCACATCTTGTATCCAAGCTAGAGGCGGTACAACAGGGTACTAGAGCCTCCATGCCCGCCTGTATCATATCTTGTATCCAAGCTAGAGGCGGTACAACAGGGTACTAGAGCCTCCATGCCTGCCTGTATCACATCTTGTATCCAAGCTAGAGGTGGTACAACAGGGTACTAGAGCCTCCATGCCCGCCTGTATCATATCTTGTATCCAAGCTAGAGGCGGTACAACAGGGTACTAGAGCCTCCATGCCTGCCTGTATCACATCTTGTATCCAAGCTAGAGGTGGTACAACAGGGTACTAGAGCCTCCATGCCCGCCTGTATCATATCTTGTATCCAAGCTAGAGGCGGTACAACAGGGTACTAGAGCCTCCATGCCCCCCGTATCACATCTTGTATCCAAGCTAGAGAGCGCTTTGACACATGGCAGAAAAAAACGCCATGGACAAATCTGAAGCGAGATCCCCACCTTCGGCCTCCGTCACGCGGGCGGTTTTTCATCTACGTGTCGGATGTGACATCACACGGACTCCGCTGACATTATTCTATGACACACACTACTGGGGTTTGTCACACAGACACGGACCCCCGCGCTGCCATCTGGGGGCCGTCCGTGCCCCACGTTTGTTTTCTAAAGAAGCTGAAGTGAACAGTTGTGAACGTCCACAAAACCGGATGCTTCCCTGATGCGCGGCTCCGTGCGGCTCCGTAATTCGGCGCGGGCCGCGGTTATCTCTGCGCTTTACACAACTGCAAAAAGACAAACAAACAAACAATTCTTTTTTCTTAACCTTTAAAAAAAACCATGAAGCGCGTCGCGGCGGCCGGCGCCCTCCTGTTATGCGTTTATTCTCCTCTTTGGCTTCTCCATCAATCAGACAGGGATGGGGCATACGATGGGATTTTGCTAGCGGCACCATAGAATATTACAAGTGTGCGCCATTTTTTTCATGTATGAGACATGGACAAAATAAAAATGCGTGTCGGCGCCGTCACATTGGTATTTCGTCTCTTGTGCCGATATTGATGCGGTTTTTACGGCACCTTATCACATTCCTATTCCCTGGACGATGGCGCCTGTTTGTTGCGGGCGCAGCCAGAGACCACAGAACAGCCTCACGTGGCGCCGACATCAAGGTTTTCATTCCTTCAGGCCATCCGGCGCGATGATGTGGTGACCGCAGAGTAATTACCACACTCCATAGAAACGTACCCGCTGTTACGGCGCCCGTCACCGGCCAGTCCTCCACAGAGGAGCGCCGCCCTCCCCGTCCTCGGCCAGCGACGGCTACTGTCCTGCGTCGCCATGTCTGGCATAATCGCCTCTCTTCTTATCTCCACAGTCACCGTGTTCATTCAGTCTCTGCCGCTGCATTCTGGCCAGTTCTACCCGCATGGCGTGCCCCTCTACACTCAGTCCCTCCAGGCTGCACAGTGCCAGCTGTGCCTGGCACCCATCACTATAGTCCAGGAAGGCTCTGTGCTGGGGGCCCTGCCAGGTGAGGTGCCCAGGAGAAGCCCCCCGCTCTCGTAATAGGCTCTTCAGCTCACTGACCCGCATTGTGGGGGGGATGTTCCCAATGTACACTGTGGTGACCCCCCTCTGCTCTGCCAGGCTCTCCGTGATGGGCGGAGTCTGGCGGTTGTGGGCTGGTCTTGTTGAACCGGTGGCGGTCCTCTGCCGGAGGGGGTCTTCTTCAGTCTTCAGCGTCACATCTCTCCCGGCTCTGCGCTCCGAGTCCCGCAGTTTCCTCAGGATGGGAATGGTACTCATCATCTCCCGACTTACCTGAGGAAAAGGAAAAGGTCTTTAACCCTATTTTGTTTTTTCATCCCCGCCTTCCAAGAACCTTTTATCCTCCCCTTGACCCGGCTGTGAGCGCTTCGTTATCGCCGGACAAATTGTATTTTTTCATGGAACCATTTAATGTACCGAAAAACCTTTAAAAAGTTTTAAGGGGGAAAAAATTAAAAAAATAAATGTAATTGCGCCGTTTTTGGGAGGTTTCGTTCTTAGCACATTCAGTGAGGTGACGTTTGCGCTCGCTCTGCGCCGCCCGACTCCGGGAAACCACATTCATTCAGGGGCTCAAAATGTTTCCTTAAATGAACGTTGCTTTTCCTGGTATTCCGCTGACGGAGCGCGGGGCGGGCCGCGTCTGGGGCGTGAGCTGCGGGACTTTGTATTAGCAGCATTTCGGGAGGCGCAGGTCTTCACGATCACATGACCGCAGTTCTGACGCTTCATTTTAGTTTTTCTTCGTATTGCCGCCGTCGCCGTGAGGGATAAATATTGTGATATTTTAATAGTTCGGACTTTCACTCGCAGGGCGACACCAAATCTGTGGGGTTTGATGGGCATCTATGCCTGGCAGTGCTGGTAGCCTCCAGTAAGCTCCGGGCTACCATGCTAGCCCATCAGCACCCCGCGATTGTGTTGTGAGACGCACTGATGGGACACGGAAAAGCCCCCCCCACCCCCTTGACAGTTTAGACATGCGGTCAGCTTCCACCCTGGCATCTCAACAGTTAACCGCCGTGATCAGAGCGATCTCTGATCGCGGCAGTTACCGCAGATAGCGCCGGGTTACGGAGTGGACTCGGCTCTCAAGTCCGCTCCTTCCACACTTCCCAACAACCCGATGTACATTTACTGTCTGTGGTCATGAAGGGTTAATGTTCAGAGAGCGAGCATGCCGCAGCTCCGCCCCCAGCGCCGCCATCCAGGGAGATAAATCCGGATGATTGTATAAGACTCGGGTTACATGGCGACATTGGCTGCGACTCGGGTCTTGTGGCCAAAGACTGCAGTGCAGCCCTGCGATCTCCTAATAGAAGGCGATGCGGGTCGCATTGTGACGCACAAGCTGCCGCGACTGCGAACCGCAGTTCGCAAAAATCCAACCTTGCCAGATTGTTCCTTAATTGGGGGCCGCTGCAATTTGTGAGTTGAAACACGAATTAGGGAATGGCAGGGCCACACTACCGCCTTCGACCACGCGGCCCGTGTTAGCGCCAAAGTCACTATTTAGTCTGTGCCAAATGAAAAATGCTGCAGCTTTAAAGGACTTTGGGGGAATTTAACAACCACCAATTTTCTAGCATAAATTACAATTTTTTGTTTAAATCCTATTGGTGCAAAAATGTACAACTTCTGGGCCTCCTTGTGTCCGGCGGAGGGGCCAACGCCACTCCATACAGCGAGGGCTAACACCCGGCTGTAATCAGCGTGAATGCCCCAGTCGGTATTCGGCCCCTCGCAATGAGCTCACGAGGTCCTATTCAACTGCCGTGGCAGGCGGGGCTACCACGGCTGCTTGCTTATCATGACATGCCTGTGGCACGGCTTAATAGACTGCCTGAAAGAATGCGGTATACTGTAATACTGTGGTACTGCATTATACTGTATGAACGACCAAACGGTTAAAGTTCAAGTTCCCACAGAGGACTAAAATGCCGGCTCTATTGAATTCAAGGGGAGAACATCGCACTCCTCTGTGGCAGCTGTGGCAGAGGATAGCGGGCAGCGCTCTTTTTGAGCGTACAAACGCCCGTGTGACCGAGCCCTTTGGGCGGATAAACATTGCTAGCAGCGGTTTTTTCCGCCGTGCCGCCCGCTTTGGTCATGCGATTTTTTTGAGCGCATCAGATAACGCCCGTGTGACCGAGGCCTTAAGCAGAGGTCCACCTTTGTGTTTTAGTTTTCACATCATTTTTAAGATCTCTGCTTGCTGTTATTAAATAAGAAAAGTCTTGTAAACATCCAGAGTTTGAATACCTGTCCGGACCCATTATGTCTCCCAGCTGAGGGTTTGTTACAATGTATCCAGTCCAGACAATCCTCTGTGACTGCAGCCTGATACATGCTACCTGCACTGATACATTGTAACAAACTATCAGGCAGGAGAGAGAGCTGTGCTGATGTGATCGCCTCACAGAGGACTGTCTGCACTGATACACTGTAACAAACCCTCATCTATGAGAAGCATTAGGTCTGAACAAGTTTTCAGAGAGCTTCGCTGACAGCATGCAGAGATACTTTGGTCACATGCAGCACCCCAATATTCAGGTTCCCCTTTACTGACCTTGGACCATATGATCCCCTGTGGCTTTGGGCGGGTGCAGTTTGTGGTGAGGACGCGGGTGGGGGTCACTATGTAGTCCACCGTCAGGTCGTGGTCATCCAGTAGACTCTCTGGAATATCCAGTACCTGCAAACACAAGGCAGAGATCTGCAGCGCCGGGTCTCTCCCCCTGCGGACCCCCTAGTTGTCTCATATTAGTGGCCCCGGCTGACCCCTCATCATCAGCATAGACAGCAGCTACTAACTTCCGCCAGTCTAGCGCACCCTGCTGGTATGCATCTCTTGCAGCTCCATGCTATTTGTTCCCACTTCTAGGCCTGTGTGTCAGTCTTCACTGCAGTTTCGACATTCTATTCATGAAGCAGGAAGCTCAAGTGTTTAATATGTGCTGCAATACAATGAATTCTAGGATCCCCAATGGGGAGAATCTGTGGGGATCGGAAAGGTTTGTAGAAGAATAAAAAGTCGCCATTTTGGGGTCGCATGCGAAGACCTGAGGTGATCAGAGGAGAGGATCCTACTTACCTGACAGTCATGGACCACAGTGACCACCACAGTCTGTTCTGTCACCGCGCCCATGGCCACCATCATGGCGTACTCCATATCAGCAAACCCCTCCCCTTTCCCGATTCTCCAACCTGAGAAAGAGAAGAAAACCCGTCAGACATTTCTCCCATAATGCTTCACTGCCGCATAATGTATGGAATATGTAAAAGCGAACATAGAAAAAACCAAAGACCCCCCCCTCCCCCCCCCCCCAATGCCCTACTACTGCGTGCCAGTCTTCACTGTAGTCTGGATATTCTATCCATGAACCTGGAAGCTCAGGATGAACAGTTATGCACTGACAACTGCTGGAACGCAACTTTTATGTGGGGTGAGGGGAACATTTAGGCCTCCTTGGGGGCCCAATCCATCTATTGTATAGGGCGACAGGCCCCTGAGGAGGCCTAAATGTCTCCATCACCCCACAAAATAGATGGGTCCCGACCCTGAGAAGGCCTAAATGTTCCAGACGCATCTCTTGTGTGGGGTTATGGGACACCGGGGCCTCCTCAGGGGTTGGACCAGTCTTGTGTGTGGGGTGATGGGATATTTAGGTCTCCTGCTATGTGGGGTGATGGGACACCTGGCCTCCTCAGGGGTTGGACCTGTCTTGTGTGTGGGGTGATGGGACATTTAGGTTTCCTCTTGTGTGGGGTGATGGGGACACCTGGGCCTCCTCAGGGGTTGGACCTGTCTTGTGTGTAGGGTGATGGGACATTTAGGTCTCCTCTTGTGTGGGGTGATGGGGACACCTGGGCCTCCTCAGGGGTTGGACCTGTCTTGTGTGTGGGGTGATGGGATATTTAGGTCTCCTGCTATGTGTGGTGATGGGACACCTGGCCTCCTCAGGGGCTGGACCTGTCTTGTGTGTGGGGTGATGGGATATTTAGGTCTCCTGCTATGTGTGGTGATGGGACACCTGGCCTCCTCAGGGGCTGGACCTGTCTTGTGTGTGAGGTGATGGGATATTTAGGTCTCCTGCTATGTGGGGTGATGGGACACCTGGCCTCCTCAGGGGTTGGACCTGTCTTGTGTGTAGGGTGATGGGACATTTAGGTCTCCTGCTATGTGGGGTGATGGGACACCTGGCCTCCTCAGGGGTTGGACCTGTCTTGTGTGTGTGGTGATGGGACATTTAGGTCTCCTCTTGTGTGCGGTGATGGGGACACCTGGCCTCCTCAGGGGTTGGACCTGTCTTGTGTGTGTGGTGATGGGACATTTAGGTCTCCTCTTGTGTGCGGTGATGGGGACACCTGGCCTCCTCAGGGGTTGGACCTGTCTTGTGTGTGGGGTGATGGGACATTTAGGTCTCCTGCTATGTGTGGTGATGGGACACCTGGCCTCCTCAGGGGCTGGACCTGTCTTGTGTGTAGGGTGATGGGACATTTAGGTCTCCTGCTATGTGGGGTGATGGGACACCTGGCCTCCTCAGGGGTTGGACCTGTCTTGTGTGTGGGGTGATGGGATATTTAGGTCTCCTGCTATGTGGGGTGATGGGACACCTGGCCTCCTCAGGGGTTGGACCTGTCTTGTGTGTGGGGTGATGGGATATTTAGGTCTCCTGCTATGTGTGGTGATGGGACACCTGGCCTCCTCAGGGGCTGGACCTGTCTTGTGTGTAGGGTGATGGGACATTTAGGTCTCCTGCTATGTGGGGTGATGGGACACCTGGCCTCCTCAGGGGTTGGACCTGTCTTGTGTGTGGGGTGATGGGACATTTAGGTCTCCTCTTGTGTGGGGTGATGGGGACACCTGGCCTCCTCAGGGGTTGGACCTGTCTTGTGTGTGGGGTGATGGGACATTTAGGTCTCCTCTTGTGTGGGGTGATGGGGACACCTGGCCTCCTCAGGGGTTGGACCTGTCTTGTGTGTGGGGTGATGGGACATTTAGGTCTCCTGCTATGTGGGGTGATGGGACACCTGGCCTCCTCAGGGGTTGGACCTGTCTTGTGTGTGGGGTGATGGGATATTTAGGTCTCCTGCTATGTGTGGTGATGGGACACCTGGCCTCCTCAGGGGCTGGACCTGTCTTGTGTGTAGGGTGATGGGACATTTAGGTCTCCTGCTATGTGGGGTGATGGGACACCTGGCCTCCTCAGGGGTTGGACCTGTCTTGTGTGTGTGGTGATGGGACATTTAGGTCTCCTCTTGTGTGCGGTGATGGGGACACCTGGCCTCCTCAGGGGTTGGACCTGTCTTGTGTGTGGGGTGATGGGACATTTAGGTCTCCTGCTATGTGGGGTGATGGGACACCTGGCCTCCTCAGGGGTTGGACCTGTCTTGTGTGTGGGGTGATGGGATATTTAGGTCTCCTGCTATGTGTGGTGATGGGACACCTGGCCTCCTCAGGGGCTGGACCTGTCTTGTGTGTAGGGTGATGGGACATTTAGGTCTCCTGCTATGTGGGGTGATGGGACACCTGGCCTCCTCAGGGGTTGGACCTGTCTTGTGTGTGGGGTGATGGGACATTTAGGTCTCCTCTTGTGTGGGGTGATGGGGACACCTGGCCTCCTCAGGGGTTGGACCTGTCTTGTGTGTGGGGTGATGGGACATTTAGGTCTCCTGCTATGTGGGGTGATGGGACACCTGGCCTCCTCAGGGGTTGGACCTGTCTTGTGTGTGGGGTGATGGGATATTTAGGTCTCCTGCTATGTGTGGTGATGGGACACCTGGCCTCCTCAGGGGCTGGACCTGTCTTGTGTGTAGGGTGATGGGACATTTAGGTCTCCTGCTATGTGGGGTGATGGGACGCCTGGGCCTCCTCAGGGGTTGGACCATTCGTGTGTGTGGGGTGATGGGACATTTAGGTCTCCTGCTATGTGGGGTGATGGGGACACTTGGGCCTCCTCGGGGGCTGGACGCCTGCTGTCTGCCTGGCTGAGTACTCAGTGGTCCGCAGCTCGTGGGTTTCCCATTATTGCAAGGTAAGAATCAGCTGACCTTTCTCTGATACAGCGACAGATCCGACAACCACCAGATCCACCCGCACCGCAGAATCCAGACCCAACGGGACACTGAAATCCTTCACTCCCTGCAGGGGGGAAGAGAGATGATTAGTGAACGATGCACCGGAGATACTTTATATATAGAAGGAGAATCCCAGCTAAATGAGCGCCATTCCCCTTCATTGTTCTTCAGGCACAGCACCATACATACAACTGTGGCTGTGTCTGGTACTGCAGGTCTGTCCCATTCAATTGATCGAGTTTGGAACTGAGCTGCAGTACCAGGCACAGCCACAACCCATTTGGTGGCACAGTACTTGTGAAACAATAAATAGACATGGTGCTCTTCATTCAACTGATCAGAGGGGTTCCGGCAGTCAGACCCTCACCGATCACATATTAATGGCTTATCCCCAGAACAGAACATCAATATTAAAGTCCCTTAAAGGGATCATCCTACAAATCAAGTTTACATAAAAAAGCACAAAGGCCAATAACTGCTATCTGAACCTACTTTCCAAAATATATGCCCTTTTCTTATTTCTTCCCACTTAGCACCACTACTAATCTCTGTAACTATGGGCGGCTGCTGGGCAATGTCACATGACCCATTGATTCCTACCTACAACTCCTCAAACCCGCTGCATACACTTTATATATCTTTCAGTCACCCCTCTCCACATCACCAGCAGTCAGTCTCCTTCACTTACTGGCATCTGTAAATATAGTCCCCAGTAAGTTCCAAGTTTTCCTCCTCCTCCCTCTGGCAGCCATAAATGCAGTCCCCAGTAAGTTTCCAGTCAATCTCCTTACCCAAGTTGTGAACATAGCCGCTAATAAGTTCCATAGTCAATCTCCTTTCCCCAAGGCAGCTGTAAATATAGTCTCTAGCAAGTTCTAAGTCAGTCTCCTTCCCTTTCTGGCAGCTGTAAATATAGTCCTTAGTAAGTTCCAAGTCTTCCTCCTCCTCCCTCTGGAAGCCATTAATATAGTCTCCAGTTTCTAGTCAATTTCCTTACCCATGGCAGCTGTAAATATAGTCTCTAGCAAGTTCTAAGTCAGTCTCCTTCCCCCTTTGGTGGCTGGCAATATAGTCCTCTTTCCTGCTGTATACTGCCATGTCCTGCAGAGGCTGCTCCTCCCCACAAGCAGAAGGCTATTCCTATTGGCTGCCCAGCAGTGAACAGAGGATCATTATACAGAGACCTGGTTGTTAGTGACTGAGCATGCGTGTCCCAGCACTCAGCTCAATAGTTGGATGTGCACATTGCTATACACTGTGAACACCAGGGGGCGCCGCATGATGTATGTAAACATTCTGCACCGGATGCAGGTAAATGGCCGACTCGGTGCATTATGATCTGTACAATGAATAAGGCCGCTCTCACACAAGCGGCCGCAGCGTTCTGAATGCCGCGCTAATCGCATACAACACTCCCAGTGATTTCAATGCGGCCTCGCAGACCCGCGCTCGAACAACAGCATTTTCTATCGCCGTGATTTTAGCTGCTGCTGCTCTATTCTGGAGTGTTTTTGCACTTTTTGACGCACCTCCTCCCCCATCAGAGCGCTGCGGTGCATAATAAACCGCTGCTGAATGCAGTAACCTGCGCTGGGGAACGCCAATAAAAAATCAAAATTGCGGCGTTTTACCGCTGCCGTGTGGGAGTGGCCTTAGGCACCGCCCCGTCACGTCTGCAGTTGGTTGTATGCATGACGTTTCTTCGTCTGTGCAGTCACTCACCTGTGAGGTGGCGCAGATTCTCAGCACCTCTTTGCTGGCCCCCGGAGGTGGAGTGATGCGGTTAAACAGTCCGCTTCTGAGGCGCGGCGTGGGAACCAGCAGCGTTTTATTGGCCTGCGGGTAACAGAAAGTCCTATTAACAAGTCCCAGCAGTGGCCAGCGGGGTCCGAGGAGCATTGGGGGTCAGTACAGGGCGGGTGAAGCACGCGGGGGCGGTCCTACCTGCAGAGCCGCCAGCCGGACGCCCTCCAGCGGTTTATCTGGATCCACTTTAATTTCCTTTGTGCGACTGAAAACCTCCAGAG
This sequence comes from Eleutherodactylus coqui, assembly GCA_035609135.1. Taxonomy (NCBI): domain Eukaryota; kingdom Metazoa; phylum Chordata; class Amphibia; order Anura; family Eleutherodactylidae; genus Eleutherodactylus; species Eleutherodactylus coqui. Next base: position 3,736,172 of record CM069415.1, read on the forward strand.
ACGCCACCCGGTGACCGGCCTGGCGGGACGCCTGCGGGGGCAGAGGGCGGCGGTTACTTACTTGTAGGGTGAGGAATCGCGCGTTCTTCTGCGGAGCGTCAGGATTTATCTTAATCACTTTCCCCGACTGGAAATCCTGCAAAGTTGTTAATCGCTCACAAGCCTGCGGCGCCCCCTGCACACCGAGAGGAGGGTCAGATCACTGCGTGTACAACATAGCAGAGCCGGAGATCATGATGCAGCAGTGATGTCACCGCACACTAGTGATGTCACCGCACACTAGTGATGTCACCGCTGCTGAATCAGATCTCGAATGTCATCATTTAGGAAATAAACCCTGTGATGTGAATCTTGACTTTTTATGCTTGCTGTCAGTGAATGGAACGACCTGACACAATACATCTCACAGCTGAGGGTTCGTTACAGTTGTATCCAATGTAGGTTAACTCACATAAGCAGGACAAATCGTTTTCACATCCCGTTCGTTACAATGTATCAGTCTGACTTCCAGCTCCTGCCAAGCCTGGATGCAAGTGTAACAAACCTTCAGCTGTGTGAGCCCGCTGCGGTCAGGACCCGGTTTCATCCCGATGCAAACAGCCCCCTCCGTGTTCTTGTACCTTGAAGTTGGGGATGCGGTGATGAACGGGCCGCGGGAAGTCCGCCAGGTTGTTGTGTTCCATGTAGTCCCAGACCTTCTGCCGAATGTCCCACTTACTGCATCCTGGGGGGAGAAGTCACATGACGTCAGCGGGGGGGGGGGGGAGATGAGCCCCTCCTGGGGGGCTGCTGGGGAGGAGTGTAGTTACTAGCGGGGACCACAGGGGGCGCTACAGGACCCAGTGCTTGTATACTATGGACTATGAGGGGGCCTCATAAAAACGTACATGAAAAAACGTGTAAAAATGCAAATTTACTCAAAGGTTTACGATTGGATCCGTTTTTGATATAAAACCGCGCAGATTCAGGCCTTCGCTGTGAACTCCCTCTTAACCCCTTCAGGACCGGAGACTGATCAGGTTTTTTATTCTAGTTTTTCGTCTCCGCCTTCCCAGAGCCGTAACGTTTTTATTCTCCCGCTGGCGCGGCCGCAGAGCGTTGCGGTTCGTGTGGCGCGTTTTAATGCACTGACCAGGAATCGTGAGGCTCTCGCTCGTCGTTTCAGCGGCGGCTCGTTAACTCGCCGGGCAGTTTAACCGCTGATCGTTAAGCTTCGCCAGAGGAATGAGTGCGACGAGCGAGCGAGAACCAACGAGAAGCGTGAGGTTTAAACAGGCGGCCGGAGCGCCAATGAGCGGGTGATGGCGCCGTTTACTCAGATGCTCCATAACACCCGCCCGTTCGCACCCGGCACCGCGGTTTCTGTATGCGATCCAAAGAGACCCCCTCAGAGTGCAGAGACCCCCTCAGAGCGCAGAGACCCCCGCGGCCAGGAGGACCTACCTTTAGGGATCAGTCACACAGCTGCATATAGCTTCCGTTTGTGAAATACGCCGCGCTGTCATGGAGCGGAACGCCGTGTCTTGTATGTATATTCGCGGTGTATTTACGTGATCACATGAGCCAGTTCAGTCCGTAGTGCGAACTGCGAAGGACGTGCCGCGATGTTCTTCCATACGTGTAAAACGCACGTCTGAATACCACAATGCCGGTCAGCGGCGCGTCGGTGCTCCCTGCTACATTCGGCGCTCCCTGCTACATTCGGCGCTCCCTGCTACATTCGGCGCTCCCTGCTACATTCGTGTGAATGAGCCCCCAGAGACAGTCCTCTGAAGGGGAGTTTGACGGCTCTGGTTTAGACGCACGGTCAGCTACGACCCCTAAACCGTCCCGCACCAAACACGCAACCGGACCGCGAGACGTTTATACGCACACAATCCGCCCGTGTGAACGAGCCCTCACTGTGATATAAGATTGGCGCGGTCTCATCACGGACGCCTCACCTGCTCGCAGTCTGATCTCGGCCTCCATGTTCAGCGGCTCCAGAGACAGCAGCTGCACGTTCCTCACCGTGTGTACGGCGGCCACCAGAGGTCAAACTTGTGAGGAAGGCAAACTGTCATGGCTGCCGGAATCACAGAGAAGTGCAGATATAAAGGGCGGCGTGTTCGTGTCCGGCGGCCTGCGTGGGTCCAGCAGGGGGTCAGCGGTGGCGAAGGGGCTTATAGACTCATTCTAAAGTGACCGCTAATAGTTCGGTGTAAACGCAGCAGCGACGGCGCTAAGCGCTCACCTTTTGCCGGTCGTTCAGTTTCTGCTTCATTGGCGCGTTCGCACATCGTTCAGTGTAAACGGCGCTCGTTGCGTCCTTCTCATCACTTATACAGCGGCTGAACGATTCAGGAGGATTCTCGTATGAACGAGCGAGGCGTCCGCTTATATAAACCGGCGGCACGGGAGCGGATGAGTTAGCGGTGACGTCACTCCTTCGTACCATCCGGTGCTGTCATGGCGGCCGCTGCTGCTGAACACTCCGCGGTGTATGCTGGGATATGAGCGACATACGAGGCGACCGAACAGCAGCGGGGATCGTCTTCTGGTGGGCGCGGCGTTACTACTACCGGCTAACGCTGTCAGGTCTGCCGGGCCCTTCCGAGCCGTACGCCAGCGCCATTGTTGGGGACAGTCGCGTTCAGCTCCAGTGATTTTCTTTCCGCCTAATTTGCGATGGGGGCCTCATACGGACGGCGAGGGGTTGTGCTGACTGTTCAGCGCTGTGCGGGATAGTGACCGGTTCCTCCATGATGACAACACGCCTGCCACACGTGACCCCCTCGCCTCGCCGTCCGTATGAATCCGTCATCACAAAATAGACGGAAAAAAATCACTGCAGCTGAACGCGACCGTCCCCAACAATGGCGCTGGCGATCGGCTCGGAAGGGCCCCGCAGACCTGACAGCGGCAGCCGGTATTAGTAACGCTCTGCCCACCAGTAATGGTTCCTGGTCCTGTTGGGTCGCCTCGTATGCAGGAAGCTGTATTGGGGACTAGTTTGTGATTTGTCAGGGCATGCTGGGAGTTGTAGTTGTGATATACATGTCTAATGCAGCTAACCATGGGGCAAATTGTGCATCTGCATCGGGACCCCCGGTATCCCGGAGGCCCCCCGATAGCTACGGGCCCCCCTGGTATCCTGAGCCCCCCTGGTAGCTACGGCCCCCCTGGTATCCTAAGCCCCCCTGGTAGCTACGGGCCCCCCTTGTATCCTGAGCCCCCCTGGTAGCTACGGCCCTCCTGGTATCCTGAGCCCCCCAGTAGCTACGGCCCCCCCTGGTATCCTGATCCCCCCTGGTAGCTAAGGCCCCCCCTGGTATCCTGAGCCCCCTGGTAGCTACGCCCCCCCCCCCCCCCCGGTATCCTGAGCCCCCCTGGTAGATACGGCCCCCCCTTGGTATCCTGAGCCCCCCCCCCCCTGGTAGCTACGGCCCCCCCCCCCCCGTACCTGAGCCCCCGGTAGCTATGACCCCACCTGGTGTCCTGAGCCCCCCGATAGCTATGACCCCACCTGGTGTCCTGAACCCCCCGGTAGCTATGGCGCAAAAAAATACAGGTGAGAGAGCTGCTCCGACAAGCGCATTCCAAAATACACTCACACTTGCGCAACTGTTTTACGCAGAGAACGAGCGTACTTTGCGCGTGTGCCTGCAGAAACGCGGTCCATATGTGCGCAGGCACCGCTAGTTCACATGAGGGGGGAATCACCCCGCCTTCATGTAAATGGCTATTAAGCCAAGCGAGGTGCGGCTGTGTGCGGTGGGCACAACAGACTATGTGCCCATTTTCGCACCACTGTAGACCTCTATGGGTCTATTTAACGCACGCAGAATAGAGCCGCTCCCGCTTCTTGGGGCCGTGAGAACCGCGGGCGCTGATTGTGAGCAGGACTTTTCAGCCCGCAAAAATGCAATAAAATACTGAAGGAGCCCCAAATACGCCGCTGAAATCGCTTGTGTGATTCCGTAGGGCGCCTTCACACCGGACAGCGCAATTTTGCTATGAGAAAACCACGGCACAATCCCAATTTTACACATAAGATTCTGAGGATCAGGTTTTTTCTGATTGCTGCCACTTGTGATTTCCTTGCAGGTTTTTCTCGCGATAGACAATAGGAGTTTCTAATGTTAAAAATGTATCGCACGGAAATCACAAGTTCGTACTTCGCGGTGCGATAAAATTGAGGCTCCGCAGAGAAACACAGGAGGTAAAAAAAAGCAGAATGCAGTAAGACGGCGAGCTGTGATTTTTTAACGTAACATTGCAGGACAGAAAACATCACAAATGGGAATTAAACCATCAAAAATCATTGGTTTCATAATTCTGCGTTTTTATTCGCTCCCCGGCCTCAGCGAAACTGCCGAGCATCCAGAAGCTGCTGTACCCATCTCTGCCACTAGATGGCGCTGCAGGCTCAGCAATCCCCGGGAGCAGCCAGCAGCACTCGGGGGTCTGCAGCCCGCAGTTCATGAGGTCACAATGAGCAGCTATTAGAGCACAAGAATGACATCAACACCCCCCAATAGTGGAGAGATGCTGGGAAGAGTCATACATGGGTCACACAGCGAGCGTCTAAATACTGCAAAGCAGTGTCTGCACATGAATGCCTGCCATACAGTGCCCTTATAACAATGCCATACAGTGCCCTTATAACAATGCCATACCGTGCCCATATAATACTGCCATACATTGTCCATATAATACTGCCATACAGTGCCCATATAACACTGCCATACAGTGTCCATATAGTACTGCCATACAGTGCTCATATAACAAATCCATACAGTGCCCGTATAACACTGCCATACAGTGTCCATATAATACTGCCATACAGTGCCCATATAACAATGCCATACAGTGTCCATATAGTAGTGCCATACAGTGCTCATATAACAATTCCATACAGTGCCCTTATAACACTGCCATACAGTGTCCATATAGTACTGCCATACAGTGCTCATATAACAAATCCATACAGTGCCCGTATAACACTGCCATACAGTGCCCATATATTACTGCCATACAGTGCCCATATAACACTGCCATACAGTGCCCATATATTACTGCCATACAGTGCCCTTATAACAATGCCATACAGTGCCCTTATAACAATGCCATACCGTGCCCATATAACACTGCCATACAGTGTCCATATAATACTACCATACAGTGCCCATAAAACAATTCCATACAGTGTCCATATAATACTGCCATACAGTGTCCATATAATACTGCCATACAGTGCCCATATAACAAATCCATACAGTGCCCGTATAACACTGGCATATAGTGCCCATATAACACTGCCATACAGTGTCCATATAATACTGCCATACAGTGCCCATATAACAATGCCATACAGTGTCCATATAACACTGCCATACAGTGTCCATATAGTACTGCCATACAGTGCTCATATAACAATGCCATACAGTGTCCATATAACACTGCCATACAGTGTCCATATAGTACTGCCATACAGTGCTCATATAACAATTCCATACAGTGCCCTTATAACACTGCCATACAGTGCCCTTATAACACTGCCATACAGTGCCCATATGATACTGCCATACAGTACCCATATATTACCGCCACGCAGTGCCCATATAACACTGCCATACTGTGTCCAAATAATACTGCCATACAGTGCTCATATAACAATTCCTTACAGTGCCCTTATAACAATGGCATACAGTGCCCATATAATACTGCCATACAGTGCCCTTATAACAATGCCATACAGTGCCCTTATAACAATGCCATACCGTGCCCATATAACACTGCCATACAGTGCCCATATAACACTGCCATACTGTGTCCAAATAATACTGCCATACAGTGCTCATATAAAAATTCCTTACAGTGCCCATATAACACTGCCATACTGTGTCCAAATAATACTGCCATACAGTGCTCATATAACAATTCCATACAGTGACCTTATAACACTGCCATACAGTGCCCTTATAACACTGCCATACAGTGCCCATATAATACTGCCATACAGTGCCCATATAACAATGCCATACAGTGCCCATATAACAATGCCATACAGTGCCCATATAATACTGCCATACAGTGCCCATATAACACTGCCATACAGTGCCCATATAACAACTCCATACAGTGCCCATATAATACTGCCATACAGTGCCCATATAACAATTCCATACAGTGCCCTTATAACACTGCCATACAGTGTCCATATAACACTGCCATACAGTGCCCATATAATACTGCCATACAGTGTCCATATAACACTGCCATACAGTGCCTTTATAACAATGCCATACAGTGCCCATATAACAACTCCATACAGTGCCCATATAATACTGCCATACAGTGTCCATATAACACTGCCATACAGTGCCCATATAACAACTCCATACAGTGCCCTTATAACACTGCCATACAGTGTCCATATAACACTGCCATACAGTGCCCATATAATACTGCCATACAGTGCCCATATAACACTGCCATACAGTGCCCATATATTACTGCCATACAGTGCCCATATAACACTGCCATACACAGGGCCCCCCAATTGTCTGTGGGTAAGTCCTGGTTTTGGGACTCTGTTCAGTAGTCCTGGGAGGCAGGAGGTATGAGGTTACTGAGGTGCAGTGTATGAAGGAGCTGTGAGGACATCAGTCACATGACCACCGCAGGTCCTCCATCATGTAATATATCAGCAGTCTGCAGTGGAGGTAAGAGAGGAGCTCCTCCAGCAACACATAGAGGGGAGGGAAGGGGGATAATGCCAGCAGAGAAGGGTGACGAGGGGGTAAAATACTGACGGGGAGTTAAACTACTACAACTCCCAGCATGCCACGAGTCTGCAACTGTCAAGGGATGCTGGGAGTTGTAGTTCTATCATGCTCCTGGCCCTCTATCTCACCGACTCTGACAGCTTCAGACATTCAGGACATGCTGGGAGTTGTAGTTCTACCATGATCCTGTGAGATGATCTGTCCGGTGACATTCTGCGTATTTTGGCCTCCATTTTGTGTCTATAATAGGGAAGTGAGTCTCGACCGGCGGTCTCCGGACCCGAACCCAGAGCATCGCCCAATCCTATGGAGACCCGCATGCAGGCCGCGACGCACTGCTATATTATGGACACACAGTGCCCATATAATACTACCAGAAAGTGCCCATATAATGTTACTGTGCACTGCCCAAATAATATTGCCACATAGTGCCCACATAATACTACCATGCAGCTCTGGTAAAATCCACCATGCATTGAACATGTAACAGTCCCCTACAGGACGGGTTGCACATCTGGCGCCGTGTTTTAATACGACCTACTTGGTGGACCGTTTAGCGGGTTGACTGACATGACGAGGAGGTTATAGAAGTCCGTAGACAGCAGAGAGCCGGGTTGTCCCTTTTGCCTGGTGGATGATAAGGGTTAGCATATAGCGGTGTCATTAGTAGCTCCAGTGAGTGCAGTCAGTTATTAATTAGCGGCAGCGCCCCCTATATAGCGGTGACCCCCGTGTGATACAATGTATCCGGTGACCCCGGTGTGATACAATGTATCCGGTGACCCCCGTGTGATACAATGTATCTGGTGACCCCCGTGTGATACAATGTATCCGGTGACCCCCGTGTGATACAATGTATCCGGTGACCCCGGTGTGATACAATGTATCCGCCGCTGCCCTGCTGACACTGCCGTAACAAGAAATCTCCATTCAGAAAACTCATTCCTGCCGAAGTCCAGAGCGGCGGTGAGCGGAGCGCTAATTAACCTCTCGTTGTAAGGCGAGCGCTGCGTAACGATATCACAGCAGATAAGGAAGGCCTCTGCTCCCGGAGGGCGGCACCCAGCGCGGGGTTAATTCATGTTTACAACTTCCAGGTCCTCGTATTACAGCGCGATATACGAAGTCTTGGAGAGGCGCGAGACGTACGGCGTCCAACTCCCCACAGATCGCCGCGACACGCATTATAAGAGCTTATGCGTTAGTTTACGGGGGGGGGGGGGTTCCTCTCGCAGTGATGTTGCAGAAAACCCGCCCATTATTTGCTCTGGGTGAGATACGGCTTGCATCGCGCGGCGTCTACAGGCGAGCGTCATGTGAGGGCGATACGATTTCTGATTTTTACTATTGAAACAACATGCAGTTTTCACGTGCAGAAAAAACGGATTTACTGCGATGCGATCCTCTCGCAATAATGCAGGTCTGAGGCCGGGCTCTCACAGGAGGATTCCAACCGCGCAATTATCACTGCGAATGGGCCACGGGTACCCGCATCATCGCTAAGCAACGGCGCAGGAAATACAAACCGTAAACAAAAAGCCTGTACTGCGCATGAACATCGGCGAGCCACCGCAACCATACGAAATACGGAAATCAGGTAGGCGGGGTCACAGCTGGAATCCGCTGCGGGCACTTCGTATGCGAATATGGTCTGCCCGTGTGACGACGGCGCTAGAGAGTGATATCGCCTGAGGGTTTTGGACCAATATCGCACTCACCCGTGGAATTCGCGCTGGTGAACCGCTGATTTTCCATCCAATGTGATGCGTTTAGCGAGGAGAGTCTAGGCGCTGCACGCGATTCTAATGCACATTTTTCTCGGAGGTGAAAATCACGTTGTTTCAATAGAAAACATTAAAACTCGCATGAAAATGGCGTGAAAATGGCGTCTGCACGAGAAAATAATGGGCGGAATCACCCCAAAACTAGCGGACGCTGAAGTCGCCTACGTGAACGCACTTATTGTGAACAGTGGGTTGTACTTCCCTGCAAACCTTGTACATCCTGCAATGCAGAAACGCTTTGTGAGAATATGGCGCAACCATAAGAATCCGTTATACTGTAACTGCCGCCCTGGAGGCTTTGGAAAAAGTTCTATCCAGCTATTTCTGGGTTAAATCTGCTTCTGGAAGGGTTGGGTGACAACCAATATGGCTGCTTTAAAGCTTCCCCCGAGGTTGTCACCCCCCCCCCCCCAGGGGGGTCATTATAGAAAAGGGGCGAGCAGCAAAAAACTGGTCCTGATCATCTGTTGGGCCATCACAAGGGTCCTACTAAACCTCCAAGTGGTGAGAAGTGACTGGAGCTCAGAGGACACTGCACCTCCCCTCCTCCTCAGCAGGGGGCAGCCTTCCTGCCAGTAATGAGCAAACACCCCAAAAGTTTCCAAACTTCTTCACAGGAAGATCTGAAGTTCTGAAAGCAATGAACAGGATCCCGGCCAGAACTCTGCAGACTATTACACCACTGACCTCTAGAGATCTGCAGAACATCGCTCTGTCCCTCTACCTCCTGATAGTGATATATCCTGCAGACTATTACACCAGACCTCTAGAGATCTGCAGAACATCGCTCTGTCCTCTCTACCTCCTGATAGTGATATATCCTGCAGATTATTACACCACTGACCTCTATAGATCTGCAGAACATCGCTCTGTGCTCTCTACCTCCTGATACATAGTGATATATCCTGCAGGCTATTACACCACTGACCTCTAGAGATCTGCAGCACATCGCTCTGTCCTCTCTACCTGCTGATAGTGATATATCCTGCAGACTATTACACCACTGACTTTGAGATCTGCAGAACATCACTCTGTCCCCTCTACCTCCTGATAGTGATATATCCTGCAGACTATTACACCACTGACTTTGAGATCTGCAGAACATCACTCTGTCCCCTCTACCTCCTGATAGTGATATATCCTGCATACTATTACACCACTAACCTCCAGAGATCTGCAGAACATCGCTCTGTCCTCTCTACCTCCTGATACATAGTGGTATGTCCTGCAGACTATTACACCAATGACCTTTAGAGATCTGCAGAACATCGCTCTGTCCCTCTACCTCCTGATACACAGTGATATATCCTGCAGACTATTACACCGCTGACCTCTAGAGATCTGCAGAACATCGCTCTGTCCTCTCTACCTCCTGATAGTGATATATCCTGCAGACTATTACACCACTGACCCCAGAGATCTGCAGAACATCGCTCTGTCAACTCTGCCTCCTGATACATAGTGATATATCCTGCAGACTGTTACACCACTGACCCCCAGAGATCTGCAGAACATCGCTCTGTGCTCTCTACCCCCTGATACATAGTTATACATCCTGCAGACTATTACACCAGACCTCTAGAGTTCTGCAGAACATCGCTCTGTCCTCTCTACCTCCTGATACATAGTGATATATCCTGCAGACTATTACACCACTGACCTCCAGAGATCTGCAGAACATCACTCTGTCCTCTCTACCTCCTGATACATAGTGGTATGTCCTGCAGACTATTACACCAATGACCTTTAGAGATCTGCAGAACATCGCTCCGTCAACTCTGCCTCCTGATATCTAGTGATATATCCTGCATACTATTACACCACTAACCTCCAGAGATCTGCAGAACATCGCTCTGTCCCCTCTACCTCCTGATAGTGATATATCCTGCAGACTATTACACCACTGACCCCCAGAGATCTGCAGAACATCGCTCTGTCCTCTCTACCTCCTGATAGTGATATATCCTGCAGACTATTACACCACTGACCTCTAGAGATCTGCAGAACATCGCTCTGTCCTCTCTACCTGCTGATAGTGATATATCCTGCAGACTATTACACCACTGACCCCCAGAGATCTGCAGAACATCACTCTGTCCCCTCTACCTCCTGATACGTAGTGATATATCCTGCAGACTATTACACCACTGACCCCCAGAGATCTGCAGAACATCGCTCTGTGCTCTCTACCTGCTGATAGTGATATATGCTGCAGACTATTACACCACTGACCCCCAGAGATCTGCAGAACATCGCTCTGTGCTCTCTACCTCCTGAAATGTTTTGATATATCCTGCAGATTATTACAGTTTGTGGGGATCACAGATAACTGCCTTTAACCCTTTAGGTGCTCGCCAGAGTGCTGGTTGTGGTCTCACTCTGTGATGGATCTGCAGGCTGCTGCTCTGTTATCATGGCAGCCTGGGGCCTCGTGAAGACTCCGAGGGCTGCCATGGATCTCTGCTTACTAGGCTGCCGGTGAGACTACGATGCACTGAGGTATTGCTGTGTATTGTATGTGTGGTCAGATGACCTCCAGCTCAACAAGAAAGAAGATTGAAAAGTTTACTTTAAGGGCGCCCACCCACTGGCGATTTTTTCCCCTGTGAAATTCGCAGCATTTTTTTCTCTGCAGGGGTCTATGGGACTTGTAATGTTAAAATCGCGATCGCGCAAAATCGCAATTTACCGCGAAATCGCGATTTTGTGCGATCGCGATTTTAACATTACAAGTCCCATAGACCCCTGCAGAGAAAAAAATGCTGCGAATTTCGCAGGGGAAAAAATCGCCAGTGGGTGGGCGCCCTAATTATCAGTAAAGTTTAAAAAATATTAAAAGTTTACAAAACCCTTTTCCCAGAAGTCCTATAAATAAATATAAGTACAGTAGAACCTCAAGTAACGTCATTAATCCGTCCGGAAGCAATGGACTTTAGTAGAAATCAATGTTAGTTGAGGACATTACTTCCATAGAAATTAATGCAAATCCAATTAATTGGTGCCAGACATTCCAAAAAACACCCCAAACCCCATTTAATAGAGAATAACTCTGGTCTGTAATAACAATACTGAATGAATATAAAACAACTGGAAAGAATACATTAACATTGCAGGGACATCATTAGCAGTACGTATCACTGTGTTATCTGGTACTGTTTCTGTAAAATTTTGTAAATATGAATATGTTTGGCTATTATTTCTTGCAAATATTTCTGTTATTTTCTGTTATTTTTCCAAATATTTCTGTTTTGTAAATGTGTGTATACAGTATATATGCTTCTTGCGATTGAATTTGGCACATTTTTCTGTTATTTTGCTATTTTTGTTATTACGCCCTGAAATGTTTTTTACTTTTATAATAAAAAGATTATCACTGTGCTATCTGTGCTTTGACATAGGACTGCAGTATTTATTTACTGGACTCATCTGTGCAGTACTTACATTTTGCAGTACAGTGGGGATTCAGGAGGCAGGCAGCGTTCAGCCGGCACTTTGGGGATTCAGCTGCTGTACTGTGTCAGGAGGCAGGCGCAGCAACGTTCAGCCGGCACTGTGGAGAGGGGAGGGGGAGGAGTAGGCGCGCTGATGCAGGAGAAGCAGGAAAAGACTGGCATCAGCTGCGCGCCGGCTCACTGAGCGGCGCCCAGGGTCATGGAGCGGTTGGCACCCTTATCTGAGTAATGCAACTTTATTTCAGGGACCGCCGCTGCCCTGACACATCGACTTAAGTTGAAAACAGCTTTACTCAAGAGCAATGCTACTCAAGGGTTTACTGTAATTGTATCGCCGCGCCCATAAGGGACCTTTCAGACATATGGAACATATCTGTAAAATGCAGCTAAAGATGCTGCTGCCCGGCGCCGCTCCACGAGCCGCAGTGTATCCATGCAGATCCCGGCGCTCTCACGCAGGAAGCTGGAGAAGGCGGTGTTTGACAGAGTTTTTAAGCGGCCTTTGTAAACGCACGCCATCATTGTGAAACGCACCAAAACAGGGCAGACAGCGGTCGAAAATGACAGTGTTACAAATGCTGCAACCGACGGCTGAGAAGTCCCATTGAAATAAACGGGTGCGTATTACAGCGTGTAGCGCCGCGTTCGAAGCGCTCCGCTTAATGCTGTAAAAATTGGCCAGACTGTAAATCTGCAGCAGAAGATTAAGCTGCGTCTTTGGGTGAAAGGTCCTTAAGACCGCTTCACACGGGGCGGAATATTCTGCAGCAGCATTTCAGAATACGCCATCTTGGAGCTCCGCCCCCAAACCAACACATCCAAATACGGATTCTGATACAGAATTGCCTGCAGAATTTTGCTATTTTCAACTGCGCATCAAAACCCACACGTTAGCGGTGCAGATTGTGGGCTGATGGTTCCCCAAGGCTGCGGGCTGCGCTCCGCCTCGTGTGACGCTCCCTAACAGTCGCGTTATTTATCCCACACAGTGAACACCAGGAGAACAAAATATGCAACTCCAGAACTGCACTTTTTTGGTCACCGCATCCCTAAGAAAAGAAAGAGGAATAAAAAGTGATCCAAAAGCCGCCTGCGCCCCCCGGGGGTAGCAATAAAAACTGCACATCAAAACATGCAGGAAACAATAAAAACTTCTGGGGGTCCGCGGGCGGCGACACAAAGATCTTCTGCTTTTAAATTAAAAAGGGGCTAAATTTGTTAACGCTGTGATTATATTGATCCACAAAATAAGGATAAAGATACATTCTTACCGCTCTATGAACCCCGGACAAACAAATCCCCCGCAGGAAGGATGAAACTGGGAATTGTTTTCTCTTTTTTCCCACTTTTTTAAGTTTTCCAATACATTATATGGTACATTAAATGCAGGGCCGGCTCCAGGTTTATGCAGCCCCTGGGGCGACAGAGTCTCAATGGGTCCCTTTGCTGTGAATCATGACACAGGAGGCAGAACTTCTGCAGCAGCGCATGCAGTCGCCATATAATGCTAGATACCAGCTCTATACAGGGCTTTTGCAGACCATATAAGTGATTAGAGTACCATTATAGTGATCACAGGTGACATTGTCTCTGACTGGAGTCCTTCAGTTTTCCTTTTCTTCTGTATCCGGCCCAGACCACCATGACAACTTCTCCCAGCCACAACTTGTCTCTGTGGAATGTACACAGACATCTTTGCCTCCTCACTTTATTCTCCCTATGTTATTTACACCTTTTTTATACCAATCCCTCCCTTCAATAGCACCCAAGACAGTAATAAAAACACCTGTGGTACCCCACACAGTAGTACTTTCCCCATTTGTTTGCCCCCTGCAGGCCCTACACAATAAGTGCTCCTTATAGTGAGGCTCACACAGTAAAAGTGCCTGCATCTAGCAATAATGCCATATGTCCCTCCTTCACTTTAGAAGTAATGTGTCACTTGCAGAAATGCCCCCTTGCAGTAATAATGCCCTTGTTTGCCCTCTTCCAGAAGTACTGCCCCCAGCGTCTCGCCTTCCATCACTCCCCGACAGCTGTAATGGGCGCCACTATACTCCACTGACTTTCGCATTGTGCGGTCTAGTGACAATCACATAATAGCTAAGGCCGGGAATTGACTAGAGTGATCATGTGATTGTCACATGACTGCAACGTGGAAATCAGCGGCGGGACAGCGCCCCCATTACAGCTGCAGGAGATGAGTATGTGCTGCAGCCGACACAATCCTCAGAATACCTAATCCCCACAGTGCATTGATGATGCTACTGTTTGATTTGCTAGAGCTGCTCATGTGATTAGCACTGGCCAGTCGGAGAGCAGTGCACAAAGTGCATAAGGTACCAGCGAATCAGAGGGGCAGCAGAAAAGAACAACTGCAGGTAATATATCCCCTCCTATCCTGAAACCAGAGTTGCTTTAAGACCCTGTTCACTTTGTGTTTGCTCTAAAAGCGTCACTAGATGGCAGCACCGCTCCTCTCATTCTGCACACTTGCCTTTTGTCCAGTGCGTTTCCTTCTATTTGCCACTAGGTGGTGCTCTACTCACAAATTAGAACAGGGCACCTTATTAATACATTTTCTTGGGTTTTTTGGCGTTTTCAGGATTATTTTGCATTCAGTAAAATGTGACAAAACTCGGGGGAAGATTCCTGATCTCACAAGAAGCTTCAGGATGCGATTACTCATTCAGATTTCACTATGTAACCTACAGTCAGAATGTTAACACTTCTAGACCTCAGCAGAGACCCATAATTGCTGATGCTTAGGCCGCAGGACGTGGTACGGTTGCAGATTTCATTAAGTAATGAGGATTTTACAGTATTTTTAACAGCAGAGTATATTCTGTGGAACATTTTGCAGAATTTCTTGTGTTTTTTCCTGCGGACTTTAATTGCAGAATTACATCTCCTATATCAAGGGGTTTAAACAGAAGAATGTGTCTTAGTCCAATTACTACGTGTGGGAAAGATAGGGTAGGACTTATCTGCCAGCGTTTTTTTTTTTTTCCATACTCCTGCGCTATGGCATTGAGTTTGAATGGCCCCCAAAAAACCTCATCATGCGCGACTATAGTTGCGCATAAGCCCTTAAAAACACACAACAGTAATACAAGACATTGTTAATTCTGCGCAGTAACCTTTTCCTCTGCTGAAAAGAAGGCGTGAGGTTTTGAAGTAAAGATACACAAATTTCAAATGTCGTACATTTTAAGCCCAGTAGGATAACATGGGGCCGCAGCATTGTCCGCACAGACTAATCCGGCTGTGTGAGAGCACCCTGAAGGGACCTTTCACACGGGGGGAATCTTTCTGCATTCCACACCAAAATCCGCAGGACTCCGTTCAGATTTTGATGCAGAATGAAAATAGCTTACTAGTGCCAACAATGTCACACAAAATTCCCGATGAGACGTGTGAGTTTTAGTGCTTCCACACATGGGCACGGTTAGTCCCACTAGGTGGCCGTAATAATCATAACGGGACAAAACGAAACCATTGATTTTAATGTTTTTAGTGGTATTTTCACCCATTAATAGTACGAGCGAGAAAAGATAGGACTGGCGCTATCTTCCCGCACATCGTTAATAGGACATGAGGAAATAATAGGCAGGACCCGTCTTCTTGCTGTTTTATTCTAACTCATGTGCAGAGATTGAATACTCAGAAAGGAAAAAGAAAAACCCCATTGATGCGCAGCTCGGCTCCGTCGGGGCGGGAGTGGTTGCGCACATGGCCGTCTGTTTTTGCCCTTAGTGTAGAATTCACAGTGGTAGATTAATACGCAGAATTTGGTGCAGAATGTGGAAAAATTCCATCTATGTGAAAGGGAAGTCCCTTAAGGACCTTTCACATTGGACGGAACTAGTCTGCATGGACATTTCTACATCACAATGTTATCTCTATGGGACTTGAATTCCGCACCTGTTAAAATCTGCGCATCTTTACTTCAAAACTCCAAGATTAAATTCCATAGCGAAAAATTTTCTGCTGTGAAATAAATGACATTTTGTGGAATTGTTGTGGATTTCTAACATTCAGGAGATGTGATTCCGCAATTAAAGTCTGCGTTAAAAAATGCAAGAAATTCCACAAGATGTTCAGCAAAATACATTCTGCAGTTTAAAATGAAAAAAAAAATTGCATTAATCTGCACTGCGTCCTACAGACAATTATGTCCTGTGTAAGAGGTCCCTCAGAGATGAGAATCATTCTGTCTACAAATCTAGCTAAGGACAGATCATGCAGTCCCATGTAGCATTATAGATGACATATCATGATACCTCTATAAATACAGATAATGCAGAAGGTGTTACCTGCAGTCCCATGTAACATTACAGATGACATATCATGATACCTCTATAAATACAGATAATGCAGAAGTTGTTACCTGCAGTCCCATGTAACATTATAGATGACATATCATGATACCACTATAAATACAGATAATGCAGAAGGTGTTACCTGCAGTCCCATGTAACATTACAGATGACATATCATGATACCTCTATAAATACAGATAATGCAGCTGGTATTACCTGCAGTCCTATGTAACATTATAGATGACATATCATGATACCTCTATAAATACAGATAATGCAGGAGGTGTTACCTGCAGTCCCATGTAACATTACAGATGACATATCATGACACCTCTATAAATACAGATAATGCAGGAGGTGTTACCTGCAGTCCCATGTAACATTGCAGATGACATACCTTGACACTTGTATAAATACAGATAATGCATTAGCTATTTTCTGCAATTCTATGTAATTACAGGTAACACATAGTGATCACTTTAACTGTAGCCCTATGTAAAACCACAGTCCTCACCATGATGAGAATATTTGCATTCATAGAGTAACATTATTAGTAATATTATATATTCTATCCGTATCTTTCGGCTCGGTGCTTCGATTATTAACAGAACATTTGCAGCAGAATAAACTCCCATTTACCAGAACAGAAGAACGTCCTAAACTGCATCGCAATTATCTGTATGATGAAGAATGAGGAGGAGGGGACTTCATTATAATCAATTCTACATAAAGTATGCAAGCGTCTATAATAATGTAGGAGGGCAAGTTGTGTCCTGCAGGGCTAGAGACTCATTCATGTCACTGTGAACTCTTCATCCTAAATCCAGAGACCCCCCTCCCCCACCCGGACCCCCCCAAATCCTGCCGTGTGAAAACACAAAGTGTTACATTAAATAAACGCAGGGATCCGATTACCTGCAATGCAGATACATGTGGAAGATATTACCGCTGTCCTGCAGATACTGAAGCCCAGGAGAAGAGCAAATGGTCAAGAAATAACAAAGGAACAAACTAAGAGAATAAAGCTCTGAAAGGGCCGAATAAAAAGCACTTAAAATAGTAAATGGCAATTACCGAGACTACAACCCTCAGTACGGTCACACTTACTGGGGGGTCATAACCAAAACAGCTGGAGACCCTCAGACTGCAGACCATCGCTATATCGATGATGATGATGATGATGAGGGGGATCCTCCTAGTGTTATCTTCGTTACATGGGTGTGAATGTCCCAAAAGTGATCGAAGGAGATTGTATCAAGAGAGACAATTATTATTGTAATCGAGAAGAAAATGGCACAGAGAAAAATGTGCGAAATCTAACAGTAAAGAGAGATAATGGAGACGCAAGTCCATAAAACAATATAATATGATATAACATATAACAGGTGACTACTAACATATAAATGATCGGTATAAACAGGTTTCATAATATTGTTAGATCATTGCTAAAAATTGTAGAGAACTCATTATTAGAGCAATTTCATCTGATCTGATAATAATCCCGACATCACAGACTATTAGAGAAGATCCATCAAACGTTAAGGACGTGATGATACATTGTATGGAAACAAAGAGATGATCAATTCCTCTTACCCCAGAGCTATAATGTACAGTATATGTGATATAACAGCCATAATGTTATAGTGGGAAGATTTGATACAACCCAGTGATACCCATATTACAATATATGTGACAATATTATATAGATACAATGTTACAATCCCATTGTAGAAATCTTACCATATTACAGAGATACCGTGTTATACGAGAGTAATATAAATGTCACAACGCTATAGAGGCACAATCTTACCATGCAACATATATATATATATATATATATATATATATATATATATAATGTATATGTGTGTGTTACCACGCTACACGTAGATAGATATACAATGTTGTCACGCTATATACAGATATACACTCAAATTCTATAAATTACGGAGTAACTCTGTTATAGTGCAATGATATAAATCCAGAGATACGTGTTTTACTGCTGTGATACGATGCTATAATGCGGTGATATGAATGTTACAGTCCACAGATACACTCTTACTAGGGTACAATATTTAGGTAGGTGATTTTAGTTACCTCCTTTATTTGGAGAAATCACGAAAAAAAAGTAGAAAACTTTGAGCTAAAGTCCTGTGGAACATCGTCTGGTAGCTGATTGGCTGCTGCGAGTCCCTGTTGACCCTTGACTGGTTACAAGTTGTGGATAAGGGGCGTGGCCTTTTAAAAGTAAAAGCTTCAACTCCCAGAAAAAAAGTTTGGAAAGTTTTAGCAGAGCTGAGAAGTCGGAGCTGAGAGCAGCAGAGAGCAGCGGGCTGAACGGACCTGCAGCAGCCGCCGGTGGAGAATGGTCCTGGGCTGAGAGCTGAGCGGCTGATTCAGCCTCTTCCTTCCCTCTGGATTGTGGAGCCCACTTCTTCTCAGCTTGTCTTGCTGGCTCCTGGTGCCCAGTCCTGCTCCCTGGCCCGTTGGATTCTGGTGCCTACTTCTGACCCCTGCCCTGTTGGGCCCTGGAAGAACCTAGACTTGCCCCCCAGTCCTGCTGGTTTCTGGTGCCCACTCCTGCCCCCTAATGATGCAGGCTCGTTACTCTGTGGCTGAACACAACACCCTGGGGGTAGTGCCCTACTTGAGTGAGCAGAACTACTACAGGGCAGCTGGCACCTATGGCACCATGACTACCCCAATGAGCGTTTACCCCGGGCATGAGCAGTACACCCCGGGCATGAATAGGTCTTATGGACCCTACCATCACCACCATCAGCCCTCAGCGCCGAAAGACTTGGTGAAACCCCCCTACAGCTACATCGCCCTGATCACCATGGCCATCCAGAATGCCCCTGAGAAGAAGATCACCCTCAATGGCATCTACCAGTTTATCATGGATCGCTTCCCCTTCTACCGGGAGAACAAGCAGGGATGGCAGAACTCCATCAGGCACAACCTGTCCCTCAATGAGTGTTTTGTCAAGGTGCCCAGGGACGACAAGAAGCCTGGCAAGGGCTCCTACTGGACCCTGGACCCCGACTCCTACAACATGTTCGAGAATGGCAGCTTCCTGAGGAGGAGAAGGAGGTTCAAGAAGAAGGATGTCAGTAAAGACAAGGAGGACAGACACCAAAAGGAGCAAAACAAACTCCAGAGCCCCAGCATGGATCTGCCCAAGGATGCCCAACATGACCACAAGAAAGTCATCATCAAGAGTGAGTCCCCTGAGCTGCCAGTCGTCACCAAGGTGGAGAACATGAGCCCTGACGGTGGCAGTGCCATGCAGGACAGTCCCAGGAGTGTGGCCTCCACCCCATCTGTGTCCACAGAGAGCTCCATCCCTGATCACCACCCTTCCAGCAATGGACTCTCAGGCTTCAGCGTGGAGAACATCATGACCCTAAGAACTTCTCCTCACGGGGAGCTGAGCCCTGTGCCCTGTCGAACAGGTATGGTACCCTCCCTGCCCATCTCCTATGCCCAAAGTCAGCCCTCCATCTACAGCCAGGCCTGCACACAAGCCATGGACGGTGGTGGGAGCTATCAGTGCAGCATGAGGGCCATGAGCCTCTACTCAAGTGACAGGTCAGGACATATGTGTGTGCCCACCACACTGGACGAGGCTGGCACTGACCACCACAACGGGGCAACGTCTCCACTGAACTCCATGAGCCTCAACTCCACCCCGGAGAGCGTCCTGACCTCCAGCCACCACCAGCAGCAAGGAGGAGCATCAGGACAGACCCCTTCCTGGTACCTCAACCACAGTGCAGAGCTCAACCACATCTCTGGGCACAGCTTCACCCCCCAGCAACAGACATTCCCCAATGTTAGAGAGATGTTCACTTCCCATCGCCTGGGCATTGAGGGCTCAGCCCTGGGGGAGCATCAGGTGAGCAGTAACGCTAGCTGTCAGATCCCCTATAGAGCTACCCCCTCCATATACCGTCATAGCAGCCCATATTCTTATGATTGCACTAAATACTGACCCCTTTCCCACCATGACGTTATAAGAGCATTCCAGGTGCCAATCATGAGCCCAGATGCCAATTGTGAGGGCATCACCTCCCCAACAAAGACTATTGCAAAATGTAAAACTCGTGAAATTGTGTCCTAGAAATTCAGACAACGCAGAATTACTTGAAAAATGGAAATAAAATGGGAAGAAATAAAATGCAAAATGTTAGATTTGCCCAAATATTGTTTTCATCTACAGAGTACGTGATTGAGGGCAGTCGATTATAAGGGGCAGTAGATTATAAAGGGCAGTGGATTATAAAAAGTAATGGAATATAAAGGGCAGTGGAGTATAAAAAGTAATGGATTATAAGGGGCAATCCAATGTGTCTCATGGGAGGTCATCTGTCTTCAGAGTCCTTTATATTAATATTTAAAGTTGAGGTCACTGGATTCTTCTGTTGTTACATTTTTTTGCTGTTCTGTTGTTACATTGTTGCTGAGGTTTCGTCACTCTCCCCCCCCCTGTATATAATATTCTGCAGCCACGTGTAGACCTTGTCGTGTCTTGTTTTATTACAGATTATAAGTTTATAATTTATTTTATCTTTCTCTTGCTGGGACCCCCCCTCCCCCACCTTTGCCCCAGCCATGTCTCAATCCTATTCTTATTATCTCTGTGGTTTATTGTCGTTGTCTCCTTGTGTCTTATTATTACCTGAAATAAATCCTTGTTGGTTACAGCTTCTGTATGGTCACATGAGCGTCTTATTTATGGGAGGGGCGTGCGGATGCAGGGTTGTCGGGGGTTGTCGGGCACTGCCAGTCAGTGCAGGCTGCATTGTACATGTATATAAGGTTCATTTTCCATGTGATACATTGAATCTTGCGTAAAATCTTGCCATTTAGCGCCCCCCTCCCCCTGAGTGTTGTGGTCCTCTCTGGGTCAGTCATTGACTCTGGAGCGTCAGGTTATTTACTCTCTTTGCCACAGAAAATGTGAAAAGCTGTAAAATATCTGAGAGCTTTTTCCACAATGTTTATTTATGGAGCTGAAACTAAAGTGTGTAGAATCCCCGCAGCTGCAGGATGAGGCCGGGATCTGAGATATTCGCCACTGCCTTATGGAGCCGATCCGATTATTATCGCTTTAAATATCGACGGGTTCACGTGCAAAGTCGCCTCTTCATCGCTCTATTAGCAGTCGCGACAGGGGTCATATTGTGCGCCAATACTAACCGGGACCAGCGAGATTTACCGGTGCGGCCTCATTTCCCGGACAGCGATAGCAAATTATTACTGTTACTATATTATTGTTATTATTATTATTATTATTATTTCTTAGGTATAAAATGTAATTATTTAGGAGCATAATTACCGCCAGCATTACAAATGCAAATGAAGTCGAGATCTCGTTAATTGCTGAGATCATTATATTATTTCCTATCTTTTGGAATAAAATGATCGATTATAATTCCATTTATTGGCCTGGAGCGGGTCGGCGATATTGTAGGAATTAGTCACCATTATTATTATTATTATGTGTTATAATAGTTCGTATCCCTTCTGTGCGTTATATTATTATAGCATTCTGGGTTTCTGTTTATTATATTACTGCGGTTGGAGACATTTTCTGTTTTTAGATCATTTCTCCGTTTCCAGTTTTTGCGGCGGTCGCATCCCGACTTCTGTATTACAGATCGATTACAATTCTATCGTTTAGCCTTTTCCACAAAATATAGGTTCACACAAGGCAACTTTTAGTTCATGATCCGAGGGGATAGATGATATCGGGGTCTCAGGGAATTCTAAAATATGATAACAAATGTGGAACATTTTCTCCGCCACACAAAAAGTTTCCCCAGAAGACGCAATATAGACCGACGGAAGGGGCAATGCAGATGAGAACCATTGCTGCTTTGTATCTGATAGTGTGGTGAATTATATCCCTGTTATTACATGAGATGTTATTATTAACCTTCATTTCTCCAACTGGGCTGCCGAGAATTGCTGGGAATTGTAGTGTCACCATCGATGAAAAGCCGAGGTTTGAACATCACTGATGATGATGTACTACTGCTAGTGATCATTTTATTATTATTATTTAGTGACCCCTCATTTGAGCTGCTGTTGGTTAATAATTACACATATCATTCTTAAATATAACCTCTCTTATACACAGGGAGAGATTATATTTTACTGAAGCTTTATAGTCGGATTGTTCACGATATTCTGATTATTTCCGTTTTTTCCAGACATCACAAAGATTCCCATTAATTTGTATCGGAAAAGTGAAAAATGTAAAGATTGTGTAAATAGGGATTCTCAAAAAATTTTCACCAGTTTTAACTTACTTGAACAATCTATTTATAGAACAAGAAAAATAACATAGAATCCGGCAAATACAAACTACCCATTATATTATTATTACGGTATTATTATGTTTATTAGAATTACTATTATTGTTAGTGTTATAACTCATCATCATCATCATCATCATCATCATCACGGTCAGGATAATACCAAGATATGCATTATTAATCTGCTGTGCGTTGTCGGGTTGTCAGGGACAGTTGTAACACTTGTTGCCTTTTTAGGGCAAGCGTCATTAAATAAAGCTTGCCCAGCTGTTATTTGCAGAGATGCTGAGGGTTGTAGTGCTTTGTAATTTACTATGAACGTAGTGCTGAATTTTTAGGCAACTTTGTATCTTGGTCTTATCTGATAGACTTTGTATTGTGGTTTTTACTGGGGAGATGATGATGATGATAATGATAAAACGACTGGTACTTGAAATTATCACCCTCATCATTTCCATCTGCACACCCGGGGTACAGGACAGCGACCTTATATATAATCACAGGAGGGACTTAGCCATTTCCTTAAATTGCGGCAATGATCTGCAGATTTGGATCTGTGTTGCGTTAAGGATGAGTGCAGGACCCTGCAGTCTCCTATATGTGCCAACACCCTATAGAATAAGACATTAACCCTTCCAGTACTCACCCTGTAATAATTAGTGTCTGGCAGTAATTTATAGATCTCTCAATTAAATCCTAATCCATGATGTTGTGATCAGAATGCCATTATTATCATCATCATCACCATCACTACCATCATCATCACCATCATTATAACCACCATCATCATCATCGGCCCCAACGTCACCATTTAGATTTTTCTCCCCATCATCCATTAATCCCGTCTGTTACTTTACTCTTCTTACATCTTTGTCTCATTCCTGTAATCGCCTCATCGTTTATTAATTCCCTATGTTCATGAACGACGCTGTTAATAAGCCCTGAAAGAACTATAAGTCCCAGCAATTAACCCTTCACGAACAACCTTGTCATTTAGATCCATTGTCAGCAACAATAACCACCCTGCGTTTAGGGATCTGCAAGTCCTAGTGACAATTACAAAACACCCGAATCTGCTGAGACTTGTAGTCCCTCTTCTGCATGCAGATCATGAATCCTCATGCCTTTTAGAAAATAAAATCACTAATGAGCACCGAGCAGGGAATCTAATAACAGAGCAGATTAGGGGACAAGTGTCATATACATGAAAGGGAAGGGGGTCTCCGCTAGCACTGTGTACATTATTACATTATAATGAATGGGGAAAATATGACATTTGTGACTTGTGCTGTCAGTTCCGATAGTGACCACTAGGGCGGCTCATGTCCCTGTGATGAGGACATTATGAGATGTTTGTGTCTTCAGGCTGCTCCTTCCCTTCTGTGTGAGGTTTCACATATAAATGCATAGGTTTAACCCTTCCTGTGCCTATAACTGAGCTTTGTGGATACATTATAATAATGCTTAGCATTATTATATTATTAGTGCATTGCCCTCTAAGGGTATTTTCACACAAACTATTTTTTTGTCCAATATTCGAACCAAAAAAATTAGACCAAAAATAGGACTGGAATAAAGCATATTATTCTAATGATGAACAGTCAGCAAAAAAAATTGCAGCATGTCCTATTTTGTTGCAATTCTCGAACTAAAATTGCCCATTCAAGTCTATGGTTGCAATAAAAAAAATGGATTGCACTCGTTTGATGTGACTGCGATTTGTATTTATCACATGTAACCGTGGTAATGTTTAAAAAAAAAAGGGTGCAGAACACATCATGCTTTTTTTACATGTGTAAAAACTGGATGCAAAACGGATGAAAATCACTTGGGAAAAATCACAGAAATGCAAATAAGTCACATAAAAATTGTATAAAAAATTGGTCCAATTTTTCAGGACAACCCCCCCCCCCCCGCACCTGTCAATATACCCCAAAGCCGGCCATAGCCAGAACGCTGCATCCTGCATGATCAGTAATCCGCAAGGGCCTTAATAATTGTTGCATCTGGGTCACAAGAAAACTGGAACTGATGAAATTTGGGTTTTCATATTGCACCTTTTTTCTTAGTCGTTGATCAACGTGGCCATCGTATGACTCGTGAGCATTATGGCGAGGTGCGCTATTTTAAAGACAGTTGCTGGTCTGATGCATTCAAGTATTACGTTTTTGAAAACATTTTTATGTAAATCACCTCGGTTATTTCCTAAAGGAAATTCTGATGAGAAACCAAAAAAATCCTCTGAGTTATTGAATCACTTATAACAGGAAAATGAGGAATAAAAGTGTGTCACGCAGTCCGGTCCGCGCCGGTCGCAGGAGTCATCCAGGTGTAGATTTGGTCTGATGTTGGAGGAGGTTTAATTTTCTATTTATGTTTTCATTTTTAATTATTTTCTTAGGCTGGTTTCTCGCAGCCTTTTTTTGCATAAACATCGCTCTTTTTGCATTTTGATGCATCGGCATTGTTTCTGTCAAAATTCCCTGTTTCCAGATGTTTGCTGAAGGTCACGAGTAAAGATGAAACTCTCTGCAAACATTGCTTTTTTTGTAGTACTATTTCTTCTCACTTTAAGGGCTTCAACAAATGAGCGTAAGCGCAATAATGCTTGCTCCTACATAACGTATTTTTGCAGTGAGGAGTGATTTTTGCGCGTGTGCCTACATCATTGACATTGGTGGGGGAGTCACCTCCACCCTAAATTTAAAAGGCTATTAAGCCAAATTAGGTGCCGGAGTTCGCGGGTATACACAGTGTATACCCACGCATACATATGTGCACATTTGCGCACCACCAGAGACTGCTATGAGGACCTTTGGTGCGCAATTGTACACAAAAATAGAGCATGTCGCAAAGAAGAACAGTGAGAATGGAGCCATTGAAAGCAAAGGGTTCTATTCTCTGCACAAGTGCGCCCGTGGGATGAAGCCCGAAGGGATCCTTCACACGTTGGTATTTTTCATCACCATTTTGTAAGCCCAAACCAGGAGGGGTCCAAAATACGGAAGAAATACAAATCTTCCCATTATACTTTCTCTCTGTATGTCCCAGTTTTGGTTTTGGCTAACAAATTACTAATGAACAATACGCCCGTGTGAAGGCGCCCTTATACAGAGAGCTGAGGTCTCCACTGATTTGCATTGCAGAATTCAGACCTGCATTTTTCATGTACGTTAAAAAGAAAACCGCAGCACGTCCTGTCTGGGTCTCTATTACGGACCGATATGGCCCATTGAAGTCAATGGGATTGCGTAAATACGCAGTGAACACACGATACATGTACATTCACTGCGCATTTACACAAGCAGGAAGGAGAAATCTATTGGACCTTCTTGTGTGTTTTTTTCATGAACGTGAGGGCGAGGGCTTAAACACGGGAACGTGTTTCTCTTCCGTTATGCGTCCGTGATAATCATGGCGACACAACAGGTCAAAATGATTTCAATTGATTTCAGTGGTTTCGTTTTCACTAGCGGGATTCTCGCCTGTTAATTGCTTAGCCAGGAAAAGATACATTAGGACACGCTCCATCTATCCCGCACAAAGTATTAACTACGTGCCGGTAAGATCGGGCAGGACCTTTCCTACCGCTATTTTTTTCAGACTCCTGTGCTATGTTGTGGACTTTGAACGGCCAGCAAGAAAAAAAACCCCTTGTTCTTGTGCAACTACGTAGCGGTGAGCGTAGCTGCGCATACAGCCGTCTGAAGCCGCCCTAACAGTTTAAACACGAGCGTGTTTTTCTCCCCCTATACAGCCATATAACAGGACCAAACCAACCAGTGATCTCTATAGGAGTTCAGTGGTTTCATTTTCACTGCGGGAATTTCTCGGGCGCGAATACTACGGTCAAGAAAATGTACGACATGGCCGATCTTCCCTGCAAGTAGTGAACTCATCGTACGGGGAAGATCGGGCGGCCGCTATCTTCCCAACCCCTTTATAAACTCCCGCACTCTGGCGCGGAGTTTGAACTGCTGGAGAGGGAGAGAAAATCTCCTTCGTTCAGACGCAACTACGCGCTGTACTGCCGAGCGTATTTATGCGTACAGCAGTGTGTTTTCAGCCTGAATACCCAAGAATGTCGAGATACGTAATGAATATGCCGAGATTCTCGGGCACAACTCACATCGAACGACACATCGACATTCCGTCCGTCTGCTGTTCCATGTGCATGTGGTATTCTCGTCCAAAAAATTGGCCAAAAATACGACATTCTGCAATTTTTTTTCCTCTGACTACGGTATCCATCTGATTAGAAAATGAATTCTCTGCGTTTTGTGTACGGGATTTTCCCACGCGCAAAAATTAGTAAAAACACACTCATCTAAAAGAGTCCTAAAAGAAATCTAATGTAAATCTAAAGGGCCAATCACATGACCTTTTTTTTACGTCTATTTTTTGAAAACTTGGTACAATCAAATTTTTGCATAATTGCCTTCATATATTTATTCTTGTCTATACGTTAAATACGGAGCGCCATCTGCGCCATAGAAAATCATAAATACCAAGGCATATACAGAAAAAAATGATGACAAGGTTGTAATAACACATCTGTAATACAGCAAGAAGAGGACCCCAACAGGAAGGACATACATGGTACAATGGGATTTAAAACGCGCTTCTGAACACGGATCTACCTCGCTTTTTGAGTTCGTGTTGTTTTTTGCAGTTTGCTCTGTTTCTGGCATTTCTTCTGGCAGATTTCCTTTGCGTCTCTATGGGGAAAATGACATGCCAAAAAAAATCATGTGAGAATAAAATACGCACCAATGAAATGCCAGGAAACAGGCGCAGGCTTCAGGGAAAAACTTCACAAAAAGCCCATATAACAGCCGCCCCAAAGAGTTCTATGGCCCAAGAAGATAAAGGCAGCAGCTTCAGAGATCGATCAGCGCAGAATAGAACCTGAGAGAATAAAACACAACTGGATACAAAGTAACAAAGTGCAATCGAAAACAAAACAACACAATCTGATACAATGTGACAGAATGTAGTAGAATGTCCTGAGTTCCCAGCTGCTACCGGCACAGAGCTGGTGGGGGGCGATTTGCTGCCGTCTTTGCATGGCTGATGCTGCATGATTGCGAGACGCACAGAACTCGGCCGCCGTAATAACGCGCTATTTTACATGGGCGATATTTCACTCGCAGCGATGCTACAGGACAGAAAGATGGCAGCACGTCCTATTTTTGGGGCGATATCACCCATTATTTTCTATGGAAGCAAAAAAAAATTGCATCGCTCTCGCCGTGGCATGCAAGTTTCACACATAAAACTTTGGAAAGCGCACGTGCGGTCATGTGATACGTCTTGTGCATCACACGCACAAGAACAGCTTCAGGGTTGCAAGTACAATATTGGTCTGAGTTTCTGGGACTGATATCGCACTCGCCTGTGTGAATATGGCCATTATCACACCTGTGTGCTGCTCCGTATTTGTAAGGCCAGGCTGGTGTCAGAGGAGCATATTGTAGCCGACCGTAATACGGATCCATACTGCAGATGTGTTACCGCATTTGCCTCCATATTTACTGTCATTGTTCTTATTTCTCCTGGCCAAATACTGATCCATATTTAACCAATAGAAGAGAATAGCAATATGGGGCCAAAAAGGGAAAAAAGGTCATTCTGTGTTTTTGAAATAGGCCAGTAATAAACCCATCCATGTGGATAGATTCCTAGACTTACATTAGCTCCGTATTACGGTCCGCAGAACATGAACCAAATGCAGAGGTAAAATACGTCTGTCTGAAAGAGGACAAGAGGAGGAGCGGCTCCGAAATACGAAGAGATACAAATCTTCCCATTATACGTCTTCTCTGTAGATTCCATTCTTGATTTTGACTCCCTAATACTGAAGCAAAATACGGACCAGAATATTGCGCTGTGAAAATGGCTTAACGCATCTTTAGGCTCCAATCACAAGGGGCAGTGCGGTCGCAATAAAAAACGCAGCAAAAAGTGCATTCGCAAAACTGCGTGCTTTTTTTGCCACATTTTATTACAAACGCAGTAAGAAACAACTTGGTGTCACCGCTGCACTTTTTGGTGCATTCTGTATTGCGACCGAACCGCCCGTGTGAATAGAGCCTCAACGGGACGTTTCACGCGGGCCGGAATGGTCCACCGGATGAAGAGCACTTGCGGGTTTTGTCAACTAGTGCGGATTTTGCTGCGGTTTTAACCCCAGAGTGCGTTCTGTGAAGCAGTTTGGGAATCCCTTGCCTTTATTTTACACAGACTTTATTTATCTGCTGAAGGTTGGAAATCTGCAACAACAATTCCGCAGGATGTTCTTTCTTCCACGCAGAAAGCTTTTCCGCCACGGAACGTAATCTTGCGGTTTTGAAGTGAAGACGCGCAGATTTTAAAAGGTGCAGAATTCAAGCCCCACAGGGTTAACATTTGACGCAGACATGTCAGTGCGGACTAATTCCATCCCGTGCGAAAGGTCGCAAAATCAGATGTTACAATGTGAGAGGATCTCCGTAGGGTCAGTGTGATTAATCGGATCTCTGTGACTATCATCAGGGTGAGCGGAGGACGGACGACATTTAATCGGTCTCCGAATTCTGAATCTTTAGACACAGGCGGAAGGAGAAGTCACTACACACAAGGAGCCTCCGAGAGCCTCTTATAGGCCAAGGGGGGAACCACTTCTAGGACCTCCGATGACAAGACTGTTCATCTAATCACCACAACTCTCATCATCTACAGATCTGCCTGAGATGGAGCCGCATGCCGGATTTTATAGCAAAACTACAATTTCTTTGAGGGAGGGGAGGTTTGCCACCCATGCATCTGCCATTGACTTCCATGGTAAACAATGGGTTTGTTTTTGTGGTGTCTTCTTAGTTTAACCCTCACTTTTCTGTAAGTCAGGTGTCTAATGTGTGAGAGGACCCTGTACTGCCATAGACGTCCATGGATCCTGTATAGCTGGATGCTGTACTGCCACCTGTATGTCTAACGTATCTAGGACTGTATCCGCTGGGTGGGTTATGGGACTCATCGATATCTATTGTCCCACCTCAGAGTCTGAATGTTCCTGAGCCTCTTGCATTTCCTGAGGTTGTGACTTTCAGATCCCGGACATGAATTTCGCATGGCTGCACATATTTTTGTTTCTGGACAGGTAAGCATTGAGCCTGGACTCACCCGGACATATCTGTGACGCAGTTTGCGTGTGCAATATGTAGAGAATAGAACCCTTTGATTTCAATGGGTTCTCTCGCATTTAGCGCGCGCCAAAAGAACCACAGCATGCTGTATTTTAGTGTGCATTGGTCCCCATAGGAGCCTATAGGGGTGCACAAATGCACATATGTTCGCGCGGGGATTCGTAAAACACTGCACACCCCCACAAACATCCGCACCTCATTTGGCTTCATAGCCATTTAAATCACGGCAGCGAGATTCCTTCGCCCATGTGAACCAGCGGTGCCTGCGCTAATATGCAAAGTATTTGTACAGGCACGTGTGCAAAATACACCCCTTCACTGCCCAAAATGTCACGCTAACGCATGCGCTTTGGCGCTTCTGCTCGTGTGAGGCCGCTCGGAAAACTCTCATTGATGATCAAAATGGAAAAGCATTAGACCGTTCCCCTCTGGGGGAGAGCGGGGATCCAGGCAGCGGATTTCTAAGGGGTTCAAGGCTGAAACAAACAAACGCGTTTGCGGAGGTTTTTGCATACGTGAAAATCATACCCACAAACCGTGACGCAGGGACGCCGTTGTCTTCAATGGTTTCATTTTTATTAGTGCGTTTCTCGAGCACAAAATCTGTGTGCAGGAAAAGGTGGCCGTGCCGTATCTCAGCTTTTTTTTGCGCGTGCAATAGCGCTGCGTTTGAACAGTAAAAAATACGCCACATCAATGAAGAATTAGCACGCTCCATTGCGGTGAGCATATCTGCGCATACGTTTGTCTGTTTGAGCTCTCACGACTGCTTCACCTGGGCGGCTTTTACTCCCGTTATGCAGCTGTGATAGTTACGGCTGCAGAGTGGGACAAAACCAAACCATTTGGGGACTGATGGGATATGGGGACTGATGTAATATGGGGACTGATGTGATATGGGGACTGATGTAATATGGGGACTGATGTGATATGGGGGCTGATGGGATATGGGGGCTGATGGGATATGGGGGCTGATGGGATATGGGGGCTGATGTGATATGGGGGCAGATGGGATATGGGGACTGATGGGATATGGGGACTGATGTAATATGGGGACTGATGTAATATGGGGACTGATGTGATATGGGGGCTGATGGGATATGGGGACTGATGTGATACGGGGACTGATGTGATATGGGGGCTGATGTAATATGGGGACTGATGTGATATGGGGGCTAATGTAATATGGGGACTGATGTGATATGGGGGCTGATGTAATATGGGGACTGATGTGATATGGGTACTGTTGTAATATGGGGACTGTTGTAATATGGGGACTGATGTAATATGGGGGTTTGGATTCATAACATGTGAAAAAGAAACAAGAAAAAAAAAAGAAAAAAGGAAACAATGCAAAACAAAAAGACCAACTAAGAGCTTATCCACACGGGTGAGAATGGATGTATCCACGTGAGCGATGCTGCGAGGGAAATAAATCGCAACACGTTCTATCTTTGGGCGTTTTCGCGGAGATGTGCACGGTATGGCGAGGTGGAGATGTGCACTGTATGGTGAGGGGGGGGGGGGGGGAGATTTGTACGGTATGGGGGGAGGAGATGTGCATGGTATGGTGAGGGGGGGGGGAGATTTGTACGGTATGGGGGGAGGAGATGTGTATGGTATGGTGGGGTGGAGATATGCACAGTATGGCGGGGTGGAGATGTGCACGGTATAGCGGGGTGGAGATGTGCCCGGTATGGCGAGGTAGAGAGTGAGGGGTGCTATACACATTAACAATGGTCAGGCCGTATAGTGGCTGAATTGGTATGACTGCAGGGGTGGTTGATGGCGGCTGGCAGGGATTGCAGTCAGTAGGTCCGGGAGCATGTTATCAGGGGGGTACAGAGGGGTTTGGATTAGGAGATATTTTACCTGTTAAAAGAGTTTTCCAGGCAGCGCCCCCCAGGATGCACCAGTATCAGAGCGTAAACGCTGCTCCGACCCCTGTGTAGCGGCTGGTGCTCATAATTGGAAGTGCAGCTCTTAGAGAAATAAATTGGGGCTGTGCCTGGTAATTCTGCTTCGAACCTGTGTCCCCGCGTCCGCTGCCTGGATAATCCCTTGAAGTGTCAAGTTAAACTTTGCTATATCTGTAGCTATATATTAACCCTTTCGTTCACTTGTGTCCATATAAAACACTGGAGGAGGGGAAGGGGATTCTTTTATCTGTATTTTCTGTAGAACATCAGGTGGATTTACAAAGTAAGGCCGGCCTCACAGGGTGAGAGCGATATCAGGTGGCGAATCACGGAGGGTTATGGAGTTTCTCCAATTGTTTTCAATTGGGAACCCTTGCATTGCATCGCACCGCTTGCACCTAGCACATGATGCGATACTGCCGGCGGCCCCACCGAAAATAATGGGAGATGTGAGAGCGAAAGGCGATGTGGGAGAAAAATCCCTTCCCCCGTGTAGGACCTCATTCTAGAGAAGGGGCTCCATATTTGTGCGTCTCGCAATCCACTAATCTCCCGCGATTTTCCGATCTGTGTGAAGTCGGCCGAACAGTTGCAATAGTGACCAAGAAAAAGTGTCTAGAAGCTACAAAATGAGTCAACCTGTGACAGTTTAGTAGGAAACATAAGTGCGCTGCAGCCGCGAGGAGGTGTAAGGAAAGACGTCCTAGTAAGGTGCCACCAATTAGTCAGGCAGGATTGGCACATCCACCACCACGATATATAGTAGGGTACAGATAAAGTGGCAAATGTCTTAAAGCGACCCTCCAGTCCTGGAGAAATAAAGATGGCCGAACCACATCTCTGACGTCCTGCTGCACACTGCTGCTCCTCTCACCTCGCAATCAGTCACCCGTCGCTGCCGCACATGGAGCCGCCCTCACATCTCTCACCTGGCAACCACTACTGTGCGCCGCAGCCGCTGGTCAGGGGATGCACCCACTTCTGCATCACCTGACTGGCACCCATGGCACTTAGTAGCGGTTGCCGGGTGAGAGGTGTGAGGGCTGCTCTGTGCCCCACGGTGAGCTGTTGCTGATGCGGAGGTGAGAGG
This sequence comes from Eleutherodactylus coqui, assembly GCA_035609135.1. NCBI lineage: Eukaryota > Metazoa > Chordata > Amphibia > Anura > Eleutherodactylidae > Eleutherodactylus > Eleutherodactylus coqui. The sequence goes on from CM069415.1 coordinate 3,769,016, forward strand.
AGCGGCAACCGATTCCGAGTCACGATCCGCACCGCTCGTCTTTGAGGTGGAAATGCTGTGGATTTTGCTGCAAAATGTTCCACTACAGAAAATCTGCAGCATTGCACTCCGTGTGAGCGCACCCCGCTGCATGCTGCTCCGAAGGCCTGAGACTACCAGTGCATACTATGCAGTCAGAGAAGTCGGAGCGGCCATCTTTGTTTGTCCAGGACCGGAGGGGGATTCCCATCTCGGAAATTGTATTTCAATCCCAAGACAATGCGCCCCAGCAGAGACCCGCAGCAGCTGTTGGTCGGGCTGAAAGCTGCTGCAGATGCGCCCCTGAGATCCCAGCTATCAGATGTAGATGAAACAAGGGTGCAAGTGCGACCGCCATGGCAGAGGTGCAACAAGCAGCAAACAACAGAGGAAACAGCAGCTGCTAAATCTGGAGAAACGGAGCATTTTGGAAATAAACCTCTTATGGGCGAGCGTCTTGTTTTCTGATTTTGAACACAATTAATCGGATTCCTGGGATGGTAATACAACTCTAAGGGCTCCCACCCACTGGCGTTTTTTTCTCCACTGCGCTGCGAGAGTAAGTGAAAACTCTGGCAGAGCAGTGCGAGAAAATCGCTGGGATATCGCTGCGACATCGCCAGTCTTTTCAATGGGGCCAGCGGCAGCAGCGCTGGCCCCATTGAAAAGATATGGAGAATGCCGCGGACTTCTGGCACAGCTGTCACAGCTGTGGCAGGAGTTTCCTTCATCCCCGCGGGACCGCTGTGACAGCTGTGGCTGCTGTGGCAGAATTCAGCGACATGCTATCCCATTGCTTTCTGCTGCCGGTCCCATTGAAAGCAGTGGTTTCTGACAAGCCCTGCAGAATGGTTATCGGAGAAGGGCTTGAAATATAAGCCCTTCCCTGATAATCATCAAAAAGTGGTTAAAAAAATTAAAAAAAAGTTACTCACCTCTCCTGCTGTCAGCCGCGGGGATGAAGGAAACTCCTGCCACAGCTGTGACAGCTGTCACAGCTGTGGCAGAAGTCCGCGGCATTCTCCATATCTTTTCAATGGGGCTAGTGCTGCTGCCGCTGGCCCCATTGAAAAGACTGGCGATGTCGCAGCGATATCCCAGTGATTTTTGGGTATCTGCCGGCGTTTTTTTTCACACTGCGATGCGAGACTTTAACTTTAGAATCGCATCGTAGTGGAGAAAAAAACGCCAGTGGGTGGGAGCCCTAAGAAATCGCATTTAAACATTGCTTCCTGCAGCAAGTGGATCAACTCCTTTAAGGTCTACCTGAGTTTTCAAGAAGTTGACAAAAACACCCCAGGTTCTCCTTCCCACTCATTTGCTGCTGTTTCCCCCTATCATGTCTATAAATTCTGATTTTCAGGTGATCTTACGGTTTGCTTTTCATGTAGGGGTTGTGTAGCAAGCCTAGCATTTTGCCAGTAGTTCACTGTCCTGCGCTTCTTTTCCCTCACTTCCCATATTGCATGGCACAGCCTGTGCTCCAATCAGCAGGGTGGGACAGTATCTGAATGCCCGCCCCTCCGCTCTCCCAGTTTGATACAGGCATTCTGGCAAAATGCTGAGTAAATGCAATATAATATGTGTACATAAACAGACACCACCCAGAGATTGTGGAGATTATTATCACAGTGTCAGCACATCTGTCAGCCTGCAGCCTGAGTGCAGAGGAGCTGCCTGTGAAGATAGCCCCTCCTCCAGTGCTAAGGAATAGAGATGAGCGAACCTCCTCGGCCACGCCCCTTTTTCGCCCGAGCGCCGCGATTTTCGAGTACTTCCGTACTCAGACGAAAAGATTTGGGGGGCGCCGTGGGTGAGTGGGGGGTTGCAGTGGGGAGTGTGGGGGAGAGGGAGAGAGAGAGGGCTCCCCCCTGTTCCCCGCTGCTACCCCCCACTTCGCCACGCCGCCCCCCGCCCCCCGGCGCCCCCCGAATCTTTTCACCCGAGTAAGGAAGTACTGGAAAATCGCGGCGCTCGATCGAGTAATTACTCGAAACGAGTATATTCGCTCATCTCTACTAAGGAAACATCCCTGTGTCCTTGTTAATAAAGCTCTGTACCTAACAATAGACCGTGGATTGCAGGCAAGCTGGAAGGGAGCCCCCTAGTGGCAGCCACTCAAATGGGATTTACAGCGGTAAAGCAACATTTTAAATGAAAGTCTATTACAGAAATGATGAGACTAAGGCTTCGTTTACACTGAACAATTCTGAAGAAGAACCATTTGCACAAGTGAACAAGCCGATGACGTCATCAGTTTAGACAGGCCGATGACGTCATCAGTTTAGACAGGCCGATGACGTCATCAGTGGTCGGTCTGCATTCATGTAGCCCGTTTAGACAGGCCGATTCATCTGTGAGAATCATTCACTTCACGTTCAGTGTTTCACATTCCTATGAAAGCACATAGCAGGTCTCCTCACACACCTTCTTGGTGTCTCCCTAAGGAGTGATGTTACCCTTCCCGAGCCGCGTCCCAGGCCTCTCACCAGCCAAGCCAGAATCCTGCTGCTGAGGGGCAAACACATCGAAACAGCGGCCTGTGGATTCTGGCTTAGTTGTCAATTCCCAATCAATGTTTTAAAGACCAATATAAAGGGTTGGACATTAATTTGCAGAAATGCTGTCATCCAATAGGTGGCGCTGCAGGGATATTGTTCCATCTCCCTTATTTGCATATATTTCCCATAGATGCCTTATAAGTCTCCTCACTCACCTCCTAGGTGTCTCCACACACCTTCTTGGTGCTCTCCCTAAGAAGAGATGATACCCCTCCCAACATTCCTATGTCAAACACTGAATGAGAAGTCTTCAAATGCGACGACCAGTGAATGAACCAATGAGGCGGACAGAAACTGAATGACATACGAGAAAGCAAACGATTCTCATTCAGTCGTTGGCTCACATTAAAACCAAACACTATACTTCACTTTTGATCATTTGAATGGTTTTTTGAATGGTAACCGTTCCGTAAAAAGGCACCTTAACACAATCTAGTGGATGAGCCGATGTCTGAGAGGCGCCTGTCACTTTAAGGGCTTCTCATCTGCTGGATTGTAGTTCTAGATATCTATATAAATCTACATATACAGATGATTTCTTGTAGCCTTCCTCCAGCTGTTCTCATGTCCCTGGACGCTGCTCTCCTGTTCTCGGAGGAGTCATCTCTCAGGCGTCGTCCGTCACAGGTTATAATAATCTCACACAGCCGACCGCTGGAGCATTATAAGGTAAATGTCTAAATGCAGGTCCCAGCGCCCAGCGCTGTACAAGATGCATAATGTAGACACAAGTCACTGCACTAATCCTGTACATCACAGTTATATCCATGAGCAACATCCCCAGCGGCCAAATCAGCTCCCTATGGGATCGTCTCCTGTATATTATCAGGGAAGAAGGTAAAAGTATGAAAACAGCAGGTGAATGAAGAGAAGAGAAGAGCAGAGAATCCAAAGGCTACAAGTGTAAGAAGGAAAGTCCAGCATGTTGTCTGACATGATCATGTATTTATGGGAGAACTGAAGCATCGAAATGTAAGTATATCTACTACACAAACAATGTACTAAAGTGTCAGGAACATCAGAAGTCAGGGAACATTTCACATGTTCTTCATAAAACATGGAACAATGATAACGTCCGACTCAGCATAACATATAAGCGCAGAAATAGCCTGTTTTCAATGGCAAAGAACACATGGGTAGGATTTGATAAGTCAATACAGGGAAATACTGTATCATGTATCTACAACTAATATAACACTGCCTCTTCTATGTTACAAAAAAGCCACTATATTTCTGCTACTACACACAAGAATATAACTACTATAATACTGCTGCTATGTGCAAGAACATGACTATTATAATACTGCCTTCTATGTACAAGAATATAACTACTATAATACTGTCCCCTATGTACAAGAATATAACTACTATAATATTGCCCCCTATGAACAAGAATATAACTACTATAATACTGCCCCCTATGTACAAGAATATAACTACTATAATACTGCCCCCTATGAACAAGAATATAACTACTATAATACTGCCTCCTATGTACAAGAATATAACTACTATAATACTGCCCCCTATGTACAAGAATATAACTACTGTAATACTGCCCCCTATGTACAAGAATATAACTACTATAATACTGCTCCCTATGTACAAGAATATAACTACTATAATACTGCCCTCTATGTACAAGAATATAACTACTATAATACTGCCCCCTATGTACAAGAATATAACTACTATAATACTGCACCTATGTACAAGAATATAACTACTATAATACTGCACCTATGTACAAGAATATAACTACTATAATACTGCCCCTATGTACAGGAATATAACTACTATAATACTGCCTACTATGTACAAGAATATAACTACTATAATACTGCCCCCTATGTACAAGAATATAATTACTATAATACTGCTTCTATGTACAAGAATATAACTACTATAATACTGCACCTATGTACAAGAATATAACTACTATAATACTGCCCCCTATGTACAAGAATATTACTACTATAATACTGCCCCCTATGTACAAGAATATAACTACTATAACACTGCCCCCTATGTACAAGAATATAACTACTATAATACTGCCTCCTATGTACAAGAATATAACTACTATAATACTGCCTCCTATGTACAAGAATATAACTACTATAATACTGCTCCTATGTACAAGAATATAACTACTATAATACTGCCTACTATGTACAAGAATATAACTACTATAATACTGCCTCCTATGTACAAGAATATAACTACTATAATACTGCTCCTATGTACAAGAATATAACTACTATAATACTGCCCCCTATGTACAAGAATATAACTACTACTATAATACTGTCCCCTATGTACATGAATATAACTACTATAATACTGCCCCCTATGTACAAGAATATAACTACTATAATACTGCACCTATGTACAAGAATATAACTACTATAATACTGCACCTATGTACAAGAATATAACTACTATAATACTGCACCTATGTACAAGAATATAACTACTATAATACTGCCCCCTATGTACAGGAATATAACTACTATAATACTGCCTACTATGTACAAGAATATAACTACTATAATACTGCCCCCTATGTACAAGAATATAATTACTATAATACTGCCCCCTATGTACAAGAATATAACTACTATAATACTGCCCCCCATGTACAAGAATATAACTACTATAATACTGCACCTATGTACAAGAATATAACTACTATAATACTGCTCCCTATGTACAAGAATATAACTACTCTAATACTGCCCCCCATGTACAAGAATATAACTACTATAATACTGCACCTATGTACAAGAATATAACTACTACTATAATACTGTCCCCTATGTACATGAATATAACTACTATAATACTGCCTCCTATGTACAAGAATATAACTACTATAATACTGCCCTCTATGTACAAGAATATAACTACTATAATACTGCCTCCTATGTACAAGAATATCACTACTATAATACTGCCCCTATATACAAGAATATAACTACTATAATACTGCACCTATGTACAAGAATATAACTACTACTATTAAACTGTCCCCTATATACAAGAATATAACTACTATAATACTGCCCCCTATGTACAAGAATATAACTACTATAATACTGCCCTCTATGTACAAGAATATAACTATTATAATACTGCATCTATGTACAAGAATATAACTACTACTATAATACTGTCCCCTATATACAAGAATATAACTACTATAATGCTGCCCCATATGTACAAGAATATAACTACTATAATGCTGCCTCCTATGTACAAGAATATCACTACTATAATACTGCCCCATATGTACAAGAATATTACTACTATAATACTGCCCCCTATGTACAAGAATATAACTACTATAATACTGCCCCCTATGTACAAGAATATTACTACTATAATACTGCCTCCTATGTACAAGAATATCACTACTATAATACTGCCCCATATGTACAAGAATATTACTACTATAATACTGCCCCCTATGTACAAGAATATAACTACTATAATACTGCCTCCTATGTACAAGAATATCACTACTCTAATACTGCCCCCTATGTACAAGAATATTACTACTATAATACTGCCCCCTATGTACAAGAATATAACTACTATAATACTGCCCCCTATGTACAAGAATATAACTACTATAATACTGCCCCCTATGTACAAGAATATTACTACTATAATACTGCCTCCTATGTACAAGAATATCACTACTCTAATACTGCCCCCTATGTACAAGAATATTACTACTATAATACTGCCTCCTATGTACAAGAATATAACTACTTAAATACTGCCCTCTATGTACAAGAATATAACTACTATAATACTGCCCCTATATACAAGAATATAACTACTATAATACTGCCTCCTATGTACAAGAATATAACTACTATAATACTGCCCCCTATGTATAAGAATATAACGACTATAATACTGCTGCTATGTGCAAGAAGATAACTACTATAATACTGCCCCCCTATGTACAAGAATATAACTAATATAATACTGCCTCCTATGTAGAAGAATTTAACTGCTATAATACTGCCCCCTATGTACAAGAATATAACGACTAAAATACTGCCCCCTATATACAAGAATATAACTACTATAATACTGCCCCCTATGTTCAAGAATATAACTACTATAATACTGCCTCCTATGTACAAGAATATAACTACTACTATAATACTGTCCCCTATATACAAGAATATAACTACTATAATGCTGCCCCATATGTACAAGAATATAACTACTATAATGCTGCCTCCTATGTACAAGAATATCACTACTATAATACTGCCCCATATGTACAAGAATATTACTACTATAATACTGCCCCCTATGTACAAGAATATAACTACTATAATACTGCCCCCTATGTACAAGAATATTACTACTATAATACTGCCTCCTATGTACAAGAATATCACTACTATAATACTGCCCCATATGTACAAGAATATTACTACTATAATACTGCCCCCTATGTACAAGAATATAACTACTATAATACTGCCTCCTATGTACAAGAATATCACTACTCTAATACTGCCCCCTATGTACAAGAATATTACTACTATAATACTGCCCCCTATGTACAAGAATATAACTACTATAATACTGCCCCCTATGTACAAGAATATAACTACTATAATACTGCCCCCTATGTACAAGAATATTACTACTATAATACTGCCTCCTATGTACAAGAATATCACTACTCTAATACTGCCCCCTATGTACAAGAATATTACTACTATAATACTGCCTCCTATGTACAAGAATATAACTACTTAAATACTGCCCTCTATGTACAAGAATATAACTACTATAATACTGCCCCTATATACAAGAATATAACTACTATAATACTGCCTCCTATGTACAAGAATATAACTACTATAATACTGCCCCCTATGTATAAGAATATAACGACTATAATACTGCTGCTATGTGCAAGAAGATAACTACTATAATACTGCCCCCCTATGTACAAGAATATAACTAATATAATACTGCCTCCTATGTAGAAGAATTTAACTGCTATAATACTGCCCCCTATGTACAAGAATATAACGACTAAAATACTGCCCCCTATATACAAGAATATAACTACTATAATACTGCCCCCTATGTTCAAGAATATAACTACTATAATACTGCCTCCTATGTACAAGAATATAACTGCTATAATACTGCTTTTATATACAAAAATATAACTACTATAATACTGCCCCCTATGTACAAGAATATAACTAATATAATACTGCCCCCTATGTACAAGAATATAACTACTATAATACTGCCCCCTATGTTCAAGAATATAACTACTATAATACTGCCTCCTATGTACAAGAATATAACTACTATAATACTGCCCCTATATACAAGAATATAACTACTATAATACTGCTCCTATGTACAAGAATATAACTACTATAATACTGCCCCCTATGTATAAGAATATAACTACTATAATACTGCCCCTATGTACAAGAATATAACTACTATAATACCGCCTCCTATGTACAGGAATATAACTACTATAATACTGCCCCTATGTACAAGAATAACTACTATAATACTGCTCCCTATGTACAAGTATATAACTACTATAATACTGCTTCTATATACAAAAATATAACTACTATAATACTGCCCCCTATGTACAAGAATATAACTAATATAATACTGCCCCCTATGTACAAGAATATAACAACTATAATACTGCCCCTATGTATAAGAATATAACTACTATAATACTGCCTCCTATGTAGAAGAATTTAACTGCTATAATACTGCTCCTATGTACAAGAATATAACTGCTATAATACTGAAACCTGTGTACAAGAATCTAAATACTATAATACTGCCCCCCTATGTACAAGAATATAACTACTATAATACTGCCCCCTATGTACAAGAATATAACTATTATAATACTGCCCCCTTTGTACAAGTATATAACTACTATAATACTGCCCCTATGGACAAGAGTATAACTACTATAATACTGCCCCCTATGTACAAGAATATAACAACTATAATACCGCCTCTATGTACAAGAATATAACTACTATAATACTGCCCCCTATGTACAAGAATATAACTACTATAATACCGCCCCTTTGTACAAGAATATAACTACTGTAATACTGCCCCCCTATATACAAGAATATAACTAGTATAATGCTGCACCCTATGTACAAGAATATAACTACTATAATTCTGCACCTTATGTACAAGAATATAACTACTATAATACTGCCCCTATGTACAAGAATATAACTACTATAATACTGTCCTCTATGTACAAGAATATAACTACTATAATACTGCCCCTATGTACAGGAAAATAACTACTATAATACTGCCCCCTATGTACAAGAGTATAGCTACTATAATACTGACCCCTGTGTACAAGAATATAACTACTATAATACTGCCCCTATGTACAGGAATATAACAACTATAATACTGCCCCCTATGTACAAGAGTATAGCTACTATAATACTGACCCCTGTGTACAAGAATAATACTACTATAATACTGCCCCCTATGTACAATAATATAACTACTAAAATACTGCTGCTATGTACAAGAATATAACTTATTTAATACTGCCTCCTATGTACAAAAATATAACTACTATAATACTGCCCCTATATACAAGAATATAACTACTATAATACTGCTCCCTATGTACAAGAATATAACTACTATAATACTGCTCCCTATGTACAAGAATATAACTACTATAATACTGCCCGCTATGTACAAGAATATAACTACTATAATACTGCCCCCTATGTACAAGAATATAACTACTATAATACTGCCCCCTATGTTCAAGAATATAACTACTATAATACTGCCTCCTATGTACAAGAATATAACTACTATAATACTGCCCCTATATACAAGAATATAACTACTATAATACTGCTCCTATGTACAAGAATATAACTACTATAATACTGCCCCCTATGTATAAGAATATAACTACTATAATACTGCCCCTATGTACAAGAATATAACTACTATAATACCGCCTCCTATGTACAGGAATATAACTACTATAATACTGCCCCTATGTACAAGAATAACTACTATAATACTGCTCCTTATGTACAAGAATATAACTACTATAATACTGCCCCCTATGTACAAGTATATAGCTACTATAATACTGCTCCCTATATACAAGAATATATCTACTATAATACTGCCCCCTATGTACAAGTATATAACTAATATAATACTGCCTCCTATGTACAAGAATATAACTACTATAATACTGCCTCCTATGTAGAAGAATTTAGCTGCTATAATACTGCTCCTATGTACAAGAATATAACTACTATAATACTGCCCCCTATGTACAAGAACATAACTACTATAATAATGCCTCCTATGTACAAGAATGTAACTACTATAATACTGCTTCTATATACAAGAATATAACTACTATAATACTGCCTCCTATGTACAAGAATATAACTACTGTAATATTACCCCCTATGTATAAGAATATAACTATTATAATACTGCCCCCTATGTACAAGAATATAACTAATATAATACTGCCTCCTATGTACAAGAATATAACTACTATAATACTGCCTTCTATGTAGAAGAATTAAACTGCTATAATACTGCTCCTATGTACAAGAATATAACTGCTATAATACTGAAACCTGTGTACAAGAATCTAAATACTATAATACTGCCCCCCTATGTACAAGAATATAACTACTATAATACTGCCCCCTATGTACAATAATATAACTATTATAATACTGCCCCCTTTGTACAAGTATATAACTACTATAATACTGCCCCTATGGACAAGAGTATAACTACTATAATACTGCCCCCTATGTACAAGAATATAACAACTATAATACCGCCCCTATGTACAAGAATATAACTACTATAATACTGCCCCCTATGTACAAGAATATAACTACTATAATACCGCCCCTTTGTACAAGAATATAACTACTGTAATACTGCCCCCCTATATACAAGAATATAACTAGTATAATGCTGCACCCTATGTACAAGAATATAACTACTATAATACTGCACCTTATGTACAAGAATATAACTACTATAATACTGCCCCTATGTACAAGAATATAACTACTATAATACTGTCCTCTATGTACAAGAATATAACTACTATAATACTGCCCCTATGTACAGGAAAATAACTACTATAATACTGCCCCCTATGTACAAGAGTATAGCTACTATAATACTGACCCCTGTGTACAAGAATATAACTACTATAATACTGCCCCTATGTACAGGAATATAACAACTATAATACTGCCCCCTATGTACAAGAGTATAGCTACTATAATACTGACCCCTGTGTACAAAAATAATACTACTATAATACTGCCCCCTATGTACAATAATATAACTACTAAAATACTGCTGCTATGTACAAGAATATAACTTATTTAATACTGCCTCCTATGTACAAAAATATAACTACTATAATACTGCCCCTATATACAAGAATATAACTACTATAATACTGCCCCCTATGTACAAGAATATAACTACTATAATACTGCTCCCTATGTACAAGAATATAACTACTATAATACTGCCCCCTATGTACAAGAATATAACTACTATAATACTGCCCCCTATGTTCAAGAATATAACTACTATAATACTGCCTCCTATGTACAAGAATATAACTACTATAATACTGCTCCCTATATACAAGAATATAACTACTATAATACTGCTCCTATGTACAAGAATATAACTACTATAATACTGCCCCCTATGTATAAGAATATAACTACTATAATACTGCCCCTATGTACAAGAATATAACTACTATAATACCGCCTCCTATGTACAGGAATATAACTACTATAATACTGCCCCTATGTACAAGAATAACTACTATAATACTGCTCCTTATGTACAAGAATATAACTACAATAATACTGCCCCCTATGTACAAGTATATAACTACTATAATACTGCTTCTATATACAAAAATATAACTACTATAATACTGCCCCCTATGTACAAGAATATAACTAATATAATACTGCCCCCTATGTACAAGAATATAACAACTATAATACTGCCCCTATGTACAAGAATATAACTACTACAATACTGCCTCCTATGTAGAAGAATTTAACTGCTATAATACTGCTCCTATGTACAAGAATATAACTGCTATAATACTGAAACCTGTGTACAAGAATCTAAATACTATAATACTGCCCCCCTATGTACAAGAATATAACTACTATAATACTGCCCCCTATGTACAAGAATATAACTATTATAATACTGCCCCCTTTGTACAAGTATATAACTACTATAATACTGCCCCTATGGACAAGAGTATAACTACTATAATACTGCCCCCTATGTACAAGAATATAACAACTATAATACCGCCCCTATGTACAAGAATATAACTACTATAATACTGCCCCCTATGTACAAGAATATAACTACTATAATACCGCCCCTTTGTACAAGAATATAACTACTGTAATACTGCCCCCCTATATACAAGAATATAACTAGTATAATGCTGCACCTTATGTACAAGAAAATAACTACTATAATACTGCACCTTATGTACAAGAATATAACTACTATAATACTGCCCCTATGTACAAGAATATAACTACTATAATACTGTCCTCTATGTCCAAGAATATAACTACTATAATACTGCCCCTATGTACAGGAAAATAACTACTATAATACTGCCCCCTATATACAAGAGTATAGCTACTATAATACTGACCCCTGTGTACAAGAATATAACTACTATAATACTGCCCCTATGTACAGGAATATAACAACTATAATACTGCCCCCTATGTACAAGAGTATAGCTACTATAATACTGACCCCTGTGTACAAGAATAATACTACTATAATACTGCCCCTTATGTACAATAATATAACTACTAAAATACTGCTGCTATGTACAAGAATATAACTTATTTAATACTGCCTCCTATGTTCAAAAATATAACTACTATAATACTGCCCCTATATACAAGAATATAACTACTATAATACTGCCCGCTATGTACAAGAATATAACTACTATAATACTGCCTCCTATGTACAAGAATATAACTACTGTAATATTACCCCCTATGTATAAGAATATAACTATTATAATACTGCCCCCTATGTACAAGAATATAACTAATATAATACTGCCTCCTATGTACAAGAATATAACTACTATAATACTGCCTTCTATGTAGAAGAATTAAACTGCTATAATACTGCTCCTATGTACAAGAATATAACTGCTATAATACTGAAACCTGTGTACAAGAATCTAAATACTATAATACTGCCCCCCTATGTACAAGAATATAACTACTATAATACTGCCCCCTATGTACAATAATATAACTATTATAATACTGCCCCCTTTGTACAAGTATATAACTACTATAATACTGCCCCTATGGACAAGAGTATAACTACTATAATACTGCCCCCTATGTACAAGAATATAACAACTATAATACCGCCCCTATGTACAAGAATATAACTACTATAATACTGCCCCCTATGTACAAGAATATAACTACTATAATACCGCCCCTTTGTACAAGAATATAACTACTGTAATACTGCCCCCCTATATACAAGAATATAACTAGTATAATGCTGCACCCTATGTACAAGAATATAACTACTATAATACTGCACCTTATGTACAAGAATATAACTACTATAATACTGCCCCTATGTACAAGAATATAACTACTATAATACTGTCCTCTATGTACAAGAATATAACTACTATAATACTGCCCCTATGTACAGGAAAATAACTACTATAATACTGCCCCCTATGTACAAGAGTATAGCTACTATAATACTGACCCCTGTGTACAAGAATATAACTACTATAATACTGCCCCTATGTACAGGAATATAACAACTATAATACTGCCCCCTATGTACAAGAGTATAGCTACTATAATACTGACCCCTGTGTACAAAAATAATACTACTATAATACTGCCCCCTATGTACAATAATATAACTACTAAAATACTGCTGCTATGTACAAGAATATAACTTATTTAATACTGCCTCCTATGTACAAAAATATAACTACTATAATACTGCCCCTATATACAAGAATATAACTACTATAATACTGCCCCCTATGTACAAGAATATAACTACTATAATACTGCTCCCTATGTACAAGAATATAACTACTATAATACTGCCCCCTATGTACAAGAATATAACTACTATAATACTGCCCCCTATGTTCAAGAATATAACTACTATAATACTGCCTCCTATGTACAAGAATATAACTACTATAATACTGCTCCCTATATACAAGAATATAACTACTATAATACTGCTCCTATGTACAAGAATATAACTACTATAATACTGCCCCCTATGTATAAGAATATAACTACTATAATACTGCCCCTATGTACAAGAATATAACTACTATAATACCGCCTCCTATGTACAGGAATATAACTACTATAATACTGCCCCTATGTACAAGAATAACTACTATAATACTGCTCCTTATGTACAAGAATATAACTACAATAATACTGCCCCCTATGTACAAGTATATAACTACTATAATACTGCTTCTATATACAAAAATATAACTACTATAATACTGCCCCCTATGTACAAGAATATAACTAATATAATACTGCCCCCTATGTACAAGAATATAACAACTATAATACTGCCCCTATGTACAAGAATATAACTACTACAATACTGCCTCCTATGTAGAAGAATTTAACTGCTATAATACTGCTCCTATGTACAAGAATATAACTGCTATAATACTGAAACCTGTGTACAAGAATCTAAATACTATAATACTGCCCCCCTATGTACAAGAATATAACTACTATAATACTGCCCCCTATGTACAAGAATATAACTATTATAATACTGCCCCCTTTGTACAAGTATATAACTACTATAATACTGCCCCTATGGACAAGAGTATAACTACTATAATACTGCCCCCTATGTACAAGAATATAACAACTATAATACCGCCCCTATGTACAAGAATATAACTACTATAATACTGCCCCCTATGTACAAGAATATAACTACTATAATACCGCCCCTTTGTACAAGAATATAACTACTGTAATACTGCCCCCCTATATACAAGAATATAACTAGTATAATGCTGCACCTTATGTACAAGAAAATAACTACTATAATACTGCACCTTATGTACAAGAATATAACTACTATAATACTGCCCCTATGTACAAGAATATAACTACTATAATACTGTCCTCTATGTCCAAGAATATAACTACTATAATACTGCCCCTATGTACAGGAAAATAACTACTATAATACTGCCCCCTATATACAAGAGTATAGCTACTATAATACTGACCCCTGTGTACAAGAATATAACTACTATAATACTGCCCCTATGTACAGGAATATAACAACTATAATACTGCCCCCTATGTACAAGAGTATAGCTACTATAATACTGACCCCTGTGTACAAGAATAATACTACTATAATACTGCCCCTTATGTACAATAATATAACTACTAAAATACTGCTGCTATGTACAAGAATATAACTTATTTAATACTGCCTCCTATGTTCAAAAATATAACTACTATAATACTGCCCCTATATACAAGAATATAACTACTATAATACTGCCCGCTATGTACAAGAATATAACTACTATAATACTGCTCCCTATGTACAAGAATATAACTACTATAATACTGCCCCCTATGTACAAGAATATAACTACTATAATACTGCCCCCTATGTTCAAGAATATAACTACTATAATACTGCCTCCTATGTACAAGAATATAACTACTATAATACTGCCCCTATATACAAGAATATAACTACTATAATACTGCTCCTATGTACAAGAATATAACTACTATAATACTGCCCCCTATGTATAAGAATATAACTACTATAATACTGCCCCTATGTACAAGAATATAACTACTATAATACCGCCTCCTATGTACAGGAATATAACTACTATAATACTGCCCCTATGTACAAGAATAACTACTATAATACTGCTCCTTATGTACAAGAATATAACTACTATAATACTGCCCCCTATGTACAAGTATATAACTACTATAATACTGCTCCCTATATACAAGAATATATCTACTATAATACTGCCCCCTATGTACAAGAATATAACTAATATAATACTGCCTCCTATGTACAAGAATATTACTACTATAATACTGCCTCCTATGTAGAAGAATTTAGCTGCTATAATACTGCTCCTATGTACAAGAATATAACTACTATAATACTGCCCCCCATGTACAAGAACATAACTACTATAATAATGCCTCCTATGTACAAGAATGTAACTACTATAATACTGCTTCTATATACAAGAATATAACTACTATAATACTGCCTCCTATGTACAAGAATATAACTACTGTAATATTACCCCCTATGTATAAGAATATAACTATTATAATACTGCCCCCTATGTACAAGAATATAACTAATATAATACTGCCTCCTATGTACAAGAATATAACTACTATAATACTGCCTTCTATGTAGAAGAATTAAACTGCTATAATACTGCTCCTATGTACAAGAATATAACTGCTATAATACTGAAACCTGTGTACAAGAATCTAAATACTATAATACTGCCCCCCTATGTACAAGAATATAACTACTATAATACTGCCCCCTATGTACAATAATATAACTATTATAATACTGCCCCCTTTGTACAAGTATATAACTACTATAATACTGCCCCTATGGACAAGAGTATAACTACTATAATACTGCCCCCTATGTACAAGAATATAACAACTATAATACCGCCCCTATGTACAAGAATATAACTACTATAATACTGCCCCCTATGTACAAGAATATAACTACTATAATACCGCCCCTTTGTACAAGAATATAACTACTGTAATACTGCCCCCCTATATACAAGAATATAACTAGTATAATGCTGCACCCTATGTACAAGAATATAACTACTATAATACTGCACCTTATGTACAAGAATATAACTACTATAATACTGCCCCTATGTACAAGAATATAACTACTATAATACTGTCCTCTATGTACAAGAATATAACTACTATAATACTGCCCCTATGTACAGGAAAATAACTACTATAATACTGCCCCCTATGTACAAGAGTATAGCTACTATAATACTGACCCCTGTGTACAAGAATAATACTACTATAATACTGCCTCCTATGTACAAGAATATAACTACTATAATACTGCCCCTATGTACAGGAATATAACAACTATAATACTGCCCCCTATGTACAAGAGTATAGCTACTATAATACTGACCCCTGTGTACAAAAATAATACTACTATAATACTGCCCCCTATGTACAATAATATAACTACTAAAATACTGCTGCTATGTACAAGAATATAACTTATTTAATACTGCCTCCTATGTTCAAAAATATAACTACTATAATACTGCCCCTATATACAAGAATATAACTACTATAATACTGCCCCCTATGTACAAGAATATAACTACTATAATACTGCTCCCTATGTACAAGAATATAACTACTATAATACTGCCCCCTATGTACAAGAATATAACTACTATAATACTGCCCCCTATGTTCAAGAATATAACTACTATAATACTGCCTCCTATGTACAAGAATATAACTACTATAATACTGCTCCCTATATACAAGAATATAACTACTATAATACTGCTCCTATGTACAAGAATATAACTACTATAATACTGCCCCCTATGTATAAGAATATAACTACTATAATACTGCCCCTATGTACAAGAATATAACTACTATAATACCGCCTCCTATGTACAGGAATATAACTACTATAATACTGCCCCTATGTACAAGAATAACTACTATAATACTGCTCCTTATGTACAAGAATATAACTACAATAATACTGCCCCCTATGTACAAGTATATAACTACTATAATACTGCTTCTATATACAAAAATATAACTACTATAATACTGCCCCCTATGTACAAGAATATAACTAATATAATACTGCCCCCTATGTACAAGAATATAACAACTATAATACTGCCCCTATGTACAAGAATATAACTACTATAATACTGCCTCCTATGTAGAAGAATTTAACTGCTATAATACTGCTCCTATGTACAAGAATATAACTGCTATAATACTGAAACCTGTGTACAAGAATCTAAATACTATAATACTGCCCCCCTATGTACAAGAATATAACTACTATAATACTGCCCCCTATGTACAAGAATATAACTATTATAATACTGCCCCCTTTGTACAAGTATATAACTACTATAATACTGCCCCTATGGACAAGAGTATAACTACTATAATACTGCCCCCTATGTACAAGAATATAACAACTATAATACCGCCCCTATGTACAAGAATATAACTACTGTAATACTGCCCCCTATGTACAAGAATATAACTACTATAATACTGCCCCTTTGTACAAGAATATAACTACTGTAATACTGCCCCCCTATATACAAGAATATAACTAGTATAATGCTGCACCTTATGTACAAGAAAATAACTACTATAATACTGCACCTTATGTACAAGAATATAACTACTATAATACTGCCCCTATGTACAAGAATATAACTACTATAATACTGTCCTCTATGTCCAAGAATATAACTACTATAATACTGCCCCTATGTACAGGAAAATAACTACTATAATACTGCCCCCTATATACAAGAGTATAGCTACTATAATACTGACCCCTGTGTACAAGAATATAACTACTATAATACTGCCCCTATGTACAGGAATATAACAACTATAATACTGCCCCCTATGTACAAGAGTATAGCTACTATAATACTGACCCCTGTGTACAAGAATAATACTACTATAATACTGCCCCCTATGTACAATAATATAACTACTAAAATACTGCTGCTATGTACAAGAATATAACTTATTTAATACTGCCTCCTATGTTCAAAAATATAACTACTATAATACTGCCCCTATATACAAGAATATAACTACTATAATACTGCCCGCTATGTACAAGAATATAACTACTATAATACTGCTCCCTATGTACAAGAATATAACTACTATAATACTGCCCCCTATGTACAAGAATATAACTACTATAATACTGCCCCCTATGTTCAAGAATATAACTACTATAATACTGCCTCCTATGTACAAGAATATAACTACTATAATACTGCCCCTATATACAAGAATATAACTACTATAATACTGCTCCTATATACAAGAATATAACTACTATAATACTGCCCCCTATGTATAAGAATATAACTACTATAATACTGCCCCTATGTACAAGAGTATAGCTACTATAATACTGACCCCTGTGTACAAGAATATAACTACTATAATACTGCCCCTATGTACAGGAATATAACAACTATAATACTGCCCCCTATGTACAAGAGTATAGCTACTATAATACTGACCCCTGTGTACAAGAATAATACTACTATAATACTGCCCCCTATGTACAATAATATAACTACTAAAATACTGCTGCTATGTACAAGAATATAACTTATTTAATACTGCCTCCTATGTTCAAAAATATAACTACTATAATACTGCCCCTATATACAAGAATATAACTACTATAATACTGCCCGCTATGTACAAGAATATAACTACTATAATACTGCTCCCTATGTACAAGAATATAACTACTATAATACTGCCCCCTATGTACAAGAATATAACTACTATAATACTGCCCCCTATGTTCAAGAATATAACTACTATAATACTGCCTCCTATGTACAAGAATATAACTACTATAATACTGCCCCTATATACAAGAATATAACTACTATAATACTGCTCCTATGTACAAGAATATAACTACTATAATACTGCCCCCTATGTATAAGAATATAACTACTATAATACCGCCTCCTATGTACAGGAATATAACTACTATAATACTGCCCCTATGTACAAGAATAACTACTATAATACTGCTCCTTATGTACAAGAATATAACTACTATAATACTGCCCCCTATGTACAAGTATATAACTACTATAATACTGCTCCCTATATACAAGAATATATCTACTATAATACTGCCCCCTATGTACAAGAATATAACTAATATAATACTGCCTCCTATGTACAAGAATATTACTACTATAATACTGCCTCCTATGTAGAAGAATTTAGCTGCTATAATACTGCTCCTATGTACAAGAATATAACTACTATAACACTGCCCCCTATGTACAAGAACATAACTACTATAATAATGCCTCCTATGTACAAGAATGTAACTACTATAATACTGCTTCTATATACAAGAATATAACTACTATAATACTGCCTCCTATGTACAAGAATATAACTACTGTAATATTACCCCCTATGTATAAGAATATAACTATTATAATACTGCCCCCTATGTACAAGAATATAACTAATATAATACTGCCTCCTATGTACAAGAATATAACTACTATAATACTGCCTTCTATGTAGAAGAATTAAACTGCTATAATACTGCTCCTATGTACAAGAATATAACTGCTATAATACTGAAACCTGTGTACAAGAATCTAAATGCTATAATACTGCCCCCCTATGTACAAGAATATAACTACTATAATACTGCCCCCTATGTACAATAATATAACTATTATAATACTGCCCCCTTTGTACAAGTATATAACTACTATAATACTGCCCCTATGGACAAGAGTATAACTACTATAATACTGCCCCCTATGTACAAGAATATAACAACTATAATACCGCCCCTATGTACAAGAATATAACTACTATAATACTGCCCCCTATGTACGAGAATATAACTACTATAATACCGCCCCTTTGTACCAGAATATAACTACTGTAATACTGCCCCCCTATATACAAGAATATAACTAGTATAATGCTGCACCCTATGTACAAGAATATAACTACTATAATACTGCACCTTATGTACAAGAATATAACTACTATAATACTGCCCCTATGTACAAGAATATAACTACTATAATACTGTCCTCTATGTACAAGAATATAACTACTATAATACTGCCCCTATGTACAGGAAAATAACTACTATAATACTGCCCCCTATGTACAAGAGTATAGCTACTATAATACTGACCCCTGTGTACAAGAATATAACTACTATAATACTGCCCCTATGTACAGGAATATAACAACTATAATACTGCCCCCTATGTACAAGAGTATAGCTACTAAAATACTGCTGCTATGTACAAGAATATAACTTATTTAATACTGCCTCCTATGTACAAAAATATAACTACTATAATACTGCCCCTATATACAAGAATATAACTACTATAATACTGCCCCCTATGTACAAAAATATATCTACTATAATACTGCCCCCTATGTACAAGAATATAACTACTATAATACTGCTCCCTATGTACAAGAATATAACTACTATAATACTGCCCCCTATGTACAAGAATATAACTACTATAATACTGCCTCCTATGTACAAGAATATAACTACTATAATACTGCCCCTATGTACATGAATATAACTACTATAATACTGCCCCTATGTACAGGAATATAACTACTATAATACTGCCCCTATGTACAAGAATAACTACTATAATACTGCTCCTTATGTACAAGAATATAACTGCTATAATACTGCCCCCTATGTACAAGTATATAACTATTATAATACTGCTCCCTATATACAAGAATATATCTACTATAATACTGCCCCCTATGTACAAGAATATAACTACTATAATACTGCCCCCTATGTACAAGAATATAACTACTATAATACTGCCCCCTATATACAAGAATATAACTACTATAATACTGCTTCTATGTACAAGAATATAACTACTATAATACTACCCCCTATGGACAAGAATATAACTACTATAATACTGCCCCTATGTACAAGAATATAACTACTATAATACCGCCTCCTATGTACAGGAATATAACTACTATAATACTGCCCCTATGTACAAGAATAACTACTATAATACTGCCCCCTATGTACAAGAATATAACTACTTTAATACTGATCCCTATGTACAAGAATATAACTGCTATAATACTGCCTCCTATGTACAAGAATATAACTACTATAATACTGCCCCTATGTACAAGAATATAACTACTATAATACTGCCCCTATGTACAAGAATATAACTACTATAATACCGCCTCCTATGTACAGGAATATAACTACTATAATACTGCCCCTATGTACAAGAATATAACTACTATAAGACTGCCCCTATATACAATAATATAACTTCTATAAAACTGCTCCTATGTACAAGAATATAACTACTATAATACTGCCTCCTATGTACAGGAATATAACTACTATAATACTGCCCCTATGTACAAGAATATAACTACTATAATACCGCCTCTTATGTACAGGAATATAACTACTATAATACTGCCCCTATGTACAAGAATAACTACTATAATACTGCTCCTTATGTACAAGAATATAACTACTATAATACTGCCCCCTATGTACAAGAATATAACTACTATAATACTGCCCCTATGTACAAGAATATAACTACTATAATACCGCCTCCTATGTACAGGAATATAACTACTATAATACTGCCCCTATGTACAAGAATAACTACTATAATACTATCCCCTATGGACAAGAATATAACTACTATAATACTGCCCCATATGTACAAGAATATAACTACTATAATACTGCCCCCTATGTACAAGAATATAACTACTATAATACTGCCCCCTATGTACAAGAATATAACTACTATAATACTGCCCCATATGTACAAGAATATAACTACTATAATACTGCCCCCTATGTACAAGAATATAACTACTATAATACTGCCCCTATGTACAAGAATATAACTACTATAATACTGCCTCCTATGTACAGGAATATAACTACTATAATACTGCCCCTATGTACAAGAATATAACTACTATAATACCGCCTCTTATGTACAGGAATATAACTACTATAATACTGCCCCTATGTACAAGAATAACTACTATAATACTGCTCCTTATGTACAAGAATATAACTACTATAATACTGCCCCCTATGTACAAGAATATAACTACTATAATACTGCCCCTATGTACAAGAATATAACTACTATAATACCGCCTCCTATGTACAGGAATATAACGACTATAATACTGCCCCTATGTACAAGAATAACTACTATAATACTATCCCCTATGGACAAGAATATAACTACTATAATACTGCCCCCTATGTACAAGAATATAACTACTATAATACTGCCCCATATGTACAAGAATATAACTACTATAATACTGCCCCCTATGTACAAGAATATAACTACTATAATACTGCCCCCTATGTACAAGAATATAACTACTATAATACTGCCCCATATGTACAAGAATATAACTACTATAATACTGCCCCCTATGTACAAGAATATAACTACTATAATACTGCCACCTATATACAAGAATATAACTACTATAATACTGCTCCTATGTACAAGAATATAACTACTATAATACTGCCCCCTATGTACATGAATATAACTACTATAATACTGCCCCCTATGGACAAGAATATAACTACTATAATACTGCCCCTATGTACAAGAATATAACTACTATAATACCGCCTCCTATGTACAAGAATATAACTACTATAATACTGCCCCCTATGTACAAGAATATAACTACTATAATACTGCCTCCTATGTTCAAGAATATAACTACTATAATACTGCCCCCTATGTACAAGAATATAACTACTATAATACTGCCCCCTATGTACAAGAATATATCTACTATAATACTGCCCCTATGTACAAGAATAACTACTATAATACTGCCCCTATGTACAAGAATATAACTACTATAATACTGCCCCCTATGTACAAGAATATAACTACTATAATACTGCCCCTATATACAAGAATATAACTACTGTAATACTGCCCCCTATGTACAAGAATATAACTACTATAATACTGCTCCCTTTGTACAAGAATATAACTACTATAATACTGCCCCTATATACAAGAATATAACTACTATAATACTGCTCCCTTTGTACAAGAATATAACTACTATAATACTGCCCCCTATGTACAAGAATATAACTACTATAATACTGCTCCTATGTACAAGAATATAACTACTATAATACTGCCTCCTATGTTCAAGAATATAACTACTATAATACTGCCCCTATATACAAGAATATAACTACTATAATACTGCTCCCTTTGTACAAGAATATAACTACTATAATACTGCCCCCTATGTACAAGAATATAACTACTATAATACTGCTCCCTATGTACAAGAATATAACTACTATAATACTGCCCCTATATACAAGAATATAACTACTATAATACTGCCCCCTATGTACAAGAATATAACTACTATAATACTGCCCCCTATGGACAAGAATATAACTACTATAATACTGCCCCTATGTACAAGAATATAACTACTATAATACCGCCTCCTATGTACAGGAATATAACTACTATAATACTGCCCCCTATGTACAAGAATAACTACTATAATACTGCTCCTTATGTACAAGAATATAACTACTATAATACTGCCCCCTATGTACAAGTATATAACTACTATAATACTGCTCCCTATATACAAGAATATAACTACTATAATACTGCCCCCTCTGTACAAGAATATAACTACTATAATACTGCCCCCTATGTACAAGAATATAACTACTATAATACTGCCCCCTATGTACAAGAATATAACTACTATAATACTGCCCTCTATATACAAGAATATAACTACTATAATACTGCCCCCTATGTAAAAGAATATAACTACTATAATACTGCTCCTTATGTAGAAGAATATAACTACTATAATACTGCCCTCTATGTACAAGTATATAACTACTATAATACTGCTCCCTATATACAAGAATATAACTACTATAATACTGCCCCCTATGTACAAGAATATAACTACTATAATACTGCCCCCTATGTACAAGAATATAACTACTATATTACTGCCTCCTATGTACAAGAATATAACTAATATAATACTGCCCCCTATGTACAAGAATATAGCTACTATAATACTGCCCCCTATGTACAAGAATATAACTGCTATAATACTGCCCCTATGTACAAGAATATAACTACTATAATACTGCCCCCTATGTACAAGAATATAACTACTATAATACTGCTCCCTATATACAAGAATATAACTACTATAATACTGCTCCCTATGTAGAAGAATATAACTCCTATAATACTGCTCCCTATGTACAAAAATATAACTACTATAATACTGCCCCCTATGTACAAGAATATAGCTACTATAATACTGCCCCCTATGTACAAGAATATAACTGCTATAATACTGCCCCTATGTACAAGAATATAACTACTATAATACTGCCCCCTATGTACAAGAATATAACTACTATAATACTGCTCCCTATATACAAGAATATAACTACTATAATACTGCTCCCTATGTAGAAGAATATAACTCCTATAATACTGCCCTCTGTAGATAGATGTGTGAATGTCTCAGTGAATCTTCTCTTGCCATCAGGATTTCTGAGGCCCTGGCAGTTTTACACAGTTTCTCCTTTATGGCTGGTCTGATGCTTCTGGAAGTCTTTTCTAGTATTTTTCCCTCTTCTCAGGAATAATTAGTGGAGGTATGTTGTGTTCAGACCGTCAAGGAAGAGAGACGGTGATATCTGCCCCATTCCGCCTGCACAGTGCATTCGTTTTTTGTTGCATTACCACCAGTGGCCTACAGGGGTCGTCATTTGATGGCTCTGCTACTTGTGTTTATGCAGCTTTTCCCCATATAGTAGTTTATGCTTCTTTTAGTAACACAGCTGTTGGTTCGTCAGAAACTTCCACCCACCATATTTCCTTGTTAGTTAATTCTGCATCCTCCAGGCATCGGTCAGTTTGCTGATTGCTCTTGAACGAATAGAACTCCAGCACAGCAGTTTTCTTTGATGATGGACGAGTCTTAGACCTGAGACTTTGATAATATTTAGTGATTAGTTAGAGAGACAAGGCTGTAATCAGAAGCAGTGACGAAAGCTGGTCTCATCCATCATTCCACCATGGTCCCTGCGAGTGGAGAGGTGGCTGCACATGTACGCATGCTGCCCAACTTCGAACAATCAAAAGTGGGACATGTCTTGGGTTCCCTCTCAGTAATAGTACTTCTTACAGTAATAGTGCCCCTCAGTGACCCCATCATCACAATAATAGTGCCCCCAGTGACCCCATCATCACAATAATAGTGCCTCCCGGTGAACTCCTGCTCACAGGAGTAGGGTCCATCATTGCTCCCTCATAGTAATAGTGCTCCTTCATTTTATTAGTGCCCCTCAATGAACCCTCAAAGTGATAGTACACCTCAGTGACCCCTCACAATAATAGCACTCCTCAGTGTCTCACTCAGTGGCGTAACTATAGAGGATGCAGGGGATGTGGTTGCACCCGGGCCCAGGAGCCTTAGGGGGCCCATAAGGCCTCACTTCTTCATATAGTGAGCCTAGTAGCATGAATAAAGCATTATAGTCGGGGTCCCTGTTACAGGTTTTGCATTGGGGCTGCAAATTTTCAAGTTACGCCTCTGGTCTCACTCACAGTAATAGTTCCAATTAGTGACCTCTCAGTAATTGTGCTCCTCAGTGACCCCCTCATAACAGTCATAGTGTTACTCTGTGACCCCCTCCTGACAGTAATTGGGCCCTTCTGCATCCCCCTCATAGTAATAATGCTATTCATGGTCCCCCTCATAGTAATAGTGTCCCTTAGTAAACCCTCTTATTAATATTGCCCTTCAGTGATCCCTCTTAGTCATAGTGCTCCTCAGTGACAAACCTCACAGTAACAAATCCCATCTATGATCATCTCACAGTAATAGTGCCCCTCAGTGATTCCCCCACAGTAATAGTGCCCCTCAGTAACCCCCTTACAGTAATAGTGCCCCTCAGTGATTCCCCCACAGTAATTGTGCCCCTCTGTGACCCCTTCACAGTAATAGTGCCCCTCAGTGATTCCCCCACAGTAATAGTGCCCCTCAGTGATTCCCCCACAGTAATAGTGCCCCTCAGTAACCCCCTTACAGTAATAGTGCCCCTCAGTGATTCCCCCACAGTAATAGTGCCCCTCAGTGATTCCCCCTTACAGTAATAGTGCCCCTCAGTGATTCCCCCACAGTAATAGTGCCCCGCTGTGACCCCTTCACAGTAATAGTGCCCCGCTGTGACCCCTTCACAGTAATAGTGCCCCTCAGTGATTCCCCCACAGTAATAGTGCCCCTCAGTAACCCCCTTACAGTAATAGTGCCCCTCAGTGATTCCCCCACAGTAATAGTGCCCCTCAGTGATTCCCCCACAGTAATAGTGCCCCTCAGTGATTCCCCCACAGTAATAGTGCCCCTCAGTAACCCCCTTACAGCAATAGTGCCCCTCAGTGATCATCTTGCAATAATAATGCCTCTTGGTGACCCATCCATCACAGTAATAGTGCCTCTTAGGGACCTCCTTCTCCTCCTCATAGTAATAGTGCCTCTCATGGTCCCCCTCATAGTAATAGTACACCTCAGTGACCCCCTCACAGTAATAGCTGCCATCAATGATCATCTCAAAGGAATAGTACCCCTCATGGTCCATTGTAATAGTGATCCTTATTGAAACCGTCACAGTAATAATACCCTTCAGTGGTGACCTCACAGGAATAATGCCCCTCAGTGACCCATCACAATTAGAGTTCCTCTCAGTAACCCCCTCCTCACAGTAATAATGCCCCTCAGTGACACCCTCCTCCTCACAGTAATTGTGCCCATCAGTATCCCTCTCATAACAGGTGTTCCTGAAAATAAGACATACCCCGAAAATAAGCCCTAGCTTGAATTTTCAGGATTTTTGTGGATGCCTGAAATATATACCCTACTCCAAAAATACACCCATGTTACAGTTAATAAAAAAATTCAATATAAATAGTATCCAGCAGGCTATACATGTAAAAAGGTAACAGCTTTTGGAGCAAAAATTTATATAAGATCCTGTCTTATTTTCAGGGTAACAGGGTAGTAACAGTACCTCTCGGGATCCCCCTCATAGTAATAGTGCCCCTCAGTGACTCCCTTATAGTCATAGTGCCCCTCAGTGACCCTTCACAGTAATAGTGCCCCTCAGTGACCACCCTATAGTCATAGTGCCCCTAAGTGACCCCTCACAGTTTTAGTGCCCCTTAGGGACCTCCTCCTCCTCCTCATAGTAATAGTGCTTCTCATGGTCCCACTCATAGTCATAGTACACCTCAGTGACCCCCTTACAGTAATAGCTGCCATCAATGATCATCTCAGAGGAATAGTACCCCTCATGGTCCACCTCATTGTAATGGTGATCCTTATTGAAACCGTTACAGTAATAATACCCTTCAGTGGTGACCTCACAGGAATAATGCCCCTCAGTGACCTCCGTACATTAATTGTGCCCCTCACTGACCCCTTCACGGTAACAGTGCCCCTCAGTGACCCCTTCACAGTAACAGTGCCCCTCAGTTACCCCTCACAGTAACAGTGCCCCTCAGTTACCCCTTTACAGTAACAGTGCCCTTCAGTTACCCCTCACAGTAATAGTGCCCCTCAGTGACCCCCGTACATTAAGAGTGCCCCTCAGTGACCCCTTCACAGTAATAGTGTCCCTCAGTTACCCCTCACAGTAATAGTGGCTCTCAGTGACCCCCTCACAGTAATAGTGCCCCTCAGTTACCCCTCACAGTAATAGTGGCTCTCAGTGACCCCCTCACAGTAATAGTGCCCCTCAGTGACCCCCGTACATTAAGAGTGCCCCTCAGTGACCCCTTCACAGTAACAGTGCCCCTCAGTTACCCCTCACAGTAACAGTGCCCCTCAGTTACCCCTTTACAGTAACAGTGCCCTTCAGTTACCCCTCACAGTAATAGTGCCCCTCAGTGACCCCCGTACATTAAGAGTGCCCCTCAGTGACCCCTTCACAGTAATAGTGTCCCTCAGTTACCCCTCACAGTAATAGTGGCTCTCAGTGACCCCCTCACAGTAATAGTGCCCCTCAGTTACCCCTCACAGTAATAGTGGCTCTCAGTGACCCCCTCACAGTAATAGTGCCCCTCAGTGACCCCCGTACATTAAGAGTGCCCCTCAGCGACCCCTTCACAGTAATAGTGCCCCTCAGTTACCCCTCACAGTAATAGTGGCTCTCAGTGACCCCCTCACAGTAATTGTGCCCCTCAGTTACCCCTCACAGTAATAGTGGCTCTCAGTGACCCCCTCACAGTAATAGTGCCCCTCAGTGACCTCACAGTAATAGTGCCCCTCAGTGACCCCCTCACAGTAATAGTGCCCCTCAGTTACCCCTCACAGTAATAGTGACTCTCAGTGACCCCCTCACAGTAACATTGCCCCTTTGTGACCATTTAACCGCAATAGTTCCAACCACATACTAGTAGTGTCCCCCATACGCTCCAGCTGAGTAATAATACCTGCAATCGTTAATAATGCCCCAGTGGGTAATAATGCCCCTGCTCTGTAATAATGCCCCAGTGGGTAATAATGCCCCTGCTCTGTAATAATGCCCCCCCGTTCCCCCCCATGCCCCCTCAGTAACAATACCCTCACATATTCTCCGCTTCTCCGCTCTGGTTCATGCTGGCGTGGCTGAAAGCGATTATGTGCTCAACGGCCGGGATGGAGAGGGAGACAGGAGAGCCGGGGCAGGGAGAGGGATGTAGGCAGCTTGGGCGGTACGCCATTCCTGGATGCACAGGTGGTCTGTCCGCTCCCGTGGGATGCATCTCTAGCCTCCCGGGACGCCCCCAAAGTCTGGGACTCTCCTGCTGAATCCATGACAGTTGGGAGACGTGTATTTTGTATGTGCAGAAACAATGTAACACGCAGCAAACAAGCCCCTTGTCATGTGACTTGGCAGGGATTGGGGACGAGTGTTCCGGGGTTAGACCTGGCCAGCGGCCCTCCAGCGGACGCAACACGGAGCGCCACATGCAGGCGGGTGGAGAGCATACAAATGTACAAACTCTGCTGCACTGAAGCTTTTTAGTCTACCACAATGAGGTATTTTCCTCTGTTATCAGCCACCTCTGCTCCTCCTAAAATATTTGGGATGGGGAGTGACCAACCCGATTTTCAAAAAATAATCGTGAATAAGGATGAACCGACTCCGAATCCCATTAAAGTCAATGGGAGTAAAAACCTGGTTCCCTAATATGTCCTCCCTCAGGTCCCGCGGGTGGCGGCTCTCCATGCGGCTGAGCGGTCCGCACTGTTACCTCGCAGTTCTGGGATCCTCACATCTCATCACACATAACATCACTCAGAAGTTATGAGATGTGAAGCTACAACTGCAGATCAGCACCGAACCTCCTGCGGCCGGGAGGAAACAAGAAGAACATCCGGGGAGACATTGGTGGCTTCACAACTACAACGGTCATATCTGATGCGGCTCTTATGTATAACGGGTCGGTCAGACGCACTCCAAATACATCAGACACGTACAGACTGTAATGATATACTGAAGACATAAATATACAAGGTTCTTAGTATATAGTTTGATCGGCCCCTCCCTCAGCGTCTGGATGACCGCGCTGCCGGGTGGCTCTATTACTGGACGCCAGCACTTCCTTCAGGCTCGGTGCACCCTGGAAATGAGCCTTTTTGCTTGCAGACGTTGGATTGCATGCTGTACATTCCCTGAAGGAAGTGCTGAGGTCCACAGCACTAAGGAGGGGGGCTGGACCCAATGACCCCGGAGGAGCCAATGACCCCAGAGGAGCCAATGACCCCGAGGACTGGATGACCCCAGAGGACCCAATAACCCTGGGAACCCAATGACCCTAGAGGAGCCGATGACCCCCGAGGACCCGATGACCCTGGAGGAGCTGATGAGCCCGGAGGAACCAATGATGCTGGAGGAACCGATGATCCCAGAGGACTTGATGACCCCGGAGAAACCAATGACCCTGGAGGAGCCAATGACCCCGGGGACCCGATGACCCCAGAGGAGCAGATGACCCAGGGGGCCTGATGACCCCGGAGGACCCGAAGACCCCAGAGGACCCGATGAGCCGGGAGGAACCAATGATGCTGGAGGAGCCAATGACCCCGGAGGTACCAATGACCCTGGAGGAGCCGATGACCCTGGAGTACCCAATGACCCTGGAGGAGCCGATGACCCTGGAGTACCCGATGACCCTGGAGGAGCCGATGACCCCGGAGGACTTGATGACCCCCGAGGACCCGATGACCCTGGAGGGGCCGCTGATGCCCGATGACCCTGGAGGTTCCTTCCAACTCTATCATTCTAGGATTCCACGGCTGCTTGTGCTCTGGTATATAGTGGACGAAGAGGACCTGTTTGTCCAGGACGGCTCTTCTGGGACTCCTGTGCGGCTTCTAAACACGTCTGTTGCTGGTTTATTACTGCAGACACCTTCTTACTATTAATGCTTTAGCGCCTTCTTTTCTGTACATTGTTCGTCCAGGGACCCGGCGCTGGAGTCCCCCACACTATATATACCCCCATATCTTACCCATGTGCAATCCAACACATTCCCGTATACCCCCGACTTACTCCCCCATAGTTCTATGGCCCACATACTCCCCAACTATATGGTCTACACACTCCCCATATGTGCAGGGTATAACCAGCATGTATATCACCACAATAATCCGTGCGCACATCTGTCAGGGGCGGAGCCAATACCTTGATTACAATATTAGATGAGTAAGGAAAGTCAGTTTATACAGGACTCATCACACATGGATAATGTAAGCAGCGCGCAGCTGTGTGCACTTGTAAAGTTGTTATAATCCCCCTCTGTGCTATAAACAGGAAAGCAGATATTATGGAGTCTCAGGCCGCATTCACAAATAGTAAAACGCTGCTCTGCCGCTGCCGCCACGTCGCCTCTCCGTAACCCTGAGGGGATGAACAGAAATGCAGAACATGACACCCCATGACACTCCACAAGAAGACACCCCAAACACATCCCATACAACTTCAAAAGAAGATGCTCCACAACATGACACCCCACAATATGACACCCCACAACATGACACCCCACAATATGACACCCCACAACATGACACCCCACAACTTGACACCCCACATAATAGCCCCATCTGAAAACTGCATATGAAGCCCATCATGACACCCCATTTAACACTTTCATCTCAACCCCCCAAAACAGGAAACCCCACATGACACCACAGATTACATCACCCCACCCCACATTGTAAGACCTCACATGACACCCCATAATGTGATACCCCACAACCTGACATATTAATTATAGTCCCATCCAAATGGTTATTGCAGCCAGACTGAAGCCAGTGGTGCACATAGAAGAGCGTGGGCCCCATACTAGTGCTAAAAAGTTGCCCCTAATTAAGATGCTACATTTTGATATCCAGGATAGAAGGGCACAATGCTTGTTTTCCCCTCTATCACTTTTCAATGACCCTTAAAGGGGTCTTCCAAGCAGCGTCCGCTGTAACAGCTGGTAAAAAAGGGGTGGAACTAGAGATTGCTGAGCCCCTGTCTCCATGGGCTTCATGGTAATCGCATGGTCTGCCTCTACGGAAAGTATGCCCTTGACTGAACCCTTGAAGCAGCAGCAGGCATCCGGCTGTAGGTAGCGGGCAAGAGGAGTTCAAGTTCCTGGACCTCATGCAGTGATGGGTATTGCAATCACCTCTATTACTGGTTATTACTATGAATTGGGAGTTGTTCATCACACAATTCCGTATTTCCAAAAAAAGTGCAATTCTGCACAGAAAAATGGGGCCCACCTAGCTACAGGACTTGTTAAGGTCCATTTACACACACAGATATCTTTCAAAAGATTGAAAGATCAGTGATCATTTTGCACAAAGTACTAATAAGCCCTAATTGCTATTAGTACTTTATTAGCTTCATTTGCATGTAAATCAGCTTCTGGGAGCTGTTACAGAACTCAGCAGGAGGTCTAAACTCTGTACTTAGCTCCATTGTTCAGCCACCAGTTCCCCATGGAGAATTCAGCACCATGGACAGTAGACACAGTGTGCGGTCCTGCTTATCAGCTGTTCTGCTGAAGGATGGTTTTCAAGCATGGCTGAAAAACATTGTTTGGCTCAACAGTGAAAGATGGGTACAAGACGACTTTTGAGTGAATTTTGAGCCATAATTGTTGTGTCTAAATGGGCCTTAAGGCTTTTTACATGGGCCAATGATTGGGAATGAGAGTTCATTAGAGGAAATGCTCATTCATCGGCTGATCACAGCTAGAAATATTATTGTTCTCGGCTGAACAACTTCCTGTGTGGATGTGCGGCTGACAGTGATGACAGTGAATGGGGAACAGACATCTCCCATAGAGCCTGTAAAAGGCCAGTAAATGAGCGCCGACCAACAAGATGTCAAATGACTAAAGACCTCCCATGTAAAAGACCCTTAAGACGTATTTGCCCCTTCTGGGGAGTTGATTGTCCTGATAGATTTAGCAACTTTTGGCCACAACAGCAGTAGCAGGACCAAAGATCACCTGCGGCCTTGCACCCTCATGGAGGTGGATGGGGTCACGTTACGAGTCTCAAGCGGATGAATCTGCATCAAACACCACATATGCTGAGCTTATGCCGTGGGTTTTCATTTCTTCAAATGAGGGGGTCAAATCTGAGACAAAATCTGCATCAAATACCTCATTGTACTTGGTGATACGGATCCGCACCAAACTTCATTGTGGAAAATCTGCTAATTGTGAACGCAGCCGACTTCAGCCAAGACCGATCTTCACAATCATTGCTGAGAGAACTCTGGAATAGTTTGGGGAATTTTGGCAAAAAAATTGGTTTGTTCAGAATTAGTTCAAACCCAACCAGAACTTCACGACAACCCCTAAAACTGGTGTAAAATGCTGTCTGAGTGCCATAAAACAATTCCTCTTGACACAGTGGCTAGCACCACTGCCTGGCAATGCCGGGGTCCCAGCCTCCATCTAACCAAGGACAACATCTGCTTGGTTAGATCTGAACATATGACCCCAGCATTGTAAGGCAGTAGTGCTAACCCACTGGGCCTCTTTTCTTCTGTCTAAGGCCTCCTTCCCACAAACGGATTTCCGCCGCGTAATTCGCGGCGAAAATCCGCTGCGTTGCCCGCAGCTATTAGGTTCTATTGAACCTAATAGCACAATGCTCACGATGCGTAATTCCAGCGCGGAATTACGCACCGCGATTTCTCCCGTCCTCACCCGCAGCATGCTCTATTTTCTGCGGGTGAGGACGGGCTGTACGCACTGACGGCTTCCATTGCAGTCAATGGAAGCCGTCCGTTCACGCTATCTCCCGCTGTAACCAGCGGGAGATAGCGTGAAAAAACGCTTTCCCGCCCACCGCCGCGCGTCATCTGACGCCAAATGACGCGGCCGGCCGCGTCACGTGACACGGCCGGCCGCGTCACGTGACACGCTCGGTGACGCGGCGGTGGTGGGCGGTGACGGGCGGTGACGCGGCGGTGGTGGGCGGGGAAGCGATTTCACGCTATCTCCCGCAGGTAAGTATAGGGGCTCTGGGGGGCGCCGTGACGGGCTTCACTGCGTAATATTACGCGGCGGACCCCGTCACGCTCGTGGGAAGGAGGCCTTATTCTAAGGAGGAAAAGTTACAAACTCCATGCAGATGTTGTCCTTGGTCAGATTTGAAGCCCTGACCCCAGCGCTGAAAGGCAACAGTGTTAACCACTGAGCCACCAGGCTTCTTATGTGGGAGGGTGGGAAAATCTTCACCTCTGCTGGAAGGAGGAGGCAGATGCACAGTGGTGACCACTGATGCCTTGTAGCGCTGGGCTCCTGGGTTCAAATCTGACCAGGGACAACATCTGCAAAGAGTTTGTATTTCTTCTTTACCTTCACCCCAGAGAATTAAGAAGGAGGAGGGATTTTATTGGGTTCAGCTCAAGGTTTGGGGATTCACACTGAACCGAACTTTTAGCAAAGTGCGTTTACATCAGGGATCTTCTCAGCACCTTGTTTTCACACAGCTGAGAAAATCGTGTGAGATGCGCAAATATGAACCCTATCCTTTTGAATGGCTTCATATACATGTGCGATTCCCCCCCCCCCCCCCGCATTTCCTCCCCTTTAAGTGATGCACGGCGGTTTTGATATAAAAGCTAAACTTTCATAATGATTTGCAACTTTTCTACTGCAATCAGGTGTAACGCTGGGAGCCTCCTAAGGCGCACGTTTGTGTGTTGCGAGACGCACAAAACTTGCACGAAATCAAAACGCATTCTTTTTAATGGGCGTATTTACATTGGTGATTTTTCTCTCACTGCAACGCTGCGTAATGGAAAGCTGCGGCATGCTCTATTTTCACGTGAGTCTCGCACGATGATAGAACAGATGTGCGCTCTCCCACTCCTCTCAGCACTCGGACAGGCTGTCTGTGCCCTGTGTGATGCAAATTGCACCAAAGAAAGTCGGGTGCAACGTGCTCCTCCCCACCTGAATGGACCCTAAAGGTCTTATCTACATGAGTGAATTTGTGCGTGGGTCTGCGCACGCAATTCGCTGAGAATAGGGCCCATTTCAATGGGTTCTCTCACGCTATATAGATGTCTGCGCATGTCTGACTACAGAGAGCTTATCTCCCCCCCCTCCCCGCCTCTTGTCTGTGGTCAGCAATAGCAGGGGGCAGGGCAAAGCCTAGCTCCACCCCTGTCCCACCACCTCTCATTGCAAACAGCCAGAGGGGAGGAGAGAGGCAGAGAGCCGGCGAGGGGGAGGGAAGGGGGAAGACAGCTCAGATGGAAGCGTATATTGGCTGGCTGTGAAAACGGCAGCCGATATACGCTCCTGTGAATAAGCCCTTAGTGTGATCATAGCTTTTGGCCGCCTGCAGACGAGCGGGTCGGATCCGGCGGCGAGAATTCTCGCCGCGGGACCCAACCCGAGCGCCTGCAGAGACGAGCGCGTACTCACCCGCGCCCGACGGCCCCGGCTCTCTCATGTGCGGGCTGCCGGGCAGCCGGCGCATGCGCAGACCGGAGCCGGCGGCTGGGTGAGGGACGTTTCTGTGCGAGGCTCTGCGAGCCCCGCACAAAAATAGGACATGCTGCGGTTTTAATGCACTCCTATGCAGGCTTTAAGTGGCGGAAATCCCACGGGAAATCCCGCCGCGGGATTTCCGCCCGTGTGCAGGTGGCCTTTCTGATTCAAGTCCCCTACAGGGGATTAAAAAAGGCAAAAAATAAAAATATAGTGAAAAACACCCCCATAAAAATAGTAACTAAAAAAGCACCCTGATTATGCTCTTTGTATTAACAAATTAAACAACCCACATATTTGGTATCACTGTATCTGTTCTGACCCGAGCAGCAAACATTCTATTTATTCTGCACAGCAAAAACTGAAAAAAAGAACTAAAAAATTGAACTAAAATGCTTATTTTATTCATTTTGCCTCTCCAAAAGATACAATAAAAGTAATTAAAAAAGCCA
The DNA here is from genome assembly GCA_035609135.1 of Eleutherodactylus coqui. Taxonomy (NCBI): domain Eukaryota; kingdom Metazoa; phylum Chordata; class Amphibia; order Anura; family Eleutherodactylidae; genus Eleutherodactylus; species Eleutherodactylus coqui. The sequence continues at coordinate 3,805,243 of CM069415.1, forward strand.
TATTTATCCCAATATGGTACCAATAAAAGCTACAGCTTGTTACGCAGCAAACGAGCCCACACAGAGCTCTGTCCATGGAAACATAAAAAGTTATGGGACTGTGAATCCAGAGATGCAAAAAAAGAATTAAAACAAAGTGGTTTTATTGTGCAAAAATGGAATAACCTAAAAATATCTATATAATTTTGGTATTGTCGGAATTGTATCAACCTGCATAAAAAATGTAACATTTCATTTATTATATGAATAAAGGCCCATTTACACGGCTGTAGGTGTTTTATGTGCGCCCGCCGGTGCCGTAAAAATGCCTGAACGGCAAAGGGCCCGGCGCATATACACTGAGGCTGCAATGCCATAGGGGCCTAGGGAGACATTCCCCCTTCCCACCGGCTCACCTCCTCTCTCCTCCTCTCCGGCCCTTTGCAATGAAAGGGGGCGAGATGGGGACGGAGCTAAGCTCCCACCCCCTCCCCGCCCCTTGTCCGCAGCCAGCAATGGGAGGGTGTGGAGTGGAACTCCGCCCCTCCCATTGCAAACAGCGGCAACGGTCGGAGAGAAGAAGAGAAGGGGGAGGGAGTTTAGCAGTCCCGCTACTAAACTACCTCCCACCTCCCTTCTCCGATAGCTAGCATAGGCTCCCATAGGAATCAATGCATCTGCCGCCACCAGCGTGAAAACACCCGAAGGGGCGATTTAACGCCGCGGAACTATGCCCATGTGCACTGATGCATTGTACGCCAATGCATCAGAGGGGCAGCGTATATCGGCCTTGTGTGAAAACCCGACTGATATACGCCTGTCTGAATAAGCCCTAATGCTGTGAAAAAATACAAACAAACAATGGAAAAATTGATATTTTTGTCTCCATGCTCCCAAAAAATTGTATAAAAGTTATAGAATACAATTTATTTTCAATAAAAACTACAGCTTGCCACGCAAAACAATAAGCCCTCATACGGCCATGTCAGGGGGGAAAAGGTAAGGCTTTTGAAAAGTGCAGATGAAAATCTTCTCCAAAATTGTCCTGTCCTTATGGCCAAAATAGGCCGTGCCACTAAGGGTTAAGGAGGTGAGTAGAGCTTATTGTCTTATTTTACACTAGTCCATGGCTTGCACAAAATGTCATAGCTGGCCAAATGTATCTGATCATGCCTCATTCTTACAATTTCGGCTGTGGTTAGCCAAAATCTTCGAACGAGATGGATCACATTTTTGGCAGACTACCACTGACCATTGCAAGCAACCTTTTGGCTTATGTTGCAAAGATACTCGCCTGAATGGCCAACATTGGCCATTTCAGGCACCTTTTTGCTCCCTTGTATCAGCTTCACCCTGCTACAATTATTGCACGTTTGATCCTTGAAGACTGTGTGGCCCCTCGTGTATCCGTGATACAATGTTGCACAATCCACAATGAGTGAGACTTTGTAACTGCAGAGACTCCACAATGTGCAGCAGGACGCGGAGAGCCTCAGCCCTCAGCAGAACTTCCTCTGTGTGAATGGTGGACGTGAGATCTCAGATCGGGAGTTTATGTATTGGGTGCCCGGAAAACTTTCCAAACAAACACAGCTTGATTCTTCTTGGGTGGGCGACTTATCACAGACTAATGTCATAAACAAATGAAGAAGGAGCAGGATCATTGGCTGGCACCTCGCAGACACGTGGAGGAAGCTGCTCAGGGCTTCTTTTCTGTTGCAATGAAATTTTAATTAATGTGGGTGGGCTGAGAACCGGACGGGTGTTTATCATAGACAATTTATTTTCCAGCGCTAAGTCAACAGAAAATAGCAAACTTACAAGATTATTTCATGGTTTAAACTATGAAGGAGAAGGGACAGGCAGGCAGCAGGCTGGGGAGAGCACAGTGCTGGGAGGCAGGCTGCAGCTCTGGACGAGTCCGGGGGCTCCTCTTCTGCTACCATGAGCCGCATCTACAATCACCACCTACCTCAGCTGGGCACTGACCTGTCCAGACCACCCTTGGTCTACCTCTATGGAGCAGAGAGGGCACTCATGCCCACTTTGGGGCTTGCATCTAGCAGTGTCCTATCCAGGCAGGAGCCACCCCAGAAGCCACCTTACAGCTACATCGCCCTAATAGCTATGGCCATCAAGGACTCTCCAGACCACAAGGTGACCCTCAATGGCATCTACCAGTTTATCATGGACCGCTTCCCCTTCTACCATGACAACAAGCAAGGATGGCAGAACTCCATCAGACATAACCTTTCTCTCAATGACTGCTTCATTAAAGTGCCCAGAGAGAAGGGCAGACCAGGGAAGGGCAGCTACTGGACCCTGGACCCTAAGTGTCTGGATATGTTTGAAAATGGCAATTTTAGGCGCAGAAAGAGGAAACCCAAGACTCTTCTGCCTCAGGAATCCAAGAGGTGCAAATCAGAAACTACAGAAGATGTGCAGGAGGCTTCAGGGGATGGACAACCTATCTACCAGAGGTCAGTCATTAAGGGTCCTTACAGGGTGCATGGCTTTGGTGTTGGGGATTTATCCTCTTCTGATGAAGAAGGGAGCTCTACAGAGAGGAGCAGAGATTGCAGTCACCCACAGATGACCTCTGTCACTCTCATGGACAATCCACAGACCCCCGGATGCTCCACTTCCTTCTACTTATCTGTGCCTCTGCTTTCTGACAAGGGGACATTATCTGCAGCCAAGGATGTGGGAAACCAGGCTCCCGAGGAGGAGGAAGGACCACTGAGGAGAGAGCAAGATCTGGGGCCAGATAAGCACTTGGGAGATGCCTTTACATCCAGCACGAAGGAACCTGGAGTGCAAACCCATCATCATCATCATCAACCAAAGCCTACAGGAGAAGCCTCTCCAAAGCACCACAAAAGCTTCAGCATAGACAGCATCCTGAGCTCCCAAACCACAAAGGGAAGTGGGGGTGCAGGGGGGTCTAAGCTGACTGTGGACTGCCTGTCGGGGGGCTGTAGGTATAACCCCAATATTTGCCCTGTATTCAATGCTTCTGTGATGATCGACTCTCAGGTACAGGGGAGATTCTACCACATTGGGGTACCCATCCTCTCCTATCTGCCACTGACTCTGACAGAATCAGGCTTACCCAAATGAGAACAAGATATTATATGGCATTTTTTTTAGACATCCTGTGGCTTTTTATGGATTGCTGGGACTAGTAGTTCTCCTATTCACAACGTCCTTCACTTTTATTGGGCTTCATAGATCACAGGGGGTTGAAATGTGGGGTCTGTCTTGTACTACACGTGAACTACGGATTGCTCACTGCTGTCTTCACCTCACATGGATCATATATTGCACCCCAGATTTTGCAGGACCCCTTCCTCTCATTACCTCCCCTCACGCTGATGTAAAGCACAATTCTTTATATCACCCAATAAGTACAAATAAATGGAGTTTATCATGTGGGGTCTCTTTCTGTGTGATACTTGGCCCTTTGTAGAATATCCCCTGTTCTCCTCTCTGCGGGTCATCTGGATGTGGAGAGGGTCAGTTCTAAGGACCAAGCACTAGGGAGGGGGTTGTCTGTGAATGGGGGTGGAGGTACATTAACCCATGTTCTGCTAGGCAGTAGTGAGCAACAACAAGGGTTAATGGGCTGCACAGGGGGAGCAGTCTGAGATCTCAGCAGACTCTCTGGTTCCCACACTGTTGTTGAGTCTGGGGTCAGTCTGATCCACAAGACTCTGAGTCAGCGGCAAAAAGAGTGACCGGCTGAATTATGGGAGATCTGCCATTAACAACAAGAACAATAAATATCGGGATAGGAACAATAGTAACAGCAATAATGATCGCGATAGTAGCAATGGCAACAGCTATACATATCGTAAAACTAATCCTCATCAATAAATATCGTGATAGTAATAATTGCAATCAAAATACAATTTAATGATACACAAATTAATAATACCGATACAAATGAACAAGAATAACCCTGATGACAATCAGTGGGAAGGTGCAGGAGGTGCAGGAGGTGCAGGAGGTGCAGTGACTCGCATCCCTCCTGCTCGGGACGCACTGAACACCTGCAGGTTCTGCATTTGTCGGGCTGCAGGACTCTTCTTGCAGTTGTTATAATATACTGTAAATAAGAGCAACAAACTGAATGGATACAAATAATTATTCTCCAAGAGCTGAAAATAACGAGGAGCAAAACAAAAGCCAGAAAGCCAGAAGTTGTATGTGACAGCAGGGACTATACCATCTCTGTGTATATATACACATACACTAAACTATCTGTGTGTGTGTGTGTGTATGTATATATATATATATATATATATATATATATATATATATATATATATATATATATATATATAAAACCATCTCTGTATATATATATATATATATATATATATATATATATACACACAGTATACCATCTCTCTCTCTCTATCTATATACATGAACTATACCATAGTTCCCTATATATGTGTGTATATATCTATATGGAGGAAAGTGCGAACATAGAACATAATTTGAAGGTGTATGTGAGAGCAGGGACTAGACCATCTCCCTCCCTCTATATATAGTTAGATACATATCTATCCATCCAACCATCCATCCTGGATTGAGCTAGAAGATTCCTGGGCTGCACTTAGATATTTATCTTCATTATAAAGATGTTCTCTAAGTGCAGCCCGGGAAACTTTCAGCGCAATCCACTGTATTGCCAATATAGAGAGATTACTACTGCGTATCTGGTTACACTATGGAGACATTATATATTATGTTCTAACTGTTCAATATGTGTAGACGGTGCTGGAAGCTCCAATAACCTGCATGGGGATCCTCCTCATTGTTCTCCACCTGGATGATGGGGATCCTTCTCACTGTTCTCCTTCTGGATGATGGGGATCCTCCTCATTGTTCTCTTTCTAGATGATGGGGATCCTCCTCACTTTTCTCCACCTGGATGATGGGGATCCTCCTCACTATTCCTGCTGATCTTCTTTGTAGGCAATGTCAGGTCAGGATGAAAAATATCTGACAAAGGCGATATGTACTCTTGTGTTATAAAACAATCCATGTAGGGGGGGCTTCACACGGGCGTATTTGCGTGCGCTTTTGCACGTGTAAAATGTACGCGACCATTATGCAAAGAAAAGAACTAACTGATTCCGATGGGTTCGTTCTCATTTCCTTTTTTGCGTGTGCATTGCTCATGTCAGTCCTTGTGTCAGTTTTTTTCTCTGTATGCATTTTTACATATGTACATGCATGACATTTACTGTCTGTTTTTTTTCCTTCCCATTGATTTGAATGGGTGAGTTTTGTCCATAAAGCAAGTGATAGTCCGGTCCATATCTGAAAAAACTTGGCAGTCTGCTGCACCATAGAATAATATGGGCCTGTATGCTGTCAGTGGTTCGTCCATTTTTCTAATATACTACATACGTATTAAAAAATCGCCAGTGTGCTGGAAGCCAAAGAGCAGAAATTGACGGTAAAATTCTTCCATTCTTGCTCCATCATTTACTGGGGCAGAATTGTGTCTGAGGGACCCCCACAAGCATTAGCTCACCATGTGTGCATATATATGTAGGTGTGATGGATCTTTGGTCACCTGTGCCCCCCCCCCCCCAACCTGCCCTCAGCGCCAGCTGTTACATGCAATAGCAGGAAAGGTCAGATTCTCCGGATGCCCGGCTCTTCCGCACTTGTGACTACAACCCCCACCAGCCCTGATGCAGAGGAGGATGCTAATAATCAAGCTGCACTGAGTGTCTATGTCAGGGCTGCCTCACACGGGCGTATTGGCGTACATCAAATCTACGTAAACAATATGCAGAGAATAGAACCCGTTGGTTTTAATGGGCTCAGTCACATTTCCTTTTTTTTGTGTGCATTTCTTGCGCACCAAGGGTCCCCATAGAAGTCTATGGGAGGAGCACAAATGCGCAATATGTTGCACAATTCTTTGAAAAAAAGAACACATTCGGGCCTCATTAGGCGGTGCGCAAAAACACGTGCCTATCGCACGAAAAAAGTACAATAAAACACTCCCGAGTGCAGGCGCCCTTAGTGTGTGACTTCTATGTATGTGCGCCATGCAGTGCAATCATTGTACAATATGATAGAGAGGCCATCTACAAATAACAGGGACATAGAGGAGAGGTACTGCGGCCCCCAGGAGCCCCCCAGAGCGCCCACTCTGTCGCTTCCTTTAGACATTTTGTGGCTTGTAAAAAAGAGAATTAATTTTATTCGTTTTTTTTTCAAGGTGTCTTGGATGCTTTTTGTACACGTTTTATTCTTTAACCCCTTAGTGACCAAGTCTGTTTGTGCCTTAGTGACGGAGCCACTAAGTGTTAGAAATCTCCCATGTGTCACTTTAGCATGGAATAACTCCGTAAAGGTTTTGCATGTCCCAGTGATTCTGTCGTTGTGTTTTCGCTGCACATTGTACTTCATTTAGGCGGTAAAAATAGACCGATAGAATTTGTGTATATTTATTAAAAATTGGGAAAATTTTGACAAAATTGTAATTTTTTCACATTTCCAACTGCAATATCTCAAATATGTGCAAACATAATATAAAAATTTTGATGAGATATATATTTCCATCTATTTTATTTTTGGCGCACATTGGATAAACTTCGCTTTTTTAACCATTTAGGGGACACACAAATTTAACATTAATTATTAACATTTTGAGGAACACTTTGTTTTCCTGCACCAAGCCAAGATTGCAGCGGCTCCTAGGTGTCAGAATGATAGATCCCCCCCACAAATGACCCCATTTTATAAGCTACACCCCTTAATGTAGTCACTGAGGGGTCAGGAGGATTTTGACCCCACAGTTTTTTTTCAGGAATTATTGCAATTTAGAGGAGAAAAAATAAAATTTAATATTTTTGCAAATATGTCATTTTAAAGACAGGATTTTTATTCTATATTGCACATGAAAATGAGGATTTACACCCCAAAATGGATCCCCCTGTTTGTCCCGTGTTCAGAAACACCTGTTTTGGCCCTAATCTTATGTCTGGATGCACAACGGGGCCCAAACCGAAAGGAGCAGCTGGTGGTTTTCAGAACAGACATTTTGCTTGAAGGCATTTAGGCCCCATTGCCCACTTGTAGCACAGATGCCGGCGTCAGGTCCTGCAGGACCTGAACGACGGGGGACATTGCGGAGGACGGGGGTGAGTATTCAGATCCAATCCGTAAGGAGAGCTGAAACTTTAACTTTTATTTACTCTCTATTCACTTTAATGCGATCGCCAGTATCCCACGGATACCGGCGATTGCGTGACCGGGGGGTGAGGGTGGGGTAGGGATCTCACGGACCGGGGGAACAGCTCCAGAATGTCGGATATCTCCGGTAACCCACAGAATGGAGCTGTCATGTCCAGAGCCTGCAGGGCTTTAATCCCCAGAGGATGCGTGTTTTTACGTCCTCGGTGATTAAAGCCCAGCAGGCCAGGACGTAAAAACACTACGGGCTGGTCACTAAGGGGTTAAAGTTTTTTACGTTATAGATAAGTCAATGGGAAAACACCGGAGAAAACCGCCACATGGAGAGCATGCTCTGTTTTGAAAAAATACAATAAGCCCAAAAAAGCACCAAAAATGAGAAAATTGACACAAAGCAGCAGTATTTCTAGTTTGGTGTGCAGCTCGCTACAGCGGATGTCGCCTCACTGCAGAGCGAACCCCAAAAATGGCCGGAATATGTCCCATGTAAAACCCCCGTGATCAAATTGGGATTCAGGCAGTAGGTGTGTGTGATTGTGTGTCCGTGTGGTGTATGTATGTGTACGAGTCATGTGATGTACATGTGATCTATGTGTGGGGTAAAGCATTGGCGTAACTATAGAGGATGCAGGGGCTGCGGTGGCCCCCGAGCCCAGGAGCCTTAGGGGGCCCATAAGGCCTCTCTTCTCCATATAAGGAGCCCAGTACTATGAATAAAGCATTATAGTTGGAGGCCCTGTTACAAGTTTTGCATCGGGGCCCAGGAGCTTCAAGTTACGCCTCTGGGGTAAGGGCAGAAGCACATGGGCGCAGGCTCTAATACCCTCACCGCTACCGATCGTATTAGCGCTTGGACTATTCCAACTCTGCACTATTGCATGTGAGTTTGAAAAAAAAACAAAACAGAAGATACGTCCGGCCCCGTCTTTCTCACACGTCGTCACGACCCGCGAGAGTCCCGCTAGGGAAAACGAAATAATTGAAATCAATGTTTTTGTTTCATCCCGTTATGCGTCCGTGACTTTCATACATGAGATGTATGTGGTCGCACTCACGCTCGGCGGCACGGAGTGTCGTTGCGCCTGAATGAAGAGAATCCCCTGCCCTTCACCGGCTTTTCAAACTCTGCGCCAACGGGCATGAGTCTGAATAAAGAGGAGCTGCAGGATCTCCTCGCACTGAAGGGCAGGTCCATATGAATCACGGATGGGAAAACGAAACAACCACTGAAATCCCACAGAGAAATCCGCGCTCGTCTGACTCCGGGCCGAGCCCCCTGAAATCACTGGGTTCTATTCTCTGCGTATTGCGCACACAAATTATGGACGCGCCAATACATCCATGGGCGCCCCGCTAAGGGCCGCTTTACACAGGCATACGCACAAGAATGCTCATGTTAGCGTGATTATTTGCACTGTGACGGTCGCGCTATTGCGTCCATTTTAGTATACTTACTGCGCTGCCAGGACTGTTCACATCGGCTCGGGACGCACCGCCACGGGATTTACAAGGCTGTGCAGCCTAATTAGTCTCCCTGTGAAATTGTACAGTTCATTGCGCAATTTTGCAGAGATCAGATGCGCATTTGTGCACCCCTATAGACTCCTATGGTGCCTTGGGTACACAAAGGTGACTTGCAGAAATACTGTCTTCCAATAGGGGGCACTGAAGAGGTATTGTTCCTTCTTCCTTATTTGCATATATTTCCCAGAGATGCTTGCATGGCCTTCTAAGTCTTCTCACTCACCTTCTAGGTATCTCCCTAAGGAGAAATGATTTCCTTCCCGACCCGCATCACAGGCCTCTCACCAGCCAAGCCAGGATCCTACTGCTCACTGATGAGGGGCAAACACCCCGAAACAGCTGTCTGTGGATGGAGTCTGGCTTGGTTTTCAATTCCTGGTCATTGTTCTAAAGACCCATATAAAGGGTCAGACATTGACTTGCAGGAATGCTGCCATCCAATAGGTGGCGCTGCCGAGGCATTGTTCCATCTTGCTTATTTGCATTAAGTGTGAATGAACCTGTTGAAAACAATGGCCTCTATTCTCTGCACAATATGCGCCGCCCTGAAGCTATTCATTTCTTGCGCAAGTACGCGGGTTTCCTGCATATTGACTGTGAATTCAAGCAGCCCCTTCGTCTTGCAGGCGGGAAGAAGCAGCGCATGAACAAGGTAAAAATCTTTCGAATTTCATGCTATTTCACAATGAGTTTGAAAAAAAAATAAACAGGAGGGCCGGACCTGCCGTATCGTCCTCGCACGTAGTATTAGCGCCCAAAAATACCAATAGCGGAAACGAATATAATGGGACGCAATCAGGCCCATCTGTTCAAACTCCAATATGAATTAACGAGGATTCAGCGCCGCGCATTACATGCCTGATATGCTGCGCAAATACGCCCGTGTGAATGAGCCCTGAGTGTTCGATAATCCTGCAGCTATTCAGTCTCATTGATGCCAGATTAGAGGAATGACATTTTACTATACAGCACATTCATTCATACAAAGTAACGGCTCCTCCTACTTCTATGACATCACTCAGGGTATATTATTTATTTTTCAAGTGCCAGTAATTCCAGGACGCTGAACAAATGAAGAATAGGGTTAGACTACAGAGACTATGTATAGGCTGCAGATACTACATCATATATCACCACGTTACATCAATGAGACAGGAATAGTAAGTATTCACTAACTGACACAGAGGGAGAGAGACCGCTGCACGCAGGAGAAGAGAGGCTGCTGCCCGTGGGAGGAGAGAGGCGCTGCCCACAGGAGGAGAGAGGCCGCTGCTCATGGGAGGATAGAGGGTGCTGCTCATGGGAGGATAGAGGGCTATTCCCATGGGAGGAGAGAGGCCGCTGCCTGCAGAAGTAGAGAGGGTGCTGCTAATGGGAGGAGAGAGGGTGCTGCCCATGGGAGGAGAGAGGCCACTGCCACAGGAGGAGAGAGGCCGCTGCCCACAGGAGGAGAGAGGCCGCTGCTCATGGGAGGAGAGAGGGTGCTGCCCACATGAGGAAAGAGGCTGCTGCTCATTGAAGTAGAGAGGCGTTGCCCACGGGAGGAAAGAGGGCGCTACCCGCGGGAGAAGTGGGGGCGCTGCTCATTAGAGGAGAGAGGCGCTACCCACAGGAGGAGAGAGGCACTGCCTGCAGGAGGAGAAAGGCCGCTGCCCACGGGAGGAGAAAGGCAGCTGCTGATTGGAATAGAAAGGCGTTGCCCACGGGAGGAAAGAGGCGCTGCCCGTGGGAGAAGAGAGGGCGCTGCTCTTCGGAGGAGAGAGGCCCTACCCACGGGAGGAGAGAGGCACTGCATGCAGGAGGAGAGAGGCCGCTACCCGCAGGAGGAGAGAGGCACTGCCTGCAGGAGGAGAGAGGCCACTGCTCATTGGAGTAGAAAGGCGTTGCCCACGGGAGTAGAGAGGTCACTACTTGCGGGAGAAGAGAGGGTGCTGCTCATTGGAGGAGAGAGGCACTGCCTGCAGGAGAAGAGAGGGCGCTGCCCATGGGAGGAGCGAGGCCGCTGCTCATGGGAGGAGAAAGGCCACTACTCATGGGAGGAGAGGGGCCGCCGCCCATGGGAGGAAAGAGGCCGCTGCTCATGGGAGGATGAAGGGCGCTGCCTGTGGGAGAAGAGAGGGTTCTGCTCATGGGAGGATAGACGGTGCTGCCCAAGGGAGGAGAGAGGTAGCTGTCTGTGGGAGGAGAGAGGCCACTGCCCGCAGGAGTAGAGAGGGTGCTGCTAATGAGAGGAGAGAGGGTGCTGCCCATGGGAGGAGAGAGGAAGCAGCTCATGGGAGCATAGAGGGTGCTGCTCATGGGAGGAGAAAGGCCGCTGCCCATGGGAAGAGAGAGGGTGCTGCCCACAGGAGAAGAAAGGCCACCGCTAATTGGAGTAGAGAGGCGTTGCGAACAGGAGGAAAGAGGGTGCTGCCCATGGGAGAAGAGAGGATGCTGCTCATTTGATGAGAGATGTACTACCAACGGGAGGAGAGAGGCACTGCCTGCAGGAGGAGAGAGGCCGCTGCCAATGGCAGGAGAGAGGCTGCTGCTCATGGGAGGAGAGAGGGGCGCTGCCCGTGGAAGGAGAGAGGCCGTTTCCCACGGGAGAAGAGAGGGTGCTGCTCATTTGATGAGAGATGCACTATGCATGAGAGGAGAGAGACACTGCCTGCAGGAGGAGAGAGGCCGCTGTCCACGGGAGGAGAGAGGCCGCTGCTCATGGGAGGATAGAGGGCGCTGCCCGTGGGAGGAGAGAGGCTGCTGCCCATTGGAGATGAGAGGGTGCTGCCCACGGGAGGAGGGAGGCCGCTGCTCATTGGACTAGAGAGGCATTGCCCACGGGAGGAGAGAGGGCGCTGCTCATTGGAGGAGAGAGGCACAGCCTGCAGAAGAAGAGAGGGTGCTACCCATGGGAGGAGAGAGGCCACTGCCCACGGGAGGAGAGAGGCCGCTGCTTACGGGAGGAGAGAGGCCACTGCTCATGGGAGGATGGAGGGCGCTGCCTGTGGGAGTAGAGAGTGTTCTGCTCATGGGAGGAAAGAGGACACTGCCTATGGGAGGAGAGTGGCTGCTGCCCGAAGGAGTAAAAAGGGTGCTGCCCATGGGAGGAGAGAGGCCGCTGCCCACAGGAGGAGAGAGGCCGCTGCTCATTGGAGGAGAGAGGATGCTGCTCATGGGAGGATAGAGGGTACTGCTCATGGGAGGATAGAGGGCACTGCCCATGGGAGGAGAGAGGCATTGCCCATGGGAGGAGAGAGGGCGCTGCTCATTGGAGGAGGGAGGTGCTACCCACGGGAGGAGAGAGGCACTGCCTGCAGGAGGAGAGAGGCTGCTGCCCGTGGGAGGAGAGAGGCTGCTGCTCATGGGAGGAGAGAGGCCGCTACTCATCGGAGGAGAGAGGGCACTGCCTGTGGGAGGATAGAGGGCGATGCCTGTGATAGGAGCAGGGCCACTGCCCATGGGAGGAGAGAGGTTGTAGCCCGCAGGAGTAGAGAGGGTGCTGCTAATGAGAGGAGAGAGGGTGCTGCCCATGGGAGGAGAGAAACTGCTGCTCATAGGAGGATAGAGGACGCTGCCTGTGGAGGAGAGAGGGTGCTGCTCATAGGAGGATAGAGGGCACTGCCCGTGGGAGGAGAGAAGCCGTTACCCATGGGAGGAGAGAGGCCGCTGCTCATTGGAGTAGAGAGGCGTTGCCAACGGGAGGAGAAAGGCACTACCTGCAGGAGAAGAGAGGGCGCTGCCTGCAGGAGGATAGAGGGTGCTGCCCACTAGAGGAGAGTGGTCGCTGCTTGTGGGAAGAGAGAGGGTGCTGCTTGTTGACTCGCTGAAGGAGAGAGATACTGCCCGCGGGAGAAGAGAGGCGCTGCCCGCAGTAGGAGAGAGAGTTCTGCCTGCTGATGGGGAGAAGCCGCTACCCACGGGAGGAGAGGAAGAGGTGCTGCTCGCAAGAAGAGAGAGTACACTGCCCGCTTAGGAGGGGGAGCACTGCCCTCAATGGGAGAGAGGGTTTTGCCCACGAGAGGAAAGGGAGAGAAGACAGTAGGTGGGGTAGGTGGTGCTCCTGGTGTGGTGGCAGCTGCGTCACTAGAGGTTGCAGCTTGTTTGATGAAGAAGGTTTGCAATTGTTTGGTTATTGCCAACATCACATGACCACTTTCACATATGTCTCATACACAACTCCCTACAACATCGTATGCATCATGTACACCATTATATGCAATCACAAACGCAGCGGTGTACATAAAAGACATGGGGCCCCATAGCAAAAACTTAAATGGGTCCCTATTATGGCGCCAATTTTCCCACCCAGGACAGAAAGGGCCCGGTGTTTGTTTACAATGACTCTGGGGCCAATTCTCCGCCTCTTTGCTTGCTAACAATGCGGTTCCTCTTTGGAGGAAGGTCCAGCTCCTATAAACATCTTCACTACCCAGTAGCAGAAGGGATAGTGCAGTCACAGCGGGGACCCCTCTCTCTAAGAGCCCCATAGCAGTCACATGGCCCTAGGATAGTTAGGCCCTTGGACATTCCTAATGATACTACATATACAATAATACACAATCACACAGTCACGCAGCAGCTAAGCTTGTCTCACATATTCTGAACTCTTTCGCCATTGGCGCCTCCGGCAGCGGTTTCCTTGCAGTGCCGCACTGCGTCCGCCGCTCCCTCTGGAGATGCTGCTGAGGGTCATGGAAGGTTTGCACAAATAAAGCTGTTTTCTGGGTTCGGCTCCAGCCGCCGGCTGCCAAGACTTTCTTCACATATCAGCGGATAACAAGAAGCAGCAATAATAAGAGAGCGAGATCTCCCAGATCAGTCAGGGCCACAGAGCGGATATATGACCAGCACAACAGTGGCGCCCACTAGTGCCACCAGGGAAGACATGGAAATGGGGCTGAGTCCAAGACATTTGGTCCCAAGCTACAAAAGGTCCTGGGCCCCTGAGGACCCTTTTGTCCATGGGCTTACAGGAAAATAGTCAAATGGTCAGTCTGTCCCTTAGCGCAACTATGTGGAGGGCATGTCTAACACTCAGGCCAGGATGCTCTCAGTCCATCCCCATTACTGTAGACCCAACCCACAATTCCATTGGGGCCGATGAATCCTTGGCTTCATCCATTGGTCATTATGGGACTCATGCCAAGTCAGACACAAGGATGGTGACCTCATGTGGACATAGACCAGCGGTCACTGCTGTAATACGCCGCAATAGCGAGTAATGCCTGGAGACTTCTGTCTCATCTACATGGACTACCTCTTCATTAGAGCCCCCGAACCTTTATCATCCCCTGTACAGGGAGGAAAGTAAGTGACCCCTATGTAATGTAACTAAAAATGTAGTTGGGAGAAGAATGATCCATATGCCCCATAGCTATACTAGTGAATCCTAAATTCAGTTCAGCCTAGTAGTAATTCTTTCATGCTTCTGTCCAAAACCATTTCACGCTGTCATAATAAAATGCTTTGCTGAGAAAGTGACATTCTATAGGTGGTCTCAGAACACCGGAATGGGTAAACTTATGTCTAAGTAACCGGAGGGTAGCAGTTGTGTTTATAGGACCCGCCTTGCACACTCTGACACTGCGCAGTGTTTCTAGAGGTAAACTGGGTTAGAACGCTAAGATATTCTGATCCTGGATTCATACACTCTGATTTGGAGGTGGCGGGGTCGGCTTATTTTACGTAGGGGGAACTGTAGTGGCCCGAAATACCTATATCTGGCCCCTCCATAATTGTCTATAATTGTCTTAAATGTCATGTCTTCACTGTGGGTGCTCTGTGCAAGAGGTTAATGTCTGTGAATGTCTGGGTTATGTCTGGAAATGTAACAATTTGTGATGTCATGTGAGTATGATAGATATATGTGGGTGCAAGGTGCGAACGAGGAGAGTTTTCCCCGAGAGCTTCCTAGAGAGATCCTGTCAGAGAAAGGAGGAGTGAGTGCCAGCCACATGGGAGTACCTTCAATAACCTTTTTAAATAGACGGAAATACATTGACTTTAGAGTGCTTTGAGCAAATAAGGGGAAAAAAACCAAATAATGAATCCCAAACAGTTTTGGAAAAACAAGTGAATCCAAACATATCAACTAAGTCCCGTTTTAGCACCAAGTCAGTCTCCGTATCCACAGTACCGTAGGCTCTTCTGTTTCAGAGTCCATGGTGCAACCTGTGGGTGTTGCATTGCTTCCCCAGGATCAAATCCCAATTGATGAACACAATGAGTGACTTGCACGCATTAAGTCCCTTACTTCAATGTCCACAGATGGGCTGTCCTCATCCTCTGATGACGGCTTAGAACAGTCCGATGACTTCTGCCACAGTGCAGGTAAGTCCATCGGGCAAGGGTCCTCTTGCTCAGGGCTCCGACATGGGACAAAATATGATGGCTGCCGCCTTACTCCTGAAGAAATGCAGGGAAAGTCAAAGGGCCTACTGTGGGGTCGTTCAGCAGGAATGTAGTAGGGTGGTCCTTTTGGGCGATCCTCATGGTCATCAATGAAAACGAAGGTACAGTTTGTATCCCATACTCAACAATGCATGGCTGTAGGCGCTCTGGTAAAGAGTCTTTAACTGCCTAATTGTTCTGGTGGACTAGGATCCACGAATGATAAGGCGAAGAAATATATCCGTTGTGGGTCCTGCAGATCTCCAGTGTTGAATCTACTTTTCTAGACGGGAAAAACTTTGCCAAAGTGCTTCTCCTCACTAGTTGTCCTGCTAGCAGGTTTCTGGTTATGGGTTGGGGCGCAGAAGGTGGCCTTGTGATCCCGGTGGAGGTAGAGGCAACGGTGGAGGTGTAGGCCGCAGCAATGGCCGGAGTGGTGAACCCTTTTTCCATTGCAGGATCAGGCTCTGATATTCCCTCCTCAGGTGGAGGGGAAGCAGAACAACTTTGTAGCACCAACTCCAATAGCTCTGGCTCGCTACCCCAGTAGAATCTGGGTCTTTGCAATGGGTAGCCAGCTGGAACAGCCATCAAACCTTTGGTTGCCATCTCGCCTGCAGGGGTGCTCTCGCTGGTCTGCTGGGTGTTGTCTGGCGTCTCATCAGCATGAGTAGCTCCTCCCCTGGGTGGTCTTCAGCACTCTGCTGCTGTTCTGCGGTGGGGGTGTACCCCCCTACTTTTCTCACAGCCATGGCGGGAAACTGGTGGTGGGAAAGATTGGTAGGAATTTCACTGGAAGAGGAAGAAGAAGGCTGTGCGCCATCTTGAGAGTCCATTATGTCCTCCATAACTTTTTGTCACGTAATGAAGACTTGCCAATTCTACCTTGTCTAGCAGTATAACACGGTTGTTCTCCAGGTGGTAACGCATCTGGGACACATACAATTTTTGATCGATTAAAGAGTTCTTACTTTTCCTCTGCATCCTGGCAGGGGACTCGGTTTTGCCTCTCTGGTTTGTATTCAGGCTCAGAGGAACCACAACCTTGTTCTTCTAATTCTTGTAGGCTCAGAGGAACCGCAACCTTGTCCTTTTTTCCTTTCCTTAGGCTCAGGGGGTTGGAGGGATCTTGTCCTGGACTTTCTTAAGACTTCAGTGGGCTTGAAACCAGAAATAGTTTAGTCTTTCTTTCTTCTCAGACATGGGCATTCAAGTTCTTCCATGACTGGTAATGGTGGAGGCACTTCTCCGTTTTTGGGTAAAGGCATGGAGGAATCATCCTGTTCGTGACACCAAAGCTCTGTCCTGCAGCGTCCCAGAAGCAGGCCAAGGGTAGAGAAAGGCCTTGTCATGGGGCTCTACCATCTCCTCCCCTGGGGGTAGCTCGGGACCCAACCACATTACTGCTGGGGGAGATCACAGGGGTAGTAACCGGGGGTTACCTAAAGTCCAGTTGTCACTCGTGATGCCAGCGTTCCGTCCTCTGTGGCAGATCTTCCAGATGAAATAAAGTAGTCCACACACAGGGCAACTTTCTGAACAAGACTTGGGACGGTTGGTTCTATCTGTTTACTGTAATACTTGTAAACTCCAACCCAAGCAAATAGTCTTGGTACTGATATGACAAGCCAGAGTGGTGTAACAGGGAGGATTCTCGGGGGATTCAGATAATTCACAGTCCAAGTAATCTGTGTGATCCCGCTCCCGGCAGCTCTCTACCGGTCCACACTGACTCTCATTGTCCTCTTCCCGCTGTACAACAGCTTGTCCTACTCCCAGCGCTCAGTAGCAGCACCGAGGTCTCCCGGGTAGAATGGGCCCAGGCTGAGCACCAGGAAGTCGCTCAGCCTCCTCCATTCTCTCCACCAGACTGATGTCCGGTGTCTGTGTGGCTCACTCACTGTCGGACTCACTCTTCCTCTCTGACTGACTGACTTTTTCTTTTCTTGCATTTTTGCAAACACATCCATATATCATCCTCACTAAAGCGACACACTGAATACGATACATTTTCCGGACAGGACAGAACTTACCAGTCATTAACCCTCTCAGTCCTGCAACCATCCGATACACATAAATCTGATGCATTCCACAAACAAGACACTGACAAAACAATGGCACAAAGCAGACATATAACGTTACGGAGGGGCCCTATTATCTACAGTGACACTCTTCGCCTTACTGACATATGAAACACCAGTGTAAATACTTTGGCGCTATCTTGTCTATACGGTCATGTTTTCAGGTCTGCAGCACACGGACACGCCGACTGTGAGCTGTAAAACACGTGAAACAGTGCAGATAAGACGCCACATTCTCACACAAGAATCGCACAAACATAGGACCTGCTTCATGTTTTCAGTCTCGTACTATCGGTGCGAGAGGATTAACTTCCGCATAAATTAACCCAGTAGGCAATCGCCCCGAACTCGTTTCTCTCACTAATGTAAATATGGCCTAATTGTGACTTAGATACATCCAGACCTCATTGTATTGGTCACCAGAAATCCAGCACCTGCAAGGCGTTCACTTACTTTGTCTTGCCATTGTACACTGATCCATTGTAACAAAGCTGCAGCGAGAAGCATTCGGTCAGGGTGTGGTTTCAGCTTTACTAGGATGACTTACATGGGACTGGATGAGTAAATGCACAGGACTGCGGTGTCTTGTGGGAGCGGTACTCTGCATGCAGCGTCATGTCGGATCCTCGTATTCGCCATGTGTCTTATCGCTGCTTCAGCTTGTTGATACAATATTTCCAGCTGATTTGCCGGAATACTAGAATGGCGCTGCACATACTTTCTGCCTGAAGTGCGCGGTTCTCACAAGGCCTGCTACATTATAAATAAATAAACCGTAATCATCTGTGTCAGCGCTCGCGGGGCGAGGGGGTGGGGGGGATATTTAGCGGATTAAACATGTGTTGGCTACCTGGAATTAGTTAAGATTCTTGACTCACAGATCCCAACGCCCAGTGACCCCCTGACTCGCGGACAGTTCGTTTGCTTTGGCGCACACATGTAAAAAGCTAACGAGTCGTATCTGAAGCTTAGATAGATGATTACAGAGAGAAATCACACACTTAAAGGAGCTCTCCACTGCTGCAGCACCTCCCTGCTTGTACTCCACTGCTGCAGCACCTCCCTGCTTGTACTCCACTGCTGCAGCACCTCCCTGCTTGTACTCCACTGCTGCAGCACCTCCCTGCTTGTACTCCACTGCTGCAGCACCTCCCTGCTTGTACTCCACTGCTGCAGCACCTCCCTTCTTGTACTCCACTGCTGCAGCACCTCCCTGCTTGTACTCCACTGCTGCAGCCCCTCCCTGCTTGTACTTCACTACTGCAGCACCTCCCTGCTTGTACTCCACTGCTGCAGCACCTCCCTTCTTGTACTCCACTGCTGCAGCACCTCCCTTCTTGTACTCCACTGCTGCAGCACCTCCCTGCTTGTACTCCACTACTGCAGCACCTCCCTGCTTGTACTCCACTGCTGCAGCACCTCCCTTCTTGTACTCCACTGTTGCAGCACCTCCCTGCTTGTACTCCCCTCCTGCAGCACCTCCCTGCTTGTACTCCACTGCTGCAGCACCTCCCTGCTTGTACTCCACTTCTGCAGCACCTCCCTGCTTGTACTCCACTTCTGCAGCACCTCCCTGCTTGTACTCCACTGCTGCAGCACCTCCCTTCTTGTACTCCACTGCTGCAGCACCTCCCTGCTTGTACTCCACTGCTGCAACACCTCCCTGCTTGTACTCCACTGCTGCAGCACCTCCCTGCTTGTACTCCACTGCTGCAGCACCTCTCTGCTTCTACTCCACTTCTGCAGCACCTCCCTGCTTCTACTCCACTTCTGCAGCACCTCCCTGCTTGTACTCCACTGCTGCAGAACCTCCCTGCTTGTACTCCACTTCTGCAGCACCTCCCTGCTTGTACTTCACTGCTGCAGCACCTCTCTGCTTGTACTCCACTGTTAGAGCGCGTCACTGCTTGCACTCCACTGCTGCAGCACCTCCCTTCTTGTACTCCACTGCAGCAGCACCTCCCTGCTTGTACTCCACTGCTGCAGCACCTCCCTGCTTGTACCCCACTGCTGCAGCACCTCTCTGCTTCTACTCCCCTGCTGCAGCACCTCTCTGCTTGTACTCCACTGCTGCAGCACTTCTCTGCTTCTACTCCACTGCTGCAGTGTTTCCCTGCTTATACTCCACGGCTGCAGTGCTTTCCTGCTTGTGCTCCACTGCTGCAGCGCTTCCCTGCTTGTGCTCCACTGCTGCAGTGCTTCTCTGCTTGTACCCCACTGTTGCAGCACCTCTCTGCTTGTACTCCACTGCTGCAGCACTTCTCTGCTTGTACTCCACTGCTGCAGCACCTCTCTGCTTGTACTCCACTGCTGCAGCACTTCTCTGCTTCTGCTCCACTGCTGCAGCGTTTCCCTGCTTGTGCTCCACTGCTGCAGCGCTTCCCTGCTTGTGCTCCACTGCTGCAGCGCTTCCCTGCTTGTGCTCCACTGCTGCAGTGCTTCTCTGCTTGTACCCCACTGTTGCAGCACTTCTCTGCTTCTGCTCCACTGCTGCAGCGTTTCCCTGCTTGTGCTCCACTGCTGCAGCGCTTCCCTGCTTGTGCTCCACTGCTGCAGCGCTTCCCTGCTTGTGCTCCACTGCTGCAGCGCTTCTCTGCTTGTACCCCACTGTTGCAGCACCTCTCTGCTTGTACTCCACTGCTGCAGCACTTCTCTGCTTGTACTCCACTGCTGCAGCACCTCTCTGCTTGTACTCCACTGCTGCAGCACTTCTCTGCTTCTGCTCCACTGCTGCAGCGTTTCCCTGCTTGTGCTCCACTGCTGCAGCGCTTCCCTGCTTATGCTCCACTGCTGCAGCGCTTCCCTGCTTGTGCTCCACTGCTGCAGTGCTTCTCTGCTTGTACCCCACTGTTGCAGCACCTCTCTGCTTGTACTCCACTGCTGCAGCACTTCTCTGCTTGTACTCCACTGCTGCAGCACCTCTCTGCTTGTACTCCACTGCTGCAGCGTTTCCCTGCTTCCGCTCCACTGCTGCAGCGTTTCCCTGCTTGTGCTCCACTGCTGCAGCGCTTCCCTGCTTGTGCTCCACTGCTGCAGCACTTCTCTGCTTCTGCTCCACTGCTGCAGCGTTTCCCTGCTTGTGCTCCCCTATTATAAATAGATGGGACACAAAAGGCGGCGCTTAACATAAATAGCTTGCTGCAATGCTCTATGCACATTACATGAATTAGCCCTCTTTTCATTATTGAGAAGTTGGGCTACATGGAACAGCGTATGATTCCAGGGTCAGATGACTTGTATGCAGATCGGAGCTGTTAGACAACATGATTGTCAAGGAGGTGTAGATAAGCTGTTTCCAGCCAACGGAATCGTGGATGCAGCTTTGGCTGGGATTGGAGTATAAGGATAATTCAGGATCAGTGAAAGTTGACAGGGCTCAGCAAGGATGAGAGGGGATCAATGAGGGTGAGAATGCTAGTCAAGGATGAGAGGGGCTCGATGGGCTTGTGGGGGGCGCAGTATGGATGAGAGGGGCTTGGCAAGCATGTGTGGGGTGGCGGTGGGACTCGGCAAAGGCTTCATGTCGCTTGGTTTAATATTTGCAGATGTAATAACAACATTACAATTCTTTTACCAGCTCTGATGGAGGGCAGGTCAGCCGAGCGATGGAGTCTGTATGAGGAAGATGAAGGAGCGAGACCCTCAGGGGGTCAGATAGGAAAATATGGAGCAACGTTTCAGTTTACGCTGCCACCTTCTTAAGTCTCTACGTGATATGTGGCCAAGTCTGAGGACCACCCTCCAGTAATGGCTGCGTGCTGAGATGAAGCCCAGCGCTGCTCATAAATCATAGGAAATGAGACCACCTAGGCTATTCATGTGTGAGGGATGGGACCACTGTGGTTCTGAAGAGCCTGAGGATGAAAGGGGCTTATGTCTGAGGAGGGGGCTGCGTCCTGGCCTCGCACCCTCGCCGTGCACCGGACTGGGCTCTTACAATGAAACCAGTACAGGAACCGGGGCCAACAATAAAATACAGAGACATGCTTACTCCGAGCGCTGCGGAAAGTAATATTCTCTCCAACCCCCGGCCCCATGTGACTTGCGGCTTTTATAAGATTTACAAGAGCTTCTCGTGGACCCGGCTGAAAAGCCTCCATTGTGCGATAACATCTGCCCAGACTTCACGTAGGAAGCGAGCTGATGAATATGGGGCTCAATTAAAAGGTGTCTGGTTATAATGTATGGAAAGTGTAACTGGGCGGAGCCCACCTCTCCGTTACCCCGAGGACGCCAACGCCAATCTACTAGAAACTAGAATGCCTCCATTATAGAATGGAAGATCTGAGGACTCTTATAGAAAGTGCTGCAGAGGATTGTGGCGATCAGCGGTCCCAGATCGTGGGGGCTGTCCCAGTGCCGGAGAGGCCCGCCGCACGTCCCACCCCATCTCATTGCTGGGCTCCAGTCTGTCCAAAAGCATCAGTAAGAAAACCCATAATCCTCACTCAGAGGAGGGCCGGATGCTGCGCTCTGCACACTGCATAGTCCCCATAGCTGCGGGGGCACTGCACCGATAGCTGCAGAAGGGGAGGAGTCAGAATGTGCAGAGCGCAGCATCCGGCCGTCCAGAGAGTGAGGAGTATGGGTTCATTACCGATGCTGCTCGAGGGACTTGAGAAGGGGCCAAGAAGTGTGACACAAAAGGCACTATTTGTAAATGGGGCCACAGAGGGAAGCACTACTGATTGGGGCCACAGAGGGAAGCACTACTGAATGGGGCCACAGAGGGAAGCACTACTAAATGGGGTCACAGAGGGAAGCACTACTCAAAGGGGTCACAGAGGGAAGCACTACTGAATGGGGTCACAGAGGTAAGCACTACTGAATGGGGTCACAGAGGGAAGCACTACTGAATGGGGCCACAGAGGGAAGCACTACTGAATGGGGCCACAGAGGGAAGCACTACTGAATGGGGCGACAGAGAGAAGTACTACTGAATAGGGGCCACAGAGGGAAGCGCTACTGAATGGGGTCACAGAGGGAAGCACTACTGAATGGGGCCATAGAGGGAAGCACTACTGAATGGGGCCACAGAGGGAAGCACTACTGAATGGGGCGACAGAGAGAAGTACTACTGAATAGGGGCCACAGAGGGAAGCGCTACTGAATGGGGTCACAGAGGGAAGCACTACTGAATGGGGCCATAGAGGGAAGCACTACTGAATGGGGTCACAGAGGGAAGCACTACTGAATGGGGTCACAGAGGGAAGCACTACTGAATGGGATCACAGAGGTAAACACTACTGAATGGGGTCACAGAGGGAAGCACTACTGAATGGGGTCACAGAGGGAAGCACTACTCAATGGGGTCAAAGGGGTAAGTACTACTGAATGGGGTCACAGAGGGAAGCACTACTCAATGGGGTCACAGAGGGAAGCACTACTGAATGGGATCACAGAGGTAAACACTACTGAATGGGGTCACAGAGGGAAGCACTACTGAATGGGGTCACAGAGGGAAGCACTACTCAATGGGGTCAAAGGGGTAAGTACTACTGAATGGGGTCACAGAGGGAAGCACTACTCAATGGGGTCACAGAGGTAAGCACTACTGAATGGGGCCACAGAGGGAAGCACTACTCAATGGGGTCACAGAGGGAAGCACTACTCAATGGGGCCACAGAGGGAAGCACTACTGAATGGGGCCACAGAGGGATGCACTACTAAATGGGGCCACAGAGGGAAGCACTACTAAATGGAGTCACAGAAGGAAGCACTACTAAATGGGGTCACAGAGGGAAGCACTACTCAATGGGGTCACAGAGGGAAGCACTACTGAATGGGGTCACAGTGGTAAGCACTACTGAATGGGGTCACAGTGGGAAGCACTACTGAA
The DNA here is from genome assembly GCA_035609135.1 of Eleutherodactylus coqui. Classification (NCBI taxonomy): domain Eukaryota; kingdom Metazoa; phylum Chordata; class Amphibia; order Anura; family Eleutherodactylidae; genus Eleutherodactylus; species Eleutherodactylus coqui. The sequence goes on from CM069415.1 coordinate 3,828,265, forward strand.
TGGGGCCACAGAGGTATGCACTACTGAATTGGGCCACAGAGGGAAGCACTACTGAATGGGGTCACAGAGGGAAGCACTACTCAATGGGGTCACAGAGGTAAGCACTACTGAATAGGGCCACAGAGGGAAGCACTACTCAATGGGGTCACAGAGGGAAGCACTACTGAATGGGACCACAGAGGGAAGCACTACTGAATGGGGCCACAGAGGGAAGCACTACTGAATGGGGCCACAGAGGGAAGCACTACTGAATGGGGTCACAGAGGGAAGCACTACTGAATGGGGCCACAGAGGCAAGCACTACTGAATGGGGCCACAAAGGGAAGCACTACTGAATGGGGCCACAGAAGGAAGCACTACTGAATGGGGCCACATAGGGAAGCACTACTGAATGGGGCCACAGAGGGAAGCACTACTGAATGGGGCCACAGAGGGAAGTACTACTGAATGGGGTCACAGAGGAAAGGAATACTGAATGGGGCCACAGAGCGAAGCAATGCTGAATGAGGCCACAGAGGGAAGCACTACTGAAGGGTGCCACAGAGGGAAGCACTACTGAAAGGGGGCCACAGAGGAAGCACTACTGAATGGGGCCACAGAGGGAAGCACTACTGAATGGGGTCACAGAGGGAAACACTACTGAATGGGGCCACATAGGGAAGCACTACTAAATGGGGTCACAGAGGGAAGCACTACTCAATGGGGTCACATAGGGAAACACTACTGAATGGGGTCACAGAGGGAAGCACTACTGAATGGGGTCACAGAGGGAATCACTACTGAATGGGGTCACAGAGGGAAGCACTACTGAATGGGGCCACAGAGGGAAGCACTACTGAATGGGGCCACAGAGGGAAGCACTACTGAATGGGACCACAGAGAGAAGCACTACTGAATAGGGGCCACAGAGGAAAGCACTACTGAATGGGGTCACAGAGGGAAGCACTACTGAATGGGGTCACAGAGGGAAACACTACTGAATGGGGTCACAGAGGGAAGCACTACTCAATGGGGTCACAGAGGTAAGCACTACTGAATGGGGTCACAGAGGGAAGCACTACTGAATGGGGTCACAGAGGGAAGCACTACTTAATGGGGTCACAGAGGGAAGCACTACTGAATGGGGTCACAGAGGGCAGCACTACTGAATGGGGCCACAGGGGGAAGCACTACTGAATGGGGTCACAGAGGGAAGCACTACTGAATGGGGCCACAGAGGGAAGCACTACTGAATGGGGCCACAGAGGGGACACTGTTGAGTAAGGCCACAAAGAAGAACATTTACGGTTATCTGGGGCCTCAGAGGGGATCACTCACTGTTATGTGGGGCCACAGAAAGAAGCACTATTGAGTGAGGCCATAGGTGCAGCACTGTTAAGTAAGCTCAAAGAAGTGAGAACTATTAAATGGTCACATAGGGACAATAATGAGGTTACAGCTGGGGCCACAGAGGAAAGCACTATTGAGTTGGGCTAAAGAGGGAATCACTGTTAAGTAGGGTCACAGAGCGGAACACTATTAAGTGGGGCCAGAGAGAAGGCACTATTTTAAGAAAGGCCACAAAGAGGAGCACTATTAAGTGGGGCCACAGAAGAGCAGTATTGAGTAGGGCCACAGAAGGCAACACTTTTAGCTGGTGCCAGTGGGGAGTTCTATCAAGTAGGGTCACAGAGGGGCACAAATTATCCCTGTTTTCATTGTTCAAAAATTGGGGAGTATAACATTTATGTAAATAAGGCCCCAAGACATCTTATAGTTCTATGTATTAGACTGATACATTGTCTTATGCCAGGTGGGCGGAGCATGACGCAGGGATTCATAGAACACCAAAGAGAGTCTTTGTGTCAGGCTCCGCCCCCTCAGGCCTGGACTAGGAATAAGACAGTGAGTCAGTTTTTCTGGAGTGGTTCTTAAAGGTCTAAAATCTCCGATTGCTGCCAGTGAATAGAATCATCCTACTGTTTTCAGACACCCTGAAGCTTCCTATGTTCTGTAGGGGGTTGAAAACGCAGCCATCCACCAGTCAGCAGCCTGAGGCCCCCTGCACACTGCGGAATGTCGCGGTGGAGTCCAGCTCTGCCAGCAGCGGCGTCCGCCTGTGTAGTTTCTTTTTCTCCTGCACTGCGGAGGGTTCGCACGGCGAGCCGTCGGACATGCGCAGTACCGAATCTTTTTTTAAACCAATGTGATTGCGAAAGGGCCGCAAATCGGACGGCTTCCGTTGACGTCAATGAAAGCCTTCTATGGGGAATTCACGAAAAAATGGAGCATGCTGCGATTTTGCCTCGGCTTGAGGAAATCGCAATTGGTTTCCCCAAGGGTGCAGGAAGAATTGATTGCCCATAGCATGCCACGGGGGTTATTTGCTGCGGATCTGTGGTGCGGACGCCCGCCTTGGATTCGGCAGCAAATATCCGTCCGTGGGCAGGAGCCCTACATCCCGGGGTCTGTGGCCCGCTGTACATGTGCAGGAGGACACTTGGCATTTGCGTGGTTCATGTGCAGCCTAATCAATGACTTGTGCGCTGCTGGCCTCCATGCGCACACCGCGGCCTTGCTCCTAAATGACAGGTAAATAAACAGCAGGAATAATGATGTTTGTCCTCGCTGGGTGGTCCGGGCTCTTGGGGGGGATGTGGTACTAATTTACAGGTCTTGTCACACTCTCATATAAAACACATTGTGGGCATCAGTGATTGTTCGTCGGGCACCGATACAAACAGGACCCAGTGTCACGGATTTTGCGTCTCATCCGCGCTGCCAGCAAATCCGGTTCTCATTTCCCTGTCTGTAAACGACTTAAATATGGAAATGAGGAAATTGTAGAAAAAGAAAATAACGAGGGAAAGAAACGTGTAGATGAGAGATCGGCGCTGACGACAGAGCGGCGTGCGGGGGAGGGGGGGGGAGGATCAATAATGCAATAAATGATACAATAATGGGATAATACAACATTACACTGATACAATAATGATCTTTATTTATATGGCGCCAACATATTCCGCAGCGCTTAGAAGACGGGGAAATGAAACAAGACTGCGGTTACATGTAGGGATCAGTTGATGGAAACAGTAGGGGTGAGGGGGTCCAACGAGCTTATATACTACAGATAATGGGGGGATACAGAAGGTAAAGGGCTGGAGATGTGCACGGTATGGCGAGGTGGAGATGTGCACGGTATGGCGAGGTGGAGATGTGCGCGGTATGGCGAGGTGGAGATGTGCACGGTATGGGGAGGTGGAGATGTGCACGGTATGGGGAGGTGGAGATGTGCACGGTATGGCGAGGTGGAGATGTGCGCGGTATGGCGAGGTGGAGATGTGCACGGTATGGCGAGGTGGAGATGTGCACGGTATGGCGAGGTGGAGATGTGCGCGGTATGGCGAGGTGGAGATGTGCACGGTATGGCGAGGTGGAGATGTGCGCGGTATGGCGGGGTGGAGATGTGCGCGGTATGGCGAGGTGGAGATGTGCACGGTATGGCGAGGTGGAGATGTGCGCGGTATGGCGAGGTGGAGATGTGCACGGTATGGTGGGGTGGAGATGGGCACGGTATGGGGGGGTGGAGATGTGCATGGTATGGGGGGGTGGAGATGTGCACGGTATGGGGGGGTGGAGATGTGCGCGGTATGGCGAGGTGGAGATGTGCACAGTATGTGGGGGTGGAGATGTGCCCGGTATGGCGAGGTGGAGATGTGCACGGTATGGGGAGGTGGAGATGTGCCCGGTATGGTGGGGTGGAGATGTGCCCGGTATGGCAGGGTGGAGATGTGCACGGTATGGCGAGGTGGAGATGTGCACGGTATGGCGGGGTGGAGATGTGCCCGGTATGGCGAGGTGGAGATGTGCACGGTATGGCGAGGTGGAGATGTGCACGGTATGTGGGGGTGGAGATGTGCGCGGTATGGCGGGGTGGAGATGTGCGCGGTATGGCGAGGTGGAGATGTGCACGGTATGGCGGGGTGGAGATGGGCACGGTATGGCGAGGTGGAGATGTGCACGGTATGGGGAGGTGGAGATGTGCCCGGTATGGTGGGGTGGAGATGTGCCCGGTATGGCAGGGTGGAGATGTGCACGGTATGGCAAGGTGGAGATGTGCACGGTATGGCGGGGTGGAGATGTGCCCGGTATGGCGAGGTGGAGATGTGCACGGTATGGCGAGGTGGAGATGTGCACGGTATGTGGGGGTGGAGATGTGCGCGGTATGGCGGGGTGGAGATGTGCGCGGTATGGCGAGGTGGAGATGTGCACGGTATGGCGGGGTGGAGATGGGCACGGTATGGCGAGGTGGAGATGTGCACGGTATGGCAGGGTTGAGATGTGCACGGTATAGGGAGGTGGAGATGTGCACGGTATGGGGAGGTGGAGATGTGCGCGGTATGGCAGGGTCGAGATGTGCACGGTATAGGGAGGTGGAGATGTGCACGGTATGGCGAGGTGGAGATGTGCACGGTATGGCGAGGTGGAGATGTGCCCGGTATGGCGAGGTGGAGATGTGCCCGGTATGGCGAGGTGGAGATGTGCCCGGTATGGCGAGGTGGAGAGTGAGCGATGTTATACACATAGACAATGGTCAGGCCGTATAGTGGCAATACACCGAGTGATACAATGAATGACGGAATAAATGATACAATTACGCTACTTTCACATTGGCGTGTGCGATATCGGGATCGGCAAGTGTTTCCTATTGTTTCGCGTTCACCTCGCGCGCCATGCAATGTTTTTGCTGGCTTCACTAAAAATAATGGGCGATGCAAACACGGGACTCGCCGCAGTTTGTTCCCACACTGAGATGTGATGTGAGAAAAAGTCGCTAATGTATATGAATATTCAAATACAGTTCAAAGGAATGGGGTTCATATTCGTGTGCGATTTGTGCGTCTCGCAATGCATGAATCTCGCGCAATTTTTTCAGCTCTGTGAAAGTGGCCTAAAGGTGCAGCCCGGCAATTAGCAATATTATACGAGCGTTAATGGCGCGTAATCTTGGGCCGCACCTGTGTGCGCAAGACAGTGCAGTTTTAGGCACAGACATGGAAGCAAATCAGCCTCGTTCTCTGCCCAATTATGTGGCGCTGAGGTGAACGTATTTGCACATCCGCTCGGCTTTAGAAGCCCCTATGCACATATTTTAGGCTTAAGCCTCATTCACATGGCGATGCATCATCGTGGCTGAAGATCACATCAAGAAGGAATAGCCACGGACAGGTCCCAAGCTTAATTAGCATTTTCTCATCCATTATCACATGAAAAATACGCTGCAGCGCCGAATTCCATCAGTAGGCAGAAATCCTCGTAATGACGGTTAATGCTTACGTAGGGGCAGCTGTCTTGTCCTTCGAGCGCCGGACACAGGTAAACTCCCTCCCCTCCCTTTTTTTCATCTCCCAAAGGAGTCTATGGAAGCTTCTAGCATTTTTTGTCAAAAGATGGGTCAAGACTAGAGATGAGCGAGCATGCTCGTCCGAGCTTGATGCTCCTTGAAGAATTAGCCTGCTTGATGTACTCGTTGCTTGAGCTCGAAAAAATTTCACCCTCTCCTCCCCACATGTTCTCAATGGAGCAGCGGCTGCTGCCGGCACCCCTGAATTGTTTTTCATAGAAGGGATCTAAACATAAGCCCTTCCCTGAAAGATAATAATTTTAATGTAAAAAAAACCCCAGAAACTTACCTCTCCGCCACTGCCATGTCCCCCGCGGGGATGAAGAACACATCTGTCGCATGCGGCAGATGTTTCCTTCATCCCTGCGGGGAATAAAGAATTCCCTACCACAGCTGTCACAGATGACAGCTGTGGTAGGGGATCCAGCTGCCGGCATCCTAAAATTGTTTTTCAGGGAAGGGCTTTAAATATAAGCCCTTTCCCTGAATAACAAGAAGAAATGGTGAATAAAATAAAAAAAAAGAATATTCACCTTTCTTCAGCTGCCCGGGCTCAGCCGAGTCCAGCCGACTCTTCTCTCTGCACTGCTCTCAGTAGTATTCAGCAGTATTCCCCGCCTACTGAATGGGTTGCCTCTGATTGGCTGAGCACTGTGACCAATCAGAGGCAGCACTCACCCATTCATGCATGGGTAAAGAATTCCCTTGCTGCATCTGTCACAGATGTGGCAGGTGCAGCAGCAGGGACTTCTTTTTACTAGCGAGGATGAAGAAAACATCTGCCGCAAGCAACAAATGTGTTCTTCATCCCCACGGAGGACACGGCAGCGGCGGAGGATAAGTTTATAGGTCACCTTGAAAAATGCTCGAGTCCCCTATTGGCTTCAATGGGATTCGTTACTCGAACTGAGCTCTCGGGCATTACAAAAAGCTCGTCTCGAGTACCGAGCACCCGAGCATTTTGCTGCTCGCTCATCTCTAGTCAAGACCTTCTTTTGACGCAGCGTGAATAATAGTTGCCGATTTCACATTTTCATGGTGCGATTTTTTTCACGCGCCCCAAAATCACACATGTGAAGGAAAGCTTTGGAATTGCGGCTGCTACAGTCACAGCTGACCCGTTCGCCATTGTCTGCCCTTTCCCCACCCTCAGCTTCCATTGAGTAAGACCCCGGGTGCAGCGGTGGGGCTGACGTACAGGACGGGCTTTGCGGTTTTCATTCTCCGGGCGTCAGAGGGTCTTGTGAACCGCAGTCTCCGTACACACAGGGGCTTCATCCCAGAGCAGGCGCAGGCGAGGTACAGAGCCTTTAATACGGCATCAATGACTGGAGCCGGATTATCAAATGTTCTGGATTATCAGACGCTCATAGAACAGTCCATAGCACTCATTTGTATGTAAAGAAGTTTCCGGAAGATACTCCCCCCCCTTCCTCTGGTGCTGAAGACTGGCGGCCATCTTTTCAAGTGCAGGGGTGGAAGGGCCAGTGGCGGTCACTGTGAGCGGAGCGGCACGGTCACCCACATGTGGGCATCGGAGCCGCTGACTCAGGATTTTCATTTTCCCAAAAGCAGAAAAAGCCCCCGAGGTCGGGTCGGGTTCACGGCTATTTATACAGGTTTCTGCGGACTGCGGCCGGACCACTAATTGCCGCTTACTTATCATCCGCCGTCTCGCGTCCAGCGGATCACAGGATTAAAGGAAGATTTCTTGTCAGGAATTTAAGTATTGGCTCCACCACCCCAAGATATAAATACAGAAGCGTGAGAATCGCTCCCTGTGGGTGCGCAAAAGCGCAATACGCTGTGCAAATCCGTGAATATCAGAACACATCTGGGCCTTATCAGGCTGAGGAACCTTTTACATCCGGGCGGCGTGTTCTGCGCGCATGCACAAAACATTCCGTACAGTGCGGCGATGCGTGTACAAATCCAACCTCATTCACTGCGCACATACTTAGCAGATTTGTGAATACGGCCGTCCGGATAAGCAATTTTATACAACATCAGATTTTTTTGCACAATGGGGGCAATTTACACGGCATGTTATACGCCGGGCGCGGTAAAGACAGACAGTCAGTCCGTGCGCCAAACTGAAATCTATGCTACAAACTGGCGCAGATTATTGTTATGATTGACACCAATAACTGGTGTAAATTGGGGCTCATTCACACAAGCGTACGCAGTTTCGGTCTGTGATATACGCAGTGGGTACGTTTTTTTCGGGTGATGTGGTTTTTTAGTATTCATTGTGTTTTTCACGCAGGGCATACGCTCGTGTCGCGTGTTTTCACTGCATATGTATGGGATCCCATCAACTTTGAGGGCGGCGTATTTACGCACGAACAAGGTTTGGAGAGGGCTAGCATCAGGGTTTTGCGCGCGTGTCTGCGCAGAATACTGTACTGGCTTAGTTATCACAATGAGCCGGCAGCCAGCACCTCAGCAATGGCGCCACCGAAAACGGAGGGGCTGCAATACCAAGTGACCGCGCGTCAGAACTCAGCGGGAAGTGACTGTTCCGACTGGATACCCTCTTCGACAACTGACATGTTTTAGGACTGCCGCTATTTTACCTATTTTAGGCCGGCTGCTCACGGCATGCAGGAGCCCACAGTGGAATCCGACCCTGTGCCCGTCCGGCATCCGCGCGTACCCGACATTACTTCATCTTTACTGAATGGCGGATGGTCCGCACGGTGAGCAGTCATGCACAGTACAGGTTTTTTCTCAATTCCGTGCTCCTCCCGCATTGTCGCTAGGCGATGACATGGAATCCGTGACCTCTCCACAATGTCATCGCAGAAGGGCCGCAGGTCGGACGGCTTCCACCGAGTTCAATGGAAGCCTCCATGAGGAATCCGCACAGAAATAGAGCATGCTACGACTTTTCCTCTGCGAGCAGAAAATTGCAATTGAATTCCGCTCGTATAGAGGAAAACGCGTTTTCCTAGCATACTATGGGTGGTATTGCTGCGGAATCTGGAGGCGGACACCGGCTCTGTGTGCAGCCGGCCATACGTGTATATGCCACCTCTTACCCACTTATACATATAGATGCCACCTGTTGCCCCCTTTACATGCCATCTGTTGCCTCTGTTGCCCCCTTTTACATCCAATGTCCCTTTATAAATATGTAATGAAAGTTCCGGGGCCCACTGCATCTGGGGGCCCACAGCACGGGGGTCCAGGAGGGGAAGGGGAGGTGAATATATAGTTTTTTTTTATTAATCAGACTAAATAAAATGAACATTGGGGGCGGAGTGCTGTGCTGACCCAGCTGCCGGACCCCCTTCCCCTCATGGACCTTTGTGCCCTGTGAGCCCCCCAGCTGCAGTAGGTCTCAGCACCTGCTTGGGTTTGCCGCGTGTTGGCGCTGGCCCTGACAGCATGGCTCTCTCTCCTGCCTGATAGTCTGTTACAATGTATCAGTCTGGAGTCACAGAGGATTGTCTAGACTGGATACATTGTAACAAACCCTCAGCTGTGAGAAGTATTAAGTCAGTACAGATTTTCAGCCTCTGCATAAAAACAAGATTGTTCTCATTCACTGCGAGAAGACAGAAACGCTATGAAGATATCTGAAGTGCTTTGTGCAAAATGTATTACAAGACTCACAACCTTCAATAACTTATAGTGTTGAGTGAACTTTTGAAAAGTTCTGTTCTTGATCATTCGGTTTGACTCAGACTTCCCCCATACCCCTACAACTGGTGGTGGCTCAGGGGTTAGCACTGCTGCCTTGGAGTGGTGGGGTCCTGGGTTCAAATCGGGCCACGGATCACGTATGCATCCTAATAGGTGAACATAGATTGTGAGCACCAATGGGGATGGAAAGCGCAGCCTGATATGTATCCGTCTATAACCAATCAGGAAACACGGAGAAAACATACAAACTCCGTGCAGACGTTGTCCTTGGTCAGAAGTGAAACCAGAGCTGCAGGGCAGCGGGGTAACCCCTGCGCCTCGGGACCAGCTTCCTCCTCCGGTTGGTTCAGCCAGGGTTCGGGTTCACTCCACACCAAACTTTTGACAAAGATTGGCCTGACAGCGTTCAACCGCTTCGGTTCGCTCAACACTAAGAACTTTGAAGAACCTCGAACTGCCTGAAAGTCAGAAATTGAAATCGTGCAGGAGGATTTTCGCGCCACAGAATGCGCCATTCAATGTGATGTTCGCTCTAAACACGGAGATAACCTCTATTTTTCAGCTTTTGGTAACAGCAGCATTAAGTGTAATTCCTGCACGATTTTGGCGCGTGCATTCATCTCTGGTGATCAAAAACTGTGTGAATCCATCATTAAAAGTGCGCCAAAGTCTACCGGAAACTCACAGAACTCCTCAGCACACCAGGGCACTTACTAATTGATAACAGCCTTATTGGAAATCTGCTGAATGTCTGCAGCGTAAGAGAATGAGGGTCACTTACCGCTGGAGGCCGGGGGCGTCATGTGACCCCTCTGTGAGATGGGAAGAACACAGCCTGGTCTGTGAAGTGTTCTTACGCAGTAATGAGCGGATTGTCCTGAACGCTGAATCCACATCCCATCCACATATAATCAGGGGGATTATTTTACATACCACTAAATACTTCGCGCGCGGCATAATTACACCCTTACTGCTCATATGTCAACTTCAATATCCAGATTGTCTTACAAATTTCAGCAGCCTTTACTTTTCAGGAGGAGAACATGCCATTTTTATGCCGGCATCCAATTTTACCTTCCCGTAATACCAATTTGGTTCTAAATTTACTTTAAGCTTCATTTCCTCTACAACGAACAGCAAAACGGTAATTTTATAAGCAAGATGGAATAAAAAAAACTCATCCTAAACCTGCCCAGGTTATACCAGCTGTACATATATAATGATATACAGGAGATACCCAGGTTATACCAGCTGTACATATATAATTATATACAGAGATACCCAGGTTATACCTGCTGTACATATATAATGATATACAGGAGATACCCAGGTTATACCAGCTGTACATATATAATTATATACAGAGATACCCAGGTTATACCTGCTGTACATATATAATGATATACAGGAGATCCCCAGGTTATACCAGCATGCTCCATATCACTATATACAGGATGTATAACTTATACCAGCTGTACATATATAATTATATACAGGAGATACCCAGGTTATACCGGCATGCTCCATATCACTATATACAGGATGTATAACTTATACCAGCTGTACATATATAATTATATACAGGAGATACCCAGGTTATACCAGCATGCTCCATATCACTATATACAGGAGATGTATAACTTATACCAGCTGTACATATATAATTATATACAGGAGATACCCAGGTTATACCAGCATGCTCCATATCGCTATATACTGGAGATGTATAACTTATACCAGCTGTACATATATAATTATATACAGGAGATCCCCAGGTTATACCAGCATGCTCCATATCACTATATACAGGATGTATAACATACCAGCTGTACATATATAATTATATACAGGAGATACCCAGGTTATACCAGCATGCTCCATGTCACTATATACAGGAGATGTATAACTTATACCAGCTGTACATATATAATGATATACAGGAGATACTCAGGTTATACCAGCATGCTCCATATCGCTATATACAGGAGATGTATAACTTATATCAGCTGTACATATATAATTATATACAGGAGATAACCAGGTTATACCAGCATGCTCCATGTCACTATATACAGGAGATGTATAACTTATACCAGCTGTACATGCATAATCATATAGAGGAGATCCCCAGGTTATACCAGCATGCTCCATATCACTATAGGCAGGATGTATAACGTATATCAGCTGTACATATATATTATATACAGGAGTTCCCCAGGTTATACCAGCATGCTCTATATTACTATATACAGGAGATACCCAGGTTATACCAGCATGCTCCATATCACTATATACAGGGGATGTATAACTTATACCAGCTGTACATATATAATTATATACATGAGATACCCAGCTTATACCAGCATGCTCCATATCACTATATAGGAGGATGTATAACTTATACCAGCTGTACATATATAATTACATGCAGGAGATCCCCAGGTTATACCAGCATGCTACATATTACTATATACAGGAGATGTATAACGTATATCAGCTGTACATATATAATTACATGCAGGAGTTCCCCAGGTTATACCAGCATGCTCCATATCACTATATACAGGAGATACCCAGGTTATACCAGCATGCTCCATATCACTATATACAGGAGATGTATAACTTATACCAGCTGCACATATATAATTATATACAGGAGATCCACAGGTTATACCAGCATGCTCCATATCACTATATACAGGATGTATAACTTATACCAGCTATACATATATAATTATATACAGGAGATACCCAGGTTATACCAGCATGCTCCATATCACTATATACAGGAGATGTATAACTTATACCAGCTGTACATATATAATTATATACAGGAGATCCCCAGGTTATACCAGCATGGTCTGTAACATTATATTCAAGAAGGTGCTTGGTATATAGAGGCCCAGCCGAGGTGACTTTCCCTGCTCTCTGATGCCCGGCTGTTTCTTTCCTCTGACTTCATGATGGTTTTGTTGTGTTGAGATTAGAAACAATCCCTTTTCTTAGTCCGGGGCTCCTGCAGACGGCTGGTGGGATCCCGCTGCCAGAGATGCGAGCCGTGCCCCTGCAGTGACCACCGCTGCTCACCTCCTCCTGGCATCTCCCTGCTCTGCCATGTGCCGCGGCCGCCCAGCGGACACATGCGCAGAGCGGAGCTGTTTCGGTGTGGGCCCCTGCCAGGCTCGCGCAGATATAGGACGCGCCGCGGTTTGTTCCCCGCGTGGTTTCTGCTGTCTGCATTGGATTTTCCGCCCGGGTGCGTTTGGCCATGAAGTTCTGCATCCGTATCTCCGCTGATAGTGACTGCCAGCCCGGGTTATATACCCGCTCTGTGAGGTCGGGTTTTCGGATCCCACACGTGTTTCTTGCTCTGTAGCAGCACCGGCTCATTATCACATCGCTGAGTCAGCGGGCGGCCGGCGCTGAGTAACGGGATTAACGGTGCCATGTAAAACCAGGGAAAGGACGAATAATCAGATGGAAAGGGAGTAAAAGTGGCGCTGCCCGTCTGGTCCCATCATCACCCAACCACACCCGGGCGCTCTGACTGTTCCCCGTCTGCAGGTGAATGAATGGTGGAACTTTGCAGGCTGAGGCTGGTGCTGCTGAGGGTGTATCTAATCCCATCATGTGTGATACTGTCTGCTGATCGATGTATCTAATCCTATCCTGGGAGATACTGTCTGCTAAGCTCTATATCTAATCCTACCATGTGTGATACTGTCTGCTGATCGATGTATCTAATCCTATCCTGGGAGATACTGTCTGCTAAGCTCTATATCTAATCCTATCATGTGTGATACTGTCTGCTGATCGATGTATCTAATCCTATCCTGGGAGATACTGTCTGCTAAGCTCTATATCTAATCCTATCATGTGTGATACTGTCTGCTGATCGATGTATCTAATCCTATCCTGGGAGATACTGTCTGCTAAGCTCTATATCTAATCCCATCATGTGTGATACTGTCTGCTGAGTCGTGTATCTAATTCTACCATGAGTGATACCGTCTGCTGAGCTGCTACATCTAATCTTATCCTGTGTGATACTGTCTGCTGAGCCGTGTATCTAATCCCATCATGTGTGATACTGTCTGCTGAGCTCTGTATCTAATCCCATCATTTTTAATACTGCCTGCTAAAATGAGTATCTAATCCTATCCTGTGTGATACTGTTTGCGGATTGATGTATCTAATCCTATCCTGTGTGATACCATGTGTGATACTGTCTGCGGAGCCATGTATCTAATCCTATATTGTGTGATACTGCCTGCTTAGCCGTGTATCTAATCCTATCCTGTGTGATACTGCCTGCTGAGCTGTGTATCTAATCCTATCCTGTATGACACAGTCTGCTGAGCTGTGTATCTAATCCTATCCTGTATGACACAGTCTGCTGAGCCGTGTATCTAATCTTATCCTGTATGACACAGTCTGCTGAGCTGTGTATCTAATCTTATACTGTGTAATACTGACTGCTGAGCTGTGTATCTAATCCTATCCTGTGTGATACACGCTGCTGAGCCGTGTATCTAATCCTATCCTGTGTGATACACGCTGCTGAGCCGTGTATCTAATCCTATCCTGTGTGATACACGCTGCTGAGCTGTGTATCTAATCCTATCCTGTGTGATACACGCTGCTGAGCCGTGTATCTAATCCTATCCTGTGTGATGCTGTGTGCTGAGCCGTGTATCTAATCCCATCATGTGTGATACAGTCTGCTGAGCCGTGTATCTAATCCTATCCTGTGTGATACAGTCTGCTGAGCCGTGCATCTAATCCTATCCTGTGTGATACTGCCTGCTTAGCCGTGTATCTAATCCTATCCTGTGTGATACTGTCTGCTGAGCAGTGTATCTAATCCTATCCTGTGTGATACTGCCTGCTGAGCTGTGTATCTAATCCTATCCTGTGTAATACTGTCTGCTGAGCCGTGTATCTAATCCTATCCTGTATGATACAGTCTGCTGAGCCGTGTATCTAATCCTATCCTGTGTGATACTGTCTGCTGAGCGGTGTATCTAATCCTATCCTGTGTGATACTGTCTGCTGAGCAGTGTATCTAATCCTATCCTGTGTGATACTGTCTGCTGAGCTGTGTATCTAATCCTATCCTGTGTGATACTGTCTGCTGAGCTGTGTATCTAATCCCATCATGTGTGATACTGTCTGCTGAGCTGTGAATCTAATCCCATCATGTGTGATACTGCCTGCTGAGCCGTGTATCTAATCCCATCATGTGTGATACTGTCTGCTGAGCCATGTATCTAATCCCATCATGTGTGATACTGTCTGCTGAGCTGTGTATCTAATCCCATCATGTGTGATACTGCCTGCTGAGCCGTGTATCTAATCCCATCATGTGTGATACTGTCTGCTGAGCCATGTATCTAATCCCATCATGTGTGATACTGCCCGCTGAGCCGTGTATCTAATCCCATTATGTGTGATACTGTCTGCTGAGCCGTGTATCTAATCCCATCATGTGTGATACTGCCTGCTGAGCCGTGTATCTAATCCCATCATGTGTGATACCGTCTGCTGAGCCGTGTATCTAATCCTATCCTGTGTGATACTGCCTGCTGAGCCGTGTATCTAATCCTATCCTGTGTGATGCTTTCTGCTGAGCCGTGTATCTAATCCCATCATGTGTGATACCGTCTGCTGAGCCGTGTATCTAATCCCATCCTGTGTGATACCGTCTGGTGTTCTGAGCTGTTCTGTGGATACTTGTGTGGTTGTGTCTTCAGTTTCCAGACCTCTCACATAGGGGCAGTGCAGTAACAGAAATGTGTCTCCTGGCCTGGATGTAGTGAGGCCGCTGCTCTCCGCAGTCTGTTCTGCCTGTGTGATCGTGGATCCTCTATATATATATATACGTATATGTATACAGTGCTTCTTCTTCCATCATGTTCTGTAAGTTGCGCTCCTGATATCCTCCTCCTGTCGTACCGGGCTCCAGTAATTAGCTTCGAGGGGCTTCATACACCTGGCGGTCCCTGCACCTCCTCCCTGTGATCTACTGCATTGTGGGATCTGTGGTGATGATCCGCGCCGCCTCTATAAACCATCGTCCCCTGACTAATCGCCCGTCCCATCAGCGCTGCAGGTTCTGTTCGGAGCCGCTGTCGCTGATTTCCACTAAAATACAGGATGAAATAGAATGCGACTGTTGTGTCGTGTAAAGCGCCCGCTGCCCGGGGGCTGGAAGGACCGCACTGCGGGCGAGGGGCTTCACTGGCGCCATTAGATTCCATTGTACAACAGTTATGATCAGGAAGCAGATTCCGTTTTCCTTTACTAATAGTGCAAAAAACGGTCCCCAAACTGCAGATCTGGATGAGCCCTAAATGAGTCTATAGAAGTGAGGCCGCCGAATGGACTGATGATGATGATCATGTCCTCGATGGTCGGAGTCATAGGGGGTCTCTGGTGACCATCTATCCTGAGAGATGGATTGGGGAAATCTCCGGTTTACAGACACTCCGGAAGGACCCCAGTGGGGCTCGGAGTGACATCGCTGGTTATTACCCCAAGTAACCTCCGTCTGCTGGGTGTCCATACAAACCGGTCAGTTATCACTAGTGTTACTGTCCGTTCAGGAAAAGCTGATCACTCAACGCATCGGCTTCAGGATACGGCAGCGAGGGAAAGATTGATCCCCAGCTGTAAATCTCAATAACTTCTCCCAGGTGAGAACTCTCAACTATTTCCCGATTTACAACGTGCTGGAAACGAAGTCAACGGGTAAAAATTCAGAAAAATCTTATAACACATAACGTAAGCTACTGCACGTCACTCTGCTGCAATGCATGATGGGAAAAAGTAAAAGAGGTTACTTACAGTTAACCAAATTATATAGCAACGTATATACTGTTATTGACCCCATGAGCAACAATATAAATACTACAAAACTGCCCCATATTAACTAAAGTACAACTACTATAATACTGCCCCCTATATACAACAATACAAATACTATAATACTACCCCCTAGGTACAAGAATATAACTACTATAATACTGCCCCCTGTGTACAAGAATATAACTACTATAATACTGCCCCCTGTGTACAAGAATATAACTAGTATAATACTGCCCCCTATATACAAGAATATAACTACTATAATACTGCTCCTATGTACAAGAATATAACTACTATAATACTGCTCCCTATGTACAAGAATATAACTACTATAATACTGCTCCCTATGTACAAGAATATAACTACTATAATACTGCCCCCTATGTACAAGAATATAACTACTATAATACTGCCCCCTATGTACAAGAATATAACTACTATAATACTGCCCCTATATACAAGGATATAACTACTATAATACTGCCCCCTCTGTACAAGAATATAACTACTATAATACTGCCCCCTATGTACAAGAATATAACTCCTATAATACTGCCCCCTATGTACAAGAATATAACTACTACAATACTGCCCCCCATATACAAGAATATAACTACTATAATACTGCCCCCTATGTACAAGAATATAACTACTATAATACTGCTCCTATGTACAAGAATATAACTACTATAATACTGCCTACTATGTACAAGAATATAACTACTATATTACTGCCCCCTATGTACAAGAATATAACTACTATAATACTGCCCCCTATGTACAAGAATATAACTACTATAACACTGCTCCCTATGGACAAGAATATAACTACTATAATACTGCCCCCTATGTACAAGAATATAACTACTACAATACTGCCCCCTATGTACAAGAATATAACTACTATAATACTGCCTACTATGTACAAGAATATAACTACTATATTACTGCCCCCTATGTACAAGACTGTAACTACTATAATACTGCCTCTATGTAAAAGAATATAACTACTATAATACTGCCCCCTATGTACAAGAATATAACTACTATAATACTGCCCCCTATGTACAAGAATATAACTACTATAACACTACTCCCTATGGACAAGAATATAACTACTATAATACTGCCCCCTATGTACAAGAATATAACTACTATAATACTGCCCCCTATGTACAAGAATATAACTACTATAATACTGCCCCCTATGTAAAAGAATATAACTACTATAATACTGCCCCCTATGTACAAGAATATAACTACTATAATACTGCCCCCTATGTACAAGAATATAACTACTATATTACTGCCCCCTATGTACAAGACTGTAACTACTATAATACTGCCCCCACGTACAAGAATATAACTACTATAATACTGCCCCCTATATACAAGAATATAACTACTATAATACTGATCCTATGTACAAGAATATAACTACTATAATACTGTCCCCTATGTACAAGAATATAACTACTATAATACTGCCTACTATGTACAAGAATATAATGACTATATTACTGCCCCCTATGTACAAGACTGTAACTACTATAATACTGCCCCCACGTACAAGAATATAACTACTATAATACTGCCCCCTATATACAAGAATAAAACTACTATAATACTGATCCTATGTACAAGAATATAACTACTATAATACTGCCCCCTATGTACAAGAATATAACTACTATAATACTGCCCCTGATGTACAAGAATATAACTACTATAATACTGATCCTATGTACAAGAATATAACTACTATAATACTGCCCCCTATATACAAGAATATAACTACTATAATACTGCCCCCTATGTACAAGATTATAACTACTATAATACTGCCTTCTATGTACAAGAATATAACTACTATAATACTGCCCCCTATGTACAAGAATATAACTACTATAATACTGCCTCCTATGTACAAGAATATAACTACTATAATACTGCCCCCTATATACAAGAATATAACTACTATAATACTGCCCCCTATGTACAAGATTATAACTACTATAATACTGCCTTCTATGTACAAGAATATAACTACTATAATACTGCCCCCTATGTACAAGAATATAACTACTATAATACTGCCCCCTATGTACAAGAATATAACTACTATAATACTGCTCCTATGTACAAGAATATAACTAATATAATACTGCCCCCTATGTACAAGAATATAACTACTATAATACTGCTCCTATGTACAAGAATATAACTACTATAATACTGCCCACGATGTACAAGAATATAACTACTATAATACTGATCCTATGTACAAGAATATATCTACTATAATACTGCCCCCTATGTACAAGAATATAACTACTATAATACTGCCCCCTATATACAAGAATATAACTACTATAATACTGCCCCCTATGTACAAGAATATAACTACTATAATACTGCTCTTATATACACGAATATAACTACTATAATACTGCCTCCTATGTAGAAAAATATAACTACTATAATACTGCCCCCTATGTACAAGAATATAACTACTATAATACTGCCTCCTATGTAGAAAAATACAACTACTATAATACTGCCCTCTATGTACAAGAATATAACTACTATAATACTGCCCCCTAAGTACAAGAATATAACTACTATAATACTGCCCCCTATATACAAGAATATAACTACTATAATACTGCCCCCTATGTACAAGAATATAACTACTATAATACTGCTCTTATATACACGAATATAACTACTATAATACTGCCTCCTATGTAGAAAAATATAACTACTATAATACTGCCCCCTATGTACAAGAATATAACTACTATAATACTGCCTCCTATGTAGAAAAATACAACTACTATAATACTGCCCTCTATGTACAAGAATATAACTACTATAATACTGCCCCCTAAGTACAAGAATATAACTACTATAATACTGCCTCCTACGTACAAGAATATAACTACTATAATACTGTCCGCTATGTACAAGAATATAACTCTTATAATACTGCCCCCTATGTACAAGAATATAACTACTATAATACTGCTCCTATATACAAGAATATAACTACTATAATACTGCCCTCTATGTACAAGAATATAGCTACTATAATACTGCCCCCTATGTACAAGAATATAACTACTATAATACTGCCCCCTATGTACAAGAATATAACTACTATAATACTGTCCCTATGTACAAGAATATAACAACTATAATACTGCCCCCTATGTAGAAGAATATAAGTACTATAATACAGCCCTCTATGTACAAGAATATAACTACTATATTACTGCCTCCCTAGGTACCAGAATATAACTACTATAAAACTGCCCTCTATGTACAAGAATATAACTTCTATAACGGCCCCCAATGTACAAGAATATAACTACTATAATACAGCCTCCTATGTACCAGAATATAACTACTATAATACTGCCTCCTATGTACAAGAGTATAACTACTATAATACTGCCCCCTATGTACAAGAATATAACTTCAATAATACGGCCCCCAATGTACAAGAATATAACTACTATAATACAGCCTCCTATGTACCAGAATATAACTACTATAATACTGCCTCCTATGTACAAGAGTATAACTACTATAATACTGCCCCCTATGTACAAGAATATAACTACCATAATACAGCTCCTATGTACAAGAATATAACTACTATAATACTGCCCCATATGTACAAGAATATAACTACTATAATACTGCTCCTATGTACAAGAATATAACTACTATAATACTGCCCCCTATGTACAAGAATATAACTACTATAATACTGCCCCCTATGTACAATAATATAACTACTATAATACTGCCCCCTATGTACAAGAATATAACTACGATAATACTGCCACCTATGTACAAGAATATAACTACTATAATACTGCCTCCTATGTACAAGACCATAACTACTATAATACTGCCCCCTATGTACAAGTATATAACTACTATAATACTACCTCTTATGTGCAAGAATGTAGCTACTATAATACTGCCCCCTACGTACAAGTAAAAAACACTACTATAATACTGCCCTCTATGTACAAGAATATAACTACTATAATACTGCCCCCTATGTACAATAATATAACTACTATAATACTGCCCCCTATGTACAAGAATGTAACTGCTATAATACTGCTTCTATATACAAGAACATAACTACTATAATAGTGTCCCCTATGTACAAGAATATAACTACTATAATACTGCCCCCTATGTACAAGAATATAACTACTACAATTCTGCCTCCTATGTACAAAAATATAACTACTATAATACTGCCTCCTATGTACAAAAATACAACTACTATAATATGCCTCCTATGTACAAGAACATAACTACTATAATACTGCTCCTAGGTACAAGTATATAACTACTATAATACTGCCCCCTATGTACAAGAATATAACTATTATAATACTGCCCCCTATGTACAAGAATATAACTACTATAATACTGCCCCCCATGTACAAGAATATAACTTCTATAATATAGCCCCCTATGTACAAGAATATAACTACTATTATACTGCTCCTATGTACAAGAATATAACTACTATAATACTGCCCCCCATGTACAAGAATATAACTTCCATGATACTGCTCCCTATGTACAAGAATATAACTGCCATAATACTGCCCCCTATGTACAAGAATATAACTACTATAATACTACTCCCTATGTACAAGAATATAACTACTATAATACTGCCCCCTATGTACAAGAATATAACTACTATATTACTGCTCCCTATGTACAAGAATATAACTACTATTATACTGCTCCTATGTACAAGAATATAACTACTATAATACTGCCCCCCATGTACAAGAATATAACTTCCATGATACTGCTCCCTATGTACAAGAATATAACTACTATAATACTGCTCCTATGTACAAGAATATAACTACTATAATACTGCCCCGAATGTGCAAGAATATAACTACTATAATACTGCCCCCTATGTACAAGAATATAACTACTATATTACTGCTCCCTATGTACAAGAATATAACTACTATAATACTGCCCCCTATGTACAAGAATATAACTACTATAATACTGCTCCTATGTACAAGAATATAACTACTATAATATTGCCCCCTATGTGCAAGAATATAAATACTATAATACTGCCCCCTATGTACAAGAGTATAACTACTATAATACTGCATCCTATGTACAAGAATATAACTACTATAATACTGCTCCTAGGTACAAGTATATAACTACTATAATACTGCCCCCTATGTACAAGAATATAACTACTATAATTCTGCCTGCTTATGTACCGGAATATAACTACTATAATACTGCCCCCCATGTACAAGAATATAACTTCTATAATACTGCCCCCTATGTGCAAGAATATAACTACTATAATACTGCCCCCTATGTGCAAGAATATAACTACTATAATACTGCCTCCTATGTGCAAGAATATAAATACTATAATACTGCCCCCTATGTACAAGAATATAACTACTATAATACTGCCCCCTATGTGCAAGAATATAACTACTATAATACTGCCTCCTATGTGCAAGAATATAAATACTATAATACTGCCCCCTATGTACAAGAGTATAACTACTATAATACTGCATCCTATGTACAAGAATATAACTACTATAATACTGCCCCCTATGTACAGGAATATAACTAATATAATACTGCCCCCTATGTACAAGAATGTAACTGCTATAATACTGCTTCTATATACAAGAATATAACTACTATAATAGTGTCCCCTATGTACAAGAATATAACTACTACAATTCTGCCTCCTATGTACAAAAATACAACTACTATAATATGCCTCCTATGTACAAGAACATAACTACTATAATACTGTCCCCTAAGTGTCAAGATATAAATACAATAATACTGCCTCCTATGTACAAGACCATAACTACTATAATACTGCTCCTAGGTACAAGTATATAACTACTATAATACTGCCCCCTATGTACAAGAATATAACTATTATAATACTGCCTCCTATGTACAAGAATATAACTACTATAATTCTGCCTGCTTATGTACCGGAATATAACTACTATAATACTGCCCCCTATGTACAAGAATATAACTACTATTATACTGCTCCTATGTACAAGAATATAACTACTATAATACTGCCCCCCATGTACAAGAATATAACTTCCATGATACTGCTCCCTATGTACAAGAATATAACTACCATGATACTGCCCCCTATATACAAGAATATAACTACTATAATACTGCTCCCTATGTACAAGAATATAACTACTATAATACTGCTCCTATGTACAAGAATATAACTACTATAATACTGCCCCGAATGTACAAGAATATAACTACTATAATACTGCCTCCTATGTACAAGAATATAACTACTATAATACTGCCCCCTATGTACAAGAATATAACTACTATAATACTGCCCCCTATGTACAAGAATATAACTACTATAATACTGCCCCCTATGTACAAGAATATAATTACTATAATACTGCTCCTATGTACAAGAATATAACTACTATAATACTGCTCCCTATATACAAGAATATAACTACTATAATACTTCCTATGTACAAGAATATAACTACTATAATACTGCTCCTATGTACAAGAATATAACTACTATAATACTGCCCCTATGTACAAGAATATAACTACTATAATACTGCCTCCTATGTACAAGAATATAACTACTATAATACTGCCTCCTATGTACAAGAATATAACTACTATAATACTGCCCCCTATGTACAAGAATATAACTACTATAATACTGCCTCCTATGTACAAGAATATAACTACTATAATACTGCCCCCTATGTACAAGAATATAACTACTATAATACTGCCTCCTATGTACAAGAATATAACTACTATAATACTGCTCCTATGTACAAGAATATAACTACTATAATACTGCCTCCTATGTACAAGAATATAACTACTATAATACTGCCCCCTATGTACAAGAATATAACTACTATAATACTGCTCCTATGTACAAGAATATAACTACTATAATACTGCCCCTATGTACAAGAATATACCTGCTATAATACTGCCTCCTATGTACAAGAATAAAACTACTGTAATACTGCCCCCTATGTACAAGAATATAACTACTATAATACTGCCCCCTATGTACAAGAATATAACTACTATAATACTGCCCCCTATGTACAAGAATATAACTACTATAATACTGCTCCTATGTACAAGAATATAACTACTATAATACTGCCTCCTATGTACAAGAATATAACTACTATAATACTGCCCCCTATGTGCAAGAATATAACTACTATAATACTGCCCCCTATGTACAAGAATATACCTAATATAATACTGCCCCCTATGTACAAGAATATAACTACTATAATACTGCCTCCTATGTACAAGAATATAACTACTATAATACTGCCCCCTATGTACAAGAATATAACTACTATAATACTGCTCCCTATATACAAGAATATAACTACTATAATACTGCCCCCTATGTAAAAGAATATAACTACTATAATACTGCCCCCTATGTACAAGAATATAACTACTATAATACTGCCCCCTATGTATAAGAATATAACTACTATAATACTGCCCCCTATGTACAAGAATATAACTGCTATAATACTGCCCCTATGTACAAGAATATAACTACTATGATACTGCCCCTAATGTACAAGAATATATCAACTATAATACTGCCCCCTAAGTACAAGCATAGAACTACTATAAGGACACATATGCAACTGACAGTTCCTATGTTAAAAATTGCAACGGACTGAAAAAAAAAACGCCAGTGGACAGGAGTACATTCAAAACTAATTGCTCTTGAGAAAAAACGCAAAACGCAAGGGAAAAAAAATCGCCAGTGGGTGGGCGCCCTAAGGCCTTAGTCAGACGGGCGTTTTTTCGCGCGATTTGCGGATCGCATGACGGATGCGCATCCGCAAATCGCGTGACCGCTGCGCGCAAGTCGCCCGCAAATCGCCCGAAAATCTGCTCCTAGCCGCGTTTCATTAGAAACGGGCCGGAGCTGTCCAGCGCATTGCATTCAATGGAGACGGCAATAGAGCCGCCTCCATTTAAAGCAATGCGCTGCGGGCGAGCCCGGGATGAATTGTCGGTAAGGGCTTAAATATATAAGCCCTTACCTGCAATGCATCCTAAAATGTGTTAAAATAAAAAAAAATTGTATACTCACCTTCTCCCGGCAGCCAGAGCTCCGCGCGGCCGTCCTGCAGTGGGTGTGAGTCAGACCTGCCCCCTGATTGGCTCAGCGCTGAGAGGCAGCAGTCACTCACCCATTCATGAATTCATGAATGGGTGTGTGAGTGAAACCTGCCTCTGATTGGTCAGGGCTGTGACCAATCAGAGGCAGATCATTCAGCCGGCGGGGATTTTAAAGCCCCGCCGGCTGAATAGTGCCGAGAAGCAGTTCAGAAGAACTGACAGCGGCCGCGGCTGGACTCCGGCTGCAGCGGAAAGGTGAGTATACAATTTTTTTTTATTTTAACACATTTTAGGATGAATTGCAGGGAAGGGCTTATATATTTAACCCCTTCCCGACAATTCACCCCGCGCACGCCGGCAGCCCATTGCTTTCAATGGAGCGGCTGTATTGCCGCTCCATTGAATTCAATGGGCAAACATCGTTCTTCTCTGCCACAGCTGTTACAGCTGTGGCAGAGAAGAATGATTTGTATTCTATATGTACTCAATGGGGTCGGCGCTGCTGCCGCCGGCTCCATTCAGCGCATATACAGAAGAGAACAGGAATCGCAGATAGGTGCGATCTGCGATTTTTTGTTCTATAATTTATCGGACGAGCGCCTAAAAAGCGCTCATGTGTCCGATACCATTGCAAAGCAATGGTTTTATAAAATCGCCGGACGCATGCGCAAATCGCGGCTAAAAACGCCCGTCTGACTAAGGGCGCCCACCCACTGGCATTTGCGATTTTCGTGCGTGAAAAACGCAGCGTTTCGGTGCGTTTTTCGCTGCATTTTCGCGGCATTTTGCGTTAATTTACATTGACATTCATGGGTGCATTAAGAGAAAACTAAGGACACATATGCAACTGACAGTTCCTATGTTAAAAATTGCAACGGACTGAAAAAAAAAACGCCAGTGGACAGGAACACATTCAAAACTAATTGCTCTTGAGAAAAAACGCAAAACGCAAAGGAAAAAAAATCGCCAGTGGGTGGGCGCCCTAAGGCCTTATAAAACTGAAGCTATTAACAAGAATATAACTACTATAATACTGCCTCCTATGTACTAGAATATAACTACTATAATACTGCCTCCTATGTACAAGAATATAACTACTATAATACTGCCCCCTATGTACAAGAATATAACTACTATAATACTGCCCCCTATGTACAAGAATATAACTACTATAATACTGCCCCCTATGTACAAGAATATAACTACTATAATACTGTCCCCCTATGTACAAGAATATAACTACTATAATACTGCCCCCTATGTACAAGAATATACCTACTATAATACTGCCCCCTATGTACAAGAATATTACTACTATAATACTGCCCCCTATGTACAACAATATAACTACTATAATACTGCCCCCTATGTACGAGAATATAACTACTATAATACTGCCCCCCATGTACAAGAATAAAACTACTATAATACTGCTCCTATGTACAAGAATATAACTACTATAATACTGCCCCAATGTACAAGAATATAACTACTATAATACTACCCCTATGTACAAGAATATAACTACTATAATACTGCCCCCTATGTACAAGAATATAACTACTATAATACTGCTCCCTATGTACAAGAATATAACTACTATAATACTGCCTCCTATGTACAAGAATATAACTGCTATAATACTGCTCCCTATGTACAACAATATAACTACTATAATACTGCCCCTATGTACAAGAATATAACTACTATAATACTGCCTCCTATGTACTAGAATATAACTACTATAATACTGCCCCCTATGTACAAGAATATAACTACTATAATACTGCCTTCTATGTACAAGAATATAACTCCTATAATACTGCTCCCTATGTACAACAATATAACTGTTATAATACTGCTTCCCATGTACAAGAATATAACTACTATAATACTGCCCCCTATGTACAAGAATATAACTACTATAATACTGCCCCTATGTACAAGAATATAACTACTATAATACTGCCCCTTATGTTCAAGAATATAACTACTATAATACTGCCTCTTATGTACAACAATAAAACTACTATAATACTGCCCCCTATGTACAAGAATATAACGAATATAATACTGCCCCTTATGTTCAAGAATATAACTACTCTAATACTGCCCCCTATGTACAAGAATATAACTAATATAATACTGCCCTCTATGTACAAGAATATAACTACTATAATACTGCTCCTATGTACAAGAATATAACTACTATAATACTGCCTCTATGTACAAGAATATAACTACTATAATACTGCCTCCTATGTACAAGAGTATAACTATTATAATACTGCCCCCTATGTACAAGAATATAACTACTATAATACTGCCTCCTATGTACAAGAGTATAACTATTATAATACTGCTCCCTATGTACAAGAATATAACTACTATAAGACTGCTCCAATGTACAAGAATATAACTACTATAATACTGCCTCATATGTACAGGAATATAACTACTATAATACTGCTCCTATGTGCAAGAATATAACTACTATAATACTGACCCTACGTACAAGAATAAACTACTATAATACTGCTCCTATGTACAAGAATATAACTACTATAATACTGCCTCCTATGTACAAGAATATAACTACTATAATACTGCCCCCTATGTACAAGAGTATAACTACTATAATACTGCCCCCTATGTACAAGAATATAACTACTATAATACTGCCTCCTATGTACAAGAATATAACTACTATAATACTGCCTCCTATGTACAGGAATATAACTACAATATACTGCTCCTATGTATAAGAATATAACTACTATAATACTGCCCCCTATGTACAAGAATATAACTACTATAATACTGCTCCTATGTACAAGAATATAACTACTATAATACTGCCTCCTATGTACAAGAATATAACTACTATAATACTGCCTCCTATGTACAAAAATATAACTACTATAATACTGCCCCCTATGTACAAGAATATAACTACTATAATACTGCCCTCTGTGTACAAGAATATAACTACTCTAATACTGCCTCCTATATACAAGAATATAACTACTATAATACTGCCTCTATGTACAAGAATATAACTACTATAATACTGCCTCCTATGTACAAGAGTATAACTATTATAATACTGCTCCCTATGTACAAGAATATAACTACTATAAGACTGCTCCAATGTACAAGAATATAACTACTATAATACTGCCTCATATGTACAGGAATATAACTACTATAATACTGCTCCTATGTGCAAGAATATAACTACTATAATACTGACCCTACGTACAAGAATATAACTACTATAATACTGCTCCTATGTACAAGAATATAACTACTATAATACTGCCTCCTATGTACAAGAATATAACTACTATAATACTGCCCCCTATGTACAAGAGTATAACTACTATAATACTGCCCCCTATGTACAAGAATATAACTACTATAATACTGCCTCCTATGTACAAGAATATAACTACTATAATACTGCCTCCTATGTACAGGAATATAACTACTATAATACTGCTCCTATGTATAAGAATATAACTACTATAATACTGCCCCCTATGTACAAGAATATAACTACTATAATACTGCTCCTATGTACAAGAATATAACTACTATAATACTGCCTCCTATGTACAAGAATATAACTACTATAATACTGCCTCCTATGTACAAAAATATAACTACTATAATACTGCCCCCTATGTACAAGAATATAACTACTATAATACTGCCCTCTGTGTACAAGAATATAACTACTCTAATACTGCCTCCTATATACAAGAATATAACTACTATAATACTGCTCCTATGTACAAGAATATAACTAGTATAATACTGCCCCCTATGTACAAGAATATAACTACTATAATACTGCCCTCTATGTACAAGAATATAACTACTATAATACTGATCCTATGTACAAGAATATAACTACTATAATACTGCCCCCTATGTACAAGAATATAACTACTATAGTACTGCCCCCTATGTACAAGAATATAACTACTATAATACTGCCCCCTATGTACAAGAATATAACTACTATAATACTGCCCCCTATGTACAAGAATATAACTACTATAATACTGCCCTCTATGTACAAGAATATAACTACTATAATACTGCTCCTATGTACAAGAATATAACTACTATAATACTGCCCCCTATGTACAAGAATATAACTACTATAATACTGCCCCCTATGTACAAGAATATAACTACTATAATACTGCCCTTATGTACAAGAATATAACTATTATAATACTGCCCCCTATGTACAAGTATGTAACTACTATAATACTGCTCCTATGTTCAAGAATATAACTACTATAATTCTTCCTCCTATGTACAAGAATATAACTACTATAATACTGCTCCTATGTACAAGAATATAACTACTATAATACTGCCTCCTATGTACAAGAATATAACTACTATAATACTGCCCCCTATGTACAAGAATATAACTACTATAATACTGCCCCCTATGTACAAGAATATAACTACTATAATACTGCCTCCTATGTACAAGAATATAACTACTATAATGCTGCCTCCTATGTACAAGAATATAATCACTATAATACTGCCCCCTATGTACAAGAATATAACTACTATAATACTGCCCCCTATGTACAGGAATATAACTACTATAATACTGCTCCTATGTACAAGAATATAACTACTATAATACTGCCCCTATGTACAAGAATATAACTACTATAATACTGCTCCCTATGTACAGGAATATAACTACTATAATACTGCCCTCTATGTACAAGAATATAACTACTATAATACTGCCCCCTATGTACAGGAATATAACTACTATAATACTGCCCCTATGTACAGGAATATAACTACTATAATACTGCTCCTATGTACAAGAATATAACTAGTATAATACTGCCCCCTATGTACAAGTATGTAACTACTATAATACTGCTCCTATGTACAAGAATATAACTACTATAATACTGCCTCCTATATACAAGAATATAACTACTATAATACTGCCTCCTATGTACAAAAATATAACTACTATAATACTGCCCCCTATGTACAAGAATATAACTACTATAATACTGCCCTCGATGTACAAGAATATAACTACTATAATACTGCTCCTATGTACAAGAATATAACTACTATAATACTGCCTCCTATGTACAAGAATATAACTACTATAATACTGCCCCCTATGTACAAGAATATAACTACTATAATACTGCCACCTATGTACAAGAATATAACTACTATAATACTGCCCCCTATGTACAAGAATATAACTACTATAATACTGCCCCCTATGTACAAGAATATAACTACTATAATACTGCCCCTATGTACAAGAATATAACTACTATAATACTGCCCCCTATGTACAAGAATATAACTACTATAATACTGCCCCCTATGTACAAGAATACAACTACTATAATACTGCCCCCTATGTACAAGAATATAACTACTATAATACTGCCCCTATGTAGAAGAATATAACTACTATAATACTGCCCCCTATGTACAAGAATATAACTACTATAATACTGCCCCTTATATACAAGAATATAACTACTATAATACTGCTCCTATGTACAAGAATATAACTACTATAATACTGCCTCCTATATACAAGAATATAACTACTATAATACTGCCTCTTATGTACAAGAATAGAACTACTATAATAGTGCCCCCTATATACAAGAATATAACTACTATAATACCGCCCCCTATGTACAAGAATATAACTACTATAATACTGCCCCCTATGTACAAGAATATAACTACTATAATACTGCCCCTATGTACAAGAATATAACTACTATAATACTGCCCCCTATGTACTAGAATATAACTACTATAATACTGTCACCTATGTACAAGAATATAACTACTATAATACTGCCCCTATGTACAAGAATATAACTACTATAATACTGCCCCCTATGTGCAAGAATATAACTACTATAATACTGCCCCTATGTACAAGAATATAACTACTATAATCCTGCCCCCTATGTACAAGAATATAACTACTATAATACTGCCCCCTATGTACAAGAATACAGCTACTATAATACTGCCCCCTATGTACAAGAATATAACTACTATAATACTGCCTCCTATGTACAGGAATATAACTACTATAATACTGCTCCTATGTACAAGAATATAACTACTATAATACTGCTCCTATGTACAAGAATATAACTACTATATTACTGCCTCCTATGTACAAGAATATAACTAGTATAATACTGCCTCCTATGTACAAGAATATAACTACTATAATACTGCCTCCTATGTACAAGAATATAACTACTATAATGCTGCCTCCTATGTACAAGAATATAACTACTATAATACTGCCCCTATGTACAAGAATATAACTACTATAATACTGCCTCCTATGTACAAGTATGTAACTACTATAATACTGCTCCTATGTACAAGAATATAACTACTATTATACTGCCTCCTATATACAAGAATATAACTACTATAATACTGCCCCCTGTGTACAAGAATATAACTACTATAATACTGCCCTCTATGTACAAGAATATAACTACTATAATACTGCTCCTATGTACAAGAATATAACTACTATAATACTGCCCCTATGTACAAGAATATAACTACTATAATACTGCCCCCTATGTACAAGAATATAACTACTATAATACTGCCCCCTATGTACAAGAATATAACTACTATAATGCTGCCCCCTATGTACAAGAATATAACTACTATAATACTGCCCCCTTTGTACAAGAATATAACTACTATAATACTGCCCCTATGTACAAGAATATAACTACTATAATACAGCCCCCTATGCACAAGAATATAACTGCTATAATACTGCCCCTATCTACAAGAATATAACTAATATAATACTGTCCCCTATGTACAAGAATATAACTGCTATAATACTGCCCCTATGTACAAGAATATAACTACTATAATACTGCTCCCTATGTACAAGAATATAACTACTATAATACTGCCCCCTATGTACAGGAATATAACTATTATAATACGGCTCCTATGTAGAGGAATATAACTACTATAATACGGCTCCTATGTACAGGAATATAACTACTATAATACTGCCCCCTATGTACAAGAATATAACTACTATAATACTGCCTCCTATGTACAAGAATATAACTACTATAATACTGCCCCCTATATACAAGAATATAACTACTATAATACTGCCCCCTATGTACAAGAATATAACTACTATAATACTGTCCCCTATGTACAAGAATATAACTACTATAGTACTGCCTCCTATGTACAAGAATATAACTACTATAATACTGCCCCCTATGTACAAGAATATAACTACTATAATACTGCCCCCTATGTACAAGAATATAACTACTATAATACTGCTCCTATGTACAAGAATATAACTACTATAATACTGCCCCCTATGTACAAGAATATAACTACTATAATACTGATCCTATGTACAAGAATATAACTACTATAATACTGCTCCCTATGTACAAGAATATTACTACTATAATATTGCCCCTATGTACAAGAATATAACTACTATAATACTGCTCCCTATGTACAAGAATATAACTACTATAATACTGCCCCCTATGTACAAGAATATAACTACTATAATACTGCCCTCTATGTACAAGAATATAACTACTA
The DNA here is from genome assembly GCA_035609135.1 of Eleutherodactylus coqui. Lineage (NCBI taxonomy): Eukaryota > Metazoa > Chordata > Amphibia > Anura > Eleutherodactylidae > Eleutherodactylus > Eleutherodactylus coqui. The sequence continues at coordinate 3,860,081 of CM069415.1, forward strand.
TAATACTGCCTCCTATGTACAAGAATATAACTACTATAATACTGCCCCCCTATGTAGAAGAATATCACTACTATAACACTGCCCCCTATGTACAAGAATATAACTACTATAACACTGCTCCCTATGGACAAGAATATAACTACTATAATACTGCCCCCTATGTACAAGAATATAACTACTATAATACTGCTCCCTATGTACAAGAATATAACTACTATAATACTGCCCCCTATGTACAAGAATATAACTACTATAATACTGCCCCCATGTACAAGAATATAACTACTATAATACTGCCCCCTATGTACAAGAATATAACTACTATAATACTGCCTCCTATGTACAAGAATATAACTACTATAATACTGCCTCCTATGTACAAGAATATAACTACTATAATACTGCTCCCTTTATACAAGAATATAACTACTATAATACTGCCCCCTATGTACAAGAATATAACTACTATAATACTGCCCCATATGTACAAGAATATAACTACTATAATACTGCCCTTATGTACAAGAATATAACTACTATAATACTGCCCCCTATATACAAGAATATAACTACTATAATACTGCCCCTATGTACAAGAATATAACTACTATAATACTGCCTCCTATGTACAAGAATATAACTACTATAATACTGCCCCCTATGTACAAGAATATAACTACTATAATACTGCTCCTATGTACAAGAATATAACTACTATAATACTGCCCGCTATGTACAAGAATATAACTACTATAATACTGCCCCCTATGTACAGGAATATAACTACTATAATACTGCTCCTATGTACAAGAATATAACTACTATAATACTGCCCCCTATGTACAAGAATATAACTAATATAATACTGCTGTGTAAGTAAAGGAGTATGACTCCTGTAATCTGCCTCTGCGTTGTCTGGAGAGGTTGCGTTGTGCACTTTGTGGATGTACTTTTCTCTGCAGTACCTGGACATACAGTAGACGGTCTGCAGTGAGAGGCGCCCACATTCTGCAGCCTCAGACTCTCTCTTCCTTTGGTCGAGGTATTCGCTCTTCGGGTTTCCTTCTATATTTAACAGCCTCCTTTGTGAGAGTCCATACTAGCTGTGGGTTATCGGGTGTAAAATGTGAGAATTCTGCCCCCCGATCCCCGGCACTCGGAGGTCTGTGGTGTGACCGAGAGGAGGGGCAGAGATGGAGCCACAGTCGGTTGTTTTCCTGGGAACCTGTATCATTCCCCCTCCCCCCATTATTTCTGCATATGGATATATATGGTCGGTACTAACTGGCTATTTATGGAGCTAGTATTTGTGCACTTTATATATGGTATTTTTACTTGGGTACAGCATGCCATTATTACATGGGCACCGTGTAGCAGTATTATTTCTGTTTTTCATGGTACTGTTATTGGGTAAAGTGTGGTAAGATTATGTGTGCACTGTATGGCGATATTACAGGGCACAATATGGCGGCATGCTTGCATGACGTATGGTATTGTTATTAGGCATGTTACGGCAGTAGTACATGGGTACAGTATGGTGCTATTAAATGGGTGCTGTATGATTCGTTTATTAGGTACACTATGGTAGTATTACATGGGTGCTGTATGGCAGTGTGATGTGGTATAATGGGGAGTATTACCTGAGTATGATACGGTGATATTACATGGGTGCTGTATGGTATTAGGCACACTGTGGTAGTATTACATACATGTTGTATGGTACTGTGATTTGACTTATTGGGGGCAGTATTACCTGGGTTTGCTATGGTGATATTACATGAGCACTATATGGTACTGTTATATGGCACACTGTGGCAGCATTACATGAACACTCCATAGCTCTGCTCTAGGTGCTAACACTTTGCACATCTTTGCTTTCATTGGGCGGCCATCCTCGCGGCCGCGGTCCTCGCTCCCCCTTTAATGTCCTGCACAGGGTCTATCATATTCCTGGCGCACAAGGAGCCCATTCTATAACCTCCAGGTCGCCTCTTTATAACACAGACGTGATTTTATCCCGCGCACATCTCGATGACTCCTCGCGCCCTCTGGACGTCCGGCAACCCCGCCGATTCAGCCAAATGCAAAAAGAAAAGCGGTTTCATTCCGGACTCCCAGCGGTGCGGCTTTGGGCTTCTGCCAGACAAGATCTTAATGGTCTTTTTGTTCCTCCCGTCCTGAATCAGAAGCAGATTGTGTTAATCCTTCTCTTTCTCCTCTATCTGACCGCAGGTTGTGCCTCGCCGCTGCCTCCGGGGGACGCTGGTGAGTGGTCAGCGACTTGTGATCGTCCCTCAGGGCCACTAGGGGCAGACTGATGGGGACAGGGGTGCACGATGGAGGACCCGGAATGATGCCCGCAGAGGACCCTGAAAGCTTCCCAGAAAGGAGGTAGTGAAGATGTACCCAATAATGGAGTCCATCGTGTCTTAAAGGGCCAGTGTCCAGTCCGCTATACGGAAAGCTGATTCATTGGATGATACCGGACTCCACCACTTTGGCGCACATTTACTTAGTACTTTGCAACAGTTTTGGTGTTCAATGCAGCAAAAAAGTTGCTAATGCTGCTGTGCCCCAAAGTGTGGCAAAAAATTAAGAGTTTGCTTCTCAGAAAATGGGTGTGGTCTCCGTGGGGTGGGCGTGGTCTCCAAGAGTCTCCAAGTTTTGTCGCATTCAGGGTTTTTTTTTCTTCCAGTGTATTAAATGTGCGCGCGTAATACGCAATGAATAGAACCCAAACATCTCACCGGCATCGTTCGCACGCGTGTATTTTGGTGCGATTTTCGTTCATGCAAAATACTAGTGCGTTCTATTTTTTTTTTACGTACGGACAGAGCACACATTAAAGTAATTTGGCGTAACTGCCCATTGACATCAGCGGCGCACGCTTGTGTGTGTATATACGCATGGCATGCAAAAAATACCGTGAAACGCACAGGTGTGCGCAAAAACACAACCCATGTGCAGATGTGCGCGTAAATCTGCTTACACCCGTGTGTGCAGGAAAGTATAGTTATATGCACAGACGTGTGTGCAAATCTACCGCATTCGCTGCATAAATATGTCGCTGTCAGGCAGCTGGATTTGCGCATACGCTCGTCTGAAGCCGCCCTAAATAGGTTGTTCAAAACTGATGGCTGCCTGTTTACATCGGCCGATCCGTCGCTGAGAAACCGAACGGCAAACGCCGAGCGAACAAATTCTCGTTGGTCGATCAGCCGCTGCAGCGTTTACACTAAGCGATAATCGCGCCGGACGCCGAACCACATTCAGAAGTCACCCGATTAATGGAAGAGAAGGAATCCGCAAAAGAATCAGCTGCTGTAATTACACCTCGCAGATCCAGCCGCGCCGCAGGGCCTCTCCGCTCGGGATTTGTGCGGATTCTTTCCGCTGCTACTGTAAATGTCGCGGCTCTCTGTGCAGGGGGGCCGCATGGAACATCTCCGTGTGAATGCAGCCCAGGGCCGGGGTCACTCGGGCAGAAGCGCATTTACGGGTGCATTTGTGTGTTAATAATAATAATCTGTATTTGTATAGCGCCAACATATCCCGCAGCGCTTACATAGACGGGGGGATACAGAAAGACAAAAGTACAAACATTACAGAACCGCGGTTACATAGTAATCAGCTGATGGAGACAATAGGGGTGAGGGTCCTGCTCCAACCAGCTTACATACTACAAGTAATGGGGTGATACAGAAGGTAAAGGGCTGGAGATGTGCGCGGTATGGCGGGCTGGAGATGTGCACGGTATGGCGGGGGGGAGATGGGCCCGGTATGGAGGGGTGGAGATGTGCACGGTATGGTGGGGTGGAGATGTGCGCTGTATGGCGAGGTGGAGATGTGCACGGTATGGCGGGGGGGAGATGTGCACGGTATGGTGGGGTGGAGATGTGCCCGGTATGGTGGGGTGGAGATGTGCGCGGTATGGGGGGGTGGAGATGTGCACGGTATGGGGAGGTGGAGATGTGCACGGTATGGGGAGGTGGAGATGTGCACGGTATGGGGAGGTGGAGATGTGCACGGTATGGCGGGGGGGAGATGGGCCCGGTATGGTGGGGTGGAGATGTGCACGGTATGGTGGGGTGGAGATGTGCGCGGTATGGTGGGGTGGAGATGTGCGCGGTATGGTGGGGTGGAGATGTGCACGGTATGGTGGGGTGGAGATGTGCGCGGTATGGGGAGGTGGAGATGTGCACGGTATGGTGGGGTGGAGATGTGCACGGTATGGGGAGGTGGAGATGTGCACGGTATGGCGGGGGGGAGATGGGCCCGGTATGGTGGGGTGGAGATGTGCACGGTATGGTGGGGTGGAGATGTGCGCGGTATGGTGGGGTGGAGATGTGCGCGGTATGGTGGGGTGGAGATGTGCACGGTATGGTGGGGTGGAGATGTGCGCGGTATGGGGAGGTGGAGATGTGCACGGTATGGTGGGGTGGAGATGTGCATGGTATGGTGGGGTGGAGATGTGCGCGGTATGGGGAGGTGGAGATGTGCGCAGTATGGGGAGGTGGAGATGTGCGCGGTATGGGGAGGTGGAGATGTGCACGGTATGGCGGGGTGGAGATGTGCACGGTATGGCGGGGTGGAGAGTGAGCGATGTTATACACATAGACAATGGTCAGACATTTAGCCGTGTGACGGCAGAAACAGTATGACTGCAGGAGCGGTTTATGATGGCTAGCAGGGATTGCAGTCAGTAGGTCAGGGAGAATGTTATCAGGGGGCGTACAGAGGGGTTTGTTTAGGGAATTCGGTATGCCTCCCTGAAGAGGTGCGTTTTTAGAGCACGCCTGAAGTTCTGCGAGTCCTGGATTGCTCGGGTAGCCTTTGGTAGTGCGTTCCAGAGGACTGGTGCTGCTCTGGAGAAGTCTTGGAGGCGAGAATGAGAAGTTCGAATGAAAGGGGCGCTCAGTCTGGTTTCATTAGCAGAGCGGAGAGCCCGGGCTGGGTGATGGATGGAGATGAGGGAGGCAATATAGGGGAGCGCTGCGCTGTGGATGAGGGATACAATATAGGGGGGCGCGGTGCTGTGGAGGGCTTTGTGGGTGAAGGTAGTAAGTTTAAATTGAATTCTGTATTTAACGGGCAGCCAGTGCAGTGACTGGCACAGGGCAGAGGCGTCCGAGTAGCGGCTGGACAGGAAGATGAGCCTGGCTGCCGCATTCAGGATGGATTGGAGAGGGTAGAGTCTGGTGCAGGGGAGGCCGATCAGCAAGGAGTTGTAATAATCGAGCCGGGAGTGGATGAGGGCGACAATAAGCGTTTATAGCGCGTCCACAGTGAGAAAAGAGCGGATTCTTGCGATGTTTTTGAGGTGCAGCTGACATGTTCGGGCCAGAGATTGGACATAGGGGGTGAAGGAGAGATCAGAGTCAGATATAACCCCAAGGCAGCGGGCGTGCTGGGAGTTATGGTGCCACACACTGAGATGGAGATGTCAGGAGGAGGGCGGTTAGTGGAGGGTGGAAACACCAGCAGGTCAGTTTTAGAGAGGTTCAGTTTTAGGTAGAGAGAGGACATGGTGTTAGAGACAGCGGACAGACAGTCGGTGATGTTTTGGAGTAAAGGTGCAGAGATGTCACGGGCGGAGGTGTATAGCTGGGTGTCATCAGCATAGAGGGGGTATTGAAGCCCAATATCCTGATGGTCTGTCCAATGGGGGCTGTGTAGATAGAGACTCCTTCGGCAGCTGTATGCGCAATTGAGCACACTTCTTGTTTGCACCGTGAATGTTTGATGAATTAGATTTGCGCACGTGTTGGCGCATTGTACTGTACTTTTTGCGCATGCAGAGCCAATTCACATGTGAACCCCCCCCCCCCCCCCCACTGATTTACACCTTTACGTACCAAGCGTGGTAAATGTATGGCGCTTCGTCCAGGCTTTAATCCCGGCCAATAGCAAAAGTACGGTGCGGGATGAAAGCTCCTGCAATGTAGCAGGAGTAGGTCGGGTCCTCAGCTGTTAGTCACAGCCGAGGACCCGGAGGAGAAGGGAGAAGCCATTTTTAACCACTTCTGCCTTTTCTTTTACTGCCTATATATTCTTCAATGAGCGCTATATAGGGCAGAGAAAGCGGAAGTGTTACTTACGCTATTCGATACAGCGATCACATGACCCCAGGGTGCCCCCTGCTATGGCAGAGCTGCAGGGTCTTGCCCGACCCAGACCAGCTGTTACTGACTACTGTATCTGGGGCTCTGATGGATGCGGCTCCTATGGATGCCCTGGCTACAGGGAAAAGTGTGATATTAAAAAAATAAAAAGACAATGGGAATGACCCCCAGAGGTTTTAGAGGACGTCAGGGGGACACAGATGGTAAAATAGGAGTTCCAAAAATAAGTAAAAAAAAACAACTACAAAATAAAATAAAAATATATTCATAAAAAAGAAAAGAACCCAAAAAGAACCCAAAGCCGACACCAACAAAAACCCTCGCCGTGCGCAAATTATGTATCAAAAGTCCAAAATAAAACGAGGAACCTTCATGTACTTTATTTTAGCATAAATATCTGAATTATAAAAATAAACTATTTTAAAGCTTTTTACCTCCAATAAAACAAAAAAAACCCTGAAAAACTTAATGCAAAAAGATATTTAAAAAAAACGCAGCAAAAAAAATTTTGGTAGCCAAAGGAAAAAATAGGCAAGTAAAACCCCAAAAGGTGTCCGGTCATTTAGGGGTTAAAAGGCTATTTAGCCTAATGAGATCCAGATATGTGCAAATGCGCACAAAAATAGAGCCGTTCCAATTTTTTTCCAGAAGCGCGAAATACTGAGATGATCGCGAAGCTCATGAACGGCGTCTATTCCGTACGTATCGCCGTGTAACACTGTCTAAAAATACGGTTGCCTGAAGAAGCTCTAATTGCCCGTTTTTAAGCACAAATTGCGCGTATTTGCGAGCGTATGTAAACCCGCGCCCGCGGCCGTTACGCTAATTACTTCAATATATGCGATTTTTTCATGCAAGCAACATCTGTGTCTGAGAATGAACTCATTGGGCTCAGCGGTCCGATCACTGTGGTTAGCGTGATGCACGCGCCAAACTGTGCGCAAACACGGCCGTGCGAAGGAGCCCGCAGACTTGTAGTCCAAGTTAGACGAATCGTACGGCGTTTGTCACCCATTATTTTCTATGGGATTATTAATAAAGGCGTCGCACTCGCATTTCACACGGTTTTCATGGAAGTGCGAATCATTTGTAATGCAGAATACTGTGGGAACCGCGTGACAAAAACAGGAAGCGCAGAGAGAAATGCGTAAAATAGAAAAAGGTCGCCTAGAAAACGGATCTGCGTCTCACCGACTAGAATGGCACGCACCCAGATAACCCTGCTAGACTGATATGTGCTCCCTGCACTGACACACTGTAACAGACCTGCACTGGATACAATGTATCAAATCCTCAGCTGTGAGAAGTATCAGGTCTGAACAGGTTCCAAGCCTCTGAATGCAACAAGAATGTTCCTATTCACTGACAGCAAGCAGAAAGCTTGAAAGTACTGGGGAATTGGAGCTTCGAGCCTCTTAGAAGGCTGGAGTGAAGACCGTTATGTAGGGCCTGACCCGGGGTTGGCACAGCGGGCGGTCAGAGACCCTCTTGGGTTCCTGATTCCTTGTTATTGGCGTGGAGTGAAGGTGATGGTTGGGAAGAGCCGATCTGTCAGTCCTCCAGGACACCACGACCCCTCCGCCCCGCTGGACGCCAGACATCCGAACCCTGAAATATCCCAATATGTCCTAATAACATCCAAGTCCCAGAGAGTTACATGATACAAATCTGACTGCCTGCAGCCACCACTAGGGGGAGCTTGCTGTACGTAAGCCCCTTCATCAGAGCCCCCATCTAGTGGCGCGTTGGGTCTTCGGGGTGTAGATCCTGCTCAGTGATGACATCGTTCTGCAGGAATCTCGGCCCCTGCGGACAGGAAGCTTCTTGTAGTCCCTGCTGATTAGATGGTGGTGCCGACATGTTCTGACCGGCTGACAGGAAGGGGTCAGCGATTCATGCTGCTTGCACCAAATTCTGCCCTCCCATCAGCACATAAATCTGGCCCCATCTGACCCGGAGATGTTTTCCCGCTGCTCAGTGATACAAGTTTTGCGCTCTTTTGCCCGCTGGAGTCTTTCTGTTTCTCTTAGACACAATGGCGCTGGAACTGGTCGTCTGCTGTTATACCATCCGTGCGGAGGAACGGCGAGTTGTGCGTTCGGACACGTTAGTTGGAGCTCCAGCGTTGTATTCAGCTGACTGTGCAGCCTGTTGGTCAGAACGATTCCTGACATCCTCCTCCGACCCCTTTCAGGGATGAGTTGATTCCCCCTTGCGCTGGACGTTCTCCTCTTGCCACCTGATTGTTGCTGCACTCCGGGGTCTCAGGGGTAATTCCCATATAGAGAAGCAGCGACTGTGAGAGCGCCAGGGGCGCCAATAGAGACATGGAGTCTCTGATAAGGGCTGTCACTGTGTATACATGTATTCAATAATAGACCAGCATGCAGTCAGCGGCTCCCCCTAGTGGTGAGGTTTGTCGGTGCCGGGTGATAGAGGAGAAATACAGATTCCTTATTGGACGCCAGTAACATCATTATATGGGGGTATTACCAGCGAGGAGACTGGCGGACGCTGCAGGTCGCGGCTCCCTGTAATACACACCTGGCGGTCGTCCATCACTGTGATGCAGGGTCCCCGCAGGAGTAGAAGCGTCGTCACCTCAATGCACAATGGTGTTAATGACCACTGAGAGAAACCGATGGAGACCTGCGGAGCCCCCCCCCCCCCCGCACAGATGGCGAATGTGCGGCTGAACCTGCGGACTTTATGCATGAAAATCGCGTGTTTTTTAATAGGAAAACAAACAAATGGCGTTGTAGATGGGAGCGCGATTTGCTTCAGCGCACCCCGCGGAAACGGCCGCCATGTCAGACGGCAAAAAAATAGGACTTGCTGTGAACTTTCTTGTAGCGTCGCTGCGAGAGAAAAATCGCCCAATTAAACAGACCCACTGAAAACCGAAGCCCGGGGGCTCATTCACACGGCGCGCTGAACGCAGAATACAACCCAGCGATTTCATTGGCTCCGCCCTCCCAACGCAAAAAATAGGTCCTGCTCTACTGACCTGGGATTTGCGGCACAAAACTGCCATTGAGCTCTATAGCAGGAGTGAAATTACACAAGAGAAGGCGGGTGACTGCGCCAAACACAGGAAACGTAGGCGGCGGGACCTGATTAGGCTTCAAATAGCTGTTAAATTTCACGGAAAGGGCGTCATTGGCCCTGCGCCAAAAATTACAGCGATATGCGTAGACGCACAGCAAGCTGATTACATTGCCCTTCAACCCCTGTTCATGCGAAAATTCGCTGCGGCGGTGGATTTGCGCTAACGCTCGTGCGTCTTTGCCCTTAGGAGGATTTCTGGACTATCGAATGCCGGATGAAAGGGAGTCACATGTCACGTTCGCCTTTTACCGCCGCCCGTCCACGGATTGCGTCTTGAGGTGATCAGAAGTAAACCCATTTCCCTGGAGCCCACTGGCAGCAGGCGTTATGTGTTGGCAGCGCCGCCCGTCATGGCTGGCATCACTTCCTGCGTCTGCAGCGCCATTCCTGGCACGGCGGCTTCTGATGACTGCAGGTTTTTATTTAGTATTTGCAGAGTCATAAACTTACAGGAAAACGACCAGAAATAAAACGGCGCGGCTCAGCTGCGCAAAAGGCTCTTACTGGGGAGGAAAAGCCAAGTGTCTCCCACGGCCGGAGAAAGATCAAAAAGCAGGATTACAGGAACCCCGCCGAGCGGTGGAGGAATGCAGCTGACCCGGGGGGCCGACTGCCGCAGAATCAGGCCCACAGTCACGTCCCAGACACCGCAGAGGGTCCGTTACAGTGTGACAGAACCCACGAAGGGTTAAGCGTCAGACACCGCAGAGGGTCCGTTACAGTGTGACAGAACCCACGAAGGGTTAAGCGTCAGACACCGCAGAGGGTCCGTTACAGTGTGACAACCCATGAAGGGATAAGTCTCAGACACCGCAGAGGGTCCGTTACAGTGTGACAGAACCCACGAAGGGTTAAGTCTCAGACACCGCAGAGGGTCCGTTACAGTGTGACAGAACCCACAAAGGGTTAAGCGTCAGACACCGCAGAGGGTCCGTTACAGTGTGACAGAACCCACAAAGGGTTAAGTCTCAGACACCGCAGAGGGTCCGTTACAGTGTGACAGAACCCACGAAGGGTTAAGTCTCAGACACCGCAGAGGGTCCGTTACAGTGTGACAGAACCCACAAGGGGTTAAGCGTCAGACACCGCAGAGGGTCCGTTACAGTGTGACAGAACCCACGAAGGGTTAAGTCTCAGACACCGCAGAGGGTACGTTCCATTGTGACAACCCATGAAGGGTTAAGTCTCAGACACCGCAGAGGGTCTGTTCCAGTGTGACAACCCACGAAGGGTTAAGTCTCAGACACCGCAGAGGGTCTGTTCCAGTGTGACAACCCATGAAGGGTTAAGTCTCAGACACCGCAGAGGGTCCGTTACAGTGTGACAGAACCCACGAAGGGTTAAGTCTCAGACACCGCAGAGGGTCCGTTACAGTGTGACAGAACCCACAAAGGGTTAAGTCTCAGACACCGCAGAGGGTCCGTTACAGTGTGACAGAACCCATGAAGGGTTAAGTCTCAGACACCGCAGAGGGTCCGTTACAGTGTGACAGAACCCACGAAGGGTTAAGTCTCAGACACCGCAGAGGGTCCGTTACAGTGTGACAGAACCCACGAGGGGTTAAGTGTCAGCTCTGATGCGACAGAAATGAAGATTCATCATCGTACAACAAAAAGTTGGGCAATTTCTTGTAAACTTTTGTGTAAATTCCTCCCGACTGTCCTGAGTGACTGCAGCTCACAGCTGAGGGTTGGTTACAGTGTATCCAGACTGGGCGCACTGTACCAAACCCTCAGCTGCGACAAGTAGGATATTTCGGGGGAATGCCGACGAGCGCCACATTCATCAGAACGTCGCACGGTCTATTTATCTGCGCATTCGCGCCCCAAAGGTCCCCATAGGAGTCTATTAGGGTGCGCAAATGCCACATATTTACGCTTGGGTATGAGCAAAACGCAGCGCACAGCTGCGAACCGACACCTCGTTAAGCTAATTAGCCTTTTAAATCAGGGGGAGGGGATTCCGTCCGTGCGAGCGAGCAGTATTTCCGCAAGCACAAAATACACTCCTTTACTGCGCAAAAACGTGGCACAGGAGCGAGCGGTTTGGCGCTTACGCTCGTGTGCCGCCGCCCTAATGCAGACCGAACATACGCTGCTGTGAGTGAGCTCTTAGGGACCGTTCACACGGGAGGGAATAGCCAACACGGCGCTCCACGGGTCAGGGCGAAGTTCACAAGCCGACCGTATTTGTGCGCTAAATACAGAGAGCAGAACCCTGGATGGGCAGCAGCACCGGCTTCATCCTTCTGTCCATGGAAGTCTAATGGACTGCGCAAATGTGCAAAGGAAAGCGTGAAACACGAGGAAAGACACATCCGGCTAATTAGCCTTTTAATCCAGGAAGTGGTGCGCCACGAGCGCGTGAACTGGTCATGTGTGCAAATACGCTGCGGTGTACGCCTGTGCGTGTGAAGGAGCCCTTAGTCCCGCACATTTTGGTGTGCAATTCCACAGCTGCGGTTCTGGCTGCGTCCTGCGGCGTAATTCCGTCCCGTGTGAACGGTCCCGCACGCTGACCACCAGAAATCAATCCGTTTTTTTTCCTAATTGCTCTGTGAGCTGAAGATTGCGGCCGCTGTGTCGCCTACATTTCTGCAAGAATAGCGCGGTACCAAGTGAGGGGAATGAAGAATTGTGTGAAGTTGCAAACGGCGATTTCTAGAGCTTTCACCTGGAGGAGGAGCTTATACGTTGGCCGCCATCTTGTAAGCAGGGAAGAAAAAGTTGAAAATTACTCTCAGAAATACTTTTGGTTGGAAGCGCCTGAGTGCGGCGCGGCGGCGGACGGGAGGCAGATGCCACCTCCTGCAGTTGCTCCTCAGCAGCTGATCCCGCTGATTAGGGGTTTCAGATGTCCTCTGTGGAGTCACAAGGGTCACCCCCCCTCCCCCACCCGGGACAATTCAAAGACCGCTGGCAGAGCTAGGAATGTGGAGAGGTGTCACTTGTGTCATCTGCTGGAGGCCAGAAGCCGGATCCCACTTCAAAGGCCGCAATCACTGGGGAGATGGGGCAATCAGGGCAAGAGATATGCAGGATGGCCAGCTCCGCCCGCTCAGGGTGAGTGTCAGCTCTGCAGCCCAGCAGGCTGCATTCACACGGCCCGCAGGACGCATCGCCAGCTGTGGGAGGTTCTGCACCGGCGCAATTCAAAATAGCCTAAAAGCTGCCTGCAATTCTGCATCAAATTCCGCAGTCCGACCCGTGGCGTCCATAACTGCGGATGCGGCGTGATTGTGTCCCGTGTGAATGATCCCTAATGAGGAAGATGATGATGATGATGAAGAGGCGGAGGAGGAATCTGCCGCTTCTGCCCTCGTGATACATTTTACCCCTCATGTGCTAAATAGCGCAGCGGCTTGAAACTGATTAATACATTAACCGCACGGAGACCCCGGAGGTGATCATGTGACTCCTGCAGGCGCCAACCGCGTTTACCAATCCATCAATGCGCCGTCCAAAGCATCAACCTATTGAGCGAACCGTAGAAACAAAGAGAAAGACCCAACTATGGACCCACTCAGAAGGCCGTATATTGGGACCGCGTGCCGCCCCCGTATCCCGCCACCGCTCGCTGCTCTGTAATACCCGATGAGGCTGTTCACATGGATACAAATCGCTGCATGTCCTATTTCTGTCCGTCTTCGCTGGCAAGAATCGGACATGTGACCAGCGTGACATGTGCACGGTCCGTGAACAAAAGCAGCGTCCGCACCGTCCAATGTTATTGGCTCCCTAGTAGAGCCCAAGAGACAGAGGGGAGGGGGCCACATAGTGAATAAAGAAGGGACGGAGCTGCGCCGCAACTCCTGAACAGAGAATGGAGCAGTAGACGCCGGAAGGAGCGGCATCAGATCCAGCAGCACCTAGAGGCTGCTCTTAAAGTGGCGGCGGTCATGATTAGAGATGGCTAAGGGTCCTGATGACTTGGGGGCTGAAGAAGGATGGACTGGCCAGACCACTGTGGTGAAGGGGGCCCGCAGCGCATGGGAGGAGAGTCCCTCCCCGCAGTGATTGATGCCGTGGCAGTGGTGGCGAAGAACTGTAATGAACGGGTTAAAGGGTCTGCGACAAAGATAGATAAAGAGCGCAGCTCCCCAGGCGGGGGGGGGGGGGGGGGAGGACTCTCTGGGGCTGTAGTTATGGTGCCATCGTTCAGGTTGATGGAAGGCCTTGCGTTAGGAAGTCCACGTTCTACTTATGTGTAATGCGGTTCTGATGACCTGTAACCATTATTGGAGCAGTAAGGCCGGTGGGTCGCAGCGTTTATATGGAGTCGGATGTGAAGCGGGGATTGAACCACCTTCATCATGAGACGACCTCTGCAGACATGATGTCTATGGCGGGTTTGCATCCTGTGTGAAAGGACTGTGGAGTGTTTGTGGCGAAGGTCTACGGATAAAAACGATGTAACGGTTAAACCGCAGTCAAGTGGATGAGGAAAGTTCTGGGAAGTCGTGAGGCTCGCTGCTGCCAGGAGGTGACGGCTACGTGTGCCGGCAAGAGGCGCCAATTATCGAAAAGTATAGTCTAATTCAGGGGCAATATGTAGTGCGCTGTCGCTTTAAGACACCTTACGTCGAGCTATCATGCATTAAGTACAAAAACCCTCCATGAAATGTTCTTTCCTGCCTCCACCCAACCTGCCACTGGTACTTACCACCCGCCCGTTACGCTGGCATGGGCTGACGCTACCTGGGCATAGAGGTCTTGCTGCCGTCATCTTCTTTCCAGGATTGTTATATCCATATATCGTTGAGAGGTTCCAATTACCTCTGAGGGGGTTTAGCCGACGGCGTTGGGCCCCTCTCTCTTCAGGGGCCCCAGAGCAGCCGTCTCTACGGTGTGGAAGCCCCATCAGATCAGCTGTCATTACCAGTGAAGCCCGGAGCAGCTGCAGCGTTACATGACCTCATATATAGGAATGGGCGATGGTGGGTTCTAGTCCTCCAGGGCTGGCGCCATTCTTCCAATTGGTCTTGGGGGTCCTGTTGGACTTATGGACAGCAGTTCTGATGGGACGCCCACCCATCGTGTGACTGGCATCACTGATCACTGCTTTCCATTGCAGTTTACAACACGGAAGTCATTGGGATGCTGGACAACTGATGTTCCCATTCGCCGGCCAACGTGAGCGCCATCCCTGCAGACGAGGATCGGCGCATTTGTAACTCAGTAGGATCCGCTGCAACCGTCATTCAGTGTCGAAAAACATCATGACTGGAGTGACGATCCCGGCAGGGGGTGAGGATGATGGCGGTCCAGCCGTGGAGATAAGCCTCTGTGCCGCCTCCATCTTGTCGCCATCTTGCGATACATTGTGTCGGCGTTGTATCCGTGCGGTCTATAGTCGCCTCCACCGCCTGCCTGCAGTCCATCTCCTGTTACTGATTGAAGGAAGTGAGCGACGGGGTAATCATGTCACCGGGATCGGCCCAATCTGCGCCGATGATAACAAACATCTGTGCCGTACGACGCACGCAATATCGGTAATTACACGTGAAACAAACACTGCTAGATCGGCAGCTGACAGGGAGATCCATCATGTTGACAGGACCAGTGCCAACAATTAAGGAGCCAGCTGTGAGCCATTAACCCCCCAGGAGCCGCCCCTTTAATGCCGCCATGTTCTGGGCGAGGAGATTCAAGGTATTCATAAAGACAGTCACATGACAAGCAACGCTCTGACAGAGTACAACAGTGAGAGGCCATAGTGATGACACCCCTCCCGACCCGCGTCCCTGGCCTCTCACCAGCCAAGCAGATCCTACTGCACCCTGATGAGGGGCAAAGACCCCAAACTGGATGGAGTCTGGCTTGTGGTCAATTCCCAATCATTGCTATAAAGACCTGTATAAAGGGTCGGACATTGGCTTGCAGGAATGCTGCCATCCACTAGGTGGCGCTGCAGAGGTATTGTTCCATCTTCCTTATTTGCATATTTCTCAGAGGAGCATGCATGGCCTTATAAGTCTCCTCACTCGCCTTCTAGATGCTCTCCTTAAGGAGTGATGACAGGTGACAGGTGATACATTCACATGATGCCAAGACCCGGGTACCCAGCATACACGTTGCCCATCACACGGCCTCCTCCGATGATACCTCCACCCCAGATAGGTGACGCTCCCGGACGTCCACGTGATGTAAGACGTGATTCATCAGACTGGGTGCCTTCTTGCATTGTTCTGATGCTCAAATCTTGTCACTTTCGGCGGTGGACAGGGGTCACATAGGCACTTTGTGGGGTCTGCAGCCCCGTACCTAGCGAGCGGCGATGATCGGTGTGATCTCACACTTTTTTCTGTCATCACCAGCAGGGACTTTATCAGTAATGTCTCCTATAGTCGCTGTTTTGTGGAATCGGACCAGATGGGCGGCCTTCACCCCACATATATTGCTTCAGTGTGCCATATTCTGGCACACGCTGAGTCCCCTGTGCTGCTGCGCGCCTCTTTTCTGGTCCATGGCCAGTGCTCTCCTCACTGCTTCCCATGTCTTCTATGACAGGGGGCGGAGCTTAGAGCAGCTTCAGTGAGAGGGGAGCAGGGCACCGCTCACCCCTCTTACATGCACACCACAATCACAGTTGTTCAGTTCTTCCACTTCTCCATTCTTCCAACATCACCTTAGTGGTCACTGACTGCCCGATACATCCCATAATGATATAATGGGATATATTGGGAGTTCTCTTCCTCTGGCTGGGGATGATGAGGGCTGTAGATAAGATCAGATTGTCGCTGCACCTTGCAGGGGACATTATACTCACGAGATGTTCTGCCGCTCATGTCTGGTCGGTCATTGTCCTTGCGGATCCTCATGTGCCGCCCGCTGACAGCCTCTTAGTGTTAATGGAACAGACACACCCTGCTTATCAATGTTTGGTCACTGCCTGCTGGTGTAGTGACCTAGAGTGGACACTACAGCAGTTTGCTAGTCTCTTTATGCAATCAGGAGTGTATGTTCCTTTAAGTGGTCGATAATGTGTTAAACTTAGTGTTCATGCAATCTAACCCTTCATGACTATGCACCCTAACCTGCTCTCACACCTGTCAATCACCCCTAGCTACTACAGGGATTGGATAGTCAGCTTTCCCCTAGCGCAGGATTGGTTGTGTAGAAGAGTATAAAAGGCAGAGAGTGGGTAGGGTTGGCCAGTCTAGTCCAGGCCTGGAAGGGGGCTAGTCCAGGGGAGCCTGAGATAGAGACCACCTTTACTCCAAAGCCCTACGGTGGGAAGGAGAACATCTAAAGTGTGAGTAACAAAATCAAAGTAGCTCTGGAGTGTTAGAGAAGAGGAATAGAGAGAGAAGAGAAAAAAACAGTTCAGTGGAAAGTAAACAGAAACAAAGAGTTAGTGCAAAGAAGCGGGCTAGTCACAAGTTAACCCTTTCTGAACCAGCTAACTGAATTTATAGTGAATGATACATGTGCAGTTTGTGTTCCTATCATGCCTGTCATGATATACTCCAATTTAACGTCAATGCAATCGGTGTAACTACTACTAAGGAAAGACCTCTCCAGATAAAGTGTTAAATCGTTTTCACCATCAAAAGTTTGCTTCCTGGAATCCTTCCCACCACCTACACCATCGGCACTGAGGTACCACACGACCCTACAGGAAGACAAGGACTACAACATTTTTGTTTAGTTCTCCTAATTTTTGTATTTATTATTTTGCTTGACAAACATCTTCCCCTCTCCGACTCTGCGGGCAGTACACAGTGAAAACTGCCAAGACCTCACCACTTGTATGCAGCAGTCTGTGCCAGGTCACAACTTATCAGGTCTAGGGGAGCAGTAGAGTCACCGTGACTACCATCTTAAATCCCTGCTGCTTTTTCCCATTGTCGTTGGTCTGTTTCTGCTCCTGTGCACTGGAATGTTTTGGCGTCACGAACAGGTTGATCTCCTGTGCTTTATTGCCAGGATGTGTCAATCTCCAAAATGGCGGCCCAAAGAAATTCAATTGTAACTGCACCATGGTCTCGCAAAATGGCGCCCAAGCACGGGAAAACTACTGCTTCGTCATCTTCCTTCAAAAGGCTGCAAAACCAGCGTGGAGAGAAAAGCCCGCCAAAACTACAGTCAAAGTAGGCGCGCACCAATCCCTCATAGTGGAACGCAGAGTACAGTGAGCTAAGCCTCGCCCCCGGGGCGGTACTGTGCTCCACTGGTGCCAAAGCTCCGCTGGGTAGGTCCAGTCTTGTCCCAGCAAGAGAAGAGCAAAGGCTTACCTCCCTCTTCAATGACAGCACAAGGCCAGGATTCGCCTGAACTCTGTTTACAGGATGTCATCACAGTGGATGCCTGTGGACTACCGCCCAAAGGACTGAAGCAGAGATCCTGGCACTAATGCCTGACAAGCAGGAAGTCCCCACTGAGGCTCGCAATCCCTCCCCTGAGGAACACTGTTGCTGTCGGTGCTGCTAATCCTGGAGCAGACACAGGAGAGGGTAAGCGATCTTCATCGACTCTACTTGGCCGCCGCAGTTCCCTCCCACTACCGCGGAGACCCCTGCCGCTGCAGGCCTCCTCCCTCCCACTGCCGCGGAGACCCCTGCCGCTGCAGGCCTCCTCCCTCCCACTGCCGCGGAGACCCCTGCCGCTGCAGGCCTCCTCCCTCCCCTTACCGGGGAGACCCCTGCCGATCCAGGCCTCATCCCTCCCGTTACCGCGGAGACCCCTGCCGCTGCAGGCCTCCTCCCTCCCACTGCCGCGGAGACCCCTGCCGCTCCAGGCTTCCTCCCTCCCCTTACCGGGGAGACCCCTGCCGCTCCAGGCCTCATCCCTCCCGTTACCGGGGAGACCCCTGCCGCTCCAGGCCTCCTCCCTTCCCTTACCGGGGAGACCCCTGCCACTGCAGGCCTCCTCCCTCCCGCTGCCGCGGAGACCCCTGCCGCTCCAGGTCTCCTCCTTCCCACTGCCGAGGAGACCCCTGCCGCTCCAGGCTTCCTCCCTCCCCTTACCGGGGAGACCCCTGCCGCTCCAGGCCTCATCCCTCCCGTTACCGGGGAGACCCCTGCCGCTCCAGGCCTCCTCCCTCCCCTTACCGGGGAGACCCCTGCCGCTCCAGGCCTCATCCCTCCCGCTGCCGCTCAGTACAGCTGGACTAAAGAAACACCTGCTGCAGTCTCTACTTGCTCCGTGGGTAAGCCCGCTGTTACAGGCCCCATCCGCACTCCATGCCTGACGTGTGCCGCTGCTGCTGCAGCACCCTTGGGTCTTGTCGGCACCGCCCATCCTGCGGGTCCCGATACAGTCGCAGGCCCAACAATACATCCCATAATGATATAATGGGATGTACATTGGGAGTTCTCTTCCTCCAGCTGGGGATGATGTGGGTTGTAGATAAGACCAGATCCATCATCGCTGCAGGTGATCTTGCTGCCGTCCTGCCGCTCGCATCGGGTCGGCCATTGTCCTAACTGAGTTTCTGTGCCAAAATTTGCAACTTTTTGATGCTTTATGTCAGCCTTTGACTTTTTAAAAAGTGGGTGGGGCTTAGTCTCAGTGTCATGGCCGCCCACTGCCCGCCACAATTACCCTAGAAGCTGATGTAGACTTTTTATGGCATATGGATGAGCCAACATACCCCAAAATGTCAGTCTTAATACATCTGACCCTTTGTGTTCTTTGCTTGCTGTCAGTGAATAGATCCAAAGCTATAAACTTCTGCAGACCTGATAATTCACACAGCTGAGGATTTGCTACATTGCACCCAGTTCCTTACAAGCTAACCATGGCATCTGCACAAGTTCTTCTTTGTTCTGTGAGTTTGTTACATTGTATCAGGCCAGAAAAGAGGTTTGTGCCGCTACTTAATTTGGTGAAACATCAGTTCCTTTGGGTACAAATCAATAATAAATTGGTCTAAAACGATTTGCGCCAAAACTTTTACCAGAATTCGGACACAACAGGAATAGTAAATCTGCTGCATTGTTTCCATTTCCTCGCAGCAAGCAGAGCTCTTGATAATGGTGAAGAACAAGGTGTAGAGAGGGCCGCGCCGGACCGCGCTCACAGACCCAGTGGCCTGTCCTGCGCCAGAACGCCAAGTACTGATTGGATACATGTGTACCCCCCTGTTGCGTTGGACGGACGGAGTTGGGGCGGCGCCCCCCGCAGGCGGCGCACATACTTTGGGCTAATAATATCCCAGGACATTTTTACCTTGGTGGAATGTTCCTTTTTGGTCTTTTTGCCGCGGCCGCCCCCGGCCCGGTGTCTGACCGCAGCGGACGGGGGAGGGGCGCCTGACAGATCCCATTTTCGTGTTCACTTGTTTCTCATGTAAAACACAAGGACAAGATATTTGCAATAAACTTTTCCTCCGTTTCCTGTTGGTAACGCGCCGCCGCCGCCGCTGCGCCCTCAATTAACACCACATGTCAGCCGGGTATTTTTAGTTCGGCCTGACCTTGTGCTTCTCGCTGCCCCCCCTCTGGCATCGGCTGACGTGAGATGGAAAGTGCTCGTTCCTCACCTCCGCTGAAGCCGCTGCGAATAACCCGCGGAGGGGAGAAACCGGAACAGCGCGATGTTATAAAATGCGGGAGGAAATCGACCACGGATGGCGAGAACTGCGCAACCACAACGGATCTGGAGTCACATCGGTTCTTATACTCTAGTCACATCCAGAGCTGCAAGGGGGTATCGTGTGGCCCATGAGGGGTCCCTACCAGCCTGCGCAGGGCTCCCCCTCCTGGCAGTCACAGCACCCTTACAAGCTGCGTGGGGGGAAGATAATGGGGCGGGACCATTAATCCTAATGTGCAAACCTCGACCGTCCAAGAGTGCGCAAAAGTTATCACAGCGGCTCCCGGATGGCAAATCTGCTGCTCCTTCTAACACTCTGAGTCGTTTGACTTATTGGTCGTCTTCGGGCTCTTTTACACGAACGTCATTTTGACACAAAGTAGGTGCGTCAAAAAACCGCATCTAGCAGAACCTGCGGCCTCCTACGGGGGCTTTCAGACGAACGGTTTTTTTAAGCACCAAAAGAATCGTACGTCAAAAGTGCAATAAACACGATTATTGGATGCAGAGATTTCTCTCCTATGGGAGCTGAGTGGCAAAGGGAGATGAAGGGAGTCGCCCGCCACGGGGAGTCCCTGTATGTCCCCCGCCACGGGGAGTCCCTGTATGTCCCCCGCCACGGGGAGTCCCTTCATGCCCCCCGCCACGGGGAGTCCCTGTATGTCCCCCGCCACGGGGAGTCCCTTCATGCCCCCCTCCACGGGGAGTCCCTTCATGCCCCCCGTCACGGGGAGTCCCTTCATGCCCCCCGCCACGGGGAGTCCCTTCATGCCCCCCGCCACGGGGAGTCCCTTCATGCCCCCGCCACGGGGAGTCCCTTCATGTCCCTCGCCACGGGGAGTCCCTTCATGTCCCCCGCCACGGGGAGTCCCTTCATGTCCCCCGCCACGGGGAGTCCCTTCATGTCCCCCGCCACGGGGAGTCCCTTCATGTCCCCCGCCACGGGGAGTCCCTTCATGTCCCCCGCCACGGGGAGTCCCTTCATGCCCCCCGCCACGGGGAGTCCCTGTATGCCCCCCGCCACGGGGAGTCCCTGTATGCCCCCCGCCACGGGGAGTCCCTGTATGCCCCCCGCCACGGGGAGTCCCTTCACGCCCCCCGCCACGGGGAGTCCCTTCACGCCCCCCGCCACGGGGAGTCCCTTCACGCCCCCCGCCACGGGGAGTCCCTTCACGTCCCCCGCCACGGGGAGTCCCTTCACGTCCCCCGCCACGGGGAGTCCCTTCACGTCCCCCGCCACGGGGAGTCCCTTCATGTCCACGGCAGAGGATTCCCCTCATGTCCACGGCAGGGGAGTCCCCTCATGTCCACGGCAGGGGAGTCCCTTCATGTCCCCCGCCACGGGGAGTCCCTTCATGTCCACGGTCCTCAGTCTGCATCAATCTTTTGTGTTGGCGTACGGTGGCCCGGTATGTGTAAGCCCCGCCCCCTGTTCGTGGCGGCGCAATGAATTATTGTTTTTGGTGCGTTGGCCTCATACTCTCAGACTTGATGCTATGTGAGAAGAGCTCCAAAGGTCGGTGCGTTTTCTGACCAGGTGGAGGCGCAATCACATAAGGTCATAGTCTAAAGCAGGTGGGCGACTACGCATGGGGGGTTCTGTCTATGGAGACCCCGCAGTCAGCTGTGAGATGGGGGCGCCAGTTATCAGAGTTCACAGTCACATGTTCTTGATGCCCGTTGCAACCAATCAGAGCGCAGCTTTCACTTTCCTTCAGTACAATAAGAAATGAAAGCTGCGCCCTGATTCGTTGCTCGGGGCAACAAGGACATGTGACCTGATACATGAAGGAAAACCCCTGCCGCCCCGAGCAACCAATCACAGAGCAGTTTTTATTTCTTATTGTTCTGAAGGAAAGTGAAAGCTGCGCTCTGATTGGTTGCTACGGGCAGCTTTGATAAATGCGGCTATTGTACGGGGTCTTTGGGGGAAGCTCTTCATACATTTGTTTCCTCCGGTGACACCTCTGTGCTAGTAGTGACGGCCTGTGGGTGGCGATTTCAGTGCCGCTCTTAGATAAGCGCCACTAGAATACAATTTGCCAAGCCTCTCTGCACTGTTGGCATCTTTGGCGCCTTCTGCTGAAATCCAGAGCGGCTAAAACCTGCCAGCGATCGCTGATATAATTTACCGCAGTTCTTGGCGTAAAATCTAGTACGGCCCCTTCCTGCCAAGCCCCACCCACTTCTTACAAAAACGGCGAGGGAGGCTGAAAACGCCAAAGTCACAGATTTGTGCGACTTGTGCAAAACTTTATGACTGTTTAATGGCAGAATTGGGGCGTTACAATGTTTATGCGTTTGATGGGTCCAGCCTGCTCTCAGCCCACCGCTGGTGTCCCCTGCGCCCGGCCGTCACTCAGAATACTCCCGACCGACGCTCTTTTCAGCATGTTTTATACACTTCCCCTTTAAGCCCATGAAGGTGGAGGTGCTCCCTGTATACCGCCTGCAGGCTGCTATATACCCCACCTCCCTGTCGGAGCGGCTTGAAGGACGCAGTCATCTGCTTTCTCGCAGCAGCGGCGCTCGTGACATTGTATGTTGTCTTGCCGGCGGTGTCACGTCAGTGTAAACACATGAAGCTTCCACATGTGTGCGGCAGAGGCGGCGCTCCAGCAATATGTCTGGGATCTGAGCGGCCGCGCCGCATTCTTCCGATCGGAGGAAAGTGCACAGATGTGTTCATAACCTAAACCTTCCCGGTCGGCGGCGCAGGAGGGAAGGCGTCTTTGTTATATCACCTCGCGGAGGATGCCGCGTCCTGACAATGATGTATGATGTGTTAGTGCGAAGCGCAATTTCTTAAACAAGTGCTGTAATTCGTTACAATTTACACGTGTTTCATGTTTCAGCTCACACGCGTCCGGGGAGAGAAAGTATGTTAAATGGATGACAAATGGCGTTTGGCTGCAGCGTCTCGCAGGCCGCGCTATTAATGGGGAGCACATTTCTGCCCGTGTGTTCGGTGATTACAAGGTTTCCCTCCTGCGTATCAGAAAGGAAATGACTTATATCTTGTCACAACATTTCAAGGAGCGCTCAGCGACCGCCGAACGGCGTCATCCCTCGTCAGCAGGAGATAGACGTGGAATCAGGGGCGCAGGAGGCGGGCAGCACGGCCGTAATCAGACCTACAGTGTCGGGCGCTCCGCTGCCATTGTCTTACGATTTTTTTTTTGGCTTCTGTGATTTTTCCACATAGTTTTTATCTGTTTATCGTGTAAAAACAAAACCGAACGTGAGGCGCCAAATGTGGTCATTACATGTCCTGCGCACTTTTATATGGTTACTGTAGTTACACGGATCTCGCCGCTGCGGCATTGATATGGAGCCTGTTATTACAAGGATCTGCGCTCCGGCTACAGCGAGGCCGATAATCGCGCCTCAAAGGCTCATTCACCGTCCCCTTGTTGTAGGACGCCGCGACCGCCACCGCCGCCGCTGAGACCTTCAGGTCGTCAGGCTCAGCCGTGGAATATGTTCTGTCCGCTGTGGCTACACCTGCTCCTAGCGCCAGACCCCTCGCATGCACCGCCACCCCCAAACATCCAATAATCCGGATCTCCCAGCAGGTTGCCGCAGCGGCATCGGTGCACGAGGGCTGCAAATATGTACACAACTGGAAGACCATCCAGCTTAAAGGGCCGGCACCCAACATTATAGAACTGGGGCCATCCCTATTATAACGCTGCAGAACCGATATAACCTCCAGGCATCATATATGTGATATCAGCCGCTCCTCTTCTAACGCTGCAGTACCGATATAACCTCCAGGCATCATATATGTGATATCAGCTGCTGCTCTTATAACGCTGCAGTACCGATATAACCTCCAGGCATCATAGATGTGATATCCGCCGCTGCTCTTATAACGCTCCGGTATATAACCGATTCCATCTTTGACCGTATAGTCAGTGACTATGATGACACTTGTCTTGTCCTCTGGGGGTTCCCTGTGTACATGTATTTATCAGGGTTCCAGCAGGACATTAGAGGAGTTCCCCTTTAAATGCTCCGTCTGGGGTCTGCAGCACCCAGGCCCCCCCATGTCCTGAGCTCTGGGGGGTCTGACCCGGTCAGACAGTCTATCTGCACACATGGCAGCCGGACGTCCACTCTGCTGAAATGTCACATTTTCTTGCATTGCCATGTAACCAAGATGAGTAGACGGTGGCCAAACCACACGGACATGAGTCAGGGGCATCATGGGAAGCCTCGAGAGAAACGCGTTCCCATCCAAACTAAAAAAAGCCCCGTATGAAATCCTGCCGGCGTCCAGTAAGTCGGGGCCTCCGGTCACAGGGACATTGCCAAACGAGCTGTGTGCAATAACAGGGTTTCAGAATGCAAACCTCTGGGTGAGAGGCGGCGGCGGCGCCCCTGATCTCCCCTCTGCGGCCCAGCGACGGCGAGCTGCTGTGATAACAGCCTCTATGATCAGCCGAGCTCCAGGGAGCAGCACATATGGAGCAAATATACCGCTATAATCCCACCGGCCCGGCAGGATATGAGCAAAATTGGGTAAATGCCGGTCGGCCAGAGCCAGAACGAGAACCTCAGATAATCCCCTTTAATCCCAGAGACAGAACTAGAGAGGGACCGAGATCCTACAGGCTGGAGGTTATATCAGTGCTGGAGCGTTATAAGACCGAGATCCTACAGGCTGGAGGTTATATCAGTGCTGGAGCGTTATAAGACCGAGATCCTACAGGCTGGAGGTTATATCAGTGCTGGAGCGTTATAAGACCGAGATCCTACAGGCTGGAGGTTATAAGCGGAGCGCGTGATATCAGTTACATACTCAGTGTCAAAGACAGAAGAAGCCATCGTTCTGCTGCAGACCCGGCATGCGGCTCCATCTCAGCAGATCTGTAAATGATGAGAGTTGTGGTGATTAGATGGACGGTCTTGTGGTTCCCCCTTTGGCCTATAAGAGGCTCCCGGAGGCTCCTTGTGTGTACTGACCTCTTCTTCCGCTTGTGTACGGCCTCTGACCCCCACTGTCGCACCCATTATATATACGGCCTCTGACCCCCACCGTCGCCCCCCATTACATGCACGGCCTCTGACCCCCACTGTCGCCCCCGTTACATGTACGGCCTCTGACCCCCACCGTCGTCCTCATTACATGTACGGCCTCTGACCCCCACCGTCGCCCTCAATACATGTACGGCCTCTGACCGCCCCCGTCGCCCCCGTTACATGTACGGCCTCTGACCCCCACCGTCACCCCCGTTACATGTACGGCCTCTGACACCCACCGTCGCCGCTGTTACATATATGGCCTCTGACCCCCACTGTCGCCCCCGTTACATGCACGGCCTCTGACCCCCACCATTGCCCCCGTTACATGCACGGCCTCTGACCCCCACGGTCGCCCCCCATTACATGTACGGCCTCTGACCCCCACAGTCGCCCCCGTTACATGCACAGTCTCTGACCCCCACCGTTGCCCCCGTTACATGCACGGCCTCTGACCCCCACCGTTGCCCCCATTACATGTACGGCCTCTGACCCCCACCGTCGCCCCCTTTACATGTACGGCCTCTGACCCCCACCGTCGCCCCCTTTACATGTACGGCCTCTGACCCCCACCGTCACCCCCTTTACATGTACGGCCCCTGACCCCCACCGTTGCCCCCATTACATGTACGGCCTCTGACCCCCACCTTCGCCCCCGTAACACGTACGGCCTCTGACCCCCACCGTCGCCCCCGTTACATGTACGGCCTCTGACCCCCACCGTCGCCCCCATTACATGTACCGCCTCTGACCCCCACCGTCACCCCCATTACATGTACGGCCTCTGACCCCCACCGTCACCCCCATTACATGTAGGACTCTGACCCCCACCGTTGCCCCCCATTACATGTACAGCCTCTGACCCCTACTGTCGCCCCCATTACATGTACGGCCTCTGACCCCCACCGTCGCCCCCGTTACATGTACGGCCTCTGACCCCCAGCGTCGCCCTCGTTACATGTACGGCCTCTGACCCCCACCGTCGCCCTCATTACATGTACGGCCTCTGACCTCCACCGTCGCCCCCGTTACATGTACGGCCTCTGACCCCCACCGTCGCCCCCGTTACATGTACGGCCTCTGACCCCCACCGTCACCCCCGTTACATGTACGGCCTCTGACACCCACCGTCGCCGCTGTTACATGTATGGCCTCTGACCCCCACTGTCGCCCCCGTTACATGCACGGCCTCTGACCCCCACCATTGCCCCCGTTACATGCACGGCCTCTGACCCCCACGGTCGCCCCCCATTACATGTACGGCCTCTGACCCCCACAGTCGCCCCCGTTACATGCACAGTCTCTGACCCCCACCGTCGCCCCCGTTACATGCACGGCCTCTGACCCCCACCGTTGCCCCCATTACATGTACGGCCTCTGACCCCCACCGTCGCCCCCTTTACATGTACGGCCTCTGACCCCCACCGTCGCCCCCTTTACATGTACGGCCTCTGACCCCCACCGTCACCCCCTTTACATGTACGGCCCCTGACCCCCACCGTTGCCCCCATTACATGTACGGCCTCTGACCCCCACCTTCGCCCCCGTAACACGTACAGCCTCTGACCCCCACCGTCGCCCCCGTTACATGTACGGCCTCTGACACCCACCGTCGCCCCCATTAAATGTACGGCCTCTGACCCCCACCGTCACCCCCATTACATGTACGGCCTCTGACCCCCACCGTCACCCCCATTACATGTAGGACTCTGACCCCCACCGTTGCCCCCCATTACATGTACAGCCTCTGACCCCTACTGTCGCCCCCATTACATGTACGGCCTCTGACCCCCACCGTCGCCCCCGTTACATGTACGGCCTCTGACCCCCACCGTCGCCCTCGTTACATGTACGGCCTCTGACCCCCACCATCGCCCTCATTACATGTACGGCCTCTGACCTCCACCGTCGCCCCCGTTACATGTACGGCCTCTGACCCCCACCGTCGCCCCCGTTACATGTACGGCCTCTGACACCCACCGTCGCCGCCGTTACATGTATGGCCTCTGACCACCACCGTCGCCCCCGTTACATGCACGGCCTCTGACCCCCACCATTGCCCCCGTTACATGCACGGCCTCTGACCCCCACGGTCGCCCCCATTACATGTACGGCCTCTGACCCCCACAGTCGCCCCCGTTACATGCACAGCCTCTGACCCCCACCGTCGCCCCCGTTACATGCACGGCCTCTGACCCCCACCGTCGCCCCCATTACATGTACGGCCTCTGACCCCCACCGTCGCCCCCCCCCCATTACATGTACGGCCTCTGACCCCCACCGTTGCCCCCGTTACATGCATGGCCTCTGACCCCCACCGTCGCCCCCGTTACATGCATGGCCTCTGACCCCCACCGTCGCACCCGTTACATGCACTGCCTCTGACCCCCACCGTTGCCCCCGTTACATGCACGCCCTCTGACCCCCACCGTCGCCCCCTTTACATGCACGGCCCCTGACCCCCACCGTTGCCCCCATTACATGTATGGCCTCTGACACCCACCGTCGCCCCCTTTACATGTACGGCTTCTGACCCCCACTGTCGCCCCCTTTACATGTACGGCCTCTGACCCCCACCCTCACCCCCTTTACATGTACGGCCCCTGACCCCCACCGTTGCCCCCATTACATGTACGGCCTCTGACCCCCACCTTCGCCCCCGTAACACGTACGGCCTCTGACCCCCACCGTCGCCCCCGTTACATGTACGGCCTCTGACACCCACCGTCGCCCCCCTTACATGTACGGCCTCTGACCCCCACCGTCACCCCCATTACATGTACGGCCTCTGACCCCCACCGTCACCCCCATTACATGTAGGACTCTGACCCCCACCGTTGCCCCCCATTACATGTACAGCCTCTGACCCCCACTGTCGCCCCCATTACATGTACGGCCTCTGACCCCCACTGTCGCCCCCGTTACATGTACGGCCTCTGACCCCCACCGTCGCCCTCATTACATGTACGGCCTCTGACCCCCACCGTCGCCCTCATTACATGTACGGCCTCTGATCCCCACCGTCGCCCCCGTTACATGTACGGTCTCTGACACCCACCGTCGCCGCCTTTACATGTATGGCCCCTGACCCCCACCGTTGCCCCCGTTACATGTACGGCCTCTGACCCCCACCGCCGCCCCCGTTACATGCACGGCCCCTGACCCCCACCGTTGCCCCCATTACATGTACGGCCTCTGACCCCCACCGTTGCCCCCGTTACATGTATGGCCTCTGACCCCCACCGTCGCCCCCTTTACATGCACGGCCCCTGACCCCCACCGTTGCCCCTATTACATGTACGGCCTCTGACCCCCACCGTCGCCCCCGTTACATGTACGGCCTCTGACCTCCACCGTGGCCTCCGTCTGCAGTGATGTTGTGAACGATGAAGCTGGATGCCACGGAGGGGAACCGGATGTCTTCAGTGGTGAGTCCAGGTTTAGTTTGGGCACTGAAGACGGCCGTGTTTGTGTCTGTAGACCTCAGGGTGACACCTCAATCCTGCCCCCTGCTGGTGTGATGGTCTGCGAGGCCATCGCATATGACAGTCAGTCCCCCTAGTGGTGGTACGAGGGACAATGACCGTTCAGCGATATGTTCAGGACATCCTGCAGCCACATGTGTTCCTCTCCAGCAGGATAATGCTCGGCCGCACACACAAGGGGGTCACAGGAGCCCCCCAACATTGTCACACTGCGTGGCTGCCCGGTCACCAGGTTTATCACCAACAGAACACGTATGGGACCATCTGGGACAACTTCAACAGCCTACGAGTTTGCACGATCTAGAGGCTCAGTTACAGCTAATGTGGAGCGATATGGCGCAGGATACCAGACAGAACCTATATGCCTCCATGTCCACCCGTATCACATCTTGTATCCAAGCTAGAGGTGGTACAACAGGGTACTAGAGCCTCCACGCCAGCCTGTATCACATCTTGTATACAAGCTAGAGCCTCCATGCCTGCCTGTATCACATCTTGTATCGAAGCTAGAGGCGGTACAACAGGGTACTAGAGCCTCCATGCCTGCCCGTATCACATCTTGTATCCAAGCTAGAGGTGGTACAACAGGGTACTAGAGCCTCCATGCCTGCCCATATCACATCTTGTATCCAAGCTAGAGGTGGTACAACAAGGTACTAGAGCCTCCATGCCCGCCTGTATCACATCTTGTATCCAAGCTAGAGGTGGTACAGCAGGGTACTAGAGCCTCCATGCCCGCCTGTATCACATCTTGTATCCAAGCTAGAGGTGGTACAGCAGGGTACTAGAGCCTCCATGCCCCCTGTATCACATCTTGTATCGAAGCTAGAGGCGGTACAACAGGGTACTAGAGCCTCCATGCCCAGCTGTATCACATCTTGTATCCAAGCTAGAGGTGGTACAACAGGGTACTAGAGCCTCCATGCCTGCCCATATCACATCTTGTATCCAAGCTAGAGGTGGTACAACAAGGTACTAGAGCCTCCATGCCTGCCCATATCACATCTTGTATCCAAGCTAGAGGTGGTACAACAAGGTACTAGAGCCTCCATGCCCGCCTGTATCACATCTTGTATCCAAGCTAGAGGTGGTACAGCAGGGTACTAGAGCCTCCATGCCCCCTGTATCACATCTTGTATCGAAGCTAGAGGCGGTACAACAGGGTACTAGAGCCTCCATGCCTACCCGTATCACATCTTGTATCCAAGCCAGAGGCGGTACAACAGGGTACTAGAGCCTCCATGCTCGCCCATATCACATCTTATATCCAAGCTAGAGGTGGTACAACAGGGTACTAGAGCCTCCATGCCCCCTGTATAACATCTTGTATCGAAGCTTGAGGTGGTACAACAGGGTACTAGAGCCTCCATGCCCACCTGTATCACATCTTGTATCGAAGCTAGAGGCAGTACAACAGGGTACTAGAGCCTCCATGCCTGCCCATATCACATCTTATATCCAAGCCAGAGGCGGTACAACAGGGTACTAGAGCCTCCATGCCCCCTGTATCACATCTTGTATCCAAGCTAGAGGTGGTACAACAGGGTACTAGAGCCTCCATGCTCGCCCATATCACATCTTGTATCCAAGCTAGAGGCGGTACAACAGGGTACTAGAGCCTCCATGCCCGCCCGTATCACATCTTGTATCCAAGCTAGAGGCGGTACAACAGGGTACTACAGCCTCCATGCCCGCCCGTATCACATCTTGTATCCAAGCCAGAGGCGATACAGAGTACTAGAGCCTCCATGCCCGCCCGTATCACATCTTGTATCCAAGCTAGAGGCGGTACAACAGGGTACTACAGCCTCCATGCCCCCTGTATCACATCTTGTATCGAAGCTAGAGGCGGTACAACAGGATACTAGAGCCTCCATGCCTGCCCATATCACATCTTGTATCCAAGCTAGAGGTGGTACAACAGGGTACTAGACCTCCATGCCTGCCCATATCACATCTTGTATCCAAGCTAGAGGTGGTACAACAAGGTACTAGAGCCTCCATGCCCGCCTGTATCACATCTTGTATCCAAGCTAGAGGTGGTACAGCAGGGTACTAGAGCCTCCATGCCCCCCGTATCACATCTTGTATCCAAGCTAGAGTCCTCTAGGGGAGGGATGCTACTGACAAGGAGTGTGTATGATGTCTCTCTTAAGGTTATATCAGTACTGGAGCATTATAAGAGGAGCTGACATCAGTCACACATATGATAATCCTCACCTATATACTCCTGTCTCTCTGGATACCCCGTTATCACATGGGGGGGGGGGGGGGGGCTCTTTCTTTGGCATTGCAGACTTCCTGCTGTCAGTGGAGGATAAGGAGGCAGATAAGATGCTACATGATCTCACATTTCAACAGCTGGAAGAAGGGGCGGCCGGGGATGGGGGGGCAGATAAAGCCATATGAGAAGCCGCTCCACGGGAGACTCTGGGAAATGTCTCATCCTGCACTTTTATCATCACCGCAGAGCTTGTGGGGAAAGTGCAGAGGCTGCAAGAAGGGAGGCGAGGAGGACATAACATAGGGAGCAAGGAGGCCAACAGTGAGACTGGAAGAATGGAGGTCACTTACAAGAGTGGGGAGCAAGGGGACCACATGCTATAACATAGGGAGCAAGAGGACCACATGCTATAACATAGAGAACCAGAGGACCACATGCTATAACATAGGGAACCAGAGGACCACATGCTATAACATAGGGAGCAAGAGGACCACATGCTATAACATAGGGAACCAGAGGACCACATGCTATAACATAGGGAGCCAGAGGACCACATGCTATAACATAAGGAGCAAGAGGACCACATGCTATAACATAGGGAGCAAGAGGACCACATGCTATAACATAGGGAGCAAGAGGACCACATGCTATAACATAGGGAGCAAGAGGACCACATGCTATAACACAGGGAGCAAGAGGACCACATGCTATTACATAGGAAGCAAGAGGACCACATGCTATAACACAGGGAGCCAGAGGACCACATGCTATAACATAGGGAGCAAGAGGACCACATGCTATAACACAGGGAGCAAGAGGACCACATGCTATTACATAGGAAGCAAGAGGACCACATGCTATAACATGGGGAGCAAGAGGACCACATGCTATAACATGGGGAGCAAGAGGACCACATGCTATAACACAGGCAGCCAGAGGACCACATGCTATAACACAGGGAGCAAGAGGACCACATGCTATTACATAGGAAGCAAGAGGACCACATGCTATAACATGGGGAGCAAGAGGACCACATGCTATAACATAGGGAGTAAGGAGGCCAACAGTAAAACTGGAAGAATGGAGGTCACTTACAAGAGTGGGAAGCAAGAGGACCACATGCTATAACATAGGGAGCAAGAGGGCCGCATTCTATAACATAGGGAGCCAGGGGACCACATGCTATAACATAGGGAGCCAGAGGGCCACATGTTATAAGATAGGGAGCAAGAGGACCACATGCTATAACATAGGGAGCCAGGGGACCACATGCTATTACATAGGGAGCAAGAAGGCCGCATTCTATAACATAGGGAGCCAGGGGACCACATGCTATAACATAGGGAGCCAGAGGGCCACATGCTATAAGATAGGGAGCAAGAGGACCACATGCTATAACATGAGGAGCAAGTGGATCACATGCTGTAACGTAAGGAGCAAGAGAACCACATGCTATACCATAGGGAGCAGGAGGACCACATGCTATAACATAGGGAGCAAGGAGGACCACATGCTATAACATAGGGAGCAAGAGGACCACATGCTATAACATAGCGAGGAAGGAGGCCACATGCTATAATATAGGGAGGAAGAAATCCACATGCTATAACATAGGGAGCAAGGAGGCCACATGCTATAACATAAGGAGCAAGAGGACCACATGCTATAATGTAGGGAGCAAGAGGACCACATGCTATAACAGGGAGTAAGAGGACCACATGCTATAACAAACGGAGCAAGAGGACCACATGCTATAACAGGGAGTAAGAGGACCACATGCTATAACAGGGAGTAAGAGGACCACATGCTATAACAAAGGGAGCAAGAGGACCACATGCTATAACATAGGGAGCAAGGGGATCACATGCTATAACATAGGGAGCAAGGGTATCACATGCTATAACATAGGGAGCAAGAGGGCCACATGCTATAACATAGGGAGCCAGAGGGCCACATGCTATAACATAACCACAGCCTAAACACAAAGATAAATCTTCTTCTTTTTCAGGCTCATTCGGTTGTTGGTCTCATAGTGCCAGGGCTCATGGTGGGCACACTTCTTACTGACACTTGGGATCAGCACTGAGAAGAGGAGGAGCGGAGCTGACTACAAGAGGTAAGTATATGGCTAATGTTACTGGGACTACTGAGGGGATTAATATTACTACTGGGGCTAATGTGGGGTTAATTATTACTGGGGCCACTGTGGAGGTAATATTACTGAGAGGGTTAATAGTACTGGGGCTACTGTGGGGTTAATATTATTACTGGGGCTACTGAGGGGTTAATATTACTAATGGGGCTACTGTTGGGTTATTATTTTTACTGGGGCCACTATGGGGGTCACTATTACTACTGAGGCCACTATGGGGGTCACTATTACTACTGAGGCCACTGTGGGGGTCACTATTACTACTGAGGCCACTGTGGGGGTTGCTATTACTACTGGGGCCACCAATATAGGGGTCAGTATTACTACTGGGGCCACAATAGGGGTCAGTATTACTACTGGGGCCAATATAGGGGGTCACTATTACTACACGGGGCAGATTTGCTGCGGTATTTACAGTAGCAGCAAAGTAGATGGGATTTTGAAAATCATCCACACACTGTAAAAAAATCTGCACAAAACCCCCGTGTGGACGCCGACATGAGTTGCGGGATTTAAGTTAGATAGTGCCTGGACCATGGAAGGTGAAGGGTCAACCGTGGACTCAGTATTGTTAGATTATTGTTCAGTTCCATCTTTGGGATGGTACATTCCGGTTCCTCCATCCGTTATATCCAGAATGCGACATTTCCATAAGGATCGATGAGGCCACCTACAAGCCGGGCTGCGATAACATGGGGTAGCGGTCGTAGGACCACATGGTTCGGGGTCTAGGCTTTACACACTGGTGGAAACCAAAAGTGTGACACCCCGACAGGTGGAGAGAAGTGACGACGCTTGGATGGAAGTCTCTGCATATGAAGGTACTTAGAAACCAGATGACGGCCGTGTATTCCGGTACTGTCACACGTAGCAGATCGTTCACCCGGACAAACAATGTCGCAGGTCGCTCATTCGCTCGGGCCTTCAGCCTAAACACAAAGTGTGCCTACCGGGGCTCATGGTGGGCACACTTCTTACTAACACCTGTTCCAAGGGCTCATGGTGGGCACACTTCTTGCTGACACCCGTACCGGGCCTCATAGTGGGTACACTTCTTACTGTCACCCATACCGAGGCTCATGGTGGGCACACTTCTTGCTGTCACTCGTACTGGGGCTCATGGTGGGCACACTTCTTGCTGTCACCCGTACTGGGGCTCATGGTGGGCACACTTCTTGCTGACACCTGTACCGGGGCTCATGGTGGGCACACTTCTTACTAACACCTGTTCCAAGGGCTCATGGTGGGCACACTTCTTACTGACACCTGTACCGGGGATCATGGTGGGCACACTTCTTGCTGACACCCGTACCGAGGCTCATGGTGGGCGCACTTCTTGCTGTCACCCGTACTAGGGCTCATGGTGGGAACACTTCTTGCTGTCACCCGTACTGGGGCTCATGGTGGGCACACTTCTTGCTGACACCCTTACTAGGGTTAATGATGGGCACACTTCTTACTGACACCCGTACTGGGGCTCATGATGGGTACACTTCTTACTGACACCCGTACCAGGGCTCATGATGGGCACATTTCTTACTGACACCCGTACTAGGGTTAATGATGGGCACAGTTCTTACTGACACCTATACTGGGGCTCATGATGGGCACACTTCTTGCTGTCACCCGTACTGGGGCTCATGATGAGCACACTTCTTACTGACACCCGTACTGGGGCTCATGATGGGCACACTTCTTGCTGTCACCCGTACTGGGGCTCATGATGGGCACACTTCTTGCTGTCACCCGTACCGAGGCTCATGATGGGCACACTTCTTACTGACACCCGTACTGGGGCTCATGATGGGCACACTTCTTGCTGTCACCCGTACCGAGGCTCATGATGGGCACACTTCTTACTGACACCCGTACCGAGGCTCATGATGGGCACACTTTTTACTGACACCCGTACCGAGGCTCATGATGGGCACACTTCTTGCTGTCACCCGTACCGAGGCTCATGATGGGCACACTTCTTACTGACACCCGTACTGGGGCTCATGATGGGCACACTTCTTACTGACACCCGTACTGGGGCTCATGATGGGCACACTTCTTACTGACACCTGTACCCAAGAGTAACAACTGCTGATTTCTTCAGCTCTCCTCTGGTTGACCCTCTATAGATCTCCCTGGCATCATGAAGTTTCCCCCAGTCTATTATATATGTGACTATATATTGTCTCTGACATTTCCCTCGTAGGATGATGAAGCGCCATCAGCTGGTGATGGTTACAGTGGCGGCCGGCAGCACCGCAGCTATTATCCCAATGACCGTGAATTTCCCAACTCTGAGGCGACCACAAGACATCCCAGAAGGCGTCAGAAGATTGGGGGCGAAACTTTCCCACTGAGCTCGCTGCTCCTGATGAAGTTGGCTGTCGGGCAGTGGAAGAGGAAATGTTCAGACGGATCGCCTGGGAACACCGCAGAGGGGATTGCAAAATCCAACCATTTATTTGGGGGGGGGGGGGGGGGGTTGTGGCCGGCGGGGGCCGAGGCCAAAGAGCAGCCTTGGAAGTTCTGTCTCTCGGAGAGCTGGACATGACGTCTGAAGAGCGAGCTCCCTGCGAGCCCATGATCTGTAGTCTGGAGAATGCGACAGGCAAGAAGTTCCTGACATCTGCGGAGGCGGCAGGTTATTATCTGCCGGAGATAAATAATAACATATCCCTCTCCGCGGTTCTATAGGAGCAATCACATCTATAGGTTCTGAGGAGTCGCTCCTGGGTCCTAGTGCTAGTCATACCTGTTCCCGACACCCAGAGGTGACACTGAGCCACAAGGCAAAACCTGTACCAGGATCCCCAACCTATCATGTGCCATTTATAATACTGGTGTGGCAGA
Organism: Eleutherodactylus coqui; assembly: GCA_035609135.1. Taxonomy (NCBI): domain Eukaryota; kingdom Metazoa; phylum Chordata; class Amphibia; order Anura; family Eleutherodactylidae; genus Eleutherodactylus; species Eleutherodactylus coqui. The sequence continues at coordinate 3,895,582 of CM069415.1, forward strand.
AGGACCACTGAGCCCCCTGGGGCCCTCAGCCAGTGACATCACGCTCCACCAAGCCACAGATTATTAGGAAAAACCATCTCATTATGGAGATGATGTAGGGGGTCATACGAGCAATGTACCCTGCGAGAAAGTATGCAGAGGTGATAAATTGCATATGACAGGCGAAGCAAACAACTTTAATAATACAGCTGGGTCCCTCTAAATAAGTCAGTCACCATATACTGGTCAGCTCTACACAGTCATAGTGATTACAGTGCAGTTACCTCCAGTCATAGTGATTACAGTGCAGTTACTTCCAGTCATAGTGATTACAGTGCAGTTACCTCCAGTCATAGTGATTACAGTGCAGTTACTTCCAGTCATAGTGATTACAGTGCAGTTACCTCCAGTCATAGTGATTACAGTGCAGTTACTTCCAGTCATAGTGATTACAGTGCAGTTACCTCCAGTCATAGTGATTACAGTGCAGTTACTTCCAGTCATAGTGATTACAGTGCAGTTACCTCCAGTCATAGTGATTATAGTGCAGTTACTTACAGTCATAGTGATTACAGTGCAGTTACCTCCAGTCATAGTGATTACAGTGCAGTTACTTACAGTCATAGTGATTACAGTGCAGTTACCTCCAGTGATCACAGGTGATGTATTCTCTGACTGGACTCATCTGTGGCCCCACTCACTTATAGTGCTCCCTTTGTAGACTCACTTACTTATAACTGCGGTTCTAACTTTTTTTTAATCCCCTCTCTGTGGTTCCACTCACTTTTAGTACTTTCTTTGTGGAATCAATCCGGGGACCTCCTGCGCTCCAGTCGGTAGCTCTTACTACTGAGCCATCCAGCTTGTGGACAGTCCTCCGGCATGACTCTCGGCCTTATTCCTTGATCCCAGGTATCTAGTCTCTGCCTCCTGGTCATGTCCCCCTTCTGACTACTCCCCACACCGGTGGCTGCTTGACCTGAGGCTCCAATCTAGAGCCAACTTTTGATGCCCCCTTTATGGCCCTACTTAATTATGGTGCCCCCTCTATGGTCCCACTTTGTAATAGTGCCTTTCGCCCAGCAGCAGTAAGACCATGTTCATCTGACACGCAGGAGGGCCGGACATGGTGCTCTGTAGAGGAGGATGACATGATCCCTGGCCCTGACTCTGGTTATCCCCCTTTACAGACTGTGGCGGTACAACCCTCATTATCCGGGACGGTCCTGCTGAATCCGAGATGGTTGGGAGGTATAATATGCCATTCAGAGCCTGTGGAAAGCTGGGTGCAACCTAAAGAGCAGTGCGATGAGAGCCGCTAGTGGTAGGTGGTCTCCCATCATCAGTATATACAGACCCCACACAAGAGGACGACTCAGGGGGCTGCAGTTTTCAGGGGTTGGTATGACTTTAGGGGCACATTTGCAGGGTGAACCTGTCACAAGGGGTGTCAGGCAGCTGCTTATCTCCTGTATTATGTGTCACTTCCACAGAAGGTGGGAAGTGGAGGGAGCCGCATTCCTGCTCGCTGCCCTCCTCCTCCTCCTTATGGCCATTTCACGGCTCGCTGGGCGCAGTCACTCTGCAGCTCCCCGTGATGCTATCTGTCACCCTTTCATCCACTCTAGAAGTATTTTACTGCTTCTGACAACCGCTGTGGCAGGACTTGTGATGGCCATAGTGGTTGTCATCCAGCTTTTTCTGACCCCTGAATGGCACATCTGCCTGTTTACGCCGTAGGGGATGTAATACCGCAGTGGGAAGACCTGTCTGACAACTCCTGCGGGGGCTATGAAGGCGGCCATGGAGGTTGTCACTGCGCTGGCCCTAATAACAGGTACAAAGAACGACTGAGCTGAGGACGTTACTGGGAAATGATCAGATTTTAGGGGGAAACACCCGAGCCCCCCGAGGAGGGAGAAATATGGGTGGATGGATGGATGGATGGAGCGCGGTCACGGCCGACTGTGCTCCTTGCTGTGGCCGCAGTGTGAGAAATCAGCCTCATCCCCCGTCAGCGGATATGTGTATCTATTAATACATTGTAATCACCACTAATTACTGCTTATTACAGGACTGGAAGCTCCTCCCACAACAGCCACTACTCCGGCCCCAGGGGCCATCTTCTCCTAGGTAGCTCTGCTCTAGTCCAAGCTTAACCCTTTCATCACTAAGGGTCGTTGATGCGGCTGCGTCACATTCCGCAGTTCCGTATTCCCACTTTCTGACGGATCTACGTGGCGGCTGGTTTTTGCGGGACGCGCTGTATTTTTCAATGGTACTATTTATTCTACCACAGACAGCATTGGAAGGCTTCAACATTTCTAATGAGGCCAAGTGGGATAAACCAACAATCGCGCCTTTTTCAGTGGGGCGGGATGTATTCTTATGGTGTTCATGATGCAATAAAGACGTTGTCTTTATCCTGCGAGCACAAGAGCGCCTCCTTATACCGTCTCCATACAGTGAAACCTCAAAAGGTAAAAAACGCCCTCAGAAGAAGCCGTCATATTGCGGCAGATCTGTAATGATGGGAGTTGTGGTGATTAGATGGACGGTCTTGTGGTTCCCCCCTTGGCCTATAAGAGGCTCTCGGAGGCTCCTTGTGTGTAGTGACTTCTTCTTCCGCTTGTAGAGCTTGTTGGCCACTAGACGCCTCTACGACGCAGAGGAGAGATTTCACCCCGTTACCAGAGGGGGCGCATTATTAGGGTGTGAGAAGCTGGATGGTCGTATCCATGAATTGTTCCCCACCGACCTTTCTGACCAGACTGTTAGGGGGTGTTGGGACCAGTGGATGGGGCACACAAGGTGACTGGGCTCAGGACGCCCCCTACAGACCACCAGTAGGGAGGAGTGTCTGACCAGACTGTTAGGGGGTGTTGGGACCAGTGGATGGGGGCACACAAGGTGACCGGGCTCAGGACGCCCCCTACAGACCACCAGTAGGGAGGAGTGTCTGACCAGACTGTTAGGGGGTGTTGGAACCAGTGGATGGGGGCACACAAGGCGACTGGGCTCAGGACGCCCCCTACAGACCACCAGTAGGGAGGAGTGTCTGACCAGACTGTTAGGGGGTGTTGGGACCAGTGGATGGGGGCACACAAGGTGACCGGGCTCAGGACACCCCCTACAGACCACCAGTAGAGAGCAGCGTCCGACCAGACTGTTAGAAGGTGTTGGGACCAGTGGATGGGGGCACACAAGGTGACCGGGCTCAGGACGCCCCCTACAGACCACCAGTAGGGAGGAGCGTCTGACCAGACTGTTAGGGGGTGTTGGGACCAGTGGATGGGGGCACACAAGGTGACCGGGCTCAGGACGCCCCCTACAGACCACCAGTAGAGAGGAGCGTCTGTCCAGACTGTTAGGAGGTGTTGGGACCAGTGGATGGGGGCAACAAGGTGACCTGGCTCAGGATGCCCCGACAGACCACCAGTAGAGAGGAGCGTCTGGTCACCCCTAGTGGTGGCATGAGAAACAATGACAGCTCAGCGATATGTTCAGGACATCATGCGGCCACATGTGTTCCTCTAATGGTGGCCTCCAAGAAGCAGCAAGATAATGCTCAGCCGCACACACAAGGGGGTCACAGGAAGTCCCCTTAACGTTGCCACACTACCATGACTGCCCGGTCGCCAGATTTATCACTAATAGCACATGTATGGGATCATCTGGGATGCCAACTTCTACAGCCTCCATGCCCGTCTGTATCACATCTTGTATCCAAGCTAGAGGCGGTACAACAGGGTACTAGAGCCTCCATGCCCGCCTGTATCACATCTTGTATCCAAGCTAGAGGCGGTACAACAGGGTACTAGAGCCTCCATGCCTGCCCGTATCACAATATGTTTTCTCTACAGAACTGGAAGTGTCAGACTATTATTAGGCTTAGTGGTCAGTGTGCAGGGAGGGGGAGGAGGTGAGCTGTGACTATTGTGAATGGTGGATCCTGTGTTATCTCTACATAGGTGTCTCCTCTCAATGTAATCCTGCCTGTACAGGGAGTGGAGGAGGTGAGCTGTGACTATTGTGAATGGTGGATCCTGTGTTATCTCTACATAGGTGTCTCCTCTCAGTGTAATACTGCCTGTACAGGGAGGGGAGGAGGGGAGCTGTGACTATTGTCAATGGTGGGTCCTGTGTTATCTATATATAGGTGTCACCTCTCAGTGTGATCCTGCCTGTGATGATGGCTGAGAAGTTTCCTCTACAGAACAGGAAAGTGTCAGACTAGTATTAGGTTTAGTAGTCAGTGTGCAGGGAGGAAGGAGGTGAACTGTGTCAGACTGTTAGTCCTAGTGGTCAGTGCGGGAACTGCAGGCTATTAGGATAATTATAATTATAGCTCACAGCATCAAAAATAAAAAAAATCCTGATTAATTCTTTAAAATGTTTAACATAAAGGTTTATACAACTTTCTTTATAAAGGGAGCTCATAGCAGTTGTCAGCTCCCATCCCCCGCTCATGCACATTATATTACTCACCAGGGGGCGACACTGTGTAAAGTATAGGACATTGCTAGTGATGTGCGAGGTATGCTATAGGTCATCCCGCTCCAGCGGTTCCTCTGTGAGTTCTGACCGCGTTCTCTCATAATGGAGGATGATTTCTCTCTCCCAAGTAATAAGTTATCTGGATGCGTAAATCCGTCCTCGTAAATCCTGCGCAATATTTACTCAGGGCAGAATTACACTTGGAATTTCTTGCTTTATTTGGGTTCCTGCGCAGGTTGCAGTGATCCAAGCCGACGCTGAGGTCGCCTGAGGAGTTGGTTAATGAAGGTGGCATTGGCTGGGTGACCCTCACATACCAGGGCGGGCAGCGCCAGTGTGGGCAGATAACCAGTCATTAATGGACATTATAAGACTCATTGATTTCATCTTCTTTCTATTTTCTGCTTTATTACCTACCGTTAATTAGCTGCCAGCGCCATCGCTGGTGCCGGATGGCAGAACAGAGGCGCCCGAGGCCCCCGGGAGGGGCAATCACAGGCTCCATTAATTAACAGATTGCAGATAATTTATTTCACGTCATTCCTCTGCCCGTGTGAATATTTTCTCCAGTGTCCGTGCAAAATATGTAGCGCAGGCCGTGTGCTGTGCGATGCGTGTCGCGCCCCAGAAGCCTTAGGGCGCCTTCACACAAGTGTGTGCGCAACATACTTGCACTATGAAGGTTGATTTGCATGTGTCTATGCATTTTACCCCACGGTTTTACGCTGCATTTCACGCATCCCCTTGCGTATTGCATGCAGATTTGTACAACCCCCATAGATTTCTATGGGGTCCCTCCTACGCAAATGTGCACAACATAGAGCAGGTTCGCAGTAAACATCACAATTGTACAAGTGCAATATTGGTCTGAGTTTGGTCAACCGTAAGCAGCGCCTATTCGCTTAAAGGGTTGTACGCATGCGGCCTTTTTTTAAACTCAGACTGCTAGTCGATGTTTGAGAATAGCGCAGGTCAGCGGAGAGCACGAAGACACCCGTGTGTCTGTACCTTAAGGCTGGAGTCACACAGGTGAGGGCGATATAAGAAATTCGGACCAATATCACACTTGAAATCCTGCGATTTCAGCTGCGAACGAGATATATTTTGCAGGTAAAACGCATTGCATCACATCACTGCCATACGCCAAATATCTCCTAAGGCGGAGTTTACATACTTTGGTTGTTTTATGCCAGCAGCGGGTATGACTGTCCGCACAGTGAGTCATGTGATGCCATTGATTCGATACAAAACCTCGTCACCGGTTTTTGCATCAGTTTCCCTCACTGCAATGTCGGAGAGGAAAAAAACGGATGAATGGACACATGTGAAAAGCAACAATGTAGCAACATTTACCAAACACTAATGACTTGCTACAAGCTATCCTATATTAACAAAAGCCATTGAAAAGACCCGAAAAGGTTTTCTGCCACAGTTTATGTAACAAAGTGTCAAGTTAAACATCGCTACAGGCGTACGACAGATGCCACGCTGTGATCAAACCCAGGCGATTACGATTGTAGCGATTGCATAGAGTGATGAATAATATTTTGTTGGCTGACCGGTCCTAATCTGTGGCGGGCCACACAATGCTGTTAACCCTTGTTTGCCTGGATCATTTGGCAGCAGTCAGGGAGTTTATTATTTCCCTGCAGTGTGTGAATGAATTGTCAGATTTCTCCGCTCTGACCCCGCCACGTCGTCAGGGAATAGACCTCACAAGTAGAGTCGTGAGTGGCGTACACTCGTGTTACCGGAAGATTCTATCGATACGGAATAACTGATGTGAGCCGGAGCTCCACACCAGCAGGGAACAGCAAACAATTAGCTCCTATTTACACATCACTATAATGAGCCTAATTGTCTTCAGCCCCAACATGAAGGGAGTTCATTGCCAACCCTTCCTGTATCAGCCCATCCAGCAGTAGTTGTCAGCTGTGCGCTGATACAATGTGAGCGCTACAATGATACAAAGTAGCAAACGGTGACATGATGGAATAGATTCAATGATACAAAGTAGTAAATGCTGACATGATGGAAGCGCTTCTTCAGATAGACTATTTGTGGATGCAAAAACTGTGCGCAAAACACAGAGAATGTAACCCATTTATTTCAATGGATTTATTCTCAATTCCTTCTTTTGCGCACCTATTTCTCGCACGTGCATCTAAATACGACCTGCTTTATTTTCCTGTTTATTTGTGCCCAAAGAGACCTCATTAGGCTGAATAGCCCTTTAAATCAGGGCCGGGGGTGTTGTGTGCGCCTGTGAACAGTCCCTGCATGCACAAAACGTACAGTACTATGCGCCAATGTGTGCAAATCAACCTCGTTCGCTGTGCGAATACATTGCGCTGAGCACATACACTGAAGAAGCCCTTAAACACAATGATACATTGTAATATGAACATGGATGGATGCATGGGAACACGACCTCCAATCAGCATCTACAAGATGTAGCAACGCTAATTACTTGCAGCAACGAGTTATCTTATATTAACGCTACAAAAGCCATTGAAAAGGTTCTGTGCCGCAGTTTATGTAACAGAATGTCGAGTTAAACTTTGCTACGTGTGTGCGATGGATATGACGCCGCAATCGATACACAATTCCTGGCGATTTCTTCTGTAGTGATTAGATACAGTAATGAAAAAGAATACACAGTGATAGGGCTCTTTCACACGAGCGTAGCGATTTTTGGTTGGCCGTGTCATGGCCACAGTGCGACTAAAAATCGTGTCAATTGGCGCACAAATCTACAGTTTGTGCGCCTGTTCAGACGGCCCAGATCTGGCGCATATACGCAGAGCTAAACTGCGACCCCTTTCTGCCTTCTCCCCTTATCTCGGCAAGGGAAGGGTCGGGGCGGGAGCTAGTGTGTAAGCTTCTGCCCCTTGTCGGCTGCCAGCAGTGGGAGGGGGTGGGACAAAAAGGGAGCTTAGCAACTAGATCCCTCCCCCTCCTATTGCAAACAGCCGGCAAGGGGCGGAGAGGAGGAGGGAAGGGGGTGGGAGTTGAGCAGTCACACTGCTAAACTCCCTCCCACAAGCTACCATAGGCTCCCAAAGGAATCTATGGGAGTCGCTGTCGTATTCTGGCCGGGAAGATAGTTCCTGAATAGAGATGAGCAAGCACGCTCGGATACAACAGTTACTCGAGCGAGCGTCTCTCTTCTCGAGTAACTGCTTACTGGTCCGAGCAGGCTCAGGTAAGGCGGTGGGGGTGAGTGGGGGGCAGCGCGTGTTAGCGGGGGATAGAGAGAGAGAGATCTCTCTCACTCTCCCCCCCCTCCCCCGAGCCTGCTCGGACTAGTAAGCAGTTACTCGAGAAGAGAGATGCTCGCTTGAGTAACTGCTTTATCCGAGCGTGCTCGCTCATCTCTATTCAGGAACTATCTTTCCTGGCCGGTGTAAAAGCACCCAGCCGAAAGGCGCACCGTATGCGCTATCTTGGCCGGCTGGGCACTTTTACACCACGGGAATACGCCCATCTGAACTGATACATTGTAAACCAATGCATCAGATGGGCAGCGTATATCAGCCGGCCGTGATGATATACTCTCATGTGAATGAAGCCATACGATGTAATATATACAACCATGTAAAGTAATAGATACACAGTGATACAATGTAATATGTAGATTGATACAAAGTCATACAACGTAATCTGCTAGATGATACATTCCCACACATGGATGGGGCCCGTTGACAGGGCTAAACCTTGTTTGAATTCTCAGCACAAGCCAGTGGCACGCCTGTGGATCTCTGCGACGGCTTTAGGAATCTGTGCATTAAATCCGCGTCAGCTTCTGCCATGTGAACATACGCTTACATTGCAGTTTCTTGTTGGTAAGTGAAGAGTTAAAGCTGAGCTCTTGCTGAGCGCACTGACAATGAACACTGCTCCCTGCTGTCACCTCCGTGTAATGATAGATCTGATCCCCTCCCCCAACAATTCTGCAAACAGACACCTGGTTTGTAGGGGCCATAACAGAAAGGAATTGAAAATATTGACATTTGTGGTCGGTGACGCGCGGCGCCGGGAGACCCCGCAGATCAAAGCTGAAGGGGGAATACTCTCATGGTTTCTGGGAATCACAGGCAGCAAAAAGGATCTTGGGGAGAAATCAGTGTTATTTCATAATGAGCGAAAATAGCGTTCACAGCCAAAAACCAGGCAGCAACTTTGTACTGATTCCAAAAGGAAAGCGCGCCGTGTTAATTGTGAGATGAGTGCAGATATGAGACAACAGAAGCGATATGACCCCCGGAGAGCGGATGTTATCACACGGCGGCCACTGGGCAAAACATCTTACTAAAGAGGCATCTACAAAAATGAGCTTCAGAAATGTAGAATTAGACGTCTGGATACAATTGTAACAAAACCTCAGCTGAACGATTAAATAGATCCTGTTGTGTTAACAAACACTTCATCAATGAAGAGGACAAGAAACCTTGTAATATATAATACGGTAGTAGTAAACAATACTTCCTTCTCCAAGTGTCGGCAGCAACTCCTCCTCTCTGCTTCTGCACCGATCACTCATTTAATTCACTGCCAAAATCCGTCTTGAGATGGATTATCAGATCACTGAGGGATCAGGTTACGGCTGCCCATAGACTTCTATGGAGATGTGAAGGGGAAGAGGAAGAAGCTGGAGAGTGAGAGAGACAAACATCAACATTGTACCACCCTCAACCCATTTGTGTCTAACCCAATGTACCTTATATTGTAATTGTTGTATTGTTTTGCATTTATCCATGCCTGAAAGCGCTGCGGAATAAGTTGGCGCCATACAAATAAAGATTATTATTATTTTAGTAGGTTATCTAAGGTTAGTGCTGGATTCACCGCTACAATCTCAGGACTACAGCTTAATGTCCTCCATGGTGATTCTGCTACTGAGGGTGCGGTAAAGAGGCAGGGGAGCAGGATCTCATCTTCTATCTGTGTGCTGTGTATGGGAGAGATAGAGGTAAGGGAGCAGGATCTCCTTTTCTCTATGTAAGTAGTTTGTGGGAGAGATGGAGGTAGGGGAGCAGGATCTCCTTTTCTCTCTGTGTACAGTGTATGGGAGACATAGTAATAGGGGAGTAGAATCTCTTCTATGTGTGTGTTGTGTATGGGAGAGATGGAGATAGGGGGAGCAGGATCTCCTTTTCTGTATGTGTGTAGTATATAGGAGAGATGGAGGTAGGGGAGCAGGATCTCCTCTTCCATGTGTGTGCTGTTTGTGGGAGAGATAGAGATAGTGGGAGCAGGACCTCCTCTTTTCTATGTGTACAATATATGGTCACCACCTATCAGTTCAAGGAAGACTAAGAATTAGAGATACAGCCCACAGAGAGGAAACAGATGATAGCTGCAGGATGCAAGTCGCATAGCAGTGTTATTTCTCATGTACACATGGCAGCTTATTCTGACAAGTCACCTGACATGACATGCACACTTTAGAGGGCGTTTCCAGGAATTTCTTATTGTTGGCTTATCCTCAGGATAGATAATCAATAAGAGATAGATGAAGGTCTGCTTGTCACTGCAATCAGCTCTTTGCTGGAGCCACTATAACTAGCACAGCGCTGTACACTGTGCAGTGGTGGGGATCGGTATTGCAGGCTCTCTGCCATTCATTTCCATATTAATTTTCTTATTTGGCTGCAGTTTTTGAGGTTAATGTCCCTTTAATGTGGAGAGAACATAACCATAACAGCTGGCAGCGCCCCACTTCTGTGTGTTAGTAGGTTATTGGTAACATATGTTACCCCCCAGATCCGTCCTTGGAGCGGTCTCCTGGGCTGGTCAATGACGTCTCCGCACAGCAGTATCTGTAATGGAGTAAGGCAGCGGTGGAGACGAGAGGCTAAAGCCTTAATTATGGCTCTGGCCTCTGGTATTATGAGCGGGTGGTCGCTGATATCAGTGAACTCATGTTTTTGGCTTTTGCATATTTATCTCCTGTGAGTTTCTGGCGTGGGCCCAGCGCACATTACCTTCAGCGTGTGCGTCTCCTGACAGCAGTGCACTGGATATTGTGTGTTCCCGGCTGATGTGGCAGCATTTGGGGAAAAGTAAATAAAAATCTGAAAAGTTGGAAATTTTCTGATGATTTTTCTTTTTTGTAAATTTTTAGAAAAAAAAAAGTCTATGAATAGAAATTCAGGTGAAGCAGGATGTGGGGCCTGTGACCAGGTGTATATATCCAGGTGAAGGAGGCGGAGCTTGTGGCTTGGAGCATACAGACAGCCAGGTGAAGCAGGAGGCGGGTCCTGTGACTAGAGACATATAGACATCCAGGTGAAGCAGGATCAGGGCCTGTGACCAGGTGCATACAGACATCCAGGTGAAGCAGAAGGCGGGGCCTGTGACCAGGTGTATACAGACATCCAGGTGAAGCAGGATTGGGACCTGTGACCAGGTGCATACAGACATCCAGGTGAAGCAGGAGGCGGGGCCTGTGACCAGGTGTATACAGACATCCAGGTGAAGCAGGAGGCGGGCCCTGTGACTAGAGGCATATAGACATCCAGGTGAAGCAGGATCGGGGCCTGTGACCAGGTGCATACAGACATCCACGTGAAGCAGAAGGCGGGGCCTGTGACCAGGTTCGTAGAAACATCTAGGTGAAGCAGAAGGCATGCCCTGTGACTAGAGACATATAGACATCCAGGGGAAGCAGGATCGGGGCCTGTCACCAGGTGTATACAGACATCCAGGTGAAGCAGCAGGCGGGGCCTATGAACAGGAGATTAGGTAGCGGAGAGTTGGTGCCAGGGGTTTGGGACCATGTTAATCAGCTCCACAACGTGGCCCCATTTTATTCTTTGCTGGAGGACTAGGCTCCTTCCACTGTATAAGGCCGGTTTCAGATGAGCGCATTTCTGCATCCATAATACGTATGCGTGCCTTAGCCTGACCATGGGGCTTACTGACCCGGACTCTGAGCATCGTAGGTCTTGGGTTCTGGTCAATAAGCGCCATGGTCAGGCCACACATCCATATTACAGATGCAGATACAGAGCGCCCGTAATGCGCCCCTCCGACACCGGCCTTATCCAGTGGAAGTCGCCGGGTCCTCCAGCAGCGCAGAGTATTCCAGGACCGGGGGTCCTCATCTTGTGACAGGTCGCAGACTACATAGGAGTAAGGATGTTCTGCGCTTCCTTTGCTCCTCATGACGTCTGAGGTTCTGCTACATTATCATCCCTGCTTCTCGTAGATTCTCCCCATTCGCTCCCTTCCGTCAGTCACTAATGTGCGGCGTTATCATTACTATTTGTCCTTATTTCACACGGTTTTGGGCTCAGATAATTTTTTTCAGATTTTTTTAAATGGATTTTCCAGGGAGCGCTCCAGAATGTGGACGGCGCTGTCACACCTCGCGGGAACCTCGGCCGTATCTAACGCATTATTTACACAACAAGCTGTCACTCGGCTTCCGCACTGTCCGAGCGATAATGATGGAGACGGAGCTACGCTTCCCTCACAGCCCCGACCGCCGCTGCCAGAGCCCATCACGCCCAGTGGAAATGTGAGGTGCTGACAGGCCGGGTCCGCGCAGGTTCATGTCGCTCTCGGGACGATAACAATTCCCGGGCTCGGCTCCATGCTCGCAGCGCAGGTTATGGTCTGTCCCGTTCGGAGGGATCCACAGGAAGCGGAGTGGCCTTAATTACAGATATGGAAATCCTGAGGCATCGGTGATGATGTGCGCCATTGTCTGCGCTCAATTCTTCTGTCACCGCTGAGCAGGAACTCAGGGGAAGCACTAAAAATGGAAAATGAGGCTCACAAGGGGTTAATGACGAGAAGTGTGCACTGAGCTGCTCATCTAGAAGAGGGAGAGAATCGGCAACTGCAAAGCATCATGGTCCCAAGGCCCAAAATCTTGAAAAAGGCATGCTGGGGCGATTCCTATCTAGCGACCCCTCCTGCTATAAGGAACATTGATGGTGAAGATGTTCACGGGGCCACATGGGGGCACTAGAGCAGATTTACTGAGACCGCTGCGCGGCGCAGGTTGTACAGCAGAGGCGCCCTATCTAGGAGGCGAGATGAGCTCTCTGCCTCAGGCGGCACCCCTTCCCAAATGCAGGGCAATCCTAGAGCAGGCTGGTAATAAGAAGTGTCCTGTGCGTGGCCCACCCCACCATCAGCCTCCGTGGATTAGGGGGAGCAGCGGGGAGTCAAATAGCGGCTTCATAGTAAATCAACAAAAACACAAGTGTAGTGGGCAGAAATGACTTTGGGGGGCTGATATGACCTTTGTATGCAGTAGTAGAGCTTCTGTATGGACTGGCATGATCTCTTTAGGGGCTGATATGACCTCCATAGGGGCTGATACAAACTCTGCAGAGGCTGATATGACGTCTGTAAGGGCTGATATGATCGCTGTGGGAGCTACAGGACAATATAACCTCTAAGGGGCTGAGACCGCTGTGGGAGATAGGAGCTTTCTAGAAGATGATATGGCTGATATGTAGGAACTGATATGAGCTTTTTAGAGGCTGATATGCCCTCTCTAGGGACTGATATTATCTCTGTGGGGGCTGATATGATTTCTCTAGGGACTGATATTATCTCTGTGGGGGCTGATATGATTTCTGTAGGGGCTGCTAGGAGCTTTGTAGGGGTTGATATGATTTCGTTAGGGGCTGACGCGTCCTTTGTATTGGCTAATATGAGTTCTATGGAGGCTAGTAAGATCTGGGGATGGGTTGATATTAGTTCTGTAGAGACACACATGAGGGGCTGCTATAACCTATGCGATGGTCTCCAGGAGGTGATGACCCTGTAATATCACGTTAGTAATGTATATTGCTCCAGTAAATCCTCCATCATGAGCCGCGGTGACATTTACTGTAGGGTGACATGAATGTGACCCTTGTGCAGTGAATAGAGTGTAAATTCCAGGCGGTGTGAAGGTTGAGGTGTTAATGATCAGGACACCAAAGACCCTCCACCCCGGAGTCAGCGATGCAGAACTGAGACTGACAGCCCTGCACACACCCTGGTGGTCTCACTCATTATGTGCCCCCATACAAGTCCTGCTGATATGAAGAGATGAAAAGATGAAGTAGTGGAGTGTAGGACCCTGGAGACATCAGAGAGCAGCGCTCACAGGCCACATTGTATCACTGACACTCCAAATAGTCATGTTGTATCACACACTTCACGTTGTTATACATTATGCAGTGAAACAGCCGGCGCCGTATCTCACACTGGGTCCTACAGCGCAATAACAATAGCGTACTGGAATAGGAAGCCATGGATGCGCTACATGATGGTACAGTGCACGGGCCCCTCGGGGCCCCAGAACATGGATTTCAGTTTGGTATTGTAGCCCCTGTAGGAGATAGAAAGTCAAGTCCAATTGCAAAGTCCAAGTTTGCTGCTAGGACTGAAGTAAGGAAAGTGATCCCGCGGTGGCCTCCTCCGCTCCGATGCATGCATGGAGCCGTCGCTGGACCGGTGGTCATTCCAGGGACTCTCACTGCGGATCGGTACCTGAATCTCCTGCAGACGGCGGCGGACGACTTCCTGGATGATCTGCGCCGTCGTAGTAGGAGGGGCCACTTCCAGCGCGCTTTCCTTACTTCAGTCCTAGCAGTGGTCTCACGGGGCAGAGAGAGACGCGGAAGGCGGATTCCTGGTTCTCACATGCTACACGGCAGCAGGGGCCACAACACCAAACTGATATCCATGTTCCGGGGTCCCCAGGGGCCCGTGCACCGTACCATCATATAGCACATCCATGGCGTCCTATTCAAGTACACTATTGTTATTGCACTATAGGACGCAGGATGTCGCGCCGGATCGGCTGCTTCACTACACAATGTATTGCTACACCAATCAAATTAAAGTGCTGGACTATAAACAGCATCAATACATAGAAAAATCTGTACATGCCAATCTACGGCAATGACAAAGTATGCAAAAACAGGGAGACGAAAGATGGGAAATCCATCTACTACCAGAGCAAAGTGCCAACAAGTACAAACATGTAAGGGATATAGGAATGCCATCTAATATAATAGAATAAGAAGAGCTCACATATATCACCATTCAGAAAGGGCATGGGAATCTTGGCACAGATGGATACTCCCCACATGTAACGTGCGTTTCGCCAATGCTTCATCCGGGGTGATGGATGAATACCGCATACAACTTATAAGAACACACCAATAGCCATCGGTATCATATCACACATATTATTACACTGTCACATTACACTGTATCACACACACACACATCACATTGCTACATTGTATCACACACCACACTGCTACATTGTATCACACACACACACACACATCACATTGCTACATTGTATCACACACACATCACATTGCTACATTGTATCACACACACACACCACATTGCTACATTGTACTACACACCACATTGCTACATTGTATCACACACACATCACATTGCTACATTGTATCACACACTCACACACCACATTGCTACATTGTATCACACACCACATTGCTACATTGTATCACACACCACACTGCTACATTGTATCACACACACACACACACATATCACATTGCTACATTGTATCACACATCACATTGCTACATTGTATCACACACCACATTGCTGAATTGTATCACACACCACACTGCTACATTGTATCACACACACACACACACACACACACACATCACATTGCTACAATGTATCACACACCACATTGCTACATTGTATCACACACAGCTCCTCAGCTGGCGGCGGTGCAGTCCGCTCCTGCAGAGTTCTGCATTGTGTTGTGATATTAACCAGAAGTCCATATTTCAGGCAGTGTAGTTAAGAGATAAAACGAGGATTAACCCGTCCAGTGATTGCACGCTTCTACTGATGATGTCATCTATCCCAACTGCACTTACTGCTAATTGGAAACACTAATGATTGCTGACCGCTGGCAGGTTCACAATGACGTGTAACACAGGATGATGCGGAGGGCACAAAAGATAAATTACTCTGATCGGCCCCTTTATTACCCCCATCTAGTTGCGTTGGACTCCTTCGCCCTGCAGATCCGCAGCAGTTCATCAGGGTGAAGATCCCACTCTGTGATGAAACCGTTCTGCAGGAATACCGGCCCCTGCGGACAGGAAGCTGCTGATTAGATGGCGGTGCTGACATGTTCTGACCGGCTGACAGGAAGGGGTCAGCGATTCATGCTGCTTGTACCAAATTCTG
The DNA here is from genome assembly GCA_035609135.1 of Eleutherodactylus coqui. Classification (NCBI taxonomy): domain Eukaryota; kingdom Metazoa; phylum Chordata; class Amphibia; order Anura; family Eleutherodactylidae; genus Eleutherodactylus; species Eleutherodactylus coqui. Next base: position 3,911,263 of record CM069415.1, read on the forward strand.
ACCTCCCATCAGCAACAGAGATCTGGCTCCATCTGACCAGGAGATGTTTCTCCGCTGCTCAGTGATACAAGTTTTGCGCTCTTTTGCCCGCTGGAGTCTTTCTGTTTCTCTTAGACACAATGGCCCTGGGGGGATTAGATTGTGAGCTTCTGGGGCCATAGATGTTGAGAGTGAAACTACTTTTACAAAAAACGGAATATTTTCTCACCAAAATCCCCATTTACGCCCGCACGTGATTTGTGGTGATGTCACTTACATTGAATGAATGAAATGCAGTGAAATTTCCACAACAAATAGACGTCGTTACAGATTTCACATTCCACATCATGACCTGAATCCGCAGAGGTCCAGCGGTAACGGGCCGTCCAGAAGGGCCAAAAATGGATGAAAACAGAGCATTTCCCAGACCCACAGGCTATAATGGGTTAAACATAGTCCAATTATACAAGTCTGACTACATGCAGCCCGGCAGACGCTTCTGTGCACTTTGGGGGCGGATTCCCATAAATATAATGTATGATAGCGTACGGCGGTACACGGCCGCAATCTTCACAGGGACCATGTTTGTGATCAGGAAAACCCTGCTAGACTACAAAACTTGGGAAAAAAAAGAGTCACCAGCGAAGGCCGTGTCTGCGATTATAAAAACGGATCAAAATGGATGAAAACGTAGACCGCGCATATAATTTTACCCCTTAACACCATAGGTGTACATTCACATCCTGGGTGTGCGGGGCTTATATAGGGCGGCTTTTCCCATATAAATAATAATAAACATCATTTATGCCCCACGGGGAACATCGTCAGAAAAAAAACCAAAACACCAGAATTGCGCATTTCTGGTCACGCCGTCTCCAAGAAAATTGTCAAGTGATTTTTGATGCAGCAGAAGGAAGACCCCCCCCCCCCCCCCCCCCAGATGGCGGGACTCAGAGGTTTTTTAAAATTTCACTCCACCTAAAATGTATAAAAGTCTCCCGGTACGTTAAATATCAACCCTGAAAATACAACTTGTCCCACAAAGAAGCCCTCGTGTGGCGAGTGAGGAGAAAAGACCGACAATGACAAAAAAGGGCAGCGTCCTTAAGGGGTTAAAAATGTAAACGTTTGCTTAAAATGCGCGGGTTTGTACATTTCTCGCATGTGTGGAACGTACATGAACGTGCCGCTGTGGAGGGACCTTTAGGCTTCCTTCAGACGGGCGAGAAAATGGTGCGAGATTTGTGCGTTGCGAGACTCAAAATGTCTGCAATCCTCCGCCATGGCGGACAGCCGGACCGGAGGATCGCTACATCCCTGAAGTGATGCGAGGCGCCGCACATCTGCAGGGAATTCGTATGGTGGGAGCGCGATATAAGGGGGGATTCGCGGCCGCACTTCGCCTTCGACCGTGTGAAGTTAGCCATAGAGATCGTTAACCCCCACGCACTCAGATTTCACGAGTACACGGCCTGATAAACTGCGAACAGATCCGGGGCGACGGAGTGCGCCAAAAGTAGCCGATAACTGATTCTTAATTTTCTAAGAAATGGGACATAAACAGAAGACACGCTGACTGTGTCCCCCCAGGACGGAGCGCTGGTTCGGGGGCAGATCTGATAGATATGGCTTCACACATTACAGCCAGATGATACTTTTTGGCTCTCAGGTGTCGTCACTTTCTGTGTTTTTTGCCGCCGGCCTTTTATTTTTAGCTTTTTTTTTCCATGAGAACAATCAGGCCTCACAGCCTGTAATCCGGCGCAGACCTTCGCACAGTCCCTGTGGGACCACGCTGCCCTGGTTATCAGGGTCAGGGGTCAGAGTGCACATGGTGGAGCCGTATCCTCAGCGAACACCAATCCCAGCGCCCTGAAAGTGTGGCGCAGAAATGTCAGCAAAACAGAATGCAAGGATCACACGGGGTTAATCAATAAGTAGTACAACTACTATAATCGCCATCATCATCGTCATCATCTGGAACTATGCCCGTATGTCTAGTAAGGTCAAACTAATGGACATAAATGTGTAAGAGGAGGAACAAATGTATCAGAAGAAGTATGGATGCAGAAGAGAAGATAGAAATGTATAAAAGAGGAGGTATGAAAGTGTTATAAAAGGTATGGCAGCGCAAGAGCGGGTGATGGATGTGTGTATGTATGTGAGGATGTGTGTATGTATGTGAGGATGTGTGTATGTATGTGAGGATGTGTGTATGTATGTGAGGATGTGTGTATGTATGTGAGAATGTGTGTATGTATGTGAGAATGTGTGTATGTATGTGAGAATGTGTGTATGTATGTGAGAATGTGTGTATGTATGTGAGGATGTGTGTATGTATGTGAGAATGTGTGTATGTATGTGAGAATGTGTGTATGTATGTGAGAATGTGTGTATGTATGTGAGGATGTGTGTATGTATGTGAGAATGTGTGTATGTATGTGAGAATGTGTGTATGTATGTGAGAATGTGTGTATGTATGTGAGAATGTGTGTATGTATGTGAGGATGTGTGTATGTATGTGAGGATGTGTGTATGTATGTGAGGATGTGTGTATGTATGTGAGGATGTGTGTATGTATGTGAGGATGTGTGTATGTATGTGAGGATGTGTGTATGTATGTGTGGATGTGTGTATGTATGTGAGGATGTGTGTATGTATGTGAGGATGTGTGTATGTATGTGAGGATGTGTGTATGTATGTGAGGATGTGTGTATGTATGTGAGGATGTGTGTATGTATGTGAGGATGTGTGTATGTATGTGTGGATGTGTGTATGTATGTGAGGATGTGTGTATGGATGTGAGGATGTGTGCATGGATGTGAGGATGTGTGCATGGATGTGAGGATGTGTGCATGGATGTATTAGTGGAGATATGGCAGGAGAGGAAGTATAAATGTGTGAGAAGAGGTATGGAAATGTAGAAAAGGTGTAAAAGGAAGTATGGAAATGTAAGAGGAGGTCGGAATGCATAGGAGAAGACAGGGATGTGTCAGAGGAGGTAAAGTGTAAGGGGATGTATGGTTGTATAGAAGGAGGTATTGGAGTGTACGGGGGTATGGATGTGAGACTGATGTGTAAAAGGAAATATGGAGGTATAAGAGAATATATGGATGTATAGAAAGACATATGGATGTGTAAGGGGAGGCATTGGGGTGTAAGAAAGGCATTGGGGTGTAAGGGGAAGCATTGGGGTGTAAGGGGAGGCATTGGGGTGTAAGGGGAAGCATTGGGGTGTAAGGGGAGGCATTGGGGTGTAAGGGGAAGCAATGGGGTGTAAGGGGAGGCATTGGGGTGTAAGGGGAGGCTTTGGCAATGTAGGGGGAGGCATTGGGGTGTAAGGGGAGGCATTGGCAATGTAGGGGGAGGCATTGGGGTGTAAGGGGAAGCATTGGGGTGTAAGGGGAGGCATTGGGTGTAAGGGGAAGCATTGAGGTGTAAGGGGAGGCATTGGGGTGTAAGGGGGGCATTGGCAATGTAGGGGGAGGCATTGGGGTGTAAGGGGAAGCATTGGGGTGTAAGGGGAGGCATTGGGTGTAAGGGGAAGCATTGGGGTGTAAGGGGGAAGCATTGGGGTGTAAGGGGAGGCATTGGGGTGTAAGGGGGGCATTGGCAATGTAAGGGGAGGCATTGACAATGTAGGGGGAGGCATTGGGGTGTAAGGGGAGGCATTGGGGTGTAAGGGGAGGCATTGGCAGTGTAAGGGGAGGCATTGGGGTGTAAGGGGAGGCATTGGGGTGTAAGGGGAGGCATTGGCAGTGTAAGGGGAGGCATTGGCAGTGTAAGGGGAGGCATTGGCAATGTAGGGGGAGGCATTGGGGTGTAAGGGGAAGCATTGGGGTGTAAGGGGAGGCATTGGGGTGTAAGGGGAAGCATTGGGGTGTAAGGGGAGGCATTGGGGTGTAAGGGGAGGCATTGGGGTGTAAGGGGAGGCATTGGGGTGTAAGGGGAGGCATTGGGGTGTAAGGTGAGGCATTGGGGTGTAAGGGGAGGCATTGGCAGTGTAAGGGGAGGCATTGGCAGTGTAAGGGGAGGCATTGGGGTGTAAGGGGAGGCTTTGGGGTGTAAGGGGAAGCATTGGGGTGTAAGGGGAGGCATTGGGGTGTAAGGGGAAGCATTGGGGTGTAAGGGGAGGCATTGGCAGTGTAAGGGGAGGCATTGGCAATGTAGGGGGAGGCATTGGGGTGTAAGGGGAAGCATTGGGGTGTAAGAGGAGGCATTGGCGTGTAAGGGGAGGCATTGGGGTGTAAGGGGAGGCATTGGGGTGTAAGGGGAGGCATTAGGGTGTAAGGGGAAGCATTGGGGTGTAAGGGGAGGCATTGAGGTGTAAGGGGAGGCATTGGGGTGTAAGGGGAGGTATGGATGTTTGAGAGGAGTTGTAATTGTGTAAGAGGAGACGAACACGAGGAAGAGGATGCACAGAAGTGTAAGAGCAGCTCTGGATGGCTGACAGGCAGTATGGATGACGTGTAAGAGGTGGAATAGCTATCCTGATTGTGTCGCTGGGATGGGCATCTGGCGGCCATCATTATCCCTGACTGCCCGCAGTCTCTTGGCTCCGCTGGCACTACCAGCGGTCGGCACTAGTCACAGGATGGATCTCTTTGTTAAATGATAATTACTCAGGATTGTGAGGTTCCAATCCGTATATCCAGAATACGGCGGCGGATCACACTGCGACATAACGGAGATCGGTGGAGGTGTGAACAGAGCCTGAACGTCCACTGAGAGAACGGGGAGGGTAGTTTACCCCAAAGAGCTTACAATCCACTAGTCACTGTTCTCTGCAATAGATGCACGGAGCGTCTACTTGTAATAATAGGACACGTCTCCGTAATGCGTCCGCAGCTCCAGCGCTAATCATATTAGGCACAAGACTTTCCCATCGGTTTCCTCTGCTTCCTCCCATTTCCCAGTATCCTAATACATCCCGTAGGATACGGCTCATCGCCTTCTGCTCATCACACACAGCGCAGCCAGAGCCGCGTCCAGCCACATACGGTTGGGATTTACTACATAAGTGATCACTGTAAATAATAAACCAAAAACATATTTCCTGTATCCTTAATATGTAACATTAACTGCGAACCTGGAGGAGAAGTCAACACTAATTTGTGCAGCTGTGCGGAGGGTTAACCCATTCCGGGGTCTCCAGGCACCTTATATAGCGGCCAGGACTCCAGCCCACTCAGAGGTAACTTCCATAATAATAGTAGAAAGAATCCGGGGAACGTACAGTGTCACTAGAAATGGGATTGTTATATTAATGGAGATCATAAATGCCAGCAGATGTCAAAGTATTGATGATAGAAGCTGGAGAGGCAAACTGATTATGTCCTTGTTATACTACATCTGAGAACAGTAAAATATCTAATTATAACAACTGCCCCCTAATATAAGAACTTGTATTCTTCTACATAGGGGGCAGTATTAAACTACTATAATACTGCCCCCTATGTACAAGAATATAACTACTATAATACTGCTCCCTATGTACAAGAATATAACTACTATAATACTGCCCCCTATGTACAAGAATATAACTACTATAATACTGCCCCCTATGTACAAGAAGATAACTACTATAATCCTTCCTCCTATGTACAAGAATATAACTACTATAATACTGCCTTCTATGTACAAGAATATAACTACTATAATACTGCCCCCTATGTACAAGGATATAACTACTATAATACTGCCCCCTATGTACAAGAATATAACTACTATAATACTGCCCCTATGTACAACAATATAACTACTATAATACTGCCCCCTATGTACAAGAATATAACTACTATAATACTGCCTCCTATGTACAAGAATATAACTACTATAATACTGCCCCTATGTACATGAATATAACTACTATAATACTGCCCCTATGTACATGAATATAACTACTATAATACTGCCCCCTGTGTACAAGAATATAACTACTATAATACTGCCCCCTATGTACAAGAATATAACTACTATAATACTGCCCCCTATGTACAAGGATATAACTACTATAATACTGCCCCCTATGTACAATAATATAACTACTATAATACTGCCCCCTATGTACAAGAATATAACTAATATAATACTGCTCCCTATGTACAAGGATATAACTACTATAATACTGCCCCCTATGTACAAGGATATAACTACTATAATACTGCCCCCTATGTACAAGAATATACCTACTATAATACTGCCCCCTATGTACAAGAATATAACTACTATAATACTGCCTTCTATGTACAAGAATATAACTACTATAATACTACCCCCTATGTACATGAATATAACTACTATAATACTGCCCCCTGTGTACAAGAATATAACTACTATAATACTGCCCCCTATGTACAAGAATATAACTACTATAATACTGCCCCCTATGTACAAGAATATAACTACTATAATACTGCCCCCTATGTACAAGAATGTAACTACTATAATACTGCTCCTATGTACAAGAATATAACTACTATAATACTGCTCCTATGTACAAGAATATAACTACTATAATACTGCCCCCATATGTACAAGAATATAACTACTATAATACTGCCCCCTATGTACAAGAATATAACTACTATAATACTGCCCCCTATGTACAAGAATATAACTACTATAATACTGCCCCCTATGTACAAAAATATAACTACTACAATACTGCCCCCTATGTACAAGAATATAACTACTATAGTACTGCCCCCTATGTACAAGAATATAACTACTATAATACTGCCCCCTATGTACAAGAATATAACTACTATAATACAGCTCCTATATACAAGAATATAACTACTATAATACTGCCCCCTATGTACAAGAATATAACTACTATAATACTGCCCCCTATGTACAAAAATATACCTACTACAATACTGCCCCCTATGTATAAGAATATAACTACTATAATACTGCCCCATATGTACAAGAATATAACTACTATAATACTGCCCCCTATGTATAAGAATATAACTACTATAATACTGCATCCTATGTACAAGAATATAACTACTATAATACTGCCCCCTATGTATAAGAATATAACTACTATAATACTGCCCCCTATGTACATGAATATAACTACTATAATACTGCCCCCTGTGTACAAGAATATAACTACTATAATACTGCCCCCTATGTACAAGAATATAACTACTATAATACTGCCCCCTATGTACAAGAATATAACTACTATAATACTGCCCCCTATGTACAAGAATATAACTACTATAATACTGCTCCTATGTACAAGAATATAACTACTATAATACTGCTCCTATGTACAAGAATATAACTACTATAATACTGCCCCCTATGTACAAGAATATAACTACTATAATACTGCCCCCTATGTACAAGAATATAACTAATATAATACTGCCCCCTATGTACAAGAATATAACTACTATAATACTGCCCCCTATGTACAAGAATATAACTACTATAATACTGCCCCCTATGTATAAGAATATAACTACTATAATACTGCATCCTATGTACAAGAATATAACTACTATAATACTGCCCCCTATGTACAAGAATATAACTACTATAATACTGCCCCCTATGTACAAGAATATAACTAATATAATACTGCCCCCTATGTACAAGAATATAACTACTATAATACTGCCCCATATGTACAAGAATATAACTACTATAATACTGCCCCCTATGTATAAGAATATAACTACTATAATACTGCATCCTATGTACAAGAATATAACTACTATAATACTGCCCCCTATGTATAAGAATATAACTACTATAATACTGCCCCCTATGTACATGAATATAACTACTATAATACTGCCCCCTGTGTACAAGAATATAACTACTATAATACTGCCCCCTATGTACAAGAATATAACTACTATAATACTGCCCCCAATGTACAAGAATATAACTACTATAATACTGCCCCCTATGTACAAGAATATAACTACTATAATACTGCTCCTATGTACAAGAATATAACTACTATAATACTGCTCCTATGTACAAGAATATAACTACTATAATACAGCCCCCATATGTACAAGAATATAACTACTATAATACTGCCCCCTATGTACAAGAATATAACTACTATAATACTGCCCCCTATGTACAAGAATATAACTACTATAATACTGCTCCTATGTACAAGAATATAACTACTATAATACTGCCCCCTATGTACAAAAATATAACTACTACAATACTGCCCCCTATGTACAAGAATATAACTACTATAATACTGCCCCCTATGTACAAAAATATAACTACTACAATACTGCCCCCTATGTATAAGAATATAACTACTATAATACTGCCCCATATGTACAAGAATATAACTACTATAATACTGCCCCCTATGTATAAGAATATAACTACTATAATACTGCATCCTATGTACAAGAATATAACTACTATAATACTGCTCCTATGTACAAGAATATAACTACTATAATACTGCCCTCTATGTACAAGAAGATAACTACTATAATACTGCCTCCTATGTACAAGAATCTAACTACTATAATACTGCCCCCTATGTATAAGAATATAACTACTATAATACTGCATCCTATGTACAAGAATATAACTACTATAATACTGCTCCTATGTACAAGAATATAACTACTATAATACTGCCCTCTATGTACAAGAATATAACTACTATAATACTGCCTCCTATGTACAAGAATATAACTACTATAATACTGCCTCCTATGTACAAGAATATAACTACTATAATACTGCCCCCTATGTACAAGAATATAACTACTATAATACTGCTCCCTATGTACAAGAATATAACTACTATAATACTGCCCCCTATGTACAAGAATATAACTACTATAATACTGCCCCCTATGTACAAGAATATAACTACTATAATACTGCCCCCTATGTACAAGAATATAACTACTATAATACTGCCCCCTACGTACAAGAATATAACTACTATAATACTGCCCCCTGTGTACAAGAATATAACTACTATAATACTGCCCCCTATGTACAAGAATATAACCTCTATAATACTGCCCCCTATGTACAAGAATATAACTACTATAATACTGTCCCCTATGTACAAGAATATAACTACTATAATACTGCCTCCTATGTACAAGAATATAACTACTATAATACTGCCTCCTATGTACAAGAATATGACTACTATAATACTGTCCCCTATGTACAAGAATATAACTACTATAATACTGCCTCCTATGTACAAGAATATAACTACTAAAATACTGCCCCCCTATGTACAAGAATATAACTACTATAATACTGCCCCTTATGTACAAGAATATAACTACTATAATACGGCCCCTATGTACAAGAATATAACTACTATAATACTGCTCCTATGTACAAGAATATAACTACTATAATCTATGTACAAGAATATAACTACTATAATACTGCCCCCTATGTACAAGAATATAACTACTATAATACTGCTCCTATGTACAAGAATATAACTACTATAATACTGCTCCTATGTACAAGAATAAAACTACTATAATACTGCCCCCTATGTACAAGAATATAACTACTATAATACTGCCCCCTATGTACAAGAATATAACTACTGTAATACTGCTCCTATGTACAAGAATAAAACTACTATAATAGTGCCCCCTATGTACAAGAATATAACTACTATAATACTGCCCCCATATGTACAAGAATATAACTACTATAATTCTGCCCCCTATGTACAAGAATATAACTACTATAATACTGCTCCTATGTACAAGAATATAACTACTATAATGCTGCCCCCTATGTACAAGAATATAACTACTATAATACTGCCCCCTATGTACAAGAATATAACTACTATAATACTGCCCCCTATGTACAAGAATATAACTACTATAATACTGCCCCCTATGTACAAGAATATAACTACTATAATACTGCTCCTATGTACAAGAATATAACTACTATAATACTGCCCCCTATGTACAAGAATATAACTACTATAATACTGCTCCTATGTATAAGAATATAACTACTATAATACTGCCCCCTATGTACAAGAATATAACTACTATAATCTATGTACAAGAATCTAACTACTATAATACTGCCCTCTATGTACAAGAATCTAACTACTATAATACTGCCCCCTATGTACAAGAATATAACTACTATAATACTGCTCCCTATGTACAAGAATATAACTACTATAATACTGCTCCTATGTACAAGAATATAACTACTATAATACTGCTCCCTATGTACAAGAATATAACTACTATAATCTATGTACAAGAATATAACTACTATAATACTGCCCTCTATGTACAAGAATATAACTACTATAATACTGCCCCCCATGTACAAGAATATAAGTACTATAATACTGCTCCCTATGTACAAGAATATAACTACTATAATACTGCTCCTATGTACAAGAATATAACTACTATAATACTGCCTCCTATGTACAAGAATATAACTACTATAATACTGCCCCTATGTACAAGAATATAGCTACTATAATACTGCCCCCTATGTACAAGAATATAACTACTATAATACTGCCTCCTATGTACAAGAATATAACTACTATAATACTGCCCCCTATGTACAAGAATATAACTACTATAATACTGCCCTCTATGTATAAGAATATAACTAGTATAATACTGCCTCCTATGTACAAGAATATAACTACTATAATACTGCCCCCTGTGTACAAGAATATAACTACTATAATACTGTCCCCTATGTACAAGAATATAACTACTATAATACTGCCTCCTATGTACAAGAATATAACTAATATAATACTGCCCCCTATGTACAAGAATATAACTACTATAATACTGCCTCCTATGTACAAGAATATAACTACTATAATACTGCCCCCTATGTACAAGAATATAACTACTATAATACTGCCTCCTATGTACAAGAATATAACTAATATAATACTGCCCTCTATGTACAAGAATATAACTACTATAATACTGCCCCCCATGTACAAGAATATAACTACTCTAATACTGCCCCCTATGTACAAGAATATAACTACTATAATACTGCCCCCTATATACAAGAATATAACTACTATAATACTGCCCCCTATGTACAAGAATATAACTACTATAATACTGCCTCCTATGTACAAGAATATAACTACTATAATACTGCCCCTATGTACAAGAATATAGCTACTATAATACTGCCCCCTATGTACAAGAATATAACTACTATAATACTGCCTCCTATGTACAAGAATATAACTACTATAATACTGCCCCCTATGTACAAGAATATAACTACTATAATACTGCCCTCTATGTATAAGAATATAACTACTATAATACTGCCTCCTATGTACAAGAATATAACTACTATAATACTGCCCCCTGTGTACAAGAATATAACTACTATAATACTGTCCCCTATGTACAAGAATATAACTACTATAATACTGCCCCCTATGTACAAGAATATAACTAATATAATACTGCCCCTATGTATAAGAATATAACTACTATAATACTGCCCCCTATGTACAAGAATATAACTACTATAATACTGCCCCCTATGTACAAGAATATAACAACTATAATACTGCCCCCTATGTACAAGAATATAACTACTATAATACTGCTCCTATGTACAAGAATATAACTACTATAATACTGCCTCTATGTATAAGAATATAACTACTATAATACCGCCTCCTATGTACAACAATATAACTAATATAATACTGCTCCTATGTACAACAATATAACTACTATAATACTGCCCCCTATGTACAAGAATATAACTACTATAATACTGCCCCCTATGTACAAGAATATAACTACTATAATACTGCCCCCTATGTACAAGAATATAACTACTATAATACTGCTCCTATGTACAAGAATATAACTACTATAATACTGCCCCCTATGTACAAGAATATAACTACTATAATACTGCTCCTATGTATAAGAATATAACTACTATAATACTGCCCCCTATGTAGAAGAATATAACTACTATAATCTATGTACAAGAATATAACTACTATAATACTGCCCTCTATGTACAAGAATCTAACTACTATAATACTGCCCCCTATGTACAAGAATATAACTACTATAATACTGCTCCCTATGTACAAGAATATAACTACTATAATACTGCTCCTATGTACAAGAATATAACTACTATAATACTGCTCCCTATGTACAAGAATATAACTACTATAATCTATGTACAAGAATATAACTACTATAATACTGCCCTCTATGTACAAGAATATAACTACTATAATACTGCCCCCCATGTACAAGAATATAACTACTATAATACTGCTCCCTATGTACAAGAATATAACTACTATAATACTGCTCCTATGTACAAGAATATAACTACTATAATACTGCCTCCTATGAACAAGAATATAACTACTATAATACTGCCCTCTATGTATAAGAATATAACTACTATAATACTGCCTCCTATGTACAAGAATATAACTACTATAATACTGCCCCCTGTGTACAAGAATATAACTACTATAATACTGTCCCCTATGTACAAGAATATAACTACTATAATACTGCCTCCTATGTACAAGAATATAACTAATATAATACTGCCCCCTATGTACAAGAATATAACTACTATAATACTGCCTCCTATGTACAAGAATATAACTACTATAATACTGCCCCCTATGTACAAGAATATAACTACTATAATACTGCCTCCTATGTACAAGAATATAACTAATATAATACTGCCCTCTATGTACAAGAATATAACTACTATAATACTGCCCCCCATGTACAAGAATATAACTACTCTAATACTGCCCCCTATGTACAAGAATATAACTACTATAATACTGCCCCCTATATACAAGAATATAACTACTATAATACTGCCCCTATGTACAAGAATATAACTACTATAATACTGCCTCCTATGTACAAGAATATAACTACTATAATACTGCCCCTATGTACAAGAATATAGCTACTATAATACTGCCCCCTATGTACAAGAATATAACTACTATAATACTGCCTCCTATGTACAAGAATATAACTACTATAATACTGCCCCTATGTACAAGAATATAGCTACTATAATACTGCCCCCTATGTACAAGAATATAACTACTATAATACTGCCCTCTATGTACAAGAATATAACTACTATAATACTGCCTCCTATGTACAAGAATATAACTACTATAATACTGCCTCCTATGTACAAGAATATAACTACTATAATACTGCCCCCTATGTACAAGAATATAACTACTATAATACTGCTCCCTATGTACAAGAATATAACTACTATAATACTGCCCCCTATGTACAAGAATATAACTACTATAATACTGCCCCCTATGTACAAGAATATAACTACTATAATACTGCCCCCTATGTACAAGAATATAACTACTATAATACTGCCCCCTACGTACAAGAATATAACTACTATAATACTGCCCCCTGTGTACAAGAATATAACTACTATAATACTGCCCCCTATGTACAAGAATATAACCTCTATAATACTGCCCCCTATGTACAAGAATATAACTACTATAATACCGTCCCCTATATACAAGAATATAACTACTATAATACTGCCTCCTATGTACAAGAATATAACTACTATAATACTGCCTCCTATGTACAAGAATATGACTACTATAATACTGTCCCCTATGTACAAGAATATAACTACTATAATACTGCCTCCTATGTACAAGAATATAACTACTAAAATACTGCCCCTTATGTACAAGAATATAACTACTATAATACGGCCCCTATGTACAAGAATATAACTACTATAATACTGCTCCTATGTACAAGAATATAACTACTATAATCTATGTACAAGAATATAACTACTATAATACTGCCCCCTATATACAAGAATATAACTACTATAATACTGCTCCTATGTACAAGAATATAACTACTATAATACTGCTCCTATGTACAAGAATAAAACTACTATAATACTGCCCCCTATGTACAAGAATATAACTACTATAATACTGCCCCCTATGTACAAGAAAATAACTACTGTAATACTGCTCCTATGTACAAGAATAAAACTACTATAATAGTGCCCCCTATGTACAAGAATATAACTACTATAATACTGCCCCCATATGTACAAGAATATAACTACTATAATTCTGCCCCCTATGTACAAGAATATAACTACTATAATACTGCTCCTATGTACAAGAATATAACTACTATAATGCTGCCCCCTATGTACAAGAATATAACTACTATAATACTGCCCCCTATGTACAAGAATATAACTACTATAATACTGCCCCCTATGTACAAGAATATAACTACTATAATACTGCCCCCTATGTACAAGAATATAACTACTATAATACTGCTCCTATGTACAAGAATATAACTACTATAATACTGCCCCCTATGTACAAGAATATAACTACTATAATACTGCTCCTATGTATAAGAATATAACTACTATAATACTGCCCCCTATGTACAAGAATATAACTACTATAATCTATGTACAAGAATATAACTACTATAATACTGCCCTCTATGTACAAGAATCTAACTACTATAATACTGCCCCCTATGTACAAGAATATAACTACTATAATACTGCTCCCTATGTACAAGAATATAACTACTATAATACTGCTCCTATGTACAAGAATATAACTACTATAATACTGCTCCCTATGTACAAGAATATAACTACTATAATCTATGTACAAGAATATAACTACTATAATACTGCCCTCTATGTACAAGAATATAACTACTATAATACTGCCCCCCATGTACAAGAATATAACTACTATAATACTGCTCCCTATGTACAAGAATATAACTACTATAATACTGCTCCTATGTACAAGAATATAACTACTATAATACTGCCTCCTATGTACAAGAATATAACTACTATAATACTGCCCCTATGTACAAGAATATAGCTACTATAATACTGCCCCCTATGTATAAGAATATAACTACTATAATACTGCCTCCTATGTACAAGAATATAACTACTATAATACTGCCCCCTGTGTACAAGAATATAACTACTATAATACTGTCCCCTATGTACAAGAATATAACTACTATAATACTGCCTCCTATGTACAAGAATATAACTAATATAATACTGCCCCCTATGTACAAGAATATAACTACTATAATACTGCTCCTATGTACAAGAATAAAACTACTATAATACTGCCCCCTATGTACAAGAATATAACTACTATAATACTGCCCCCTATGTACAAGAATATAACTACTGTAATACTGCTCCTATGTACAAGAATAAAACTACTATAATAGTGCCCCCTATGTACAAGAATATAACTACTATAATACTGCCCCCATATGTACAAGAATATAACTACTATAATTCTGCCCCCTATGTACAAGAATATAACTACTATAATACTGCTCCTATGTACAAGAATATAACTACTATAATGCTGCCCCCTATGTACAAGAATATAACTACTATAATACTGCCCCCTATGTACAAGAATATAACTACTATAATACTGCTCCCTATGTACAAGAATATAACTACTATAATACTGCTCCTATGTACAAGAATATAACTACTATAATACTGCTCCCTATGTACAAGAATATAACTACTATAATCTATGTACAAGAATATAACTACTATAATACTGCCCTCTATGTACAAGAATATAACTACTATAATACTGCCCCCCATGTACAAGAATATAACTACTATAATACTGCTCCCTATGTACAAGAATATAACTACTATAATACTGCTCCTATGTACAAGAATATAACTACTATAATACTGCCCCCTATGTACAAGAATATAACTACTATAATACTGCCCCCTATGTACAAGAATATAACTACTATAATACTGCCTCCTATGTACAAGAATATAACTACTATAATACTGCTCCTATGTACAAGAATATAACTACTATAATACTGCCCCCTATGTACAAGAATATAACTACTATAATACTGCCTCCTATGTACAAGAATATATCTACTATAATACTGCTCCTATGTACAAGAATATAACTACTATAATACTGCCTCCTATGTACAAGAATATAACTACTATAATACTGCCCCTATGTACAAGAATATAGCTACTATAATACTGCCCCCTATGTACAAGAATATAACTACTATAATACTGCCTCCTATGTACAAGAATATAACTACTATAATACTGCCCCCTATGTACAAGAATATAACTACTATAATACTGCCCTCTATGTATAAGAATATAACTACTATAATACTGCCTCCTATGTACAAGAATATAACTACTATAATACTGCCCCCTGTGTACAAGAATATAACTACTATAATACTGTCCCCTATGTACAAGAATATAACTACTATAATACTGCCTCCTATGTACAAGAATATAACTAATATAATACTGCCCCCTATGTACAAGAATATAACTACTATAATACTGCCTCCTATGTACAAGAATATAACTACTATAATACTGCCCCCTATGTACAAGAATATAACTACTATAATACTGCCTCCTATGTACAAGAATATAACTAATATAATACTGCCCTCTATGTACAAGAATATAACTACTATAATACTGCCCCCCATGTACAAGAATATAACTACTCTAATACTGCCCCCTATGTACAAGAATATAACTACTATAATACTGCCCCCTATATACAAGAATATAACTACTATAATACTGCCCCCTATGTACAAGAATATAACTACTATAATACTGCCTCCTATGTACAAGAATATAACTACTATAATACTGCCCCTATGTACAAGAATATAGCTACTATAATACTGCCCCCTATGTACAAGAATATAACTACTATAATACTGCCCCCTATGTACAAGAATATAACTACTATAATACTGCCCTCTATGTATAAGAATATAACTACTATAATACTGCCTCCTATGTACAAGAATATAACTACTATAATACTGCCCCCTGTGTACAAGAATATAACTACTATAATACTGTCCCCTATGTACAAGAATATAACTACTATAATACTGCCCCCTATGTACAAGAATATAACTACTATAATACTGCCCCTATGTATAAGAATATAACTACTATAATACTGCCCCCTATGTACAAGAATATAACTACTATAATACTGCCCCCTATGTACAAGAATATAACTACTATAATACTGCCCCCTATGTACAAGAATATAACTACTATAATACTGCTCCTATGTACAAGAATATAACTACTATAATACTGCCTCTATGTATAAGAATATAACTACTATAATACCGCCCCCTATGTACAAGAATATAACTACTATAATACTGCCCCCTATGTACAAGAATATAACTACTATAATACTGCCCCCTATGTACAAGAATATAACTACTATAATACTGCCCCCTATGTACAAGAATATAACTACTATAATATGATCCTCTAGGTGAGCTGCACTGTTACTGAGTGGAGTCTGTGAGGGGGAGTATTAATGAGTGTGGGCATGTTTACTGTGCATAGAACATGAAAAGTGGCATTTACTATGTGGGACTTACAGGGGTTACAGAGAGAGGGATACATCTGGGTAACCTCATGTGATTTTACTATTATCTGGGTCGCTATGGATGGGCAGATTATGTGAAAGTTTTGAAATGAAAGCCCGGTCCCTGGAGTATTGAAGTGTTAAAGATTCCTGTATCTAATTCTGCAGAGAGAAGTTATGGCCAGGAGAAACCATCATGAAGGTGTGGGCCAGATGAAGAAAAAGGGGAAAGTGAGCAACTCCAGTTAGATGAGATGTCACCTATGATCACTAGATGGCACAGTACTGTAATCACTTATACAGACTGCACCGTGCCTGGTGTAGATCCACTACATATTGGTCTGTATCGAGTATATTTTTCGGGATCACTGTGGTGGTAATATGTGGTCCCGGTCTGGGGGTATCATTTGGCCCTCATACAGTGTTGGTCTTTATTCAGTGACAGTATGTTGGTATTAATGACTATGTGGCTGTGATATGTGATCGCGGTGTTGCGGTATTATTTCGCCCTTATATAGTCTTACTACTGGTAATCTTGGTTTTAGCTTAGGGGGCTGAGTGACAGTATACGGTCTATTATGATGCAGTGTTACTGTGTGTGTGCTAGGGATACATCCCCGTGCGTGTTCGTGCAGTTATCATGGATTTCTGCCGCGCCATGTGAACATACCCTTAGATTCATAAAACCAATCTTGTTATTGGTATAGCAACAACTTAATTATTAATGTATTACCCCCCACCAAGCTGGGTCCTCATTGTAACAACCCCAGAAGGATGGAAGGCTGAGTGGATCTTGAGTTGGCTACTTAAACCATGCAGGGATTGAACTTGCGTCGTGAGTGAGAGCTTACACTCTGCAGCACCGGGTGATGATGGATTTTAGTGGTGTTCCACACCAAAGGCGGTGTCCGTCTGCATCTTGGTGGAGATTTGGATCGGATCTACTGCAGATTCATCCTTTGAATTGGGGGGATGAATTGTCCTGCGATTCCAAAATCCGCACCAAATCTGCCAGATCAGGGCTTACCCTTTCTGGGAATCACAATGGGACTGTTGGGGTACTTTCATACATGGCGGGCTTGCTGCGGACATGGGGAGCCCAGGTTGCCTGACCATCCCCGGGCCCTTGGTCCTCTTAATCCACCACTGATGGTGGATATGGAAAGAGAGCGGATTGCGTGATGTCTGCGCCGTCCAGGCGGCCGGCGAGAGCTTCTACGATGATACGATCCACATGGATAAACAGCGGTAACCTGCTGGAGCGCAGCTCTGGGGTCACAGCCTTGACTTTAATCCCACATAAGTCGCAGCGGCTGATAGCCATGACGCGTGTAACTGAACCCGGGCTGTCACTCACGGCTAACATGTAGGTGACCACCTCCGCCCCGCAGACGGCCACAGTTAACCCCTGTAACCCCAGAGTCCACGGGTCACAATGAGTCACAGAGAGGGCGCCTTTATTTATCGCTGGTCCTACAGATTTTACCAACCACAATTTCATCTCCATAATTTTACAAATGACTGCTGACATCTGCGGAGACGCCCGCGCCAAAGTGTGAGCGCCGCTGCATCAGGGTGGGGCATCAATGGGCATGGCCATACATGAATGGTGCAAGGGGAGAACGAGGAGAGCAGTGGCCCATCTGTACAGTGGTTTCACCACTAGGGGTGCTGTGTGCAAACTAATTTGCATATAGAGGTGTGGCTAGTTTTTGGAGGTGTGGCTTAAAGTAAAACTTCACCGTATATTTTAGGATCATTCTGAGCGGATTCATTTCATAAGGGAACATTTATCCACGGAAGCGTGAAAAGCATCAGCAAAACGTAAGAGCAACGCATCGGCGGGACAGAGGGCGGGAGCGCGGCACTGCCGCCCGTGGATCGCTACATGGACCCTTTAAGGACATACTCTGGTTTGGGGGCGATTTTTGGGCAGATTTTGATCCCCACCTTTCACAAGCTGCCATTTCTGTACATTTCCCTGGCCGCAGCAGAAGTATTGCAGCACCTTATGCATTTTATGGGAGGGCGGGGAGTGAAGGCGCAGCAGTTCCGCCATTGTTTTTGGGTTTTTCTATTACAGCATTGATCACACAGCATTAATGACGGATACATTATTTCTGCGGTTTGGTACAATTAAGATGACACCAAAATTACATTTTTCTGGCTTTTGCACAATAAAAGTTATTTTTCTTTCTTTTTTTCCACTGCTGCGTTCTGAGTCCCATAACTTTTTGTTTTTCCATGCAGGGAGCTCTGGGAGGACTTGTGTTCTGGGTGACGCGCTGCAGTTTTTATCGGTACCATATTGCGGTACATACGGCGTTTTGGATCACTTTTATTCCGTTTTTTGGGAGGTGAAATGAACAAAATAAGCATCGCGGCTCCGTGTCATTAGTTGTTTTTTTAAACAGTTTTTGCAGGATGAAGAATGTGTCCATTTATTGTACTTGTCATTATGGATATGAAGACACCAAATAGGTCTTGTTGGTTTTTTTTTACACAAAGAGGGGAAAGTGCGCAAAAAACGTTTTTTCTTCTTAGTATTTTTTTAGGTATTTTTACACTATTTATGTTTTTGTTTCACGTTTTTCTGTCTCTGCAGGGGACTTGAACCAGAAGAGCTATGATGGCCATGATAATGCATTGCAGGACTTCATGCATTATTGCTTACTATAGTGATCACAGGCCATCTACATTGGTCACGGCGTGTAAGAGGGTAACAATGGAGATCAGTGTTCTCACCCATCCTTGCTGCAAGGTGGCACGGGCTCACTTCTGGGCCTGTGTTACCCACAGGTCGTAAGTTTAGTTAAGTACCAGGCAGCCAGGATGAAACTTACATGCTTTGGCATTAAGGGGTTACGGAAGCTAGCTTACAGCTGGGGAATAGGAATAGGGACAAAAGGTTTCAATAAAGACTTATGAAAGCCCCTGTGAACCTCCATGTAGCTGGTAAGTCCCGTTTATAGGCGAGAGGATTCACTACACGCGTGATGACAAAGGGCCCCACGTAACGCGGCGCCAGCTTCAAAGACGGGACCTTTAATTTGAGATGTTTAGAAGACAGGTATACCTTCTGTCCCATCCTGTAAGGTCCAGACACGGACAGACTCCTCCCACTACGCAACTGCATACGAGCCCCCGGTGCTTCCAGGTTCTTCTGTACTTCTTTCCATACCCCCTGCAGGACAGGCAGACGGAGTAGGGATCGCTGTAAGGAAGCGAGGATGCTGACCATATACGCAACGGAATGGCGATACCCAGTGGAAGAATAAGTGCGGTTGTTTAGTGCAAACTCTGCCAACGGCAGGAACTCTGCCCACTGATGAGCCTTCTCATCAGCAAACAACCATAAATATTGCACTAAATCCTGGTCCTTCCGCTCCGTCTGACCATTAGTTTGCGGGTGGAATGCTGAGGAGAAGGAAAGCGACGCTCCCAGGTTTCTACGGAAGGCTCGCCAAAACTGCGCAACTAACTGAGCCCCGCGATCAGATACTATGTTCTCGGGAACCCCATGTAGGCGAATGATTGCTTTTACAAAAATCTTGGAAAACTCTTTAGCCGAAGGAAGCTTCTTTAACGCCACAAAATGTGCCATCTTCGAGAAACGGTCGACAACCACTAAGATAGTGGTGCACTTCTGGCATTCCGGTAGGTCGGTGATAAAATCTACCGATACATGCGACCACGGTCGAGAAGGCACCGGTAACGGTCTCAGAGGCCCCTCCGGACGCCGACGACTTTTACTGCGTGCACCGACAGAGCATCCCTTAACAAAGTCGTGGATCCCCTGAGCCATGCCTGGCCACCAGTAGGATCTAGTACAAAGATCCAGAGTCCCCTGAACCCCCGGATGACCTGCGAAAACCAACAAGTGAGATTATTCAATGACTCTGAGACGCAAAGTCTCTGGCACAAACCATCTGCCCTCCGGCACCGCCGAGGGAACGTCCAGTTCTGTAGTTGAGGGATGAGGTTGGTTTCTACAGATGCCACCACCACCCCAGGTGCCAACATATTCTCAGAAGTAACTGTCTCACTTTCCAGTGACCCGAAACTCTGTGAGAGGGCGTCCGCCTTCACATTCTTCTCTCCCGGAATATATGTCATGACGAAATTAAACCTGGCGAAAAACAACGCCCACCGGGCCTGACGAGCTGTGAGTCTCAGCATTGGCGAGATATACCGAGTTTTTGTGATCGGTATACACGGTATTGGGGTGTCTAGCTCCCTCAAGATGGTGACGCCACTCTTCTATGGCCCATTTGATTGCCAGTAACTCGCGGTTCCCGACGTCATAGTTACATTCTGCCGAGCTAAACTTCTGTGAAATCACATAACCAAGGAAAGACACTTGTTTAGTACCAAATATACATTTCTCCAACTTAACAAAAAGTTGGTACTCGCGCAAACGGGTCAGAACCAGCCTCAGGTGCCGCACATGCGAATCCCAGTCTGGGGAATACACCAGAATGTCATCAAGATAGATGACCAGAAACACCCCCAAGAATTCATGGAAGACCGCGTTCATAAGACCCTGAAACACAGCGGGGGCGTTACAGAGTCCAAAGGGCATAACCAGACATTCAAAATGTCCTAACGGGGTGTTGAACGCGGTCTTCCATTCATACTCCGGGATGCACGGTATCTGCTGAACACAGGGATATAGTAGTTAGGTGATTATGACAGGACAACCCCCAATGGGTCAATTCCCGGGTGGACCAATCAAATCGGGGATTGTGCAGTGCCAACCAGGGCATCCCAAACACTACATTGACAGAAATCCTTTCCATTACCAGGAAAGACAGATTCTCAGAATGGAGAAGACCCACAGTAAACTGTAGAATGGGAGTCCTCCATTGGACAACACCTGCGGACAGAGGAGTTGAATCAATACTGGGGGACTTAAGCATGGAGAATTTGGTTATCAGAAGTCTGACAAAATTTAGATTAATTTGGCGGCAGCACCCGAATCAATAAAGGCTTGACCAGACCGAATAAAATCCTGGAAGCCAACCCGACAAGGCACCAACAACTTAGGGGGGACCTGTGATCCTAGGCGATCCTCCCGACAGTCGCCTAGGATCTGTAGTTTTCCGCCGGTTCAGACTGATGTTGCCGTTGCTTCTGTGGACAGGTTGCCACCCGATGTCCAGTTTCCCCACAGT
Source organism: Eleutherodactylus coqui (assembly GCA_035609135.1). Classification (NCBI taxonomy): domain Eukaryota; kingdom Metazoa; phylum Chordata; class Amphibia; order Anura; family Eleutherodactylidae; genus Eleutherodactylus; species Eleutherodactylus coqui. The sequence goes on from CM069415.1 coordinate 3,933,976, forward strand.
AGAGGCAGAGATGGTGGGTCATCCGGAACCGTCGCTGTTCCTTGGGACTTAACTGGTCCACTTCCATAGGCTCGGCTCCAGGAGTTGGCATGGGAGAAGTAGGAGCGGGTCTGCAGGACTCCTTAGTTTTACAGGCCTGTCCTTTTGTCTAGATCTGAGCCTCCTGTCAGCTTTTACTGCCAATTCCATCACATCATTAAGTGTCACAGGAGCGGGATGGGAAATAAGTAGATCCTTGACCGCATCTGAAAGGCCCAACAAAAACACATCTTTGAGGGCGCCATCGTTCCAGGAGGTTTCACCGGCATACTGTCTAAACTTAGAGCAATAGTCTTCTACCCACTGCTGCCACTGATGTAGAGACATGAGATGAGATACTTCTAACCCCGCCCGGTCCGGCTCATCAAAAATACCTCAGAGTTCCCGAAAAAAAACAAATCAACAGACTGCAGGCAAGCAGAACTCTCGGGTAAGGAGTAGGCCCATGTCTGGGGGGGACCCCGCAGTAGGGACATAATCAATCCCACTTTCTGGGACACCGCATCTGGAAATACAGTCTACATGCCTGCTGAAAAACAAAAACTTGCTTTTCTCCCCGGAAAACACCTTCAGGAGAGGACATTTAGGCTCAGGGATAGAAGGTTCAGCAGAAACATGCACATACTGCCGCTGCTCCTGGGCCACCATATGCCCGGACAGGTCTTGGATTACGACCACCAAACCCTGCAACTGACTTGCGAGGGTACTCACGGCCTCCATTGGAGAGCAAAAACAAACCCCGCTGGGCAATTTTAAGGGCCAGTTATTATGTTACGGGATCCTATCCGATGATAGAGCAGCCCGGGTGCCCTAGAACTTACCCGCAACCCCTGTCACTGCCTACTTGCCTCTACTCCTGGCTAACTCCAGGCGGGCAACTGGATGGCGGTCCCTACACTCACTAGGGACCAAGAGGGAGGACTCGCGTACCAAGATGGAACTGGGTAGAATACCGACAGGAAGGGCAGATGAAGTAACCCAGCAGACCGAGGCAGATGGGATGACCTGGCAGAACTAGCTGAAAAACAGGAGACTGACAGAGGCAGGAAGCACGCACACTGAACAGAAACCAATAACTGGCAGTGAATGGACCTCACTGCCAGCCTTATAAACAGAAGCCTCCGCCCAGGGGCGGAGAGGGGGAGGCGACTACCTACCAGTAGGATCAAACATACAGGATCTCGTGCACGGATCCGCAATCACAGGCGCGCGTGTGGCGCCGCCCGGATCCACGAGCACGCACACCGCGCCGACCAACCACCCACGCCCCCCCCCCCCCGGCAGATGGACAACTACCAGGGGGACGCGCCCCGACCGCGGGACCCAGCGCCCAGCCGCCCTGGGAGAACCAGCAGCCTCAGCATGGTAACACCAAGGATGCCAAGATGAAGTCTGATAGACTGTTGGGGGAAGTCTATGAACATCACATCCTCAGCAAAAAGGAGATACAGTATCTTCAGTTGGAGAAGTCCGTGGTCCCTGCAGTTTACATGGACCCACGGGGCACAAGTCCCTCACAAGTCCCCCTCGGAAGTCATCGTCTCACGGTTGGGCAGTTTATGGGAGAAGACAGGAACCTATGTAGATCTTTACCTACAACCGTTGGTTCAAAAACTGGATTCTCATGTGTGAGATCCCACACAGCTAACAACATCTGGAGGAAGAAACCCGACCTGTTCCCATTCACCATGGACATTGAGTCACTACTTACAGCTGTAAGTCACCGTGTCGGCCTCACTGCAGCGTCCGAGGAGCGGACCCAGCCTAGGAGACAGCAGGGTAGAGTTTGGGCCCTGTCACGGTGGCTCTACCGTGTCCCACCCGGAGGGTAACCGGTGACACATCCAAGGGGCCGAGGGCAGGTTGTTAAATAGGGGAACCCAATGATGGATTACCTTAATCCTTTGTGTCACGCGTGACGCCACCGTTCCATCCTCTGGGGTGAATCCAGTGGTTGGTAATAAAGAGTCCACAAACAGGGAATTAACTTTCTGAGCCAAACCAGGAACGGGCGGTGAAGCTTGTTTACTTGGCACAACTTGCAAATACATGCCAGCAGGAAAACACAGGGCAAACTTCAAAGGGGTGTGACAGGGAGGATTCATGAGTGAACAGGAGAAACCACAGTCCTGTTATCTGTGGGTCCTGGTCCCAGCAACACACTCTCTTCTCTCCAACTCTCCACTGGTAAACACTCACATTTGGAAAAAGGGGTGCGCTGCATGGCGGCTCCTCATTCTCTCACATCTCCTGGGTACAGCAAGCCCAGGACAGATTGTGGACTCCTTTCGGCCTCTTCCATTCTGGGCTGCACAGGCTGAAGGTGCCTGCGTGCTCCTCTTGCAGAACTCCTCAGAACAGAACTCCTCTCTCTTGCATGCCCAGAATGGAACTCAGAACTCCCACTCATGCACCTTGCATCCACATATATATCACAAGGTCACATGAGAAACAAACAGATACATTTTCCAGACAGTCAGCTCACATACCAGACAGTTAACTACTTCAGTGCTGCACCTATGCAATACACGTCATTCATGCAACACAGAAGACACTGACAATACAGTAGACAAATGGATGCATACAGTTATGGAGGGGCCCTATTGTTCTGGGCCCCTACATCACCGCAGTGCAATACATTCTGGTTGGTCAATCGGATTTGGATTATAGACATCATTCATTTGTGTTGGAGTTATTGGCTCTTACCTGGAATCATAATTATTTTACTTCTGACTGGATGCTTTACAGGCAGGTATCAGGCACAGCGATGGGTGCGCACTGTGCCCCCTCCTACACCAACATGTTTCTGGGTTGGTGGGAGGTGGCGCACGTGTACCCATCCGTTGCCTACTATATTGACATCTTACTCCTCTGGAAAAAAATGGAAGAAGAATATAAGCAATTTGTTGGTGAATTCAGTGATAATCTGTGCTGTATCTTTCTTACATTACAGATGTCTAAAAAAAAAACACCCCTGGAAGAAGTTGTCGTGTACCTGCAGACCCCGTCCAGCGGTTCCACTTCAGGCAGATCTGTGAATTATGAGAATTGTGGTGATTAGATAATAATAATCTTTATTTGTATAGCGCCAACATATCCCGCAGCGCTTACAAAGACAGGAGGGATACAGAAAGACAAAAGGACAAACATTACAGAACCGCGGTTACATAGTAATCAGCTGATGGAGACAATAGGGGTGAGGGTCCTGCTCCAACGAGCTTACATACTACAAGTAATGGGGGGATACAGAAGGTAAAGGGGCTGGAGATGTGCGCGGTATGGCGGGGTGGAGATGTGCACAGTATGGCGAGGTGGAGATGTGCGCGGTATGGGGAGGCGGAGAGTGAGGGATGCTATACACATAGACAATGGTCAGACATTTAGCCGTGTGACGGCAGGATCAGTGTGACTGCAGGAGTGGTTTATGATGGCTAGCAGGGATTGCAGTCAGTAGGTCAGGGAGCATGTTATCAGAGGGGTACAGAGGGGTTTGTTTAGGGAATGCGGTATGCCTCCCTGAAGAGGTATGTTTTTAGGACACGCCTGAAGTTCTGCGAGTCCTGGATTGCCCGGGTAGCCTTTGGTAGTGCGTTCCAGAGGACCGGTGCTGCTCTGGAGAAGTCTTCGAGGCAGGAATGAGAGGTTCGAATTAAAGGGGCGCTCAGTCTGGTTTCATTAGCAGAGTGGAGAGCCCGGGCTGGGTGATGGATTGAGATGAGGGAGGCGATATAGGGGGGCGCTGCACTGTGGATGAGGGATACAATATAGGGGGGGGCGCTGCACTGTGGATGAGGGATACAATATAGGGGGGGGGGCGCTGCACTGTGGATGAGGGATACAATATAGGGGGGCGCTGCACTGTGGATGAGGGATACAATATAGGGGGGCGCTGCGCTGTGGATGAGGGATACAATATAGGGGGGCGCTGCACTGTGGATGAGGGATACAATATAGGGGGGCGCTGCGCTGTGGAGGGCTTTGTGGGTAAAGGTAGTAAGTTTAAATTGTATTCTGTATTTGACGGGCAGCCAGTGCAGTGACCGGCACAGGGCAGAGGCATCCGAGTAGCGGCTGGACAGAAAGATGAGCCTGGCTGCCGCATTCAGGATGGATTGGAGAGGGTAGAGTCTGGTGCAGGGGAGGCCGATCAGCAACGAGGGTGGGAGATGAACGGTCTTGTCACCGGAGGCCCTAAAAATGGTTCCCCCTTGGCCTATAAGAGGCTCTCGGAGGCTCCTTGTGTGTAGTGACTTCTTCTTCCGCTTGTAGAGCGGCCAGGCCTACCTCCTCCCCTTGCAGACAGGAACAGCGTATATCAGCCGGGCGTGAAAAACCCAAACGATATACGCCCGTCTGAAGAAGCCCTAGGAGCGCGGAGACGCAGTCAGTTGGTTTTTCAGGTTATTATTACCGAATGGTGAATGCTGTAAAAAAAAAAAAAATGATGGTGGAATTTCTGGACATCTTTATCATCTCCCCCCAAAAACTGTAATAAAGGTTCTACAACACATTATATGTCCCCCGGAGTGCAGCCAGTAACATCTCCAACACATTATATGTCCCCCAGAGTGCAGCCAGTAACATCTCCAACACATTATATGTCCCCCAGAGTGCGGCCAGTAACATCTCCAACACATTATATGTCCCCCGGAGTGCAGCCAGTAACATCTCCAACACATTATATGTCCCCCAGAGTGCAGCCAGTAACATCTCCAACACATTATATGTCCCCCAGAGTGCAGCCAGTAACATCTCCAACACATTATATGTCCCCCAAAGAGAAGGCAGTAACATCTCCAACACATTATATGTCCGCCAGGGTGCAGCCAGTAACATCTCCAACACATTATATGTCCCCCAGAGTGCGGCCAGTAACATCTCCAACACATTATATGTCCCCCAAAGAGAAGGCAGTAACATCTCCAACACATTATATGTCCGCCAGGGTGCAGCCAGTAACATCTACAACACATTATATGTCCCCCAGAGTGCGGCCAGTAGCATCTATAACTCATTATATGTCCCCCAGAGTGCAGCCAGTAACATCTCCAACACAATATATGTCCCCCAGAGTGCAGCCAGTAACATCTCCAACACAATATATGTCCCCCAGAGTGCAGCCAGTAACATCTCCAACACATTATATGTCCCCCAAAGAGAAGGCAGTAACATCTCCAACACATTATATGTCCGCCAGGGTGCAGCCAGTAACATCTACAACACATTATATGTCCCCCAGAGTGCGGCCAGTAGCATCTATAACTCATTATATGTCCCCCAGAGTGCAGCCAGTAACATCTCTAACACATTATATGTCCTCCAGAGTGCGGCCAGTAACATCTCCAACGCATTATATGTCCCCCAGAGTGCAGCCAGTAACATCTCCAACACATTATATATCCCCCAAAGTGCGGCAGTAACATCTCTAGCACATTATATGTCCCCCGGAGTGCAGCCAGTAACATCTCCAACACATTATATGTCCCCCAGAGTGCAGCCAGTAACATCTCTAACACATTATATGTCCCCCAGAGTGCGGCCAGTAACATCTCCAACACATTATATGTCCCCCAGAGTGCGGCCAGTAACATCTCCAACACATTATATGTCCCCCAGAGTGCGGCCAGTAACATCTATAACACATTATATGTCCCCCAGAGTGCAGCCAGTAACATCTATAACACATTATATGTCCCCCAGAGTGCAGCCAGTAACATCTACAACACATTATATGTCCCCCAGAGTGCAGCCAGTAACATCTACAACACATTATATGTCCCCCAGAGTGCAGCCAGTAACATCTACAACACATTATATGTCCCCCAGAGTGCAGCCAGTAACATCTCCAACACATTATACGTCCCCCAGAGTGCAGCCAGTAACATCTATAACTCATTATATGTCCCCCAGAGTGCAGCCAGTAACATCTCCAACACATTATATGTCCCCCAGAGTGCGGCCAGTAACATCTCCAACACATTATATGTCCCCCAAAGAGAAGGCAGTAACATCTCCAACACATTATATGTCCGCCAGGGTGCAGCCAGTAACATCTCCAACACATTATATGTCCCCCAGAGTGCGGCCAGTAACATCTCCAACACATTATATGTCCCCCAAAGAGAAGGCAGTAACATCTCCAACACATTATATGTCCGCCAGGGTGCAGCCAGTAACATCTACAACACATTATATGTCCCCCAGAGTGCGGCCAGTAGCATCTATAACTCATTATATGTCCCCCAGAGTGCAGCCAGTAACATCTCCAACACAATATATGTCCCCCAGAGTGCAGCCAGTAACATCTCCAACACATTATATGTCCCCCAAAGAGAAGGCAGTAACATCTCCAACACATTATATGTCCGCCAGGGTGCAGCCAGTAACATCTACAACACATTATATGTCCCCCAGAGTGCGGCCAGTAGCATCTATAACTCATTATATGTCCCCCAGAGTGCAGCCAGTAACATCTCTAACACATTATATGTCCTCCAGAGTGCGGCCAGTAACATCTCCAACGCATTATATGTCCCCCAGAGTGCAGCCAGTAACATCTCCAACACATTATATATCCCCCAAAGTGCGGCAGTAACATCTCTAGCACATTATATGTCCCCCGGAGTGCAGCCAGTAACATCTCCAACACATTATATGTCCCCCAGAGTGCAGCCAGTAACATCTCTAACACATTATATGTCCCCCAGAGTGCGGCCAGTAACATCTCCAACACATTATATGTCCCCCAGAGTGCGGCCAGTAACATCTCCAACACATTATATGTCCCCCAGAGTGCGGCCAGTAACATCTATAACACATTATATGTCCCCCAGAGTGCAGCCAGTAACATCTATAACACATTATATGTCCCCCAGAGTGCAGCCAGTAACATCTACAACACATTATATGTCCCCCAGAGTGCAGCCAGTAACATCTACAACACATTATATGTCCCCCAGAGTGCAGCCAGTAACATCTACAACACATTATATGTCCCCCAGAGTGCAGCCAGTAACATCTCCAACACATTATACGTCCCCCAGAGTGCAGCCAGTAACATCTATAACTCATTATATGTCCCCCAGAGTGCAGCCAGTAACATCTCCAACACATTATATGTCCCCCGGAGTGCGGCCAGTAACATCTCCAACACATTATATGTCCCCCAGAGTGCGGCCAGTAACATCTCCAACACATTATATGTCCCCAGAGTGCAGCCAGTAACATCTCCAACACATTATATGTCCCCCAGAGTGCAGCCAGTAACATCTCCAACACATTATATGTCCCCCAGAGTGCAGCTAGTAACATCTCCAACACATTATATGTCCCCCAGAGTGCAGCTAGTAACATCTCCAACACATTATATGTCCCCCAGAGTGCAGCCAGTAACATCTCCAATACATTATATGTCCCCCAGAGTGTGGCCAGTAACATCTCCAACACATTATATGTCCCCCAGAGTGCAGCCAGTAACATCTACAACACATTATATGTCCCCACAGTGCAGCCAGTAACATCTCCAACACATTATATGTCCCCCAGAGTGCAGCCAGTAACATCTCCAACACATCATATGTCCCCCAGAGTGCAGCCTGTAACATCTCCAACACATTATATGTCCCCAGAGTGCAGCCAGTAACATCTCCAACACATTATATGTCCCCCAGAGTGCAGCCAGTAACATCTCCAACACATTATATGTCCCCAGAGTGCGGCCAGTAACATCTCCAATACATTATATGTCCCCCAGAGTGCGGCCAGTAACATCTCCAACACATTATATGTCCCCCAGAGTGCAGCCAGTAACATCTACAACACATTATATGTCCCCAGAGTGCAGCCAGTAACATCTACAACACATTATATGTCCCCAGAGTGAAGCCAGTAACATCTCCAACACATTATATGTCCCCCGGAGTGCAGCCAGTAACATCTCCAACACATTATATGTCCCCCAGAGTGCGGCCAGTAACATCTCCAACACATTATATGTCCCCCAGAGTGCGGCCAGTAACATCTCCAACACATTATATGTCCCCCAGAGTGCAGCCAGTAACATCTCCAACACATCATATGTCCCCCAGAGTGCGGCCAGTAACATCTACAACACATTATATGTCCCCCAGAGTGCGGCCAGTAACATCTCCAACACAATATATGTCCCCCAGAGTGCAGCCAGTAACATCTCCAACACATTATATGTCCGCCAGAGTGCAGCCAGTAACATCTCCAACACATTATATGTCCCCCAGAGTGCAGTCAGTAACATCTCCAACACATTATATGTCCCCCAGAGTGCGGCCAGTAACATCTCCAACACATTATATGTCCCCCAGAGTGCGGCCAGTAACATCTCCAACACATTATATGTCCCCCAGAGTGCAGCCAGTAACATCTCTAACACATTATATGTCCCCCAGAGTGCAGTCAGTAACATCTCCAACACATTATATGTCCCCCAGAGTGCGGCCAGTAACATCTCCAACACATTATATGTCCCCCAGAGTGCGGCCAGTAACATCTCCAACACATTATATGTCCCCCAGAGTGCGGCCAGTAACATCTATAACACATTATATGTCCCCCAGAGTGCAGCCAGTAACATCTATAACACATTATATGTCCCCCAGAGTGCAGCCAGTAACATCTACAACACATTATATGTCCCCCAGAGTGCAGCCAGTAACATCTACAACACATTATATGTCCCCCAGAGTGCAGCCAGTAACATCTACAACACATTATATGTCCCCCAGAGTGCAGCCAGTAACATCTATAACTCATTATATGTCCCCCAGAGTGCGGCCAGTAACATCTCCAACACATTATATGTCCCCCGGAATGCGGCCAGTAACATCTCCAACACATTATATGTCCCCCAGAGTGCGGCCAGTAACATCTCCAACACATTATATGTCCCCAGAGTGCAGCCAGTAACATCTCCAACACATTATATGTCCCCCAGAGTGCAGCCAGTAACATCTCCCACACATTATATGTCCCCCAGAGTGCAGCTAGTAACATCTCCAACACATTATATGTCCCCCAGAGTGCAGCTAGTAACATCTCCAACACATTATATGTCCCCCAGAGTGCAGCCAGTAACATCTCCAATACATTATATGTCCCCCAGAGTGTGGCCAGTAACATCTCCAACACATTATATGTCCCCCAGAGTGCAGCCAGTAACATCTACAACACATTATATGTCCCCACAGTGCAGCCAGTAACATCTCCAACACATTATATGTCCCCCAGAGTGCAGCCAGTAACATCTCCAACACATCATATGTCCCCCAGAGTGCAGCCTGTAACATCTCCAACACATTATATGTCCCCAGAGTGCAGCCAGTAACATCTCCAACACATTATATGTCCCCCAGAGTGCAGCCAGTAACATCTCCAACACATTATATGTCCCCAGAGTGCGGCCAGTAACATCTCCAATACATTATATGTCCCCCAGAGTGCGGCCAGTAACATCTCCAACACATTATATGTCCCCCAGAGTGCAGCCAGTAACATCTACAACACATTATATGTCCCCAGAGTGCAGCCAGTAACATCTACAACACATTATATGTCCCCAGAGTGCAGCCAGTAACATCTCCAACACATTATATGTCCCCCGGAGTGCAGCCAGTAACATCTCCAACACATTATATGTCCCCCAGAGTGCGGCCAGTAACATCTCCAACACATTATATGTCCCCCAGAGTGCGGCCAGTAACATCTCCAACACATTATATGTCCCCCAGAGTGCAGCCAGTAACATCTCCAACACATCATATGTCCCCCAGAGTGCGGCCAGTAACATCTACAACACATTATATGTCCCCCAGAGTGCGGCCAGTAACATCTCCAACACAATATATGTCCCCCAGAGTGCAGCCAGTAACATCTCCAACACATTATATGTCCGCCAGAGTGCAGCCAGTAACATCTCCAACACATTATATGTCCCCCAGAGTGCAGTCAGTAACATCTCCAACACATTATATGTCCCCCAGAGTGCGGCCAGTAACATCTCCAACACATTATATGTCCCCCAGAGTGCGGCCAGTAACATCTCCAACACATTATATGTCCCCCAGAGTGCAGCCAGTAACATCTCTAACACATTATATGTCCCCCAGAGTGCAGTCAGTAACATCTCCAACACATTATATGTCCCCCAGAGTGCGGCCAGTAACATCTCCAACACATTATATGTCCCCCAGAGTGCGGCCAGTAACATCTCCAACACATTATATGTCCCCCAGAGTGCAGCCAGTAACATCACTAACACATTATATGTCCCCCAGAGTGCAGTCAGTAACATCTCCAACACATTATATGTCCTCCAGAGTGCAGTCAGTAACATCTCCAACACATCAACTCATTCTGGAAAAAACAGAGTACAGCGGGCTAAGAGATCTATAGTGCAAAAGTAGTAAGAAAAAAACCGAGCCATATTTGGTATCACCAAAATCCTACCGTTTATAATTCTGTATAATGTGCCTTGTTGTATCCCTTATTACCTGGCTTGCTGGACCTTCTCCGGTAGGTGGATCTTTACAATAGTTTGTTGAGTATCGCTTCGCTAGGGCTTAGTGAAGACAAGTACATTACAGCATTCTATGTATAATCTGTATAAAGTGAGCTCCCCCTAGTGGTGGTTGCAGGCTGACGGAATGTTATGGAAATATCCTGGACTCCAGACTGATACAATGTATCAATGCAGGTAACATGTAACAAACTATCAGGAATGGGAGAAAATACTGCTGCTGCTGTGTTTACATTACAGAGGATTGTCTGCAGTGATACATTGTAACAGAGGCCGCCTGCAGACGAGCGGGTCGGATCCGGCGGCGAGAATTCCTGCCGCGGGACCCGACCCGAGCGCCTGCAGAGATGAGCGCGTACTCACCCGCGCCCGGCGGCCCCGGCTCTTTCATGTGCCGGCTGCCGAGCAGCCGGCGCATGCGCAGACCGTATCCGGCGGCCGGGTGAGTGACGTTTCTGTGCGGGGCTCTGCGAGCCCTGCACAAAAATAGGACATGCCGCGGTTTGTTTGCCGCGCGACATTTTGCGCGGCCAAACCACGGCCGTCTGCATAGGAGTGCGTATTGTAATGCACTCCTATGCAGGCTTTCAGTGGCGGAAATCCCGCGGGAAATTTCCGCCCGTGTGCAGGCGGCCAGACTCTCAGTTTTGTCAAGTATAAACTGTGATAGAGGAGTGTAAGGGCTAATGCCCACGGCCGGGTGTGTGCCATGTTCCCTGCGGTGTAAATCTGCGGGATTCTGCCGCAGATTTACGCCACGGGAAAAAAAACCGACGCATGTTCTATTTTGCCCCATTTTTTGTGGTGGGGGGTCTCCAGTAATATAGTATTGATGGAGATCGCGGTAAAATGTGGTAAAAAGCATGATTTTCCGAGATCACCAGCGGAGACTATTTTGTTTATCCCGGTGTATCCCGCTCCGGCCATGGGCAGGAGGCCTAAGAGGGACAACAAGGTGCCACGATCGGCTCTGGTCTTCACTCAGGGTTTGTATGACTAACAGCCTTGGACAGAAATCATTTATTGCTTCTTTAACCCCTTAAGGCTCTCTGACGTCCAGTTACATCATGGAGGTTCAGGGATTATATGGAGCGGGATCCGGGTCAAACGTGCGCCACGCAATGTGGGTGCTGGCTCTTTCCCACAGATGACACCTGCCCAAAATGTGACTGTTAACCCTTTAAATGCTGCACAAAATTCTGGCAGCAGTATTTAATTGTCCTGATCAGAGTTCTGGGATCCCGAACGGCTTACCGCCATGAGATTGCAGGGTGCCGTTCAGTTGCCGTGGCAGCCGGGGGCCTTTTGAAGGCTCCTATTGCTGTCATTGCAGATTTCAATGAAGCCATAAAAGTCCGATCTATCAAAGTGACGCATTTTTATCCCACATAGTGAAAGTTGTCAGAAAAAAAAGAATACACAACATCAGAAGTGCCTTTGTACGGTCCCCCCGTCTCCAAGAACAAATGGAATAAACAGCGTCAATAAAACGTATGCACCCCGAAATGGCAGCAATGGAAACTACAGGACGCCCCACAAACAATAAGCCCCCATATAACTCTGCGACAGAAAAAAAGTAATGGCGGCAGAAATGTGTATTTTTGGCCAAAGAGATTTTATTTTTTAAACTTGCTACAAAATAAACTAAATCCATTTGTATCGCAGTAATCGCGGCGACCCGCAGGATCTATCCGGGCATGTTTGCTGCAGTATACACCGTAAGGCTGGGCTCACACGGGGCCGATTGGACGTGGAAATTACGTCTGGAATTTCGCCGTGGCAAATCCGCCTGCGGACGCTAATCCCGGGGTTTCTAAGAGATTTCTAAACTAATCCCGGGATTTCTAAGAAATCTCGTCCACACGGGGCGGCGAATCCACCGCGGCAAAGCCGACACTGCAGCGCGGATTCTCCGGCCGCAGCATGTTCATTGTTTTTCTTCTTCCTCTGCGGCTCTTCTCTATGGGAGCGCCGGCCGCAGTGGAAGAGCGAGCGGCCAGGCGGCTTCAAAACCCGCTCCTAAGTGCCGTAGGTTTTGAAGTAGCGCTTCTCCTGGCAGAAATCTCACGGTTTTTCGCTGCAGCCAAACCGCGAGATTTCCGCTGGGATTCCGCTGTGTATGAACCCAGCCTAAACAAGACCCCAAACACGGAAAATTGTGTTTTTTTTCATTTCACTCCACTTCGGTTTTCAAATACATTATCTATCTTTATCCGTTTAGTCGGCGCCGACACTTTATGGATCAGCCCTCTCCATGCGGTTATGTGTTGTATGGCTTCTCTCAGTTCAAGCAGGGGCACCGAGAGTAGCGGAGGCACCGAGAGCAGCGGGGGCACCGAGAGCAGCGGAGGCACCGAGAGCAGCGGGGGCACCGAGAGCAGCGGGGGCACCGAGAGCAGCGAAGGCACCAAGAGCAGAGGGGGCATTGAGAGCAGCAGAGGCACCGAGAGCAGCGAAGGCACCAAGAGCAGAGGGGGCATTGAGAGCAGCGGAGGCACCGAGAGCAGCGAAGGCACCAAGAGCAGAGGGGGCATTGAGAGCAGCGGAGGCACCGAGAGCAGCGGGGCCACTGAGAGCAGTGGAGGCACCAAGAGCAGTGGGGGCATTGAGAGCAGCGGAGGGATCGAGAGCAGCGGAGGCACCGAGAGCAGCGGGGGGATCGAGAGCAGCGGAGGCACCGAGAGCAGCGGAGGGGCCAAGAGCAGCGGAGGGGCCAAGAGCAGCGGGGGCACCGAGAGCAGCGGAGGCACCAAGAGCAGCAGGGGCATCGAGAGCAGTGGGGGGATCGAGAGCAGCGGAGGCACCAAGAGCAGCGGGGGCACCGAGAGCAGCGGAGGCACCAAGAGCAGCGAAGGCACCGAGAGCAGCGGAGGCACCAAGAGCAGTGGGGGGATCGAGAGCAGCGGTGCCACTGAGAGCAGCAGAAGCCTGAGCCTTGGAACATAATACATTTAGTGAAAGTCAGACAGAATCTTCTCCGACCCAACTGGACCCGGCTCAGAATCGGCGCCAACAACACGACAATTCCCTGCACGAACAAATTCCAAAAGACCAATGCCGCTGCCAGGGGTCGCCCGGTTGGGGGAGAGCTCTGGTCAGCTGGTCAGGAGAGGGGCTCTGGTTCTGCTCTTAGACTGCACAGGATTGGGTTTCGCAGGGTTCAGCCTGATGTCATGGCGGCGCTCACAACTCCTACACGTTGGGAAAGCTGATCCTCCCCCTTCCTGAAGATGAAGCGCTTGGCAGGTGATTATTTTGTTTTCTCGCAGATCCTCCTGAGGAGACATCTGCTCGCCTTACAGCAGACACCGTCAGAAATTCCATGCTGGCTGAGCGAGCGCCATCATCGTGTCTGCGCTGCGGCTGGCACACCAGGCCTGTCTGACGAGGAGGACGGCGCTCCCAAAAATAATACCAATTAAGTATCAAATGCGATATCGGAGGCCAAAACGCGCTCCCAGCGCAATCTGCGGTTACCATTATTGTATACAGAAGTCACTCAGCATCTGCGGACCGGGCAAGGTCTGTGGTCAGCGCAACTGCTGCTGGCAAACTGGGTGACGGGCAACATGGCTGCCATCACACAGCCTGCAGAGGGTGAACGTCATGCCTGCAGCAGAGGGGGGCCCCACTTGGATTTGTCTGTAGGGGCCCCTTATTCTATACATTTACTCCCTATTGCTTATACAGCACCAACATATTCCACAGCGCTGCACACTCCCCCGATCACCGGTCAGAACATTTAGGGGGTCTCCCCTGGTTCTGGGGCCCCACATAAGATAATCGGGGTCTCTGACACCTCAGTGACAATTAGCAAATCACAGGTGGTGAACAATCAGCAGATAGGGACCCCCATCCTGGTTTACTGCCCCCCATGAGATGCTGCCACCCGCCATTATCCTGCGGCAGCAAGCAGACTCCTATAGGCGGTAATCAGCTACTAAGGACTGGGGGTCCCTCCTGCAGAGAACGGACATCTGCTGCCCCGCTGGGGTGCCACCGGACACTGCGGACCTGACAAGAGTCTAACTACATGATGGGGAATGTAGGGCTGTTCACTCGGCAGACGGTATCACACAGGATAGGATTAGATACACGGCTCAGCTGACGGTATCACACAGGATAGGATTAGATACACGGCTCAGCAGACAGCATCACACAGGATAGGATTAGATACACGGCTCAGCAGACAGCATCACACAGGAGAGGATTAGATACACGGCTCAGCAGACGGTATCACACAGGATAGGATTAGATACACGGCTCAGCAGACAGCATCACACAGGGTAGGATTAGATACACGGCTCAGCAGGCAGTATCACACAGGATAGGATTAGATACACGGCTCAGCAGACAGCATCACACAGGATAGGATTAGATACACGGCTCAGCAGACGGTATCACACAGGATAGGATTAGATACACGGCTCAGCAGACAGCATCACACAGGGTAGGATTAGATACACGGCTCAGCAGGCAGTATCACACAGGATAGGATTAGATACACGGCTCAGCAGACAGTATCACACAGGATAGGATTAGATACACGGCTCAGCAGACAGTATCACACAGGATAGGATTAGATACACGCCTCAGCAGGCAGTATCACACAGGATAGGATTAGATACACGGCTCAGCAGACAGTATCACACAGGATAGGATTAGATACACGCCTCAGCAGGCAGTATCACACAGCATAGGATTAGATACACGGCTCAGCAGACAGCATCACACAGGATAGGATTAGATACACGGCTCAGCAGACAGCATCACACAGGATAGGATTAGATACACGGCTCAGCAGACGGTATCACACAGGATAGGATTAGATACACGGCTCAGCAGACAGCATCACACAGGGTAGGATTAGATACACGGCTCAGCAGGCAGTATCACACAGGATAGGATTAGATACACGGCTCAGCAGACAGTATCACACAGGATAGGATTAGATACACGGCTCAGCAGACAGTATCACACAGGATAGGATTAGATACACGCCTCAGCAGGCAGTATCACACAGGATAGGATTAGATACACGGCTCAGCAGGCAGTATCACACAGGATAGGATTAGATACACGGCTCAGCAGGCAGTATCACACAGGATAGGATTAGATACACGGCTCAGCAGGCAGTATCACACAGGATAGGATTAGATACACGGCTCAGCAGACAGTATCACACAGGATAGGATTAGATACACGGCTCACAGACAGTATCACACAGGATAGGATTAGATACACGGCTCAGCAGGCAGTATCACACAGGATAGGATTAGATACACGGCTCAGCAGGCAGTATCACACAGGATAGGATTACATACACAGCTCAACAGACAGTATCACACAGGATAGGATTAGATACATGGCTCAGCAGACAATAACACACATGGTAGGATTAGATACATCGATCAGCAGACAGTATCACACAGGATAGGATTAGATACATGGCTCAGCAGACAATAACACACATGGTAGGATTAGATACACGGCTCAACAGACAGTATCACACATGATAGGATTACATACACAGCTCAACAGACAGTATCACAAAGGATAGGAGTAGATACATGGCTCAGCAGGCAGTATCACACAGGATAGGATTAGATACATGGCTCAGCAGACAATAACACACATGGTAGGATTAGATACATCGATCAGCAGACAGTATCACACAGGATAGGATTAGATACACGACTCAGCAGGCAGTATCACACAGGATAGGATTAGATACATGGCTCAGCAGGCAGTATCACACAGGATAGGATTAGATACATGGCTCAGCAGACAATAACACACATGGTAGGATTAGATACATCGATCAGCAGACAGTATCACACAGGATAGGATTAGATACACGACTCAGCAGGCAGTATCACACAGGATAGGATTAGATACACAGCTCAGCAGGCAGTATCACACAGGACAGGATTAGATACACGGCTCAGCAGACGGTATCACACAGGATAGGATTAGATACATGGCTCAGCAGACAGTATCACACAGGATAGGATTAGATACACAGCTCAGCAGACAGTATCAAATAGGATAGGATTAGATACACAGCTCAGCAGGCAGTATCACACAGGATAGGATTAGATACACGGCTCAGCAGACAGCATCACACGGAATTGGATTAGATACATGGCTCAGCAGACAGCATCACACAGGATTGGATTAGATACACGGCTCAGCAAACAGTATCACACAGGAAAGGATTAGATACAGCAGGTCAGCAGACAGTATCACACAGGAAAGGATTAGATACAGCAGGTCAGCAGACAGTATCACACAGGAAAGGATTAGATACACGGCTCAGCAGACAGTATCACACAGGAAAGGATTAGATACAGCAGGTCAGCAGACAGCATCATACAGAATCGGATTAGATACATGGCTCAGCAGACAGTATCGCACAGGATCGGATTAGATACACGGCTCAGCAGACAGTATCGCACAGGATCGGATTAGATACACGGCTCTGCAGACAGTATCACACAGGATAGGATTAGATACACGGCTCAGCAGGCAGTATCACACAGGATAGAATTATATACACGGCTCAATAAACAGTATCACACAGGATAGGATTAGATACACGGCTCAGCAGACAGTATCACACAGGATAGAATTATATACACGGCTCAATAAACAGTATCACACAGGATAGGATTAGATACACGGCTCAGCAGACAGTATCACACAGGATAGAATTATATACACGGCTCAATAAACAGTATCACACATGGTAAAAAAACACATTCACTGAAAAAGCCAAAAATACAATACCTGAAGGTCTGCAAAGCAGACACGGTCGCCATAGGCACAATCGCCGTAGGGCAGGCGCAATGGCCTTAAGCCCTGAAGATATTTGTATCGCACATGGTAGGATTAGATACATCGATCAGCAGACAGTATCACACAGCAGAGGATTAGATACACAGTTTAGCAAACAATATCATACGTGATAGGATCAGATACACAGGCCACAACAGTATCACACATGATAGGATTAGATACACAGCTCTGCAGAGAGTATCACACATGGTAGGGTTAGATACACAGCTCAGCAGGCAGTATCACCTGTGATAAGCTTAGATACATCAGTGCATGCAGTGACAGGCTCCCTCTTGGTGCCATTATTCAGCATCCTCTGTGTGTGAATGTGGAATGAGGTGCAGAATGTTTGTGCCTCTCCGGTGAGGTCTGAGGTGCTCAGCAGGGGCTCCTCATCACCCTCTAGATGTAACCTATCCCCTGATGTTGTTGGTGCTGGGGCCACAGGCAGGGGCCAAAAACAACTACTCTCCATCCAAGTGGGCCCAGTGACAAGTAGTCAGTGACCGGCCGTGTCCTGCAGCTGATCTACTAACCCATCACTGCTGAGAATGTAGTAGTGCTGGGGAGCAACCGCCCTGAGCAGGGGGCCACATTGTTATGAGAGCAGAGGACACCCGTGTGGTGCTTCCTCACAGATAACACGGGAGCGGGGCCGCGTGTCCTGCATGTACATTCAGGGATATCTGCACTTATTATGACGGCGTCTGATCCCGCCGCCAACCACAATAATGACTTTATTAATTGGCAAGTGATGGGATTAATTACAATGTGAACATGGGACGGAGGATAACCCCACGTGAACTCAGACGCACTTACACACTGCTACAGCTGTGATCATACACTCACTGATATAACTGCCATCATACAATCACTGTTACAACTGCCATCATACACTCACTGATACAACTGCCATCATACAATCACTGTTACAACTGCCATCATACACTCTCTGATACAACTGCCATCATACACTCACTGATATAACTGCCATCATACAATCACTGTTACAACTGCCATCATACACTCACTGATACAACTGCCATCATACAATCACTGTTACAACTGCCATCATACACTCTCTGATACAACTGCCATCATACACTCACTGATACAACTGCCATCATACACTCACTGATACAACTGCCATCATACACTCACTGATACAACTGCCATCATACACACACTGATACACACGGATACAACTGCCATCATACACTCTCTGATACACACTGATACAACTGCCATCATACACTCACTGATACAACTGCCATCATATACTCTCTGATACAACTGCCAGCATACAATCACTGATACACACTGATACAACTGCCATCATACAATCACTGATACAACTGCCAGCATACACTCTCTGATACACACTGATACAACTGCCATCATACAATCACTGATACAACTGCCAGCATACACACACTGATACAACTGCCATCATACACTCACTGATACAACTGCCATCATATACTCTCTGATACAACTGCCAGCATACAATCACTGATACACACTGATACAACTGCCATCATACAATCACTGATACAACTGCCAGCATACACTCTCTGATACACACTGATACAACTGCCATCATACAATCACTGATACAACTGCCATCATACAATCACTGATACAACTGCCAGCATACACTCTCTGATACACACGGATACAACTGCCATCATACACTCTCTGATACACACTGATACAACTGCCATCATACACTCACTGATACAACTGCCATCATATACTCTCTGATACAACTGCCATCATATACTCTCTGATACAACTGCCATCATACAATCACTGATACAACTGCCAGCATACACTCTCTGATACACACTGATACAACTGCCATCATACAATCACTGATACAACTGCCATCATACAATCACTGATACAACTGCCATCATACAATCACTGACACAACTGCCATCATACAATCACTGATACAACTGCCAGCATACACTCTCTGATACACACTGATACAACTGCCATCATACAATCACTGATACAACTGCCAGCATACACTCTCTGATACACACTGATACAACTGCCATCATACACTCACTGATACAACTGCCATCATACACTCACTGATACAACTGCCATCATACAATCACTGATACAACTGCCAGAATACACTCACATACACACTGACACAACTGCCATCATACACTCACTGATACAACTGCCATCATACACTCACTGATACAACTGCCATCATACACTCACTGACACAACTGCCATCATACACTCACTGATACAACTGCCATCATACACTCACTGACACAACTGCCATCATACACTCACTGACACAACTGCCATCATACACTCACTGATAAAACTGCCAGCATACACTCACATACATACTGACACAACTGCCATCATACACTCACTGACACAACTGCCATCATACACTCACTGACACAACTGCCATCATACACTCACTGACACAACTGCCATCATACACTCACTGACACAACTGCCATCATACACTCACTGACACAACTGCCATCATACACTCACTGATACAACTGCCATCATACAATCACTGATACAACTGCCAGAATACACTCACATACACACTGACACAACTGCCATCATACACTCACTGATACAACTGCCATCATACACTCACTGATACAACTGCCATCATACACTCACTGACACAACTGCCATCATACACTCACTGATAAAACTGCCAGCATACACTCACATACATACTGACACAACTGCCATCATACACTCACTGACACAACTGCCATCATACACTCACTGATAAAACTGCCAGCATACACTCACATACATACTGACACAACTGCCATCATACAGTCACTGATACACACTCACAAAACTGCCATCATACACTCATTGATACACACTGATACATTTGTCAGGTAGCAGTGTTATTATCCTCTGTAATGAATTCCTCCCAGCAGGATGCATCGCACTGTAATCCATGCGCTGCGCCGTTGGTTCATCTGGGGAGAATGGCCGGACACCTGATATTCCGCCGCGCTGTATAATCAGCTATTTCAGGAGGCCCCAGCAGCTCTGAGCCCCTCCAATCACATACTAAATATGTGGACTCTGCCCACAGTCCCCTCACAAGCTGCAGGGTGGGCAGAACTTTGGTTGACCACAAGACCCCCACTACACGCAGTCAGAGACTAAGTGGGCTAACGTCAGGGCAGGGAAAGAGGCGAACACAGACACGTCGGGGGCCGAAGAACCCTAAAACCCCAACGTTATCTTATGGTGCCAAACGTAAGGTGGGGGGCTACCTCATTGTATGCAGTAGTGGGGGCTTCCTCATGTCATCTACTTACTAGAGCCCAATGACCTCCATTTATAGGGGAGCGGTCTGCAGAGCCGGACCCTCACAAAGCACAAAGCATTTTCCCTGCTCTATCTGCTGAGTCCTTCCAGTATGTAAAGCCCAATCACTTTCTGATAGACTTTAACTTTGAGTTCCTCCCAGTTTTCTAGATCTCTGCTTGCTGTTAGTGAATTAAAACATTTGTTTACATCCAGAGGCTGAAAACCCTCCTGACCTCAAGCATCTCACAGCTAATACCTCCTGCAGACCAGGAAAGCCAGCATAACTCTCTATCCCCAAGTGATATTGTGTTACAATGTATCACCGCTGCTCTCTAGTGCTGGATAGGCGGCATTCTCAGTGATGTCACCGCTGCTCTCTAGTGATGGATAGGCGGCATTCTCAGTGATGTCACCGCTGCTCTCTAGTGGTGGATAGGCGGCATTCTCAGTGATGTCACCGCTGCTCTCTAGTGATGGATAGGCGGCATTCTCAGTGATGTCACCGCTGCTCTCTAGTGATGGATAGGTGGCATTCTCAGTGATGTCACCGCTGCTCTCTAGTGATGGATAGGCAGCATTCTCAGTGATGTCACCACTGGTCTCTAGTGATGGATAGGCGGCATTCTCAGTGATGTCACCACTGCTCTCTAGAGACGGATAGGCGGCATTCTCAGTGATGTCACCGCTGCTCTCTAGTGATGGATAGGTGGCATTCTCAGTGATGTCATCGCTGCTCTCTAGTGATGGATAGGCGGCATTCTCAGTGATGTCACCGCTGCTCTCTAGTGATGGATAGGCGGCATTCTCAGTGATGTCATCGCTGCTCTCTAGTGATGGATGGGCGGCATTCTTAGTGATGTCACCGCTGCTCTCTAGTGATGGATAGGCGGCATTCTCAGTGATGTCACCGCTGCTCTCTAGTGATGGATAGGCATCATTCTCAGTGATGTCACCGCTGCTCTCTAGTGATGGATAGGCATCATTCTCAGTGATGTCACCGCTGCTCTCTAGTGATGGATAGGCGGCATTCTCAGTGATGCCACCGCTGCTCTCTAGTGATGGATAGGCGGCATTCTCAGTGATGTCATCACTGCTCTCTAGTGCTGGATAGGTGGCATTCTCAGTGATGTCACCGCTGCTCTCTAGTGATGGATAGGCGGTATAGTCAGTGATGTCACAGCTGCTCTCTAGTGATGGATAGGCGGCATTCTCAGTGATGTCATCACTGCTCTCTAGTGCTGGATAGGTGGCATTCTCAGTGATGTCACTGTTGCTCTCTAGTGATGGATAGGTGGCATTCTCAATTATGTCACCGCTGCTCTCTAGTGATGGATAGGCGTCATTCTCAGTGATGTCACCCCTGCTCTCTAGTGATGGATAGGCAGCATTCTCAGTGAGGTCACCGCTGCTCTCTAGTGATGGAGAGGCGGCATTCTCAGTGATGGCACAGCTGCTACCTAGTGATGTATAGGCGGCATTCTCAGTGATGGCACCGCTGCTCTCTAGTGATGGATAGGTAACATTCTCAGTGATGTCACCGCTGCTCTCTAGTGATGGATAGGCGGCATTCTCAGTGATGTCACCGCTGTTCTCTAGTGATGGACAGGCGGTATTCTCAGTGATGTCACTGCTGCTCTCCAGTGATGGATAGGTGGCATTCTCAGTGATGTCACCGCTGCTCTCTAGTGATGGATAGGTGGCATTCTCAGTGATGTCACTGCTGCTCTCTAGTGATGGATAGGTGGCATTCTCAGGGATGTCACTGTTGCTCTATAGTGATGGATAGGTGGCATTCTCAATGATGTCACCGCTGCTCTCTAGTGATGGATAGGCGGTATTCTCAGTGATGTCACCTTTGCTCTCTAGTGATGGATAGGTAACATTCTCAGTGATGTCACCGCTGCTCTCTAGTGATGGATAGGTGGCATACTCAGTGATGGCACCGCTGCTCTCTAGTGATGGATAAGCGGCATTCTCATCGATGTCACCGCTGCTCTCTAGTGAATGGACAGGTGGCATGCTCAGTGATGGCACCGCTGCTCTCTAGTGATGGATAAGCGGCATTCTCAGTGATGGCACGGCTGCTGTCTAGTGATGGATAGGTAACATTCTCAGTGATGTCACCGCTGCTCTCTAGTGATGGATAGGCGGCATTCTCAGTGATGGATAGGTAACATTCTCAGTGATGTCACCGCTGCTCTCTAGTGATGGATAGGTGGCATTCTCAGTGATGTCACCGCTGCTCTCTAGTGATGGATAGGTAACATTCTCAGTGATGTCACCGCTGCTCTCTAGTGATGGATAGGCTGCATTCTCAGGCATGTCACCGCTGCTCTCTAGTGATGGATAGGCGGCATTCTCAATGATGTCACCGCTGCTCTCTAGTGATGGATAGGCATTATTCTCAGTGATGTCACCGCTGCTCTCTAGTGATGGACAGGCGGCATTCTCAGTGATGTCACTGCTGCTCTCTAGTGATGGATAAGCAGCATTCTCAGTGATGTCACTGCTGCTCTCTAGTGATGGATAGGCGGCATTCTCAGTGATGTCACCGCTGCTCTCTAGTGATGGATAGGTGGCATTCTCAGTGATGTCACCGCTGCTCTCTAGTGATGGATGGGTGGCATTCTCAGTGATGTCACCCCTGCTCTCTAGTGATGGATAGGCGGCATTCTCAGTGATGTCACCGCTGCTCTCTAGTGATGGATAGGTGGCATTCTCAGGGATGTCACCCCTGCTCTGTAGTGATGGATAGGCGGCATTCTCAGTGATGTCACCGCTGCTCTCTAGTGATGGATAAGCGGCATTCTCAGTGATGTCACCCCTGCTCTCTAGTGATGGATAGGCGGCATTCTCAGTGATGTCACCGCTGCTCTCTAGTGATGGATAGGTGGCATTCTCAGGGATGTCACCCCTGCTCTGTAGTGATGGATAGGCGGCATTCTCAGTGATGTCACCGCTGCTCTCTAGTGATGGATGGGTGGCATTCTCAGTGATGTCACCGCTGCTCTCTAGTGATGGATAAGCGGCATTCTCAGTGATGTCACCCCTGCTCTCTAGTGATGGATAGGTGGCATTCTTAGTGATGTCACCGCTGCTCTCTAGTGATGGATGGGTGGCATTCTCAGTGATGTCACCGCTGCTCTCTAGTGATGGATAGGCGGCATTCTCAGTGATGTCACCGCTGCTCTCTAGTGATGGACAGGCGGTATTCTCAGTGATGTCACCGCTGCTCTCTAGTGATGGATAGGTGGCATTCTCAGTGATGTCACCCCTGCTCTCTAGTGATGGATAGGCAGCATTCTCAGTGATGTCACCGCTGCTCTCTAGTGATGGATAGGCGGCATTCTCAGTGATGTCACCGCTGCTCTCTAGTGATGGATAGGTGGCATTCTCAGTGATGTCACCGCTGCTCTCTAGTGATGGATAGGTGGCATTCTCAGTGATGTCACCCCTGCTCTCTAGTGATGGATAGGCGGCATTCTCAGTGATGTCACCGCTGCTCTCTAGTGATGGATAGGTGGCATTCTCAGTGATGTCACCCCTGCTCTCTAGTGATGGATAGGCAGCATTCTCAGTGATGTCACCGCTGCTCTCTAGTGATGGATAGGCGGCATTCTCAGTGATGTCACCGCTGCTCTCTAGTGATGGATAGGTGGCATTCTCAGTGATGTCACCGCTGCTCTCTAGTGATGGATAGGTGGCATTCTCAGTGATGTCACCCCTGCTCTCTAGTGATGGATAGGCGGCATTCTCAGTGATGTCACCGCTACTCTCTAGTGATGGACAGGCGGTATTCTCAGTGATGTCACTGCTGCTCTCTAGTGATGGAGAGGCGGCATTCTCAGTGATGTCACCGCTGCTCTCTAGTGATGGATAGGTGGCATTCTCAGTGATGTCACCCCTGCTCTCTAGTGATGGATAGGCGGCATTCTCAGTGATGTCACCGCTGCTCTCTAGTGATGGATAGGTGGTATTCTCGGTGGCGTGGTGCAGTGGGGGAATGCACTTCATTTCCCATATGTCAGCTTCTGGTTTCTCTCACTCCTCGCAGGCAGAACTTGTTGATTACGGATCGGTAATTTCGTCTTTCTTCGCTCTTCTAGATCAGGATGGAAATTCTCTGCTCATAACATCATTTGTCAAAGTCACATTATGCGCTCATTACATGTGGCAGCGCCATCTGCAGCGGGATGTGATTGACCCGCTGTCTGCAGATCATTGCCAGATGTTATAATTAGCGGGCGGCTGAGCAGGTGGATCACGGAGGTCTATAGGAGAGATGGTGGTGCCCAAGGCTACCCTCTCCTCCCATCAGTGTGCCCATTTGTCTTATGGTCCAGTGGAATATCCAGCGCTGCGGAATATGTTGGCGCTATATAAATAAAGATTATCACCATTAGTGCCCGGTGTCCGCTGGCTTCATCTCCTCAATCTCGTACAATCCACTGTATTTAAGTGTCCCTACAGCCTCCGGTCGGGTCATAGACTCAGGCTGTGTATAGCGGGGATTGGACAGCTCCATTGAAGATGTTGGAAGTGCTGATCAACCACAGCCATTTTAAACCATTTTCTAGACCTCTGCTTGCTTTCAAGCATCCTTATTTCCATCTGTAATCTAATACTACTGATAGCTGAGGGTTTGTAGCGATGATAGTAACTTTATTCTTTATCCTCCCACAATTCCATACTCTGCAAAACGCCTGTTTGTCATCAGTTTACTGGATCATGAATAGAATAATAGATTAGTAGTAAAGACTGACATACAGGAATAGGAAATCTGAAGCCCGGGTGAATGTAACTGCACAGCGATGCCATGAACACGTCATGATGCACATAAGTCACCCAACATCTATTACCCTGTAGCTGCTAAATATAGAGGACGATCTCTGCAGGTTGTGTAATAATCGCAGCGCCATCGCCTCCTCAGTGTGGTGGGAAGAGGGTGCCAGGCTGCACACAGTAGTCCCAGTGTTTGCTCTGGTTAAGCCCCTTTTATCTGGCCTCCATAAACACAGGCCTCTTTATGATATAAAACACATTTAGCTGTCACGCTGGACCCGTGATTTATGGCGCGGAGGTGTCCCTGAGTGGCTGACGGCTCGTGCTGCTTATTTTGGCAGGTGAGCTCATTCAAGTTCCCGACAAACTCAAGGAACGTCTCACGCCCGCGACAAAAGGTTAATGATTTTTTTTAATGGTTTCTACAGTTTTGCGGCGGTTCCATTCATGTTCAAAAGAAACAAACCTTACCCAAAAGATAAGGACAAACCACGCAATGAGGATCTGCTGAACTACAGGGATCTGCTGAACTACAAGGATCTGCTGAACTACGAGGATCTGCTGAACTACGAGGATCTGCTGAACTACAGGGATCTGCTGAGCTACAAGGATCTGCTGAACTACGAGGATCTGCTGAACTACGAGGATCTGCTGAACTACGAGGAACTGCTGAACTACGAGGATCTGCTGAACTACGAGGATCTGCTGAACTATGAGGAACTGCCACATGATGAGGATCTGCTGAACTACGAGGATCTGCTGAACTACAAGGATCTGCTGAACTACGAGGATCTGCTGAACTATGAGGATCTGCTGAACTACAGGGATCTGCTGAACTACAAGAATCTGCTGAACTATGAGGATCTGCTGAACTATGAGGATCTGCTGAACTATGAGGATCTGCTGAACTATGAGGATCTGCTGAACTATGAGGATCTGCTGAACTACGAGAATCTGCTGAACTACGAGAATCTGCTTAAATACAAGGATCTGCCACATGATGAGGATCCACTGAACTGCGAGGATCTGCTAAACTATCAGGATCTGCCACATGATAAGGATCTGCTGAACTATGAGGATTTGCTGCACGATGAGGATCTGCTGAACTATGAGGATCTACTGAACTACGAGGATCTGCCACACGAGGATGTGTTGAACTACAAGGATCTGATGAATGATCAGGATCTGATGAAACATGAGGATCTGCTGAACTACGGGGATCTGCTGAACTACAAGGATCTGCTGAACTACGAGGATCTGCTGAACTACGAGGATCTGCTGAACTACGAGGATCTGCTGAACTGCAAGGATCTGCTAAACTACGAGGATCTGCTGAACTTCGAGGATCTGCTACATGATGAGGATCTGCTGAACTACGAGGATCTGCTGAACTACAAGGATCTGCTGAACTACGAGGATCTGCTGAACTACGAGGATCTGCTGAGCTACGAGGATCTGTTGAACTACGAGGATCTGCTTAATGATGAGGATCTGGTGAACTACGAGGATCTGCTGATCTACGAGGATCTGTCACATGATAAGGATCTGCTGAACTGCTAAACTACGAGGATCTGCTGAGCTATGAGGATCTGCTGAACTTCGAGGATCTGCTACATGATGAGGATCTGCTGAACTACGAGGATCTGCTGAACTACGAGGATCTGCTGAACTGCAAGGATCTGCTAAACTACGAGGATCTGCTGAGCTATGAGGATCTGCTGAACTATGAGGATCTGCTGAACTTTGAGGATCTGCTACATGATGAGGATCTGCTGAACTACGAGGATCTGCTGAACTACAAGGATCTGCTGAACTACGAGGATCTGCTGAACTACGAGGATCTGCTGAGCTACGAGGATCTGTTGAACTACGAGGATCTGCTTAATGATGAGGATCTGGTGAACTACGAGGATCTGCTGATCTACGAGGATCTGTCACATGATAAGGATCTGCTGAACTGCGAGGATTTGCCGCACGATTATCTGTTAAACTACGAGGATCTGATGAATCATGAGGATCTGCTGAACTATGTGGACCTGCTGAACTACAAGGATCTGCTGAACTATGAGGATCTGCTGAACTATAAGGAACTGCTGAACTATGAGGATCTGCTGAACTACGAGGACCTGCTACATGATGAGGATCTGCTGAACTACAAGGATAAGCTGAAGTACGAGGATCTGCTGAACTACAAGGATCTACCGAACTATGACGATCTGCTGAACTACGAGGATCTGCTGAACTATGAGGATCTGCTGAATGATGAGGATCTGCTGAATGATGAGGATCTGCTGAACTATGAGGAACTGCTGAACTATGAGGAACTGCTGAACTGCGAGGATCTGCTACATGATGAGGATCTGCTTAACTACAATGATCTGCTGAACTACAAAGATAAGCTGAACTACGAGGATCTGCTGAACTATGAGGATCTGCAGAACTACGAGGATCTGCTGAACTATGAGGATCTGCTGAACTATGAGGATCTGTTGAACTATGAGGATCTGCTGAACTATGAGGATCTGTTACACTATGAGGATCTGTTACACTATGAGGATCTGTTGAACTATGAGGATCTGCAGAACTACAAGGATCTGCTGAACTATGAGGATCTGCTGAACTATGAGGATCTGTTGAACTACGAGGATCTGCTGAACTATGAGGATCTCCCACATGATGAGGATCTGCTGAACTACGCACATCTGCCCCATGATGAGGATCTGCTGAACTGCGAGGATCTGCTACATGATGAGGATCTGCTGAACTACAATGATCTGCTGAACTACAAAGATAAGCTGAACTACGAGGATCTGCTGAACTATGAGGATCTGCAGAACTACGAGGATCTGCTGAACTATGAGGATCTGCTGAACTATGAGGATCTGTTGAACTATGAGGATCTGCTGAACTATGAGGATCTGTTACACTATGAGGATCTGTTACACTATGAGGATCTGTTGAACTATGAGGATCTGTTGAACTACAAGGATCTGCTGAACTACAAGGATCTGCTGAACTACAAGGATCTGCTGAACTACGAGGATCTGCTGAACTATGAGGATCTCCCACATGATGAGGATCTGCTGAACTACGCACATCTGCCCCATGATGAGGATCTGCTGAACTGCGAGGATCTGCTACATGATGAGGATCTGCTGAACTACAATGATCTGCTGAACTACAAAGATAAGCTGAACTACGAGGATCTGCTGAACTATGAGGATCTGCTGAACTATGAGGATCTGCTGAACTACGAGGATCTGCAGAACTATGAGGATCTGCAGAACTATGAGGATCTGCAGAACTATGAGGATCTGCTGAACTACGAGGATCTGCTGAACTACGAGGATCTGCTGAACTATGAGGAACTGCTGAACTACGAGGATCTGCAGAACTACGAGGATCTGCTGAACTATGAGGAACTGCTGAACTACGAGGATCTGCTGAACTACGAGGATCTGCTGAACTACGAGGATCTGCTGAACTACGAGGATCTGCTGAACTACGAGGATCTGCTGAACTACGAGGATCTGCTGAACTACGAGGATCTGCTGAACTACGAGGATCTGCTGAACTATGAGGATCTGTAGAACTATGAGGATCTGCTGAACTATGAGGATCTGCTGAACTATGAGGATCTGCTGAACTATGAAAATCTGCTGAACTATGAGGATCTGTTGAACTATGAGGATCTGCTGAATGATGAGGATCTGCAGTGTCCGAGGAGCAGGCCCACAGCCGAGAAGATGGCGGGGTAGATAAGGTTGAATATGTTACAGTGGCTCTACCATCTCTTCCTCTGAGGGTAGCTTGGGACCCATCCAAGTTACCGCTGGTGGAGGTCACAAGGAAAGGGTAACTAGTGGTTACCTTAAATCCTCCTGTCACTTGTGACGCCACCGTTCCGTCCTCTGCGGTGAAACTGGTTGCTCTGAGATGAGAAAATAATGCATGAAGATCCGATGCAAGGTGAGGATCTGCCACATGAGGATCTGCTACATAACAGGGATCTGTCAAATTATGAGAGTTTTCTGCAAGATGCGAATTTACTGAAAGACAAAGATCTGCTGCACAACAAGGCTTTGCTGCAAGATGTGGATCTACAACATGGGAAGGATCTGCTGCAACCAGGTTTTCTTCAAAAAGTAGTTCTACTACAAGTTGAGGACACAGTTCATGCCAAGGATCAGCACCAAGACAAAGATCTGCTGCAGGATGAGCATCTACTACACAGCGAAGATCTTCTATAAAACAAGGATCTTCTGCAAGAAGTTCTGCTGCAAGATGAGAACTTGATAACAGACAAGGATCTGCTGCGCGATGAGGATCTATTGCCAGATAAAAATCTACTGTAAGACGAGGACTCGATGAAACAAGTATTTGCTGCAAGTTACATTGACCCTCTGGGCCTGGCGAAACAAAGATGACCACACCGCTTCTCTGACAACCTGATACACACTGTGCATACTATGCATCGGTAGTCTAAGACACTACGTGCTGCTCTGACTGCTCAGCGCTGGTCAATCAAAGGTGTAGGGACTTACACACTGTATACTAGTAGACATCATTGGTCTATCAGGCAGTCAGAGTAGCTGGTGCCACCATCTTTGTCTCTCCAGGCCCGGAGGGTTGCTTTAAGGACCTACTACATCACGAGAATCAGGTGCACAAAACGATCCCGCTACAAGACAAAGATATACTGCAAGAAGATGTTCTGTTGCAAGATGAACGTCTGATGAAAGATATGATCTGCTGACAGAAAGATGTGGACCTGCTGAAAGAGGTGATCCCTTGAGGGAAAGACGAGAATCGGCTTCAGGAGGAAGATCTGCTGAAAGACGACGGTCTACTGCAAGATGAGAATCTGCTGCACATCGATAATATACTGAAAGCCAAAGATCTAATGAACGCTGCACGACATGAATTTGCTACAAGGTGAAGATCTACTACATGGCAAGGATCTCCTGAAAAGAGGATCTGCTATAAAACGAGGATCATCTGCAAAAAGTTATGTTGCAAGATGAGAACATTTTGCATGAAGAATCTGCTGGAGGATATTATACTGTTTTACAAAGATCTGCTACAAGACAAGAACCTGATGGACGAGGATCTGCTGTACTACAAAGATTACTGCAAGATGAGGATCTGCTGCATGATGAGGATCTACTGAAAGATGAGGATCTACTGCAAGATGAGGATCTACTGCATGATGAGGATCTACTGCAAGATGAGGATCTACTGCATGATGAGGACCTGATGACACATGATGATCTGCTGACAGGAAGATGCAGACCTGCTGGAAGACAATCACTTGTTGAAAGAGGAGGATATGTAATTGTGCTACAAAATGAGGATCTCCCACACTGCAAAGATCAGCATGACAAGATGAAGATCTGCTGCCCAACATACATGGGGACCTCCTGCACCCCAGATAGTCCTGGGATCTTATTAAAGGGGAATTACAGGCATTTTACTTAGTAAAATAAGCTCCGCTTTTTAGGGGCAAAATCTGCCGGAGTGTCGTGTGTTTCTCTGAGAGGTAATATGCAAAGCAGGTTTGGTACCTTTGGGAGGTCATCCGTATGCTGGTCCTGTGATGTCACATCATGCAGAGTGGCAGCCGAGCTTTCCTTCAATGTACTAGCCCTGTAACTGAATACTATGACTAAGGCAGAGTGACTTGCTGGTGCCCCATCCTGGCATCTACAACTTGGGGCACATGCCCCCCTTCCCCAGCTATACCCCTGCATTATACCGCAGCAACAATGTTGGCAACATTGTTTCACCCAAGGCAAGAAATAGCTTTGTATAAATAAGCTGATCAAAACTACATAGGAACAAATGATCCCTGTAGGAACGGGACAAGCGGGTGTCCACATTATATCTCACTGCACAGATCATAAAATGAACAAGATTTCCCATTTACCTGCATCCAGTGGAGAGTTCTGACATCATACAGCGCCCCCTGGTGTTCACAATGTATAGCAATGTGCAGGTAATGATCTGACTGCTGGAGGACGCACATGCTCAGTCCCTCACAGTCTTTGTATAGTGATCCTCTGTTCACTGCTGGGCAGCCAATAGGAATAAGAGGAGCAGCCTCTGTAGTACATGCTGGTAGATAATGGAGAAGTTTCCTGCAGGAAAAGTAAGAAAGGACTATATTGTCAGCTGCCAGAGGGGGAAGGAGACTGATTATGCCCAGAGCCGCCCCCCACTAGCATTGGGGTGGACACAAGGAAAAAAATAATGAAAAATTATTTTTGATGTTAGAAACCCTTCAGGAGGCCCCCTCTAATCCAGACAGGAATGTATAACATGAGTATGACAGCAATAGGAAGAAGTCTCAAAATAAAGATGAACCCCCACCCGAGCTCCAGTGCTGGGGGCAGTGGGCATCTTGCTCTCCGGTGGCACGGTATTATCATTGCATGGCATGAGCACATCTAGTGAATGTTAATGACACGTCTAAAGGGTTAATGACCAGATATGATTTTTATTAGTTGTGGTTTTTATTGCTTCAGAGCTAATAAAGAAGCAGAACCCTCCCCCCCCCCCAAAAAAATGGAGGGATTTCTGGATTGCTCGTAAATCCCCCTTTAAATCCACCTGGCAGATCTGTTTAGACTGTAAGCTCTTCTGTACGGGATCTGCCACCCATTGGGACTTGTACAGCAGTCATTCTGAAATCACAGGCAGCCGCCACATCATCCTGTAATCTCCTGATCCGGAATCTTCTTGTCATGATGTTGGCAGACTGGCGGCCCAGTGCGGGGGGGAGGGGGGTCTTCTCCATCTTGCTTTTCCCCAGTCCTGAGGGTCCCATCCAGCAGCTGATTCATTACTGCCAGACTAAAGTGATAATAAAATCTCCTGATGACATCAGTCTGGGAAGTGCGCTGTGAGCCGGGGGATTTGCGGCTGTACGTTGATGAATTTGCACATCAGCGGCTCACACGGCCGATAATTCTCCCATGCTGGGAACGTGCAGTTTGGCAGAATTTACTGGCGCAGTGGGAGCCGTTTATTTGGATCAGTGCAGGCTGATGAGGAGCATTATTACCACGAGTGATGGGCAGGACATTCATCAGCCGCCCCGTCTGGAATGGATTACCTCGGAAATCCCAAACCCGCTGCTCTATGGGGCGAATTAACTGAAATTGTAGCAGAGATTAGACGCTTCACTACAAACTCCAGGGTCATATCATCAACACCACGGAGGGGAGGAGGAGGACATGTCCCCAACAGCACTGAGAGAAGAGAAGGGGGATCACAGAGAGGAGAGGAGGATATGTGCCCAACAGCACTGAGAGAAGAGAAGGGGGATCACAGAGAGGAGAGGAGGATATGTCCCTAACACCACAAAGAGGGGGTCACAGAGAGGAGAAGAGGACATATCCCTAACACCGCAGAGAGAAGAGGAGGGGGAGTCACAGAGAGGAGAGGAGGATATATCCCTAACACCACAGAGAGAAGAGGAGGGGGATCACAGAGAGGAGAGGAGGATATGTGCCCAACACCACAAAGAGGGGGTCACAGAGAGGAGAAGAGGATATGTCCCTAACACCACAGAGATGAAAATTAGGGAGTGCGCCATTGCCCAGGGGAAAGTAATGGAAAATAAATACACCACTATACAGATTCTACTCACCAGGTGCCAGGCGGAGCAAAAAAAAAAAGATTTCTTGTGTTCCGCCAGCACCGAAAGTCCACGTTCACCTTTCAAGGTTTCTTTGCCAGAGGGTCTATGGCTTAATCCAAAATAGCTTGTGGTAAAGAATCTAATGATTCGACTAAGCTATAATGGAGAGCAGCAGCTAGAAAAGTGCCCCAAAGTTCAAAAGAAAAAAGGGGAAAATGAAAATGAAAAAAGCACAGAAAAAACTCTTCTTTAGGCTGTGCTACACCATCAGTCCTTAGGTCTCAATAGGGAATAAGCCTCTAAAACCATAGTAAATAGCAGGCTAAATTTATTGTTTCCTCAAAAATACACATAAATGTTAAAAGCAACGCGTTTCAACGTCTCCTGACATCTTTATCAAGCTTATAAAACCTTGATAAAGATGTCAGGAGACGTTGAAACGCGTTGCTTTTAACATTTATGTGTATTTTTGAGGGAGCAATAAATTTAGCCTGCTATTTACTATGGTTTTAGAGGCTTATTCCCTATTGAGACCTAAGGACTGATGGTATAGCGCAGCCTAAAGAAGAGTTTTTTCTGTGCTTTTTTCATTAACACCACAGAGAGGAGGACATGTGCCCAACACCAAAAAGAGGGGGTCACAGAGAGGAGAAGAGGACATGTCCTCAACAGCACAGAGAGGAGAGGCGGGGGATCACAGAGAGGAGGACATGTGCCCAACACCACAAAGAGGGGGTCACAGAGAGGAGAGGAGGACATGTCCCCAACAGCACTGAGAGAAGAGGAGGGGGGTCACAGAGAGGAGAGGAGGAAATGTCCCTAACACCACAGAGAGGAGAGGCGGGGGATCACAAAGAGAAGAGGAGGACATGTCCCCAACAGCACTGAGAGGAGAGGAGGATATGTCCCCAACACCACAAAGAGGGGGTCACAGAGAGGAGAAGAGGACATGTCCCCAACAGCACTGAGAGGAGAGGAGGATATGTCCCCAACACCACAGAGAGGAGAGGAGGACATGTCCCCAACACCACAAAGAGGGGGTCACAGAGAGGAGAAGAGGACATGTCCCCAACAGCACTGAGAGGAGAGGAGGATATGTCCCTTACACCACAGAGAGGACAGGCAGGGGATCACAGAGAGGAGAGGAGGACATGTGCCCAACAGCACTGAGAGAAGAGGAGGATATGTCCCTTAAACCACAGAGAGGACAGGAAGGGGATCACAGAGAGGAGAGGAGGACATGTACCCAAAAGCACTGAGAGGAGAGGAGGGGGGTCACAGAGAGGAGAGGACGATATGTCCCTAACACCACAGAGAGGAGAGTAGGGGGGGTCACAGAGAGGAGAGGAGGACATGTCCCCAACAGTACAGAGAGGGGAAGTGGGGGTCACAGAAAGGAGAGGAGGACATGTCCCTAACACCACAGAGAGGAGATTCGGGGGTCACAGAGAAGAGAGGAGGACACATCCCAAACACCACAAAGACGGGGTCACAGAGAGGAGAGAAGGACATGTCCCCAACACCACAAAGAGGGGGTCACAGAAAGGAGAGGAGGACATGTCCCCAACACCACAAGGACGGGGTCACAGAGAGGAGGACATGTCCCCAATACCACAGAGAGGAGAGGAGGACATATCCCCAACACCATAGAGACGAGAGTTGAACATGTCCCCAACAGCACAGAGAGGAGGGGCGGGGGTCACAGAAAGGAGAGGAGGACATGTCCCCAACACTACAAAGACGGGGTCACAGAGAGGAGGACATGTCCCCAACACCACAGAGAGGAGAGGAGGACATATCCCCAACACCATAGAGACGAGAGTTGAACATGTCCCCAACAGCACAGAGAGGAGAGGCGGGGGTCACAGAAAGGAGAGGAGGACATGTCCCCAACACCACAAAGACGGGGTCACAGAGAGGAGGACATGTACCCAACACCACAGAGAGGAGAGGAGGACATATCCCCAACGTGACAAAGAGGGGGCCACAGAGAGGAGAGGAGGACATGTCCGTCCCTAACACCACGGGGATAGGAGAGGATGACATGTCCCTAACACCACAGAAAGGAAAGGGGGGGGGGGCTCACAGAGAGGAGAGAGGGACATGTCCCCAACAGCACAAAGAGGAAAGGGAGCAGGGTCACAGAGAGGAAAAAAGGACATGTCCCTAACACCACAGAGAGGAGGACATGTTCCCAACAGCACAAAGAGGAAAGGGGGGGACGGGCCACAGAGAGTAGAGAAGGACACGTCCCCAACAGCACAGAGAGGAAAGGGTAGGGGGGGAGCACAGAGAGTAGAGAAGGACATGTCCCTAACACCACAGAGAAGAGAGGAGGACATGTCCCCAACGGCACAGAGAGGAAGGGGGGGGGAGCACAGAGAGTAGAGAAGGACATGTCCCCAACACCACAGAGAGGAGAGGAGGACATGTCCTTAACACCACAGAGAGGAAAGGAGGACATGTCCCCAACACCACAAGGACGGGTCACAGAGAGGAGGACATGTCCCCAATACCACAGAGAGGAGAGGAGGACATATCCCCAACACCATAGAGACGAGAGTTGAACATGTCCCCAACAGCACAGAGAGGAGGGGCGGGGGTCACAGAAAGGAGAGGAGGACATGTCCCCAACACCACAAAGACGGGGTCACAGAGAGGAGGACATGTCCCCAACACCACAGAGAGGAGAGGAGGACATATCCCCAACGTGACAAAGAGGGGGCCACAGAGAGGAGAGGAGGACATGTCCGTCCCTAACACCACAGGGATAGGAGAGGATGACATGTCCCTAACACCACAGAAAGGAAAGGGGGGGGGGGCTCACAGAGAGGAGAGAAGGACATGTCCCCAACAGCACAAAGAGAAAAGGGAGCGGGGTCACAGAGAGGAAAAAAGCACATGTCCCTAACACCACAGAGAGGAGGACATGTTCCCAACAGCACAGAGAGGAAAGGGGGGGACGGGCCACAGAGAGTAGAGAAGGACATGTCCCCAACAGCACAGAGAGGAAAGGGTAGGGGGGGAGCACAGAGAGTAGAGAAGGACATGTCCCTAACACCACAGAGAAGAGAGGAGGACATGTCCCCAACGGCACAGAGAGGAAGGGGGGGGGGGAGCACAGAGAGTAGAGAAGGACATGTCCCCAACACCACAGAGAGGAGAGGAGGACATGTCCTTAACACCACAGAGAGGAAAGGAGGACATGTCCCTAACACAACAGAGAGGAGAGGAGGACATGTCCCTAACACAACAGAGAGGAGAGGAGGACATGTCCTTAACACCACATAGAAGAGAGGAGGACATGTCCCTAACACCACAGAGAGGATAGGGGGTCACAGAGAGGACAGGATGGTGTCATGTCCCCAACACCACAGGGGAAGGGGTCACAGAGGGAAGGGGGTGATGGAGAGGAAAGGAGGGCATGTCCCTAACACCACAGAGAGGGGAGGAGGACATGTCCCTAATACCAAACAGAAATGAACAAATCGCTGGATCTGCTTTGCTCATAATGCAGCCTTCACAGGCCTAAGACAAGACTGAGACTCCCCTTGCATGGAATACGGATCCGTCTGTTCCTGTGTGCTCTGACCTGGGCTCCAGGACTGTGTTGCTCGATACAAGCTTCTATAGTTCGGACCTTGGATCACTGGGTTTCCTGTAGATGTTCTGTTCCTTCATCATAGGTGTATGTATGTATGATGGATGGATGTATAGATGATGGGTGTGTGCATGTATGATGGGTGGATGGATGATGACGTGTGTGTATATATGATGGGTGTTTGTATGTATGATGAATGGATATACGGATTATGGGTGCGGCATGTATGATGGATGGTGGGTGTGTGTATGTATGATGGCTGGATGTACGGATTATGGGTGTGTGCTTGTATGATGGATGTTGGGTGTGTGTGTATGTATGATGGGTGGATGTACGGATTATGGGTGTGTGCTTGTATGATGGATGTTGGGTGTGTGTATGTATGATGGGTGGATGTACGGATTATGGGTGTGTGCTTGTATGATAAATGTTGGGTGTGTATGTATGTATGATGGGTGGATGGTAGTAGAAAGAGGATGCCAGCAGCACAATCTTCATGCTAAATATAGCCGGACAATCACCAGGCAGTGTCACCAGAATGGGCCTGATCCAGAAAAGCCCAAATGTGGTACCATAAGAAGAGTAGATGCCACAGCATGCGTGGTGTCATTAAAAAGTTGTTTTTTATTCCTCAAAGCAACGAAATATACAACGTTTCAACTCCTCTGAGTCTTTTTCAAGTAAGATGATAGATGGATGATGATGTGTGTGTGATGAATGGATGTACGGATGATGGGTGTACAGATTCCAGGAATCATTGGAAGATAGAAGCAAAACTAAACCCACCAACATCCCAAAGCAGCGATATTTCGGACTATTTTTCCCAATTTGGCATTTTGTAGGGGTTTTCCATCTTCCAGAGGCTTCTGTATGTATGTATGATTGCTGTGTGCATTTATGATGTGAACATGTGTGATATATTGATGTACAATGGATTACTGTACAGTTGTTTATGTATGTATGGGTGATGGATTGATGTATAATGGTCCTAGAATTTCCAGTTCTTTCAGGGGAAAACAATAGAAAGGACAAGATAAATGTTGTATCAAAAGCAGCACAGAGTTGGCATCCCTGTGAAGATCTTATAGAGGATAGTGGAAAAGTGCAAAGGCTCTATGGGGGAACTCATGTGTGATGGGCGCATGTAGAATAGATGAATGATTGTGTATACATGGATGAATGAGGCATGTGTGAATGTATGATGGGTGGATGGATGATGGATCATGGGTGTAGTATGAATGATGTATGTTTATGGATGATGAGTGGATGGATGTAGGATGAGTGCAGATAATATGGATGGATATGGGTGTGTGTATAATGGGTATCATAAGTGTTTATGTGATGTGTGTATATAAATGATGGATGGATGGATTATGGATCAAAAGTGTACATATGTTAGATGATGGGTGTATGCATGTATGATGGTATCCCGAGTGTATATATGATGGATGGATGATGGGTACATGTATGTATGTATGATGAGTATATACATAATGGGTGTATGTATGATGAGTATACTTTTCATTAATAAGGTGGAACATGCTGCACACCGCACCATTGTAGCTATTGTATGTTATACAAGAAGCCCCCCATCTCCCCACACATAATATTGGTGTGACTGCTACCTCTGCACTCCTGGTTGCTCATCTAAAAGGGTGATTCTTAATTTTTCCAGACCCCAAAATTATGATCAGATCTGCATATTTAACCCCCTCGTTTAGCTGCGGGTCCTTATTGTGTGCTGACTATATATCAGGTTCCTGCATTGTTTTGTGTTTGGTACTGGTGTGTCAATAAGCTTTTGCTACATTGTAGTTCCGGCCTCTCATGTATCTTTCCAGTGTGTGATGTGATTGTCAGACATTCCCTTCTCATCAGTATGACACGGAGTACACCCACCGAGCTCTGTAGATAATGCCCCCTCCCTGGCATCTGGATCACCGGGTGACTAACAGTGGGATGAGTCCCCATAGGAGCGGCTGGGTGACACGTCTGCACCTCCAGCAGTGCTAACCACCGCCAAATGCCTCCTATGATCGGACCTCAGACTTCACGTCGCTGAAAGAGGCAAATACTTTCTGCATACTTGTGACTGGCTGATTGCAATAAACCTCATCTACAGCATCCCATACCACCTTCCGCCCACCTGCCCAAAAAAACTACATCTGGGTTTTTTTGTCCTCGTGTGTTTTCAGCGCTGTCAGCGGCACAGGGTGGCTTCCCATGAAGTCGCTGTCACCGGCGCAGGGTGGCTTCCCATGAACTCGC
This sequence comes from Eleutherodactylus coqui, assembly GCA_035609135.1. Classification (NCBI taxonomy): domain Eukaryota; kingdom Metazoa; phylum Chordata; class Amphibia; order Anura; family Eleutherodactylidae; genus Eleutherodactylus; species Eleutherodactylus coqui. The sequence continues at coordinate 3,973,024 of CM069415.1, forward strand.
TATCACCGGTGCAGGGTGGCTTCTCGTGAACTCGCTGTCACCGGCACAGGGTGGCTTCCCATGAACTCGCTGTCACCGGCACAGGGTGGCTTCTCGTGAACTCACTGTTACCGGCGCAGGGTGGCTTCCCGTGAATTCACTGTCACTGGCACACGGTGGCTTCCCATGAACTCGCTGTCACCGGCGCAGGGTGGCTTCCCGTGAACTAGCTATCACCAGCGCAGGGTGGTTTCCCGTGAACTCGCTGTCACCAGCGCAGGGTGGCTTCCCGTGAACTCGCTGTCACCGGCGTAGGGTGGCTTCCCGTGAAGTAGCTATCACCAGCGCAGGGTGTCTTTCCATGAACTCGCTGTCACTGGTGCAGGGTAGCTTCCCGTGAACTCGCTGTCACCGGCACAGGGTGGCTTCCTGTGAACTCGCTGTCACCGGCGCAGGGTGGCTTCCCGTGAACTCGCTGTCACCGGCACAGGGTGGCTTCCCATGAACTCGCTATCACCGGTGCAGGGTGGCTTCTCGTGAACTCACTGTTACCGGCGCAGGGTGGCTTCTCGTGAACTCGCTGTCACCGGCACAGGGTGGCTTCCCATGAACTCGCTATCACCGGTGCAGGGTGGCTTCTCGTGAACTCTCTGTTACCGGCGCAGGGTGGCTTCCCGTGAACTCACTGTCACTGGCACACGGTGGCTTCCCATGAACTCGCTGTCACCCACGCAGGGTGGCTTCCCGTGAACTAGCTATCACCAGCGCAGGGTTGCTTTCCATGAACTCGCTGTCACCAGCGCAGGGTGGCTTCCCGTGAACTAGCTATCACCAGCGTAGGGTTGCTTTCCATGAACTCGCTGTCACCAGCGCAGGGTGGCTTCCCGTGAACTTGCTGTCACCAGCGCAGGGTGGCTTCCCGTGAACTCGCTGTCACCGGCGTAGGGTGGCTTCCCGTGAAGTAGCTATCACCAGCGCAGGGTGGCTTTCCATGAACTCGCTGTCACTGGTGCAGGGTAGCTTCCCGTGAACTCGCTGTCACCGGCACAGGGTGGCTTCCTGTGAACTCGCTGTCACCGGCGCAGGGTGGCTTCCCGTGAACTCGCTGTCACCGGCACAGGGTGGCTTCCCATGAACTCGCTATCACCGGTGCAGGGTGGCTTCTCGTGAACTCACTGTTACCGGCGCAGGGTGGCTTCCCGTGAACTCGCTGTCACCGGCGCAGGGTGGCTTCCTGTGAATTCACTGTCACTGGCACACGTGGCTTCCGAGGAACTCGCTGTCACCAGCACAGGGTGGCTTTCCGTGAACTAGCTATCACCAGCGCAGGGTGGCTTTCCATGAACTCGCTGTCACCGGTGCAGGGTGGCTTCCCGTGAACTCGCTGTCACCGGCGCAGGGTGGCTTCCCGTGAACTTGCTGTCACCGGCGCAGGGTGGCTTCTCGTGAACTCGCTGTCACCAGTGCAGGGTGGCTTCCCGTGAACTAGCTATCACCAGCGCAGGGTGGCTTTCCATGAACTCGCTGTCACCGGCGCAGGGTGGCTTCCCGTGAACTAGCTATCACCAGCGCAGGGTTGCTTTCCATGAACTTGTTGTCAGCGGTGCAGTGTGGCTTCCCGTGAACTCGCTGTCACCAGCGCAGGGTGGCTTTCCATGGACTCGCTGTCACCGGTGCAGGGTGGCTTCCCGTGAACTCGCTGTCACCGGCGCAGGGTGGCTTCCCGTGAACTAGCTATCACCAGCGCAGGGTTGCTTTCCATGAACCTGCTGTCACCAGCGCAGGGTGGTTCCCGTGAACTCGCTGTCACCGGTGCAGGGTGGCTTCCCATGAACTCGCTGTCACCGGCGCAGGGTGGCTTCCCATGAACTAGCTATCACTGGTGCAGGGTGGCTTCCCGTGAACTCGCTGTTACCGGCGCAGGGCGGCTTCACGTGAACTCGCTGTCACCAGTGCAGGGTGGCTTCCCGTGAATTTACTGTCACTGGCGCACGGTGGCTTCCCATGAACTCGCTATCACCCACGCAGGGTTGCTTTCCGTGAACTAGCTATCACCAGCGCAGGGTGGCTTTCCATGAACTCGCTGTCACCGGTGCAGGGTGGCTTCCCGTGAACTCGCTATCACCGGCGCATGGTGGCTTCCCGTGAACTAGCTATCACCAGCGCAGGGTTGCTTTACATGAACTCGCTGTCACCGGCGCAGGGTGGCTTCCCGTGACTACGCTGTCATAGGTACAAGGTGGCTTCCCGTGACTACGCTGTCATAGGTGCAGGGTGGCTTCCCGTGAACTCGCTGTCACCGGCGCAGGGTTGCTTTCCGTGAACTCGCTGTCACCGGCGCAGGGTGGCTTCCCGTGAACTCGCTGTCACTGGCGCAGGGTGGCTTCCCGTGAATTCACTGCCACTGGCGCACGGTGGCTTCCCATGAACTCGCTGTCACCCGCGCAGGGTGGCTTCCCATGAACTCGCTATCACCGGCCCAGGGTTGCTTTCCGTGAACTCGCTGTCATCGGTGCAGGGTGGCTTCCCATGAACTCGCTGTCATCGGCGCAGGGTGGCTTCCCATGAAGTCACTATCACTGGTGCAGGGTGGCTTCCCGTGAACTCGCTGTTACCGGCACAGGGTGGCTTCACGTGAATTCACTGTCACTGGCGCACGGTGGCTTCCCATGAACTCGCTATCACCCACGCAGGGTGGCTTCCTGTGAACTAGCTATCACCAGCGCAGGGTTGCTTTCCATGAACTCGCTGTCACCGGCGCAGGGTGGCTTCCCGTGAACTTGTTGTCACCGGCGCAGGGTGGCTTCCCGTGAACTCGCTGTCACCGGCGCAGGGTGGCTTCCTGTGAACTAGCTATCGCCAGCGCAGGGTTGCTTTACATGAACTCGCTGTCACCGGCGCAGGGTGGCTTCCCGTGACTACGCTGTCATAGGTGCAGGGTGGCTTCCCATGAACTCGCTATCACCGGCGCAGGGTTGCTTTCCGTGAACTCGCTGTCACCAGCGCAGGGTGGCTTCCCGTGAACTCGCTGTCACTGGCGCAGGGTGGCTTCCCGTGAATTCACTGTCACTGGCGCACGGTGGCTTCCCGTGAACTCGCTGTCACCCGCGCACGGTGGCTTCCCATGAACTCGCTGTCACCGGCGCAGGGTTGCTTTCCGTGAACTCGCTGTCACCCGCGCAGGGTGGCTTCCCGTGAACTCGCTGTCACCGGCGCAGGGTGGCTTCCCGTGAACTCGCTGTCACTGGCGCAGGGTGGCTTCCCGTGAATTCACTGTCACTGGCGCACGGTGGCTTCCCGTGAACTCGCTGTCACTGGCGCACGGTGGCTTCCCGTGAACTCGCTGTCACCGGCGCAGGGTGGCTTTCCGTGAACTCGCTGTCAGTTGGTTCCTATTACATGGTGTCCAATGAAACCCAGAAGTTACAGAGTCGGCGGTGTGTTCGCTGCGGAGGTCCTCGGCTCTCATCCATGTGGTTTAATTTACTTATCAGACGCCCGTCACTCCCATAGCAGAAACCACATTCCATACCGCACCTCTCAGGCTGATGGACACGTGATCGCTTATAGGGGGTCATTACTTATATCAGGCCCGTGCGTCCCCCCAAATCAATAATCACTCTGCAATAAAATATTCTGTAGCTCACTAATAGACTTTATGTGTCAACTTCTCACCAAGATCTCTGCTTGCTGTATGTGAATATGAACAAACATACTTGTTTCTTAGAATAATGATAAAAGTTTACTCCGGTGTCGCCAGCAGAGCAAAATGTGATTGTTCCCAGCAAGAGAGACCAAGTAACCTTGTAGATATGAGACCTTTTAGTGGCTACAGAAATCCATGATGTTACAGCGGCCTCCAGCCTCTCGGGGTTCTTCCCCATAAAACCCTCCCCTCTGTATCGGTGGACTCTCTAAGGCTGCTTGTACTTCTCTGCTCCTCCTGTTTTAATATCCTCTCAAGTACAAATTAAAATGCAGATTTAAAATCCTCACTTTGAAAATGCCCCGTAGACCGCAGCGCGGATGGCGATTAGCATCAATGGGAGACTTGATGTGGATTTCACTGCAGATTTGATGTGGGCACCTGCAGGGCGGGCACAGAATCGGCATTAAGGGCTAAAATAGATAATAATCGTTATTTATATAGCGCCAACATATTCTGCAGCGCTTAGAAGATGGAGGGAACAGAAACAAAACCCCGGTTCCATGTAGTAATCAGTTGATGGGGACAGTAGGGAGATGTTCCAGGTATGGCGAGGTGGAGAGTGAGGGATGCTGAACATAGACAATGGTCAGACTAAGCTGTATAGTGGCCAATTCGGTGTAACTGCAGGGAGCAGCTGATTGGCTAGGACAGGGAGCATGTTATCAGGGGGTACAGAGGGCTTTATTTAGGAGATATGGTATGCCTCCCTGAAGAGGTGCGTTATTAGAGCACGCCTGAAGTTGTGTGTGTTGGGGATTGCCCGGATAGTTTTGGGTAGCGCGTTCCGGAGGACCGGTGCTGCTGTGGAGAAGTTTTGGAATGAGAGGTTAGAATTAAAGGGGCACTCAGTCTGATTTCATTAGCAGAGCGGAGAGCGGGGACTGGGAGATGGATTGAGATGAGGGATACAATGTAGGGCGGCGCTGCGCTGTGGATGAGGGATAGCAGTGCTGTGGATGAGGGATACAATGTAGGGGGGCGCTGCACTGTGGATGAGGGATACAATGTAGGGGGGCGCTGCACTGTGGATGAGGGAGGTGATATAGGGGGGCGCTGCGCTGTGGAGGCTGTATGAATGAAGGTAGTGAGTGTGAATTGTATTCTGTATTTAACGGGCAGCCAGTGCAGTGACCGGCACAGGGCAGAGGCGTCCGAGTAGCGGCTGGACAGGAAGATGAGCCTGGCTGCTGCATTCAGGATGGATTGGAGGGGGTAGAGTCTGGTGCAGGGGAGGCCGATCAGCAGCGAGTTGTAATAATCGAGCCGGGAGTGGATGAGGGCAACAGTAAGCGTTTTTAGCGTTGTCCGTGGTGAGAAAGGGGTGGATTCCTGCGTTGTTCTTGAGGTGCAGCTGACATGTTCGGGCCACAGATTGGACATAGGGGGTGAAGGAGAGCCGGGGTCAGATATAACTCCAAGGCAGCGGGCATGCTGGGAGTTATGGTGCCCCACACTGAGATGGAGATGTCAGGAGGAGGGCGGTTATTGGAGGGCGGAAACACCAGCAGGTCAGTATTTCAGAGGTTCGGTTTTAGGTAGAGAGGATAATGAAAATAGTATGTCCCGCAGTCGCCAGTAGAGCAAAACGTGATTGTTCTCAGCTAGAGAATCCAAGTCATCTTGTAGATACGAGACCCTTAATGACAAAAGTAATGATGTTATTGCGAGCTTTCCAACCTCTCAGAGTCCTTAACATGGTGTTAGAGACCGCAGACAGACCGATGGGCGAATGCGCAGATATGCTGCCCCCGCAGAGTGTATCTGCTCGCCCCCGCGGAGTGTATCTGCTCGCCCCCGCGGAGTGTATCTGCTCGCCCCCGCGGAGTGTATCTGCTCGCCCCCGCGGAGTGTATCTGCTCGCCCCCGCGGAGTGTATCTGCTCGCCCCCGCGGAGTGTATCTGCTCTCCCCCGCGGAGTGTATCTGCTCTCCCCCGCGGAGTGTATCTGCTCTCCCCCGCGGAGTGTATCTGCTCTCCCCCGCGGAGTGTATCTGCTCTCCCCCGCGGAGTGTATCTGCTCTCCCCCGCGGAGTGTATCTGCTCTCCCCCGCGGAGTGTATCTGCTCGCCCCCGCGGAGTGTATCTGCTCGCCCCCCGCGGAGTGTATCTGCTCGCCCCCCGCGGAGTGTATCTGCTCGCCCCCGCGGAGTGTATCTGCTCTCCCCCGCGGAGTGTATCTGCTCTCCCCCGCGGAGTGTATCTGCTCTCCCCCGCGGAGTGTATCTGCTCTCCCCCGCGGAGTGTATCTGCTCTCCCCCGCGGAGTGTATCTGCTCTCCCCCGCGGAGTGTATCTGCTCTCCCCCGCGGAGTGTATCTGCTCGCCCCCGCGGAGTGTATCTGCTCTCCCCAGCGGAGTGTATCTGCTCGCCCCCGCGGAGTGTATCTGCTCGCCCCCGCGGAGTGTATCTGCTCGCCCCTGCGGAGTGTATCTGCTCGCCCCCGTGGAGTGTATCTGCTCGCCCCCGCGGAGTGTATCTGCTCGCCCCCGCGGAGTGTATCTGCTCACCCCCGCGGAGTGTATCTGCTCTCCCCCGCGGAGTGTATGTATCTGCTCTCCCCCGCGGAGTGTATCTGCTCTCCCCCGCGGAGTGTATCTGCTCTCCCCCGCGGAGTGTATCTGCTCTCCCCCGCGGAGTGTATCTGCTCTCCCCCGCGGAGTGTATCTGCTCTCCCCCGCGGAGTGTATCTGCTCTCCCCCGCGGAGTGTATCTGCTCTCCCCCGCGGAGTGTATCTGCTCTCCCCCGCGGAGTGTATCTGCTCTCCCCCGCGGAGTGTATCTGCTCGCCCCCGCGGAGTGTATCTGCTCTCCCCAGCGGAGTGTATCTGCTCGCCCCCGCGGAGTGTATCTGCTCGCCCCCGCGGAGTGTATCTGCTCGCCCCTGCGGAGTGTATCTGCTCGCCCCCGTGGAGTGTATCTGCTCGCCCCCGCGGAGTGTATCTGCTCGCCCCCGCGGAGTGTATCTGCTCACCCCCGCGGAGTGTATCTGCTCTCCCCCGCGGAGTGTATGTATCTGCTCTCCCCCGCGGAGTGTATCTGCTCTCCCCCGCGGAGTGTATCTGCTCTCCCCCGCGGAGTGTATCTGCTCTCCCCCGCGGAGTGTATCTGCTCGCCCCCGCGGAGTGTATCTGCTCGCCCCCGCGGAGTGTATCTGCTCGCCCCCGCGGAGTGTATCTGCTCGCCCCCGCGGAGTGTATCTGCTCTCCCCCGCGGAGTGTATCTGCTCTCCCCCGCGGAGTGTATCTGCTCGCCCCCGCGGAGTGTATCTGCTCGCCCCCGCGGAGTGTATCTGCTCTCCCCCGCGGAGTGTATCTGCTCTCCCCCGCGGAGTGTATCTGCTCGCCCCCGCGGAGTGTATCTGCTCGCCCCCGCGGAGTGTATCTGCTCGCCCCCGCGGAGTGTATCTGCTCGCCCCCCGCGGAGTGTATCTGCTCGCCCCCGCGGAGTGTATCTGCTCGCCCCCGCGGAGTGTATCTGCTCTCCCCCGCGGAGTGTATCTGCTCTCCCCCGCGGAGTGTATCTGCTCTCCCCCGCGGAGTGTATCTGCTCTCCCCCGCGGAGTGTATCTGCTCTCCCCCGCGGAGTGTATCTGCTCGCCCCCGCGGAGTGTATCTGCTCGCCCCCGCGGAGTGTATCTGCTCGCCCCCCGCGGAGTGTATCTGCTCACCCCCGCGGAGTGTATCTGCTCGCCCCCGTGGAGTGTATCTGCTCGCGCACCAGCCTGTTTTTACTGTTCAAATGGAATGCGAATTTAAAAAAAAGAGCCGACAGATAGCGCCGGACCGATCGTATCTCGCACGCAGCTCCCGCGCACTCAAGAAACACGTCGGTGAGAACGAAGACATTGAAATTAATGGCTTCGTTTTGCCTCATCCTGTTTTGTTGGCGTCATTTGTATGCCCGCAAAACAGGACAAAATCCTAATCGTCTGTTTAAGCCCCACATCTGCGGTGTGACCGGAGCCCCAGACAGCTGCAGGGCGTCTACATACGGCTGCGCTCACATCAGTGCATGCGTATTTGCGCTGCGTTTCTGGCCGTTGTGTATTTGCACTTGCAGATATGTATTTTACGATACTTGTTGCGTTTCCCAATCATACGCATCTGTGCAGCCGCAGCCGAGCCCCCATACATGGATACGGCCGATCAGCCCACTTGGTTTCATAGCTTCTATCTCCCTGCGCAGTACGATAGAACGTCACGGTTTTTCTTTTCATGATGGAATTGCGCACATAAATACAATCATGTGAATCCAGCCGAAAGTCAGAAAACCTCTTTAAAATGACCCTCTCATTTCAGGACAGAGCTCTGCCTGGGACCAGATTGGGTGCAGAGAGGAGGGGGACAGTAACTGTAGTTGATCTTGTCGGCCATGATTGGGTTCCGAAGCTTGAGGTCTCATTTTTGGGTGACCAAGATGGCCACCCCATTTTCTAACTATACTATGGACTGCTCTGATTGGGTAGCTCTGATCATGTGAGCAACAGTGGCCAACCACAGAGCAGGTGGGTGAGTAGGTAGTCTACAAATGGCCCCCCAAAAAGGGAACCCCAAAAGGTCAATAAAATTATCACCCCCTCCGGTCCTGGGACTGAATTTTGCTTGGAAACAGGAGGGTCAGTGTAACAGTATTCGGTTTCGAGGTCAGAGCCCTTTAAATTGTGCCCCCTACAACACACCTATAAGTACCCAGGGGGTGAGATGATCTGCAGCGGTTTATACACTATGGTTGGACATTAGACCCCGGCGCTGCTGGTTTCTGGTCCTGTGTAGCGAGCGGCGCCCTCACAGCTGGAGTATATAGCAGTAGATGACACTCGTATAAGCGCAGAACACACGAGGCATTAACTCCGTATCACCTCATCACTCAGCAGCGCTCCCTCCGCTACACAAGCTGTGATTGACTCTTCCTTCACAATGGCTGCTAACAAATGATGAAACGATTAACCCCCATCATCCGTCTAGGAGATAACGACAGGGAGATGATGAGGATCCAGGAGTTCTATTGTGTCTATTAGTCAGGATCGCCCATAACTCACAGGAGCGATCGCCACTAATAATATACAAGCTGCCCTCACCGTCCTGGCGGCTCCAGCAGTGGGGCTGCGCTCTCTGCTGGTTTGCTTCAATGTATCAAGTGGGGAACCACAAGGCTCTGTCCTCGGCCCAGTGGTGGCCAACATTGTTATAAATGAGGAGGGAATTGAGGGGAAACTGATCAAATGTGCCGACGACACAAAGCTAGGAGGGACAGCGAACACTAGGGAAGAGAGAGGGTATTCAAAAAGATCTAGAAAAGCTTGCACAGTGGTCGGCGACTAACAGAATGGTGTTTAACAAGGAGAAATGCAAAGTCCTACATCTGGGCAAGAAAAATGAAGAAAGCCCATACAGAATGGGAGGAATTGGGCTAAGCAGCAGCACATGTGAGAGAGACTTGGGCATACTAATAGATCATAGACTGAACATGAGTCAACAGTGTGATGCAGCAGCCAAAAAGGCAAACACAATTCTGGGATGTAGTAAGAGAAGCATAGAGTCTAGATCACGTGAGGTCTTTATCCCCCTCTACTCTTCCTTAGTCAGACCTCATCTGGAATACTGGGGCCAGTTCTGGGCACCCCACTTTATACAAGACCTCTACAAACTGGAGCAAGTTCAGAGAAGAGTTCCCAAGATGGTGAGCAGTCTGCAAATCATGTCCTATGAGGAATGGTTAAAGGATCTGGGAATGTTTAGCAGAAGAGAAAGCTGAGAGGAGACTTAATAGCTGTCTACAAATATCTGAAGGGTTGTCACAGTGCGGAGGGATCAGCCCTATTCTCATCTGTACAAGGAAAGACTAGAAGCAATGGGATGAAACTGAGAGGGAGGAGACACCGATTAGATATTAGACAGTGAGGGGATCAATGAGTGGGACAGGTGCCACGGGAGGTGGGGAGTTCTCCTTCAATGGAAGTGTTCAGAGGCCGGACAGATATCTGTCTGGGATGATTTAGTGCATCCTGCACTGAGCAGGGGGTTGGACCCGATGACCCCGGAGGACCCGATGACCCCGGAGGACCCTTCCAACTCTACGATTCTATGACTCTATCAGTCTGGAGTCCGGCTGTTGAGCTCACAGAGTATTGTCTACACTGATACATTTGTATCTCCTTCTCAGCTGCTGCTTCCATCTTATCCTGTGGTGTTTGTTGACAAACTACAACAATGATATTCTATATCCACTCATGATCACTGACCGCAGTGTCTTCTGCCGTATACCACTGAGATCACATGTGTATACGGACAGGTCAGCCATGTATACACAGAGTGGCGGTGAGGATAGCAGTGGCAGCGCTGGATTGGCAGGGGATGGGAGCGGTGAGTATTTTAACCATTTTCTGCCCTCTCCCTAGCTATTTGCTCCTTCAAGGAGGAAAACTTCTTTAATCGGTATTTAAGTCTCAGCTCTGTTGTCTCCAAGACGTCTTCATGATATTCTCAGAATCTTGCGCTCATCGGACTCCAACTTGTATCTCTTCTACAAAACATGGAGGACAAGATGGAATAAAACTGGTCACTATAACATCATTGGGGGAGGGGCGCTATGAACCCCAGTGATGGCACCTTGTGGATGTTGTGATCTGGAGATCTAGGATTGGGTTTCCACATCTCCGCTGCCCGTATGATGAGGGTCTCAGCTGGCGCTCATACCTGCGGACTCGCAGAGGGTGATACCCCTCCCCCATAGTGGTGGACTTCCCCTTTAAAAATGTTTTATTTAGGTAGGGATGGATTTAGTTCCCCCCCATGTAATAACCCCCGAGGTCGGTCGGTCGGCTGCGATGATAGCGAGCTCTTTGCTCCTGTGATTTTCTCACGCTGAGCTGTGATCTGATCCGAGCGTCTCGCCGCTGCGCCGGCTCCTCATCTCCCTGATGTTACTTGTTCGGAGTCCAGAATACACAAATCTCGCCTTCTCACAGCCCCGAGTGTCGTCTTCTGCGCTGCGACTGGCGAGGGGCGACCTCTCTCCCACAGTACATGGCGGCGCGGGACGCCTTCGCCACTCACCTACAGAATCCGATATTTATTTTCATAACTGTTACATTGTGGTTTTCGTATCCACAGCGCCAAACATGTGACATGGCCGTGTGACGGCGGTGCTGCTGAAAATGGCGCAGAGATGGCGGTGAGCTCTTCAGCCATCTCTTAGCGCTCTGTTTCTGGGACAGCGCGGGTGACAATGGTGACGGACGCTTCTGTGGGAGGAAAGCCGATGGCGCCGTCACAATACATCCTGAGAACCCGCCATGTTACTCCTGTCACCGCGACGGGAACATTTCGGGAGACACAGAATAAATCACCGAGCTGCCATCGCTCTCTTCTCCAAACAGAGCCCTCGCCGTCTGCTGACAGCGTAAATAAACCGCTTTGAAGGGACCGAAATTCACAAGAGAAGCTAAATATTTACCTAGATACGCCGACTGTAACAAGCCCGGGGGGCAACACAAGCCCAGCCCCTCCCCATGACTACGAAACATAGGATCAAGGCCGCAGGAGACCCCCCTGATGTGGCGCTAACCCTCCCCGACCCACAGCTCTGCTCATCCTGGGCTTCCTGGTTCATAAATAGAATCCCAGAACTGCAGTGAAGACCGACACAAAAGCAATACTTGCAGATATTAGAGATGCGTTTGGTATTTAAAGGGGCTCTCCAGCCGCACATTTAACCCCTTAAATACGCGGCCCTTTTTTTTTTCTTCCTCTCTTTCTAAAACTCCTGCCTTTTATGTATCCATCCATGTCGCTGTCTGAGGGCTCGGTGGGTTTTTCAGGATGAGTTGGATTTTTCTGTGGTTCTCTGTGATGTGCTGAAAAATGTGAAACGTGAAATGGAAAAAAAACGGAATTCCGCCATCTTGGGGGTGGGGGGGGGGGGGTTGTTCTTATGACGTACACACTGCCACAATAAACCCCTGCTGACTTTATTCTGGGGGTCGGTACGATTTCTGCGATACAACATTTATGGAGTTTTTTTTGCGGCGCTACTTTTAAAAAATAACATTATTTTCTGCCGCCATCTTTGACCGCCGTAACCTTTTTATTTTCCCATTGATGCAGTTGTGGGAGGCTTTTAGCGGGACGTCCGGTTGTTTCGGTTGGGCTACTTTGACACGAGCGGGAAACTTATCCCAATTGACGGGAGGCGTTTTTGCATAAACCCCTCGTCTCTGCAGTAAACCGCCCACGGACAGGCGCGGTGCCGGCTCGGGCTTCTGGTCCTGACATCGCGCTCGCTCATGTGACTGTAGCCGTAGTTCCGCTTCGGAGTTCATGTGACTCTTTGGTTGCTTCTTGTTACCTTTTTTCTGGGGTATTTCGGATGCCGCTCATCGGCCGCCATAAATGTGCGTTACTGACAGGTCGGACCTTTATGGACGCAGCGATAAGAAATGTAGTTTTTGTTTGTTTTGATTTTTTATTCTTACTATTCCTCCTTCAGTCCTGCAGGGGCCCGGCCTGGGATTGTTTCATCGTCCCGCAGTGTAATGATCGTATTAAGCAGCGCCCCAGGCATGGCTTACTAGGCGCTCACTCATCACAGCTTTCAGCCGTTCCCAGGCTGCCATGACAACAGCACCTCGCTATCCCCTCGCAGGGCGGCCATCGGGATCTCTTATAAATGCTGCTTTTGGAATCGACAGCATTATTTAAAGGGTTAACAGCCGCGATCGGCGCAGGATTCCGATGCGGCTCCCTACAATCCCTGCATGCCCAGGATGTAACTAAATGCCCTGGGACATGAAGGGGTTAAAATTAAGTTTAAATGACTGGAAACAACAGCAAGCGACCCTACCCATCTTCGTGCCCGCCGTCCACCGCCCGTTCTCCTGGCATCAGCGATCACATCCTGGGTGCCCTAATGCCAGGAATTGGAATTGGTGACGAGACGGCGTCTTTTTGGCAGCTGGCGGTCACCTGATTTCTGCTGTCAGAGAATGGCAGGGCTGCAGCTCTAGACCGCGGGCGCTGGGACAGGAACGCACACTTTGCTTAATTGGTAATATGTAACTGGATGCCCCCTTCAAGGGTCTGCGGAAATCTGCGTGCCACAGAGGGGCCGTCGCCCGTCGCCTACATATTGTACGCAGCTCTCGTAATGGCAGCCATATTGGTTGTCACACAGCTCTACCAAGCTCCCGAAGAGCAAGTCTTCCCACAGATGGGGTAGCTGGCTGTAGCCCACCCACCCGCCCGCTAGTTACGTTCCGGTGCCCGGGTTTAGTTTTCTCAAGCATTAATGGGCAGTAAAAAATAATTTCTCTGTGCGGACGGCCGGCAGCAGCCATCACTGAACAGCTCCGCGCCGGCCGCCATGGCAGCCAGGTGCTTCAGTGAGAGGAACTACATGCAGCCGTGGGTGTAGCACTAAGGGGGCGCACTATTGTCACTGGGGCACTATTACTATTAGGGCCATTAGGGGGGCACACCAATACTACTGGGGCCACTATCAGGTATGCACTATTATTGGGGCCATTAAGGGGGGGCACACCAATACTACTGGGGCCACTATCAGGTATGCACTATTATTGGGGCCATTAGGGGGGCACACCAATACTACTGGGGCCACTATCAGGTATGCACTATTATTGGGGCCATTAAGGGGGGGCACACCAATACTACTGGGGCCACTATCAGGTATGCACTATTATTGGGGCCATTAAGGGGGGGGCACTGTTACAGTTGGGGTAACTAAGGGGACACATCATTGCTATTGGGGCCATTTAAGAGGCATACTGTTGCTATAAGAGCCATTAAGGGGGGGGCACCATTACTATCGGGGGCACCATTACTATCGGGCTCACTTAGGAGGCATGCTATCACCATTGGGTCCACTAAGGGGGACGAACCATGACCTCTGGGCCACTGAGAGTCGGTGCTATTACTACTGAGGCCGCTAAGTGGGGGCACTATTACTGTTGGCGGCCATCAAGGGGAGCACTATGACCACTTGGGGTCACTGAGGGGTACATTTTTGCGTCGTCATAAGCCGTACTCCTCGTCTCGCCTCCTTTTACGTCGGTCAGTATTCCTTGGCGACCGGTGAGCCTGCACCCCCTCCTCCATTCCACCGCAGATCTGCATTGATTTGATTAGCCATTCAGGGGTCTGGAAAAGCCCACAAGGGAGCTGCAATGGTGGCCACATTGGTTGCCACCCAGCTTTCCTAGATCTCGCCGCTGGAGGAGCCCCCAGGACTGGATTTGATGACTTGGGGTCTCCTCTGTCTGGGCTGTGCGCCGGCAGTGAAGAGGTTAGCAGCGCTTGGTGCGTTCGCCTTTCCTCCTGAGCTGCGGTCGTCTGGAGATCTGATCCTTCGTGAAAGGTCTTTTTTGTGCTCGAGTCTTTCTTCTGCAGTTTCCGCCTTCCTCTCTGCCCGCAAATTCATCTCTGCAGCCAAGATTTCCCCGGCTCAGCATGTTTTATAAGACGAGTGGTGGAATGCACAGCGCTGGCGTTTTATGTCGGTACCTCCGCCCCGGACGCACAGTGCACCGGCCCTAATTACCAGGCGCTGCACTCGGTACCCGAGACCCCGCGACTCCCATGTGAAGCCTTTTATGTGCAGCTTGCAGGATTAAAGTGGACTCTTTGTTTGGCTGCAGCAGAGGTAGAGCCGGGCCCCGCTCTATAAACATGGGATCACAGGGGCCCAATGTGGACTACAAGTCCCAGAACAAACCGCAGGCTTCCATACATCACAGTGAATATCATCATATAATGAACCTTATATACAGTCTGTACTCTGCTTGCTGTCAGTGAGTGGAAACATTCTTGTTTTATCAAGAGACTGACAACCTGTCCCCGCCTGAGGGCTCATTCGCATTGGCGCATGTCCGTGAATATACAGTGTTTTCACGGACCGTGGGCTTAATCCCACGAGCGCGTCTGTGCAGAGAATGGAGCCCATTGCTTTCAATCATTTCATTCTCACTTTCGCTTTTGCGAATGAAAAAAACCCACAATGTGCTCTATTTTTGTGCGCATTTACGCCAGCAGGAGTGTGTGGGGCGCCTCACGAAACGGCACAATGGGGACTAATTAGACGGCACAACATGTTCATTTACGGCACGGATGTGAACGCAGAAAGTACAATAAACAGCGCGGATACAGACAATAGCGTGAGAGTCGGGCTATCATGAGCGGATCGGCGCCGACACTTGTGTGAAGGAGCCCGAAAAGTGTGCGCTATTCCTGCTTCTTTCGTTTTTTTGTGCGTGTTTTCATTCAAGAACGCAGGAAGGCCTTAGTGATTTCGTTGACATGTATGAGGCGTATTTATTGCGTTTGACTTCAGTGGACTCTTCAGATCTGTAATCTGGACCAGAATCGGACGCGCTGCGATCGCTGCACATCACTGCGGTTTGAGCTCTCAGTACCGGCGCTAAAACAGACGGGCGGATTTTGTCCCATTGTGCGTCCGCTATTTTCACGGCCGCATAACGGGATGAAACAAAACCATTGGTTTCAGTGGTTTTGTTTTCACTAGCGGGATACTCGCCCGTTAATACCGCGTCCCGTGTGGCTCCGCCCCCTGCTTGTTTTTTTCAAACTCGCATGGAATAGCACAGAGTTTGAAAGGTAAAAAAAATATTTTTCCTTCATTTATGCGCAACTGCGCTCCGTAGCGGAGAGCATAGCCGCACTCACATCCGTGTGAAGTAGCCTTAACGCACATAGACGATATACACATAACACGGAGCGCAGATACTCCCATGTGACGCAGCGCTGAGGATATATTCACCTGGCGGTATTCTCGGGAGAGTTCAGTCCATATCCAACACGGAAAATGAACCCTTTCACACGAGCGGCTTTTCACGCAAACTGACGGTCCAAGATTGAAAAATCGCTGCCTGCCCCAATATCGCATGAGAATGGGGCATGAAATGGGCAGCATCCCCGAGCAGGCTGTCCGTGTGCTGCGCGATGTGAGCCGTGCCCGAGGATGCCAGGCGCAGCCCGCTATTGTCCCTGCGGTCTGATACTTCCTGAGGGCTTGTTACAATGTATCAGTCTAGACAATCCTCTGTGGCTCCAGACTGATACATTGTAGCAGACTATCAGGACAGGAGAGAGATCTGTGCTGCTGATGGGTTTACCGCATGGAGGATATTGGCACTGATACACTGTAACAAACCCTCAGCTGTGAATCGTTTTAGGCCCAATGTCCACGGGCAAATTTGAATTGTGGAATCCACGCAGGTGATCTATGGCTCATGCCAACCATAGGAAGACATGGGCGTCCACAGCTGAATTAAGGCATGCGCATTTGTTTAGCGGACCTTTTATTTTGCTGTGGTTCCCGCACGGACGGCCGCCATTGAAGTTAATGGGCCGCAGGTTCCATGGGAAAGCAGGAGATTAAAAAAAAATCACTACTGCACATGTGCGCCGGTTGGCGCTTCCGCACAGATCCGCAGTGAAGAGCTGGACAGGTAAGCACTGTCCTCGGCGCAGGTAGAGTCGGATTGCGCTGCGAGCTCCGCATGCTGGAACCGACCCGCCGTGGACATGAGGCCTCAGGCTTTTACGGATGTTGACCGCAAGACGACGATCAGGGTTTCCTCAGACGACCGCATTTGCGCACGTAATGCTCAGAGAATCCCTTGATGTCGATGGATGCATTCTCATTCGCATTTCATGTAAGTGCGGGAAAAGTAGGCCCGGCTCGATTTTCTTGTATATTTGCACATCAAGGGCCCCATAGAAGTCTACGGGAGGCGCGAACACGTGCAAGACGCAAGTCAACGAAAAAAGGAGGCACATCGACCTCATTAGGCTGATCGCTTTTTAGGGCGCACTCACACGGGCGCGGGCGCACACAGATTGGAAGCCATTGTTTTTAACAAAAATAGAACGTGACCTGCTTTAAATGCACCATAAGAGTCAATGAACTGCGCAATTTTGAGGGGAAGTCGAATACATAGGGGACTAATTAGGCTGCACGGCCTTTTAAATCGTGGTGTGGGTGTGTCCGCGCCCTCGCTCATCTGAAGGCCCCCTAAATCAGGAAGGGGTGTCACACATGTGAACTGGTCCGGTGTGCGGAAAACATACAGTACTGTGCGTGATTTGTGCGCAAATCTACCTCATCACTGCGCAAATGTGTTGCGCTGCAAAAAACACCACAAGAAGGTCCAACTGATGTCATCTTTTTTCAGCACTGTCTCCTAGCAACATGCGCAAAAAGCACCGCAAATATGGACCAATAGAAGACTGCGGCACTTTTTTTCACACACGTAAAATATTTGTATATACCAAGACGAAGCGACACGGTCAGAAAATATGTCCATGTGAATGAGGCCTAAGGTTAAGATACATTCCTGGCAACTGAGGGGAAAATAGTTTCCATTCCCTGACAGCAAGCAGACGGAGAGAGGGCCATTCAGGGTCTGTGGAAAGCTGGGTGGCAGCACTAATGATTCAGCAAACACTTGCCAGCAGTGATGGAGACTGCAGATGCCAGCGGGGCCCTCTGAGTGTGAAGCCCAGGGGCCCTTTTACCGTGCGTGCTAACACGCATTGGGCGGGGCTATGTCACTCTACAAGTGATGATGTCATCGTATAGATCGCAGGACAGTGGATGATGTTGCACCCTGGTCTCCCTATAGGGGTTTCCTGGCCTGCTCACCAGGGGCCGGGCCATCAGCTGCGCGGTGAACTCCAGATATTATTACATCCGGCCTCAAAGAATTCGAGTCATTTGCAGCACCAACCCTCAGCTGTTGATGCGACGCAGCGCGACCGGGGAGCCGTCCGCGACTTCTGTGCGCGACGAATGCAGCGAGATCCGTTTACACTGGAAAGGTCAATTATATCTCTGGTAAGTAGGGATGTAGAATGTGGCGGCATCAGCGGGCGTCAGCGGGCGTCAGCGGGCGTCCCCGAGCTGCAGGCGTGTCACCGCCGCGGCCGCCATGTCATTCATCAACTCCACCGTCCTATACCCCCCCAACAGTTACCTATAGATACAATGTAGCCACAGGCCCGCGCCAAACAGCGTCAGTGACATCAATACACTCCGTCAGAAGCCCCCAGAAGGAGCCGTCGTTCTGCTGCAGACCCGGCATGCGGCTCCATCTCAGGAAGATCTGTAGATGATGGGAGTTGTGGTGATTAGATGAACAGTCTTGTCACCGTAGACCCTAAAAGTGGTTCCCCCCTTGGCCTATAAGAGGCTCTCGGAGGCCCCTTGTGCGCAGTGACCTCTCCTTCCGCTTGCTGACCGCTAGACGCGTGTGAACAGGCCTTACGTGCGCAATAAGTGCAGCACTGTGCGCTGATACCTGCCCGAATCTACCTTGTTCCAAGCATGTTGCACCTCGGCGTGCGCAATTCTGCATATGCTCATGTGAAGCTGCCCTTCCCCAAGGCTCCTTCCCTGAGCGCGCTGCGGGGCGCCCCCTACAGGAGGATCGGTCTCTTTGCGGAGCTCATGTCTCCAGCTCATACATTGTCGGATCACACGGCGCCGCAGTGAATTACACACCGACTACTAACTGGCGGAGGCCTCAGCTGTAATTTATACCACTGTCTGGCATCATTTATAGGAAATCTGACTGGGTTGTGTGGCCACGCCCCAATGATTAGCCCCGCCCCCGACCTCCAAGGCGCAGTTTTGGTATTTGCATTTAAAATTGCCACTTTTGTGCACCAGAATTCTGCCACAATTGGGTCAATTTACTGGTCAAAATCTGCCCGTTTTCTGGATTGTCTAATCTGCCACATTTAGACACACGGGGGGAATCTACCAAGCCCAGCACTTCCAGCGGCGGTCTTAGGGCGATTTATACATGCCGGCCTCCTGATGTTCTCAGCACATCCCCCGCCCCTCCGTCAGCCTTCCCACAAATGTACACAAGGTCCAAACATGGCGGATATTTTGGATTTACTTTACGCCAATTTATGGCATAAATAATACATAAATCTGTCATTTTTCTACATTTTTGAAAGGGGTGGGGCCGGCACAAAAAGTTAAAAAGTTGCAAATGTTCGTGCGAATACCCGTTTGCGCAAAAATTTACAATTTTTTTTACACCAGAAACTCGCGCAAATCAGTTTGTAAACAAGTCCAACAAAGGTCCGTGGCTTCACTGCACCAAATCGCCATAAATTGAAGCAAAATATTGGCACAGTTAAGCCAATAAAGTAAACTAAGCCAACTGTTAGCCGGGCTGAACCTTCAGTAGACAGCTTAATATTCGACAGATTTATCATTCAGCCGTCTCTGGGATACATCTGGCCATGTTTGCCCCGTGTAACTATTACACAGCATTACCCCGTTTCCCCGAAAATAAAACCTACCTTCATTTTTAGGGATTTTTGGGGAAGCTTGAAAAATAAGCCCTACCCTGATAATAAGCTCTAGTTACATTACAGGGAAAAAACTGTATCCGTTGCCTGGCAGGCTCGGTCCAGGTCCTCTTGCTGCTCTCCGGAGCTTCGATGCACTTCTTGCAGTCCTCACCCGCCCACAGAAGATCACCTCCTGGTTACGGGATTCATAAATCCCACCTCCAGGAAGCGATGGCTCTGATTGGTTCTCGAGCACTGCTCAGCCAATCAATACAGCGTTCGATGAACCAATGCAATGGCTCTGATTGGTAAATTCATAACTCCCACTGCTCAGCCAATCAATACCGCAGCTCAGTCAATTCATAAATCCCGCTTCCACAACGCGACGGCTGTGATTGACTCTTCGACAGCTGCTCAGCCAATCAGAGCCATCGCTTCATGGAGGTGGGATTTATGAATGCCGTAACCAGGAAGTGATATTCAGTGGGCGGCTGAGGACTGCAAGAAGCACGTCGGAGATCCAAAGAGCAGCAGGAGGGACGTGGACCGAGCCTGCTAGGGAAGTATAAGACCTCCCCTGAAAATAAGACCTAGCGCCTCTTTTGGGGCAAAAATTAATATGACAGGTTGTATTCCCGTATGGTGTGGCGCACTTATCTATGGCTGGCATCTGTGGTATGTCGGTCAGCAGTCTCCCCTCCCCCGGTCCGGGCGGGTTGAGTGGCTGCTCATTAGTCTCCACTGAACATCTAGCGCCTCCATATTGCAGCAGGATGTGCTGATTGAGCCGCCTGCAGTATCAGGGGCTCCGGATTCGGCCTCTTTTCCTGTGAGTTATGTAAATAAGCCTCTATATTTCTAATACTTACACCCATCATCTCTTTCAATTCAACACAATTTTCAATATCTCTGCTTGCTGTTAGTGAATGGAGACTTTCTTGTATCGCATCTAGAGGCTTGAAACCTGTTCAGACCTCATACTTCTTATAGCTGAGGGGTTGTTACAATGTATCAGACAATCCCCTACTAAGTAAACACATCACAGCACAGATCTCTCCTCCTGTGCTGACAGTCTGCTACAATGTATCAGTGCAGCTAACAAGCATCAGTCCGGAGTCCCAGAGGATTGTCTGGACTGGATACAATGCTAGATCTATAGGTATAAGATTGGATAAAGATTAGGGGTTCCATTCACTGACATCAAGCAGGGATTTGTCAATGGTGATGAACTGAAACACAAACGCAGGAATTTACTTAGACCGGCATTTTATACACCGCTGTAAGTGAAGACAGATCTGGTGTGAAGTGCGCCAAGCTTCCTCGGAGGAGCGCGCCTCTTAATAAACCTGGCGCATGTCTGGTCAGTTCGTACGCCAGACTGAGATCTCCGCCAGCTGCAAGCAGGCATAGATTTCACCTATGATTTAGGCCAATTTCTGATGTGACAGGTCTGTGAGGCCATGCCACCATTTTGCTAAGCCCCTCCCACTTTTAGTAACGTAACGCACAGGGCACGAAAGTCACAAACATTTGTGTCAGTGGGACTTACACAAAAAATGGCAAGTTTTTAATACCAGAAAACTGATGTAAAAAGTTTATGATTTCCCCCCAAAGTCTAGTGGGAAGTTGAGAAACTTTTCCTTCTGCAGTGATGAAGTTTTATTTACAGAAAATTGGACGCTGGCCCTTTAATGCCCTTTCCTTGCGCACATTGCGGTTCGCACACATGGCTGCGCTGGACGCTTTGATCTCGGTCCTTGTTTGGAGATCTGGATGCTTCCTCATCTGCTCCGTGTCAGTCAGAGGGATGACAACACTGCGGCGGCTCCTCACTTACCCCGAGGCTCCATCTGCTCCTCTGAGCCCTCAGCGGGGCGTCCCCTACAGGAGGGTTGGTTTATTTGCGGAGCTCCCCTCTGCGGACACCTCTTGTCTCCAGCTCATAATATCACATTGTGAACCCGGAGCCGGAGTGATCTAATGAGAAAAAGGAGCCGCTGCACATCTGGGACGGATTATCCGGAGCTGGAACACAATTCGGAGCAGACACTGGACGCAGAACAAGTCCTGCTATTATCCCAGGACCGCCAGATGTTCAGCAACCTGCGAAGCGCGCTGTCAACCCGGAATGCAGCAACCTGTTCGCAGCAGCCTGGATGCAGGGCAGTATGACCGCAGGTTATCATCAGAGGGCACCTCTACCATCTCCTGTATACCCTGTGCCCACCTGTATAGTTACGGGGCAATGACCTGAGGGTCCACCTGTCCTTCTCTCCTCCAAGAAATGGTATAAAAGTTCTGGACCCTCCACGCCAGCCAGGCGTGCCCCAAACCTTTATGCTGTCTGAGGTGAAGTGTGAAATGGCGCCCCCCTTACCCCGGCAGCAAAAAAAATGTTACAGGCATTGAAAGTGCCAATACACCAGATACCCAACACACAGCTAAACCATTAAGAGTTCTCTGAAGTGATACATAAAATAGTGATCCCAGTAGTGGCCCTAATAGTAATAGTGTACCCCTTTGTGGCCCCCAGTAGTAATAGTGATCTCTTAATGTCCCCAGTAATAATTGTCCCCGCATAGTCGCCCCAGTAGTCATACTGACCCCCTTAATGTCCCCAGAAGTAATAGGGAGCCTGTTAATGGCCCCAGTAATAGGTGTCCCACTATAGTCGCCCCAGTAGTAATAGTGATCCCCTTAATGCCCCCAGTAGCAATATTGACCCCAGTAGTAACTGTGATGCCCAGTATTGGCCCCAATAGTAAAAGTTCCAGAATAACTCCACACCCCCCTCTGAGGTCCTGCAGATTGCCACCTGAGGGAAGCGGTGCCCCTAACTCCGGCTATACAGGACCAGCATCAGGAGGGGGTCCAGTTTTGACTTTCTCTGTCTCTGCCCATTCTAAGCAGCTTCTAAGCATCCACAGCCAAGAACGACCGGCTACTGGAATTACTCAATGAAACCCGTTGTGGCATCACACACCCCGAGAAAGCATCTGCCCCCAGTGATGATGGTAATGATCTGCTAATGGAAGTCACATGACACAACAATGCAGAGCTGTATTGTAGTGAGGCTGCACCCCGACTCATGGTGCCTGCACCCCGACTCATGGCGGCTGCACCCCGACTCATGGTGCCTGCACCCCGACTAATGGCGCCTGCACCCCGAATTATGGTGCCTGCACCCCGACTAATGGCGCCTGCACCCCGACTAATGGCGCCTGCACCCCGACTAATGGCGGCTGCACCCCGACTAATGGCGCCTGCACCCCGAATTATGGTGCCTGCACCCCGACTCATGGCGCCTGCACCCCGACTCATGGCGCCTGCACCCCGACTCATGGCGCCTGCACCCCGACTAATGGCGCCTGCACCCCGACTCATGGCGGCTGCACCCCGACTCATGGCGCCTGCACCCCGACTCATGGCGCCTGCACCCCGACTCATGGCGGCTGCACCCCGACTAATGGCGCCTGCACCCCGACTCATGGCGCCTGCACCCCGACTCATGGCGCCTGCACCCCGACTCATGGCGGCTGCACCCCGACTAATGGCGGCTGCACCCCGACTAATGGCGCCTGCACCCCGAATTATGGTGCCTGCACCCCGACTAATGGCGCCTGCACCCCGAATTATGGTGCCTGCACCCCGACTCATGGCGCCTGCACCCCGACTCATGGCGCCTGCACCCCGACTAATGGCGCCTGCACCCCGACTCATGGCGGCTGCACCCCGACTCATGGCGGCTGCACCCCGACTAATGGCGCCTGCACCCCGACTCATGGCGCCTGCACCCCGACTCATGGCGCCTGCACCCCGACTCATGGCGGCTGCACCCCGACTCATGGTGCCTGCACCCCGACTAATGGTGGCTGCACCCCGAATCATGGCGCCTGCACCCCGAATCATGGCGTCTGCACCCCGTCCCATCCTGGTGAAGCACAAGTAGCAGGGAATTCTGATGGAAGTGCACGCTCGGTGGTTGGCGTTGTTGCCGCCCGGACCGTCAGCTCCATGTGGTTTCAATGTTCACCGGATCCTCACAGTGTCAGTGTGCTGCGCACAAGCCCCGGGGCTGCAGACGATGTAGTAATGATGAGGCTGTCAGCCCTGCACAGCGCAGTGACAGTTATGGGACTGCGCAGTAATATACGGCTCCGTACGCCGGGGGGATGGGGGGGATTCTCAGGATCTGTAAATCCATGCAGTCCTGTTACACCTGCAAGAAAAAGTAAGTGAACACTTTAGAGTTCAATGGATTTCTGCAGTGATCACCAATACAATGTATCCAATCACAACTATAGAGAGAGACAATGTAACTAATAACACAGCTGTACCGCCCATCCCCCACAGTGCAGGAGGAAAGTAAGTGACCCCCTATGTAATGTAACTAATAACACACAGCTGTACCGCCCATCATCCACAGTGCAGGAGGAAAGTAAGTGACCCCCTATGTAATGTAACTAATAACACACAGCTGTACCGCCCATCATCCACAGTACAGGAGGAAAGTAAGTGACCCCCTATGTAATGTAACTAATAACACACAGCTGTACCGCCCATCATCCACAGTGCAGGAGGAAAGTAAGTGACCCCCTATGTAATGTAACTAATAACACACAGCTGTACCACCCATCATCCACAGTACAGGAGGAAAGTAAGTGACCCCCTATGTAATTTAACTAATAACACACAGCTGTACCACCCATCATCCACAGTACAGGGGGAAAGTAAGTGACCCCCTATGTAATGTAACTAATAACACAGCTGTACCACCCATCATCTACAGTACAGGAGGAAAGTAAGTGACCCCCTATGTAATGTAACTAATACCACACAGCTGTACCACCCATCATCCACAGTACAGGAGGAAAGTAAGTGACCCCCTATGTAATGTAACTAATAACACACAGCTGTACCACCCATCATCCACAGTACAGGAGGAAAGTAAGTGACCCCCTATGTAATGTAACTAATACCACACAGCTGTACCACCCATCATCCACAGTACAGGAGGAAAGTAAGTGACCCCCTATGTAATTTAACTAATAACACACAGCTGTACCACCCATCATCCACAGTACAGGGGGAAAGTAAGTGACCCCCTATGTAATGTAACTAATACCACACAGCTGTACCACCCATCATCCACAGTACAGGAGGAAAGTAAGTGACCCCCTATGTAATGTAACTAATAACACACAGCTGTACCGCCCATCATCCACAGTACAGGAGGAAAGTAAGTGACCCCCTATGTAATGTAACTAATAACACACAGCTGTACCGCCCATCATCCACAGTACAGGAGGAAAGTAAGTGACCCCCTATGTAATGTAACTAATAACACACAGCTGTACCGCCCATCATCCACAGTACAGGAGGAAAGTAAGTGACCCCCTATGTAATGTAACTAATAACACACAGCTGTACCGCCCATCATCCACAGTACAGGGGGAAAGTAAGTGACCCCCTATGTAATGTAACTAATAACACACAGCTGTACCACCCATCATCCACAGTACAGGAGGAAAGTAAGTGACCCCCTATGTAATGTAACTAATAACACACAGCTGTACCGCCCATCATCCACAGTACAGGAGGAAAGTAAGTGACCCCCTATGTAATGTAACTAGTAACACACAGCTGTACCGCCCATCATCCACAGTGCAGGAGGAAAGTAAGTGACCCCCTATGTAATGTAACTAATAACACACAGCTGTACCACCCATCATCCACAGTGCAGGAGGAAAGTAAGTGACCCCCTATGTAATGTAACTAATAACACACAGCTGTACCGCCCATCATCCCCGGTACAGGGGGAAAGTAAGTGACCCCCTATGTAATGTAACGTATCTCAATGTACAGCACTGTGCCTGATAAAGGATGAAGCCGTTGTGGTGCTCACCCAAGTGCTGCTGTCGCCTCAATCAGCTGGTCAGAGGGTCTTAGGCAGTGAATCCCCCACCAATCTGATATTGATGACTTATCCTGATGATAGGGTCATCAATAGTGTGGGAAAACCCCAATAAATTTAAGGTTCACTTACTTTTCTCCATGTTCTGTTCACGGCCGCTGTGTTATTAGTTATTCTGTGTTTGTCTATAATTGTGAATTAGACACCATATTTTATTAATAAAAAGCACAAAAATGTAGGGAATTCCAAAGGGGGTCACTTACTTTTTATTGTAACTATATGTTACCTGTCCAGGTGGTATCCTAGCCCTGGTAATTTCCTGGTGTTCTACTGGTGGTTTTCTGGTCCTGGTGGTCTCCGGGTCTTTTCCTGTTCCTAATCATCTCCTGGTAATCTGCTTGTGGACTCCTGGTAAGCTCCTAGTGGTCTCCTCATAGTTTCTTGTCCTTAATGCTCTTCTGGCAGTCTCTTTTTCTTAGTGGTCCTCTGGTAGTCTCTTGATGGACACATGGTAATTTCTTGGTCCTGGTGTTCTCTGGGTCTCGGTTGTCTCCTGGTAGTTTCCTACTCCTGATAGCCTCCTGGTAAGCTTGTAATGGTCTCCTGTTTGTCTCTTGTTCTTAGTGGTCCTCTGGTAGTCTCTTGATGGACACATGGTAATTTCTTGGTCCTGGTGTTCTCTGGGTCTCGGTTGTCTCCTGGTAGTTTCCTACTCCTGATAGCCTCCTGGTAAGCTTGTAATGGTCTCCTGTTTGTCTCTTGTTCTTAGTGGTCTCTAGGTAGTCGCTGGTTCGTGGTAGTCTTCTGGTGGACACCTGGCAGATTCTGGGTCCTAGTTGTCTCCTGCTGGTCTCCTAGTGCTGGTGGCCTCCTGGTAAGCTCCTAGTGGTCTCCTGATAGTCTCTTCTGCCTAGTGGGCTTCTGGTAGTCTGTTGGTGGATACCTGGTAGTTTCTTGGTGTTGGCATTTTCTGGGCCCTGGTTGTCTCCTGGTGGTCTCCTAGTAAGTTCCTAGTGGTCTCCTGATAGGTTTTTGTTCCTGGTGATTTTACCTCTCTAGGTTCTGGTGATCATTTGAAGGAAGAAGAGGAGTTAGTGGCACTGTTGATGACAGATAAAATTTCCAGTATAAGAACATGAAAACTTTAATGGGAGGCACGCTACTGCGTGGGTCTGATACTTTCCTCCTATCATTAGACATAGGATCTTAAGTTACATCAAGGCACCATACCCAAACCACCCAAGAACAGGCCAAAACAGGCAAATGATGGTCAAACAGATGAATTTGCCAGCAGATATTTTTTGACACAAAGTTTTATCAATAAAAAGTAGAGAACGTTAAGCTTGGGCACATGAAGGTAGATGCACGTAGACTGGACACATGAAGGAAGAACACATGAAGGTTGGATGCATGTAGACTGAGCACATGAAGGAAGAACACATGAAGGTTGGATGCATGTAGACTGAGCACATGAAGGTTGGATGCACGTAGACAGGGCACATGAAGGAAGAACACATGAAGGTTGGATGCATGTAGACTGAGCACATGAAGGAAGAACACATGAAGGTTGGATGCATGTAGACTGAGCACATGAAGGTTGGATGCACGTAGACTGGACACGTGAAGGTTGGATGCATGTAGACTGGGCACATGAAGGATGAACACATGGGCGCATGACTATTGAACACATGAAGATTGGATGCATGTAGACTGGGCACATGAAGGTTGGATGCACGTAGACTGGACACGTGAAGGATGGGTACAAGAAGGTTGGATGCACGTAGACTGGACATGTGAAGGATGGGTACAAGAAGGTTGGATGCACGTAGACTGGACATGTGAAGGTTGGATGCATGTAGACTGAGCACATGAAGGTTGGATGCACGTAGACTGGACACGTGAAGGTTGGATGCACGTAGACTGGACACGTGAAGGTTGGATGCATGTAGACTGAGCACATGAAGGTTGGATGCACGTAGACTGGACACGTGAAGGATGGATGCATGTAGACTGGGCACATGAAGGATGGACACATGAAGGTTGGATGCATGTAGACTGGGCACATGAAGGATGGACAAATGGGCACATGACTATTGAACACATGAAGATTGGATGCATGTAGACTGGGCACATGAAGGTTGGATGCATGTAGATAGGGCATATGAAGGGTGGACACATGTAGGCTGGATGCATGTAGATTGGGCACATGAAGGATGGACACATGAAGGTTGGATGCATGTAGACTGGACACATGAAGGATGGGCACATGAAAGTTGGATGCACGTAGACTGGGCACATGAAGGATGGGCACATGAAAGTTGGATGCACGTAGACTGGGCACATGAAGGTTGGATGCATGTAGATAGGGCATATGAAGGGTGGACACATGAAGGTTGGATGCACGTAGACTGGGCACATGAAGGTTGGATGCATGTAGATAGGGCATATGAAGGGTGGACACATGAAAGTTGGATGCACGTAGACTGGGCACATGAAGGATGGGCACATGAAAGTTGGATGCACGTAGACTGGGCACATGAAGGTTGGATGCATGTAGATAGGGCACATGAAGGATGGACACATGAAGGTTGGATGCATGTAGACTTGGCACATGAAGGATGGACACATGAAGGTTGGATGCATGTAGACTTGGCACATGAAGGATGGACACATGAAGGCTGGATGCATGTAGACTGGGCACATGAAGGATGGGCACATGAAGGTTGGTTGCATGTAGACTGGGCACATGAAGGTTGGTTGCATGTAGACTGGGCACATGACTATTGAACACATAAAGGTTGGACACATGCAGACTGGGCACATGACTGTTGGATGCACATAGACTGGGCACATGAAGGATGGGCACATGAAGGTTGGTTGCACATAGACTGGGCACATGAAGGATGGGCACATGAAGGTTGGTTGCACATAGACTGGGCACATGAAGGATGGACACATGAAGGTTGGTTGCACATAGACTGGGCACATGAAGGATGGACACATGAAGGTTGGTTGCACATAGACTGGGCACATGAAGGATGGGCACATGAAGGTTGGTTGCACGTAGACTGGGCACATGAAGGTTGGACACATGCAGACTGGGCACATGAAGGTTGGTTGCACGTAGACTGGGCACATGACTGTTGGATGCATAAAGTTGTATACATGAAAATTGGACCCGTGATGGTTGATTACAGAAAGGGTCCCGCCGCGTCCATCGTTATATATTTACTGCCCATTCCCTGCCAGAAATGGAGACACAGAGGAAGCGACAGCTGCAACTCCTCACCCTGTAAGGGGCCGTACAGCAGGAAGGGCGAAGGACCACGAATTCCTCCATCTCCCAC
Source organism: Eleutherodactylus coqui (assembly GCA_035609135.1). Lineage (NCBI taxonomy): Eukaryota > Metazoa > Chordata > Amphibia > Anura > Eleutherodactylidae > Eleutherodactylus > Eleutherodactylus coqui. The sequence continues at coordinate 4,001,314 of CM069415.1, forward strand.
GACCGCCCCGCTGCCATGAAGACCTCAGCCCCATAAAGCTGTATCGGGAGCCCATCTCTCATCGTGCGCTGTCCGCCCACAGCGCTCCGGCTTCCATAGGGATATTCTGCTGCCTCCCTCAGGTCCCTCCCAACGTTCCCATACAATTCCACATGTGGTGTAACAGGGGGCATTTCCTGCCGTTAAGAAAAGCAAAACCAAGAGGCGAGCAGAGAACTGCTGGATGCAGAACACCCAAGACGTCGCAGTGTGAGATGGATCCGTAATCCGTTCCATATGACGCCGGCCAGGCCAAGAGCTGATTACAGCATGGAACAATCCCTCCTTCTGCCTTCTAAGTGGACACTTGAAAACAGCGCCGATCTCATCCAGGGAGCGTGCCCCCGTGCGTCCAGGGAGAGGACTTGGCTTCTGCGCCAATTTCTTTCTTCACTTTCACAATAAACTATAGAATGCATTAATGCAAATGCCGTTTAAGCAAATTCCAGGGGGCTTCGGCGCTTCCGGAGGGCGGGGGATGGGAACTTCAACGCTTCGGTTTCAAGAGTTGAATGAAAGTGGTTCTCTGTCCCTTTTACTGCGCCGAAGGGTTAAAACGTGTCAACGAAAAAACCGGACCTGGAGGAGCCGGATTATCAAATGTCCGGATTACTGGAGAATAATCTAGAATTTACCTGGAAGGGCAGAACCTTCCGGAGGGACGTCCCCAATAACCCGCTAAGGGCTTAAACCGATGAGCGCGACACGCTGTAATTTAGCGCGCGGGGTATTTCTGCGTACATATCACGGAGCGCGGAGCCCATTGAGTTCAGTCGGTTCGTTCTCGCATATTTTTTGGCTCCCGTTGTTTCACCTCCCATAGACTTTGTGTTTATTTGCGCAACATCAATGTCGATGGGAGGGGCACAAACATCTGCCGCGCCGTGTGCGCTAAATGCAGGGCCTAACCGCATAACCTCATTAGGCAAATGATCCCCTAACGAGCGGTGCCTACGTAAATACGCTCCAGATTGGCGTTAAGCACACTCGTTCACTGCGCAAAAAAAGAGCGATCGTATTACGTTTCCCGCTCGTCTGCTGAGGATTCGCTCACACGGTGGATTTTACGTTAAAACCCGCCTAAATAAACCCCACAAACCTTCTCAGTTTTTTGGCGCGGTTTTTATATTTGACGCATATTTTGAACTCCCATCGAGTTTTATATCAAAAAGCGCCCCGCCCCCCCAACGCGGATTTCAAATACGGGAAAAGAACGTATCAGGACAGTTACGAGGTTCCCATTACAAATCAGGGGGCCGCGCATTTTTTACGTAAGTGTGTTTTGGCTCAAAATTTGTGTCAAAGTATTTCGTGTGAACGCGCCCAAACTGCTGCGGGGTTTCATCCGCACTCGCGCCCGGATTGGCCTTGATAAACGGGGCTGAATTCATATGCGGTTGCGCAGAAACCACTTGAGGGCTCTTTTACACGGGGAGCTAAGCGCGCAAAAATCACGCACATAAAAAAACCACGCAGCTATTAGAACTAATGGTTTCCGTGGTAACGGTCAGATAAAGGAATCTAAATGTTCCCGTAGGAAACCATGGATTCTAATAACCGCGTGTTTATTAATCGCGTGATTTTTGCGCACGTAGCTCCTCGTGTGATTTTTGCGCCTTTAAGAATTGCCATTTCAATATTTTTTTCCGCAACATGGCTTTCAGAATCCACACATGGAGCGAACGGCTCCGTATGAACTGCGGCACGGATTTCTGGAGCATTTAAGAAGATTCTAAAATGGCGCAGATTTCACTGTGGATTACGCAGCATGAACGCGGTCTCGGATGAGGCGGCCGAGGGGAGTCCAGCGGCTCCGCCTCCAATTCATGTCATCTAGGGGTAAGTTCAATGCCGAATTCCGGCTCTAAAAACTGCGTAAAAATCCTTCGTTTTTTTTGCCGCGGTTTCTGCATGTGAAATTATGATGCAGAAAATCCCGTTTCTGCGCATTTTTGTATCAAGAAGTTGTAATTCCGTGCATGGAGTTCGCCTATTGACGGGGCACATTCTGCACGCGGATCTGTGCCAAAGACTGGGGCAAAAAGTGGCGAATCGCGCTGCAGTTTTTAGAGGTGAAATTGGCCACAGAAATTCTGCAATGAATTCCATTGTCTGAACAAACCCCAGAGCCACCGACCTACTCCAGTCACATCTAGAGCTGCAGACAGATTTATTTTCTGCTTGCCCTGGAAAACAAACTGATCTTTCACTAGTGCTCTTTAGTAACCTGGCAGCCATAGATGAAGTCTGAAGCTTTTGGGTCCTGATTGTGGCTGCAGCTCTAGTTGTGAGTAGAGTGTAAGATATTATGTAACACAGATTTGTGACTGCAGCTCTGGATATGACTAGAGTATAAGACATGATAGGACATAATGTAACAACAGAATTATGAACGGAGCTCTGGATGTGACTGGAGTATAAAGTATGATGTAACATCAGAAATATGGCTGCAGCTCTGAATGTGGTTAGAGTATGAGACACAATATAAGAGCAGAATTGTGACTGCAGCTTCGGATGTAACTGGAGTATTAGATGGGATGTAATTCAAGATCAGACCAAGTATTTAGGATGTGGCTCAGAGTTGTATGGAGGATTAACCCATGAGATGTCGTCTACGGAGTGGAGCTCCGGTTTGCGGACGTTGCTCTGGGATTATATGGGGTCCCCGGCCGCGTTTCGCTGTGATCACGTATCCCGCCATTATTCTCGCTTCCCCGCTGATAGAACAAGCAGCGGGATTCCAGCTTTCTCATGTAATTGCGCAGCACTGGGAGCCGCCGCTGTAAGGTGGTCGCTGGTTTCACAGCTGAGAAGGCCTTTCATTAGCACGCCCCGGGTGACCCCAATCCTGTCGCCGTTCCCCTCCTTGCCCCTGACTGCTAATAATAACAGAATCGCCCTGATTTATGCCTCGGCTCCAATTTCTCTATTTGTTTTAATTAAAGCGACTTTCTTTCTATCAGAAATATCAGCGTGAAATAACGAGATCCGGATTCATTAATATCCAATAACGCAGGGAGGGGCTCACGGGGCGGCACGCTGGTAACCTACCTTATTTCAATTACCCACAACCTGGTGATTTAGTAGTGCCCCATAATAGTGCTCCTACAGTAGTGCCCCCAACGAGCCCCATAGTAGTGCCCACCCATAGTGCTCCTACAGTAGTGCCCCCACAGTGCCCCATAGTAGTGCCCACCCATAGTGCTCCTACAGTAGTGCCCCCACAGAGCCCCATAGTAGTGCCCACCCATAGTGCTCCTACAGTAGTGCCCCCACAGTGCCCCATAGTAGTGCCCCATAATAGTGCTCCTACAGTAGTGCCCCCACAGTGCCCCATAGTAGTGCCCACCCATAGTGCTCCTACAGTAGTGCCCCCCCAGTGCCCCATAGTAGTGCTCCCCCATAGTGCTCCTACAGTAGTGCCCCCACAGAGCCCCATAGTAGTGCCCCCACAGAGCCCCATAATAGTGCTCCTACAGTAGTGCCCCCACAGAGCCCCATAGTAGTGCCCACCCATAGTGCTCCTACAGTAGTGCCCCCACAGAGCCCCATAGTAGTGCCCACCCATAGTGCTCCTACAGTAGTGCCCCCACAGAGCCCCATAGTAGTGCCCACCCATAGTGCTCCTACAGTAGTGCCCCCACAGTGCCCCATAGTAGTGCTCCCCTATAGTGCTCCTACAGTAGTGCCCCCACAGTGCCCCATAGTAGTGCCCACCCAAAGTGTTCCTACAGTAGTGCCCCCACAGTGCCTCATAGTAGTGCCCACCCATAGTGCTCCTACAGTAGTGCCCCCACAGAGCCCCATAGTAGTGCCCACCCAAAGTGCTCCTACAGTAGTATCCCCACAGTGCCCCATAGTAGTGCTCCCCCATAGTGCTCCTACAGTAGTGCCCCCACAGAGCCCCATAGTAGTGCCCACCCATAGTGCTCCTACAGTAGTGCCCCCACAGTGCCTCATAGTAGTGCCCACCCAAAGTGTTCCTACAGTAGTGCCCCCACAGTGCCCCATAGTTGTGACCACCCATAGTGTTCCTACAGTAGTGCCAGTCACAGTTCCCCATAACAATATCAGCTACAGTGCCACATTGCTTTTATAATACTACCAACCACAGTGCTATAAGAGCGCCAGTCACAGTACCCCTATAATAATGCCATCCACAGTGCCCCCATAGGAATACCAGCCATAGTGCTCCATAACAGTGTCACCTATTTCTCCTTGTGGAGAGTGGTAAGTAGGCGTAAGAAGACCTGCAATGGTACAATGCCTCCGCAGCGCCATCTATTGGAAGGTCCCTCCCTATACGTCACTGACTGTAACCAGCGGCCGCACGTGGGATGTGCAGCGAGCAGCATGCATTCACACTCCCAGAAATAAATTTGCGTTTTCCACAAGGGGACCAAAAACCGCAGCGTGCTCTATTTATTACGGACTCCGTGCGGAAAAGTGAAAATCTGCCGCGATTCGCGGTTAGACGCACACGGTTTTCAGAATGCATCTTTGAGTGAAATTAGAATGCACATCAAAACGTTGTAGAACCGCCGCGAAAGCGCCACGTGGAAACCGGCCTATGAATTAGTCAGTAGTGAGTCGGGGCGGGCGCTTATGTCCGCGGGTGCGGTCACGCGGCGCTGTCAGGTTGTGGTAACATCCGCAGCGTGTGAACAGCCACGCACGCCTCCGGTTTTCCTCGTGCCCTAGGCCAGCGCAGCGCCGCGATGCACGGACCAGCAGGCGATGGGAAGATCTGCCGCCCTCAATGGAACCCAGATGTTTCTCTCGTCGCCATCTAAAGCGCGGACTCTATTTGCTTTGCCCCGGGTCACGACCGGCTGAGTCATATGAAGTTGTGCGTCCTGTTGGTCGCATCCTACATTGGCGCGACTCAGAAGACGAAGAGCCGCGGTGTAATCCGACGGGAGTCACGGAAAGGGCAATGATGTGATGGAGTGGAATCCTCGCGGTTTGTGGATGCAGAAGGCGATGTAAATGGCTGCAGAGATGAAACGCGACGCGTCTCATGGCGGCCTCCGATGTGTCATCAGGATGGAATCTCACAGACTTGGCTTCGCCTCCTGCGCTGCTTGGCGCGAACACGATTTCATTCGTCTGTCACATTTTACAGTTTGGTCCTGACTCTTTATAAGGGAAAATGTAAAGCCACATGGAAAAGTGCGCAGGGCGACGAGTCCCCGATGATGGGGGGCGCCATTTATAGCACACAGTGGGAGTGAGGGGGTTAAACTCCAGCAGATAACTGGCGATGCAAACTGATAAATTCCGTGGCAAATCTGAATAGCCGATTTCCCCCCCCCCCCCCTCAACGTGCCTCAGCGTTTTATAGATCTCTGCTTGCTGTCTGTGAACGTGAGCGTTCTCTTCCTGCATCACGGAGAAAGAGAATTGACATGTCAGAAACAACATCAGCGGCGCATGTGTGTTAACCCAATTGGCTGCAACTAAATCTGTTGCAGAACTCAGGGCTCAGGGGCTTGTGGCTCAGGGCTCAGGGGTTGGGGGCTCGGGGATCAGAGGCTCGGGGCTCGGAGCTCAGGGGCTTGGGGCTCAGGGGCTTGGGGTTCAGGGCTCAGGGGCTTGGGGCTCATGGGTTGGGGGCTCAGGGACTCAGGGCTCAGGGGCTCGGAGCTCAGGGCTCAGGGGTTGGGGGCTCACGGGTTTGGGGCTCAGGGACTCAGGGCTCAGGGGCTTGGGGCTCATGGGTTGGGGACTCGGGGCTCAGGGGCTCAGGGGTTCGGGGCTCAGGGACTCAGGGCTCAGTGGCTCAGGGGCTTGGGGCTCATGGGTTCGGGGCTCGAGGGCTCAGGGGCTCGGGGCTCGGAGCTCAGTGGCTCAGGGGCTTGGGGCTCATGGGTTGGGGGCTCAGGGCTCAGGGGCTCAGGGCTCAGGGGCTCGGAGCTAAGGGCCTCAGGGTTGCTCCCAACGGGCACTTTTACCTTTAAACATGATGTGGATTCAATAATGAGCACAGAAAAACCTGCACCGTGTGAACTGCGGCATAAACTTCCACGAAGGGATAGTAAAAAGATGCAGAATCCAAATTCGAATCCATATTTAAAAAAACCATAACTCTGTATGAACGGGCCGCTGAGGGTTTGTTACAATGTATCCAGGAAATCCTCTGTGACTCCAGACTGATACATTGTAACTATCAGAACAGGAGAGCGATGTGTGCTGCTGATGTGTATACCTCCGAGGACTGACTGCACTGATACACTGTAACAAACCCCATGGGGTCACCGTGTACGAAGGATGATACTGGCTTCCATGGGGTCACCGTGTCAGGCACATTTTACACGGGCGAGTGCGATACCAGCCATGTAACGTGTCACTCAGGAACGTTTGATTTCCTTGCGCCACTTTTGTGTCACTTCAGAGAAGTTTTTAGTGGGATACCTCGCATCACTCTCGCGTGCCGCTCGTACGCCGTGCAATGTTTTTGCCGGCCCCATTGACAACAAAGCGAGGCGTTTGGAGGGAACGCTAAAACATAGGACATGATGCCAGTTTTTCCCCTACCACAATGCGGGGGAAAAAGTTGCTCGCGTATATGGCGCCAATCAGAAGAACGGGGTTCATACTCATGTGAGATTTGTACATCTCGCAATGCCGTGCAAACGGCCTAATAGAGCTATGGAGGATGATGGGGGCTTCCATGGGGTCACCATATATTAGAGCTGTGGAGGATGATGGGGGTGTCCATGGGGTCACCATATATTAGAGCTGTGGAGGATGATGGGGGTGTCCATGGGGTCACCATATATTAGAGCTATGGAGGATGATGGGGGTGTCCATGGGGTCACCATATATTAGAGCTATGGAGGATGATGGGGGTGTCCATGGGGTCACCATATATTAGAGCTATGGAGGATGATGGGGGTTTCCATTGGGTCACCATATATTAGAGCTGTGGAGGATGATGGGGGCTTCCATGGGGTCACCATAAATTAGAGCTATGGAGGATAATGGGGGATTCCATGGGGTCACAATATATTAGAGCTGTGGAGGATGATGAGGGCTTCCATGGGGTCGCCATTTATTAGAGCTATGCAGGATGATGGGGGATTCCATTGGGTCACTATATATTAGAGCTATGGAGGATGATGGGGGCTTCCATGGTGTCACCATATATTAGAGCTATGGAGGATGATGGGGGCTCCCATTGGGTCACTATATATTAGAGCTATGGAGGATGATGGGGGCTTCCATGGGGTCACCATATATTAGAGCTATGGAGGATGATGGGTGATTCCATGGGGTCACCATATATTAGAGCTGTGGAGGATGATGAGGGCTTCCATGGGGTCGCCATTTATTAGAGCTATGCAAGATGATGGGGGATTCCATGGGGTCGCCATTTATTAGAGCTATGCAGGATGATGGGGGATTCCATGGGGTCACCATATATTAGAGCTGTGGAGGATGATGGGGGATTCCATGGGGTCACCATAAATTAGAGCTATGGAGGATGATGGGGGATTCCATGGGGTCACAATATATTAGAGCTGTGGAGGATGATGAGGGCTTCCATGGGGTCGCCATTTATTAGAGCTGTGGAGGATGATGGGGGCTTCCATGGGGTCACCATAAATTAGAGCTATGGAGTATGATGGGGGTTTCCATGGGGTCACCATATATTAGAGCTATCGAGGATGATGGGGTTTCCATGGGGTCACCATATATTAGAGCTATGGAGGATGATGGGGGTTTCCATGGGGTCACCATATATTAGAGCTATGGAAGATGATGGGGGATTCCATGGTGTCACCATATATTAGAGCTATAGAGGATGATGGGGGCTCCCATGGGGTCGCCATTTATTAGAGCTATGCAGGATGATGGGGGATTCCATGGTGTCACCATATATTAGAGCTGTGGAGGATGATGGGGGCTTCCATGGGGTCACCATATATTAGAGCTGTGCAGGATGATGGGGGATTCCATGGGGTCACCATATATTAGAGCTATGGAGGATGATGGGGGCTTCCATGGGGTCACCATATATTAGAGCTATAGAGGATGATGGGGGCTCCCATGGTGTCACCATATATTGGAGCTATAGAGGATGATGGGGGCTCCCATGGCCCCGCTGTTCCTGCTGTGACCAGAGCTGCCATGAAATGAGGTCAGCGATGATTAAGAGTTAAATGTTGCCAATACGTGTAAAGAAGCGCCGGCGCCGCGGGCACCACAGACCCCGGCCGCTCCTCCTGTCCTTATAAATCTTCGTACTGTAACAGAATAAGCCCCCAGACCCCCTTCCTCGCCAGCTTGGGTTTCACAGGTGAGAATCACAGAGTCCAGCAGCTGCCGCTGACCCTGTAGAGACGCCGCTGACCCTGTAGAGACGCCGCTGAGCCTGTAGAGACGCCGCTGATGCGTTTAACCTCTTCATTGCTGGAAGAACAATCAATAAAAAAGCAGTTAATAGGGTAAATAATAAAAACCTCTATAAATGACACCCCTCCATGATGGGGGAAGCCGTCCAAGAGGTGATAAGCCTCGGTAGCTCCTATGATGACGCTCTTAAAGGTACAGGAAATAAGTTAAAGTGGTCAGAAGGTGCACACTTTATAATTGCTGACAGTGATAACGGATGGGGAGCAGGGGGTTAATCCACCCGAGAATTAGCAGATCACTAGTAGCTGAAACCTCTTCTACATTAAACGCGGTTTATCCGATTAATCCCCTCTTTGCGAGGAGTCCTCCGGGAGTAATCCCAGTGTTTACACAATCCTTCTACCAGCAGCCGGCGCAAATACGAATAGAATGACCACAAATGTTACTGATAAACTGACACTTCAGCCACAAGAAAACTGTGGCAGAATTACTATGTGGGCGATTATTATTAAGGCCACTATTGGGGGCGCTACTACTACTATGGCTAATTCTACTAGTAAGGCGACTACTGGGGCCACTACTTGGGGCATTGTTACTTGGGGCCACTATTACTATTGGAGCTACTGTTAGGGGCACTATTGGGGTACTATTACTACTACTACTTACTTTGGGGGCCACTGAGGGAGGCACAATTACTTGTTCAGGTTACTAGAATAACAGAGGTAAAAACATATGTTGTGTTAAGCCACACCCCCTTGCCCAGTATTTTCTGTGACAAATGTAGCAATCCTGGTTATTGATGTCAGAGTTAATTTGATCTCACTGCTATATACACTCAGTTCCCACAATCCCCTCTCTATTAGGGAACTATAGATTTGATCATCCTGGGCCTCCTGGTTCATGAATAGAATAGCAGTAGCACAGTTTACACTGACACAGGCAGAGCAGTAAGAAAGAAAACCGGGGGAGGGGTGAGGTGCTCTGTGTATTGGGATGTCCCATCATGTCCTCCACTGATTAACTTTCTACTGAACACTCAGTGGACTCCCCAGAGAACCAAGAGTTCTCAAGAAAGGCCACTAACGAGACTCGGGGGCCACTAACAAGACTCGGGGGCCACTAACAAGAGTCGGGGGCCACTGCGAGAATCTCTCCACAACTTGTGCAAAGTGTTCTCCCTCTTAAGGAGCCACCAGACATCTTGAGGTCAGAAACCTGAAACCCTTGTAAGACATCAGTGTTTCCTGAGGAGGCTGGAGGGCGCCTAGTGAGGGACGGGGCAGAGACCATCATGGCTGTAAATGCTGGGGTGCTGAGATTAAGGGTGCTGTATGCTGGGCTCTACACCCCCACATAATGCCCTCCACCAGGATCAGGTGTCGTCTCCTCTGTTATTATAGACGGGCACTTAGGATCCTTCCAGATGGGCAGTGTGTGACCCGCCGTGTCAGGCAGCGCCATGGAATCAATTTCGGACGGCCCATTTAGGGGAACTCTGCTGGTAAGTGACACTGCGGCCCTGAAACTGGAGAGCCTTCATATCATACGAATGTGGGAGCAGCTCCAGGCGCTGATATCCCAGGTCACATGGTGCAGACAGTGTATAGCAGGGGTCGCTGATATCCCAGGTCACATGATGAGGACAGTATATAGCAGGGGTCGCTGATATCCCAGGTCACATGGTGAGGACAGTATATAGCAGGGGTCGCTAATATCCCAGGTCACATGGTGCAGACAGTATATAGCAGGGGTCGCTGATATCCCAGGTCACATGGTGCAGACAGTATATAGCAGGGGTCGCTGATATCCCAGGTCACATGGTGCAGACAGTATATAGCAGGGATCGCTGATATCCCAGGTCACATGGTGCAGACAGTATATAGCAGGGGTCGCTGATATCCTAGGTCACATGGTGCAGACAGTATATAGCAGGGGTCGCTGATATCCCAGGTCACATGGTGCAGACAGTATATAGCAGGGGTCGCTGATATCCCAGGTCACATGGTGCGGACAGTATATAGCAGGGGTCGCTGATATCCCAGGTCACATGGTGCAGACAGTATATAGCAGGGGTCGCTGATATCCCAGGTCACATGGTGCAGACAGTATATAGCAGGGGTCGCTGATATCCCAGGTCACATGGTGCAGACAGTATATAGCAGGGGTCGCTGATATCCCAGGTCACATGATGAGGACAGTATATAGCAGGGGTCGCTGATATCCCAGGTCACATGATGAGGACAGTATATAGCAGGGGTCGCTGATATCCCAGGTCACATGGTGGGGACAGTATATAGCAGGAGTTGCTGATATCCCAGGTCACATGATGAGGACAGTATATAGCAGGGGTCGCTGATATCCCAGGTCACATGATGAGGACAGTATATAGCAGGGGTCGCTGATATCCCAGGTCACATGGTGGGGACAGTATATAGCAGGAGTTGCTGATATCCCAGGTCACATGGTGCAGACAGTATATAGCAGGGGTCGCTGACATCCCAGGTCACATGGTGAGGACAGTATATAGCAGAGGGTCACTGATATCCCAGGTCACATGGTGCAGACAGTATATAGCAGGGGCCGCTGATATCCCAGGTCACATGGTGCAGACAGTATATAGCAGAGGGTCGCTGATATCCCAGGTCACATGGTGCAGACAGTATATAGCAGGGGTCGCTGACATCCCAGGTCACATGGTGCAGACAGTATATAGCAGAGGGTCGCTGATATCCCAGGTCACATGGTGCAGACAGTATATAGCAGGGGTCGCTGACATCCCAGGTCACATGGTGAGGACAGTATATAGCAGGGGTCGCTGACATCCCAGGTCACATGGTGCAGACAGTATATAGCAGGGGTCGCTGATATCCCAGGTCACATGGTGAGGACAGTATATAGCAGGGGTCGCTGATATCCCAGGTCACATGGGGAGGACAGTATATAGCAGGGGTCGCTAATTTCCCAGGTCACATGGTGAGGACAGTATATAGCAGGGGTCGCTGACATCCCAGGTCACATGGTGCAGACAGTATATAGCAGGGGTCGCTGATATCCCAGGTCACATGGTGAGGACAGTATATAGCAGGGGTCGCTGATATCCCAGGTCACATGGGGAGGACAGTATATAGCAGGGGTCGCTAATTTCCCAGGTCACATGGTGAGGACAGTATATAGCAGGGGTCGCTGATATCCCAGGTCACATGGTGAGGACAGTATATAGCAGGGGTCACTGATATCCCCGGTCACATGGTGAGGACAGTATATAGCAGGGGTCGCTGATATCCCAGGTCACATGGGGAGGACAGTATATAGCAGGGGTCGCTAATTTCCCAGGTCACATGGTGAGGACAGTATATAGCAGGGGTCGCTGATATCCCAGGTCACATGGTGCAGACAGTATATAGCAGGAGTCGCTGATATCCCAGGTCACATGGTGCAGACAGTATATAGCAGGAGTCGCTGATATCCCAGGTCACATGGTGCAGACAGTATATAGCAGGGGTCGCTGATATCCCAGGTCACATGGTGCAGACAGTATACAGCAGGGGTCACTGATATCCCAGGTCACATGGTGAGGACAGTATATAGCAGAGGGTCACTGATATCCCAGGTCACATGGTGGGGACAGTATATAGCAGGAGTCGCTGATATCCCAGGTCACATGGTGAAGACAGTATATAGCAGGGGTCGCTGATATCCCAAGTCACATGGTGAGGACAGTATATAGCAGGAGTCGCTGATATCCCAGGTCACATGGTGAAGACAGTATATAGCAGGGGTCGCTGATATCCCAAGTCACATGGTGAGGACAGTATATAGCAGGGGTCGCTGATATCCCAGGTCACATGGTGCAGACAGTATATAGCAGGAGTCGCTGATATCCCAGGTCACATGATGAGGACAGTATATAGCAGGGGTCGCTGATATCCCAGGTCACATGGTGGGGACAGTATATAGCAGGAGTTGCTGATATCCCCGGTCACATGGTGAGGACAGTATATAGCAGGGGTCGCTGATATCCCAGGTCACATGGTGAGGACAGTATATAGCAGGGGTCGCTGATATCCCAGGTCACATGGTGAGGACAGTATATAGCAGGGGTCGCTGATATCCCAGGTCACATGGTGCAGACAGTGTATAGCAGGGGTCGCTGATATCCCAGGTCACATGGTGCAGACAGTATATAGCAGGAGTCGCTGATATCCCAGGTCACATGGTGCAGACAGTATATAGCAGGGGTCGCTAATATCCCAGGTCACATGGTGCAGACAGTATATAGCAGGGGTCACCAAATCCTGCTGAGAGGTGTAATGGCGGCCATATTGGGTGTCACCCTAAAACTAATGGTACTAAAAAACATCTGAGTAGAACTTGATGCAAAAACCAACTCCAGGACTGACATGCTTGAATATACAGTTGCAAGAAAAAGTAAGTGAACCCTTAGGAGTTCCCTAGATTCTGCAGTGATTAATGATATGATGTTAAATGATTGTATCAAAGTTAGAATTATACTCAAGACAATGTAACAACACACAACTGTACCGCCCATCATCCACAGTACAGGGAGGAAAGTAAGTGAACCTCTCTGTTAATGACTTCTCTAACAGCTAATTGGTAAGAGGTGCTTCAATTAAAGAGATGAGATTTGCGATGCGAGCATATCAGCGACTTTACCTATTAAATGAAGGCACACAGAGCCTGGTTACTGACAGATCTGTTCTTCTCAGGGATTGGTCAGTGTGAGCTCCACTTTGAGATAAGTAACTTCCAGAAGACCTCAGAGGACGTGTTACAGAGACGCATGAAGCTGGAGAAGGCTTCAAAACCTGAAGACCTGGATGTACCCCAGTTATATATGTACAGATGGAGGACATTCAGGACTGTTCTACTCCCGCCAGGGGTGCCCTGTTATATCACTGCAAGAGCACAACGGGCAACCCTGAAAGAGGAGAGAAAGAGTCTAGGAGGAACAGTAGAGGACCCACAGAAGAGTCTACAGACCACAGAGACCTCTGTTCACGTGTCCTCTGTACACTGACCAAGAATGGTGACATTGAAAAGACACAAAGAAGGAAGACACTACTGGCCAAAAACTACATTCTGGCTCTTCTTATGTGTTACAGAGACCACCTGGATGTCCCACAATGCTTCTGGGAAATATTCTATAGACGAATGAGACAAAAGGGGAAGTTTTTTTTAACACAACTGCTCAATGCTGGAGGAAGAAGAATAATGCATACCAACACCAAAACCTCATCCAACCATGCAGCCTGGTAGAGGAGACATCATGTTCTGGGACTATGGGGGGGGGGGGGGGGGGCATCATGGTTTGGAGCTCTAGTGGAGGGAGCATCATGGTCTGGTGCTATAATGGAGGTGACATCACTGTCTAGGGCTAAGGAGGACCTCATGGTTTGGGGCTATAGTGGAGAGGGCATCATGCTTTGAGGCTATGGTGGATGGGACCTGATGGTTTGAGGCAGTGGCAGAGGGGGCATCATGTTTAGGACTGTGGCAGAGGGGGCATCATGTTTAGGGCTGTGGTGGAGGAGGCATCATGGTTTGGGTCTCTTTGCTCCTCAGGGTCTGGACGTCTTGTGATCATTGCTAAAAGAATGAATTCTTAGTTGTATCAGAACATCTTACAGGAGGATGTAAGGACCGTCCAGGACCTCAAGCTGAAGAGTCGTTGGGTGATGGAACAAGATAACAAACAAAAGCACACAAGTAATCAACTAAAGAATAGTGGGAAAGAAGATTTGTATTTTGGAATGGTCGAGTCCTGATCTTACTGCTGTGGGGATGCTGTGGCATGAAGAGGACTGTGCACACAAGGCATCCCAGAAATACTGATAAATTGAAACACATTTGCAGGGAGGAAGGTCCAAAATTCCTCAACGTTGTGTAAATCATAGTTACAACCACATACAACCTTCTGTGGAGATGTTTGCTGCTAAACAGATTTCTATGTCCAAGCCTTCACTTACTTTTCTCCCTACACTGTGGACAATGAACGGTACAGCTGCCTTTTTTGGTGTTATTAGTTACATTGTGTTTGCTAATTATTGTGAATGAGAAACAATCAGACCACATTGTATTAGTGATCTTGTAGAATCCAGAGACCTCCAAAGGGTTCACTTACTTTATTGTGGCATTGTGTTATAGCACTACCCTATAACAAGTCCCTGATATATTCTCCTTTCCTGCAGTTATCTGGCAGCATCATAATTCTGCTACTACAGCCTGTGGCAACCTCAATCAGGACGCGCGCAGGATCCTATTTACACACCACCGATCCCCTGAGACTAAACGCAAAGCGCTTGTCGGGCCGCCTGCTCAGTCTGTGCTCACAGCACAAGCGGGAAGACATGTGATTGGTCAGTCATCTGCTGCCAATACCAACCGAGGAATTTCCTGAAATGACAATGTAGAGGAACGGCGAGGGAGGCAGCGCCACTGGCCAAACATTCCGCGGATCCTGAATCCGCACCAACAGGGAAAAGACCAAACTGATCCTGGAGGAGGGGAGCGGGGATTCAGAAGCTGAAGGAGAGAAGGCAAAGAAGGAAATAAGGAGTCAGGACCAACCAATCAACTCTGCCAGATGTATGTACACAGTGACTCCACCAGCAGAATAGTGAGTGCAGCTCTGGAGAAGGTTGGGTGTGTGAGAGCTCTGCAGGATCCAGGGTATGGTCACCAGTTGGAGTAAAATCTACCCAGCAAAGGCTACAGGTGCTGGGCTTGCTCCAGCCATGGAGTCCCGGACCTCCTCCCTCCGGCTTCGGTCGCGGGGATGGAGGACAGCACCCCAAGAGGGGAGAACATCTGGTCGGGGTGGCAGCAATGCCACCCTGACTCCCCTGGAGGAGCCAAAGAGGACTCGTAGCCAGAAGAAGAAAGTGGAGGATCATGCGGCAAAACATCATACGCAGGCAAGTTGGGCTGATCGCAGGGAGGGCGAGTCAGTGACCGATGTGGCAACCCGTATTGCCAAATATATGAAGGACTTTGAGCATGTCGGGAGGCAGCTGAATAAATATAGGCAGGAGCTGCGCATTGCCCGCTATGATGCGGAGCGGGCCAGATCCCGCAACAGGAAGTTAGCCATATCGCGGCAGATTGAAGCCTGTGAGGAGGCTATAGAGTTCTATGAAGAAGAAAGGGAAAGGATCCTGCAAGGAAGTGGGCCTTTTAAGGAAAAACTGTTAAATGATGAAAGGTTCGGCAAAATGGCGTCAGTGAGCAGCGATGGCATTAAAGAGCGCTCTGCCAGGCACTCAAGCAGCAGCACGGGCGAATCTGACGGTGCTGAGGATGGGCGAGCTGGGTGCTCTGGTGAGCAGCAATTGTCACTGCCAGGTGGGACTACTGGGCCCAGCATCCCCGCTGAACAGGTGAGCCTGCCCCCCACATCGGGTGAGTCTGATTCAGAGGACAGTGATGACAGCTGCAGCAGCAGTGGACAGGGGGCGCTGATAATGCGGCAGATACAGCTGCAGGAGTCCCCAGAGAGGCTGCAATCCTGCTATTTTGGAAAAGATCTGCCCCCGGAAACATCAAGCAAGAAGAAGAGGAAAAAGGAAAAACCATATATGCAGGAGAAATTTATTTATGTCACCAAGCACTCTGGTTTGGCTGCAAAGTCAGACCAGGGTGGTAACCCTGTGCTCCTAGTCCCGGGCTCTGTGGTGGGTCCGGTGCAGGGGACTGGGGAAGAGAGGGTTAATGCGGCCCAAAACTCCAAGCCCGCTTGTGCTCGAGTGGGAATGGAGGAGTAAAGGAGGTGGAGAAGAGCATTGGGAAAGCGAAGGGTCGCGGCCAGTCCAGAGGTGCTGGCGCTGTTGGTCACGTCCCAGTGGGAGAGGGGCGTGATCTGGCACCAGGTCCCACCTGTGGTGGCTTAGCTGTTCCCCCTGTGTCCCTAAAGCGCCTTTCGGGTGCAGAAGGGGCGTAGTGGGTGGTGGCGGGGTCTGCCGATCCTCCCACCCATGGTAGGCATCTGCCTGTTGTTCGTAGTAAAGCTGGAGGAACTACAACTCCCAGAGTGGCTAAGGTGGGCGGAGCTACAAGCACCAAAGTCAGGAGAAATGTTGAGAGGCCAGACACGGAAGCTGCTGGTGTGCATCTTCAGCCACCCACCGGAGGTGCCATGGACATTCCCTCTGGGCATAAAGGGAAATATAAGGGTAAAAGTAATATGGGTCCTGGTCCAGCAGCTAATGGAGAGGTGAGTGAGGTAATGGATGTGGCTGTTGGTACCCCTGTTATGCCAGTGTCACTGCTGGAGGGAGGGGGGATGCGTCATCCTTGTCTTTGGGCTCTGGGGACGGCGTTTTGCAACAGCGCCTCCTGGAGGCCTTGAGGAGGGGGGAGAGCTCGATGAATGTAGGGGGCAGAGTTGTGGATTTGTCTCTCTGGGTGGAGAGACATGGTCTTGGTGCCTTCCGAGAACAAAGGGGGGAGACTGTTTGGTCCCTGCCGACAACCGGGCAGGACATTGGCCGTAGGAATGTGGCTCGTCTTCAGTGGAGAGGCAATGACGCGTGCCCATCCAGGAGTAAGGTGGTGGAGCTTCTGCTGAAGATGGGTTTCAGGGCGAATGACATCTATGCCCTGATCCATCCTTATGGCACGTCTGAGTTCGACATCAGCTTTGCTCGCCCGGAGGGCCTGGAGCTCTTCTGGGGGAATTATAAGCTGATGAAGGACGAGCCCGGCTGGCGCGGTTTCGCTGCACAAGTGGTAACCCGCCAGACTGGAGTCAAGAGAGTGACCGTTTTGACTCGTAACGAGTCCCTCTCTTGTTATGATATCATGACTTGGATAAGTCGGTACGGAGAGGTGGTGGATATGCCCAATAAGAACCGGGACGAACACGGCATCTGGTCCGGAGCCTGGACGTTTATGGTGAAACTTAAGCGTTCAGGGAATTCGGTGGCCCACATACCATCCGCGGCCTTCCTTGGCAGGGATCGTATCTTGGCCTTCTACCAGGGGCAGCCGAAGCTCTGTCACAAGTGCGGCGACCCCACACATTTGAGTGCCGCCTGTAATGTCATCAAGTGCGCTCTGTGTGGTGAGGTAGGTCATCTTGCGGCATCTTGTGCAGAGATTAGGTGTCACCTGTGTGGTGACCTCGGTCACCCATTCAGTCGCTGTCCACGCTCTTTTTCCAATACGGTTGTCGCCCCAGCGGAGGAGAGCCGTGAGGTTGCTTCTGCGGGGGAGGGGACCAGCAGAGGCGAGGGAGCCCAGGAGCCAAGGAAGAACAAACATGCTGGGGCAGCCAAGCTAAGGCGCCAAGAGAAGCGCGGAAGGGGCAGGGAGCTGGTGGAAACCCAGGTGGCAGGTGGGTCAATGCTGGCCCCTGCTCCGGACGCAAATCATGTGGCTGAGGCTCCAGGGGACAGGGAGCTGGATGAGGAGGTCAGGAGGATCCAGAGGGAAGAGGATGCCACTTATTCAGATTCCTCCCACTATACAAGTGTGGGTGAGGATGACAAGGAGTGGCGAAAGAAAAAATGCAAGCAGGGCACTGGGAAAGGAAAAACGAGGGAAAGGAAAACATTTCCTACACGAGGCCAGAGGCAGGAAGGTAATCCCAACTCTCCTCCTGTCGAGCTCTCCAATAGGTTCCAAACTCTCTCCTCTTCTTCGGAGAACAATACCTCTGCAGCGCCACCTATTGGATGGCAGCATACTATACCCTCAGAGAGATGGAACAATACCTCTGCAGCGCCACCTATTGGATAGCAGCATTCCTGCAAATCAATGCTTGATCCTTTATACAGGTCTGTAGAGCAATGATTGGGAATTGAAAGCCAAGCCAGCATCCATCCACAGACAGCTGTTTCGGGGTGTTTGTCCCTCATCAGTGTGCAGTAGGATCCCAGCTTGGCTGGTGAGAGGCCTGGGACATGGGTCGGGAGGGGTAACATCACTCGTTAAGGAGGGAACCTAGAAGGTGAGTGAGGAGACACCTAGGAGTGAGTGAGGCTGTCGCACTCCACAGATCATGAGTCTGGCCGTGGCCTTCAGTGGGGGGAGCCGGTCGCCTCTGAAACCCCATAATATATCAATGTTGTATCCAGGGAATTGTTGATTGTGTGAAGTCAGCAAATGTGAGCAGATAATGATCCGTGTTCCATCAATGTGACGAGCGTCTGGACCGACATCAGACGGCGGAATAACAGAGAGTCCGCTAACAACCTGATCAGGAAGTTTGGGCCAGATCGCTGCAAGGAAAGCCCAGAGCAGCCCGGCCGCAGCAGCGATATAATGTATTTATGTAGCGCACTTCGGACTTATCAGCTTCCTCCAACGCTGCTGCACTGCAGGGCTGGACCGTACCTGGCGACCAGGAGCGCAGCGTCCCGGCGCAACAGGATGTGCACAGCCATATTCATTACTTCCTATCCAGTCACTTCTAATTGGATTCTGTCCTGGGGAAAATGTCCCGGAATCCCAAGAGACACGAGCGAGCGCCATAAAACCGTAATAACAAGGTCATAAATCCTCCCGCTATACAGAGGAGAAGACAAACACCAGAGGACAGAAGGAACAACAGCGGGCATTATTAGGGCGCCTTCACGCTGGTGCGATAGGCAGAGGATAAAAGCCTGGGATTTCAATGAGTGCGAACACAATTCTGTTGCTCTAAAACTCAGCATGTTCCAGCAACACGAAGCACAACATAAAGAATACCGACACTTCAATACCTGGAACCATCGGCACGGACTTATCTGTGCACCCAAAACAGATTGTAAAAACGCAGTTCATGTGCAAATACACAATTGTAATTCCGCAGAAACGCTTACGCTAGTAGTTATATTCTTGGACATAGAGGGCAGTATTATAGTAGTTATATTCTTGTACATAGGGGGCAGTATTATAGTAGTTATATTCTTGTCCATAGGGGGCAGTATTATAGTAGTTATATTCTTGTACATAGGGGGCAGTATTATAGTAGTTATATTCTTGTCCATAGGGGGCAGTATTATAGTAGTTATATTCTTGTACATAAGGGACAGTATTATAGTAGTTATATTCTTGTACATAGGGGGCAGTATTATAGTAGTTATATTCTTGTACATAGGGGGCAGTATTATAGTAGTTATATTCTTGTACATAGGAGGCAGTATTATAGTAGTTATATTCTTGTACATAGGGAGGCAGTATTATAGTAGTTATATCCTTGTACATAGATGGCAGTATTATAGTAGTTATATTCTTGTACATAGGAGCAGTATTATAGTAGTTATATTCTAGTACATAGGAGGCGGTATTACAGTAGTTATATTCTAGTACATAGGGGGCAGTATTATAGTAGTTATATTCTTGTACATAGTGGGCAGTATTATAGTAGTTATATTCTTGTACATAGTGGGCAGTATTATAGTAGTTATATTCTTGTACATAGGGGGCAGTATTATAGTAGTTATATTCTTGTACATAGGGGGCAGTATTATAGTAGTTATATTCTTGGACATAGGGGTAGTATTATAGTAGTTATATTCTTGTACATAGGAGGCAGTATTATAGTAGTTATATTCTTGTACATAGGAGGCAGTATTATAGTAGTTATATTCTTTTACATAGGGGGCAGTATTATAGTAGTTATATTCTTGTACATAGGGGGCAGTATTATAGTAGTTATAGTCTTGTACATAGGGGCAGTATTATAGTAGTTATATTCTTTTACATAGGGGGCAGTATTATAGTAGTTATATTCTTGTACATAGGAGCAGTATTATAGTAGTTATATTCTTGTACATAGGAGGCAGTATTATAGTAGTTATATTCTTGTACATAGGGGGGCAGTATTATAGTAGTTATATTCTTGTCCATAGGGGGCAGTATTATAGTAGTTATATTCTTGTACATAAGGGACAGTATTATAGTAGTTATATTCTTGTACATAGGGGGCAGTATTATAGTAGTTATATTCTTGTACATAGGGGGCAGTATTATAGTAGTTATATTCTTGTACATAGGAGGCAGTATTATAGTAGTTATATTCTTGTACATAGGGAGGCAGTATTATAGTAGTTATATCCTTGTACATAGATGGCAGTATTATAGTAGTTATATTCTTGTACATAGGGGGCAGTATTATAGTAGTTATATTCTTGTATATAGTTGGCAGTATTATAGTAGTTATATTCTTGTATATAGTTGACAGTATTATAGTAGTTATATTCTTGTACATAGGGGGCAGTATTATAGTAGTTATATTCTTGTACATAGGAGGCAGTATTATAGTAGTTATATTCTAGTACATAGGAGGCGGTATTACAGTAGTTATATTCTAGTACATAGGGGGCAGTATTATAGTAGTTATATTCTTGTACATAGTGGGCAGTATTATAGTAGTTATATTCTTGTACATAGTGGGCAGTATTATAGTAGTTATATTCTTGTACATAGGGGGCAGTATTATAGTAGTTATATTCTTGTACATAGGGGGCAGTATTATAGTAGTTATATTCTTGGACATAGGGGTAGTATTATAGTAGTTATATTCTTGTACATAGGAGGCAGTATTATAGTAGTTATATTCTTGTACATAGGAGGCAGTATTATAGTAGTTATATTCTTTTACATAGGGGGCAGTATTATAGTAGTTATATTCTTGTACATAGGGGGCAGTATTATAGTAGTTATAGTCTTGTACATAGGGGCAGTATTATAGTAGTTATATTCTTTTACATAGGGGGCAGTATTATAGTAGTTATATTCTTGTACATAGGAGCAGTATTATAGTAGTTATATTCTTGTACATAGGAGGCAGTATTATAGTAGTTATATTCTTGTACATAGGGGGGCAGTATTATAGTAGTTATATTCTTGTACATAGAGGCAGTATTATAGTAGTTATATTCTTGTACATAGGGGGCAGTATTATAGTAGTTATATTCTTGTACATAGGGGGCAGTATTATAGTAGTTATATTCTTGTACATAGGGGGCAGTATTATAGTAGTTATATTCTTTTACATAGGGGGCAGTATTATAGTAGTTATATTCTTGTACATAGGGGGCAGTATTATAGTAGTTATATTCTTGTACATAGAGGCAGTATTATAGTAGTTATATTCTTGTACATAGGAGGCAGTATTATAGTAGTTATATTCTTTTACATAGGGGGCAGTATTATAGTAGTTATATTCTTGTACATAGGGGGCAGTATTATAGTAGTTATAGTCTTGTACATAGGGGCAGTATTATAGTAGTTATATTCTTTTACATAGGGGGCAGTATTATAGTAGTTATATTCTTGTACATAGGGGCAGTATTATAGTAGTTATATTCTTGTACATAGGAGGCAGTATTATAGTAGTTATATTCTTGTACATAGGGGCAGTATTATAGTAATTATATTCTTGTACATAGAGGGCAGTATTATAGTAGTTATATTCTTGTACATAGGGGCAGTATTATAGTAGTTATATTCTTGTACATAGGAGGCAGTATTATAGTAGTTATATTCTTGTACATAGGAGGCAGTATTATAGTAGTTATATTCTTTTACATAGGGGGCAGTATTATAGTAGTTATATTCTTGTACATAGGGGGCAGTATTATAGTAGTTATAGTCTTGTACATAGGGGCAGTATTATAGTAGTTATATTCTTTTACATAGGGGGCAGTATTATAGTAGTTATATTCTTGTACATAGGGGGCAGTATTATAGTAGTTATATTCTTGTACATAGGAGCAGTATTATAGTAGTTATATTCTTGTACATAGGGGGCAGTATTATAGTAGTTATAGTCTTGTACATAGGAGCAGTATTATAGTAGTTATATTCTTGTACATAGGAGGCAGTATTATAGTAGTTATATTCTTGTACATAGGGGGGCAGTATTATAGTAGTTATATTCTTGTCCATAGGGGGCAGTATTATAGTAGTTATATTCTTGTACATAAGGGACAGTATTATAGTAGTTATATTCTTGTACATAGGGGGCAGTATTATAGTAGTTATATTCTTGTACATAGGGGGCAGTATTATAGTAGTTATATTCTTGTACATAGGAGGCAGTATTATAGTAGTTATATTCTTGTACATAGGGAGGCAGTATTATAGTAGTTATATCCTTGTACATAGATGGCAGTATTATAGTAGTTATATTCTTGTACATAGGGGGCAGTATTATAGTAGTTATATTCTTGTATATAGTTGGCAGTATTATAGTAGTTATATTCTTGTATATAGTTGACAGTATTATAGTAGTTATATTCTTGTACATAGGGGGCAGTATTATAGTAGTTATATTCTTGTACATAGGAGGCAGTATTATAGTAGTTATATTCTAGTACATAGGAGGCGGTATTACAGTAGTTATATTCTAGTACATAGGGGGCAGTATTATAGTAGTTATATTCTTGTACATAGTGGGCAGTATTATAGTAGTTATATTCTTGTACATAGTGGGCAGTATTATAGTAGTTATATTCTTGTACATAGGGGGCAGTATTATAGTAGTTATATTCTTGTACATAGGGGGCAGTATTATAGTAGTTATATTCTTGGACATAGGGGTAGTATTATAGTAGTTATATTCTTGTACATAGGAGGCAGTATTATAGTAGTTATATTCTTGTACATAGGAGGCAGTATTATAGTAGTTATATTCTTTTACATAGGGGGCAGTATTATAGTAGTTATATTCTTGTACATAGGGGGCAGTATTATAGTAGTTATAGTCTTGTACATAGGGGCAGTATTATAGTAGTTATATTCTTTTACATAGGGGGCAGTATTATAGTAGTTATATTCTTGTACATAGGAGCAGTATTATAGTAGTTATATTCTTGTACATAGGAGGCAGTATTATAGTAGTTATATTCTTGTACATAGGGGGGCAGTATTATAGTAGTTATATTCTTGTACATAGAGGCAGTATTATAGTAGTTATATTCTTGTACATAGGGGGCAGTATTATAGTAGTTATATTCTTGTACATAGGGGGCAGTATTATAGTAGTTATATTCTTGTACATAGGGGGCAGTATTATAGTAGTTATATTCTTTTACATAGGGGGCAGTATTATAGTAGTTATATTCTTGTACATAGGGGGCAGTATTATAGTAGTTATATTCTTGTACATAGAGGCAGTATTATAGTAGTTATATTCTTGTACATAGGAGGCAGTATTATAGTAGTTATATTCTTTTACATAGGGGGCAGTATTATAGTAGTTATATTCTTGTACATAGGGGGCAGTATTATAGTAGTTATAGTCTTGTACATAGGGGCAGTATTATAGTAGTTATATTCTTTTACATAGGGGGCAGTATTATAGTAGTTATATTCTTGTACATAGGGGCAGTATTATAGTAGTTATATTCTTGTACATAGGAGGCAGTATTATAGTAGTTATATTCTTGTACATAGGGGCAGTATTATAGTAATTATATTCTTGTACATAGAGGGCAGTATTATAGTAGTTATATTCTTGTACATAGGGGCAGTATTATAGTAGTTATATTCTTGTACATAGGAGGCAGTATTATAGTAGTTATATTCTTGTACATAGGAGGCAGTATTATAGTAGTTATATTCTTTTACATAGGGGGCAGTATTATAGTAGTTATATTCTTGTACATAGGGGGCAGTATTATAGTAGTTATAGTCTTGTACATAGGGGCAGTATTATAGTAGTTATATTCTTTTACATAGGGGGCAGTATTATAGTAGTTATATTCTTGTACATAGGGGGCAGTATTATAGTAGTTATATTCTTGTACATAGGAGCAGTATTATAGTAGTTATATTCTTGTACATAGGGGGCAGTATTATAGTAGTTATAGTCTTGTACATAGGAGCAGTATTATAGTAGTTATATTATTGTACATAGGAGGCAGTATTATAGTAGTTATATTCTTGTACATAGGGGGGCAGTATTATAGTAGTTATATTCTTGTACATAGAGGCAGTATTATAGTAGTTATATTCTTGTACATAGGGGGCAGTATTATAGTAGTTATATTCTTGTACATAGGGGGCAGTATTATAGTAGTTATATTCTTGTACATAGGGGGCAGTATTATAGTAGTTATATTCTTGTACATAGAGGGCAGTATTATAGTAGTTATATTCTTGTACATAGGGGGCAGTATTATAGTAGTTATATTCTTGTACATAGGGGGCAGTATTATAGTAGTTATAGTCTTGTACATAGGAGCAGTATTATAGTAGTTATATTCTTGTACATAGGAGGCAGTATTATAGTAGTTATATTCTTGTACATAGGAGGCAGTATTATAGTAGTTATATTCTTGTACATAGGGGGCAGTATTATAGTAGTTATATTCTTGTACATAGGAGGCAGTATTATAGTAGTTATATTCTTGTACATAGGAGGCAGTATTATAGTAGTTATATTCTTGTACATAGGAGGCAGTATTATAGTAGTTATATTCTTGTACATAGGGGCAGTATTATAGTAGTTATATTCTCGTACAGAGGGGGCAGTATTGTAGTAGTTATATTCTTGTACATAGGAGGCAGCATTATAGTAGTTATATTCTTGTACATAGGGAGCAGTATTATAGTAGTTATATTCTTGTACATAGGGGGCAGTATTATAGTAGTTATATTCTTGTACATAGGGGGCAGTATTATAGTAGTTATATTCTTGTACATAGGAGGCAGTATTATAGTAGTTATATTCTTGTACATAGGGGGCAGTATTATAGTAGTTATATTCTTGTACATAGGGGGCAGTATTATAGTAGTTATATTCTTGTACATAGGAGGCAGTATCATAGTAGTTATATTCTTGTACATAGGGGGCAGTATTATAGTAGTTATATTCTTGTCCATAGGGGGCAGTATTATAGTAGTTATATTCTTGTACATAAGGGACAGTATTATAGTAGTTATATTCTTGTACATAGGGGGCAGTATTATAGTAGTTATATTCTTGTACATAGGGGGCAGTATTATAGTAGTTATATTCTTGTACATAGGAGGCAGTATTATAGTAGTTATATTCTTGTACATAGGGAGGCAGTATTATAGTAGTTATATCCTTGTACATAGATGGCAGTATTATAGTAGTTATATTCTTGTACATAGGGGGCAGTATTATAGTAGTTATATTCTTGTATATAGTTGGCAGTATTATAGTAGTTATATTCTTGTATATAGTTGACAGTATTATAGTAGTTATATTCTTGTACATAGGGGGCAGTATTATAGTAGTTATATTCTTGTACATAGGAGGCAGTATTATAGTAGTTATATTCTAGTACATAGGAGGCGGTATTACAGTAGTTATATTCTAGTACATAGGGGGCAGTATTATAGTAGTTATATTCTTGTACATAGTGGGCAGTATTATAGTAGTTATATTCTTGTACATAGTGGGCAGTATTATAGTAGTTATATTCTTGTACATAGGGGGCAGTATTATAGTAGTTATATTCTTGTACATAGGGGGCAGTATTATAGTAGTTATATTCTTGGACATAGGGGTAGTATTATAGTAGTTATATTCTTGTACATAGGAGGCAGTTTTATAGTAGTTATATTCTTGTACATAGGAGGCAGTATTATAGTAGTTATATTCTTTTACATAGGGGGCAGTATTATAGTAGTTATATTCTTGTACATAGGGGGCAGTATTATAGTAGTTATAGTCTTGTACATAGGGGCAGTATTATAGTAGTTATATTCTTTTACATAGGGGGCAGTATTATAGTAGTTATATTCTTGTACATAGGAGCAGTATTATAGTAGTTATATTCTTGTACATAGGAGGCAGTATTATAGTAGTTATATTCTTGTACATAGGGGGGCAGTATTATAGTAGTTATATTCTTGTACATAGAGGCAGTATTATAGTAGTTATATTCTTGTACATAGGGGGCAGTATTATAGTAGTTATATTCTTGTACATAGGGGGCAGTATTATAGTAGTTATATTCTTGTACATAGGGGGCAGTATTATAGTAGTTATATTCTTTTACATAGGGGGCAGTATTATAGTAGTTATATTCTTGTACATAGGGGGCAGTATTATAGTAGTTATATTCTTGTACATAGAGGCAGTATTATAGTAGTTATATTCTTGTACATAGGAGGCAGTATTATAGTAGTTATATTCTTTTACATAGGGGGCAGTATTATAGTAGTTATATTCTTGTACATAGGGGGCAGTATTATAGTAGTTATAGTCTTGTACATAGGGGCAGTATTATAGTAGTTATATTCTTTTACATAGGGGGCAGTATTATAGTAGTTATATTCTTGTACATAGGGGCAGTATTATAGTAGTTATATTCTTGTACATAGGAGGCAGTATTATAGTAGTTATATTCTTGTACATAGGGGCAGTATTATAGTAGTTATATTCTTGTACATAGAGGGCAGTATTATAGTAGTTATATTCTTGTACATAGGGGCAGTATTATAGTAGTTATATTCTTGTACATAGGAGGCAGTATTATAGTAGTTATATTCTTGTACATAGGAGGCAGTATTATAGTAGTTATATTCTTTTACATAGGGGGCAGTATTATAGTAGTTATATTCTTGTACATAGGGGGCAGTATTATAGTAGTTATAGTCTTGTACATAGGGGCAGTATTATAGTAGTTATATTCTTTTACATAGGGGGCAGTATTATAGTAGTTATATTCTTGTACATAGGGGGCAGTATTATAGTAGTTATATTCTTGTACATAGGAGCAGTATTATAGTAGTTATATTCTTGTACATAGGGGGCAGTATTATAGTAGTTATAGTCTTGTACATAGGAGCAGTATTATAGTAGTTATATTATTGTACATAGGAGGCAGTATTATAGTAGTTATATTCTTGTACATAGGGGGGCAGTATTATAGTAGTTATATTCTTGTACATAGAGGCAGTATTATAGTAGTTATATTCTTGTACATAGGGGGCAGTATTATAGTAGTTATATTCTTGTACATAGGGGGCAGTATTATAGTAGTTATATTCTTGTACATAGGGGGCAGTATTATAGTAGTTATATTCTTGTACATAGAGGGCAGTATTATAGTAGTTATATTCTTGTACATAGGGGGCAGTATTATAGTAGTTATATTCTTGTACATAGGGGGCAGTATTATAGTAGTTATAGTCTTGTACATAGGAGCAGTATTATAGTAGTTATATTCTTGTACATAGGAGCAGTATTATAGTAGTTATATTCCTGTACATAGGGGGCAGTATTATAGTAGTTATATTCTTGTACATAGGGGGCAGTATTATAGTAGTTATATTCTTGTACATAGGAGGCAGTATTATAGTAGTTATATTCTTGTACATAGGGGGCAGTATTATAGTAGTTATATTCTTGTACATAGGAGGCAGTGTTATAGTAGTTATATTCTTGTACATAGGAGGCAGTATTATAGTAGTTATATTCTTGTACATAG
This sequence comes from Eleutherodactylus coqui, assembly GCA_035609135.1. NCBI lineage: Eukaryota > Metazoa > Chordata > Amphibia > Anura > Eleutherodactylidae > Eleutherodactylus > Eleutherodactylus coqui. Next base: position 4,029,126 of record CM069415.1, read on the forward strand.
GAGGCAGTATTATAGTAGTTATATTCTTGTACATAGGGGCAGTATTATAGTAGTTATATTCTCGTACAGAGGGGGCAGTATTGTAGTAGTTATATTCTTGTACATAGGAGGCAGCATTATAGTAGTTATATTCTTGTACATAGGGAGCAGTATTATAGTAGTTATATTCTTGTACATAGGGGGCAGTATTATAGTAGTTATATTCTTGTACATAGGGGGCAGTATTATAGTAGTTATATTCTTGTACATAGGGGGCAGTATTATAGTAGTTATATTCTTGTACATAGGAGGCAGTATTATAGTAGTTATATTCTTGTACATAGGGGGCAGTATTATAGTAGTTATATTCTTGTACATAGGGGGCAGTATTATAGTAGTTATATTCTTGTACATAGGAGGCAGTATTATAGTAGTTATATTCTTGTACATAGGGGCAGTATTATAGTAGTTATATTCTCGTACAGAGGGGGCAGTATTATAGTAGTTATATTCTTGTACATAGGAGGCAGCATTATAGTAGTTATATTCTTGTACATAGGGAGCAGTATTATAGTAGTTATATTCTTGTACATAGGGGGCAGTATTATAGTAGTTATATTCTTGTACATAGGGGGCAGTATTATAGTAGTTATATTCTTGTACATAGGGGGCAGTATTATAGTAGTTATATTCTTGTACATAGGAGGCAGTATTATAGTAGTTATATTCTTGTACATAGGGGGCAGTATTATAGTAGTTATATTCTTGTACATAGGGGGCAGTATTATAGTAGTTATATTCTTGTACATAGGGGGCAGTATTATAGTAGTTATATTCTTGTACATAGGAGGCAGTATTATAGTAGTTATATTCTTGTACATAGGGGCAGTATTATAGTAGTTATATTCTTGTACATAGGAGGCAGTATTATAGTAGTTATATTCTTGTACATAGGGGCAGTATTATAGTAGTTATATTCTTGTACATAGGGGCAGTATTATAGTAGTTATATTCTTGTACATAGGAGGCAGCATTATAGTAGTTATATTCTTGTACATAGGGAGCAGTATTATAGTAGTTATATTCTTGTACATAGAGGGCAGTATTATAGTAGTTATATTCTTGTACATTGGAGCAGTATTATAGTAGTTATATTCTCGTACAGAGGGGGCAGTATTATAGTAGTTATATTCTTATACATAGGGGCAGTATTATAGTAGTTATATACTTGTACATAGGGGGGCAGTATTATAGTAGTTATATTCTTGTACATAGGGGGGCAGTATTATAGTAGTTATATTCTTGTATATAGGGAGCAGTATTATAGTAGTTATATTCTTGTACATTGGAGCAGTATTATAGTAGTTATATTCTTGTACATAGGGGCAGTATTATAGTAGTTATATTCTTGTACATAGGGGGCAGTATTATAGTAGTTATATTCTTGTACATAGGAGCAGTATTATAGTAGTTATATTCTTGTACATAGGTGGCAGTATTATAGTAGTTATATTCTTGTACATAGGGGCAGTATTATAGTAGTTATATTCTTGTACATAGGGAGCGGTATTATATTAGTTATATTCTTGTACATAGGTGGCAGTATTATAGTAGTTATATTCTTGTACATAGGGGGCAGTATTATAGTAGTTATATTCTTGTACATAGGGGACAGTATTATAGTAGTTATATTCTTGTACATAGGGGGCAGTATTATAGTAGTTATATTCTTGTACATAGGAGCAGTATTATAGTAGTTATATTCTTGTACATAGGGGGCAGTATTATAGTAGTTATATTCTTGTACATAGGAGCAGTATTATAGTAGTTATATTCTTGTATATAGGGGCAGTATTATAGTAGTTATATTCTTGTATACAGGGAGCAGTATTATAGTAGTTATATTCTTGTACATAGCGAGCGGTATTATATTAGTTATATTCTTGTACATAGGGGCAGTATTATAGTAGTTATATTCTTGTACATAGGAGCAGTATTATAGTAGTTATATTCTTGTACATAGGGAGCGGTATTATATTAGTTATATTCTTGTACATAGGGGGCAGTATTATAGTAGATATATTCTTGTACATAGGGGGCAGTATTATTGTAGTTATATACTTGTACATAGGGGGCAGTATTATAGTAGTTATATTCTTATACATAGGAGCAGTATTATAGTAGTTATATTCTTGTACATAGGAGGCAGTATTATAGTAGTTATATTCTTGTACATAGGGGGCAGTATTATAGTAGTGATATTCTTGTACATAGGGGGCAGTATTATAGTAGTTATGTTCTTGTACATAGGGGCCAGTATTATAGTAGTTATATTCTTGTACATAGGGGGCAGTATTATAGTAGTTATATCGGTTACATAAAGCACAGCCTTAAACTAGTTATTTTCTTTTACTTAGGGGCATTTTCCTTAAGAACCAACTTTTCTGCCTAGATGTACAACCTGTTAACAGCTCTTTCTTTATTCTATTGTAGCTGCGCTGACTTGCCTTTCCAGAGTGTGGAGAAGAGAGACGACACAATGGCCATCTTTCAAACTTTGCACACAGGTCTGTTTGACTGTAAGGATGTTATGGCGGGGCAGGCAGTTCTGTGGCCACCCAGCCTCTGAATTAACATGAGTTTTGGTTCCATAAAACTCTCATGCTCTTATCTGTAGCATAAATAAGGATTTACTCTTCGGCTTTCTCTGTTCTTTTATGTCTGTGTCACGTGTTTATATGCTAGCTAATATACCCGGCTCTGCCCAATTTAACTTGGTCCAGGTATTTACCTTTTGTTTGCACTGAAAAATTTATAAAGGTATGGTTACTTCAGAGGAACCAAGGTATAAAATCTGTATACACATAGAGAAGCGTTAAATTCTACTCAGACTGCATGTACCGATGTCCATCTGCAGAATGTGCCTTCCCTGCACTCTCTTCACTTTATACCTTTAAAGGCAACACCCCTTTATTCAAATTTAATCCAGAATGGAGGTTGCAGCCCTCTCTTAGCCTTTAAGGCTCCATTTCTGCAGTCCATGGCCGCTTCCCTATGTACTTTACAGCCTTTCAGTATATACACACAGAGGTCAGTTATATTCTCCTCAGTATATACACATAGAGGTGAAGTAGATTCTCCTCAGTATATACACATAGAGGTGAGGTAGATTCCCCTCAGTATATACACATAGAGGGCAGGTAGATTCTCCTCGGTATATACACATAGAGGTGAGGTAGATTCTCCTCAGTATATACACAGAGGTGATGTAGATTCTCCTCAGTATATACACAGAGGTGACGTAGATTCTCCTCAGTATATACACACAGAGGGGAGGTAGAGTCTCCTCAGTATATACACATAGAGGGGAGGTAGATTATCCTCAGTATATACACAGAGGTTAGGTATATTCTCCTCAGTATATACACATAGAGGTGAGGTAGATTCTCCTCAGTATATACACATAGAGGTGAGGTAGATTCTCCTCAGTATATACACATAGAGGTAAGGTAGATTCTCCTCAGTATATACACATAGAGGTGAGGTAGATTCTCCTCAGTATATACACATAGAGGTGAGGTAGAGTCTCCTCAGTATATACACACAGAGGTGACGTAGATTCTCCTCAGTATATACACATAGAGGTGACATAGATTCTCCTCAGTATATACACACAGAGGTGAGGTAGATTCTCCTTAGTATATACACAGAGGTGACGTAGATTCTCCTCAGTATATACACATAGAGGTGACATAGATTCTCCTCAGTATATACACATAGAGGTGAGGTAGATTCTCCTCAGTATATACACATAGAGGTGAGGTAGATTCCCCACAGTATATACACATAGAGGTGACATAGATTCTCCTCAGTATATACACATAGAGGTGACATAGATTCTCCTCAGTATATATACATTGAGGTCATTTATATTCTCCTCAGTATACAAATAATTTCCCTCGGCTTTATGGTTTCTGGGAACAGAACTCTCTCATGTATCACAGATGTTCACAGTTTTTTACACTTCGAATTGAATATTGAAGCTGTGACCCCTTTACTTTTTCTATATAGGACCTAAAGAATGGTCTCGCCAAATTTCATGTTTGTACGACATCGGGAAGTTAGAGAGCTAGCAGTGAGTCAGTCAGTGTGGGCTTTCTCCTTTATTTATATATATATAATATGATTTTAGTTTTCTTAACATTTCCGACCATAGGGCAGATAAAGAGCCAAGAATGCCTGAAAGTGTGTTGTAACATCATCGCTTTTTGTTAGCCGTTAAAAGGTCCCATATCTGTGAGATCACTTTACTTCTCAGTCACCTTCTGTAACAATGGCCGTCATGATGGCTGTCGAGCGGCTGCCCCAGAAACTTCCAGCCTTCTGAACCTGAATAGACTCTGGAACAGCTTGACAGGAGATGTCTGGGCCTGCAGTTCCCGGGATTGTCTTCCCCATGAGGAATGCTTGTTGCTCCGGGTGTCGGTCAGGGGCCGCTGGACAACAATGCTTTACAAGCCAGCCATAGAGCAGTGTGGCGTGGGAGGGGGTCCTAAAAGAACTTTGGCAGGGAATAGTAACATTGAAGTTCATGGTCTGTGACTATGAGAACCCCATCATCCTCCCTGAGCGGTGGTCCCCAGCGCCCATCAGCATCTATAAGTGTCAGCACGTGGAGATTATCGCAGGTCAGGGCGCGCGGCAAACCCGGAAAACTGTCTGGACCAGGAAACTACAAGATAAATGGACATTCAGGGGACTGATGACAGAGTCGCGGAGAAGGACAGGGCCGGGGGGCTGCGCTCTGGGCCGGGGGGCTGCTCTCTGGGCCGGGGGGGTGCGCTCTGGGCCGGGGGGCTGCGCTCTGGGCCTGGGGGCTGCGCTCTGGGCCGGGGGGCTGCGCTCTGGGCCGGGGGGCTGCTCTCTGGGCCGGGGGGGTGCGCTCTGGGCCGGGGGGCTGCGCTCTGGGCCGGGGGGCTGCGCTCTGGGCCTGGGGGCTGCGCTCTGGGCCGGGGGGCTGCTTTTTGGGATTTGTTTCTTTGTATTCTGATCTCACTGCAAAACCTTCCAACAATTGTAACATTTGTATCTTCTGTAGAAAGGGAAGAGGAAGGGAAGGAAATAAAGACAAATAATAAGATTGCAGCAAAGAAGAGCCTGCAAGAAGCTCCAGGATATGGGGGGGGGGGGGGGGGGGAATCGCTTAACTGACAATCCCCTAATAGCACCATGAAATGAATGAAAATTTACATCAAAAGTAAAAGCAGCAATTAATGCTGAGAGGCTGCAGCATGGTGGATGTGGGGTCAATGGGATATGATCCTGACCCAGAAGCCTGGCGCCAAGGGTCAGGAATATCTGCTGGCAGGGGCCTGAGGGTAACTGGTGGTCGTCAGGGGGCATTGTAGCATGGGCAAAAGATAGATAAAGCAGAAGATTTCCGGTAGCTCCATCGTCCCTGAATGATCTCAGGCTCATCAGATGGGAGCAGCGGGCCGGCAGCCTCTGCCATGTCTGACCTACTCCATACCAGTCATGGGTAATGCCTCGTGGTGTCAGGCGACTCGGTATTGGAGGGCCATATAGTGATGCCCAACTGACTTTGCTGAAGAACCTCAACCCCTTACTGATGCGGCTTATTTTGGGCCTAAGGACACAATAATTTGGGGGGATTTTTATCTCAACCTTTCAAAAGCCCAAATGTTTTTCTTGATTTTTGCATAGCGAACGGCAGGTTTATTGGTACCATTTTTGGGTACTTTTAATGTATTCTAGAACCTTTTATTTTTTTTTTTGGAGGGCAGGGAGAAAGAGCCCGGAAATGTTCACATTTTTACAGCATTAATCCTACAGCATAAGGGCTATTTCAGACGACCGTATATCGGCTCAGTTTTCACGCCGAGCCGATATACGGTGTCCTTGTCTGCAGGGGGGGGGGGAGGATGGAAGAGCCAGGAGCAGGAACTGAGCTCCCTCCCCCTCTCTGCTATTTGCAATAGGAGGGGGCGAGATGGGGTCGGAGCTAAGTACCGCTGCTTAGCTCCGCCCCCATCCCGACCCTCCCATTGCAAATAGTGGCAAGGGGCGGGAGCTCAGTTCCTGCTCCTGGCTCTTCCATCCTCCCCCCCCTTGCAAACAAGGACACCGTATATCAGCTTGGTGTGAAAACTGAGCTGATATACAGTCATTTAAATAAGCCCTAAACGTCACAATACATGTTTTCTGTATTGTCAGTACGATATGCCAAAATTATATATATATATTTTTTTTTTTTAGGTGATCCAAAAAGTCACATGAACTCCAAAATGGTACAAATACAAACTACAGAACGTCCCGCAAAAAATGAGCCCTCCCTCAACTACATCGATGGAGAAATACCAGAGTTATGGTGGTCAGAATATGGCGGAAGAAAATAATTTTTTTCCCTAAAAATTATAAAAAATGTTAAAAGCAGTAAAGGAAAAAAAGTCCTCGCACCGCCCCTCGGAATAAAGATATGGGGCCACTTACTGCAGTGTTTATGATGTAAAAGCAAGACTCCCCCAAAGTTGTCGAAATTGTGTTTTTTGCATTTCACTTCACTTAGAAGTGTTTATTTGTTACACGTTTTTCAGTACACTTTGTGGTACATTACAGAGAACCGCGGGAAATACCAGCAGCCCTGCAGAACGAGGCGCCCTCCGACCGGGACACCAAGGGGGACATAAAAGGCAGGAGGTTTGGAGGAAAAAACTGAGATGAATAAAGGGGCCGCATCATTAAGGGGTTAATACAATAGATGGCAGCGATGATACAAGGTGGCGATGGAGGATGCAGCTGTTATTTGTGGGCTTCCACCTGTGCGGTGAGGACCCTGCAGTCAGGTGGCAGCGGGCGCTCTGATATACAGGATCCTGACAGGAGTATTGAAGAGTCAATTAAGCTGCTGACGCCCCCCTGTGTGGCCCCTGATTACTGGGGTCTATTAACCCACTGAGAAGCTTTCATGTCTGCAGCCAGGAGCCCCCGTGGTGGAGATCAGCTCACATCTGCCCGCAGTTTGCACCTCCTGGATCTGATTAGCAGTAAACCTGCTACCCAACAGCTGAAATGGTAACTCACAGGAGAAGCGGCGTAACCTGACTGCGCCCATCCAGGGTGACCCCCGGAGAGATAACGGTGGCGGTGTGATCACCCAGCTTTCCCACACATACATGAACTAGTGGGGTTTTGCAATGTGCGCATGCATTTCTGCTGTCCTGTTTAGGGTGGCTTCACACTTGTGAGAAATTGCGTGTTTTTTGAGCGATGCGAGAGTGAGTGAAAACACAGAATTATGAAGCCAATGATTTCCAATGGTTTCCTTCCCATTTGCGATGTTTTCACTCATGCGATGTGGAGTAGAAAAAACATTGCGGCACGCCCGATCTCTCTGCGTTTTGATATATTTTTAATCTCCCATGTTTCCCTATGGAGGCTCCTTTTTATCGCATCGCAACGCTTGAACTTGTGATTTTCCTGCGATGCATTTTTAACATTAGGAACTCCTGTTGACGTTTGTACAATAATCCCGCGGGCGCATCGCTGCAATGTGAGGTTAGTCTCAGGATAAAGCATCGCTGACACTTAAAAATCACAGGAACAAAGACGCCATTTTGCCGTTATTTTCCTGCGGCACAGTCGCGATCGCTAGTGCAAAGGAGCCCTTAGGTGAATGGAAGAGGCACTGTCCTCTCTGCAACAAACTTTCCGTCTGTGAATCTACCTATATCCTGTGTGGGGGCCACACACATTAGATGTCCATCGGCCAAACCATCGACTTCACTGGGATCAGCCGATCATCTCCTTTGTATGGGGGCCTCCTGACACTTCCAGAAGTGAAATAAGCACCAGACTGTTGGATTTGAACAGATAAGCAGTAATCAAAGTTGTCTGGTGAAGAACAGAGGGCTCTGAAGAGGGACAGAGGGGTCCAGAGGAGAGGGACAGAGCAGTCTGGGGGAGGAGTCTAGAGGAATGGGACAGAGGAGTCTGAAGAAGGAGTCTGAAGAAGGGGTCTGAAATAGAGACGGATCGATTTGGAGGGGAAAGAATGAAGGTCTGGAGGGGTCACAAGAGTCTAGAGGAGGGGTCTGGAAAGGGACATAGGAGTTTGGAGGAGGGAATAGAAATCTGGAGGGGCTGGAAGGGACAGAGGAGTCCATTGGAGTGGGACAGAGCGGTCTAAAGTAGGGTTGGAAGGGTCTGAAGGAGGGGGACAGACAGGTGCGTACCTAAAGGCTCAGGGGCCCAGGTGCAAAAGTTCAGCTCGGGCCCTTTTTCCCCCCTCGCCCCATACCGATGCCTGAGGGCCAATGTTCACGTGCGGATTTTGTTTATAAAATCCACACATGGCCCCCACACGGGAGATCCGTGCGTCTTGCTGCCCATAGGGATGCATTAGCATCAGTAGGGCAGCTAAAAGCATGCAGATGGGATTCCTTCCCGGTTTGCGAGTCACACGCACAGGAAGAAATCGCAGCATGCTCCATTTTCCTGTGGGTCTGCCACACGGACGGCTCCCGCGACTTCCATTGAAGCTTATGGAAGCCGTTCGTATCCACGGCACTGCCGCAGCTATTTCTGTGCTGTGCCGCGGGAGATTTTAAAAAAAATTGGTGCGCATGCACGTGGCAAGCCGAGCACGTCCACCGACCGGAAGAAAGAAGATCCGGCCTGCACAGAGGGGAGCCCCGCAGCGTCCGGAGAGGGGAGTGTAATGTATTTGCCCTCTCCATGTCCGCGGGCATGCACGGATATCAGTGTGGGATTCAGCACCGTGCGTGCAAGTGGGCATGAGGCCTAAGAGAGAGAGAGAGATACATAGATGGATAGATAGATAGATAGATAGATAGATAGATAGATAGGAGATAGATAGATAGATAGATAGATAGGAGATAGATAGATAGATAGATAGATAGATAGGAGATAGATAGATAGATAGATAGATAGATAGATAGATAGATAGATAGGAGATAGATAGATAGATAGATAGATAGATAGGAGATAGATAGATAGATAGATAGATAGATAGATAGATAGATAGGAGACAGATAGATAGACAGATATGAGATATAGATAGATAGATAGATAGATAGATAGATAGATAGATAGATAGATAGATAGGAGATAGATAGATAGATAGGAGATAGATAGATAGATAGATAGATAGATAGATAGGAGATAGATAGATAGATAGGAGATAGATAGATAGATAGATAGATAGATAGATAGATAGATAGGAGATAGATAGATAGATAGATAGATAGATAGATAGATAGATAGATAGATAGATAGATAGATAGATAGGAGACAGATAGATAGACAGATATGAGATAGATAGATATGAGATAGATAGGAGATAGATAGATAGATAGGAGATAGATAGATAGATAGATAGATAGGAGATAGATAGATAGGAGATAGATAGATAGGAGATAGATAGATAGATAGATAGATAGATAGATAGGAGATAGATAGATAGATAGATAGGAGACAGATAGATAGACAGATATGAGATATAGATAGATAGATAGATAGATAGATAGATAGATAGATAGATAGATAGATAGGAGATAGATAGATAGATAGATAGGAGATAGATAGATAGATAGATAGATAGATAGGAGATAGATAGATAGATAGATAGATAGATAGATAGATAGATAGATAGGAGACAGATAGATAGACAGATATGAGATATAGATAGATAGATAGATAGATAGATAGATAGGAGATAGATAGATAGATAGATAGATAGATAGATAGATAGATAGATAGATAGATAGATAGATAGATAGGAGATAGATAGATAGGAGATAGATAGATAGATAGATAGATAGGAGATAGATAGATAGGAGATAGATAGATAGGAGATAGATAGATAGGAGATAGATAGGAGATAGATAGATAGATAGATAGATAGATAGGAGATAGATAGATAGGAGATAGATAGATAGATAGGAGATAGATAGATGGATAGATAGATAGATAGATAGGAGATAGATAGGAGATAGATAGATAGATAGATAGATAGATAGATAGATAGATAGATAGATAGATAGGAGATAGATAGATAGATAGATAGGAGATAGATAGATAGGAGATAGATAGATAGATAGATAGATAGATAGGAGATAGATAGATAGATAGATAGGAAATAGATAGATAGGAGATATATAGACAGATAGATAGATATGAGATAGACAGACAGACAGACACATAGAAAGACATACAGACAAGCAGATGGATAGATAGATACTTACCCCAGGACCCGAACTACTTCTCTGTTGAGGAGAGCAGCTGTACACAGTGTCAGCAGGAGGGAAGCAGCTGGGAGATGATATCATCATCCCTGTTCCACTCGATGCTGTGCTGTGCCCGTGTGCCGAGAGTCTGTGTCTGTGTCCTCTCTGCTCCTTCCCCTATCCCCCCTCCTCTTCCCCTGTCTTCTCTCCAAGTCCTTCCTCCTCCCTTCTCCTAAGGTAGTCTCTGCCTTGTGCTGTCGGCCAGACTGCACTAAGCATGCAGCCTCCGACAGTGCTAAGTGAAAGTGTATGGTGGAGGGCGGCCTCTGGGCCCCCTCAAGCGCAGGGGCCAGGTCGCCATTGCGACCCCAGCAACCCCTGCCGGTACGCCTATGGGGACAGAGGAGAGGGACAGAGGAGTCTGAAGAAGTGGGACAGAGGAGTCTGAAGACGCGGTATGAACTAGAGATGAATGGGTCTAGAGCAAGGCCAGAAGGGTTTGGAGGGGAAATGAGGATAGTGAAGGAAGAATGAAGGTCGGGAAGTGTCAGAAGAGTCTAGAGGAGGAGAGAGTAGTTTGGAGAGGGGACTGTATACAAGACACATACTCAGCCCAGCTGGACATCTATGTATGGGGTACTTGTACGTCTGGGCTCTGCTCACAGCTACCTCATGTCTCCGGGCAGCCTGTCTGCTCATAAACTCCTATGATTTACTACTGCAGGTAGTCTGATGTACGGCGCTGCAGAACATGTTGGCGCTGCATACAGACTCTGATTCATATGATCTCTCTGGTTAGTGGAGGTTCCAGAAGCGCTCCGTGTTCAGTGGAGTCTGACCAGACATACGTCTTATTCCATGTATCAGGAGATTTGGCCGCCGCCGCAGTCAGAACCTCAAATTTATAGAACGTCTTAATGTAGATGAAATAAAACCGAGATCGTCATCCCACTGACCATCAGTCTAAGGGAGGAAATTCTGGAACCCGCCACTTCTGTAATTCATCCAGCGGGAAGCATTCTCGTATGTGGGAAAGAATAGTCATCAAAGTCCTGCGTTACCTGGGAAAACATGATTCTACACACCGCTTATCCTCTAGTCACATCTGGAGCTGCAACCACAATTCAGCTTGCACAGTATGTCTTATATTCCAATCACATCCAGAGCTGCATTCACAGTTCTGCTGTGTTCCAGTTGCTGCAGTTAGAGCTGCATCTACTATGTATCACCGCAGCGCAGGTTTGTCAGTCGCAGCCTTTGGTCTCGGTAGCAGTAATATGATAATCCGCTTGGATTTTCCGCATAGGTCTGGTTGTCCGCGGCGGCCGTCATCTGGTAGACTCATCACCTTATCTGTTTGGCCGCTGTGTATCTCATAGGAGCTTCGTCTAGCCACATGGCTTAGTGCAGATCACAGACGCTCCCTCCAGTAGCACGCTGTACCGTATACATTACCACCTATACGTCACCTATAGCCAAGACCACAGAGGCCTGTACTGACCCCGTGTGGACAGCGACTATCTATGATCCCCACAGCACTGCTATATAACATCCTCCAAAACAAAACGTGTATAGCTGCAGCTCTGGGAGGGAGTGGAGCTGCTTTGGGGAGTTCTAAAGTCCTTACCGAGATTGATTTTGCTTGTACCCCAGAATTGTGTTATGGGGCTTATTGTGCCTGACCCAAGGAGCTCACAATCTAATCCTCCCATCACACATAATGTATCACTCCCATCATCCCTGACCCCAGGAGCTCACAATCTAATCCTCCCATCACACACAATGTATCACTCCCATCATCCCTGACCCCAGGAGCTCACAATCTAATCCTCCCATTACACACAATGTATCACTCCCATCATCCTTGACCCCAGGAGCTCACAATCTAATCCCCCCATCACACACAATGTATCACTCCCATCATCCCCAACCCCAGGAGCTCACAATCTAATCCCCCATTACACAATGTATCACTCCCATCATTCCTGACCCGGGGAGCTCACAATCTAATCCCCATCACACAATGTATCACTCCCATCATCCCTGACCCCAGGAGCTCACAATCTAATCTCTTCCCTCACACATTGTATCACTCCCATCATCCCTGACCCCAGGAGCTCATAATCTAATCCCCCATCACACACCATGTATCACTCCCATCATCCCTGACCCCAGGAGCTCACAATCTAATCCCCATCACACAATGTATCACTCCCATCATCCCTGACCCCAGGAGCTCACAATCTAATCCCTCCCCTCACACATTGTATCACTCCCATCATCCCTGACCCCAGGAGCTCACAATCTAATCTCCCCATCATACAATGTATCACTCCCATCATCCCTGACCCCAGGAGCTCACAGTCTAATCTCCCTATCACACACAATGTATCACTCCCATCATCCCTGACCCCAGGAGTTCACAATCTAATCCCCCCATCACACACAATGTATCACTCCCATCATCCCTGACCCCAGGAGCTCACAATCTAATCCCCCATCACACACAATGTATCACTCCCATCATCCCTGACCCCAGGAGCTCACAATCTAATCTCCCCATCACATACAATGTATCACTCCCATCATAACTGACCCCCCCCCCCCCCCAGGAGCTCACAATCTAATCTCCCCATCACACAATGTATCACTCCCATCATCCCTGACCCCAGGAGCTCACAATCTAATCCTCCCATCACACACAATGTATTACTCCCATCATCCCTGACCCCAGGAGCTCACAATCTAATCCCCCATCACACACAATGTATCACTCCCATCATCCCTGACCCCAGGAGCTCACAATCTAATCTCCCCATCACACACAATGTACCTCTCCCATCATCCCTGACCCCAGGAGCTCACAATCTAATCTTTCCATTACACACAATGTATAACTCCCATCATTCCCAACCCCAGGAGCTCACAATCTAATCCCCCCATCACACATAATGTATCACTCCCATCATCCCTGACCCCAGGAGCTCACGATCTAATCCCCCCATTACACACAATGTATCACTCCCATCATTCCTAACCCCAGGAGCTCACAATCTAATCTCTCCATCACACACAATGTATCACTCCCATCATCCATGACCCCAGGAGCTCACAATCTAATCTCCCCATCACACACAATGTATCGCTCCCATCATCCCTGACCCCAGGAGCTCACAATCTAATCCCCCCATCACACAATGTATCACTGCCATCATCCCTGACCCCAGGAGATCACAATCTAATCCCCCCATCACACAATGTATCACTGCCATCATCCCTGACCCCAGGAGCTCACAATCTAATCCTCCCATCACACATAATGTATCACTCCCATCATCCCTGACCCCAGGAGCTCACGATCTAATCCCCCCATTACACACCATGTATCACTCCCATCATTCCGAACCCCAGGAGCTCACAATCTAATCTCTCCATCACACACAATGTATCACTCCCATCATCCATGACCCCAGGAGCTCACAATCTAATCTCCCCATCACACACAATGTATCGCTCCCATCATCCCTGACCCCAGGAGCTCACAATCTAATCCCCCCATCACACAATGTATCACTGCCATCATCCCTGACCCCAGGAGCTCACAATCTAATCCTCCCATCACACACAATGTACCTCTCCCATCATCCCTGACCCCAGGAGCTCACGATCGAATTCCCCCATCACACAATGTATCACTCCCATCATCCCTGACCCCAGGAGCTCACAATCTAATCTCCCCATCATACAATGTATCACTCCCATCATCCCTGACCCCAGGAGCTCACAGTCTAATCTCCCTATCACACACAATGTATCACTCCCATCATCCCTGACCCCAGGAGTTCACAATCTAATCCCCCCATCACACACAATGTATCACTCCCATCATCCCTGACCCCAGGAGCTCACAATCTAATCCCCCATCACACACAATGTATCACTCCCATCATCCCTGACCCCAGGAGCTCACAATCTAATCTCCCCATCACATACAATGTATCACTCCCATCATAACTGACCCCCCCCCCCCCCCCAGGAGCTCACAATCTAATCTCCCCATCACACAATGTATCACTCCCATCATCCCTGACCCCAGGAGCTCACAATCTAATCCTCCCATCACACACAATGTATTACTCCCATCATCCCTGACCCCAGGAGCTCACAATCTAATCCCCCATCACACACAATGTATCACTCCCATCATCCCTGACCCCAGGAGCTCACAATCTAATCTCCCCATCACACACAATGTACCTCTCCCATCATCCCTGACCCCAGGAGCTCACAATCTAATCTTTCCATTACACACAATGTATAACTCCCATCATTCCCAACCCCAGGAGCTCACAATCTAATCCCCCCATCACACATAATGTATCACTCCCATCATCCCTGACCCCAGGAGCTCACGATCTAATCCCCCCATTACACACAATGTATCACTCCCATCATTCCTAACCCCAGGAGCTCACAATCTAATCTCTCCATCACACACAATGTATCACTCCCATCATCCATGACCCCAGGAGCTCACAATCTAATCTCCCCATCACACACAATGTATCGCTCCCATCATCCCTGACCCCAGGAGCTCACAATCTAATCCCCCCATCACACAATGTATCACTGCCATCATCCCTGACCCCAGGAGATCACAATCTAATCCCCCCATCACACAATGTATCACTGCCATCATCCCTGACCCCAGGAGCTCACAATCTAATCCTCCCATCACACATAATGTATCACTCCCATCATCCCTGACCCCAGGAGCTCACGATCTAATCCCCCCATTACACACCATGTATCACTCCCATCATTCCGAACCCCAGGAGCTCACAATCTAATCTCTCCATCACACACAATGTATCACTCCCATCATCCATGACCCCAGGAGCTCACAATCTAATCTCCCCATCACACACAATGTATCGCTCCCATCATCCCTGACCCCAGGAGCTCACAATCTAATCCCCCCATCACACAATGTATCACTGTCATCATCCCTGACCCCAGGAGCTCACAATCTAATCCTCCCATCACACACAATGTACCTCTCCCATCATCCCTGACCCCAGGAGCTCACGATCGAATTCCCCCATCACACAATGTATCACTCCCATCATCCCTGACCCCAGGAGCTCACAATCTAATCCCCAATCACACACAATGTATCACTCCCATCATTCCCAACCCCAGGAGCTCACAATCTAATCCCCCCATCACACACAATGTATCACTCCCATCATCCCTGACCCCAGGAGCTCACGATCTAATCCTCCCATTACACACCATGTATCACTCCCATCATTCCTAACCCCAGGAGCTCACAATCTAATCTCTCCATCACACACAATGTATCACTCCCGTCATCCCCGACCCCAGGAGCTCACAATCTAATCCCCCCATCACACAATGTATCACTCCCATCATCCCTCACCCCCGGAGCTCACAATCTAATACCCCATCACACACTGTATCACTCCCATCATCCCTGACCCCAGGAGCTCACAATCTAATCCCCCCACATCATATACAATGTATCACTCCCATCATTCCCGACCCCAGGAGCTCACAATCTAATCCCCCATCACACATTGTATCACTCCCATCATCCCTGACCCCAGGAGCTCACAATCTAATCTCCCCACATCATATACAATGTATCACTCCCATCATCCCTGACCCCAGGAGCTCACAATCTTATCCCCCCACATCATATACAATGTATCACTCCCATCATTCCCGACCCCATGGGCTCACAATCTAATCCCCACATCACACACAATGTATCACTCCCATCATCCCTGACCCCAGGAGCTCACAATCTAATCCCCCCACATCATATACAATGTATCACTCCCATCATTCCCGACCCCAGGAGCTCACAATCTAATCCCCCCACATCATATACAATGTATCACTCCCATCATTCCCGACCCCAGGAGCTCACAATATAATCCCCCATCACACACAATGTATCACTCCCATCATCCCTGACCCCAGGAGCTCACAATCTAATCCCCCATCACACATTGTATCACTCCCATCATCCCTGACCCCAGGAGCTCACAATCTAATCCCCCATCACACATTGTATCACTCCCATCATCATTGACCCCAGGAGCTCACAATCTAATCCCACCATCACACAATGTATGACTCCCATCATCCCTGACCCCAGGAGCTCACAATCTAATCCCCCATCACACAATCTATCACTCCCATCATCCCTGACCTCAGGAGCTCACAATCTAATCTCCCCACATCATATACAATGTATCACTCCCATCATCCCTGACCCCAGGAGCTCACAATCTAATCCCCCCACATCATATACAATGTATCACTCCCATCATTCCCGACCCCATGGGCTCACAATCTAATCCCCACATCACACACAATGTATCACTCCCATCATCCTTGACCCCAGGAGCTCACAATCTAATCCCCCCATCACACACAATGTATCACTCCCATCATCCCTGACCCCAGGAGCTCACAATCTAATCCCCCATCACACACAATGTATCACTCCCATCATTCCTGACCCCAGGAGCTCACAATCTAATCTCCCCATCACACAATGTATCAGTCCCATCATCCCTGACCCCAGGAGCTCACAATCTAATCTCCCCATCACACACAATGTATCACTCCCATCATCCCTGACCCCAGGAGCTCACAATCTAGCACATGGGCCGCTCCGTCTAGTTTTGGATGTGGGCGGCTGCGGGTTTTCGGGTGTTTGCAGGGTGATGTGCGGTGTAGTTACTGCTTCCCCTCGGATCAGATATCGCTGACACGGCCATTTTCACGGTTATTGATAAATACTAAGGTGCGCGGAATCAGCAGGGAAATTGAAACTGCAGATTGATTGGGCCGCTGTGCTGAGACATGACGTCGCCATCATCAGTAACGGATCATCGGGCACCGCGGACCAGTGATGGCTCCAGGAATAGCGCGGTCCGCTCGGCCATCTAATAGGTGGCGCTCCAACATTCTAGCACTGTGATGTCAGAGTCAATTATCTGTCAGAGCGAGAATCCAGATGGCGGGAAGGAGACTGGTCCTGAATACGGGGACTTTACACCCGGCTTACAAAGAGCGTCCTCGCCGGTTACATGAAGCGCTGGCGGCGGTGGCGGCCTGACCCGTCTGCGTCCTCTGTTTCTGGTCGTGCTTGTTGTAACTAAGGAAATGTCTGACATAAAGTAGAAGCAGGTGCGTCCAATAAAGGCCATTCTCAGCCCGGCTCAGGTTTATTGGACTCTGCGTTGTGTCTGGGCAGCGCGCCCGCAGCTTCGGTTTCACCCTCTTGGCCTGACGACGATGGAGGCAGCGAGGGACGGAAAACAAGAGAATAGATGTGAGAGTCAGAAGCTGAGCGCAGTTTTCAGGCGGTTTGCAGCGAGCGCTGCGGCCATGTTTTTCTAACCTCAGTTTCCAAACAAAATCGAATGTTTCAAGCTTATGCAGATGGAAGTGGACAGATTCCCAGATGTCGGCTTCCCCAGCGGGCAAACGCGGATCACAGCAATGGGGCGTAGAAAGCAAAAGGTTATCACTGAGGGGGAGGGGAGATCGCTCCTATATACCCCTATATACGGAATGGGACAATAGGGGAGCCATCGCCGCACACATCTCATCATACAATAGCATTACTGATACCCCCTAACCAACTGCTGAGAAAATTTATATATTATACTAAGTGTCACCCTTTGGGTCCCCTCTCAGTAATAGTGCCTCTTAGTGACCCCCTCACAGTTATAGTGCCTCTTAGTGTCCCCCTCACAGTAATAGTGCCTCTTAGTGACCCCCTCACAGTAATAGTGCCTCTTAGTGACCCCCTCACAGTAATAGTGCCCCTTACTGTCCCTTCTCAGTAATAGTGCCTCTTAGTGACCCCCTCACAGTAATAGTGCCCCTTACCGTCCCCTCTCAGTAATAGTGCCCCTTAGTGACCCCCTCACAGTAATAGTGCCTCTTAGTGACCCCCTCACAGTAATAGTGCCTCTTAGTGACCGCTCTCAGTAATAGTGCCCCTCAGTGACCCCCTCACAGTAATAGTGCCTCTTAGTGACCCCCTCACAGTAATAGTGCCTCTTAGTGACCGCTCTCAGTAATAGTGCCCCTTAGTGACCCCCTCACAGTAATAGTGCCTCTTAGTGACCCCCTCACAGTAATAGTGCCTCTTAGTGACCGCTCTCAGTAATAGTGCCCCTTACTGTCCGCTCTCAGTAATAGTGCCCCTTACTGTCCCATCTCAGTAATAGTGCCTCTTAGTGACCCCCCCCCCCACAGTAATAGTGCCCCTTACCGTCCCCTCTCAGTAATAGTGCCCCTTAGTGACCCCCTCACAGTAATAGTGCCTCTTAGTGACCCCCTTATAGTAATAGTGCCTCTTAGTGACCGCTCTCAGTTATAGTGCCTCTTAGTGACCCCCTTATAGTAATAGTGCCCCTTACTGTCCCTTCTCAGTAATAGTGCCTCTTAGTGACCCCCTCACAGTAATAGTGCCCCTTACCGTCCCCTCTCAGTAATAGTGCCCCTTAGTGACCCCCTCTCAGTAATAGTGCCTCTTAGTGACCCCCTCACAGTAATAGTGCCTCTTAGTGACCGCTCTCAGTAATAGTGCCCCTTAGTGACCCCCTCACAGTAATAGTGCCTCTTAGTGACCCCCTTATAGTAATAGTGCCTCTTAGTGACCGCTCTCAGTAATAGTGCCCCTCACTGTCCCCTCACAGTAATAGTGCCTCTTAGTGACCCCCTCACAGTAATAGTGCCTCTTTGTGACCCTCTCACAGTAATAGTGCCTCTTAGTGACCGCTCTCAGTAATAGTGCCCCTTACTGTCCCCTTTCAGTAATAATGCCCCTTACTGTCCCCTCTCAGTTATAGTGCCTCTTAGTGACCCCCTCACAGTAATAGTGCCCCTTACCGTCCCCTCTCAGTAATAGTGCCCCTTAGTGACCCCCTCACAGTAATAGTGCCTCTTAGTGACCCCCTTATAGTAATAGTGCCTCTTAGTGACCGCTCTCAGTAATAGTGCCCCTCACTGTCCCCTCACAGTAATAGTATCTGTCAGTCATTCCCTCACAGTAAAGGTGCACTTCAGTGACCCCTTCACAGTAATAGAGCCCCTTTAACAGTGAGAGTGCCGCTTTATGACCTCACCACAGTAATAGTGCCCATTAGTTACCCCCTCAAAGTAATAAAGCCCCTCTGCGACCTCACAGTAATAGTGCCCCTCAGTGATTCTCTCATAATAACAGTTCCTCACGGTGGCCTACTCAAAGTATTAGTGCCCCTTAGTGGCTCCCTTCACAGTATTAGTGCCTTTCAGCGACCCCTCACAGAAATAGGAACCCTCAACCACCTCTCACAGTAATAGTGCCTCTTAGTGCCCTTCTCACAGTGGATTTCTCACAGTAACAGCGCCCCTCAGTGACCCCTCACAGTAAGCCCGGATTCCCCGGCTGCAGCATGTCTATTTTTTTTTCCCATTGTGGCCCCGCTTCTCTCTATGGGAACGTCGGCCGCAACATAAAAGCATGTGGCCAAGCCGCTCCAAAACTCGTGGCTAAGTTTTTGAAGCTGTGCTTTCCTGGCGGAAATCTTGCGGTTTTTGCGCTGTAGCAAAATCGACCCGTGTGACCCCGGCCTAATAGTGGAGCTGGCACAGATTTCAGAGGTGCTGTCAGACATGATACACCTCAACACATGTATCGCTCTTATGCCAGCGCATAACTTACTTCAGTCTGTATACGGTATGAAGCGCAGGCGTGCGTACAGCCGCCCCCGTACCCCTCAGCACTTCTCTCAGCCGCCACCGAACTTGTTGCAGTTATAAAATAACCCAACCGGTTTGAAGTCGCAGACAGGATGACTGCAGCCGCCGGTAACCAATGAATATTCGCAGATGCTTTATTTTCGGTCGTCTCCTTGCAGTGTTAATGGGGGGGAGATGGCGGCTTTATGGAAAGCGATTCTGTGCAGAGAATAAATGTTTGTACTCATATCATTCATAATAAACCTCAGGCCACATCTGAAAAGGGAATCAGCGCCCGGCTCGTCCGTGGGAGGCATTCCTCCTGCTGCAAAGTGGGATAGAGAGTGCGGCTGGCGGGCAGGACGGGTACGGTGGGCGAGCAGCCCCCTGCCATCCACTCAAGAGGCTGTCCATAATGTATTCTCTATAGCTATGCTGATATCACCCAGCTTGCCCCATTTATCTGCATTGTTACGTAGAGCTTCCCCAGAGCTGCCCGTTTGCTGTCCGATATATGGAATACCAGCATGCGATGGGCAAGAAAGGGACAAACAATTAATGTTTTCACGCCTCTCAGTAGTGTTTGCTGTCCCATTGGATAATATGGGTCTGTATGTTGTCTGTCAGATGATTTCTTAATGTCCACCACATGAATAAAACACGCTAGTGTGTCGGGGGCCTAATACTGATTTTTATGCTCATCAGGGTCCACAGAATGCTGGATGATGATCCCTACGCTGTTACCTGTAAAGCTGACCATTTAAATAGTCACTGTATAGAGTATTACATGGGGGCTACTCAAATCAAACCAATTTTATTTGCATTGTACATACTTAATGATACCCTATGAGGATCTCGTGGAATAGTAGGGGTTAACATGGTGCATGTCCAGAGTTGGGGGTGGGGACCCTGACCATGGCCTGCTGCACATATGGAAACCATTGTAGGCAATGATGGGAGTCACACTGTGTCACTGACACCCAGATGCTAATCCTCAGCCCTCAAAACACCTGAAGGTGGGAGCAGAATCCAGATCAGTGTGATGATAATTTATGCAGATTACAGGGCTCTGCTCTAAAATAAACACAACTTAATTACCCTATAAGCCTGATCAGGGAATGTTTACTTTCTCTCCTCTTTCTTGGGGCCCTGATTGCTGCCAGCTACTCAGCTCATTCCAACTCCCAACATCTCAGGTGCCTAAAGAGAAGGGCAAGGGTCATGTGGCTCACACCTCCAGCTCTGCAGAGGTTCACTTACATTGTATCACAGGTAGCTTACATTATAGTTACATTGTATCACTAATATGTTACATAATATTACATTGTATCACAGGTACCTTCCATCATAGTTACATTGTATCAGAGGTACCTTCCATCATAGTTACATTGTATCACAGGTATCTTACATCATAGTAACATTGTATCGTAGATAGCTTACAGCACAGTTACATTGTATCACTGATATGTTACATAATATTACATTGTATCACAGGTAGTTTACATTATAGTTACATTGTATCACAGGTAGTTTACATTATAGTTACATTGTATCACAGGTAGTTTACATTATAGTTACATTGTATCACAGGTAGTTTACATTATAGTTACATTGTATCACAGGTAGCTTACATTATAGTTACATTGTATCACTGATATGTTACATAATATTACATTGTATCACAGGTACCTTCCGTCATAGTTACATTGTATCACAGATATATTACATTATAGTTACATTGTATCACATGTATCTTCCATCACAGTTACATTGTATCACAGGTACCTTCCGTCATAGTTACATTGTATCACAGGTAGCTTACATTATAGTTACATTGTATCACATGTATCTTCCATCACAGTTACATTGTATCACAGGTACCTTCCATCATAGTTACATTGTATCACAGATATATTACATTATAGTTACATTGTATCACATGTATCTTCCATCACAGTTACATTGTATCACAGGTACCTTCCATCATAGTTACATTGTATCACAGGTACCTTCCATCATAGTTACATTGTATCACAGGTACCTTCCATCACAGTTACATTGTATCACAGGTACCTTCCATCATAGTTACATTGTATCACAGGTACCTTCCATCTTAGTTACATTGTATCACAGGTACCTTCCATCATAGTTACATTGTATCACAGGTATCTTACATCATAATTACATTGTATCACAGATATATTACATTATAGTTACATTGTATCACAGATATATTACATCATAGTTACAATGTATCACAGGTATCTTACATCATAGTTACATTGTATCACAGATATATTACATCATAGTTACATTGTATCACAGGTACCTTCCATCATAGTTACATTGTATCACAGGTATCTTACATCATAATTACATTGTATCACAGATATATTACATTATAGTTACATTGTATCACAGATATATTACATCATAGTTACATTGTATCACAGGTACCTTCCCTCATAGTTGCATTGTATTCCTGATATGTTACATTATAGTTACATTGTATCACTGATATATTACATAATAGTTACATTGTATCCCTGATATGTTACATTATAGTTACATTGTATCACAGATATATTACATCATAGTTACATTGTATCCCTGATATGTTACATTATAGTTACATTGTATCACAGATACCTTACATTATAGTTACATTGTATCACAGGTACCTTACATTATAGTTACATTGTATCACAGGTACCTTACATTATAGTTACATTGTATCACAGGTACCTTCCATAATAGTTACATTGTATCACAGGTACCTTACATCATAGTTACATTGTATTCCAGATAGCTTACATCATAGCTACATTGTATCACAGGTACCTTCCATCATAGTTACAATGTATTACAGATAGCTTACATCATAGTTACATTGTATCACAGGTACCTTACATCATAGTTACATTGCATCACAGGTACCTTCAATCATAGTTACATTGTATTACAGATAGCTTACATCATAGTTACATTGTATCACATATACCTTCCATCATAGTTACATTGTATCACAGGTATCTTACATCATAGTTACATTGTATCACACATATATTACATCATAGTTACATTGTATCACAGATATATTACATCATAGTTACATTGTATCACATATACCTTCCATCATAGTTACATTGTATCACAGATATATTACAATATAGTTACATTGTATCACAGGTACCTTCCATCATAGTTACATTGTATCACAGATATATTACATCACAGTTACATTGTATCATAGGTACCTTCCATCACAGTTACATTGTATCACAGATATATTACATCATAGTTACATTGTATCACAGGTACCTTCCATCATAGTTACATTGTATCACAGATATATTACATCATAGTTACATTGTATCACAGATATATTACATCATAGTTACATTGTATCACAGGTACGTTCCATCATAGTTACATTGTATCACAGATATATTACATCATAGTTACATTGTATCACAGATATATTACATCATAGTTACATTGTATCACAGGTACCTTCCATCATTGTTACATTGTATCACAGATATATTACATCATAGTTACATTGTATCACAGATATATTACATCATAGTTACATTGTATCACAGGTACCTTCCATCATAGTTACATTGTATCACGGGTACCTTCCATCATAGTTACATTGTATCACAGATATATTACATCACAGTTACATTGTATCACAGGTACCTTCCATCATAGTTACATTGTATCACAGGTACCTTCCCTCACAGTTACATTGTATCACAGGTACCTTCCATCATAGTTACATCGTATCACATATACCTTACATCATAGTTACATTGTATCACAGATACCTTCCATCATAGTTACATTGTATCACAGATATATTACATCATAGTTACATTGTATCACATGCACCTTCCATCACAGTTACATTGTATCACAGGTACCTTCCATCATAATTACATTGTATCACAGGTTCCTTCCATCATAGTTACATTGTATCACAGGTACCTTCCATCATAGTTACATTGTATCACAGATATATTACATCATAGTTACATTGTATCACAGATATATTACAATATAGTTACATTGTATCACAGGTACCTTCCATCATAGTTACATTGTATCACAGGTACCTTCCATCATAGTTACATTGTATTACAGATAGCTTCCATCATAGTTACATTGTATCACAGGTACCTTCCATCATAGTTACATTGTATCACAGGTACCTTCCATCATAGTTACATTGTATCACAGATATATTACATCATAGTTACATTGTATCACAGATATATTACAATATAGTTACATTGTATCACAGGTACCTTCCATCATAGTTACATTGTATCACAGGTACCTTCCATCATAGTTACATTGTATTACAGATAGCTTCCATCATAGTTACATTGTATCACAGGTACCTTCCATCATAGTTACATTGTATCACAGGTACCTTCCATCATAGTTACATTGTATCACAGATATATTACAATATAGTTACATTGTATCACAGGTACCTTCCATCATAGTTACATTGTATCACAGGTACCTTCCATCATAGTTACATTGTATCACAGGTACCTTCCATCATAGTTACATTGTATCAGGTACCTTCCATCATAGTTACATTGTATCACAGATATATTACATCATAGTTACATTGTATCACATGCACCTTCCATCACAGTTACATTGTATCACAGGTACCTTCCATCATAATTACATTGTATCACAGGTTCCTTCCATCATAGTTACATTGTATCACAGGTTCCTTCCATCATAGTTACATTGTATCACAGGTACCTTCCATCATAGTTACATTGTATCACAGATATATTACATCATAGTTACATTGTATCGCAGATATATTACAATATAGTTACATTGTATCACAGGTACCTTCCATCATAGTTACATTGTATCACAGGTACCTTCCATCATAGTTACATTGTATTACAGATAGCTTCCATCATAGTTACATTGTATCACAGGTACCTTCCATCATAGTTACATTGTATCACAGGTACCTTCCATCATAGTTACATTGTATCACAGATATATTACAATATAGTTACATTGTATCACAGGTACCTTCCATCATAGTTACATTGTATCACAGATATATTACATCATAGGTACATTGTATCACAGGTACCTTCCATCATAGTTACATTGTATCACAGGTACCTTCCATCATAGTTACATTGTATCACAGGTACCTTCCATTATAGTTACATTGTATCACAGGTACCTTCCATCATAGTTACATTGTATCAGGTACCTTCCATCATAGTTACATTGTATCACAGGTACCTTCCGTCATAGTTACATTGTATCACAGGTACCTTCCATCATAGTTACATTGTATCACAGGTACCTTCCATCATAGTTACATTGTATCAGGTACCTTCCATCATAGTTACATTGTATCACAGGTACCTTCCGTCATAGTTACATTGTATCACAGGTACCTTCCATCATAGTTACATTGTATCACAGGTACCTTCCATCATAGTAAAACACAAATAATTTGCAGCACACTTCAGGGAATATAGATGATACGTTCAGACCTACGGGTCTATGAATGCACGTCAAAGTTGGGAGTCTGAGCCTGAGACTCCTGTGGATCATCTAGTATATATAAAGAGGATGACAGCATTCCAGGCGTATCAAATCAACACGCTATTTATTCCTCCATAAAAGGCAACGTTTCGACCCGCTCGGGGTCTTTGTCAAGCAGAATACAGTTTGATTACATACATCCAAATATATAAATCCTTTACAAAAACCCACCACCAATCATCAGAACAGATCTGCAGGTGTAACACAGTCCTAATCACCCGAGCCAATCCTCCTCCATGTCTGGTAACTTTCCATTATGTTTAAATCACAACTACATACCTCAGGCTCCCTCCATGTTCCACATGATCCTAGCATGTATCCGGTGTCACCCCCTCTTTACTGCGCATGCGCGGGATATCAAGCGCATCGGGATATTCTCCTTCCTGACGTCAAGGTGAGAATATCCCAGTATCTTGATGCAGGAAGGAGAATATTCATGAATAGCTAAGCACTAGCTGTAATTGGCTGAGCCCTCAGCCAATCATCACAGCCCTTTCAGGAGGTGGGGATTTTTAAATCCCTGGCTGCTGAAAGTGCTGGACAGCAGTGTCGGGGAGCGAGGCGGAGGACATGTCTGAGCGGCGGAGAGGTAAGTAAATTTTTTTTTCTTTTTTTCACCAGTAATGATGATTTTTCAGGGAAGGGCTTATATTTCAAGCCCTTCCCCGAAAATCATACTGCGGGGTTTGCCACAAACCACTGCTTTCAATGGGACCGGCAGCAGCGCCAATCCCATTGAAAGCAATGGGATAGCATGCTGCACTTCTGCCACAGCTGTCACAGCTGTGGCAGAAGTCCACAGTATTCTCCTTATCTTTTCAATGGGGCTAGCGCTGCTGCCGGTGCCCCATTGAAAATACTGGCGATATCCCAGCGTCATCCCGGCGTTTTTCTCACGTTGTGAGGCGAGTGTTTTCACTTGCTCTCGCAGCGCAAGAGAGAAAAAACGCCAGTGGCTGTCCGACCTAGGGCCGCTGACATACGGGTGACATGAAGCCCCTGTTTTCCCACGGGGGGGGTTCCTTCACATGAGCGACGTTTTGTACGCTGCAATATTACAAGGGGAAAAAATCTCGTCAAGCTGAATGTTGCCGCAATTTGCCATGTTTTGTAGCCCGTGTTTCCCTATCGAGCCTTCCTTAGTGTTGCATGGCTGTGATTGGTTCATTGAGCGCTGCTGTGCTTGGCTGAGTCGCGGCGCTCGAGAACCAATTAGAGTCAGCGCTTCTTGGAGGCGGGATTTTTGAACCCCCCTGACCAGGAAGCTCTGTCTGAAGACTGCAGACAAGTGTCCGGAGCTTCGGAGGAGGCGTGCGACTGAGCAGACAGAGCCTGCTAGGTGATGTATTGGTTTTGGTTTTTTTAATGTAGCCAGGGCTTTTTTTCGGGGTAGGTCTTATATTTCAAGCCCCCCCCCAAAAAAAATCCTGGAAAAAGAGCGCTACTAAATCGCTATATCGCTGCGATTAAATGCAGCGATTTCGCACAGAACACAGCTGTGATGTCGCTGAGATTTTCTTGTGACGATATCGCTGTCACCGTGGGAGAGGCCTAAACCCAGCGCTACATGGTGGGGCGGCTCAGTTGTTAGCTCTGCCGCCCTGCAGTGCTGGAGGTGTAAGGGGGACGTCTGGATGGAGTTTTTCAAGGTTGATGTTGCCCCTGATGAGTTTCCGGTCTGTGTATATGCCGTGTTCTCTCTACATTCTCCCTTTTATCCGCCCTGATCGCTTCTTTTCTGCGCGGATTAACATCTTTTTTTATGCTCACAAAAAAATGCAAGCGGGTCGATTGATTTAATGCGCAAATTCACATTATTCGCAACTTCAGTGCGTATTTCCACAATCCCATTGACTTCAGAGGGCTAGGTCAGTCCGGAATAAGAACCAAACCAGGACATGCGCATAAATATGTGAAAAACATTGGTTTGAAAGCCTCAATGCCAATCAATGGCGATTCAGCCCTCCGTATTACACATGTAATATGCAGCGTATTGATTCAGCCCTCCGTATTACACATGTAATATGCAGCGTATTGATTCAGCCCTCCGTATTACACATGTAATATGCAGCGTATTGATTCAGCCCTCCGTATTACACATGTAATATGCAGCGTATTGATTCAGCCCTCCGTATTACACATGTAATATGCAGCGTATTGATTCAGCCCTCCGTATTACACATGTAATATGCAGCGTATATTCGCCCTTAAATGTCTGTGTGGAGTCTGACAGAGGAGGGACTATATTGGATACAATTGTAACAACCCCTCAGTTGTGTGATCAGAACTAGCTCAGGGCAGTTTTCAGCTTTTGGATTACATAAGAATGTTTCAATTCACTGACAGCAAGCAGATATGTTGCAAATGAAGTGCAAAGTATGTTAGAAAATTGCAGAAGTGTTCATTCTACAAGGACTCAGACTTTCTATGAGTTGACCCCCCTGCTGTCAGCCGCAGGTCACAAGTGCCTGAAGTCACATAAGTGACCAATTACAGGTCAGGCTAATGAGTCCCAGCCGCCGGTGAGAGCGGAGGACACACGCCCGCCCAGAGGTGAGGTTACGGCCTGAACTCTCACAACGCGCAGATAAAATGGTTGTAATTGAATTTACCCTGAAATGTCGCGGCCGCTCCAGAAATGTAATTTTTATTACTGCCAAAAAATGGAAGGTCAAAGGTCACGTCATGAAACCTGCGAGCGGCGCGGGGTTATCACGGTCACAATCTGGCTGAACATGGAGGCGATAGTCCTGCGGCTCCGTGACATCCAACTAATCTGAGGTATGGGGTAACGTAACCCCCTCAGTGAGGTCCCCATGGGGGTGACAAAAGTGCAGCTGGGAGGTGAGGATCATCTGCGCCAATCTAGACTCCTCCCCCCAAAGAGGCTGCTGGGACATCACCGTCATGACTATAGTCAGTGCATGCAAAGCTACCGCCACATGGCGAATCCCCAAGTGGATTATTGGGCGTTACATAAACCTCCTGGGGGCTCGTTCACACCGGAGTCGGCGCACTTCAATTGTGTAAATGCGCTGTGTGTTTGCGCAACCAATGTACTTCCTCCACTCCAGGGCTGTCCCTGTCTCTGGCCGAGATACGCGGAAGCTCCCATAGACTCCTATGGGAGTTGAAAAAAACAGAGGGGGAGGGAGTTTAGCCGCGTCCAACGCCGGGAAAAGATGGCAGCTGGCTCTGCTTAAGCATTAGCAGTCATTGTGAGGATTTCTGCGCTGCAGCGTGTTTTTTTGCCGATACGCCGCAGCCGCCCGTGTGAGCGGCTGAAAATACGCGGCCAAACTGCGGGACTTGATCGCGGCTATTCTTCATTCGTGCGTTTTACAGCAAGTACTGGCGACCGGAAAACGCATACGGCCCTGTGAAAGGGACCTTATCATCATCCTCATCATCACCATCTTCATCATCCTCATCATCCTCCTTATTATCATCCTCCTCATCATCAGTGTTTTGCCTTTCTGGCTGGACAGAAGTGAATGTATTTCCACATAAGAATACTCGGTGATTTGGGGCGTCATTAGTGCTTCTGCTTTAACACAATCAGCAGTTCTGGCCGCTATAAGAGCCTCTCGGAGTTGTCACTCAGCTTTTCCGACACCCTGAATGGCAAAATCCAGAAGGCTCAGAGCTACAGAAGAGAACAGCGGAAATGTGGGGGCAAAACTACACATCAGGATAATTACATAGTGATGTCATCACTTCGGCATGGAGCTGACCGTTCCTTTATTATCCCCCCCCCCCCCCCCCCATCTAGTCGCGTTGGACCTTCTTTGGCCTTCATAACCCCAGCAGTTCATTGCGGTGTAGATCCCATAAGGTGATAAATACATTCTGAAGGAATACCGGCCCCTGCGGACAGGAAGCTTCTTGTAGTCCCTGCAGATTAGATGGAGGTGCTGACATGTTCTGACCGGCTGACAGGAAGGGGTCAGCGATTCATGCTGCTTGCACCAAATTCTGACCTCCCATCAGCACATAAATCCGGCCCCATCTGACCAGGAGATGTTTCTCCGCTGCTCAATGATACAAGTTTTGTGCTCTTTTGCCCGCTGGAGTCTTTCTGTTTCTCTTAGACACAATGGCGCTGGAACTGGTCGGCTGCTTTTATACCATCCGTGCGGAGGAATGGCGAGTTGTGCGTTCGGACACGTTAGTTGGAGCTCCAGCGTTGTATTCCGCTGACTGTGCAGCCTGTTGGGCAGAACGATTCCTGACATCCTCCTCCGACCCCTTTCAGTGATGAGTTGTTTCTGTCCGCAGGATCCCCTCTCGCTGGATGTTTTCCTTGATCGCGCCATTCTCAGTATACATTCCCCACTGCTACATGACAACCCCCCACAAGGTTGGCGGTGAGACCCCGGCTAGTCTAGCACCGATGACCGGCCTCGTTGGAAGTCGCTCCGATCGCTGGATCTTCCATCTAATGTGGATTCACACTGAAACTGATCCACGAAAAACCTGTCACGTGACTTTATGGTGCACTCTGTGTTGACGGGAGTAATTTCCATGCAGGGAAGCGCAAATTGTGAGAGGGCCGGGGGCTTAATAAAAGGCAGGGATTCTAGAATCTTAGAATGGTAGAGTTGGAAGGGACCTCCTGGGTCATCAGGTCCTCCAGGGTCATAGGGTCCTCCGGGGTCATCGGGTCCTCCGGGGTCATCGGGTCCAACCCCCTGCTCAGTGTAGGATCACTAAATCATCCCAGGCAGATGTCTATCCGGCCTCTAAAGACTTCCATTGAAGGAGAACTCCCCACCTCCTGTGGCAACCTGTTCCACTCACTGACCCCCCCCCCACACACTGTCTAATATCTAATCTGTGTCTCCTCCCTTTCAGTTTCATCCCATTGCTTCTAGTCTTTCCTTGTACAGATGAGAATAGGGCTGATCCCTCTGCACTGTGACAGCCCTTCAGATATTTGTAGACAGCTATTAAGTCTCCTCTCAGCCTTCTCTTCTGCTAAACATTCCCAGATCCTTTAACCGTTCCTCATAGGACATGATTTGCAGACCGCTCACCATCTTGGTAACTCTTCTCTGAACTTGCTCCAGTTTGTCTATGTCTGTTATAAAGTAGGGGGCCCAGAACTGGACCCAGTATTCCAGATGAGGTCTGACTAAGGAAGAGTAGAGGGGATAATGACCTCACGTGATCTAGACTCTATGCTTCTCTTAATACATCCCAGAATTGGGTTTGCCTTTTTGGCTGCTGCATCACATTGTTGACTCATGTTCAGTCTGTGATCTATCCTCTGTCTCTCTCTCTAGTGTTAGCTATCCCTCAAAGCTTTGTGTCGTCGGCACATTTGATCAGTTTCCCACAATTCCCTCCTCCAGATCATTATAACAATGTTGACCCACACTTGGCCCAGGACAGAGCCTTGTGGTCCCCACTTGATACATCTTCTTGGATTAGGATGACAGAGTCTATGTAGTCTCTATGATGGTGGTAGGTGATATTAAGGTGGAGTTTCTCTTAAACCCTCCATCTTTATCCATAAAGGCCTTTTGGGTGACCCATATTTGGAGGTCAGAGCATCCCACCAGCCTTTGATGATGGGGTATTCCGTGGCCTCGCTGTCTTGCCCTGCACTGATTTGGTGTAAAGGACTGATTTTCTTCAGTCTTTCCCTCTGGTGCCCTCAGGTAGCGCAGGTCGTCACTTTGCCTTCGGGCACCATGAGTGTGACTTTGTGGGGGCATCTGGAGCCACAAACCAGACGCTCATACAACATGGCAAGATGTTTGACAATTTCTTCCCACCATTATAGACATTCACGGTGTGGAGTGAAGGAAACACTTGTTCTCAGGAGGTGACACATCATCCGCTGTAGTTAGAGCGCCCATTTTACGCCTTCGCCGCCACAGAAGATGAATGAAATGTAATCTATTTTCTATGGAAGGAACGACTTCTCCAGAAGACGAGCGCTGGAGCCTCCAAGACTCCGTTATTCAAGGTAGGAATTCCCTTTAAACTTGAGTTGCTGGTATGCGGCCGCTTCTCTATAGCGTCTTTGATAAGCGTCCCATAAGGGAGATATTACGGGCTGCAGCATGTGGATGCCATTAACCTCGTGTTCTGCGGCTTACAGCTCAGTATTTCGTGCACGTGCTGCTAAGCCCAGACACTTTGAGGTTTCTCTCACTGTCTTTACCTGTGTCCCAATGATCCTGGGAGGGCGAGGAGGTAGAACTGCAGCTTCATTGGTGGTAATGGCGCAGAGAGGACAAGCGACGCACACTGGACTATTCATACCGTCAGCTCGGATC
The DNA here is from genome assembly GCA_035609135.1 of Eleutherodactylus coqui. Taxonomy (NCBI): domain Eukaryota; kingdom Metazoa; phylum Chordata; class Amphibia; order Anura; family Eleutherodactylidae; genus Eleutherodactylus; species Eleutherodactylus coqui. The sequence continues at coordinate 4,061,041 of CM069415.1, forward strand.
AACCAGATGTCCCGGATGTGATCCTATAATCAGCAGTAACACGCCCGCCACCGCCATCCAACCACGCTATATTCACGGTTCATCTCACACGGAGCTTCCTAGGCTGCAATGTGGAGTCAGCGATGCAACTTATACAACACTGACATATTCCGCAGCGCCGAACATAGAACGTTCCTGAATACTGCTGGGTTCACATCCGTGAGTGTGTCCAATGTCTGGGCGCTCCAGTATTCCTCTACTTCTATGTAGACCATAAATGACACGCTGACACTTGGGGGACGGGATAATGACACGCTGACACTTGGGGGACGGGATAATGACACGCTTACACTTGGGGGACAGGATAATGACACGCCGACACTTGGGGGAGGGGATAATGACATGCTGACACTTGGGGACGGGATAATGACACGCTTACACTTTAGGGACGAGATAATGACACGCTGATACATGGGGGACGGGATAATGACACGCTGATACTTGGGGGACGGGATAATGACACGCTGACACTTGGGGGACGGGATAATGACACGCTGATACTTGGGGGACGGGATAATGACACGCTGACACTTGGGGGACGGGATAATGACACGCTGACACTTGGGGGACGGGATAATGACACGCTGACACTTGGGGGACGGGATAATGACACGCTGACACTTGGGGGACGGGATAATGACACACTGACACTTGGGGGACAGGATAATGACACGCTGACACTTGGGGGACGGGATAATGACACGCTGATACTTGGGGGACGGGATAATGACACGCTGATACTTGGGGGACGGGATAATGACACGCTGATACTTGGGGGACGGGATAATGACACGCTGACACTTGGGGGACGGGATAATGACACGCTGACACTTGGGGGACGGGATAATGACACGCTGACACTTGGGGGACGGGATAATGACACGCTGACACTTGGGGGACGGGATAATGACACACTGACACTTGGGGGACAGGATAATGACACGCTGACACTTGGAGGACGGGATAATGACACGCTGATACTTGGGGGACGGGATAATGACACGCTGATACTTGGGGGACGGGATAATGACACGTTGATACTTGGGGGACAGGATAATGACACGCTGACACTTGGGGGGTGGGATAATGACACGCTGATACTTGGGGGACAGGATAATGACACGGTGACACTTGGGGGACAGGATAATGACACGCTGACACTTGGAGTACGGGATAATGACACGCTGAAACTTGGAGGACGGGATAATGACACGCTGACACTTGGGGGACGGGATAATGACACGCTGAAACTTGGGGGACGGGATAATGACACGCTGATACTTGGGGGACGGGATAATGACACGCTGATACTTGGGGGACGGGATAATGACACGCTGATACTTGGGGGACAGGATAATGACACGCTGACACTTGGGGGGTGGGATAATGACACGCTGATACTTGGGGGGTGGGATAATGACACGCTGACACTTGGGGGACAGGAAAATGACACGCTGATACTTGGGGGACAGGATAATGACATGCTGATACTTGGGGGACGGGATAATGACACGCTGAAACTTGGGGGATGGGATAATGACACGCTGAAACTTGGGGGACGGGATAATGACACGCTGATACTTGGGGGACGGGATAATGACACACTGACACTTGGGGGACGGGATAATGACACGCTGATACTTGGGGGACGGGATAATGACACGCTGACACTTGGGGGACGGGATAATGACACGCTGACACTTGGGGGACGGGATAATGACACGCTGACACTTGGGGGACGGGATAATGACACACTGACACTTGGGGGACAGGATAATGACACGCTGACACTTGGGGGACGGGATAATGACACGCTGATACTTGGGGGACGGGATAATGACACGCTGATACTTGGGGGACGGGATAATGACACGTTGATACTTGGGGGACAGGATAATGACACGCTGACACTTGGGGGGTGGGATAATGACACGCTGATACTTGGGGGGTGGGATAATGACACGGTGACACTTGGGGGACAGGATAATGACACGCTGACACTTGGAGTACGGGATAATGACACGCTGAAACTTGGAGGACGGGATAATGACACGCTGACACTTGGGGGACGGGATAATGACACGCTGAAACTTGGGGGACGGGATAATGACACGCTGATACTTGGGGGACGGGATAATGACACGCTGATACTTGGGGGACGGGATAATGACACGCTGATACTTGGGGGACAGGATAATGACACGCTGACACTTGGGGGGTGGGATAATGACACGCTGATACTTGGGGGGTGGGATAATGACACGCTGACACTTGGGGGACAGGAAAATGACACGCTGATACTTGGGGGACAGGATAATGACATGCTGATACTTGGGGGACGGGATAATGACACGCTGAAACTTGGGGGATGGGATAATGACACGCTGAAACTTGGGGGATGGGATAATGACACGCTGACACTTGGGGGACAGGATAATGACAGCCTGATACTTGGGGGACAGGATAATGACACGCTGATACTTGGGGGACAGGAAAATGACACGCTGACACTCGGGGGACGGGATAATGACACGCTGAAACTTGGGGGACGGGATAATGACACGCTGACACTTGAGGGTCGGGATAATGACACGCTGACACTTGAGGGACAGGATAATGACACGCTGAAACTTGGGGGACGGGATAATGACACGCTGATACTTGGGGGAACGGGATAATGACACGGTGATACTTGGGGGACAGGATAATGACACGCTGACACTTGGGGGACAGGATAATGACACGCTGACACTTGGGGGACAGGATAATGACACGCTGGCACTTGGGGGGACAGGATAAAGACACGCTGATACTTGGGGGAAAGGATAATGACACGCTGACACTGGGGGACGGGATAATGACACGCTGGCACTTGGGGGATGGGATAATGACACGCTGACACTGGGGGACGGGATAATGACACGCTGGCACTTGGGGGGACAGGATAATGACACACTGATACTTGGGGGGACAGGATAATGACACGCTGACACTTGGGGGACAGGATAATGACACACTGATACTTGGGGGGACAGGATAATGACACGCTGACACTGGGGGACGGGATAATGACACGCTGGCACTTGGGGGATGGGATAATGACACGCTGACACTGGGGGACGGGATAATGACACGCTGACACTTGGGGGACGGGATAATGACACGCTGATACTTGGGGGACAGGATAATGACACGCTGACACTTGGGGGACGGGATAATGACACGCTGATACTTGGGGGACGGGATAATGACACGCTGACACTTGGGGGACGGGATAATGACACGCTGACACTTGGGGGACGGGATAATGACACACTTACACTTGGGGGACAGGATAATGACACGCTGACACTTGGGGGACAGGATAATGACACGCTGACACTTGGGGGACAGGATAATGGCACGCTGACACTTGGGGGACGGGATAATGACACGCTGATACTTGGGGGACGGGATAATGACACGCTGACACTTGGGGGACGGGATAATGACACGATGACACTTGGGGACGGGATAATGACACGCTGATACTTGGGGGACGGGATAATGACACGCTGACACTTGGGGGACGGGATAATGACACGATGACACTTGGGGACGGGATAATGACACGCTGATACTTGGGGGACGGGATAATGACACGCTGATACTTGGGGACGAGATAATGACACGCTGACACTTGGGGGTCGGGATAATGACACGATGACACTTGGGGACGGGATAATGACACGCTGATACTTGGGGGACGGGATAATGACACGCTGACACTTGGGGGTCGGGATAATGACACGCTGACATTTGGGGGTCGGGATAATGACACGCTGATACTTTGGGGACGGGATAATGACACGCTGATACTTGGGGGGACGGGATAATGACAGGCTGACACTTGGGAGACAGGATAATGATCCGCTGACACTTGAGGGACAGGATAATGACACGCTGACACTTGGGGGACAGGATAATGACACGCTGACACTTGGGGGACGGGATAATGACCCGCTGATTCTTGGGGGACGGGATAATGACACGCTGACACTTGGGGGACGGGATAATGACACGCTGACACTTGGGGGACGGGATAATGACACGCTGACACTTGGGGGACGGGATAATGACACACTGACACTTGGGGGGACGGGATAATGACACGCTGATACTTGGGAGACGGGATAATGACATGCTGACACTTGGGGGACGGGATAATGACACGCTGATACTAGGGGGACGGGATAATAACACGCTGATACTTGGGGGACAGGATAATGACACGCTGACACTTGCGGGAGAGGATAATGACATGCTGACACTTGGGGGACGGGATAATGACACTCTGATACTTGGGGGACGGGATAATGACACGCTGACACTTGGGGGACGGGATAATGACACGCTGATACTTGGGGGACGGGATAATGACACGCTGACACTTGGGGGACAGGATAATGACACGCTGATACTTGGGGGACAGGATAATGACACGCTGACACTTGGGGGACGGGATAATGACAGGCTGTTACTTGGGGGATGGGATAATGACAGGCTGACACTTGGGGGACGGGATAATGACACGCTGACACTTGGGGGACAGGATAATGACACGCTGACACTTGGGGGACGGGATAATGACACGCTGACACTTGGGGGACGGGATAATGACACGCTGACACTTGGGGGGACGGGATAATGACACGCTGATACTTGGGGACGGGATAATGACACGCTGACACTTGGGGGACGAGATAATGACACGTTGACACTTGGGGGACGGGATAATGACACGCTGATACTTGGGGGATGGGATAATGACACGCTGACACTTGGGGGAAGGGATAATGACACGCTGACACTTGGGGGACGGGATAATGACATGCTGACACTTGGGGGCGGAATAATGACACGCTGACACTTGGGGGACGGCATAATGACAGGCTGATACTTGGGGGACGGGATAATGACACGCTGACACTTGGGGGACGGGATAATGACACGCTGACACTTGGGGGACGGGATAATGACCCGCTGATACTTGGGGGACGGGATAATGACACGCTGACACTTATGGGACAGGATAATGACACGCTGATACTTGGGGGACGGGATAATGACCCGCTGACACTTGGTGGACGGGATAATGACACGCTGACACTTGGGGGGTGGGATAATGACACGCTGACACTTGGGGGGTGGGATAATGACACACTGACACTTGGGGGACGGGATAATGACACGCTGATACTTGGGGGAAGGGATAATGACATGCTGACCCTTGGGGGACAGGATAATGACACGCTGATACTTGGGGGACAGGATAATGACACGCTGACACTTGGGGGACGGGATAATGACACGCTGATACTTGGGGGACGGGATAATGACACGCTGACACTTGGGGGACGGGATAATGACACGCTGACACTTGGGGGACGGGATAATGACACGCTGACACTTGGGGGACAGGATAATGACACGCTGACGCTTTGGGGACAGGATAATGACACGCTGACACTTGGGGGACAGGATAATGACACGCTGACACTTTGGGGACAGGATAATGACACGCTGACACTTGGGGGACGGGATAATGACACGCTGACACTTGGGGGACGGGATAATGACCTACTGATACTTGGGGACGAGATAATGACACGCTGATACTTGGGGGACGGGATAATGACACGATGACACTTGGGGACGGGATAATGACACGCCGACACTTGGGGGACGGGATAATGACACGCTGATACTTGGGGGATGGGATAATGACACGCTGACACTTGGGGGTCGGGATAATGACACGATGACACTTGGGGACGGGATAATGACACGCTGATACTTGGGGGACGGGATAATGACACGCTGATACTTGGGGACGAGATAATGACACGCTGATACTTGGGGGACGGGATAATGACACGCTGACACTTGGGGGTCGGGATAATGACACGATGACACTTGGGGACGGGATAATGAAATGCTGATACTTGGGGGACGGGATAATGACACGCTGACACTTGGGGGTCGGGATAATGACACGCTGACACTTGGGGGTCGGGATAATGACACGCTGATACTTTGGGGACGGGATAATGACAGGCTGACACTTGGGGGGACAGGATAATGATCCGTTGACACTTGAGGGACAGGATAATGACACGCTGACACTTGGGGGACAGGATAATGACACGCTGACACTTGGGGGACGGGATAATGACCCGCTGATTCTTGGGGGACGGGATAATGACACGCTGACACTTGGGGGACGGGATAATGACACGCTGACACTTGGGGGACGAGATAATGACACAATGACACTTGGGGGACGGGATAATGACACGCTGACACTTGGGGGACGGGATAATGACACACTGACACTTGGGGGACGGGATAATGACACGCTGATACTTGGGGGACGGGATAATGACACGCTGACACTTGGGGGACGGGATAATGACACACTGACACTTGGGGGACGGGATAATGACACGCTGATACTAGGGGGACGGGATAATAACACGCTGATACTTGGGGGACAGGATAATGACACGCTGACACTTGCGGGAGAGGATAATGACAGGCTGTTACTTGGGGGACGGGATAATGACACTCTGATACTTGGGGGACGGGATAATGACACGCTGACACTTGGGGGACGGGATAATGACACGCTGATACTTGGGGGACGGGATAATGACACGCTGACACTTGGGGGACAGGATAATGACACGCTGATACTTGGGGGACAGGATAATGACACGCTGACACTTGGGGGACGGGATAATGACACGCTGACACTTGGGGGACGGGATAATGACACGCTGACACTTTGGGGATGGGATAATGACACGCTGAGAATTGGGGGACGGGATAATGACACGCTGACACTTGGGGGGACGGGATAATGACACGCTGATACTTGGGGACGGGATAATGACACGCTGACACTTGGGGGACGAGATAATGACACGTTGACACTTGGGGGACGGGATAATGACACGCTGATACTTGGGGGATGGGATAATGACACGCTGACACTTGGGGGAAGATATAATGACATGCTGACCCTTGGGGGACGGGATAATGACACGCTGACACTTGGGGGACGGGATAATGACATGCTGACACTTGGGGGCGGAATAATGACACGCTGACACTTGGGGGACGGCATAATGACAGGCTGATACTTGGGGGACGGGATAATGACACGCTGACACTTGGGGGACGGGATAATGACACGCTGACACTTGGGGGACGGGATAATGACCCGCTGATACTTGGGGGACGGGATAATGACACGCTGACACTTAGGGGACAGGATAATGACACGCTGATACTTGGGGGACGGGATAATGACCCGCTGACACTTGGTGGACGGGATAATGACACGCTGACACTTGGGGGGTGGGATAATGACACGCTGACACTTGGGGGGTGGGATAATGACACGCTGACACTTGGGGGACGGGATAATGACACGCTGATACTTGGGGGACGGGATAATGACACGCTGATACTTGGGGGAAGGGATAATGACATGCTGACCCTTGGGGGACAGGATAATGACAGGCTGATACTTGGGGGACGGGATAATGACCCGCTGATACTTGGGGGACGGGATAATGACACGCTGACACTTGGGGGACGGGATAATGACACGCTGATACTTGGGGGGACGGTATAATGACAGGCTGATACTTGGGGGGACGGGATAATGACACGCTGACACTTAGGGGACAGGATAATGACACGCTGATACTTGGGGGACGGGATAATGACACGCTGATACTTGGGGACGGGATAATGACACGCTGACGCTTGGGGGACGGGATAATGATCCGCTGACACTTGGGGGACAGGATAATGACACGCTGACACTTGGGGGGGACAGGATAATTACACGCTGACATTTGGGGGGACGGGATAATGACACGCTGACACTTGGGGGGACGGTATAATGACAGGCTGATACTTGGGGGGACGGGATAATGACACGCTGATACTTGGGGGATGGGATAATGACACGCTGATACTTGGGGGGATGGGTTAATGACACGCTGATACTTGGGGGACAGGATAATAACACGCTGATACTTGGGGGGATGGGATAATGACACGCTGATACTTGGGGGGACGGGATAATGACATGCTTACACTTGGGGGGGACGGGATAATGACACGCTGACACTTGGGGGACGGGATAATGACACGCTGATACTCAGGGAACAGGATAATGACACGCTTATACTTGGGGGACGGGATAATGACATGCTGATACTTGGGGGACGGGATAATGACACGCTGACACTTGGGGGATGGGATAATGACACGCTGATACTGGGGGGACGGGAAAATGACAAGCTGACACTTGGGGACGGGATAATGACACGCTGACACTTGGGGGACGGGATAATGACACGCTGACGCTCTGGGGACGGGATAATGACACGCTGACACTTGGGGGATGGGATAATGACACGCTGATACTTGGGGGGACGGGATAATGACACGCTGACACTGGGGGACGGGATAATAACACGCTGACACTTGGGGGACGGGATAATGACAGGCTGATACTTGGGGGACGGGATAATGACACGCTGACACTTGGGGGACGGGATAATGATCCGCTGACACTTGGGGGAAAGAATAATGACACGGTGACACTTGGGGGACGGGATAATTACACGCTTACATTTGGGGGGACGGGATACTGACACGCTGACACTTGGGGGACAGGATAATGACACGCTGACACTTGGGGGACGGGATAATGACACGCTGATACTTGGGGGACGGGATAATGACACGCTGAAACTTGGGGGACGGGATAATGACACGCTGACACTTGGGGGAACGGGATAATGACACGGTGACACTGGGGGACGGGATAATGACACGCTGACACTTGGGGGACGGGATAATGACACGCTGACACTTGGGGGACAGGATAATGACACGCTGACACTTGGGGGACGGGATAATGACACGCTGAGAATTGGGGGACGGGATAATGACATGCTGACACTTGGGGGGACGGGATAATGACACGCTGATACTTGGGGACGGGATAATGACACGCTGACACTTGGGGGACGAGATAATGACACGTTGAAACTTGGGGGACGGGATAATGACACGCTGATACTTGCGGGGACGGGATAATGACACGCTGACACTTGGGGGAAGGGATAATGACATGCTGACCCTTGGGGGACGGGATAATGACACGCTGACACTTGGGGGACGGGATAATGACACGCTGACACTTGGGGGACGGGATAATGACAGGCTGACACTTGGGGGACGGCATAATGACAGGCTGATACTTGGGGGACGGGATAATGACACGCTGACACTTGGGGGACGGCATAATGACACACCGACACTTAGGGGACAGGATAATGACACGCTGATACTTGGGGGACGGGATAATGACAGGCTGATACTTGGTGGACGGGATAATGACACGCTGACACTTGGGAGACGGGATAATGACACGCTGATACTTGGGGGACGGGACAATGACACGCTGATACTTGGGGGAAGGGATAATGACACGCTGACACTTGGGGGACGGGATAATGACACGCTGATACTTGGTGGACGGGATAATGACACGCTGATACTTGGGAGACGGGATAATGACACGCTGACACTTGGGAGACGGGATAATGACACGCTGATACTTGGGGGACGGGATAATGACACGCTGACACTTGGGGGACGGGACAATGACACGCTGATACTTGGGGGAAGGGATAATGACACGCTGATACTTGGGGGATGGGATAATGACAGGCTGATACTTGGGGTACGGGATAATGACCCGCTGATACTTGGGGGATGGGATAATGACACTCTGACACTTGGGGGACAGGATAATGATAGCTGACACTTGGGGGATGGGATAATGACACGCTGATACTTGGGGGGACGGTATAATGACAGGCTGATACTTGGGGGGACGGGATAATGACACGCTGATACTTGGGGGACGGGATAATGACACGCTGATACATGGGGGGATGGGTTAATGACACGCTGATACTTGGGGGACAGGATAATAACACGCTGATACTTGGGGGGATGGGATAATGACACGCTGATACTTGGGGGGACGGGATAATGACATGCTGACACTTGGGGGGATGGGATAATGACACGCTGATACTCAGGGAACAGGATAATGACACGCTTATACTTGGGGGACGGGATAATGACACGCTGATACTTGGGGGACGGGATAGTGATACGCTGACACTTGGGGGGACCGGGATAATGACAGGCTGATACTTGGGGACTGGATAATGACACGCTGACGCTCTGGGGATGGGATAATGACACGCTGACATTTGGGGGACGGGATAATGACACGCTGATACTTGGAGGACGGGATAATGACACGCTGACACTTGGGGGGACGGGATAATTACACGCTGACATTTGGGGGGACGGGATAATGACACGCTGACACTTGGGGGACGGGATAATGACACGCTGACACTTGGGGGACGGGATAATGACACGCTGATACTTGGGGGACGGGATAATGACACGCTGACACTTGGGGGACGGGATAATGACAGGCTGACACTTGGGGGACGGGATAATGACACGCTGACACTTAGGGGACGGAATAATGACACGCTGACACTTGGGGGACGGGATAATGACACGCTGACACTTGGGGGACGGGATAATGACACGCTGATACTTAGGGGACGGAATAATGACACGCTGACACTTGGGGGATGGGATAATGACACGCTGACACTGGGGGATGGGATAATGACACGCTGACACTTGGGGGACGGGATAATGACACGCTGACACTTGGGGGACGGGATAATGACACGCTGACACTTGGGGGACGGGATAATGACATGCTGACACTTGGGGGACGGGATAACAACACGCTGACACTTGGGGGATGGGATAATGACACGCTGACACTTGGGGGACGCGATAATGACACGCTGACACTTGGGGGACGGGACACTGGCCCTTTGGTTCAGTTGTGCATGGCTCAGCCATGGCCTGTATACGAGCTATGATGTGATGTCACCGCTGTATTTCCGCCATCGCTCGGAGTTTGACCCTCATATTGGACAATAAAACTTTCACCATCTTCCCTTGAGTCGCATAAATCAGGAATTCAGAAAGGGAAGAAGCGAGGGGTCGGGGCGGCTCAGAGCGGTGATGGAGCTGTCACCGTGCCACAGAGTTGACATTCTTGGCAGTGAGGGAAGCCCTCCAGGAAAGCAATTGTTTAAATATAGAACATGCTGAGAGATTTGGTGGTTACAGGGGGTCAGTGCTGCGAGGACAGGACGCCACTCGCCATTGTCACCTTCGTGTCCCCCACCACAGCTGTTTAATCTTTTACCATGTAAGATGATGAGAAGTCGTCCATTATAACGTTGGTCACCTGGGGTCTGAGAGCTAACAGGAAACAAGCAGAATTGTGAATGCAGCTCTGGATGTGACTGTAGTCTTAGACATAATATACAAAGGTCAATGCCCATTAATGCGGTAGGGATGTTTGGCACTTTTGGCTGTGTGTGGATATGGAGTTCTCTATGCATATCACCATGATCCAGAGTGCGGAGGACATAAAGACCTTGCTACGTCCTGGGTGATGACAGCACAAGGCAGCATACCAGACCTTGCTATGGGTGATCACTACATAATGGATGGCCACTATGTCATGGGTGATCATTGTGCCCTGGCTGATCGCTGTGCCCTGGCTGATGGGTCTGCTAGCAGTCTTCTGATATCAGATGAATGGAGACGTCCCATAATAATGGAGCCTTATGCGTCGGGCATCGGGGGTTTCCTGCTGAGATTTGCATTTCGGGTGTTAGTGATGGAGCCGAACCAAAAACCAGAAAGTATCAAATGAATAAATGAAAATTAAAAGTCGTCAAATCGGCGGGGGGGGCGAGCGAAGGATTGAACCGGAGCCAAGAGAAGAAAGGTCAACATTCTCCATTACATTGAGAGGACGGCGACGACTCCAAGCGGCTCTGTTCAAAGGAGCGCAGCTGAAGGCGCCGGCAGCCGGATAATTATTCATGAATTCATCACCGGTGTCTACAGTCGCCTTCTGAATGTGAGAAGAAGAATTGTGTTAGCGCGGAGGACGCAGAATCACTGGGAGAGGGACACGGGACAGAACGAGTGCAACTAGGACTGGTGACCCTAGACTCCTCGCACTGGCACTGGTGACTTGGGAATCCTCACAGCCAAAACTAGTGACCTAGGACTTCTCACAACCACAAATGGTGATCCTGCACTCTTCACAACCATCAATAGATCCCAAACTCTTCCCAACTGTCTTTGGTGACCCAAACATCTTGCAACCATCACTGGTGACCACAAACTCCTCACAACCATACCAATGACCGTAGACTCCATGGAGCAATCATTGGTGACTTCAGGGCTCCTTACTATTGTCACTGGTGACCCCAGGCTCCTCACAACCATCCCTACTGACTCCATACTCTTGATCATAAATAGTGACGCCATACTTCTCACTATCCTCACTGGTGATGCAGCGTCCGAACAGCAGGCCCACAGCCAAGGAGATAGCGGGGTAGATTGAGGCCTTGTCACAGGGCTCTACCATCTCCTTCCCTGGGGGTAGCACGGGACCCGACCAAGTTACTGCTGGGAGAGTTTCACAGGGGAAAACTCAGTTTGAGGTTTACCTTTAGTCCTTGTTCCTCATGATGCCACAGTTCTGTCCTCTGCGATGAATCCAGATGTTGGGAAATAAATAGTCCACATGCAGAGATAACTTTATGAGCAAAACTGGGAATGATCGGCAGAGCTCGATTGCACGAAATAAAAGGTTACAGTTCAAAACTTTATACAGTCCAGAAAAACACTGGTGCAGACACAATAGGATGTGACAGGGAGGATTCACAGGATGACAGACAAGTCCACAGTCCTAGTTATCTGTGGGTTCTGTTCCTGGTCTCTCTCTCTGTAGCACTCAGCGCTGCATGGCAGCTCCTCTCACTCTCTTAGTCCTCCATATTAATAGCACAGAGGCCTGGGTGGATTGGGCCCAGGGCACACATCAGGCCATCACTCAGGCTCTGCCATCCTGGGGCTCCTCGCAGGACAAGGTACAGTTTTCTCCTATTCACTAAAAGGCTCACACTCCCAGACTCTAAGCAAGAAGATTCTCTCTCTCCTAGACTCACTTAGTCAGTCTCTTTTGCAAACACATATATACAAAACATGATCATGTGACACACAAGATACATTTTCCAGACAGTAATCCATTCAGTGCTGCAGAGGTGCAATACACATCGAATGCCCACGCATAAAAGACACTGACAATACAAATGTACAAGACAACCACATTCATACTTATGGAGGGGCCCCATTAACTCTGGGGCATTACAGTGACACCAGATTACTTGAAACCATCACTGGTAACCTTTGACTCCTGGTTGTTGTGTTCATCTGGGCAAATAAGCACCGGGCCCACACAAACGTTCCCAAGGAAGGGCATGTAACCAACACAGGGACCTAAAACGGATTTCAGACTGGACATGCTGACATTAACACCAACTGGACAGAGAACGGCATACTGCGGAGTGGACTCACGGACAGCCATAACCTAGGACAAACGGCAAACACACTTACCAAACATCCCTGCATGTAAAGCAGATGGAATAGCTGAAATATAAGTACGAGGGATTAGTTCGGGAATTGGCCAACTCACTTAAGCCGTGAGCCCAGCGATCAAGGTCCTCGTGTCTCGCAGTCCCTACTCTAATGAGACACATAATCCAGCAACACAGGACACGGTCCACACAGCAAGCAGCACCGCAAAGGTAACAGGACACAAGTCCCACAGCAAGCTGTAACATAGAGCTAACAGGACACAAGTCACATAGCAAGCTGCAACCCAGAAGGAAACATGACTGCTCACCCTGGACAGCAAACAGACACTGACAGGAGCCTGTATTTATATATGAATCAGACCCTGGGGATTGGCTGACAAGAGCAAACCACACCCAGCCAGCTAAACTATCCCTCACCTGTGAAGGTACGCTCCTGGAACCCTGTAGAACAACAGACTCCAGCAGCACAAACCCGACACTGGTGATCATCACTGGTGACACTTTCAGAACAAGTGTAACCATTAGTAGTGACCCCCGACACCTCGCAACCATCACTGGTGACCCTGAACTCCTCTGAAATATCACTAGTGACTTCAGACTTCTCTCAGCCATTACTGGACTTCTTGCAACCATAAATGATGATCTTAGGCTCCTCAAGAACATCATGGTGACTCTAAACTCATTGTGCAGCATTCGAGGAGCGGGGCCACAGCCGAGGAGGCAGTGGGGTAGAGAAAGGCCTTATCACAAGGCTCTACCATCTCCTCCCCTGGGGGTAGCTCGGGACACGACCAAGTTACTGCTGGGGAGACCAATGGGTTGTAACCGGGGGTTACCTTAAGTCCAGTTGTCACTCGTGATGCCACCATTGCGTCCTCTATGGCTGATCTTCCAGATGAAATAAAGTAGTCCACACACAGGGATTGCCCCAAGAGTCCTCCCTGTCACACCACCTTGACTTGTGGTACCCGTGCCAAACTACTGTTGTAAGTTGGAGTTTACTGAAGCTACAGTGAACGGACACGACCGCCGGCTCCCGGTGTGTCCAGAAAGTTTCCTTGTGTGTGGACTAAGTTATTTCACCATCGAGATTCACCGCAGAGGATGGAATGGTGACGTCACGAGTGACAAAGAACTTTAACCCCTTAAGCACGCGGCCTATTTTGGCGTTGAGGACCAAACGATTTTTGGTATTTTTTCATCTCCATTTTTCAACAGCCATAACTTTTTTTTTTCCGTCAACACGGCCTTATAAGGACTTGTTTTTTGCGCGGCGAACTGTAGTTTTTTTTGGTACCATTTTTGGGTACATGGACTATATTGTAAAACTTTTATTATTTTTTTTATGATCGTAGGGAGAGAAAACGCATCAATTCTGCCAGAGATTTTTTTTTAAAGCGTTAATCATGCAGCATAAATGACGCATTACATTTTTTCTGCGGGACGGTACGGTTACAATGAGACCAAAATTCTTATATTTTTTTTTAGGTTTTTCCACTTTCACAATAAAAACCCTTTTTTTGGACATTATTATTTTTTTCTTAACTCACTGCATTCAAAGTGCTGTAACTTTTTTATTTTTCCATGGACGGAGCTCTGAGGGCTTATTTTTGCGAGACGAGCTGTAGTTTTTACTGTAACCATTATGGGGTACACACGTTTTTTTTTTCACTTTTACTGCGTTTTTTGAGAGGAAAAATGGTAAAAATTAGCATTTTGCCTCCGTTTTTTAAGGATTTTTTTATCGCTTTTAGCCATGCAGGATAAAAAGCATATTCAATGTATTGTACGTGTTGCTATGGACGCGTCGATACCAAATATGTGGGATTTTAAATTTTTTTTAATGCTAATATTAGAAAAAGCATAAAAAATGTTTTTTAACATTTTTATTTTTTGTACTTTATTTTTCTCTTTTTTGTACACCATCTGTGTCCCTCTGAGGGGCTTTTACTGCAGCACTGCAGATCGCTGCGATAAGGCATGGCTGGACTTCTCTCCTGCCATGCCTTATTGCTTACTATAGTGATCACAGGCTATGGCAATACAGGACGCCGGTATCTGGTGCCCTGTTGCCATAGCAACCAGCCGGGCTCTTGTGATGTTATCGTGAGAGCCAGATGGAGTCACAGAGGAAGCGTGCTCCCTCTGTGAACCCTTTCCCTGCCGCAATCTACTTAGATCGCAGCAGGGAAGGGGTTAACAGCGGGGGGGGGGGGCGCATCTCCGATGCCCCCCGCTGTTGCAGCAGGACGCCAGCTACTAGTGACAGCCGGCTCCCGCTGCTATGATCTCGCACTATCCCCATGACGTAAGCGTATGTCATTTTGCGTGAAGTACCCCGCTCCCATGACTTACCGTTATGTCATGGGGCGGAAAGGAGTTAAGGTAACTCCTGGTTACTTTTCCCCTATGACCTCCCTCAGCAGTAACTTGGTCGGGTCCTGAGCTACCCCCAGGGGAGGACATAGTAGAGCCCCGTGACACGGCCTTATCTACCCCGCTATCTCCTCGGCTGTGGGCCCGCTCCTCGGACGCTGCCATAGAACATTCTGGAGGGGCCCCATTATCTCTTGGCCGCTATACTTGCAGCCATCACTGATGACCCCAAGATCCTGCCATAGCAAACTCCTCATAACCATCACTGCCGATACAGAGAAGAAGGTGTCATGGTGACAGCAGTGCGGACCATGCCAACTGCTCCTCACATCGGGCCAGGGTTCAGAGGGGTCATATCCTGGGACTGGTAGAGCAGATCTCATCTACATGGATGGTCCCACTGGGGGCCGTATGATATGTCACTTCCAGTAAGGGGCGTGATAAGTTATGACCAGCCCCACCCCATGAACGACCACTGATTGTAGGGGTTGTTAGGGGGTCTCAGACACCAAATCCTTGTTAAAGGGCCCCTGACATATAATGGGGACATCCAGGCTGGAGGGTCTGTGACTATTAGAAGTGCATTTATCAGCGGCTCCGACTTCGCAACATTTGTGCTTTTAAAGAGCCACAAAACCCGCAGCGGAATGACGGGAAAATTTTGGGCCTACACCCCACCCCACACCATTCGCAACCTGATTGGCTGTTTGGATTTACTCCTTCCCGGTGATTGGTTATATGGGTTGGCTCGAGTAGAGGTGAGGTGTAAAAGGCCAATATGCGTCCCACGCTGGTCCCTTCCATCTGCCGCTGGAATAACTAGAGGGCTGGCTTTCATGAAAGGGGTGGGGCTTTCACGAACAGGTGTGGCTTGTGTAAAGGGCGGGGCTTTAATGTTCTGAACTCCATTGCATATGGGGAAGGTTTCTGCTGCTGCAAAGTTCCCCATTCCAAAGTTTAAGCGTTCATCCCCTCCGCCAACCCCCCCCCCCCCCCCCCCCCAGGGTCACGGAAAATAATTATCTGGGATGGCTTCCTCTGTAACAAACCCTCAGTTGTGGGCTGTCCCGGGTCTGTACAGGCTCTGGCAGTAAAGCAATCATTTTTCCATTCACTGATGACAAGCAGAGATTTTGAATATGGTGAGAAATGGGAGGACAACATTTGTTCGAAGTTGCAGAACTTTTAATCCCTGTTAGAGAAGACTGGACGCCGGCCCTTTAATAGCGGCTCAGATGTAGTAACCATGTAACGTGTCGCCGTCCTCGCCCTCCGCCTGTTCTGTCACCCCCGCGGTCGGCCGTTCTGCGCCTCCTGGGCTCTGCTTCATCTCCCTCCTCATCATCAGATTTCCTCTTCAGCTCCCAGTGAATTCTTATACGTGGCCAGAAATAAAAGCTCTCCTGCGACGGTAATGACCCCGGAGAGCGATGGCGGCCGCTCCTACGCATCACTTTGTGAGAGTCGTTTGCTTTGACACAGAACCAACTCGCATTAAAAAATACTGTTCACGAGCCAAATATTCAGCCCCGCGCCACGAGCGCTCGCCGGCTCCACCGCACCGCCCCGCCAAGATTCTAATGTAATTAGTGTCAGGCCTCGCATTAAAGGGCCGGCGTCCAATAAATAATACAATACAACTTAACCAATGTGGAATGAGACGTTCTTTCCCCAAATCTCTGCTTGCTGTCAGTGAAAAGGAACATTTCTGTTTAAACCTGAGGCAGACCACCATTATAAACCTCCCGGGCTTCAGACGGATCGGTTAGCTGCTCCTTCAGATAAGTGTAGGCGCAGAAACCTTTAGCGCAGTGCGGATCGTGCTATCACGTACGTATCTGCGCTGTTCACTGTACCTTCTGCCGCCGGGGGCCGTTCATAGGGCTGTACAGCTAATCAGCTAATCAGTCCCCCACTAAATTGCAGTTTATTGCGCAATTTCAAGGGAATCTGGTACGCATTTGCGCGCCCTCATATACTCCTACGGTGCCTTAGAAGCGCAAATGCACACGAAAATAGAGCATCTCGCTTTGTTTTTTGCGCACATGCATGGCACAGCACACGGACGGGACATGGCACCTTACAAGTCTTCACACGGGCATGTGCGCCAATGCAAACACTTCAGCGCAACATATTTGCTCCATGAACAAGGTTGATATGCGTGTCTGCACGTTGTTTGCGCACGCCGGGTCACATGTCCGCGCAACACCCACCGCCCTGATTTAAAAGGCTAGCAGGTTTGTGCTGTTTTCCGCGTATTACCTTGCATACTGCATGCGCATTCGCGCTCCTCCCATAGACTTCTATGAGGCCCTTTGGTGCGCAAACATGCACAAAATGGGGCAAAACGGAAGCTGTATACGAACAAACTGATATTATTGGGTTCTATTCACTGCGTTTTTTCTGCACATCTACCAATTTTGCGCACATTTTTCGTCCATATCTATGGATTTTCTGCGCACATTTCACACGTGTGCAATAAATCGAACATGCTCTCTTTTCCTACATATTTGCGCACCAAGGGTCCCCATAGAAGCCTATGGGAGCTGCTGAATACCTGCCCAGATGTGTATGTGCGCCCGTGTGAATGAAGCCTCGGGATGCCTTCACATCCGTGATGCGAGAATGAGCGAGAGCGCAGAATTATGAACCCAATGGTTCCATTCCCATCTACGAGGGGCTGATTAGTCTTTTGCTTTTTGTTTCTATGGTAACGAATGTTACATCACATGAAGCCTTATGTGTCTAATATATGTGTTTGTAGCTTATGGCAACAGTGATCTCGGCACGCGGGAAAACAACATGGCGGAGTCCAAGGCGATATTCACAGCCAATGAGAGCAGAGGAGTGATAAAGTCGGCGCCGGATATTCCTGGTGATATGTGGCAGACATCGGGGGATCAATGCCCTTCATATCCTACAGGTAAGATCTGGGGGCCACTTCAGCCCCAATGATGAGGAACGTCCTGGACGACCGAGAGAGGTGATTGCTCCGGAGATCGCCAATGCTGCGCACAACCTCATACCGGAGAATCGGCCGGCTGCAGGAATAGCCGACATCATGGGGGTTTATGGGGAACGTGTTTGTGTCATTATCCATGAAGAAGCCATCTGCAAAGTGGGTCCCCAAATGTCTGACAACAGATCAGAAGAGCATCGAGTGACAACTGCCCGGTCCATTTGTCAGTGTTTCCGGACTGATAAGACCTTCCTGGACCGACTGATCACCATGGATGAGACCTGGATTTATGTGTATGACCCTGAAACCAAGGAGCAGTCAGAGTGGAGGCCCAGTGGTCCTCAGCCACTAAGGTGATGGCGTCTGTGTTCAGATATATACAGCCACCACTAGGGGGAGCTCACTAAATACAGATATATACAGCACCACTAGGGGGAGCAGTCAGAAGAGTGGAGGCCCAGTGGTCCTCAGCCACTAAGGTGATGGCGTCTGTTTACAGATATATACAGCCACCACTAGGGGGAGCAGTCAGAGAGTGGAGGCCCAGTGGTCCTCAGCCACTAAGGTGATGGCGTCTGTTTACAGATATATACAGCCACCACTAGGGGGAGCAGTCAGAGTGGAGGCCCAGTGGTCCTCAGCCACTAAGGTGATGGTGTCTGTTTACGGATATATACAGCCACCACTAGGGGGAGCAGTCAGAGAGTGGAGGCCCAGTGGTTGTCAGCCACTAAGGTGATGGTGTCTGTGTACAGATATATACAACCACCACTAGGGGGAGCAGTCAGAGAGTGGAGGCCCAGTGGTCCTCAGCCACTAAGGTGATGGCGTCTGTGTTCTGGGATAAGGAGGGCCGCTGCTAGTGGACGACCTTCACAATGGTTCCACCATCAATACAAGGGATTACATTGAACTTTTGGACCAATTGAAGGCAGCTCTGAAGGCCAAAAGGAATTTTGTTCCTGCAAGACAACGCCTCCGCTCACCCTGCACAAGCCACCGCGGCAAAACTGGTGGAGCTAGGCTTCCAGCTGGTTGACCACCCACCGTATTCACCTGATCTAGCTCCCTCCGACTAGCATCTGTGTCCAAACCTGAAGAAACACCTCAAGGGGACCAAATCTCACCCCATGGCTGATGCCATGGCTGCTACGGACGACTGGCTGGAGGCACAACTGAACTTGGAATCCCGATGTAAGAAGTGTGTTGGCATCAGTGGGGAGGATGTGGGAGAAATGGAACGTTTCATCTTCTATCTCGCTTCTTTCTGGGTAAAGCCAAAGACTCATCAGCGCCCCTCGTATAATAATCTTTATTTATATAGCGCCAACATATCGCGCATCACTCATGTGATGTGGAGTGAAAAAACATCTCCGCATGCCCGATTTTTCTGCGTTTTGCATTTTTTTATCGCCCAAGCACCCCCACGGAGCCCCTTTTTAGCGCGTCGCACGGACGGCCTATTTTCATGCCATGCGTTTTTAACATTAGAAACTCCTATTGACTTTTGCGCAATAAAATGGCAGCGGCAGCGATGCAATGCGAGGTGAATCTCTGGAAAAAGCATCGGGACACAAAAAGGCAGGAGCAAGGATGCGATTTACTTGCGGCAAAATGGCAGTGGCCGGTGTGAAGGCGCCCCTACAGATGCATCCGGTCGGGGCAATCCAAGAGGTAAACAGCCTGAAGTGATACATTGTAACAAACTATCAGCACAGGAGAGGTTCGTGCTGCGGATGCCTTTATGGCCGCTCTCACACCTGCATTCGGGTCACTTCTGGGTTTCTATCTTTCTGCGCCATTTTTTGAGGTCAGAAACTGAAATAAAACAGAAAAAATGATCCGTTTTTCCCCCAAATTGATGTTAATGGGGTTTAAAAAAACAACATAAACGATAAACAAACAGAAAGGCTTCCATTCGCTTTCATTCCGTCAGATTTTAGTTTTTTTGCAGTGTGAAGGCGGCCGGACTCACACAGCATTGTCTCTAGACTGATACATTGTAACAAGCCCTCAGCTGTGAGACATATTAGCATTGTACAAGATTTCAGCCTCTGGCAGTAATGAAGAATGGTCCAGTTCACTGACTGCAAGCAGAGATCTTGATGCTGTTAATGCATTGAAGTCTATTAGAGAGTTGTCCCATGATAAAACTTCTTGGCATACGGTTGGAGGACCCCTTTAAGGGCGGGTTATGTATTTCATGAGTGATCGAGACGCTGAACTTGTCCTAGTAGGAGTGAATGAGGGACTACAAGTCTCATCATCCTTTCTTTTATCGTGTTATGAACTTTAGTGATTGTCATTACGCGTCATGTGACCGTGTGGGCGGGGCTTGTTTTTGCAATGACAGTTCTGTTGTTTTGCGGGCATTGCTTACAGTGCGGTGCGACATTAACCCTTTGAGGTGATGGCTCCTCCCTGCGCGCCTCATATCGGGGTATTTTCGCCTTTTCTCCTGACTCCGCAGCTGCACGGAGCTCACATTTCAGCAGTTTCCTCCCCCCTCGGACTCGCAGGCCTCACGGAGGACGCCGGCCAGAAACGCTCCATGTTAGTGGAATATTTCCTCTTTCCTTCTTCCCATTAACGGTATTACGCCGCTCCTGGGAAAAGCCAACGATTTCAGCACAGGCAGCAATTCTGAGGCCAAACATAGAGGGGGGTAACCTGGGCGGAGGTCTTATTTACCTGCCACTTATGTATCGCCGGCGTAGGCTGCAGCCCAGCACAGGAAACGTCTCGTCCCCAGAGCTTACAATCTAATGCCTCCGGTACATAGGGGTGTCACATGACCACTCTGAAACTTCTGAATGGAACCTGATAATCTTCTCACATAGTTACTTGCAGTTCCTGATCTTCCATCCATGCGCTGAGCCTGTATGTAGCACAGTCTGAACAAGCAGAGCTTCAGTGTAAAGCATGGGGAGAAGGGCAGCAGCATAGATGAGGTAGTTGGTAGAGTTCAGACTGTAATAAATGATGCAGCTAAACTGGAGACACTTATCATAGTTGTATCGGAATGGAGCAGAGCAGCAGTGTAAAGCATTGGCAGAATAACAGAGCAGCCTGAGCCCCCAATGAGACTACAGGTAGGTTTCAGACTACTTCAGACTCCAATACACAATGCAGCTAAGCCTTGGGAGACAACATAGGAGTGTTTCACTTATTGTAGCTGTGTCTAAATGGAGCAGAGCAGCAGTGTAAAGCACAGGGGAATAACAGAGTAGCCTGAGCCCCCGAAGAGACAGGAGGCTGGTTTCAGACTACCTCTGACTCCCATAGGCAATACAGCTGATAATACTGTGGTTGTGCCTTAGTGCAGCAGTGTAAACCTACATTCACATGGCAGGAGGGTGGTATCTTTCTTGCCAGCGTGCGTATTTGATGGCGACGCGAGGCGTTTTTCATTTTATACATTTCTGTGAAATTGTGATCCTCAGGTTGGCGTTTCCTATTGATTTCAATGGGGAACATCACATGGCGCTGACATGCACATCGTACGGCATGTGAGCGCCAGGCAATGTCTTCTAAGGTTCCATTGAAAACAATGGGCGAGGCGTTCTGAGGCGCGCCAAAGATGGAACACTGCGAATGTTACCTTCTCAGCATCGATGCGGGAAACAAAAAATCACTCGTGTAAATAAGTCCATTCAAAAGAATGCAGATTATATTCGTGTGAGGCTTGTGCCCGTGTGAATGAGCCCTACAGCATCAGGGAGGAACAGTCTGCGCCTCTGATGGGCAGGAGGTGGGTCCCAGACTACTAATGGCATACGTCCTGGGATGGCACGTTTGCCCCTGCGCTGGGTCAGGGGGTCTTATGCCATGACCGGGGGAGTGTCTGACGACAGAACTTCCTGCCACAATGAAGCAATAATGTATCTAATGAACTTGCTATAAATAGAAGGCGCTTTCATGAATCAGGTCCCGGGTGGCGTGCCAGGTGTTAGCGCCCACGCCGTTTTCGGCCGGGTGTCGCTCGCTGAGGCGGTAGATGGACGCCCGCAGCTCTGTAACACATCTTGTGTTTGTGAAGGTTTCTCCACATTTAGTTTTTGGCAGCGGCTTCTTAAGACATATTTGCAGCAGCCAAGAGCATGGAAGGCGTCCTCCGCACCGCCACTAATTCACTCCTCTGTTTATCCTACTCCCTGGATTTATGACTCGGCACCTTTTTGCGGAAACTTCTCTGTCCGGGTCTTTGGCCTTTGAGGGAATGGTCTGATATAAAGAAAAGGTCACTTATTTTTAGCCAGGTGTGTTTGGCCCCACGGGGGACACTCCCAGGGGCCCGGGAGATAATAGGCAGGGAGACTGCGGAGGTCGGAGGAACGGCTTAGAGGTCCGCGGCGCAGCCCCAGCTGGTCAGAGAAACCATCAATTCCCATCAGGTATTTCCTGCCAGGACTGAATGTTCTCCTGGTACAAGGTAGGCGAGTAATGAGCCATGCCCAGGAAGGCCATGTACCAACCGACTGGCACCCGCTGCGCTGCACCTGCACAGCTGTGGACTCCGGAAAATGGGAGCCCATCGGCTGAAGAGAAGAGCTGAGGCTCCGTCATGCCTTGTTTGTTCTGTATGTCCAAGGATTCCACTGGGGGGATTAATGATGGAACTCCCTCTATATATAAATGTATACCTGTACAGTCCGGTGCAGACGTCTCCGGCCGCCCCACACAGGTGTGTTTGTGCAGCGTTTAGTGCTGCCTTTTCAGCGCTCCGATTCACTCCAATGGGTCTGCTGACACACGCGTCTAAACGCTGCGCTCTGACAGCCATGCATGTTCATTCTTTGGCCATTCTCAGCCCCGTGTCGCCCATTGAAATGAATGCGCAGCAGTTGTAGCAGCGCTGACAACGTGGCACAACTTTGGCGGCGCTAAATGCAAGCGTAGCTACATTACCTAAAAACACAGGAATACCCACCTAGCTGACCGCCGCTGTTCTCCGGAGCTCCAGGAAGGCAGCCGGGCACTTGTCATCACCAACAGAGGATCTCTTGCTGGTGAAGGGGATTGAAATCCCCGCCTTCCAGTGAGAGATTCCGCTAACTGGCTCAGGAGCGCCAGCTCCGCCAATCAGAGCCGGCACGCAATGCACCAATCACAGCCAATCAATGAATGGCTGTGATTGGTACATCCAGCACTGGCTGTCATTGGCTGAACCTGCTGACATTCAGCAGGCTCAGCCAGTCAGAGCAATCTCTTGCTGGAGGCGGGGTCTTCAAACCCCGTCACTAGCAAAAGATCCTCTGTCGATGATGACAAGTGCCTGGGAGCGCCAGGGAACAGCGGGAGGGACCCGGACAGCGCCAGCTAGGCAAGCATTGATTTTTTTTCTGCTACAAAGGTGAGGTTGTGGAAGACAGTTTCATGTCACAGGTCATACACCATGGCAAGACTGAGCACAGTAACAAGATGCAAGGTAGTTCTACTACATCAGCAAGGTCTCTCCTAGGCAAACATTTCACAGCAGACTGCGGTTTCAGGATGTGTTCACGTTTTCTGAAGCACAAAGAAACGGCAACATTGAGGACCGTAGACATAGTGGTTGGTTAAGGAAACTTACTGCAGTAGATGATAAACACCATGCTTACTTCCCTTAGCGGAAGTTATCCAGCAGGGCTATCAGCTCTGAGCTGGCAGAAACCATTGGGACCCAGGTCCACCCATCTACTGCTCAGAGAAGTCTGCCCACAAGTGGTCTTCATGTAAGAATTAGGGCCAAAAAGCCAACAAATAAACAAGGAGACTCAACTATGGACGAAAACATAAGAACTGGGGTGCAGAAAAATGGTGTCAGGAGTGGAGGAGTCAGAATGTAAAATATTTGGTGTAACAGAAAGCAGTTTATTTGGTGAAGGGCTGGAGAGCAGTACAATAATGAGTGTCTGCAGGCAGCAGTGAAGCATGGTGGAGAGAGGTACAATAATGAGTGCCTGCAAGCAGCAGTGAAGCATGGTGGAGAGCGGTACAATGAGTGTCTGCAGGCAGCAGTGAAGCATGGTGGAGAGCGATACAATAATGAGTGTCTGCAGGCAGCAGTGAAGCATGGTGGAGAGCGGTACAATAATGAGTGTCTGCAGGCAACAGTGAAGCATGGTGGAGAGCGGTACAATAATGAGTGTCTGCAGGCAGCAGTGAAGCGTGGTGGAGAGCGATACAATAATGAGTGTCTGCAGGCAGCAGTGAAGCATGGTGGAGAGAGGTACAATAATGAGTGTCTGCAGGCAGCAGTGAAGCATGGTGGAGAGCGATACAATAATGAGTGTCTGCAGGCAGCAGTGAAGCATGGTGGAGAGCAGCACAATAATGAGTGTCTGCAGGCAGCAGTGAAGCATGGTGGAGAGCAGCACAATAATGAGTGTCTGCAGGCAGCAGTGAAGCATGGTGGAGAGCGGCACAATAATGAGTGTCTGCAGGCAGCAGTGAAGCATGGTGGAGAGAGGTACCATAATGAGTGTCTGCAGGCAGCAATGAAGCTTGGTGGAGAGCAGTATGATAATATGTGTGTGCAGGCAGCAGTGAAACCTCCCTGCCGAGTGCCTTCAAAAACTGTGTGCAAGTGTACCCAGAAGAACTGATACTGAAAGGCAGTCACACCAATTATTGATGGACTTACATTTCTCTTGTCTTCAGTCACTTTGCATTTTGTTAATTGACAAAAATAAACTATTAACCCTTCTAGCTCTGAAAGCATTCTTACTATGCAGCATTTTTTTCACACCTCCCTAAAACGTTTGCACAGTGCTGTATATTTAATGTGTTTCATTCTGTGGCATCCGGCCCCCATCCACTGGTCCCAACACCCCCTAACAGTCTGGTCAGACGCTCCTCTCTACTGGTGGTCTGTAGGGGGCGTCCTGAGCCCGGTCACCTTGTGTGCCCCCATCCACTGGTCCCAACACCCCCTAACAGTCTGGTCAGACACTCCTCTCTACTGGTGGTCTGTAGGGGGCGTCCTGAGCCCGGTCACCTTGTGTGTCCCCATCCACTGGTCCCAACACCCCCTAACAGCCTGGTCAGATGCTCCTCTCTACTGGTGGTCTGTAGGGGGCGTCCTGAGCCCGGTCACCTTGTGTGCCCCCATCCAGTGGTCCCAACACCCCCTAGCAGTCTGGTCAGACGCTCCTCTCTACTGGTGGTCTGTAGGGGGCATCCTGAGCCCGGTCACCTTGTGTGCCCCCATCCACTGGTCCCAACACACCCTAACAGTCTGGTCAGACACTCCTCTCTACTGGTGGTCTGTAGGGGGCGTCCTGAGCCCGGTCACCTTGTGTGCCCCCATCCACTGGTCCCAACACCCCCTAACAGTCTGGTCAGACACTCCTCTCTACTGGTGGTCTGTAGGGGGCGTCCTGAGCCCGGTCACCTTGTGTGTCCCCATCCACTGGTCCCAACACCCCCTAACAGTCTGGTCAGAGGCTCATCTCTACTGGTGGTCTGTAGGGGGCCTCCTGAGCCCGGTCACCTTGTGTGTCCCCATCCACTGGTCCCAACACCCCCTAACAGTCTGGTCAGAGGCTCATCTCTTCTGGTGGTCTGTAGGGGGTGTCCTGAGCCCGGTCACCTTGTGTGCCCCCATCCACTGGTCCCAACACATCCTAACAGTCTGGTCAGACGCTCCTCTCTACTGGTGGTCTGTAGGGGGCATCCTGAGCCCGGTCACCTTGTGTGCCCTCACACATCCACTGGTCACAACACCTCCTAACAGTCTGGTCAGACACTCCTCTCTACTGGTGGTCTGTAGAGGGCGTCCTGAGCCCGGTCACCTTGTGTGCCCCCATCCAGTGGTCCCAACACCCCCTAGCAGTCTGGTCAGAGGCTCATCTCTACTGGTGGTCTGTAGGGGGCGTCCTGAGCCCGGTCACCTTGTGTGCCCCCATCCAGTGGTCCCAACACCCCCTAGCAGTCTGGTCAGACGCTCCTCTCTACTGGTGGTCTGTAGGGGGCATCCTGAGCCCGGTCACCTTGTGTGCCCCCATCCACTGGTCCCAACACATCCTAACAGTCTGGTCAGACGCTCCTCTCTACTGGTGGTCTGTAGGGGGCATCCTGAGCCCGGTCACCTTGTGTGCCCTCACACATCCACTGGTCACAACACCTCCTAACAGTCTGGTCAGACGCTCCTCTCTACTGGTGGTCTGTAGGGGGCGTCCTGAGCCCGGTCACCTTGTGTGCCCTCACACATCCACTGGTCCCAACACATCCTAACAGTCTGGTCAGACGCTCCTCTCTACTGGTGGTCTGTAGGGTGAGTCCTGAGCCCAGTCACCTTGTGTGCCCCCATCCACTGGTCCCAACACATCCTAACAGTCTGGTCAGAACGGCCGGTGGGGACAATTCATGGATACGACCATCCAGCTACTCACATCCCAATAATGCGCCCCCTCTGGTAACGGGGTCTGTTCTCTGCATCGTAGAGGCATCTAGTGGCCAACAAGCTCTACAGGTGGAAGAAGAGGTGACTACACACAAGGAGCCTCCGAGAGCCTCTTATCGGCCAAGGGGGGAACCACAAGACTGTTCATCTAATCACCACAACTCCCATCATTACAGATCTGCTGAGATGGAGCCGCATGCCAGAGTCTGCAGCAGAACAACAACTTCGGGTGTATTTTCATTGCGGAGTCCGCGGCGGTCGTCCGCCTTCAGACTCTGCAGCAAATACTGCCTATAGCATTCAATGACAAAACGCCATTTCTTCTCCACGAGCAGAGATCGATTGCGATTTTCTGCTCACGGAGAAAATATCGTAGCATGCTGTGATTTTTTGTGGGTTACGCATGGCTGGCTTACATCGAAGTCAATGGAAGCCGTCCGTCCCGCAGCACTTCTGCAGTGAGCACTGTGGAAGTATCGCGGGATAAGCGGCACCCCCCAGTGCCGGCGGCTGTTGCGCATGTGCGATGGAGTGTCAATTGACACATCTGCAGCGGTCGCAGGAGACGCCGGTCAGGTATGCAGGGGTCCCTGGCTGGGCACCTGGTGGAACTCTGCTGCGAGAATCCCGCATGCGGGGTCCGACCCGCCCGTGTGCATGGAATCTTATACTTTAATACAACTTACCCATCTCTATAAATAAAGGACACAGACACCAATTTTGGATAAATAAAGGCCGCGGTGTTTATTAACGGGGTTAATCACAAAGGGGATAAATTTAACCCAAAATGAACATAACATTACAATGTAAACTCTGTCATACAGACACAAGTTTACTACCAGCAAACTCTCCCCAAGTTTATCTGCCCACCCGCCTAATGCGGGCGACAATCCCCCATTAATTACACCGCGACAAATCTACGGGAGGGCGGGCGGGAAGCTGCTTTCTCTTCAGAAGATGCCAGCTCCTCACACAGCAGCTCCATAAATAATCTCTGTACCTTCCCACCAGGGTACCACTCTGCCAATCATCCGCTCCTGTCAGGCCACCACATCTGCCTGACAACCGAGGCGATTTCCCGCCATTTTCTCACAGCCAATCCACCACTGTTGCCGGTCACTCCATCACTGGGCAGAACACCATCAGATCCATCACCAGCTGACCCTGTAATAACCTTTTAACACATCGTTAGCCAGCAAGACCTTCCTTAGAAGGAAACATACACTACAACCATTTAAACTTAAAGTCCCCAGATTCCATGAGGCTTTCAGTCCTAAGTGTCCCTCAAGCCTTACATGGAATCTTATACTTTAATACAACTTACCCATCTCTATAAATAAAGGACACAGACACCAATTTTGGATAAATAAAGGCCGCGGTGTTTATTAACGGGGTTAATCACAAAGGGGATAAATTTAACCCAAAATGAACATAACATTACAATGTAAACTCTGTCATACAGACACAAGTTTACTACCAGCAAACTCTCCCCAAGTTTATCTGCCCACCCGCCTAATGCGGGCGACAATCCCCCACCAGGGCATGTCATTCACTAATGACATGGCCCCCCCCAACAAACCGCAGCCTCCTCAATCATCGACTGAAAGTCCATATTGAAGATATCCAATGCTATTTCAGATAAATGCACCATATCATCTCTGTAGAAGCCTTCTACAAAACCTTCCAAATAAATGTGTCTAAAAGAAAAACCACCCAAACCGAACATGAACTTTTCCACTGCCTGATTAACCCGCTTCCGAATTTTTTCAATGTATCTAAATTTTGGCAGAGACCACAGAAATCGCGGTACAATCTCTGAAAAAACCAACACTGTGTCAGGAATTCTGGCTTTAATGATTGACATCACCCGCTTGATGTCCCCCAGGAGATCCAATGTATTGTCCTTGCCTATATCATTACCCCCTAGATGTAAAATTAGGACATCAGGACAAGGCCAACATGACTCTCTGTACAGTAATTCGGGCAACAAACCACTCCACCGCATCCCTCTACAACCGCTCCAAAAGACTTCGAATTCTGACCTTTCCATTCCTAAATTTTCAGAGTAACAGCGATCTGCTGCCCTTGACCTTGCCCAGAACACAAAGGAATGTCCCACAATCCAGACAATCCTTCTCTTATTACCTGAAAAGACAAAATAGTTAGTGCACAAGTTTATCAGGGCGGATGTACAATTTAAAGCGAGATGACCCCCATCTGCCTACTCCTTTGATGCTTTCCTCATTGAAGCCACATCGGAACGCTTCCGTTGCTGCTCCAATCCGAAACGAATGTGCAGTAATTTTAAAACCCACATAACCCAACCTCTGTAAGCAGCTTTTAAGCACCATTGAAAACTGAAAGCGAGATAATGAAAGTCCATCCTTATGAATCAACAACGAACCCGACTTCTGTGGGCGAAGGTGCATAAACACTTGCAAATTACCCACTGGGCAAATATCTTTATGCATATTAGGAAACAAACGAATCCAAACACCTTTTCCCGACTTGTCAGTTTTTGTGTGCCGCAGGAATATTTTCACAAAATTACCATGGTCCGACACATCTGACCATAATAATGATGACAAAACGGATTTAGAGTTAGCCAAAAACTCACCCATTCTCAATGCTCCAAAGTATGCCAGCACAAAGGCACACTTAAACAGTTGTACCTCATATGCTGACGTACATATCTCCGGCAAAACTGTCACCAGCTTCTGCAACAGGGTAAATGTGATCGCCGACCGCTGATCAGGGGCATAGGACACTGTCCTATAGCCCTTAATCAACTGCTTAACCTGAAAAAAGGAATTAATCGGAACCAAATTATGCCACTTCTGAAAAAATGCAATACCCGACAACAATTTTAAGACTGAATTATAAGAATATTGGCCTTGAAATTTGAAGCAAACATAAGCAACAAACCACTTTACATCCTGAGTGCTGCCTTGAATGCCATTCCTTTCACAAAAGGACAACCAATCCTGCCAAGCTGCATTGTATTCCTGCCACGTCTTTGGAGATACAGACCGTGACAACAGCTCATATGTTAATCCCGCTGCAGGTCCCAGAGACTCTCCGGACACTTCAAACCCACCAAACGTGCTCCAGGGACTGCTTCCTTGAATTGCTGCATCTGCAAGCAAGACAATGAAACAGCAGCTGCATTAATATCGCATCGACCCTCTCTTACTTTCAATAAGATATTAAAACGTAAGCACAGTCTAACCAGCATCCGGATTAAAATCATAACAAGCTCTGCTTTGGAGGACAAACAGTTAATGGCCATCAGCACCCCTTTATTCTCTGAACAAAAACAAATGCGCCTATTGCGGAGTTGAGCGCCCCATAACTGCAAAATTACAACAATAGCAAACAATTCTAATAACACCTTATTCTGAACAAGACCTCTCCTCACCCAAGACGGGTGCCATCCCTCCGCTGACCAGTCCTTACCAAAAATCACACCGTACCCTTGCTTCACAGACACTCCGAAGCCAGCCAACTATTAAAATGCTTAGGTCGTCTGCTTTCTTCCTCTTTCTCCTTTTCATCTGGCTTTTTATCTGATTTATTGGGTTCTTTGCCCAGTGGCAGCAGAGTCAATAAATCAATAAACTCCCCTTTCCAGATCCTTTCCTTCACAGCTTGTGACAGGTGAAATCCGAGAGGGGAGACCTCACAAGCCATTACTTCCTTAAAGCAAGCACGATTAACCCCTGCTGCTCTGCTCAACTCAGGAATCTCCTGTGCTGGCACCCATGCTTGAGCAGGAGTCAAAGCACTCGCCCCAGGCTGTACCAAAGCCGGCAACTTAACCCCTGCTGTGCCTGCCTGCAATAGCTGTGTAAGCTGCAGCAGCAGTTCCTCCAGCGAGGGGCTACTAGGCTTTGTACCTAAAGTGTTAACTTCTATACAGTCATTGCTAGCCGGCCGGGCTAATCCACAACCGCTAGTGTTCTCACCGTTAGACGGCTCTTCTCCCTGGCTCTGGTCCTGCAGGCTACCGTGGCTTGTAGTCGGCTTCTCGGCTCTCGGCTGCCTCGGTCTTCTTCTTCCATGCTGTTCCATCACCGGCACCTCTTCATGCCGTATCCTCTTCCTCTGACGCTTGGCCCTCGTCACACAGCCTGTATACTCCTCCTCCTCCGGGTCACAGGGACTGATAACATCCAGGTTAGTCATCTCTGAAGTCCCTGCTGCTGACTGCTGACAAGCAGGAATAGCAGGTGATTGTAAAGGTAACTCCAAGCAGGAACGGAGCCAGTCTGCACCTCCGGCAGACTCCGCTCTCACAATTAATTGCTGTAGTAAGTCCTCCATGCTAAAAACACTCTAACACTGCTGCTGTGAAGAAGCTGCTTTCTCTTCAGAAGATGCCAGCTCCTCTCACAGCAGCTCCATAAATAATCTCTGTACCTTCCCACCAGGGTACCACTCTGCCAATCATCCGCTCCTGCCAGGCCACCACATCTGCCTGACAACCGAGGCGATTTCCCGCCATTTTCTCACAGCCAATCCACCACTGTTGCCGGTCACTCCATCACTGGGCAGAACACCATCAGATCCATCACCAGCTGACCCTGCAATATCCTTTTAACACATCGTTAGCCAGCAAGACCTTCCTTAGAAGGAAACATACACTACAACCATTTAAACTTAAAGTCCCCAGATTCCATGAGGCTTTCAGTCCTAAGTGTCCCTCAAGCCTTACAGGGGGCCTTCTTGGGCGTGTAACATAGTAACAGTATGTAAGGCGGGAAGAAGACGTGTCCATCCAGTGCAGCCTATTGTCCTGCAACGTTGGTCCAAAGTAAGGTAACCCCCCCCCACACAGACCACCACCACCGCCACCCCTTCCATGAGGTCGTTGGCACCTTCCTGATTGGCGTCTGATCACAGGGGCAGGAGGGGTTTGGTGAAAAACTGACTGTTTTCCTGCACTTTTATTGCACATTTTTTCGGCTCTGCACTTTCTGGCTCTTTTTTCGTGTGGTCTCCATAGTAACCTGCGTTTCCAACACTTTGCACTCACATGGAAGTCGCACGGCGTGCCAGTGGGATGCGTTTTTTTTTCATTTTCTAATAAAAAATAGGACGCGCAGTGATTTGCG
The DNA here is from genome assembly GCA_035609135.1 of Eleutherodactylus coqui. Classification (NCBI taxonomy): domain Eukaryota; kingdom Metazoa; phylum Chordata; class Amphibia; order Anura; family Eleutherodactylidae; genus Eleutherodactylus; species Eleutherodactylus coqui. The sequence continues at coordinate 4,093,555 of CM069415.1, forward strand.
ATACCAACCGGAGAAACTTAGACCGTTCTTGCTCTTGCGAGCTGCATGCTTTCCCATCACTGCGCTTGTAAGACCCGCGTGAACATCGCATGTGTTTTCAATGGTAAAAAATTTTAAAAACCGCCTTGCGCTCGCATGAAACGCACGTCCACATGCAAATGCAGGACAATTGTTTTGCTCCCATGGGGAAGAATGGGGGATTCTTAAACAGGAACGCCCAAGAAAAGGACAAATGACGATGTTTAGATATTGGTGCGTGCGAAAAACCGTTCATGTAAATTAACCCATTGAAATCCGTGGCTTATATTCCTGAGCTCCGCCCACACTGCAGGGAATACTGTTCTTGTCCATGATTGGTTCGCTCGTGTGCGTTCCTTTCTGTTCATCTCAGAATCGGGCAGAATTTGCGCCCGAAAATCCCCCATGTGAGTCCAGCCAGAGGCAATGGCTTCTTACATCTGCTACTGATGAGCCAAAGGCACCAGTGTGGGCGCAGGGCTGCGCCAAAGGCGGGACTTAGTGGCTTGTTACATTGTAGCAGCTGCCCTCAATAACAAATGATACAGAAGGAGATGTGGGCAATATATCGCTAAGTCCAGCCCACAGTTTAGGAAGTGCGCTTGGACCATCCGCTATACGCTGGGCATCAGACTGATAGTAATCTCATAGCGCCAACACGTTCGCCTTCATCTCTCCCCTCCAGTTGGATCCCTCATTAACCCCGGAATGTGTGACACGTTACTGAGCGGTGGGCTCGCGGCTGGCAGATGTGACGGACACCAGTCACGCTAAATCTGTAACATATGATGACACTGCTGACCCCCCAATCCCTTGAACTTTCCTCAGAGTTGACTTCATTGACTCCATGTGCGGTGGACGCGGCTCATCAAATCCCCAAAACAGCATAATCCCATTAAAAGTTATTAAAGTGACAATCAGATCCGTCTTCTCGGCTTCTGAATCATTATTAGGTTATTATGGAGCGGGCGGCGGGCGTGTCACTGGGTCAACCACCAGGATCTGCGTAGCATCGGTCATGGGGACACATGACAAGGGGGCACCAGCTTTACATCATACACCACCCTCATGAATCCTTAAAGGGGAACTCCATGTAATCTCTTCTGTCACCCGAGTCTGGATTTACCAGATCCACAATCTTATCTACCAATGATACGGCTGCATCTTCCTGGATGACAACAGATCTATGGTGACCGCTACAGGAACAGGAATGGAAGGCTGTCATAGCCGCACACCATTGCATCACTCAATGTGTCAGCCTGATCACAGGGCTGCAGTCCAGCTAGTGTATGGATGGGAGCGGGTAGATTGGGGATCAGTGCCGGCCTTAGGTTACATGGCACCCTGTGCGGAAACCGCAGCAGCTGAGGGAATGAATACCACACAAGAACCAGTACAGCATAAACACAGCATGAGAAGCAACCTCAGTACAGAAATACAGCACCAGAACCAAGCTCAGTACAGAAATACAGCACCAGAACCAAGCTCAGTACAGAAATACAGCACCAGAACCAAGCTGATAACATGAATACAGTAACAGAACTAAGCGATTGTGTTGTGGGGCACCAATGGGCAGAGAGCGACACCTCAGAACATCAGAGGGGAGCAGACAGAGCCAGGAGGAAGAGGATTCATGTAGCTGCACAGAGGAAGATCATCTGGCTAGGCAGAGCTAAGTGTGAGATTCCCCACCGAGCGTGAAGGGGGTGTCTGTGTGACTTTGGACAGAACTTGGCTCCGTACTGCATGGTAGGTGAATAATTATAATTAAACGCTACCTGCGACCGTCTCCAGCTCTGTTTATTAAAGCGGTAGTTCTCCATGATCTATAGAAAGTCCTGCTGACGGCTGATCGAGCGGGGAGGGAGGAGCTATAGCTGTACAGCGCCATATAACACATATAACGCATCACTAATGATGACATCATCGATAATGACACTAAATACCTCTGGGGACAAGAAGCCCCAACCTGCGGGATGAAACCGGTATCCGAGGCTTCGACTATCCCAGCAGATACACCCAACATGTCCATAAGTGTCCATTCTTCCCACAGAGAACAAGTGAGCGCCCTCTGCCTCTGTCGGGCGGTAAACATTGGCGCACCTTTTATTAAGGATAGGAAAATGTGGAAGACGGAGCTTTTCTATATTATGAAACCCACTGCGCCATATATGAGATTTCCTAGTAAGGTAGGTACTGGCGTCACGTACCCTGCATGGTTCCATAGTGGCAGACGGCGGGGAATACTCTGCCGGGGTGTGAACAGAAGGGAGTGAATAAAGAGAGAGGCGGGAGCTCCTGCTGCGGCGGCGGCGCAGGAAAGATGGAAAATACAAACGAAATACTCAGAGGTGCTGCCGGTCCACCAACGCCGAACCGCTAGTAACGGAGCGCGATAATTAGATTGAAAGGAGTTGTGAAGATTTGTGGACATGGAGGCGCAAATCCCATGAAATGTATTCAAGTAGGTCGTTTTAGGGTGAATGCACACTGGCGGATTTGAATTTTGGAATCCGGAGCGGGCGACCGCCTCCAGATTCCACCGCAAATACCGCTCTTAGCACGCAATGCCAAAACGATTCTTCATGCACACGAGCGGAAACTAATTGCGCTTTCCGCTCGCAGATGAAAAATCTCAGCATGTTCCATTGTTCTGCGGATTCCGCACGGAGAGCTTCCATTGAAGTCAATGGAAGCCGTCCGACTCACGGCCCTTACGCAATTGACATTGTGGACGGGCCGCGGGAGAAGCAGGAGCTTTAAAAGAAATCTGTACGGCACATGTCCAACGGCGAGCCGTGCGGACCATTCGCAGTACAGAAAAGAAGAAAATATAGGTACGCACGGATACCGGCTGGGCACAGGGTCGGATCCCGCTGCGGGCTCTTGCATCCGTGTGCATGCGGCCTTAGTCAGTTCTTTTTTATTAAGGGTGCCTTCCCACTACCGTTACGTTTTCACAGCGAAATTCGCAGCGTTTTTTTTCTCCAGGTGTCTATGGGACTTGTTAATGTTAAAATCGCAACGCGGCAAAATCGCAATTTACAACGAAATCGCGATTTTGCCGCGTTGCGATTTTAACATTACAAGTCCCATAGAGCCCGGAGAAAAAAAACGCTGCGAATTTCACTGTGAAAAAGACCTGTAGTGATTGGGCACCCCAAGGGTTAAACAACAGCCAATATTTAAGGCATTCGGGGACGCGGCCCCTTCCTCGGAAATGACTGTAATGGGTGCGGGATATTGGCAGAGGCATCTATCCTCACTACCATTCTGGAGAAGGAGGTGTGAAGGGAGCCCTAATGGTGGACTCCATGCTAACACTTCAGTGGCCAAATGGAGGCGCAGTCCCACTCAGTCACCCCCTCTGCTCTTTTGATGTGGCCCTGGTGTCAGGAGGGGGCTGTCAAGCTGCACTTGTTGTGAGGAGGTGTGAGCTTTGCCAGACCTCAGGAGATAATCCGATGAGCCTTCTGTCTGCAGGTCCCTTCTGGCATCCCTCATATGAGGACTTCATGCTGAGGTCCCCACCAGGGACACTTTCCCATCAGCCCCTCTGGAGTTTGTAATACTTTACATCCTGCGCTGGGAAGTGTGATGTGAAAAAAAGAGGAAGTAACTGGAAGGAACTCGTCCAAGGAGGATCTGGTAGCCAAGTGTTCCTTCTGTCAGTTGATAAGGAGAGCTGCGCATCGGGTTTTCGGTGCTGCCAGTCAGCGACTGCACAATCTTTAAGAGTGACCAGTGTGAACGTTAGGAAATATAGTCAGAACAGACTGGTGAATTGGCGCGGCGCCTTAGATGAGTGGCACGCCCAAGAGATGATGGGGAATGTTATTCTATAAAGACCAGCTAATAAAACCTTATGCGTTGCGAGGCAATAATGGCCTCTTCATCAGTAGTGCTGAGACACACTGTGCATACTTTACATATACAATGGTAACACCGAAACACAAAATGCTGAGGGGGCACATAGAGAGATCAGGGAAATGAGGAATAAAAGAAATAATCTGTTTTTTGTTGTTTATTGTTTCTTTTATTCTTCATTTTCCTGATCTTTTTAACTATGTGCCCCCTCACCATTTTGTGACTAGTGATGCACCGGCTTTGGTCTGTGCATGCGCAGCTGTGCAACAGCCAGCGCAGAGCAGAGCGAGACGCCGGGAGGAGGTGAGCGCCGGTCACTGCTGGGGCAGGGCTCACATCCCACTGAGAGAATTCTCGCAGCGGGATCCGACCCGACCGTCTGCAGAAGGCCTTAGTTGGAATTACAGAACTATTGGGTACTCGCACTTGCTGTCCTTCCCACTGCACTGACTCTCAACTTAAACTTCTTTTCTTCTTACACTCCAACTCCTTCTCTCTCCCTTCCCAACCAGTCTACTCTTCAGTGTGCCCCCCAAAGGAACCCAAACTCCTCCTATTCGCCTACACTCCACTAAACCGTGCGAATCATGCTTGAAAGCTAGGACGTACCTTGCAATAAGCAAAGCGTGCTTGACCAACATTAAATTAGCGTTTTAAAGTGACATGAACATTTACATTCATTACATAGGAGCCTTCTTCTGGGGTGTACAATCCTGTACACTGCAATGGGGCCACAGAGAAGTCACTATGACTTTGTGGGGCCACAAATGGAACATAATCAATTTCTAGCATTACAGAAAAGGCATTATTACTTAGTGAGACCACATAGAGGGCACTATCTACTTGTAAGGCCATATAGGGGGCACTATTAGAGAAAATACATGAATACAGACATCACCTTTAATCACTCTTGCTGGAGGTAACTGCACTGCAATCACTATCCCTGTGTACAGCTGGTATCTCATATGGTATGATAGAGCTAAGCCGCTGTATCTAAGCCATGCTATGAACTCACTTTACCCTGTCTGTGATATAGATATCATTTTGTTTTCTAATTTTTGTCATGGGGCGGTTGGGAATAATTCACTATGGGGCCCCAAAAGCTCCCTGAACCCCCCTGCTGTGTATGTGATGTAGTAGATGTTCCCTGCAGTCTTGTGTAACACCACAGATAACACACGATGATATCACAGTGACCTCTGCCTTATGACATACTCAGCTCTGCTACATCTGCACTTTATCACTGACCCTGGTTTGCAGGGAGGTGACGGCACGTTTGGCTCCACTTTCCGATCTATCACAATGATGGTTAATGAGGAGCTTTGGCTGTAAGTACAATCAGTAAGTACAAGTCATAAAATGCGTTCGTCTGGGCGCTGCCATGAGGCGCTTCGGGAATGTTTACTCCACTGAAGACTCCAATCTGCACTTCAAATATACAAGACGGACGCTTCGCGCAAAACTCAACGCTTATGAGATGAGCTTTTATCTGTTGCTGAAGGATCAGGACTAACAGAGGATTCCCAACATCAACACTTGTCAGGCTGAGACACGACAGGTGCCCCCCCATCACACAACAGAGCGCGGCGATCGCCTGACCCTCGTCTCATTTAAAGGGGATTCATCGGCTATGAAACAGGAAGCCCGGAGGATCTGCGACTTTTATAAGGGGGAGAAGAAAAATAGAAAAACGCCACAACATCATAAATACAAACTCATATTGAAATGGGAATCCCGTAAAACTACAAATAGTTCGTCTGAGAGGACGTGGCCCTTTAAGTATTAAAGGGACAGTGATGGCATTACACGATCTGCTGGAGGTGATCTGTATGTGATACATTGTGACATTTCTTTTTCCATCTCATTACATTGATTCAAGTGTCAGAATCTCCGGACTGTGATTGGTTTATTTACATGGAGGATGATGTCTGCCTCATCATCATCATCATCATCATCATCATTCTACAACACCATGTCATTCATCGGATTGCAAGCTCTGAGGTTAGAGTGAAGCTGAACCCCTTTCCAATGGAGGAAATTACGAAGCAGTGGAGGGGGAGTTCAGGTTCTCATAGTGGAGATCCAACAGGTATGGAGAACCTTACAAGCAATGCCTCCTGGGGAAAGGATGTGAATCATCTCTGCTCTCAAAGGAAGAAACCTGTCTCTCTAGCTCCACCTATAGGTGGCGTATCCTGGGGGTGAATGACTAATCTAAGAGCCTCAAAACATTGCTAGAGAGGTCAACCTAACCAGACACCACCTGTAGACAGCTGTCCCCTCGTCGGTACAGGGCAGGATACTGGTTGGCTGGATGAGATGCTGCTGTAACCATCAGGAATTCTCCTGCTGGATCGTCATGTTCCACCTTCTGACCTGTCGTTGAAGTGGTTGCTATAGAACTGTTTCCACAGCTGATCCTTTTGTGGGTCAACTGACCTCATTGCTCAGCCATCCTCGTTTAGGGAGGAGTTGTCATTCGTAGTCTCCCTTTTAGTATCCCTGGCTTCTGCGATGTGGTTGCTGGTTATAGGAGTAACAATGTGTGCTTAATGGTTGCTTAATGTGTGCTTTGGTTGTCTAGTTCAGTCGTGTTTCCTAGTCTCTGATTTTCTCTGTTCATTCTCTGTTTGTATCTACCTAGCCTGGGTTCATTGGTCAGCTTACGTATATGGTTTCTTGTTTGGGTTGTAGTGCCCTCTTGTTCTTACAGACAGTAATTCAGTAGGGATAATATAGGGCTGCTTAGGGACAGTGGTTTCTGGTGTTAGGGTGAGTGTCAGGAAGATGAGTGAAAGATGTAGGGAGAGCTAGCATTAGGAACGGGATTCCTCTGGTTATTTCTGTTCCATACCATCTGCTCTTGTCTCCACTAGTGATTTCATTATCTTCCTCCTCATCATGCGGTTACTTTCACCCTCTGCCCCGTCATCTAACGGTGAGTAGTTTTGTATTAGTGTCCATACCATGCTGATACATATCATACCATACCATGCTGATACATATCATACCATACCATGCTGATACATATCATACCATACCATGCTGATACATATCATACCATACCATGCTGATACATATCATACCATACCACGCTGGTACACGCTTCTTGTCTGTTATGCTTCAGACTGTCCGGTTGTTTCATAAATCCTGCTGCCGTATAGAAACCGCCAACAACCAGCTTGGTGGGGGGTAATAAGTAATAATTACCTGAAAGCGCTGCGGAATAAGTTGGTGCTATACAAATACCAAGACAGTCACTGCTAGCTCCGCCCACTGGACTGTTCAGCTCAGAATGAGCAGAGATATAAATGAATATAATACAAGTTCGCTGAATCTTCCCCCTAAATTTCAGTTGTGGTCCAGCTGACAGACTCTATTTAAAGTCTATGGGTGCTTTAGAATAAACAGTGCACATTCATTAATATTCATTTTCTTTTTGGGAACCCTGCTTTCTGTGGTTGGGACAAAGCGGACATCACATGGGTCGTCTTCTGGGATTTTTTTTAAAAGTTCGGTCCAGTAGAGCAAAATGTGATTGTTCCCAGCAAGAGAAACCAAGTAATCTTGTAGATATGAGACCTTCTGATGGCTTTTGATGTTATAGCGAGCTTTCCAGCCTCTCAGGGTTCTTCCTCAGGCTTAATTAAATAGATCTGAAGAGGCATGAATATATATATACACACACACACACTTATGACAAGGCACAGACATGGTGGGATTAAAATAAAACTGTATTTTTGTATAGCGCCAACTTATTCCGCAGCGCTTACAGGTAATTATTATTTATTACCCCCCACCAAGCTGAGTTCTCATTTTACCAACCTCGGAAGGCTGAGTCAATCTTGAGCCGGCTACCTGAATCATGTGGGGATTGAACTTGCAACCTTCAGGTCGTATGCAAGAGCTTACACTCTGCGGCACATGAGTCTCTTTGATTGAAAGAATACTGCAACGGAAATACAAACATAGATGTGAAGATTTTATGGTCCCTGAATTAGTGTTAGGGGGTCACCAGGCCAGCACTGTTATCTGGGCTATAGATTTCTCATACTTCCCAGTCACACATGAATCCTCGTGAAGAATTTAGGCCTCTGTTGAAAGAGTCAAAAGTTGTTATAAGTTTGTACTCCCAAATTCTTCTATGGCTTTATGATTTGAAATTGCCTTTAAGTATAATAACTTGCATGTGTTCCATGTCGTGTCCATGACTAGAACAATGCTCGGCCGCAGGGAATTTTGTCTTCCTCTGTTTAATCATGTGGCAATGAGATCTCATGTTTTTGCCCTGTTTCTCCAACATAAAGGCCCCAACAGGACATTTACTGCCCCGGATCAGGTACACAACATCAGAGGTGGAACATGTGAATGCCCCCGGGATCTTAAAGTCCTGTTGTTTGTTGGGGATTTGTATCCTGCCCACGGTCCGTACATGTCAGCAGGTCTTACAGCTCCTTACATTACAGGGATCTTATAGTCCTGCTGTGTGCTGGGGTTATGTATCCTGTCTGCGGTCCGTACATGTCAGCAGGTCTTACAGCTCCTTACATTACAGGGATCTTATAGTCCTGTTGTGTGTTGGGGATCCGTATCCTGTCCGCGGTCCGTACATGTCAGCAGGTCTTACAGCTCCTTACATTACAGGGATCTTATAGTCCTGCTGTGTGTTGGGGTTATGTATCCTGTCTGCGGTCCGTACATGTCAGCAGGTCTTACAGCTCCTTACATTACAGGGATCTTATAGTCCTGTTGTGTGTTGGGGTTATGTATCCTGTCTGCGGTCCGTACATGTCAGCAGGTCTTACAGCTCCTTACATTACAGGGATCTTATAGTCCTGTTGTGTGTTGGGGTTATGTATCCTGTCTGCAGTCCATACATGTCAGCAGGTCTTACAGCTCCTTACATTACAGGGATCTTATAGTCCTGCTGTGTGTTGGGGTTATGTATCCTGTCTGCGGTCCGTACATGTCAGCAGGTCTTACAGCTCCTTACATTACAGGGATCTTATAGTCCTGCTGTTTGTTGGGGATCCGTATCCTGTCCGCGGTCCGTACATGTCAGCAGGTCTTACAGCGCATTACATTACAGGGATCTTATAGTCCTGCTGTGTGTTGGGGTTATGTATCCTGTCTGCGGTCCGTACATGTCAGCAGGTCTTACAGCTCCTTACATTACAGGGATCTTATAGTCCTGCTGTGTGTTTGGGTTATGTATCCTGTCCGCGGTCCGTACATGTCAGCAGGTCTTACAGCTCCTTACATTACAGTGATCGTATAGTCCTGCTGTGTGTTGGGGATCTGTATTCTGTCTGCGGTCCGTACATGTCAGCAGGTCTTACAGCTCCTTACATTACAGGGATCTTATAGTCCTGCTGTATGTTGGGGTTATGTATCCTGTCTGCAGTCCGTACATGTCAGCAGGTCTTACAGCTCCTTACATTACAGGGATCTTATAGTCCTGCTGTCTGTTGGGGATCTGTATCCTGTCCGCGGTCCGTACATGTCAGCAGGTCTTACAGCTCCTTACATTACAGGGATCTTATAGTCCTGCTGTGTGTTGGGGATCTGTATCCTGTCTGCGGTCCGTACATGTCAGCAGGTCTTACAGCTCCTTACCTTACAGGGATAAGTTCCTTTTTGTGTGTTGGAAGACAATGCACTCCTGATTATAAGGTTCCTCAGACTTGGAGACTGCCTGTAACATAGGAGGGGAGGGTCTGGAAATATGGTGGTCAGACAGTCATCCTTGTGTAGGTATGATGGAGTTTCTTTGGGGTTTTCCTTAGTAGCTCTAGCTGTGAGTTGTAGGTCACTACTAGAGATTGTTTCCTTCCTTCTCTGTGTATTAGAGCAGTTAATTCCTGGGTATCCTAGTGGCTCTGGTGATTCTTGGATATCCCGATGGCTCTGGTGATTTCTGGGTATCCTGGTGGCTTTGGTGATTTTTAGGTATCCTGGTGGCTCTGGTGATTTCTGGGTATCCTGGCGGCTCTGGTGATTTTGGGGTATCCTGGTGGCTCTGGTGATTCCTGGGTATCCTGGTGGCTCTGGTGATTTCTGGGTTTCCCAGTGGCTCTGGTGATTCTTGGATATCCTGGTGGCTTTGTTGATTTTTAGGTATCCTGGTGGCTCTGGTGATTCCTGGGTATCCGGGTGGATCTGGTGATTCCTGGGTACCCTGGTGGCTCTGGTGATTTCTGGGTATCCTGGTGGCTCTGGTGATTTCTGGGTATCCTGGTGGCTGTGGTTATTCCTGGGTATCCTGGTGGCTCTGGTGATTTCTGGGTATCCTGGTGGCTCTGGTGATTTCTGGGTATCCTGGTGGCTCTGGTGATTTCTGGGTATCCGGGTGGCTCTGGTGATTTCTGGGTATCCTTGTGGCTCTGGTGATTTCTGGGCATCCTGGTGGCTCTCGTGATTTCTGGGTATCCGGGTGGCTCTGGTGATTCCTGGGTACCCTGGTGGCTCTGGTGATTTCTGGGTATCCTGGTGGCTCTGGTGATTTCTGGGTATCCTGGTGGCTGTGGTGATTCCTGGGTATCATGGGGGCTCTGGTGATTCCTGGGTATCCTGGTGGCTCTGGTGATTTCTGGGTATCCCGGTGGCTCTGGTGATTTCTGGGTATCCTGGTGACTGTGGTGATTCTTGAGTATCCTAATGGCTCTGGTGATTTCTGGGCATGCTGGTGGCTCTTGAGATTTCTGGGTATCCTGGTGGCTCTGGCGATTTCTGGGTCTCCTGGTGGCTCTGGTGATTCCTGGGTATCCTGGTGGCTCTGGTGATTCTTGGGCATCCTGGTGGCTCTGGTGATTTTTGGGCATCCTGGTGGCTTTGGTGATTTCTGGGTATCCTGGTGGCTCTGGTGATTTCTGGTATCCTGGTGGCTCTGGTAATTTCTGGGTAGCCTGGTGACTGTGGTGATTCTTGAGTATCCTAATGGCTCTGGTGATTTCTGGGCATGCTGGTGGCTCTTGAGATTTCTGGGTATCCTGGTGGCTCTGGCGATTTCTGGGTCTCCTGGTGGCTCTGGTGATTTCTGGGTATCCTGGTGGCTCTGGTGATTCCTGGGTATCCTGGTGGCTCTGGTGATTCCTGGGTATCCTGGTGGCTCTGGTGATTCTTGGGCATCCTGGTGGCTCTGGTGATTTTTGGGCATCCTGGTGGCTTTGGTGATTTCTGGGTATCCTGGTGGCTCTGGTGATTTCTGGTATCCTGGTGGCTCTGGTAATTTCTGGGTAGCCTGGTGACTATGGTGATTCTTGAGTATCCTAATGGCTCTGGTGATTTCTGGGCATGCTGGTGGCTCTGGTGATTTCTGGGTATCCTGGTGGCTCTGGTGATTTCTGGGTATCCTGGTGGCTCTGGTGATTTCTGGGTATCCTGGTGGCTCTGGTGATTTCTGGGTATCCTGGTGGCTCTGGTGATTCCTGGGTATCCTGGTGGCTCTGGTGATTCCTGGGTATCCTGGTGGCTCTGGTGATTCCTGGGTATCCTGGTGGCTCTGGTGATTTCTGGGTATCCTGGTGGCTGTGGTGATTCCTGGGTATCCTGGGGGCTCTGGTGATTTCTGGGTATCCGGGTGGCTCTGGTGATTTCTGGGTATCCTTGTGGCTCTGGTGATTTCTGGGCATCCTGGTGGCTCTGGTGATTTCTGGGTATCCGGGTGGCTCTGGTGATTTCTGGGTATCCTGGTGGCTCTGGTGATTTCTGGGTATCCGGGTGGCTCTGGTGATTTCTGGGTATCCTTGTGGCTCTGGTGATTTCTGGGCATCCTGGTGGCTCTGGTGATTTCTGGGTATCCGGGTGGCTCTGGTGATTTCTGGGTATCCTGGTGGCTCTGGTGATTCCTGGGTATCCTGGTGGCTCTGGTGATTCCTGGGTATCCTGGTGACTGTGGTGATTCTTGAGTATCCTAATGCTCTGGTGATTTCTGGGCATGCTGGTGGCTCTGGTGATTCCTGGGTATCCAGGTGGCTCTGGTGATTCCTGGGTATCCTGGTGGCTCTGGTGATTTCTGGGTATCCTTGTGGCTCTGGTGATTTCTGGGTATCCTGGTGGCTGTGGTGATTCCTGGGTATCCTGGGGGCTCTGGTGATTCCTGGGTATCCTGGGGGCTCTGGTGATTTCTGGGTATCCGGGTGGCTCTGGTGATTTCTGGGTATCCGGGTGGCTCTGGTGATTTCTGGGTATCCTTGTGGCTCTGGTGATTTCTGGGCATCCTGGTGGCTCTCGTGATTTCTGGGTATCCGGGTGGCTCTGGTGATTCCTGGGTACCCTGGTGGCTCTGGTGATTTCTGCGTATCCTGTTGGCTCTGGTGATTTCTGGGTATCCTGGTGGCTGTGGTGATTCCTGGGTAACATGGGGGCTCTGGTGATTCCTGGGTATCCTGGTGGCTCTGGTGATTTCTGGGTATCCCGGTGGCTCTGGTGATTTCTGGGTATCCTGGTGACTGTGGTGATTCTTGAGTATCCTAATGGCTCTGGTGATTTCTGGGCATGCTGGTGGCTCTTGAGATTTCTGGGTATCCTGGTGGCTCTGGCGATTTCTGGGTCTCCTGGTGGCTCTGGTGATTTCTGGGTATCCTGGTGGCTCTGGTGATTCCTGGGTATCCTGGTGGCTCTGGTGATTCTTGGGCATCCTGGTGGCTCTGGTGATTCTTGGGCATCCTGGTGGCTCTGGTGATTTTTGGGCATCCTGGTGGCTTTGGTGATTTCTGGGTATCCTGGTGGCTCTGGTGATTTCTGGTATCCTGGTGGCTCTGGTAATTTCTGGGTAGCCTGGTGACTGTGGTGATTCTTGAGTATCCTAATGGCTCTGGTGATTTCTGGGCATGCTGGTGGCTCTTGAGATTTCTGGGTATCCTGGTGGCTCTGGCGATTTCTGGGTATCCTGGTGGCTCTGGCGATTTCTGGGTCTCCTGGTGGCTCTGGCGATTTCTGGGTATCCTGGTGGCTCTGGTGATTCCTGGGTATCCTGGTGGCTCTGGTGATTCCTGGGTATCCTGGTGGCTCTGGTGATTCTTGGGCATCCTGGTGGCTCTGGTGATTTTTGGGCATCCTGGTGGCTTTGGTGATTTCTGGGTATCCTGGTGGCTCTGGTGATTTCTGGTATCCTGGTGGCTCTGGTAATTTCTGGGTAGCCTGGTGACTGTGGTGATTCTTGAGTATCCTAATGGCTCTGGTGATTTCTGGGCATGCTGGTGGCTCTGGTGATTTCTGGGTATCCTGGTGGCTCTGGTGATTTCTGGGTATCCTGGTGGCTCTGGTGATTTCTGGGTATCCTGGTGGCTCTGGTGATTCCTGGGTATCCTGGTGGCTCTGGTGATTCCTGGGTATCCTGGTGGCTCTGGTGATTTCTGGGTATCCTTGTGGCTCTGGTGATTTCTGGGTATCCTGGTGGCTGTGGTGATTCCTGGGTATCCTGGGGGCTCTGGTGATTTCTGGGTATCCGGGTGGCTCTGGTGATTTCTGGGTATCCTTGTGGCTCTGGTGATTTCTGGGCATCCTGGTGGCTCTGGTGATTTCTGGGTATCCGGGTGGCTCTGGTGATTTCTGGGTATCCTGGTGGCTCTGGTGATTCCTGGGTATCCTGGTGGCTCTGGTGATTCCTGGGTATCCTGGTGACTGTGGTGATTCTTGAGTATCCTAATGGCTCTGGTGATTTCTGGGCATGCTGGTGGCTCTGGTGATTCCTGGGTATCTAGGTGGCTCTGGTGATTCCTGGGTATCCTGGTGGCTCTGGTGATTTCTGGGTATCCTTGTGGCTCTGGTGATTTCTGGGTATCCTGGGGGCTCTGGTGATTCCTGGGTATCCTGGTGGCTCTGGTGATTCCTGGGTATCCTGGTGGCTCTGGTGATTCTTGGGCATCCTGGTGGCTCTGGTGATTTTTGGGCATCCTGGTGGCTTTGGTGATTTCTGGGTATCCTGGTGGCTCTGGTGATTTCTGGTATCCTGGTGGCTCTGGTAATTTCTGGGTAGCCTGGTGACTGTGGTGATTCTTGAGTATCCTAATGGCTCTGGTGATTTCTGGGCATGCTGGTGGCTCTGGTGATTTCTGGGTATCCTGGTGGCTCTGGTGATTTCTGGGTATCCTGGTGGCTCTGGTGATTTCTGGGTATCCTGGTGGCTCTGGTGATTCCTGGGTATCCTGGTGGCTCTGGTGATTCCTGGGTATCCTGGTGGCTCTGGTGATTTCTGGGTATCCTTGTGGCTCTGGTGATTTCTGGGTATCCTGGTGGCTGTGGTGATTCCTGGGTATCCTGGGGGCTCTGGTGATTTCTGGGTATCCGGGTGGCTCTGGTGATTTCTGGGTATCCTTGTGGCTCTGGTGATTTCTGGGCATCCTGGTGGCTCTGGTGATTTCTGGGTATCCGGGTGGCTCTGGTGATTTCTGGGTATCCTGGTGGCTCTGGTGATTCCTGGGTATCCTGGTGGCTCTGGTGATTCCTGGGTATCCTGGTGACTGTGGTGATTCTTGAGTATCCTAATGGCTCTGGTGATTTCTGGGCATGCTGGTGGCTCTGGTGATTCGTGGGTATCTAGGTGGCTCTGGTGATTCCTGGGTATCCGGGTGGCTCTGGTGATTTCTGGGTATCCTTGTGGCTCTGGTGATTTCTGGGTATCCTGGGGGCTCTGGTGATTCCTGGGTATCCTGGGGGCTCTGGTGATTCCTGGGTATCCTGGGGGCTCTGGTGATTTCTGGGTATCCTGGTGGCTCTGGTGATTTCTGGGTATCCGGGTGGCTCTGGTGATTTCTGGGTATCCGGGTGGCTCTGGTGATTTCTGGGCATCCTGGTGGCTCTGATGATTTCTGGGTATCCGGGTGGCTCTGGTGATTCCTGGGTACCCTGGTGGCTCTGGTGATTTCTGGGTATCCTTGTGGCTCTGGTGATTTCTGGGTATCCTGGTGGCTGTGGTGATTCCTGGCTATCCTGGTGGCTCTGGTGATTTCTGGGTATCCTGGTGGCTCTGGTGATTTCTGGGTATCCTGGTGACTGTGGTGATTCTTGAGTATCCTAATAGCTCTGGTGATTTCTGGGCATGCTGGTGGCTCTGGTGATTTCTGAGTATCCTGGTGGCTCTGGCGATTTCTGGGTCTCCTGGTGGCTCTGGTGATTTCTGGGTCTCCTGGTGGCTCTGGTGATTTCTGGGTATCCTGGTGGTTCTGGTGATTCCTGGGTATCCTGGTGGCTCTGGTGATTCCTGGGTATCCTGGTGGCTCTGGTGATTCTTGGGCATCCTGTTGGCTCTGGTAATTTTTGGGCATCCTGGTGGCTTTGGTGATTTCTGGGTATTCTGGTGGCTCTGGTGATTTCTGGTATCCTGGTGGCTCTGGTGATTTCTGGGTATCCTGGTGGCTCTGGTGATTTCTGGGTATCCTGGTGGTTCTGGTGATTTCTGGGTATCCTGGTGGCTCTGGTGATTTCTGGGTATCCTGGTGGTTCTGGTGATTTCTGGGTATCCTGGTGGCTCTGGTGATTTCTGGGTGTCCTGGTGGCTCTGGTGATTTCTGGGTATCCTGGTGGTTCTGGCGATTTCTGGGTATCATGGTGGCTCTGGTGATTTCTGGGTCTCCTCGTGGCTCTGGTGATTTCTGGGTCTCCTCGTGGCTCTGGTGATTTCTGGGTATCCTGTTGGTTTTGGAGATTTCTGGGTATCCTGGTGGCTCTGGTGATTTCTGGTTATCCTGGTGGCTCTGGTAATTTCTGGGTATCCTTGTGGCTCTGGTGATTCCCGGGTATCCTGGTGGCTCTGGTGATTCCTGGGTATCCTGGTGGCTCTGGTCATTTGGTCATCAATTGAGGTGGGATGGTAGCCCTGGTGTATAAATGTTCTTTTAGATGGTATAGATGTTCCTCTCTGTCTGTTGGATTGAAGCAGATCTGGTTGTATCTGATGGCCGGCTGTAGATGATTGACTTTTTGATGTGCTTAGGAAGAGAACTGTCCCATCTGAGGTCTGTGGGCCAATCAGTCGGTTTCCGGTACAGGGATGTCTGTATTGAGTTATTTGAAATTTTTATTGTGGTGTTCAAAAAGTTGATTTCTGTGTCCGAGTAGCTTAATGTCAGCTTTATGGGGGATGGATGCATTGAATCTCTCATGGAATTTTATTAGTTCTTGTTTGGTGTGGGTGCAGATAATCATGATGTCATCAATGTAATGGAAGTCGGCCAATGGTTTGTTGGAGGCCAGTAAGTCCCTCTCCAGTTCTACCATGAAAGGGTTGGCATATTGTGGTGCAATTTTACTGCCCGGCGGTTCCGGTGAGTTGCAGGAATATCTCTTTGCCAAAGGAGAAATAATTGTGTGTGAGGGCGAACCTTGCGAGGTGTAACACAGATTTCTTAGGATGCCTGAAAACAGACAACACTTGGATGCAATATGGACGTAATAAAGCGCACATACACAGCAAAAATGCATCTAACGCGAACATGCGCACAATGAAAATGGCGCGTTTTTACAAATCAAAATTGCATACGCCTTAGGGTGCCATTAGAGGAGCGCCAGCGGCCCGCTGCTAGCAGTCGTGTTTTCTCTACAATTGCCGGATGGTACCTGGAAGCAGAGGTGCAGCCCGACAATTAGCGCTACAACACAAATATTAAGAGCAGCGTGATGGAGCTTTCAGACGTTACAGAAGAGGACGCACGATGCGCCCCAAGTCTACAGGCGAACCGCTGATCTTGATAACCTGCCTGCAGCTCTGCAGTGAGACCCGTGGATCGCAGCGTGGAATCCCACAGCTGCGGACTTGGCTGCGTCCTGCGACGTAATTCCGTCCCATGTGAAAGGGCCTAATGCAATTCAACAGCCAGCCTGCTTATTGATGGTTTCCAGCGCTATTGCAAATATTGTAGGTTCACACGGGGCGAAAATATCGACGACATCCATCTGGTGGAGTCGCTGGGGACGTTCCGCAGTATTTACGGTACGAGCCACGGGGAGGGGATTTAGAAAATATTCTGCACAGAAAATGCAACGAATCTGCATCTTTTTCGAACAACCCGCAGCGAGTCTGGAAATACGAGGGTTAAATCCGGCAGCACATCCGGAATGAAAAACGAGGTCAAATGCGCAATATTTAGGTGCAGATTACGCCACTGTGGATTTGGTGCAGTGAATATGCCACGTGTGAAGGTGCCCTTAAAGGGGTGTTGCTATCTTGGCTTTTCATGGCGGAGATCTCTGTTGGAAGAGGAGAGGCGCTGCAGCCGGCGTTCTCATTGAAGTGAATGGGTGTTACGGAAACAGTGCTGCACTGATGGGTATCCATCAGATGGAAATACCCCTTTAAGAGTAATGGCAGTCGGGTGGCAGTCAGTGGTCAGCAGTGCAGCCTTGCAGCGCTAGTGTCCCGCATTCATGGAGTTTGCATGTGATTGCCGCTTCTCTCTGGGTCGCTCCTGCAGTTCCCTGAGAGCTCCAGACCTGATAGAGTTAAAAGTTCTAAATTCTGCAGACAGGAAGAGCTGTTAATTCCTATTAAAATATTGCTTTAACTCTTTCCTTTCCAGAGTGCACAGCTTAATGGAAACGTTCACCCCCACAGGACAGGTGAAAAGTAATCAGTGGGACCACCACTAGCCACGAGAACAGGGGTCCCCAGTGTCCCCAAATGAATGGAGCTCCATCTATTTCTATGGGGCTGTGGCAAACATGCGCTGGGGTCCCAGCAGTTGGACCCCGACTGGTCAGATACTTATCCCTATCCTGCGAATATCTGCGGTGCAATCCCTTTAATAGATTCTCATATCTAGTCTGCATACAACTTTACCAAACCCTCAGCTGTGAGAAGTATCAGGTCCAACATCCCTTCACTGACAAAGAGATTGAGATCTTATAAAGAGTGAAGAACCAAAACACAAAGTCTGTCAGGAAGCGGCTAATTAACCATTATTTATGGGAGACTGTACTGGCCCTTTAAATAAAGTCTTCTTAAAGTGACAGTGCAGCAAATAATCCTGTCATTCATTCTGTGTAGTGACCCAGGTGTTAATGGAGCTCCTAGGAAAAGAAAATGAGTGCGGAGCGCAGCGGCCGCTGCTGGACCAGATGCTGCTGACTCAATGGAAAGGGTGGATGCTGGGAGTTCAGGAAGTCTGTAAAATCTCAGAAATCGGGATTTACTGACTGGGGGTTTGTAGCGGGCACAACATCACGTATAGAATGTCAGCCGCCAGTGCAGAGCCCCCCACCGCACTCTGCCAGCACCTGCTGCCCGCCCTCCTCTACACAAGACCCAAACTACACAGCTGAAAGTTCTGCAAACTCTGGAAAAGCTTTACAAAGGAGAAAGTCAGCACTGAGTCAGAGCGGGGAGCGATCCAAGGGGAGCGCAGCGCCAAACCTGCCATGTTCTGAAATTAGAACACTGACCCCATGAGGGTTAACTATGTAATCGCCAAGTGGAGAACTTACATTCTAGTTCTATTAAGACCTCACTAATCAACCAATCAGAAGCCAGTATTAAGGCTGGAGAAAATATTGCTGAATACTGAGCAACACGGGCTGTAATTCACTGCCAGCAGAATAGTGAGTGCAGCTCTGGGGTATAATACAGGATGTAACTCAGGGTCAGTACAGGATAAGTAATGTATGTACACAGTGACTCCACCAGCAGAACAGTGAGTGCAGCTCTGGAGTATAATACAGGATGTAACTCAGGGTCAGTACAGGATAAGTAATGTATGTATACAGTGACTCCACCAGCAGAATAGTGAGTGCAGCTCTGGGGTATAATACAGGATGTAACTCAGGAGCAGTACAGGATAAGTAATGTATGTACAGAGTGACTCCACCAGCAGAATAGTGAGTGCAGCTCTGGGGTATAATACAGGATGTAACTCAGGATCAGTACAGGATAAGTAATGTATGTACACAGTGACTCCACCAGCAGAATAGTGAGTGCAGCTCTGGGGTATAATACAGGATGTAACAGGGTCAGTACAGGAGAAGTAATGTATGTACACAGTGACTCCACCAGCAGCAGAATAGTGAGTGCAGCTCTGGAGTATAATACAGGATGTAACTCAGGAGCAGTACAGGATAAGTAATGTATGTACACAGTGACTCCACCAGCAGAACAGTGAGTGCAGCTCTGGAGTATAATGCAGTTCTACATTATGCACATTGTCAGCTGATCTCTGTCCTTTTCACAGGGAGGAATGGTCAGTTGAATGAACATTCAGACACCACTATTGGACTGTGTAAAGGCTTGGGTCAATCTCCCCCGGTATCCTGATAACACCCTCGCTTCCCCAGGTGTTTTATGATTGTGGAGAGCAGCGCTCCTGCCTAGATGAACGCCTAGAAGTACTGTGTGCCAGAACCGCCGCCTTGTGATGCATCAATGTCAATAATACTGGCGTCGGCGTGCAGCTGTCGGTGTATGATGGACCCAACATGACGATTGGCGAGTCACAAATAATTCTATCTGCAGAGCCTAAATATGCTAAATAATCCATAGAATGATGGGTATCCTAAGGGTTAACTAGCAGTAGAGTTACGGGACACCCCCAGTATCTGAAGTATGAACATATTTACAATTGGAATGGACCTAAACGCTGGCAGCCAAGTGACAGCAGCGCCTGGCAGACCTTTCTAGATTGTCGAGGTGCACTCAGTGGGTGTGACTGGCATGGTTCAGCACAGTGATTAGCCAAAAAATCTGCATCAAGACAGCCCCCCACCCCCAACCCTACAGACAGCCCCCCCAACTCTACAGACAGCTCCCCCCCAACCCTACAGACAGCCCCCCCAACTCTACAGACAGCCCCCCCCCAACCCTACAGACAGCCCCTCTAACCCTACAGACAGCCCCTCCAACCCTACAGACAGCCCCCCCAACTCTACAGACAGCTCCCCCTTACCCTACAGACAGCCCCTCCAACCCTACAGACAGCTCCCCCCAACTCTACAGACAGCTCCCCCCTGCTACAGACAGCTCCCCCCAACTCTACAGACAGCTCTCCGCAACTCTACAGACAGCCCCCCCAACCCTACAGACAGCTCCCCCCAACTCTACAGACAGCTCCCCCCAACTCTACAGACAGCCCCCCCACTCTACAGACAGCTCCCCCCAACCCTACAGACAGCTGCCCCCCAACCCTACAGACAGCTCTCCGCAACTTTACAGACAGCCCCACCCCACCCTACAGACAGCCCCCCCACTCTACAGACAGCCCCCCCAACCCTACAGACAGCCCCCCCACTCTACAGACAGCTCTCCCCAAACCTACAGACAGCTCTCCCCAAACCTACAGACAGCTCCCCCCCAGCTCTACAGACCCCCCACCCACCCCCAACACTACAAACAGTCGGCCCCGGACCAGAATCTGGGGACAGTCATGTAATGTGACGTCCCTGGCGTCCAAGCTCCAAATACCTGAGCTGACGAGCGAGCGTTGGCGGACTAGTGGGCAGTAGCGCCCAGGAATAATGGCAGAGGTGCAATGTGAAACCAAATATAAAACCTCTATTTCTGACCTCTTATGTGGCTGAGGATTATTGGCCCCTCAGATAGCAGGGCCCGGTGTGTCTGCTACCTCTGCCCCCCTGGATGCAGAGGCTACAATAGGGGTCACCATTACACTGGGGCCAATAAAGGGGATGCTATTACTACTAGGGCCACTATGGTGGTCAATATGACTACTGGGGCTACTAACAGGGATCACTATTAGGAATGGAGCCACTAGAAGGGTCACTATTACTACTAGGGCAACTAATGGAGGTCACTATTACTGGGGCCGCTATGGTGATCACTATTACTACTGGGGCCACTATAAGGGTCACTTTTACTACTGGGCCACTACGGGGGCTCACTATTATTACTGGGGCTATTACGAAGGTCCCTATTACTGTGAGGGGGTCAATGAAGTACGGAGGGTGCGGCGTCGCTACACTTGTCCCTCTTTTCCCAGTTCAAAAGTTGGTAGGTATGCAGAGGGAACCTGAGGCGACTGCTGAGCCGTCATGGAGGCAAGTCAGTAGATCTGAGCGGGGGGCATGCGGCCGCGCTGACGCCTGGGATAGGAGGGCATCAGCGCCGATTGGAAATCTGCAGAACTGCAAATCTTTTTCCTGGTCCCGTCATTCATGGAGATATCGGCTTCTAATGTCTCCCTTGTGGCATCGCAGAGGACCGAAGGTCGGGGTCCCCTCTGAGGGCTTATGAAGAGCGCATTCACACGGCTAATTGTCACGCATGATAACTGACTAATCGAAGTGCTGTCCGATATCGCATGGTGACGGACCGGTGGATCTAAGTCACTTAATACATGGGAGCGAACTGATGAAAATTGCCCATTATTTTCAATGGGAGTTTTAAAAGAAATCGCATTAAACGTGCGTCAAAGCTGCGACACACCGAACTCATGCAGCGCATTAACCCCTTCCACTCTTCCACTTAATGTGAGATGGGAAAATTTTGCAAAAACCTCGCACCTTATTTACACAGACCCGAGTTCACTTCCGCCACTGAGCGCGCTCGCACTCCGATGCGGTTAGTGCAGCTTCACGTAATGCCCATTGGTAGAGCTCCCGCGAAGGGTTAACCACGGACTGAGCCGGGCTGGTTGTCGGTCTCCCCTCGTCAGACACCCGGCGCTTGTCTCCGCTGCGATCTCTCCCCACCCACCACGCGCATTCCTGCCGATATTGGCCACTAAGTGGCTGTAATTTAAGAACGTGCGATCCCTTAATAAATATGCGCGGCTTTATCCAAATATGTGGAGGCCGAAGCCATTGGCTCTGAGACGCGGGATGAATGAGCCGCAGCAGCGGGGGCGGTGAGATGTGAGGGCGCAAATTAATTCCTAAACAAATCAACGTAATCTCTGCAGTCGATCACGGAGCCGTCACGTATCGCGCTGAACCCGGGATCTACGCGGCCGCTGCCTCCTCTAATAAGTCAGCACCGCCGCAGCTGCGGAGGGAGGACAAGTGCGACCCCCCCCCATAGGAGATGTCCACCCCCAAAACCAATCAGGAGCAGCTCGGACAACTACTGCGCTTCAGTTCTTCACCATTTTCAAGATCTCTGCTCTGTCAATGAATAGACTAAACGGACGCACAGAGCTACCGTAATACTCCTCACAGCTGAGCGTCACAATGTATCAGCAGCGCAGATCTCTCTGCAGTCCTGATACTTTGTTACAGTGTAGCAGAGCAGGTAACATGTATCCGTGTCTGCGACGATACAAACCCAGCCGCTGTGCGAGCAGAACATGTCCGGACAGGCTTGGCTCTCTTAGAGCGGCTTCAGACGAGCGTTTCTGCAAATCTGCTGGCGGTACTGCCACCTTTTGCGCTGTGAAGGTCGCAGTAGAAAAAATAGAGGACAGCAAACTTCAGGTGCCAAATAAAAAATGACATCCGCATGGATGCGTCTTCATTCCTTCACAGCCGTTTGAAAAGTAGCAGCGTTTCAACTGCATCACAGCAGTCGCCCATTCAGGTGCCCAAACCGCAATGCGTTGGGCGGGGGGAAACAGGTGAGCTCCACTAAACTGTTCTCCCTCTTCCCGCCCCCTCGCCGGCTCTCTGCAAGGGGAGGAAACAGGATGGTCGGGAGCCGCTCTCCACCCCTTGTCGTAGCAATCAATGGGAGCGGTCAGGATAGGGGCGGAGCTTAGCTCTACAACCCGTCCAGCCCCCTCCCATTGCAAACAGCCATCAAGGGGTGGAGAGGAGTAGGGAAGGGGTGGCAGTTTAGCAGTCATGCTGCTAAACTCCCCCCCCAGCTCCCTTCTCCAGCAGCTGTCATAGGCTCCCATAGGAGTCTATGCAGCCGCCAGCCGCGTAAAAGCACCTGGCCAAGATGGACTTGGCCAACCAGGGTCCTGCGGGAGCAACGAGCGATACGGAGCCAATCAGTCACATTGTGTGAATGTTAGGAGATCACAATCACCTGTGTGCATACCCCCTGATCCCACGGCCGATGGTCCCACCTGAGTGCTGTCTGCGGATTCTATGGACAGACATGGCTACTCACAGGAACACCTTTACACGCAGTCCGAAGGCCACCGTGAAAAACTCGCAGTCTGCGCTATTGTGGTCGTATTCAGAATCAGACATGCAATGTCCACTGTCCATGGGGAGCGGGTGGCACATGGATGTGTCCGTGCGCCGTCCGATGCGAGTAGCGCCTGAGAATTTCGGGTGCAACTTGCAGCTGGCCGCCTGAATACGGCCTAGATGACAGCAAGCAGAGATCTTGGGGAAGACCTGCGACAACTGGGGATGAATGACAGTAAAGTTGTGAGCCATTGCACTGATTGGAAATTCAATTGTATGAACTGGTGCAATATGGCGGTGCGGGCCGCAGTGGTGCGGGCCGCACTGATGCGGACGGCGCTATAGTGACCCGCAGTGTGTAAGTCGTCCTCGTTTCTCGCACGCGTCACAATTGTTTTACTTTGTTTCTATCTTGGTAGATACATTTTAATTTCTCGTCGCGCAGATCCTGACGGGGACCGCGCTCCGGGCAATTCTCCAGGACGCCACATTTCACGGCCGTATCGCCAACATTCTTCGCACTTATTTATTTACACACTTGGCCTCGTCCTCATTTTTTCACAAAATTCCCACAGTCATGGCCGTCACACTGCAGCAAATGGAATGTCAGCGACCAATCAGCGCCCGCCTGCCGTAATTCAGGGGAAGCCTGCAGACTGACCGCTGGCTCTGGACCTGGCCCCGCTTCCATGTTCAGCTCTTTCCCAAAGTGTTTCTGTCCCTTCCCTGTGCAGGTTGTGGACCGATGACGGAGAAGAAACTCTGATTCACTGCCATGGAAGGGTCTGACCCGGAAACATGATTGGCGCATCCGACCGTGTCCTGAATCTCCCAGAGATAACAGACAGATGGGTGAAGTGTTTGTTCATACCCTCAGTGACAGTCATCAGGTCAGCGGTCAGGATGAGACCAGGACATAAAGGCTTCGGCGCGATGACAGCTTCATGTGTCCATACGTCTGTACGCAGGGTGATGTATGGACTGGACACAGACGTGGCGACTATAGAAGACCCTGCAGAGCGTCTCCTCACACAGCGGGACGCCACGGTCCTGCGCTGCACTATTTGTATCTATTTATTGTCTGTTTTGCCTTTTAGTGAGTTGTTGGATACAATGTGGCAGAAGCTGCGCCCGCTGGGGCTCCAGTCCGCGGCCGTACCCGTCTCCGCGCAGCATTTTAGCTGAATACCGGCTCTACCCGCAGAGACCACATATGGCTGCGAATGAACTGTGCATGCCCATGTATCACACAGTCATGCACGGTGGGACTCTTTTTTGTTTTTTCAACTACCACTTTTGTTTCATAGCAGAGTTGGGTATGAAAACGTTGCCTATATGCAAAATTTTGCACATGGACCGCGTTGCATACGCAGCCCATTATAATGTATAGGTCTCACGCTACATGGTGCGCGGAGAAATAGAGCATGCTGCGATCTATTACTTGTGCGTATCAACACGCAGTGCGTATGTGCATGGATCAGTGAAAGTCCATTGACTTGTATTGACTCCATTCACCGTGTATAATGCGGCCGCGCATCACACGCCAATACGTGGTGAAAAATGCCAGAGAACATAATCCCAGGCCGGTCTCACACAGGCGATGCAGATTTCACATGCGGGAGCCTGCAGTGGAATCCGGCTCTGACCCCGGCCGGCGCCCCCGCGTACTTCACTTTCCGTATTGTGAATGACCGCGGACGCTCGCCATCGCTCACGCACAGTGCAGATTTAAAAAAACAATATTTGTCTTTCCTGCACTGTCTCAAATGACCGGATTTCAATTGTGGAATCCACGGACGTCACCTGCGTGGACGATCCACCGTATTCCACACACTGAAAAGATAGAACATTTGCACGTCCCCTCAGATAGCGATTGCGATTTCCACGAGCAAATTAAAAATCTCAGCATGTTTTATTTGTATACGGAATCCACACGGACGGCTTCATTGAAGTCAATAGACGCCATCCGACCCGCAGACCATCCGCAATTAACATTGTGTATGACCCGCGGGTGCCCATATCATCGCCTGGCGATGGTGCGGGAAAGACAAGCATTAAAAAAAATCTGTACTGTGCAGATAGAGCAGGTAGGCAGGTACAGGGGGTCACGGGCCGCGTCACACAGTACATGGGGTCACGGGCCGCGTCACACACAGAGTCTACTGCAGGACCCGCATGCTAAATCCAGATCCTTCATGTAAGACCGGCCTTAGTCTGAGTTCACATTGTCACACTGGCAGGAATGTGCTGGGGAGCGTCCACAGCAGACAATCTGCAGCACATCCGTAGTGTAAATCCGCTAAGCATCCGCCCCCTCCCCGCCTCTTGTCCATAGCCAGCAATGGGAGCTTAGCTCCGCCCCAGCCCCACCCCCTTCCATTGCAAATGCCAGAGTGGAAGAGAGAGAGGCAGAGAGTCGGTGAGGGGGAAGGAAGGGGGAACTGCTTAGATGGAAGCGTATATTGGCCGGCCAGGAAAACCTGACCAATATACGCTCCTGTAAATAAGCCCTTACAGTCATAATGAATTGAGGCTTGCAGCAGAGGCCAAAAGCAATAAAAAAGGGATTTTGGGAGGTATGTAAAAAGAAAAAGAAAAGTCAAAGATTCTATTGGATGCTTACAGGATGAAATGGTGATTTTTTTTTTTAATGATGTTGAGAAGGCCGAACTTTTAAATTGCTATTTTGTATTGGTTTTCTTTTAGAAAGTAGATGTAACATCAACTGATCTTCCCTGTGCCATTGGGGGAATAAAAGAATGCAGGCTATCTGTAAGAAGAGAGATGGTGAGGGAACACTTACATGAATTCAAGTCTCCAGGTCCAGAGGAATTACATCCTAGGATACTAAAGGAAGCAGCGGAGGTAATTGCTGAACCACTCGCCGGAATCTGTGAGAATTCCTGGAGAACAGGAGAAGTCCCAGAAGATTGGAAAAGGGCAAATGTTGTCCCTATCTTCAAAAAAGGAAAGAAGGTGGATCCAGGAAACTACAGGCCTGTGAGCCTGACTTCTATATTAGGAAAGATCCCTGAACAGATTATTAAACAGCATGTATGCAAGTACTTGGATGAGAATGGAGTAATTAACCAGAGCCAGCATGGGTTTGTAACAAACAAGTCATGCCAGTCTAATCTAATTTCCCTCTATGACAGAATCACCGACTGGGTTGATCAGGGGACTGCAGTGGATATACTATATCTTGGCTTTAGTGAAGCATTTGACAAAGTATCTCATATCATACTTATTGATGAAATGACCAAATCTGGGATTGACAAGGCAACTGTTAGGTGGATTCACAACTGGCTGAGTGATCGTACTCAAAGAGGGGTCATAAATGGCTGCACATCCAAGTGGAAGAATGTATCAAGTGGGGACCACAAGGCTCTGTCCTGGGCCCAGTGTGGGTCAACATTGTTATAAATGATCTGGAGAAGAGAATTGATGGGAAACTGATCAAATGTGCTGATGACACAAAGCTAGTAGGGATAGCTAACACTAAGGAAGAGAGAGGGTATTCAAAAAGATCTAGAAAAGCTTGCACAGTGGTCAGCGACTAACAGAATGGTATTTAACAAGGAGAAATACAAAGTCTGACATCTGGGCAAGAAAAATGAAGAAAGCTCATACAGAATGGGAGGAATTGGGCTAAGCAGCAGCACATGTGAAAAAGACTTGGGTATACTAATAGATCATAGACTGAACATGAGTCAACAATGTGATGCAGCAGCCAAAAAGGCAAACACAATTCTGGGATGTATTAAGAGAAGCATAGAGTCTAGATCACGGGAGGTCATTATCCCCCTCTACTCTTCCTTAGTCAGACCTCATCTGGAATACTGGGCCCAGTTCTGGGCACCCCACTTTATAAAAGACATAGACAAACTGGAGCAAGTTCAGAGAAGAGTTACCAAGATGGTGAGCGGTCTGCAAATCATGTCCTATGAGGAACGGGTAAAGGATCTGGGAATGTTTAGCAGAAGAGAAGGCTGAGAGGAGACTTAATAGCTGCCTACAAATATCTGAACGGCTGTCACTGTGCAGAGGGATCAGCCCTATTCTCATTTGCACAAGGAAAGACTAGAAGCAATGGGATGAAAGGGAGGAGACAAGGATTAGATATTAGACAGGGAGGGGGATCAATGAGTAGAACAGGTTGCCACAGGAGGTGGGGAGTTCTCCTGCAATGGAAGTGTTCAGTAGCCTGTAGTGTCGGAGATCTTTTTTGTCTGAATGGAGGGCACATTTCAGGTTTTATGTAATCGAGTATGCTGATTTCAAAAATCAAGACGAAAAAAAATTCTCAGAAAACCGGAATATCTCCCTAAATGACCAGAAAAAATAGAAAAATTCACTGTCATGTTTCGATACAACAAAGGCTTTGCCTATCCTTCCCCTAAACAGTATATGAGTAAGGTGAGTCGGCTCATGAGTAGATGGCTGCTGGAAAGATTGTAATGGTTTTTTTGTACTGTACATACAGAAATATAAATGCCCAATAATGCGGTTAGGAGGTTTCATGTATTTTGGTTTTTATTAATAATAAATAACACATAAATATGTTTTCGCTTATTTTGGGCATAAAATAAATAATAAACAACAAAAAAATAAATATATAAAATATGAAAATGATTGATACAAATATGATTTTTCGGTTTTTTAAGTGTAAAGAGGGAGGGGTTCCGGTTTTTGGAGAATTTTTTCGTCTTTATTTTGATCAGCATACTGGATTACATAAAACCTGAAATGTGCCTCCATTCAGACAAAAAAGGTCTCCGACACTACAGGCTACTGGACAGACATCAGTCTGGGAGGATTTAGTGATCCCGCACTGAGCAGGGGGGACCCGATGACCCCGGAGGACCCGATGACCCCGGAGGTCTCTCCAACTCTACCAGTCTATGATTCTGTCATTCTATAATCCTGGTGTATCCCTGAACTGTGTGATATCGACTGTTTTTAATTTTTCTAATAAAAATTACCCGGGTATAATACTGATTGAACTATTGAATGGCCCTGAACTTATTATAATGACGGAGGTAAAACAGACAGATAGATAGATAGATGGATAGATAGATAGATATGAGATAGATAGATAGATAGGAGATAGATAGGAGATAGATAGATAGATAGATAGATAGATAGATAGATAGATAGATAGATAGATAGATAGATAGATAGGAGATAGATATGAGATACATAGATAGATAGGAGATAGATAGATAGGAGATAGATAGGAGATAGATAGATAGATAGGAGATAGATATGAGATACATAGATAGATAGGAGATAGATAGATAGGAGATAGATAGGAGATAGATAGATAGGAGATAGATAGATAGATAGATAGATAGATAGATAGATAGATAGATAGATAGATAGATAAGAGATAGATAGAGAGATAGATAGATAGATAGGAGATAGATAGAGAGATAGATAGATAGATAGATAGATAGATAGATAGGAGATAGATAGATAGATAGATAGGAGATAGATAGATAGGAGATAGATAGATAGATAGGAGATAGATAGATAGATGGATAGATAGATAGGAGATAGATAAATAGATAGATAGGAGATAGATAGACAGATAGATAGATGGATAGATAGATAGATAGATAGATAGGAGATATATAAATAGATAGAGAGGAGATAGATAGATAGATAGATAGATGGATAGATAGATAGGAGATAGATAGATGGATAGATAGATATGAGATAGATAGATAGGAGATAGATAGGAGATAGATAGATAGGAGATAGATAGATAGAGAGGAGATAGATAGATAGATAGATATGAGATAGATAGATAGATAGATAGATAGATAGGAGATAGATAGATAGATAGATAGGAGATAGATAGATAGATAGATAGATAGATAGATAGATAGGAGATATATAGATAGATAGAGAGGAGATAGATAGAGAGGAGATAGATAGATAGATAGATAGATAGATAGATAGATAGATAGATAGATAGATAGATAGATAGATAGGAGATAGATAGGAGATAGATAGATAGGAGATAGATAGATATGAGATAGATAGATAGATATGAGATAGATAGATAAATAGATAGATAGGAGATATATAGATAGATAGATAGATAGATATGAGATAGATAGGAGATAGATAGAGAGGAGATAGATAGATAGATAGATAGATAGATAGATAGATAGATAGGAGATAGATATGAGATAGATAGATAGGTAGATAGATAGATAGATAGATAGGAGATAGATAGGAGATAGATAGATAGATAGATAGATACATAGGAGATAGATAGATAGATAGATAGATAGATAGATAGGAGATAGATAGATAGATAGATAGATAGGAGATAGATAGATAGATAGATAGATAGATAGATAGGAGATAGATGAATAGATATTCTATCCGGATGTAACAAGCACTATCTGTTTGTATCTTCTTTGCTTGGTTTAGATATGAGATAGATATATAGATAGATAGATATGCGATAGATAGATAGATAGATAGATAGATATGAGATAGATAGATAGATAGATATGAGATAGATAGATAGATAGATAGATAGATATGAGATAGATAGGAGATAGATAGATAGGAGATGGATAGATAGATAGATAGAGAGGAGATAGATAGATAGATAGATAGGAGATAGATAGATAGATAGATAGGAGATAGATAGATATGAGATAGATAGATAGATAGAGAGGAGATAGATAGATAGATAGGAGATAGATAGATATGAGATAGATAGATAGGTAGATAGATAGATAGGAGATAGATAGATAGATAGGAGATAGATAGATAGATAGATACATAGGAGATAGATAGATAGATAGATAGATAGGAGATAGATAGATAGATAGATAGATAGATAGATAGATAGGAGATAGATGAATAGATATTCTATCCGGATGTAACAAGCACTATCTGTTTGTATCTTCTTTGCTTGGTTTAGATATGAGATAGATAGATATGAGATAGATATATAGATAGATAGATATGCGATAGATAGATAGATAGATAGATAGATATGAGATAGATAGATAGATATGAGATAGATAGATAGATAGATAGATAGATAGCTAGATAGATATGAGATAGATAGGAGATAGATAGATAGGAGATGGATAGATAGATAGATAGATAGATAGATAGGAGATAGATAGATAGATAGATAGGAGATAGATAGATATGAGATAGATAGATAGATAGATAGAGAGGAGATAGATAGATAGATAGATAGGAGATAGATAGATATGAGATAGATAGATAGGTAGATAGATAGATAGGAGATAGATAGATAGATAGATAGATAGATAGATAGATAGATAGATAGATAGATACATAGGAGATAGATAGATAGGAGATGGATAGATAGATAGATAGGAGATAGATAGATAGATAGATAGATAGATAGGAGATAGATAGATATGAGATAGATAGATAGGTAGATAGATAGGAGATAGATAGATAGATAGATAGATAGATAGATAGATAGATAGATAGATAGATAGATTGGAGATAGATAGATAGATAGATAGATAGGAGATAGATAGGAGATAGATAGCTAGGAGATAGATAGGAGATAGATAGATAGATAGATACATAGGAGATAGATAGATAGATAGATAGATAGATAGATAGGAGATAGATAGATAGGAGATAGATGAATAGATATTCTATCCGGATGTAACAAGCACTATCTGTTTGTATCTTCTTTGCTTGGTTTAGATATGAGATAGATATATAGATAGATAGATATGAGATAGATAGATATGAGATAGATAGATAGATATGAGATAGATAGATAGATAGATAGATAGATAGATAGATAGATAGGAGATATATAGATAGATAGATAGATAGATAGATAGATAGATAGATAGGGGATAGATAGATAGATATGAGATAGATATGAGATAGATAGGAGATAGATAGATAGGAGATGGATAGATAGATAGATAGATAGAGAGGAGATAGATAGATAGATAGATAGATAGATAGATAGATAGATAGATAGATAGATAGAGAGGAGATAGATAGATAGATATGAGATAGATAGATAGGTAGATAGATAGGAGATAGATAGGAGATAGATAGATAGATAGATAGATAGATAGATAGATAGAGAGGAGATAGATAGATAGATAGATAGATAGATAGATAGGAGATAGATAGATATGAGATAGATAGATAGGTAGATAGATAGGAGATAGATAGGAGATAGATAGATAGGAGATAGATAGATAGATAGATAGATAGATAGATAGATAGATAGATAGATAGATAGATAGATAGGAGATAGATAGGAGATAGATAGATAGATAGATAGATAGATAGATAGATAGATAGATAGATAGATAGATAGGAGATAGATAGGAGATAGATAGATAGGAGATAGAAAGATAGATAGGAGATAGATAGATAGGAGATAGATGAATAGATAGATAGATAGATAGATAGATAGATAGATAGATAGATAGATAGGAGATAGATAGATAGATAGATAGATAGATAGATAGATAGATAGATAGATAGAGAGGAGATAGATAGATAGATAGATAGATAGATAGATAGATAGATAGGAGATAGATAGCTAGGAGATAGATAGGAGATAGATAGATAGATAGATACATAGGAGATAGATAGATAGATATGAGATAGATAGATAGATAGATAGATGGATAGATAGGAGATAGATAGATAGATATGAGATAGATGATAGATAGATATTCTATCCGGATGTAACAAGCAGTATCTCTTTGTATCTTCTTTGGTTGGTCGGGATGACTCCCCAGTGTGTAATACCTGTCACCACAGGGGTCACCGGCTGCATTTCTCTCACTCCTGGCAGTTGACCCCCATCTATTTTGGAGCTTCCCCTCCCCCTCCCAGCCCGGCAGGTTCTCCTAATTTCTGAGCCATATGGGGCGATTACATTCTTACATTCTGAGTTACCAAATGGCCAGCAGATGCGTCTGTGGAGATGAGAGGAGCTTCTGGGGTGAAGGAGACATCTGGATCCACCTGTAGTGTACGAATGCGTGAACTGGACCCGTCTGGGTCACCGCCGTCTGGGGGCGCAGCGTGTGGGGCGAAGCCTCATGAAATATTACCCCAGTCAGTAGCAACATGAAGCTGCCAGTAACCGGCACAGCGCCCCCCTCTGTACTGAATGAGCGAGAGCAGAAATGACGTTTTCATTATACTGATACAGTATTATAATCATAGCGTATTTCATGTGCGCAAAGATAAAAACACAAGAAGGACCGCAGGATTTCTCCTGCCTTTTTTCGTAAATACGCAGTGAATAAATATCGCGCCCATTTATTGCGTATTTTTATCTCTCCCATAGACTTGCATGGGTGATTTCAGTCCGGTCCGTAATACAGAGAAAATAGGAGGAGCTTCGAGTGCACACGCAAAATATACACGTGAGGAACGCTCAAATGTCCCAGCGTGGCGTCGGCACTGCGTATTCACTTGTGTGAGTGAGCCCTAACTGGGGATTGGGGGTCTGTAAATAGCTTATTCATCATTCTGTGATCATTAGATTGTAAGCTCCTGTGACACACGGATTGATGGGAATGAATCATCTTCCTAGTACAGTATAGGGTGATCACTGTAGGTGGCGCCCCCTGCAGGAACATCAAACAATAGAAGTGGAGTTTATGGAGCAGGGGGTCTCCAACCTGGGGTGCTCCAGCTGCTGCCACACTACAACTCCCATCATGCCCCGACAGCCATAGGCTCTACTTGGAGCACTTTGGGGAAGGCGCCATCCATCACTAGACAATATCCTAATGTATTCCCAGAACTTCCCATAGGACCGGCGAATCCCTGCGGCCGGGCGCAGCCTCCGGATCAGGGAGGGATGGGCTCCACCGCTCCATGTGAATCATGTCCTGTGGGAATTGGCCCTCATATGAAGCCAGAAAAAGTGGGGCCACCTGGGAATAATTAGGAGCGCTGCTCTGGATGAATCACAGTACACTGCTGCACTGAATGCCTTATTGAAATACATCAGGCGGATGATTGAACCCTGACCCTGCTCTCTGGCATCGCTTAACAATCGCTGGACGCTGCGCCAAAGAGAATTCGAACCCACCAGAAGAAGCTGGAAAAGAAGCAAAAACCCAAAATTAGAGGAAATGAGCGGAAAAAAACCACTGTCCCGGGGCATGGAAACTGCCAGAAATACCGACAGTGGCTTTGCCATGCATCACAGCAACTTAGGGGTTACTGTAGCGTTATATTCAATATGGCGTCCGGCAGAGTCAATGCTACAGATATCACAAGATAATAATGCTGCTGGAACACTACATCCCCCACGATGCAAGACAGCAGGCGCAACTGGTAGATCCTGCAGCCCGGAGCTCACAGGATCCCTACAGAATGCTGGCTGCAGCTTTGGCTGTGACTAGAGTATGATGAGTTTGCAGACAAATAGCTACAAAATTTGAGAATGGATCAAATCCTGGAAGACCCCAGTAACTCGCCCCGTGTACCACGCAGACCCCCCAGCTTTACATAGAAGAAGCCAATCGGCATAGAAACAATGTGGAGAACATACAAGGAGACGGACTGCGGTGTTACATGGCGCATCGCTGCCGCTCATCAGAAAAAAAGCCAGCAGTCCCATGTAAATAAAAGCCAAACTGCTGCATCCTAAAAGTCTAGCAGAGGGGCTTGATCACCACATGCGCAATTTCAGTCTGTGAAAAATGCACCAATTTGACTGCATGCGGTTTTCTTGCGTATGTGCGCATTTTATTTACATCCGTGTGTCATTCGTTTTTCACACGTGAAGAAGACCCAATTGATGTCCCGTTTTTCACTGCCTTCTGACAACACGCATGTAAAACGCAGCGCACACGCACGTAAGATGTAACATCCATGTTTAGTGCATTTTTAACACTCCCATAGACTTTCATGGGTGATTGTAGTCCGTGAATTCTGCGCACAAAAGGGCCGCACTGCGGCATTGATCCGCATAAAATCGCACTTCTGAGTACAACATTTAATGACGGGCGGCTTCAGACGAGCGGCTGCGCAAACACGCTAGCCTCAGCACAATGCATGAGTTTGATGAGGTAGATTTGCGCAGTTTTTTCGCACGCACACATGGCACGCCCCTTCATGGTTATGTAGGCTAATAAGGTCCAGATGTGTACATTTGTTTCACTGAATTGCGCACATATTGTACGTATTCGCGCCCCTCCCATAGACTCCTATATATAGAGGAGGATCTATTTTTTCAGCTTGCGCATAAAATGTGCGTGTAAAGAGACGCTCGTGACCGTGAACCTATTTACATCGATGGGCTCTATTCTTCATGCATTGTGCGCGTATATTTTAAATATGGTCGTCTGCAGAAGCCATAATGGGTTCATGCGCTGTCCGTATTCATACTTCTCACAGCTGGGGGTTTGTTACAATGTATCCAGTGCAGACAATCCTCTGTGACTCCAGACTGATACATTGTAACATACCAGCAGCAGCGCTCAGAGATCAGCTCCATGGGTTAAATGTTCACACAGCAAATCACTGGCCTCATACTGAGTCATCTCTTCTACTCTAGTCACATCCAGAGCTGCATCCACAATCCTTCCTGCTGACATTTGGATTACATAAACATGCTGCTGACACACAAATCCCCAACAGCTTAGCTAAATCTCCTAATGGATCGTGCTCCACCGTACCGCAATGCAGGAGATGGATTACATTAGACTACTGTGCCATGACATTGCATCTCCCACAATGCACTACAACAGAGCCAGGAGAGGGGAAATACAGAACACAGGAGTAAATATACATGTAGGATTGTGGATACAGCTCTGGATGTGACCGGAGGATAAGACGTGATGTAACAGCAGAATTGTAACTGCAGCTCTGGATGTGACCAGAGGATAAGAAGTGATGTAACAGCTGATGTAGCTGTAGATGTGATTGGATTGTAAGATATGATGTATGAGCTGTAGTATGACTTCAGCTCTAGATGTGACTAGACACGATGTAACGGCATCATTGTAGATGCAGCTCTGGATGTGACTGGACTATTAGACACGATGTAACGGCATCATTGTAGATGCAGCTCTGGATGTGACTGGGGTATATTATAATAGTATTATGTGGTGGGTGCAGCTCTGGTTGTGAATGAAGTATATGACATGCTATAACAGTACAATTAGGAGTGCAGCTCTGGATGTAACTGTAGCAGAAGGCCTGATGTATCTCAGGGTCAGTTTCTGAGATCTGATCTCTGAAGTGTTCTGCATCCTCCACCTGCAGCCGCCCGCTCAGGAATGTGCGATAAATCACATCACGGTTGGTGGCGCCAAATTTTTGCTGTCACCCAAAGACTTTTTATTGAGACATGAGGAGTGTGGCGAGGAGCGGCGGCCAGGGATATATATAGAAGATCCGGTATAAATCTGCCGGCGGCTCGGGGCGCACAGGGGCGGGTTCTCCAGTCACACCGTAATTAGGGATAATTGCAGCTGATTCGTCTGCACAGAGCGGGACCCTCAGACCAGAGCGACCGCGACTGACGACTCCACCCTGAGGAGCAAGAACCGCCGGAGGAAAGTGCCGCATGCCGAAGAGGAACGCGTTACGCTCGCTAATGAGGAGAAATAACCGTACGGTAAGAAACGGGGCGCAATAATAGAACCCTTATACATAAAATGCGCGGCGTTGTGGCGGCAACTCACTGCTTCGGAAAATCGACCACAAGCAAATCCGCACCAAAATCCGTATCTCTTTTATGCGAATTTTGACCCGGACTGCGGGCCGTTTCCTACAGCAACGCTGCTATCGTCATGCTGAGGACGGCGCCAATGTCCTGCGCACCCCGCTTACACCGACCCCACAGATCACCGCAGCTCCCAGCCTGCACCCGCACCACTGAACGACTGCCCCTCCCTGTATACCAGCCGCCACCCACATACATGGCATACAGCGCGCAGGGCGGAGCCTGTGGCGCTACGTGAACTGCGGCGTGACTGAAGACAATGGAGGGATGACTGCTAAGAACATTCTTACATAGATCTTGCAAGGTGACAGCACACTCCTAAGGGAGCCCTCATCTAAATCCCAGATTTGGGTGCAGAGTCCACCTCTCATTTAACCCCTTGAGGACCGGACACTTTTTAGGGATTTTCCCATCTGGTGGTTTTACTGCCGTATTTTTTTCCTTCAGCCACCAAAATCATTTCTGCTGTCGTTTTTTTCCGTGGCGTAAAGGGCGATTTTATAAATATCTTTTTCACTGACATTTTTTCCATTTTTTAGTTTTATTGGGGGTAAAAAGCTAAAAAAAAGGATTTTTTTTAACATTTATAGTTTTTCTTTAAATTTAGTATATTTAGACTTAAATAAAGTACAAGAATGGGCGGCCATTTACAACCAGATAACTTGTCATGTTAGACTTTGCTGCCTCTGTAGACGCTTCCATCCAGTCATCTGTTTATTTAGTGATGATGATGATGATGACATCTGACTGCTATTCTATTTAGGTCTCTCGCAGGGCGTCGTTGGAACGCTCCGATAGCCGTGCTAAAACTGAGCATTAAATCGGTGAAGGAATAGCAGCTGTGACGCGCTCTCGTGAGTATGCCGCTCCCTTCCCTCTCCCACCGCCCCCTCCCTTTACCGGCCAGCTCCCATGGGAGTCTATAGGAGCCAATGGCATTGTGCCGTCACATGGGACTTGTCCTATCTCTTCATGGAGAGAAATCTCGGCGTCAAGAAATGTTTCATCTGAAAGAACCCGAAGGAATTAGGGAACCATGTATGGTCGTGTGAAGGAGCCCTACGGGGGGTTCTACACCGGCACTCAGGGTTCTCCTTTCTACTCTGTTCAGGGAGCAGGGAAGGGGAATCCTCATGGCCAAACGGCTCCGACTCCGGTTTGAACTGAACCGTGCCGAACGGACCCATTGACTGTAATGGGGTCTGCTTGGTTTCTGCTCAGCTCCCCAGCTTGGGGATGGAAGACAGAGTTCAGCATGCCGCACTTTTTCCCATATTTTGAGCTGGATCCGTAATAGGACTTCCGATCGGAGGTTCCAACGCAGGTGGGAAACCGGCCTTATGTACATAGTAACATAATATGTTAGGCTGAAAAAAGACACCCATCCCGCTCAGCCTGTTACCCACTAATGTGGATCCAGAGGAAGACAAAAACCCCAACCAGGCAGAAGCCAATTAAAAATTCCATCCTGACTCTAATCTGCCAATCGGAATAATGCCGGATCACCAAGTCATTTAGTTTCTCTTATTTCCTCTTTCTATATATTTGTGATGACTTTGCTTCTGGTTATTATTGATGTTACTCCGGTGTTCCTGCTTCACCCCAGTGACTTACATTGTAACCTACAGGACAGCCGTCTGCTCTGCACTGCAGTAACTGCACACGTCTGACTCCCCGATACCAAATGCATGAACTGTGCAGAGCCCTCCTGTCCTCACATCCCAGTAGTGTGAGCGCCATCTGCTGGACATATATGGAATTACAGGCAATATTAATAAAATTCCCATTAAACTTGAGGTCACAGCCACCCAAGATCAGTAAACACGCGTCACCTCCTGGTGGTCACATTACAGACGTTTCATAGTAAAGCTGTATTACTTTATTTTCTTTAAAAAGTTCATTAAAACTTTTGAGTTGATGCCAGCGATGCAGATCGAGGGCACGCTGGGCTCTGGATATTGGGAATCTGAGACTAGACATGGTTGCTCAGCTTCCAGGAAATCGCTTTCTATACAACAAATTAGAATAGAGATGAGCAAATCAGCGAATATTCACTGCCAGGGATTTGCAACCGAAGAATTTCCAGATATATTTTGAAGATTTTGAAGATATATTCCCTTCATATTAGACAACAAAGAATGGTAGAGGGATTAGTATTAATGTATTGTAAACCCCACTGCTTTATACAGCTCCATAATGGGAGGGTCATTTGTTGGTGAAGCGCTGGAGAGAAAAATGTACAATGTTTTACTTGTCATTAAGCAGTGAAAAAAAATATTATTTATAATTTTATTTAGATTATTATTTCATTCTGAGTCCCAATAAGGAGCTCCAAAGGGGGGCGCTCTGCAGATGCAAGGATAGAATCCAGAGATTCTACCACTGGATGTAGAATGGTGCTACAGTAATAAGAAATATATAAAGTTAAAGGAAAAACGAAATTCTAATTAGTTATTAGAGGAAAAAAGCAAAATACAAAACAAAAAAGACAAGTTACAAAGGTCAAATGTGAAGAAATATGATGAATTGTTCTAGAATTGGGGAGTTTAAAGTTTATTCTTTGCATATTTTAATAAGAAAAAAAATACAAAATTTGTTTAAAACAAAATAATAATTTTCCATAATTCCTCACATTCTCCGTTATCAGAAAGTCATTAAACATCATTAATAAACAGAAATGCGGAGCCTGAATATTAGGATACAAGAGAGGAATGTAAGGATGCAGAATAATAGAAGATACCAGAACATCATATATATGTGATACTACAGTCACCATAGAAGATGTTACAGAGCAGTAATCACAATGTTCTGTGTCCCTGCTATACGCAGCGTGAGAAGAGTTCATACAAGGTGTTGTTAATATTTATGTTACAAATACTAATAATGATATAAAATATCAGCAGTTGGCGTTCGTGTTCGCTGTTTTGTCTCAGATGTTTCATGTAATTTGTGATCCCTTAAATAAATACAGATTCTGCCCATTATTATAACGATTGGTGGGATCTATTATTCTGCCCTCTTAGTTCTTTCTGCTCGATACAAATAATGATAACCTTTAACTGAACCAGAAATAATACTGGGAGGGGAATTTCTCATCAGGGGAATTTTTGATGCCATTTTTCTTTTTTTTTTCCTTTTTCCCGTCTAAAATGCAAAAAAATTCAGCAAATACGCAGGAGTACAAATTAGTCCCATCTTTCAATATGTCCAGAGATGCGGAGTCACTTTGTACATCGCCCACCTACTGGAGTGAGATTGTGTTGAATCTATAAAAAGTCACAATTCTTAGATCTGTCTAAAAACCTCAATTCCTTTCCTTTTTTCCAGAAACTTTTGAAAAGTGGAGTGAGAGGTGGAAGATCTGTTCTTTTAGGGCAAATCAATACTTTATATGTCAGATTTGTACTGAAAACAAGCGCAACTTATGCCAGAGTGCAGTGAACCCAGTGATAACTGTGCCCATTTGTGGATGTTCACAGTCCATTAATTACAGCTAATTACTAGAATGTACAAGTTCTTTCTGTTCTATGTGGTTAGTTTCTCTCTAAGCTTATTGTAAGAGTGACATCAGGATCGTCACCTGAGCTGGAATAGTCTACAAAATTGTGAGAAAAGAAAAAAATGTTTCAGCTCTAAGAGAAGAGAAAATGGTAATACTAATTAATAAGGTCATTAGTGATCGGGAAGGTAATAATCATCAATTCTGTTATGAGTGATAGAAAGTACTAAGAAATAACTTACCCTGTTTCCCTGAAAATAAGACATAGCATGATTTTCCAGGGTATTTGAGGATGCAAAATGATTTTTCAGGCTTTTTGAGGATGCTTAAAATATAAGCCCTACTCCAAAATTAAGCCCTGCTAACAGTTAATTTAAAAAGTCAATTTAAATAGTGTCCAGGCAGCTTTACATGTAAAAAAGTTAAACCTTTTTGAACAAAAATTAATATTAGACACTGTCTTATTTTCGGAGAAACACGGTAGTTCTGTGATAAAACATAACTACGAGCCGACAGTAATAA
Source organism: Eleutherodactylus coqui (assembly GCA_035609135.1). Classification (NCBI taxonomy): domain Eukaryota; kingdom Metazoa; phylum Chordata; class Amphibia; order Anura; family Eleutherodactylidae; genus Eleutherodactylus; species Eleutherodactylus coqui. Next base: position 4,133,223 of record CM069415.1, read on the forward strand.
TACGGACATTATAAATATAAAGGTGTTTTATAGAAAAGTAATTCATAAATAATCGTGATAATTGCGCTGAAAAGTAAAATGTATAAATCTCAGGTGAAATATAAAAGAAAGCGAGGAATTCACAGAGCAACGACATGATGGGAGGTGAGAACTTACAGACCGCTGGATTCTCTGTTTTTCTCTCTCTGCAATCATAGAATCAGAAAGTAAAGTTCAGCATTGAGGATTTTGCTGTTTCCTTTCTCTTGCAGCCGGCGAGAAGCCGAGTGAAAGTGCAGAACTCCTGGAGGCAGCGACTCAGAACTCGACTCCAGAAGAACCTGACGGTGAAATGAAATAATGAGGAAAACAAACAAAATCTGGAAGTTTTCTGTTTATGTTTCCTGATGAAGCGAAGATGGTGTTATGTTTCCTGCTTTATTATTTACATTGTAAACTGCCCAGTTGTGAAAGAAAAATACGAAAAAATCCTTTCCACTTTACTAGAAAAATATAAGTCCCCCCCCCCCCCCCCCATCTGCCAGTCCCGGGGAATGCGGACAGTTCCAGGCTGGGTTACATTGAGCCCCACCAGACAAACAATTATTATATCGTGTTGAAACATAACATAAATATTGTGGCGACGATGATAATAATAGTAATAATAACTACAAGAAGAATTAGGAGAAATGACCGTTTATTAGTTTAAGAAGTTTTTTTAAACTTCTGTAAATCTAAAGCCGCCTCCTCTTCCTCCGATCCCCTTTACCTGCCGTTACAGAGTGGATATTGTTGCTTTTTTGATCATTTTTCATTTATGGCCATAAACAATGTTGGATGCAATAAAACTCCCCTATATAATATAATATGTGTATCGCATATCATACATATGAATGTATAGAAAACACTGCAAGGGCCAGCATTTAATAGTAAACCGTATATGTCTTCTATTTCCACAAGGACTTTGGGACTCATTTATTATTGTTGTTGCATTGGAATCCTAACATAATTTGGTCCTTTTTTTGTGACGCTAATCAATTTATCTAAATTGCTATTACTATTAATTTGCATTTAAAAAACAGATATTCCATCTCTCACTTGAAAGTGGGCGGGGCTTAAGTGAAGGGAGGTTTTTAGATAGATTTAAGAATTGCAACATTTTAAAAACTTGTCTAGTCCAGTACAAAAAGTGACTCCACATCTCCAGACATGAAAAATGCAGCAAATATGACAATTGTGCAAGATTCGATGAATTTGTTGCATTTTAGACGGGAGAAGGGAAAAAAAACTGGCAGAAAAGTGGCATCAATATGTTAATGTTAATTCTCTGCTTTGGGTTTAGTGGGTGCCTTGGGTTATGACCGCCGTCTGCAGGTATGATGGGGATCTAGTAGGCTGGAATCACACATGCAGTTTATGTGGCAATAGGGAGCAAAAGTATAAAGGAAAGAAGGACTGATACTTCACCCATGTGTTTGGCTCAAAAACTTGTATCAAATGCCGCAGCATGTGAGATACCAGCATAGAGAGAGGGAAGGAGAAAAGGGAGAGGAGGAAGGAGTGAAAAATATCAATAAGTGAAATACAAAAGTGTCCCAGACCGTTCTACAAGGTGGAACAGATCACTGCGTTTACTATCATTCTCACTGATGTTGTTCTCACTTTAATATTAATTCTTCCTATTTGAGTTAAATACCAACTAAAATAAATGATACAAATAATAGATGAAGTAAACATCTAAACCTGCCGGATAAAACCAATCAGGTTACATGGATGATGTTTATGTTATTATCCTTCATGTCAACAATTTGTATCGATATGTATCTGAATGAAGTTACTAGAAAACAAGACACTAAGAACGCAGACGGACACAACGAAGGGAGAAACCAGAGGAAACGATGGAATTCTGTGTTACAAAGTGATATAATAGCGCATCGCTCGTTTTATAAGCAGCTTTTTCTTACGTGATTCTAATCTGATGACATTTAGTCGCGGTAATTATTCTGCCGCTACAATTCTTCTATTAATCTGAGAAAGCGAATTGTTCTCTAATTTGAAACAACGTCCACGCTAAAAAGTCCTGTTTATTTTCCTGCTGGCAGATGGGACATATTCTGAGAACTGATAACATTCCTCTCAATGCGTCCATTCACCCCGCAGAGTTAATATTGGATTCACCACCAGAAACCTTCAAGGCCACACAGAGCAGAATAGGCGGGAGGGGGGGGGGGGGGGTAACGGTGGGCTCACGGCTCGTAATATCTGCAGGATCCCGAGGACTTCACTAGGATCCTGCGCCGCCGTCACACGTTTATAGACATCACTGATTTGTGCCATTTTCACAAAAAAAACCCATTCCATGTAATTCTAAATTGATTCGAAAAGGAAATTAAGAAAATCTAAACAACATTTGATGGCGTCTTCTCCTCTAAAGCTAAATTGTGCGTTATTAGTGGCAGCGGGTTACCATCACCACATAATCATATAACACACGACGGAGGCTCCGGATCAGACCGGAACATTATCATTAGACCAAAAAAAAGAGATCAGTGCAAAAATATTAAAGCCCACTTTTCATCCGTCGTCTTCGGCTTCTCGGGACGTATTTCTATCATAAGACCGTCCTGTTGTGACATCGGCCAGGAAATGCTTTATAGTTTATGTTTTTATATTAAATCTATTTACAAATAATCCTCTTTAGTTTTTTTTTCGGGGTGACATGTCGGCCATGGGCGGCTCTGACACCGTTCCCCATCGCTTATTGCTGCATACATTAGCCGCTGTTTACACGGCATATTTCAGTGTTTAGATTTGAGCCGCTCGGATTCCTGCGCCGCTCGGTTGGATTAATAAAGTATGGAACATGAAGGCGGCTGTGATAACCTCATGGAGAGCTGGTGTTGATGTACGTCTTGCATAACAGGTTCGGTTTGTTATTACGACACAAGCCTCATAGGGAAGGTTTCACCTCGCTTGGATATTGGTGCCACTTACAACACATCCCTGCCCCGACCTCCCCCAGACCTCACAGCACAACAAGGCGTTCCCTTTACAGTCTACTCAGCGGGCAAGTGCAAAATTGACCGCGTGTCCCGAGCATTGACCCAACACCCGGCCTCCAGCATCTTAATGTTTCACTAAGGCCTCTGTGACCCCAGAAATATGTGTGATACTAATTAAGGAGGAGCCCCAAGAGATGTCAACACAAAGCATATCGCCCCCTGCCCATGCGGAGACCATGCAGCGTGCCCCGCACTGCATTATTTCCTCTCAGGCCAGGTTCCCAGATACCCGGTCATCCAACTTTTTTATGCTTCGAAATTGTAGTGAAACCACAAAGGAAAACTCGTCCCTTAGTTTTCTACTAGACGGTTCGTGGCATCTGGTGCATCGATGCCGGATGCCTCCAAGCACCAGACATAAACATCGCATGCAGGGGTCTCCGTCCAGCAATGGATGCCAAACTACTGCAAAAAATGCACCAAATTAACATCAATTGTGTCTGGCTCTAGGGCAAAAACTGGGCAGAAGCAACCGGCATCTGGGAACCCAACCCAATGGGCTGCGGTGTTTTTTCACTCCATTCTCAATGGAAGAAAGGAAGAGTCTGTGCTTGGTGACTAAAAAAACCATTGGATCTCCTCTGAGTCCATCTGTCCATCGCTATGGCAAAACCAGTCGTGCCCCAAGTCTTTATATTACCTGAGGCAAAGTGTGGAATGGTGCCCCCTGCAAAACAATCCACTCATTTTACAGGCATTGGAAGAGCCAATACACAAGATCCCCAACACATATTTGAATCATTGAGACTGAAGTGACAGAGTAATAGTGCCCCCCTTAATAGCCCCAGTATTAGGAGTGACCCCCTTAATAGCCCCAGTAGTAATAGTGACCCCAGTAGTAATAGTGCCCCCAGTAGTAATAGTGCCCCCAGTAGTAATAGTGACCCCCTTAATAGCCCCAGTAGTAATAGTGACCCCCTTAATAGTCCCAGTATTAGGAGTGACCCCCTTAATGGCCCCAGTAGTAATAGGGACCCCAATAGTAATAATGACCCCCTTAGTGGTCCCCGTAGTAATAGTTGCCCAGTTAGTAGATCCAATAATAGTAGGTACCCTGTTAGTAACAATCGTGTCCCCCACAGTGGCCCAGTAGCAGTAGTGTCCCCAATAGTGGTCCCTATAGTAATAATGGTCTTCATAGTGGTCCCAGTAGTGTTAGTGTCCCCTATAGTGGCCCCAATAGTAATAGTGTCTCCTATAGTTGACCTCGGGAAGCAACCCAACAGGCATTGAGCACACTCCATCCACAGCTCTCTTCTGCTGGCTGCCGCTGTTGTAATTAGTGACCTCTCTCCCGACGTCTGCACTTCTGCATGTAGCATGGATGCCGAGGGGAGAGGTTAGGGGTCACTACAACAGTGGTGGTTGGCGGTATGGAGCTGCAGACGGAGAGAGTTCAATGCTTGTGGGGTTGCTGTCCTGCCGGCTCACAGCTAGCAAGTATTTTTACCAGCTTTTAATATGGCCAATAAGAAATAAGTACTGGCCAGGTGACCGCCCGCTGCCCCTCTGACGCCCTGCGGCCTGCCACCATCTCAGGTCTCCTCATGGGAGGGGCGCCCCTTGGTGGAACAATGGCTGGAAGCAAGAGTAGTGGAGAATCCCTTTGATCTGTCCGTGCTGCTCATACTGTAGATAATCCTTTCCACAACTCGGGAGGTTGTCTCTTCTGTTACAGCCATGATGATATATACATTGTGCCGTGTCTCTATGGAGCGCAGTCACTTTCTTGCTCCCCTCTTTATAGACTGTATGGGTTAATAGAGAACGCTGACAACACGGGGCGCGGCGGCGGCGGCGCAGGAAAACTCATTTACACGAGGAAAGCTGAGCCTCTGTGACTTCAAGGCCTCGTAAACTTGTCCTCCACACAGTGACTTTATATCTGCAGTGACACTTTAATGTGGCCAATAAAGTCCCTGAGCCGCGGCGGCCTCATTAGAAAGTGGTAATTAGCGGCCGCTAATATTCTGTTTGCCGCGGTAATTTCAGGACTTTATTTAATGAAACTTGAGTTTAAGGGGAAGAAGAGGGGCAAGTAAGTCGGACAAATGAAGCGTAAAACAAGCGCCCTATTAGTCCGCGTATCTCAGCACTCTCCGCTATCGGCGCCGAGGCAGAAAAGCTACGGAGAGTCTTTAGAAAGGAATTCGTGCTTTCCGCCATTTTTTACATTTGACGCCATAGACTTCTGCCCCTCCCCCAGGGACCAGGAATTGAGAAGTCCAGCTGTATCTTCCTCCGAGAAGGTCGGAGGAGACACTTGGAGCCTCTTCATCAGGGCTCTGCGTGACGTGTAACGACCCCCCGAGGGGCGCGGCGCTCCGAAACACAACCTTTTACTAACCTCATAAAACGCAGCAAAAAATGTAGGAAAGTTAAACTGGCAGAATCCCGTGCAAAGTCAGAGAAATGCGAGCGAGTCGTGTAACTGGACACCGGGCGAAAGCAAAAACACCGGAGAGCGAGGCGCTCGGCGACGCTGCGGCATTTAACCCGTTGTCTGCTGGGGCGGTGAGAAGATGAACGTTGTACATTATCGCTGGTCTGTACCGGAGACCGGAAGCAAATGACATGATACAAGAAATACGGAGGGCAAGGAGTACGGCTGACTGACAACAAAGCGGCATTATTTGCCCACACTGTGTGGCGGTATTGTAGTGATACGGAATAGCGACATTGTCTTCCTGCTGTAGGGCAGTATTACCGGGGGGTGTATATGGCATTATGTATTTACCTAAAGTACAGCAATATTATTTTATATTTCTGGTATTATTTTCACACTGTATAGCGCTATTATATTTCTGCTATATGGAAGTATTACTGCGGCACTATATAGTGGTATCACTTTCCTACTCTATGGCAGTATTATGGAGACACTGTATAGTGGTATTATTTTACTTATTGTACAGCAGTATTACTGGAGCACTGAATAGTTGTATTATTTTCCTACTCTATGGCGGTATTACAAGGTTACTGTTTAGCGGTACTATTTCCCTACTCTGTGGCAGTATTGCTGGAGTACTGTATATTGATATGTTTTCCTTATTGTATGCCGGTATTATTGAGGCATTGTATAATGGTATTATCTCCTTCTCTATCACTGGGGCACTGTATAGTGGTATTATTTTCCTACTGTGCAGCAGTAATGCTGGGGCGCTGTATATTTTCACACTGTATAGCGGTGTTGTTGGGGTGTTGTATAGTGCTATTATTTTCCTAAAGTACAACAATATTACTGGAGCGCTGCATTTAGTGGTATTGTTTTCACACTGGATGCCAGTATCATTGGGGCACCATATATCAGCTTTATATGTCCATTGTGGGACAATATTATTGAGGCGCTGTATAGCACTATTATATTCCTGGTATATGGCGGTATTATGGGGGCACTGTATAGTGCTATTATTTCCTGCCACATGGAAGAGCTGTATATTGGTATTATTTTCCTTATTATATGGCAGTATTACTGAAGCATTGTATAGTGGTATTATTTTTCTACTCTAGGGCAGTATTACCGCTTCACCGTACTTTGGCCAGGTACCTCCACAGACCTTGAGGCTGTAAATGGCCCAAACAAGGCAGTTGTCCAATAGCAACACACAGGGAAGAGGTTCAGCCGCATGCTATACGGAGCGATCCTACAAACGGTTCCATGAGCAGCTGACGGCGGACGCGGCTCGTTAGGCTTCATCCCGGCACAATTGTTTTCCACTGGATAATTAACCTTTTCATTGACATCAGTTTGTCCCAGAGACAAATCCTATGACAGTCGCTGGCGGCTCACCCCGTCGCCTGCCGCGTACAGCGGACATCGCAGGACGGATGTTGTTCAGATGATGGGGCTTGTAGTCCAGAGACACGGCCGGGGACTCAGACAACATCGATTCCCAGGAAAACAGGAAGACAGGAGGTGGCAGCAGATAACGGAGGGGAGGGGCGACTAAAACAACGTAAAAAGACTGCAAAATACATATCGACCCCCGATTTAATATACATAGAGACCACCATGAGAGGAGACGCCCAGCGGGTGAAAGCCCCCAAGTCATCGGCGTCTGTCATCCTAATAGTAATTGTATTCAACCATTTCACAGCTACATTTGCAGCACTACAACCAATATGGCAGAATGGCACTCGGCTTTCCTAGAGCCCTGCATGGCAGATCAGCACCAAGCCAGCAAAAACCAAGCCTCTTTATATAATTGCAGCATCTGATGGCACCGCTGTGCCCCGAATGCAGGTCTACACCAATGCCAAGGAGCAAGGTTTCTAGAGTACATTCTAGTAGATGTGATGGGCCATGTGTAGCCACACCCCCTAATGATAGGCCCCTCCCACATTTTGGGCAAAAGGCACTGCACAGCGTGAAGGTTACAAAAGTTGCAATTTTTGGATCATATGCAAAATTCTGACTTATGTAAGCCAGAAATTTAGTAGATACATAGATAGACAGATAGATAGATAGATAGATAGATAGATAGATAGATAGATAGATAGATAGATAGATAGATAGATAGATAGATAGATAGATAGATAGGAGATAGATAGATATGAGATAGATAGATGATAGATAGGAGATAGATAGGAGATAGATAGATAGATAGATAGATAGATAGATAGATAGATAGATAGGAGATAGATAGATAGATACATAGATAGATAGATAGATAGATAGATAGATAGATAGATAGATAGGAGATAGGAGATAGATAGATAGATAGATAGATAGATAGATAGATAGATAGATAGATATGGGATAGATATGGGATAGATAGATAGATAGATAGATAGATAGATAGATATAATATAGATAGATAGATAGGAGATAGATAGATAGATAGATAGAATATAGATAGATAGGAGATAGATAGATAGATAAATAGATATGAGATAGATAGATAGATAGATAGATAGATAGATAGATAGATAGGAGATAGATAGATAGGAGATAGATATGAGCTAGATAGATAGATAGATAGATAGATAGGAGATAGATAGATAGGAGCTAGATAGATAGATAGGAGATAGATAGATAGATAGATAGATAGATAGATAGAATATAGATAGATAGGAGATAGATAGATATGAGATAGATAGATAGATAGATAGATAGATAGATAGATAGATAGATAGGAGATAGATAGATAGATAAATAGATATGAGATAGATAGATAGATAGGAGATAGATAGATAGGAGATAGATAGATAGGAGATAGACAGATATGAGATAGATAGATAGATAGATAGATAGGAGATAGATAGGAGATAGATAGATAGGAGATAGATAGATAGGAGATAGATAGATAGATAGATAGGAGATAGATAGATAGATAGGAGATAGATAGGAGATAGATAGGAGATAGATAGATAGATAGATAGATAGGAGATAGATAGATAGATAGATAGATAGATAGATAGATAGATAGATAGATAGATAGATAGATAGGAGATAGATAGATAGATAGGAGATAGATAGGAGATAGATAGATAGATAGATAGATGGATAGATAGATAGATAGGAGATAGATAGATAGGAGATAGATAGAATATAGATAGATAGATGGATAGATAGATAGATAGGAGATAGATAGATAGATAGATAGATAGATAGATAGATAGAATATAGATAGATAGGAGATAGATAGATAGATAAATAGATATGAGATAGATAGATAGATAGATAGATAGATAGATAGATAGGAGATAGATAGATAGATAGATAGGAGATAGATAGGAGATAGATAGATAGATAGATAGATAGATAGATAGGAGATAGATAGATAGATAGATAGGAGATAGATAGATAGATAGATAGATAGATAGATAGATAGATATATAGATAGGAGATAGATAGATAGATAGATAGATATGAGATAGATAGATAGATAGATAGGAGATAAATAAATAGATAGATAGATAGAATAGATAGATAGATAGATAGATAGATAGATAGATAGGAGATAGATAGATAGATAGATAGATAGATAGATAGATAGATAGATAGATACAATATAGATAGATAGGAGATAGATAGATAGATAGATAGGAGATAGGAGATAGATAGATAGATAGATAGATAGATAGATAGGAGATAGATAGGAGATAGATAGATAGATAGATAGATAGATAGATAGATAGATATATAGGAGATAGATAGATAGATAGGAGATAAATAAATAGATAGATAGATAGAATAGATAGATAGATAGGAGATAGATAGATAGATAGATAGATAGATAGGAGATAGGAGATAGATAGATGATAGATAGATAGATAGATAGATAGGAGATAGGAGATAGATAGATAGATATGAGATAGATAGATAGATAGGAGATAAATAAATAGATAGATAGATAGAATAGATAGATAGATAGATAGATAGATATGAGATAGATAGATAGATAGATAGGAGATAGATAGGAGATAGATAGATAGATAGATAGATAGATAGATAGATAGATAGATAGATAGGAGATAGATAGATATGAGATAGATAGATAGATAGGAGATAAATAAGTAGATAGATAGATAGAATAGATAGATAGATAGATAGGAGATAAATAGACAGATAGATAGATAGGAGATAGATAGATAGATAGGAGATAGATAGATGATAGATAGATAGATAGATAGATAGATAGATAGGAGATAGATAGGAGATAGATAGGAGATAGATAGATAGATAGGAGATAGATAGGAGATAGATAGGAGATAGATAGATAGATAGATAGATAGGAGATAGATAGGAGATAGATAGATAGATAGATAGGAGATAGATAGATAGATAGGAGATAGATAGGAGATAGATAGATAGATAGATAGATAGATGGATAGATAGATAGATAGGAGATAGATAGATAGGAGATAGATAGAATATAGATAGATAGATGGATAGATAGATAGATAGGAGATAGATAGATAGATAGATAGATAGATAGAATATAGATAGATAGGAGATAGATAGATAGATAAATAGATATGAGATAGATAGATAGATAGATAGATAGATAGATAGATAGATAGATAGGAGATAGATAGATAGATAGATAGGAGATAGATAGGAGATAGATAGATAGATAGATAGATAGATAGATAGATAGATAGATAGATAGATAGGAGATAGATAGATAGATAGATAGATAGATAGGAGATAGGAGATAGATAGATAGATAGATAGATAGATAGATAGATAGATAGATAGATAGATATGAGATAGATAGATAGATAGATAGATAGATAGGAGATAAATAAATAGATAGATAGATAGAATAGATAGATAGATAGATAGATAGATAGATAGATAGATAGATAGATAGGAGATAGATAGATAGATAGATAGATAGATAGATAGATAGATAGATAGATAGATACAATATAGATAGATAGGAGATAGATAGGAGATAGATAGATAGATAGATAGGAGATAGGAGATAGATAGATAGATAGATAGATAGATAGATAGATAGATAGATAGATAGGAGATAGATAGGAGATAGATAGATAGATAGATAGATAGATAGGAGATAGATAGGAGATAAATAAATAGATAGATAGATAGAATAGATAGATAGATAGGAGATAGATAGATAGATAGATAGATAGATAGATAGATAGATAGATAGATAGATAGATAGATAGGAGATAGGAGATAGATAGATGATAGATAGATAGATAGATAGATAGATAGATAGATAGATAGATAGATAGATAGATAGATAGATAGATAGATAGATAGATAGATAGGAGATAGGAGATAGATAGATAGATATGAGATAGATAGATAGATAGATAGGAGATAAATAAATAGATAGATAGATAGAATAGATAGATAGATAGATAGATAGATATGAGATAGATAGATAGATAGATAGATAGATAGGAGATAGATAGGAGATAGATAGATAGATAGATAGATAGATAGATAGATAGATAGATAGATAGATAGATAGATAGGAGATAGATAGATATGAGATAGATAGATAGATAGGAGATAAATAAGTAGATAGATAGATAGAATAGATAGATAGATAGATAGATAGATAGATAGGAGATAGATAGACAGATAGATAGATAGGAGATAGATAGATAGATAGGAGATAGATAGATGATAGATAGATAGATAGATAGATAGATAGATAGATAGATAGATAGATAGATAGATAGATAGATAGATAGATAGATAGATAGGAGATAGGAGATAGATAGATAGATATGAGATAGATAGATAGATAGGAGATAAATAAATAGATAGATAGATAGATAGAATAGATAGATAGATAGATAGATAAATAGATAGGAGATAGATAGATAGATAGATATGAGATAGATAGATAGATAGGAGATAGATAGATAGATAGGAGATAGATAGGAGATAGATAGATAGATAGATAGATAGATAGATAGATAGATAGATAGGAGATAGATAGATAGATAGATAGATAGATATGACATAGATAGATAGATAGATAGATAGATAGATAGATAGATAGATAGGAGATAGATAGATAGATAGATAGATAGATAGATAGATATGACATAGATAGATAGATAGATAGATAGATAGATAGATAGATAGATAGATAGATAGATAGGAGATAGATAGGAGATAGATAGATAGATAGATAGATAGGAGATAGATAGATAGATAGATAGATAGATAGATAGATAGATAGATAGGAGATAGATAGATAGATAGATAGGAGATAGATAGATAGATAGATAGATAGATAGATAGATAGATAGGAGATAGATAGATAGATAGATATGACATAGATAGATAGATAGATAAATATGAGATAGATATATAGATAGATAGATAGATAGATAGATAGATAGATAGATAGATAGATAGATAGATAGATAGATAGATAGGAGATAGATAGGAGATAGATAGATAGATAGATAGATATGAGATAGATAGATAGATAGATAGATAGATAGATATGAGATAGATAGATAGATGATAGATAGATAGATAGATAGATAGGAGATAGATAGATAGATAGATAGATAGATAAATATGAGATAGATATGAGATAGATAGGAGATAGATTTTGGCTTTATGCCCCCACATCTGTAATGAGCCCCGTGTTGCGCAGAGTGCAGTGGAAATGCAGTCCTAAGCTCTCGCTCATGACCTGAAGGTTGCAGGTTTAATCTCCACGTGGTTCAGGTAGCCGGCTCAAGGTTGACTCATCCTTCCATCCTTTCGAGGTCGGCACAATGAGCGCTCTGGTGGTAATAGATGAGTGGGGAAGGTAAAGGCAAAACAGTCTGCCAATAAGATATGATGCACCCGAGGTGTCAGTCATTGCACCAGAGTACTTTACCTGCCTGTAACGTCTGGCGCATTTCTCCTTATTAATGATCAGCGTGGATATCTGAACGAAAAGTAGTCACGAGCACGTCGCGGCTGCTAAGAGCGAGTATGCCCCTCCCCCGCTGCGCTATTTTTTAACGCAGCCAAAATATCATTAATCTACAAGAACCCGTGCACCTTCTCAGTGTCAAAACAACGCTTGTGTGAAGGAAGCTGTGAGGCTGTCCGAACATGGCGCGGGTCTCCTTCGTCGTGGCTGGATCTTCTTTTTTCAGACGGCGCGGACGCACTCGGTGCAGCGGCTGACATGCCACACACAAGCAGCGTGCTTTTTTTTTAATCGCCTGCTTTCCTGTGGATCCGCAGCATGGCAACAGTGTCACCCGCTGCCGTGCCCACAGATCGGACGGCTTCCATTGACTTTAATCGAAGCCATCCGTGTGGGAAACCACAGAAAATGGAGCATGATGCGATTTTTATCCTGCGTGTGATCCGCATGCCGGGATAAAATGACATCCGCACGTATTTAATTACCTGCGGATGCCCAATGAATGTCTATGGGCATATTGAACTGCAGATTATCCATGCGGGTCATTCCGAAATGTAATTTTGCCCGTCGACATGAGGCCTAAATATGCCTGCAGCTGCGTATTTACACGATCACATGGACTTTAGGGCTAATGCTCGCGGACGGATTTACGGCGTAATGCCGCAGCTATTAGGCTCTCTTGGACGTAATAGCTCAATGTTCATGCTGTGGAATTCTGCAGTGTGAAAGAGACCGCGGCACGCTCTAATGGTAGTCAATGGAAGCCGGCCATCACGCTATACTTCCGCTGTAGCACAGTGGAAGTATCGTGTTAATATGCGCCCCCGTCCACTGCCGGCCTCATCATCCCGCACTGCCGGGACAGGAATATCGCTGCGGATCCGGGAGCTGAGTATGGGGGCATTGGGGGGTGCCGTGGCGGACTCTGCTGCGATATTCCGCTAGCGGAGTCCACCATGGCCGTGGGCATGAGGCCTTAATTGGTGATTTATGTCCGTGATACAAACCATTATAAGACATGCCGGGACTGTTTATTACACGTGTAAAGAAGGCACATCTGAAGAACCCAATGCAAATCAATGAGGCTCGTGTGAATAAGCCCTAAATGATAACATTCATGTTTATATGTAACGGCTGAACACCCTTGCCTACAGCTGTGGGTTTGCTACAATGTATCCAGCCTAGACAATCCTCTGTGACTCCAGACTGATACATTGTAACAAACCATCGGGACTGGAGAGAGCTTTGTGCTGATGTGTTCACAGAGGATACATTATAACAAACCCTCAGCTGTGAGAAGTATTAATTGAGGCATGTAAGTAAGCATATTTCTATTCACTGACAGCAAGCAGAGGTCATGAAAATGGTGCGGAGTAGAAAGTCTACTCGGTAGTTGCAGACCTTCCTGTCGATCAGTGATTGCATTTGGCAGACGTGTAATAAGATGAAGCGCCGTGTGGAGGAATGCGGGACTCTTGTTACTGCGGCTCCTTGGAGACGTCATCTAACATCTCGACCCCTTATAAGAAAATCTTCTTCATGATTCCCCGCGGGGCGTTTATCGGAGCGCAGATCGCAGCAGAGTGGTCTCGTCTGCTGGGTGGTCTGGAGATGACAATCTCCCCGCTGCGGCCGCCGCCTTCACATACAGGAAGCTCTTGTTTTACAGTTTTCCATCATCTACTGGAAATAGTCGCGTCCGATAGTGAAGGCCCCCCAACAGATCCCCCCGACTCCCGCAGACCCCCACAATGGCAGCTCCGCGCCGCGGCCGCCGGGTGCATTTGTTTTCCATTAGTGGAACATCCTGTTTGTCTCCCTTATTACTCCTGACAAATTCTCGTGGCCGCGCCTCGTGGCGGCGGCCGCCGGGTCCTGGGAGAAGTGCTGGAAACAGTAAGTTTAATTGGACTCGGTGTGAACAGCGCTCGTAAAGCGCGCTGCTGCTTTTATGGCGAAATGTGTGAAAATGGACAAAAGACGAAAAGACTCCCATCGGATCCGCTTCTAACAATACGGGAATAGTTCAATGTTAGTGAACCGTGAAACAAGCGGGACCGGGACTGCAGTCTGCCGAGGCCACGGTTATCCCGTGTTCAGCGCTTCCTCTATAATCGCTCGCTGCTTCTTCTGTTTCGTTACAATGTAACAGTTTGCTGTCTGATAAGCCTCAGAAGCGGAATCTTCGTTGCTTCAGATAATTGGGGTTTCGTTTCTGTTCCTGTTTTGTAAGCGAATATGTTGGCGCTATATAAATACAGATTATTAACTGATGATGTGGGGGCGCTGCCGGGACCCCTAGACCGCGGGACCGCTCACTGATCGTGTGAGAAGCCTTACAAACCGCACGTGAAATCAATGGCTGTTAATGCGCAAATCTAACAAAGGAAGGGTCCGCATTGGGTCCCCCCTCGCTCTATCACCCCTCCCATGGATTAGAGAAACGGGGTGTCCTTAAGCAGCTCCTGGGAGCTTCCATTGACATCAGATATGTTCCATAGTCAGGTGACAGCGCCCCCGGTGGCCAATCTATTACCAGCCATTTATAGCCTTTGTTGGGATGTTACAGGTGGTTCTGGGCCAGACTGGGTGTCAGACAATGCGGCAGTAGTCAGGGGCCCGTCCTCCCCATTCTGGCTGCGCTGGTATATACCATGTAGGGCTGGGGGTTCAACTCCCCTCCAGGGTGACCTCTATGTAGAGTTTGTCCATTCTCCTAGTAATTGCCCTTATTTCTCTAGACACAAACATTGGACTCTGCTCTGCGTGATGATATGGAGACTTTAGATTGTAAGCTCTGCAGTAATAATAATGAATAACCCCCATTTTCCCCCTGCAGGCATCGGACACCAGCAATCTACTCTTGTTTTGTGGCGCTCATTTGAATGTCATTTTTTGACTAATCTGTAATTACTGCACATCTAATGCCATGTAGTGATCCTCAATCATGCAAAGCTGCAGTGTAAAGCATGGAGGAGGCACGAGCAGCAGACTGAGCTTCTAATGGGGTGGATTCGTGTCTCCACTATACAATTCTGCTGAGCTGCAGTCATTGATCATAGCTGTGCCCAGTGGAGCAGCCAACCCTGCAGGAAAGAAGCAGCAATCAGAGGTAGTGACTTGTCCTCTGCCGTGCAGGATCTCTGGGCTTATGGCGGTTGTCCCTGATATCGGAGGCAGTCAGCAACAGGAAGGTTCTATTCCCATTTCCACACATTGGCTCTGCTATAGTCCCTGAACCCGCGGCCCTGACTACTCTCAGGACGTCGCCCCGTGGGGCCGCATTGATGTCACCCAGCTTTCCCTGGAGCAGATACAAGGAGCAGCTGAAGAGGAGGAGACGCTGGGATTCCTTGGATTTGGGGAGCGCAGTGAGATCTTCTCTCGTTTTGTTTCCACATTTCTGGACTCATCTGTGTTGAATAAAAATCAGTTTCCATTCACAGTAAAAACAAACAGCGACCGCCATGACACGGCTGGGATAACACGCTTGTAACGTGATTAGCGAGGCGTCGCGCTGTGCCTCATGCCCGCAGCTCTGCCCGCAGAGACGCAGGTGTACGGGGCGTCTAAGAAGGAGCCATTGTCTGCTCAGGACCAAGTCAGAAGCTTCCTGTTCGCTCTTCCTGGTGGCGTTCGCTCTGGGACCTTCAGCTCCAATGCAAAATGCATCTGCTGCTGGAAAAGTGAATTCTCCCCGACTCAGGAATCCTGCAGGTCACCCTGGAAAAACAGAGCAAGAAGCAAAGGCAAGACCTCCCAGAAAAGCAAGATGTGGCTGACACATCACACTGACCGAACACCGCCTGACACCACACTGACCGAGCACCGCCTGACATCACACTGAGAGAGCACCGCCTGACATCACACTGACCGAGCACCACCTGACATCACACTGACCGAACACCGCCTGACATCACACTGACCGAACACCGCCTGACATCACACTGACCGAGCACCACCTGACATCACACTGACCGAACACCGCCTGACATCACACTGACCGAACACCGCCTGACATCACACTGACCGAACACCGCCTGACATCACACTGACCGAGCACCACCTGACATCACTCTGACTGTAGACTGCCTGACATCACGCTGACCGAGTACCACCTGACATCACACTGATCGAACACCGCCTGACATCACACTGACCGAACACCGCCTGACATCACACTGACCGAGCACCACCTGACATCACACTGACCGAACACCGCCTGACATCACACTGACCGAACACCGCCTGACATCACACTGACCGAACACCGCCTGACATCACACTGACCGAACACCGCCTGACATCACACTGACCGAGCACCACCTGACATCACTCTGACTGTAGACTGCCTGACATCACGCTGACCGAGTACCACCTGACATCACACTGACTGTAGGCCGCCTGACATCACACGGACCGAGCACCGCCTGACATCACCCTGACTGTAGACCGCCTGACATCACACTGACCGAGTACCACCTGACATCACACTGATCGAACACCGCCTGACATCACACTGACCGAACACCGCCTGACATCACACTGACCGAGCACCACCTGACATCACACTGACCGAACACCGCCTGACATCACACTGACCGAACACCGCCTAACATCACACTGACCGAGCACCACCTGACATCACTCTGACTGTAGACTGCCTGACATCACGCTGACCGAGCACCGTCTGACATCACACTGACCGAGCACCGCCTGACATCACCCTGACTGTAGACCGTCTGACATCACACTGACTGAGCACCGCCTGACATCACACTGACCGAGCACCGCCTGACATCACACTGACTGTAGACCGCCTGACATCACACTGACCGAGCACCACCTGACATCACACTGACTGTAGACCGCCTGTCATCACACTGACCGAGCACGGCCTGACATCACACTGACCGAGCACGGCCTGACATCACCCTGACTGTAGACCGCCTGAC
Organism: Eleutherodactylus coqui; assembly: GCA_035609135.1. Taxonomy (NCBI): domain Eukaryota; kingdom Metazoa; phylum Chordata; class Amphibia; order Anura; family Eleutherodactylidae; genus Eleutherodactylus; species Eleutherodactylus coqui. The sequence goes on from CM069415.1 coordinate 4,150,587, forward strand.
ATCACACTGACAGAGAGCCGCCAGACATCACACTGAGAGAGCACCACCTGACATCACACTGACCGAGCACCACCTGACATCACACTGACCGAGCACCGCCTGACATCACACTGACTGTAGACTGCCTGACATCACACTGACCGAGCACCACCTGACATCACACTGACTGTAGACCGCCTGACATCACACTGACCGAGCACGGCCAGACATCACACTGACCGAGCACTGCCTGACATCACCCTGACTGTAGACCGCCTGACATCACACTGACCGAGCACCACCTGACATCACACTGACAGAGAGCCGCCAGACGTCACACTGAGAGAGCACCACCTGACATCACACTGACCGAGCACCGCCTGACATCACCCTGACTGTAGACCGAATGAAATCACACTGACCGAGCACCGCCTGACATCACACTGACTGTAGACCGCCTGACATCACACTGACCGAGCACCGCCTGACATCACGCTGACCGAGCACCACCTGACATTACGCTTACCGAGCACCGCCTGACACATCATGCTGACCGAGCACCGCCTGACATGACACTGACGAGCACCGCCTGACATCACACTGACAAGCACCGCCTAAGAACATGCTGATCGAGCACTGCCTGACATCACGCTGACAGAGCACCGCCTGACATAACGCTGACCAAGCACCGCCTGACATCACACTGACCAAGCACCCCCTGATATCACACTGACCAAGCAGCGCCTGACTCCACACTGACCGAGTACCCCCTGACATCACACTGACTGTGGACCTCCTGACATCACGCTGACCGAGCACCGCCTAAAAAGTCACTCTGACTGAGCACCACCTAACATCACGCTCAACAAGCACTGCCTGACATCATGCTGACCAAGCAGCACGTGACAGCACACTGCCTGACACGCCACCCCAACTGTAGACCGCCTGACATCCCACTGACTGTGGACCGCCTGACATTACGCTGAATGAGCACCATCTGACACATCACCCTGATGGTAGACTGTAGCCTGACATCGGTAGCCTGACACTACACTGACCGAGCAGTCACACAGTCAGCACTGCGTGACATCACACTGACTGAGCACCGCCTGACACGTCACCCTGACTGTGGACCACCTGACCCTCCACACTGACTGTGGACCGCCTGACATCATGCTGACCGAGCACCACCTGACATTACACTGAACACCGCCTGACACACCATCCCAACTGTAGACCACCTGACATCACATTGACTGTGGACTGCCTGATATCACAGTGACCAAGCACCGCCTGACACGTTGCCCTGACAGTAGACAGGCTGACCCTTCACACTGACCGAGCATGGCCTGACATCACATTGACGAAGCACCGCCTGACATCACACTGACTGAGCACCGCCTGACATCACACTGACCGAACACCGCCTGACATCACACTGACCGAACACCGCCTGACATCACACTGGCCGAACACCGCCTGACATCACACTGACCGAGCACCGCCTGACATCACCCTGACTGTAGACCGCCTGACATCACACTGACTGTAGACCGCCTGACATCACACTGACCGAGCACCGCCTGACATCACCCTGACTGTAGACCGCCTGACAACACACTGACCGAGCACCACCTGACATCACACTGACAGAGAGCCGCCAGACATCACACTGAGAGAGCACCACCTGACATCACACTGACCGAGCACCGCCTGACATCACCCTGACTGTAGACCGAATGACATCACACTGACCGAGCACCGCCTGACATCACACTGACCGAGCACCGCCTAACATCACACTGACTGTAGACCGCCTGACATCACACTGACCGAGCACCGCCTGACATCACGCTGACCGAGCACCACCTAACATCACGCTCAACAAGCACTGCCTGACATCATGCTGACCAAGCAGCACGTGACAGCACACTGCCTGACATCATGCTGACCAAGCAGCACGTGACAGCACACTGCCTGACACGCCACCCCAACTGTAGACCGCCTGACATCCCACTGACTGTGGACCGCCTGACATTACGCTGAATGAGCACCATCTGACACATCACCCTGATGGTAGACTGTAGCCTGACATCGGTAGCCTGACACTACACTGACCGAGCAGTCACACAGTCAGCACTGCGTGACATCACACTGACTGAGCACCGCCTGACACGTCACCCTGACTGTGGACCACCTGACCCTCCACACTGACTGTGGACTGCCTGACATCATGCTGACCGAGCACCACCTGACATTACACTGAACACCGCCTGACACACCATCCCAACTGTAGACCACCTGACATCACATTGACTGTGGACTGCCTGATATCACAGTGACCAAGCACCGCCTGACACGTTGCCCTGACAGTAGACAGGCTGACCGTTCACACTGACCGAGCACGGCCTGACATCACATTGACGAAGCACCGCCTGACATCACACTGACCGAGCACCGTCTGACATCACACTGACCGAGCACCGCCTGACATGTCACCCTGACTGTGGACCACCTGACATGTCACCCTGATTGTGGGCCACCTGACACATCACCCTGACTGTAACCCGCCTGACCCTTTGCACTGACCGAGCACCGCCTGACACGTCACCCTGACTGTGGACCACCTGAGACATCGCGCTGTGGACCACCCGACCCATCACACTGACTGTGGACCGCCTGACACATCACCCTGCCCATGGACCACCTGACATGTCACCCTGACCGTGGACCGCCTGACACATCACCCTGACCAAGCACCACCTGACATATCACAGTTGTTTCAATACTGATGAAGGATGGTAATGGACTTGCTGTGATCACAGGGAAAATGCCTGATACTTATCATCCTCTTCCTTAATTTACATACTGCAGTATAAAGCAGGGGGGATCTAGTATGAATTCCATTACAAACTACCTCCAGCAGACAAGGCAACTGAGCTGGAGCCATGATGGAGCAGACAAGTGTCACCCAGGGGTGCTGACAACATTTCTAAGACCTGTAACCATCAAATCAGAAATGTTCCAGGCATTTCCAGGAGCGCGGAGGAGGGTGTCATGGAGGGCACCCCAAATCACTGGACGCTGCGGCCCTGGGATTCTTGGCACCTCGGAAGAGCAGCTGATTATGCCTCTTCATCCGTGTTTGATTGATGTCATTCTGCAGCCGTCACTTGAGGGGATCCCGCAGAACGTGTCAGACGCATCTGGGATGATGAGACTCCAATAATAAACCTCGAGAGGATCTTAAGCTGATGTTTTGGCAGGTTGTGACAGCTACACGGAGTCATTCACGCAGACGTCGCCGGGCAGGCAGAGACACGAGCGCCATGATCAAGGAGGATGAAAAGTGAAGGTTCCAGGCTGAGCAGTGAGAGCCACAGAGTGCATGAGGAGTGTTGTACAGCCGCTGTTGTGTTATTGCTCCAATGCATCGGTCACCAACCTGTGGTCCAAAACTACAACTCCCAGCATGCCCTGAGAGCCTGCAGCCCGGCTGCTCTGACACTTCCTGAAATAAGAAACACAATTTTGCAAATAATCTTAATTAAAAGTTCCCCCATTTTGTGCACACAGCTCCTATGCAGATCAATGTGTCTCCATGGTTACAGGAAGGTTTGTTACATTGTATCCACTCCACAGACTCCAGGCTGATAGATGTTACCTGCACTGATACACTGTAACAACTATCTGGACAGGAAGGAGATCTGTGCTGCTGATGTGTTTACCTGGAAGGATTCTCTGCACTGATTGATACATTGCATCCCTGCATATCGTGTACACAGCTACTATGCAGAGCAATGTGTTTCCATGGTCACAGGAAGGTTTGTTACATTGTATCCAGTCTACAGACTCTGCACTGATACACTGTAACAAACTATTAAGACAGGAGGGAGAACTTTGCTGCTGATGTGTTTACTTAAGAGCAGTGATTCCCAAACCTGTTCAGCCATGGAGCCATTTTTGAAGCAAAAGTTTCTTGTGGAACCCCACAGAGGGTGTGGCCAGGGGAGGGGTTGGGGGCGTGGCTTATCACAACATGACTTTTACCATTGTTTTGTAAAAAGGACAGGGCTGTTTAAAAAAAAAGAGGAAGGACCGCTGGAGCGCTGGGTGGGCTATTGATATACATTATATTTAAAATTAACATCCTGTGGAATTAAATCCCGCACCCCATGTCAGCGTCCACACGGGTTTTGTGCAGTTTTTCCACAGCATCCACTTTGCGGCTACAGGTACTGTAAATTCTGCAGCAAATCTGCCCTGTGGAGTAATAGTGGCCGACTATATTGGTGGCCCCAGTAGTAATAGGCCCCCTGATTGCCATCCCAGTAGTAGTAATAGTAATGTGTTTCCATGGTTACAGACCATACACAACCCCTGAGTGGTGCGATCCTGCAGCTGAAATTACTCCTTTTATATCTTCTACATTCAGACAGAAAGAAGAAAGTAAAATAGGTTTTCTAGTTCAGTTTTTAAACGATTCCCAATTTTCAAGATCTTCACTTGCTGTCAGTGAATGGGAACATTTTTTTACATTCAGAGACTAAAACCCATCCTGACCTGCTACTTTTCCCAGCTGAGGGCTTGTTACAATGTATCCAGTCTAGACAAATCTCCTGGACTCCAGACTGATACATTGTTGCAAACTCTCAGGACAGAAGAGAGATGTTCTGCTGATGTGTTCACCTCCCTGAGGATGGTCTGCGCTGATACACTGTAACAAACTCTCAGATGTATTAGGTCAGGGTGGGTTTTTAGCCTCCTGTATTTCTGAGAGGGTCAGGGAGGAGCGGACGTGTGACACTATTTCCAGCATGAAGCCCCCTCCCCCACTACTGACATGGCTGCTGAGTAACAGACGGTCTGTTTAGTAGCGGGCGTGTTGGCTTCTTCAGCAGATTCAGTCCAATGTCACATCATTAATAACGCGGGAGGACATTACAGGCGGCGGCGCTGCCAACCAATCACCGACTGGCACATCTGCAGATCAGCAGAAATTCTGCTTCAGTCACTAAACCAGAAACCTCAGGATGGCGAGATCAGCAGCGACGAGCCAAGAGCCGCTCGGGTCGATAGCAAGAGTGCGGGGTCTACGAAGACCCCCCGGAGAGACCCCCTGCACCATCTGATAGGTCTTATCTTCGCACCCAGCTTCTTCTAGACTCCAGAATGGCGCACCTGCTTCAGACTGACGGACAATATGGCCGATGGTAAATGGCAGCTTGCGGGTCGCAGAGGGCCACCTTCCAGAAGCTTCCTGACTTCACTTCTCCTCGGTGCAGCTCCTTCTAGCGCCACGCGGAGGTTCATCACAAGAGTCGTTCTCTCTTTGCTGTCCTACTTCTTGCGTCGCACTACAGCACTTCCTTCCCTGCACGGAGCTTTCGTACTACTGAAGCTGCCCCTTTGATGGTAGCGCCCTTTCTTGCGACCCTATACCACCACACATCACCCCTGCCAACATGGCGCCTTACTCTTCTTAAAGGCACAGTGAGCATGAAATAAACATAAGACACAAATACTGCTTGCATAGAGCAAACAAAAAGCACCTCTTACGTAAAGACGACTGCGGGCTGGTAGTTATTGGGGGCCCCTCTGGTCTGGGGATGCCGCCCCTTTAACTCCTCCATCTGGCCAACATTCCTGTGTGGATCTTTGTGGGGGATCTCAGTGGTGCGTCGCCTATAATCTCCACGTATGGATCATCTCCTCATTCCAGCGATGCTGATCTCTTCTGCAAACAGGAATTACAGTGAGATCTTCCTGCCCGGGTCTGACCTGAGAGCGGAGCGCTGACCCGTCAAAGAACCTTCTCATGTGTCCAACAGCTGCAGCCGCGACCGGACACCTTACCTGCGACACCTGAGCCCGGGCGACCGCCGCCATTGTTCTGGCAGCGCAGCCCGTGGTTTTCTTATTCACTGACACAGGAGCAGGCCTGGATTTAGGCAGCTGCCCAGGGGCCCCCACCTAATAGGGACCCCCACCAAGTGAAAAGAAAAAAAGGGGGTGAGCGGGGGGTAGGGGGAGAGAGAGATCTCTCTCACTCTCCCCCCCCCCCCCCCCCCGCCGCCTTACCTGAGCCTGCTCAGACGAGAATGAGCGATGCTCGCTCGAGTAACTGCCTAATCCCAGCGTGCTCGCTCTTGTCTACCCGTTACCCAAGAAAGTTCTGAGGAGCGTCCAGTCCACTGACTCAGGAGAAACAGACAAGGATCCGGAATTCTCAGGAAACAAGGAAAATAAAAATAAGGTGAGCCGGAAGACGAAACTGGTGAAGAGCGGAATAAAGGGGGTAAGAGGAGACTGAGGAGCGAAAGCTCCGATCTGACCGACACAAATGTATCGGCTCCTCCGGTCCGGTGCCCCTTCATGGTCCGAGCGACCTTCAGGAAACGTTGGGGAGTTTTGGGTTCAGGAAATAGAAGAAGCTTCAACACTGAAAGCCAATTGTTCAATAAGAAATCTTGGAAGCAACAAGACATCCGAGCGGCCAGAAGAGGCGCAACAACACGGTCAACAGGGAAACCAAAGGTTGTGAGACCGGAGGGTTATGTGTGCAACTGGTGGAACCAAACACAACCCAGCCTAATGGTGACGGGGTCTGCGATCGGAAGTGACAAACACGTGAACACGAACAGTCGGAGGAACACGTGGAATCTATTGTGGCATTCGCACGAAGATCAACGGAAAAAGGGCTTGTCGACAGAACAGGCCGAGAAAGTCAGAGAAATGGCGAGCTATTGGAAAGAAATCCTAAAGCGCTCAGTCTGTCATGACATCTGGAACACTCAGAGCCCCGCGGTTTGTAAATCCGGCACAGGGAAATCTGGGAAGAGAACAGCGAGATTTCATCCATAGACAAGCCGCTCATCCTGCAGTGCCAGGCAATGGAAGACAGAGAAGTAATCAGCGCTGATCATGTGACTGCAGAATGTGGGAACCGCCAACCGGAGATAGAAGATGGCAGGAGCATGATGGCAGCAGACCTAAAGGCTGGGGTGCAAAGGGATGAGAACACACAGTATCTCCAAAAGAAGCCCCTCAACACTGTGTCATCTACACTACCCACTGACATACCACCCACTGCCAGGCAATGCCATCCACACTGCCCGCCAATGTCCCTCCAACTATCAGTCACTGTGAATCACATGATTCCCCAACGTCCCACCCACTACCAGCCAGTACCATCTATACTGCCATCTAATATCACTCCAGCTGCCAGCCTGTGCCATCCACATGGCCCCCCAAGTGCAATTGACACTGCCCTTTAATGCACAATCCACACTGCACCTGGCATCTCATTCAGTGCCATCCAGTGCCACCTATACTGCTCCCAAAGTACCATTGGCACAAAACCAGACAAGCCTTGTAAACGGGTCAAGGATGGCGCCGCAGGACCCAGATTAGTGCAACTAGTAGAAGTTTGCAGGCAACTATGCTGCAGCCTGCTGGAATATGGCTATGATGTAGCGGCACTGGTTACACAGCAGAGGGCGCAGGAGCCGGGGCGGCCGAGTCCGGGGAAGGGGATTCCGCCAAGATCGGATGTGAAGGAAGATGCCCACAACTCAGTGTACTCGCGCACATGTGAGCGGGACGTCACACTCAAATACACTCGCCGCTACAGAGCGCATTAGTGTAGGAACCCGCCAAAAGTATTTTTGTTAGACAGTTCAGACTTAGCGCTACTGCGCAAACAAAAGAGGAGAGCAGAACGATGGATCCGCTAGTCGAAACAAAACCGCGGAAATCAATGATTTCGCTTCGTCACATTTTCACAGCCGCAAAACCTGACAAAATCACGTCTGCCTGTTTAAGCCGTAAGAGTGCAGCGGAAGGTGCCGGAGCCGCTGCAGGTGCCAGCGCAGAATACCCCCCGGCAGCCATTGCCAAGAGTTAGGCCAGTAGCAGAATCGGCTAAGTGCCGGAGCCATGGGGGCAAACAAACGGCAGGTGAAGTATAAGCCATTATTGAGTGTGGCAGCTTGTTCCATGCAATGATCCCCCCAGGTAACCCTCGGCCCCCGTGCTTCTGCATGCTGGAGGGCATTACGCAGCTTTTATAGGAACCTTTTTTAACCAGTTATTATTCTTTAAGAAGCACTTTAACTGTTAACTCTCTCATCGCTGGAAAGCTGTATGCCGGCAGGTGAGTCGGCCGTCGCCGCAGTATATTAAAGCCCCCATTCTCTAACAAAATCGCCAGCTGTTACTTGAATTTGAGTGTTTGGACGCTGCAAGAGAAAATGAAGCAAAAACACAAACTACCTGAAACCACTGAACCCCAAGGGGGAAGGGGGCGGGACAACTGTAGGGGGGGGGGGGCACATGAAGGAAGAGGACCGCTACCATTGGCCAATTAGCAGGGCTGATCCATAGGTTTTATTCAAAACCATGAAGCCCCTTTGATTTTACTTTGCAGCCTGACCACAGATCTCCACCTCGCACATTGAGGGGACTTTGTGATGTCAGCTGGGTACAGTGATGAAGGCGGGGGGGTTGCTGACTTATAACTTCTCACAATTAACCTCGGAGGGGGATTCTTGCATCAGTGGAGAATATGAGAAATCTGGAGCAGAGATAACACACTGGCCTGCTGACCCCCTAACACCAACAGAGGGACCAAAAAATGTAACATCCCTTATTAGTGGACTAATTAAGTATTTACTTCTCTGCTCTTTCTGTTCTGGTATTGTTTTTTTTGTGCAAATTAATCACACCATGTCTGTGCCTTTTCATGTATGTATATATATATATCCTCTTTGGATCTATTCCATTAAGCCTGAGGATGAACTCCGAGTGGGTTAGGAAGCTCGCTATAACCTCATATATTTCTGTCAGCCATTAACAGGTCTCATATCTACAAGATGACTTGGTTTCTCTTACTGAGAACAATCCCATTTTGGCTTCTAACTGGTACACCGGTAGATGTGATAGATGTGAGGAGGGGAAACTTGTTACTGTTTTATGGTAAATACAATGCTGTTTTTTATTGTACTGTAGGGGGCGGCACTGAGGAGCTGGTGTGAGCGGGAAAAGACAGGAAGTGTGGAAGTGTTGAGGTCTTCAAGTTCTACAGCCATGGCGATGGCTGCCGAGTCCATTAACCTCTCTCTCCGTCCCTCGGGGGCTCACCAAGTAGCCAAGCCCATCCTTCACCGGTGTGGCCAGAACCGGGCCATGAGTCTTTAATGAGGAAGTTGCTAACCCAAGTGGACCAAGGGACTTCAATCTCCGTCACCGAGCTTGGCTCAGCTCTGCCCCTTCCTGACTCCGGCCAGCCTCATATCCCCTGGCTGGCACCAACTCAGATGACAAAAAAGCACTGAGAGCTCGGCCTGCGGCCCCCTAGAGAGAGCGACGACCCCCCCTACAGAGCGACGACCCCCCCTATAGAGTGACGGCCGTCTGACTGCGCATCACATACTGGGCCTCAAGAGTGGAAATGTCCATAAGACCGCCAACCGCAGGTCACACACGTCCCTATTGGACCTTCAGCTTGGCTCTTTGTGTCTCCTGGTGACAGCGGATACTTTGTAGACTTGATTGTGACTTTCCAAGGAATACAGGAAAAAGTAGAACAAGTGCCAATCTTCTATGATCCTTTACATGTATTGTCTTCTACATGTATGATCTTCTTTGATCCTTCACATGTATTGTCTTCTACATGTATGATCTTCTTTGATCCTTCACATGTATGATCTACTACATATATGATCCTCTATGATCCTTCACATGTATTGTCTTCTGCATGTATGATCTTCTTTGATCTTCTACATGTTTTATCTACTACATGTATGATCTTCTATTGTCTTCTACACGTATGATCTTCTATGATCTCATACATGTATTGTCTTCTTTGATCCTCTACATGTATGATCTCTGATATGTATGATATTCTATGATCCTCTACATATGTGATCTTCTACATGTATGATGTATGCACTGTAGACCCTGCAGTGTGCAGCATTAGTGTGGAAGCTTCTATTGGATGGGTTCTGCCCCCAAGCTGTACACAGTGATTCATGCCCATCATGCCCTGTATGCCCGCTCTCTGTTGTACAAAAGTCACAGTTTTGGTGCCACTTTATGGCATTTCTGCTGGACAATACCACTTTTTCCTAAATAGGCCCCATTATAAGTAAAATCCATCCTGTGTGGAGGTTACAATCTAGTCCTTGTACCTTCAGACCGCACTCCCCTGCAGGCTACCATAGAGGCAGACTATGTGACTGCTGTGTGGCCCTTGGGGAGAGGGGCCCCAGCTGTGATTGCACCATCCTCCAAAGAGGAACTGCATTGTTAGTAAACCAGGAGGTGGAGAATTGTCCCAAGGGTCATTATAAAGGGCATGAAACGGGAAACAAACACCGAGCCCTTCTGTCCTGGGTGGGACACTGGGCACCAAAATGGGGGCCCATTTAAGTTTTTGCCATGGGGCCCCATCTCTTCTTGCTACGCCGCTGCTTCCGGCTCTTATATTCGGACTGCAGTTACTTCGGACGTGACGTAAGAAATCTGCAGATCATAGTAGGAGTCGAACCCAATGTCTGTTTTCCTGACCCAGCGCCAATCTATAAACCGCCGCCCGCCCGCCCTTCACGGTGTGCTGGAGTCTATGATTACAGCCACATCTGAATTGCTGGGGATGTGATGATGATGGCGTCCGCCCAGCTCCGGGGGATGAACCTCCCAGCATCATCCAGATGACAGAAATATCAGATAATCATTAGGCCGCGTTCTGACTCATGTAATGATGGCGGCGGAGCGAGGAGCGGGGAGTAATTACCAGCAGTTATTAGGATGTACAACGTGATGAGGAGGTTAGAGCCGCGCGGCTCGTAATTAGACCTGAAGCCATTAGCGTCCTAATCCCATGTAAATCCCCAACATAAACAATGGCGCAGCTCTTCATGTAGGAGCGAGCGGGGAAGTAGGTTAGGAAAATACGTGGTAATTAGATTTCCAGCGCGCAATAATTATTTATAACATTTGATCCTTAAGCAAAATAAATAAAATTCGTATCGGAGGCCGCGGAGCGAAACTCGGAGATTCCACGGCGCTCCACATTCCGGCCCACATTTATCAACCTAGTCACCTGATTTCAGGCTGCTGCACAGAATGTCCCTTACACCGAGGGGCTCATTTATTAACCATTTGCTCCAAAAAGGGGGAGGGGCCTCTGCTGGTCGGGATCTAGCGACATTTCCGAAACGTCTCTAATGTTATGAAGGACGTGGCGTACAAAGTCACCTCCCAGATCACGGACCTTCAGCTCCACTTTTCCAAAGCCATAACCTTTTTAGTTTTCCGCCGACACGGCCGTATGAGGGATGGCTTTTGCGCGGCGAGCTGTCGTTTGGGTCCATATAATATATTGCCAGTGATTTTCTGGGTTTGGTTACCGCATTAATTATGCAGCGTAATAACGGGATACATCTCCATGCCGGTCGCTACGGTTACCGCAATACCAAAATTATCTTTTTTTTTAGGTTCTTCCATTTTTGCACAATAAAGCCCCTATTTTTGGAAAATCCTTTTGTTTTCCATTGCTGCGTTCAAAGTCCCACAACTTTTTTTATTTTTCCGTGGACGGCGCCGGGGGACTTGTGTTTCTGCGCGATGAGCTGTAGTTTTATTGGTAGCATTTCGGGATAAATATAGTTTTTTGATCACTTTTATTGATTTTTTGGGGAGGTAAAATGAACGCACCAGATATGTGTTGTCTGTTATTTTAGCGCATTGCCCGCAGGATGTTCCATCTGTTGTGCGGTTATTACAGGCGCCATGATACTAAACGGGGGGAGTTTTAATTTTGCAAAAAGAATGTAAGCAAAGAGAGAAAAGTGATCAAAAGGAGATTATTTTACTATATTATTGTGGGATTTTTTTAATGTCCCTGTGGGGACTTGAACCTGCGATGCTATGATCACACTGATAATACAATGCAGTACTTCTGTACTGCAATACCTTATTGCTAATCATAGCAATCGCAGGGCATGGCACAGTGATGTAAAAAACCTGCAGACTTTGGCACAAAGTTGTTGCTATCTTTTAAAAATTTGTGCTGCCTGTGCCACTTTTTGGAATAGGGGTGTGGCATATCCAGAGGAGGCGTGTCCACCTGGCCCAGCAATTTACAGAATAAATTAATTGGCGTATCTCTCCCCAGTGCAGATTATATTAAGACGGATGTACGATTTCTCGCGTTCATATAATTGAAGTTGTCGGGTTTCGTTATTTTTATGTTGAAGAATGTTTAGAATCAGAAATTTTTGATTTTTTTTTTTGCTGACAATCGGCCTCCAGCTACAACAGCAGGGATCGGTGAGAAGAGCGCTCCCCGCTTTTAACCCCTTACATGCCGCAATTGATTGCTGCATATAACCTGTTCAAGGAGGAAGAGGGCTCCATCTGTGATGTCATTGGCCTTCCACAATGTAATTGTGGTGTCGATGAGTTGCTATGGCAACCAGACAATAGCATTCAGATCTGCTATGGCCTGTGATCACTATTATTAGTGATAATATGTAGTACCACAGAAGTACTGCAGTGTATTATCAGAGTGATCGTAGCATTGCAGGTTCGAGTCCCCTACAGGAACATACAAAATATGAAGAGTAAAAATTAATAATGAAAAAAAAACTTTTTTCATACTTTCCCATCTTTGTTTAAAAATTTAAAAAAATCCGCCTTTGGTATCATCACATCCATAATGACTCGTGCAATAAGCTGAGCACATTTATCATCCGGCGCAGCTAAAAAATGTGTGCAATTTGTTGAACACATTTTTAGCGAAATAATAAAAAAAGCTAAAAAACTGAACAAAAATGCTTTTTTTTGCTCATTTCACTTCCCAAAAAATGCAAAAAAAGTGATTAAAAAAGCCATATTTACCCCAAAATATTACCAATAAAAACTACAGCTTGTCACACAAAAAACATCCAGCCTGTACAGAGCTCCGCCCATGGGAAGTGCTGGGACTTGGAACAAAGCCAAAAATAAGTATTAAACCTAAAAATATCTATAAATAAACAATAAGATAAAATAAATCTGGTTATTTATATAACGCCAACGTATTCCGCAGCGCTATCAAGTAAGTTATTTATTACCCCCACCAAGCTGGAGGCTCATTTTACCGACCTTGGAAGGATGGAAGGCTGAGTCAACCTGAGCCGGCTACCTGAACCACGCGGGGATTGAACCCGCAACCTTCAGGTCGTGAGCGAGAGCTTAGGGCTGCATTTCTGTATCCGGTCATTTTTTCCCTCCCCTCCAATAAAACTAACAAACGTTCCATAATACATTATATGCACCACAGAAAGGGACCGATAATACCTGCCGCTCGCCCCGTGGCACACCCGCCCGCGCACGGCCGTCTCAGCGGGAAATAACAAGTGGGGTTGAATATGTTTCAGTCAGTTGCGTTGATCACTTTTCGCTGATCCCGCGCCGCTGATCCTTTTGGAATCTCTCTTTATGTTGAATTTCTCCTCCTTTTGTAACAATCTAATAGATTCCAGTGATTTCTAAAATTTGTATTTATCGTTTTCGCGGCATTTAATTTTTTTTGTTAATAGTTTGTGAATTTTGAAATGTGCTGAAAATCGTCTTCTTGTTCCTTTTCTGAAGATTCTTGCTGCAGGTTCCTAATAATTAGCGTTTTTCAGCTTTTGCCTTTGATGATATCAGCGGTGACTTTCCATCAGTAACTTATTATGTGTTTAGTCTTTTTTATTGGCGTTTTGAAGGAAAACACGTTTGTTTTTTCTGCTCGTGTCGGTCAAGTGACATCAAAACCGGCCTTTTTTTCCATGTGTGTCTTTAGGAGTCTTTTTGAACATTAATGGGTGGCTGACTTTTTTTCACATGCTGGATGTTCTGTCAAACGGCACAAAGAGGTTATGTGACAGCGCTCCTAGAAGTGCGGCCAAATATCCTTCTGAAACGCGCTCTCCGGGGACGGCCCCTCGCAGTGAAAAACGGCTGTAAGTTCATAGAAATATTGGGGCAGGCAGCCAGAACAAACACGGCTCTGCAGCTTTGCTTATTGCACAGAATTCCTCCTTTCTCCGCTCCCTCCGGCCATTTCTTTCTGAGAAGCCAAATTCCTTCTTTTTTTGGCAAATTGGAATAAACATTTGTGAAATATTTTGTTGCGTTTAAAAAAAAAATAAAGTTATTTATATACAGCGCAAATTAGAAAAAGCAAAAGCCCTGATTTCCCAGCGGTCTGCGAAGGCAATGCGGCCGCTGATGGACGGTCACACGTGAGAAACCGGCCAGAAGATTGAGGCCGAGGAAACCCGAAAAACAAAAACACTGAGAAAATGTATATTTTACATTCAGCCAAGGTGTCGATGTGAAAAGCGCCTGAAATCACCGCAGTTGTATCAAACAGCCGCATTCGGTGATTGATTAGATATCGCGGCTCGCACGTCTCACACGTGACTGACGGGTAGGTTCGATACGGGGGCGGGAACAAGATTTGATTATAACATTCCCTATAAGAGCAGATTCTCCACGGTTGATGCATCTACGAATAGAAGAAAAATGGCGCAAGTAGGATGGAGACTGCAGAGCCTGGATATCGCCATACTTACGAATACATTACGCCATCAGCAGAAACGACGGGGTCCGGCAGTAAGATGGCGGGTCGTTAATCATCACCATCCGGACGTCCACTCTGGAGCGTCCTAATCCCTTTTATTAATACTTTGGTGTTCGCACATGGAGAGTTACATCGTCTCCGCGCCTCCATCATTCTGCACCCCAGTTTGCGCCTTTTTTCCCTCCGTCAGGATCCTGCGGGACGAGAGGAGCCGGAGACTAAACACAAACATTGCAAGGGAGAATATAGTAACAGGAGGGAGCGGGGTCTGTCCATCACACGGCTGAGCTCTGTTATATCATGCATGTTCTATATTATACACTGCGTAGTATTTGTTATATAATATATTGTGTATATTATATGGTTTACATTGTATGGTGTATGTTATGTAGCTGAATGTTGTATATTATCTATTTGCTGTATTATGTATTATGAGTCCTCCGTAGTTGATACTTTGTAGCCAGCTGTCACATTTCATCTTCTACATTTTGTAAGTATGTGTTAGATTTACTGCCCGGCGTATATCGTATAGTATATAGTGAAGTCCATGTTATATGGTATTTATTGTCCGCTGTATATTATATTTTGCGCAGTGGATGTTATATAGTATTTATTACACATTATACGAGCAATAAACCCCTTTGTGACAAATTCCCCTTCACTCTGCAAAACTGTTCTCAGTCGTTTCCTTCATTTTTCATGAGCCATTAAACGTAAAGTGTCTGCGGGACGATAATCCTCCGGGCGAGGGGCGAGGACCCCCTCCGCTGCAGGTTTTATGGGATTCTATATTTTTTATCTTTAGGCTAAGTTCACAAATAGTGGAATTTTCACAGTAGAAAACCTGCAGTTGGCAGAAGACGTTACAATGAAGGAGTGAAATCTAGAAGGACGTCGGAGCTTCTCCCCGACTGCTCGCACACAAAGCCTTCTGGTGGAAATTATAACACAAGCCATAAGCCTTTTTACTCTGGCTTCTGCAACGCCAGCATGGACACACTTCCCACCAGCATGGATACACTTCCCCCCAGCATTGATACACTTCCCACTAGCATGCATACACTTCCCACCAGCATGCATACACTTCCTGCCAGCATGGATACACTTCCTGCCAGCATGGATACACTTCCCGCCAGCATGCATACACTTCCTGCAGCATGGATACACGTCCCACCAGCATAGATACACTTCCCGCCAGCATGGATACACTTCCTGTCAGCATAGATACACTTTCCGCCAAAATGGATACACTTCCCGCCAGCATGGATACACGTCCCACCAGCATAGATACACTTCCCACCAGCATGCATACACTTCCTGCCAGTATGCATACACTTCCTGCCAGCATGGATACACTTCCCACCAGCATAGATACTCTTCCCACCAGCATGGATACACTTCCTGCCAGCATGGATAAACTTCCCGCCAGCATAGATACACTTTCCGCCAAAATGGATACACTTCCCGCCAGCATGGATACACTTCCTGCCAGCATGGATACACTTCCCACCAGCATAGATACACTTCCCGCCAGCATGGATACACTTTCTGCCAGCATGGATACACTTCCCACCAGCATAGATACACTTCCCACCAGCATAGATACACTTACCGCCAGCATGGATACGCTTCCCGCCAGCATAGATACACTTTCCGCCAAAATGGATACACTTCCCACCAGCATGGATACACTTCCCACCAGCATAGATACACTTCCCGCCAGCATGGATACACTTCCCACCAGCATAGATACACTTCCCGCCAGCATGGATACACTTCCCACCAGCATAGATACACTTCCCACCAGCATGAATACACTTCCTGCCAGCATGGATACACTTCCCGCCAGCATGAATACACTTCCTGCCAGCATGGATACACTTCCCGCCAGCATGGATACACTTCCTGCCAGCATGGATACACTTCCCACCAGCATGGATACACTTCCCCCCAGCATTGATACACTTCCCACTAGCATGCATACACTTCCCACCAGCATGCATACACTTCCTGCCAGCACGGATACACTTCCTGCCAGCATGGATACACTTCCCGCCAGCATGCATACACTTCCTGCAGCATGGATACACGTCCCACCAGCATAGATACACTTCCCGCCAGCATGGATACACTTCCTGTCAGCATAGATACACTTTCCGCCAAAATGGATACACTTCCCGCCAGCATGGATACACGTCCCACCAGCATAGATACACTTCCCACCAGCATGCATACACTTCCTGCCAGTATGCATACACTTCCTGCCAGCATGGATACACTTCCCACCAGCATAGATACTCTTCCCACCAGCATGGATACACTTCCTGCCAGCATGGATAAACTTCCCGCCAGCATAGATACACTTTCCGCCAAAATGGATACACTTCCCGCCAGCATGGATACACTTCCTGCCAGCATGGATACACTTCCCACCAGCATAGATACACTTCCCGCCAGCATGGATACACTTTCTGCCAGCATGGATACACTTCCCACCAGCATAGATACACTTCCCACCAGCATAGATACACTTACCGCCAGCATGGATACGCTTCCCGCCAGCATAGATACACTTTCCGCCAAAATGGATACACTTCCCACCAGCATGGATACACTTCCCACCAGCATAGATACACTTCCCGCCAGCATGGATACACTTCCCACCAGCATAGATACACTTCCCGCCAGCATGGATACACTTCCCACCAGCATAGATACACTTCCCACCAGCATGAATACACTTCCTGCCAGCATGGATACACTTCCCGCCAGCATGAATACACTTCCTGCCAGCATGGATACACTTCCCGCCAGCATGGATACACTTCCTGCCAGCATGGATACACTTCCCACCAGCATGGATACACTTCCCCCCAGCATTGATACACTTCCCACTAGCATGCATACACTTCCCACCAGCATGCATACACTTCCTGCCAGCATGGATACACTTCCTGCCAGCATGGATACACTTCCCGCCAGCATGCATACACTTCCTGCAGCATGGATACACGTCCCACCAGCATAGATACACTTCCCGCCAGCATGGATACACTTCCTGTCAGCATAGATACACTTTCCGCCAAAATGGATACACTTCCCGCCAGCATGGATACACGTCCCACCAGCATAGATACACTTCCCACCAGCATGCATACACTTCCTGCCAGTATGCATACACTTCCTGCCAGCATGGATACACTTCCCACCAGCATAGATACTCTTCCCACCAGCATGGATACACTTCCTGCCAGCATGGATAAACTTCCCGCCAGCATAGATACACTTTCCGCCAAAATGGATACACTTCCCGCCAGCATGGATACACTTCCTGCCAGCATGGATACACTTCCCACCAGCATAGATACACTTCCCGCCAGCATGGATACACTTTCTGCCAGCATGGATACACTTCCCACCAGCATAGATACACTTCCCACCAGCATAGATACACTTACCGCCAGCATGGATACGCTTCCCGCCAGCATAGATACACTTTCCGCCAAAATGGATACACTTCCCACCAGCATGGATACACTTCCCACCAGCATAGATACACTTCCCGCCAGCATGGATACACTTCCCACCAGCATAGATACACTTCCCGCCAGCATGGATACACTTCCCACCAGCATAGATACACTTCCCACCAGCATGAATACACTTCCTGCCAGCATGGATACACTTCCCGCCAGCATGAATACACTTCCTGCCAGCATGGATACACTTCCCGCCAGCATGGATACACTTCCTGCCAGCATGGATACACTTCCCGCCAGCATGGATACACTTCCTGCCAAAATAGATACACTTCCCACCAGCATGGATACACTTTCCGCTAGCATGGATACACTTCCCACCAGCATGGATACACTTCCTGCCAAAATAGATACACTTCCCACCAGCATGCATACACTTTCCGCTAGCATGGATACACTTCCCACCAGCATGGATACACTTCCCACCAGCATGGATACACTTCCTGCCCGCATGGATAGTATTCCCGCCAGATACACAGACAGGTTCTCCGTAAACAACAATAGATACAGACCTCCGGCACGTCCGTGGACTCCAGCCTAAGAACTGCGTTTAAATTTCATGGACATAATTACATCCTTCTACATGTTTCAAACACTTCTTTTTCATAGCAAACTTTTCTAAAGGGGGCCTAGAAGAGCAAAAAGAGGCGCGGCGGCTCGGTTCATCAGATTGGCGCCTCTTCGTACATTTGCCACATTGACACTGACTGTTATATACTGCAGTTTAGCAGATATTGTATATCAGAAATGTTATATATAGTAACGGCTTTCTGCTGTCGGCTCTTTACACACGGACAAACGACTGGACCAATCGGCACACAATATGCCGCATAGTTAAATTGGACGCTTCGGAAGGTTTCAGGCCGGGGTTCAGCTCTCTAGGATCCCCACATCAATACGACTCATTTACCCTCCGCGGCCGCCGGATCCCAGAGGGGTAAGGATAGCTCATGTCATTATTTTAATACAGGGGTCCCATTGAAGTGGGGGTCTCCAGTAACTGGACAACCTCTTTAATTAAAATCTCTTTGGGACACTAATGACGATAAGGCAAATTTCTGCACATGACAACACATCAGTGTGAACAGACTGCAAGATCAAACTGTTACACGACAGAGATCCGCGCACATAGTGTTATATATATAGTGTACGTTATATAATATATACTGCATTAGGGACTCCTCCGGCACTATATACTGAGCGCTCACGGCATTAGGGACACCTCCGGCACTATATACTGAGCGCTCACGGCATTAGGGACTCCTCCGGCACTATATACTGAGTGCTCATGGCATTAGGGACTCCTCCAGCACTATATACTGAGCGCTCACGGCATTAGGGACTCCTCCAGCACTATATACTGAGTGCTCACGGCATTAGGGACACCTCCGGCACTATATACTGAGCGCTCCCGGCATTAGGGACTCCTCCGGCACTATATACTGAGCGCTCCCGGCATTAGGGACTCCTCCGGCACTATATACTGAGCGCTCCCGGCATTAGGGACTCCTCCGGCACTATATACTGAGCGCTCCCGGCATTAGGGACACCTCCGGCACTATATACTGAGCGCTCACGGCATTAGGGACTCCTCCGGCACTATATACTGAGCGCTCACGGCATTAGGGACTCCTCCAGCACTATATACTGAGCGCTCCCGGCATTAGGGACTCCTCCAGCACTATATACTGAGCGCTCACGGCATTAGAGACTCCTCCAGCACTATATACTGAGCGCTCCCGGCATTAGGGACTCCTCCGGCACTATATACTGAGCGCTCACGGCATTAGGGACTCCTCCGGCACTATATACTGAGCGCTCCCGGCATTAGGGACACCTCCGGCACTATATACTGAGCGCTCACGGCATTAGGGACTCCTCCGGCACTATATACTGAGCGCTCACAGCATTAGGGACTCCTCCGGCACTATATACTGAGCGCTCACAGCATTAGGGACTCCTCCGGCACTATATACTGAGTGCTCCCGGCATTAGGGACTCCTCCGGCACTATATACTGAGCGCTCCCGGCATTAGGGACACCTCCGGCACTATATACTGAGCGCTCCCGGCATTAGGGACTCCTCCGGCACTATATACTGAGTGCTCCCGGCATTAGGGACACCTCCGGCACTATATACTGAGCGCTCCCGGCATTAGGGACTCCTCTGGCACTATATACTGAGCGCTCACAGCATTAGGGACACCTCCGGCACTATATACTGAGCGCTTACAGCATTAGGGACACCTCTGGCACTATATACTGAGTGCTCACGGCATTAGGGACACCTCCAGCACTATATACTGAGCGCTCCCGGCATTAGGGACTCCTCCGGCACTATATACTGAGCGCTCCCGGCATTAGGGACTCCTCCGGCACTATATACTGAGCGCTCCCGGCATTAGGGACACCTCCGGCACTATATACTGAGCGCTCCCGGCATTAGGGACTCCTCCGGCACTATATACTGAGCGCTCACAGCATTAGGGACACCTCCGGCACTATATACTGAGCGCTTACAGCATTAGGGACACCTCTGGCACTATATACTGAGCGCTCACGGCATTAGGGACACCTCCAGCACTATATACTGAGCGCTCCCGGCATTAGGGACTCCTCCGGCACTATATACGGAGCGCTCCCGGCATTAGGGACTCCTCCGGCACTATATACTGAACGCTCACGGCATTAGGGACACCTCCGGCACTATATACTGAGCGCTCACGGCATTAGGGACTCCTCCGGCACTATATACTGAGCGCTCACGGTATTAGGGACTCCTCCGGCACTATATACTGAGCGCTCACGGCATTAGGGACTCCTCCGGCACTATATACTGAGCGCTCACGGCATTAGGGACTCCTCCGGCACTATATACTGAGCGCTCCCGGCATTAGAGACTCCTCCGGCACTATATACTGAGCGCTCACAGCATTAGGGACACCTCCGGCACTATATACTGAGCGCTCACAGCATTAGGGACACCTCCGGCACTATATACTAAGCGCTCACGGCATTAGGGACTCCTCCAGCACTATATACTGAGCGCTCACGGCATTAGGGACTCCTCCAGCACTATATACTGAGCGCTCCCGGCATTAGGGACTCCTCCAGCACTATATACTGAGCGCTCACGGCATTAGGGACTCCTCCGGCACTATATACTGAGCGCTCACAGCATTAGGGACACCTCCAGCACTATATACTGAGCGCTCACAGCATTAGGGACTCCTCCGGCACTATATACTGAGCGCTCACGGCATTAGGGACTCCTCCAGCACTATATACTGAGCGCTCACGGCATTAGGGACTCCTCCAGCACTATATACAGAGCGCTCCCGGCATTAGGGACACCTCCGGCACTATATACTGAGCGCTCACGGCATTAGGGACTCCTCCAGCACTATATACTGAGCGCTCACGGCATTAGGGACACCTCCGGCACTATATACTGAGCGCTCACGGCATTAGGAACTCCTCCAGCACTATATACTGAGCGCTCCCGGCATTTGGGACACCTCCGGCACTATATACTGAGCGCTCACGGCATTAGGGACTCCTCCGGCACTATATACTGAGCGCTCACGGCATTAGGGACTCCTCCAGCACTATATACTGAGCGCTCACGGCATTAGGGACACCTCCAGCACTATATACTGAGCGCTCACGGCATTAGGGACACCTCCAGCACTATATACTGAGCGCTCACGGCATTAGGGACTCCTCCAGCACTATATACTGAGCGCTCACGGCATTAGGGACACCTCCAGCACTATATACTGAGCGCTCACGGCATTAGGGACACCTCCAGCACTATATACTGAGTGCTCACGGCATTAGGGACTCCTCCAGCACTATATACTGAGCGCTCACGGCATTAGGGACACCTCCGGCACTATATACTGAGCGCTCACGGCATTAGGAACACCTCCGGCATTATATACTGAGCGCTCACGGCATTAGGGACACCTCCAGCACTATATACTAAGCGCTCACGGCATTAGGGACTCCTCCGGCACTATATACTGAGCGCTCACGGCATTAGGGACTCCTCCGGCACTATATACTGAGCGCTTACAGCATTAGGGACACCTCCAGCACTATATACTGAGCGCTCACGGCATTAGGGACACCTCCAGCACTATATACTGAGCGCTCACGGCATTAGGGACTCCTCCGGCACTATATACTGAGCGCTCCCGGCATTAGGGACTCCTCCGGCACTATATACTGAGCGCTTCCGGCATTAGGGACTCCTCCGGCACTATATACTGAGCGCTCACGGCATTAGGGACTCCTCCAGCACTATATACTGAGCGCTCACGGCATTAGGGACACCTCCGGCACTATGTACTGAGCGCTCCCAGCATTAGGGACACCTCCAGCACTATATACTGAGCGCTCACGGCATTAGGGACACCTCCAGCACTATATACTGAGCGCTCACGGCATTAGGGACACCTCCAGCACTATATACTGAGCGCTCACGGCATTAGGGACTCCTCCGGCACTATATACTGAGCGCTCACGGCATTAGGGACACCTCCGGCACTATATACTGAGCGCTCCCGGCATTAGGGACACCTCCAGCACTATATACTGAGCGCTCACGGCATTAGGGACACCTCCGGCACTATATACTGAGCGCTCCCGGAATTAGGGACTCCTCCAGCACTATATACTAAGCGCTCACGGCATTAGGGACTCCTCCAGCACTATATACTGAGCGCTCACAGCATTAGGGACTCCTCCGGCACTATATACTGAGCGCTCACGGCATTAGGGACTCCTCCGGCACTATATACTAAGCGCTCACGGCATTAGGGACACCTCCGGCACTCCGTATCAGGCCGCTTCACCTGTTTGGGCGATCACGGCTTTCAGATGTTGGAGAACAGAGTCCACAAGGCGGTGAACCTCCCCCCTACTCGCTCGCCCCGTGCCCGCTGCTGCAGCTCCGTCGGCACACATTTTGGTGTTAGGTGGGAACAGATCTCACAGCCCTTTCCAGCAGATCCCAAACATGTTCTCTGGGGTTACGGTGACTTTGGGGTCCGGCAGTGCGCAGCATTCATCGTCCTGTTCCTCCAACCACAGCCTAGTGATCCGAGCTCGATGGCACCGAGCGTTGTGCTGGTGAAAGATGCCACCGAGGTCGGGGAGGACTTCCTGAAGACGGTCGGCCAACAGGTCCCTGCAGTGTTCACCATTCACGGATTGTGGTATGATGATCGTCGGTCCTAGGCCATGGCAGGCAATCGCTCCCCGGACCTTGGCACCCCCACCACCGGCTCCTGAACCCCAATGGTGCACCCATGGGATACGGCTTCATGCTGTTGATGCCAGATGCGGACCGGCATCTCTATGCTTCAGCAGGAAACGGGGCTCATCACTTCAGACGACCTTCCCCCATGTGTCTGAGGTCCGGCTCAGTTGGTCTGCTGTGGTATGTCTGAGATACCGGACATGACACCTGACGTTCCCCCCAACCACACATGGAGGCCGCTGTGACCTTCTGTTGGATATCTGCCCATGCTTCAGCCAGTTTTGATGCCAGAAACAGCCAACAAGTGCGACCGCTTCAGAATTACCGACCTCACACCTCCGGTCACCGGCCGTCTGCCCGCCGTCACATCATATACCCACGACCGCAAATGGTGTCTTGTGCTGCAAATTGTGCCGCCGCCATCATGCGGCATGGCGTTACTGATCACATGATGCCACCTGATTCCGCGATTGCTCAGTATGTTGTTTATTGGCTTTTTCTTCGGATCCCGACCTTTTAATAACCAAAAGAATTCTCAGCTCAGTAAATGTAAATTTGGCGCAATCAGCATCTTGCTGAGCCCCTTATCTACACCTGCGATGGTGTGAGAAAGTATGTGCCCCCCACAGCCGTCCCGCATGGCTACATGTATCATGTCAGTATTGGTAAATGACGTTCATTCCTACCCAGAGAAGCGTTCGATTCTCCATGAAGAGTTTCGGGGAGCGCGGTGGATCTCCCCCCGCTAACGATCTGTTCTTATAATAGGTTCGTCACATTTCTCTGATTACACAATCCGGCTCGGCATCGGGGTCACACGCTACACAATCCGGCTCAACCACGGACGAAGTGCGTCTCAAGCGCATCCCGCTACCTGCTGACACGAGTGGCTTCAGGCGCAGCGGTTGAACGAGTGTTATTCCAATGGTTCTGCGATCGCCATGGTAACCGGTGAGCGCCAAGAATGAAGATGGCGTTTTCATGCATCTATTTGTGCTTCTTAATTACTGTAAGCCAGACATGGCATTATACAATATGGCGGCCTGGAGGAGTCACGACGCATGGCGGGATGGAAGGAACCTTCTGAGCGCAGACCGGACGCCCAGAGGGGCTCTTACATTACCGCCTAACCGAATCTGAGCAGTTGTGGCCCAAAGCGGCTGCGCAATTCAGGGCTGTAAATGCTGGGAGTTATAGTCCGGGCTCCTGGGTGGATGGGGAAGCCCTCGTGTCACCGGGATCCCCTTTATTATAACCGCCCCAGTATTGCTGTCAGTGCTCAAAGAGTTAAACAGCTAGGTTTGGAGGACGCTAGTCAGTGACTAATCCCCCCCTCACCCATGTATATAGCATTTAGTGTCACAGACCTGAACACTGACCCGTGACCTCAGCTGCATCAACTCCTCTCATGGCAGGCAAATCCCATTACCAATCCCTTTTATTCCAGGATTAAAATGCTGTCAAGTCCCGCACCTGTTCCTTCTGCCCCGCGACGGCTCAGGTGACCGAGGGCACCCGGGGGCACAACCAGGTGCGAGAAGAAGAAGAGTCCCCAGAAACCACAGCCCACAAACAGCATCTGATAGTAATACGGTAATATCAGTGATGTCATCAGCAGGGGGCGGGGCTGTGACTACCTCTCAGTCATGACATACAGCTAGGTTGTCAGCAGTATAGATGATGTCACTGTAGTATGTCTAATCCTATGTCATTAGGTCAGTGATGTCATCAGCAGGGGGTGGGGCTGTGACAACCTCTCAGACATGATGTACAGGCTAGTTGTCAGCAGTAATAGATCATGTTACTAGTATAAGGTGTGGGGATTGCATGTCTGATCACATGTCATTCTATCAGTGATATCATCAGCAGGGGGCGGGGCTGTGACTACCTCTCAGGCATGATGTACAGGCTAGTTGTCAGCAGTATAGATGATGTAACTGTAGTATAAGGTGTCAGATCTCATGTCTGATCACATACCATATCAGTGAAATCATCAGTAGGGGCGTGGCTGTGACTAACTCTCATTATATCAGTGAAGTCATCAGCACGGGGCGGGGCTGTGACTACCTCTCAGACATGATTTACAGGCTGGTTGTCAGCAGTAATAGATGATGTTACTGGTATAAGGCGTGGGGATTGGATGTCTGATCACATGTCATTCAATCAGTGATATCATCAGTAGGGGGCGGGGCTGTGACTACCTCTCAGACACAATATACAGGCTGGTTGTCAGCAGTAATAGTTGATGTTACTGTAGTATAAGGTGTCGGATCTCATGTTTGATTACATGTCATTATATCAGTGATGTCATCAGCAGGGGGCGGGGCTGTAACTACCTCTCAGGCATGATGTACAGGCTGGCTGTCAGCAGTACTAGATGATGTCACTTTAGTATAAGGTGTCGGATCTCATGTCTGATCACATGTCATATCAGTGATGTCATCAGCAGGGGGCGGGGCTGTGACTACCTCTCAGACATGATGTACAGGCTGGCTGTCAGCAGTACTAGATGATGTCACTTTAGTATAAGGTGTCGGATCTCATGTCTGATCACATGTCATATCAGTGATGTCATCAGTAGGGGTCAGGGCTGTAACTACCTCTCATTATATCAGTGATGTCATCAGCAGGGGGCGGGGCTGTGACTACCTCTCACATGATATGGAGGCCGGTGCCCACATTTGCACCATTGAGTGATGTAGAACAAATAGCTGCTGTTCTCCTTCTTCGCTCTGGTTGAAGCAGTTCCACTTCAGCCTATAAAAGTTATCGCTTTAATTCGAAATCTTGTTCAAGCTGCGAAGAATAAACTCCAGGCGCGGCTCTATAAAACGAGGCAGGCTTAAAGCGAAACTGTGTGTGAATGGCGCGGCGAGGGGGGCTGATGAGAACAGATGTTGGGAGTCATTGTACGGGGCCGGGCCGCATTCTGGTTTCACTTACTACACAAATAATGTGGCGGCTGTAAATATCCTCCATGAGTGTTTACGATAAATCGGGGTGACGGCTTTATGACCTTCACAAGCAATAAATGCCCCAATTGGCCTCATTACCATTAACTCTTTGTGGTCGGGGAGGAATGCGGCGCACTCCTCTGCTCCCCCCCAGGAAGTCCACCGGTGGGACAATTGGAGGAGAGCAGATGACAGGTTCACGGGCGGCATCTCGTCATAAGAAAGAGCGGCCATTCCTCGCGCCGCAGCGACAT
Organism: Eleutherodactylus coqui; assembly: GCA_035609135.1. Lineage (NCBI taxonomy): Eukaryota > Metazoa > Chordata > Amphibia > Anura > Eleutherodactylidae > Eleutherodactylus > Eleutherodactylus coqui. Next base: position 4,177,196 of record CM069415.1, read on the forward strand.
TGTTCACTTATGCCGCCGCAAACAATCAGCAGGGTAATCACAACCGTAAATGCGTTGGTGTAGAGAGAGACGATCCGCAGGAAGTCTGCACTTCAGGCCGTAGTCACACGGGCGAGCGCGATATCAGTCGGAGAAAAATGGACATATATCGCACTTCTAAAATTGCCATTTTCCTTGCATGTGCGATATGGTTTGCAGAAAAAAATCGCATCGCTGAACACGCTCGTGCGTCACACCCCAGTGACACTCACATGTACAAGCGGTGCGCTGTGAGTGACCCGTCCATAAGAGGTAACGGGCCGGTTGTCTGCCACATCACTGAAAGTAGAGTATGCTGCTATTCTTCTATTTCGCAGCATCGCCACAAGAGGAATCGCGCGTGTAGCCAGACCAATCGAAAACAACGAGGTCTGCTTCCATGTGAGTTTTGTACGTCTCACAATGCGGAGAACTCCCCTGTGTAAATACAACCTCAAGGGTCGGAAGGGGATTGTTTCTCCTTAAGGAGAACACCTAGAAGGTGAGTGGGGAGACTTATAAGGCCATGCAGGCTCCTCTGGGAAATATGCAAATACGAAGATGGAACCATACCTCTATAGCGCCACCTAGTGGAAGGCAGCCTTCCTGCAAGTCTATGTTAGACTTTTCAAACAAGTCTCATAACAATGCCTGGGAATTGTAAGCCAAGCCACAATCCATCCACAGACAGCTGTTTCGGGGTGATCCCCCTCATCAGTCTGCAGTAGGTTTCTGGCTTGGCTGGTGAGTAGAAACCTACTGCAGACTGATGAGGGGCAATAACCCTGAAGCAGTTGTCTGTGTATGGCTATTCTGGCTTTAACTTACAATCCGCAGTTATTGTTACAAGACTTGATTAAAAAGTCTAACATAGACTTGCAGTAATGCTGCCTTCCAATAGGTGGCGCTGTAGAGGCATTGTCCCATCTACCTATTGCATGTCTATCTGTATGATCCCCACTAGAATGAGCTCCATGACTGACAATGCGGTCTGGTGTGAATCTTGTGCCATGCATGCCAACCAGTGTAGATCTTGTGCCTTGTATGCCGTCCTTGGCCAGCGGGTGCATGCTGCTGTATGTGAGCGTGTTTCGGATTTGCAAGCCCAAGTCCCGGATCTAAATGAGCAGCGTGCAACACTGAGATCCATTGCAGCTATTTGTACAATGGAGGAATCAAAACTTTGGTTCTATCTGCATCTGCTTATGCTGCCGCAAACTCATTTTCATTTACTGCTTTCTTGGAGCTATTGGATCCGGACTCCTCCTGCGGCGTGCATCCAACAATTGGGTCCCACCTTACCGGTACTGTGGTGTTGTGCTACTTGTGACCAATTCTAGGAGGAGATCCATTGGCACCATGGAAAGGAGTTTGTTGCTCACTGAGCGCTCGCTGGGGTAGATGTAGGGGTGGACGGTAGTTGGGGAGAGCAGGGGGAGCAGGCAGCTAGCTGGGTGACAGGAGGGGGAGAGGGGAGAGATCCAGGGAGGCCAGTCCTGATCTGGAACACCCCAACAAGTCTGCAAAGTTGGCCGATGAGAGGGATACCATTACAAGCTCTGCCCACTAGGGGGATGACTTCTCCAGTAAGAAGGGGAGCGCAGGGCAGGCTAGATAGGTCCTAGTGGTGGGGGACTCAATTATTATAGGGACAGACAGGACAATATGCTACATAGACCAGATTGTTGAACGGTGTGTTGTCTTCCTGGCGCTCGAGTTGACACATCACGGATCAGGTTGACAGATTACTGGGAGGAGCTGGTGAGGATCCAGCGGTCATGGTGCATGTTGGCACCAATGACAAAGTCAGAGGTAAGAGGAAGGTCCTTAAAAACTATTTCAGGAAACTAGTACGGCGGCCCGAGTGGGAGACCCACCATCACGGGGAGGCCACGGGGAAACTACAATGGCGGTCACTGGTGGCTCTATGATCTCTCCCAACAGCGGTGTCAGCATGGCCTAGCTCGGTCACGTGCACAGCGAACACGAATGGAGCATCAAGGCTTATGATGGCTTTTAACATTAATGTCACGTGACGCCAGCACCTTTTCTAGGCCGCTATTCACACGGCACAAAATAAAGAGTCCATAGTCCAAAACCGAGGAGGTCCTCAGCTGCACTTTGCTCACACCTTTCCAGCTTTGATTTGCGCAGGACACTTGTCAAGTATAACATTGTCTCTACAAGATTTCACTCCTTTTTCTCAGTTTCACACGCTCACTAGGAGACACTCTTCCCTCTGATTTCCAGACATCCCCAGTCCCAGTTATCTGATAGACCGTCGGTCCGTGGGGCTTGCAGTCCTGACACGGTGAAAGCATTCACTCGAGCTTCTCTTCTCTTGGCCCCTTACATTGCTTTTCTTCTTGTCATTGTAGCAGAAGAACTGTTACTCTACGCCCCACGCTGGGACGTCCAACTCCTCCGACTACATTGTCTCCACACTCTTCCGTTTCTCCTAAGCTCCAACCCCTAACTACCCAGGACGTACATCCACGCCACTCACGCAGTTAAAGGGGCACACACACCAGAGTCACTCACAACAGTTATTCACATCAGCACTACAACTTCAGGCCACTACACTAGGATGTAAGCTCAGGGCGAGGACCTCCACATTAGTATCTTCTGAAATATTACCTGTACCTCGTGCCACACCAGAAAGGAGATTAGGGGGGGTAAACAAGTGGCTCCAGAGTTGGTGTAAGAAGGAGGGCTTCTGGTTCTGATGGGAATACGGGAGACTAATGCTAGATGTCTGACCAATAACTAAAGATGATTACCTTACTCAACTTGTATAGAACCCGACTAGAAAGACAGCCATTTTGAACTTAATATTAACCCTTTCCAATCCACTGTCTGACCTCTGAAGACATTATGATTTAAGGCTGTGCAGCTCCGATGTTGGAAGACATCCATCGGGGGTTCTCTTCCTCTATATTGCCAGCCTCTCTGATGTCGGAGCCTATCCAACGTGTCACCTCATGCAGTACTGGCTTTAGCCAGCATATAGCCCCATTGTATAACAGCAGAAAAAGAGAAAGCCCCCTAGGAAAACCAGAATACAAATTGGATTGGAAAGGGTTAACCAGCAGACTTGACAGAATAAGAGAAGTGCAGGTCGGGGTCACCAGGGAAATAGTGACCATAATATAATACATTTCAACTTGACTTTCAAAGGGGAGATTTTTGGGGAACTAAGAAAATACTAAACTTTAGGAAGGTAATGTTTGCTCAGCTCAGAGACGCCTTTAATATTATTGACTGGGACAATGGCCTCAAAAATAAGAATAAAGACAATAAATGGGAAATGTTTAAAAGCATCTTTAATACTAACTGAGAGCGGTTCATACTTTATGGGAATAAAGGGGTTAATAACAGGAGAAAAGCAATATGGCTCAATAAAGGTGTAAAGGGGGCAATAAACAGCAGAAAGTAAATGTTTAAACTACTAAAACAAGAAGGCAGCGAAGAAGCACCAAGAACCTGTAGAGAAAAACATAAATGATGTAAAAGGCAGATAAAAACACAAAGAGAGACTCAGTGCCAAAGGGAGTCAAACTAACCCCAAGCTGCTCTATAATGTACAAGTAGTAAATAGATTATTACTGAAAGTGCTGGCCCTTTAATAAATAATGTGGGAAAAGCTTGTAGAGGCTGATGAGGGGAAAGCAAATCTATTAAATAGCTTCTTCTCCAGCGTATTCACAGAGGAAAATGAAATGTCAGATGAGATGCAGAGTGATAAAGTAAACTCTCCACTAAATGTCAGCAGTCTAATGGCCCATTTAGAGAAAATGATAGTCGTCTAAACAACTGCATGGTTGTTAGCGCTCGTGCAGAGCATTTACACAAGCAGATTACCGCTGGCTTCTCGCTTAGCGCTTCACAAGCGGAGAGTGTTTACACTCAGCAAGAAGTTATCAAGTGATACCGTAATTTTCATGCTGGGTGAAAGTGTAAAATGTCTGCAGGGTTTCTAAGAGACGCCATCCTGGAGGACCTCGAGGAAAATAGCTGTATAACTCTGTATCAGTGGGTAAGAGATCTCTCCTGTCAAACCAACCTGATCAGCTTGCGAGGAGATAAGTTCTCGACTGGACTGGGGAGTCACTGGATGTTGTGCATCTGGACTTTTCCAAAGTGTTTGATCCAGTGCCGCATAGAAGGTTGGTATATAAGATGAGAATGCCTGGTCTGGGGAGAAGGTGTGTAACAGGGTAATAGTATAAAGATCTTCCCCATCATCTATTATACCCAGGACTGTAACAAGGGGGCGCTCTAATAACTATGTATAATATATCAGGGGTCAGTACAGAGATCTCTCCCATCATCTATTATACCCAGGACTGTAACAAGGGGGCGCTCTAATAACTATGTATAATATATCAGGGGTCAGTACAGAGATCTCTCCCATCATCTATTATACCCAGGACTGTAACAAGGGGGCGCTCTAATAACTATGTATAATATATCAGGGGTCAGTACAGAGATCTCTCCATCATTTATTATACCCAGGACTGTAACAAGGGGGGGGGCTCTACTAACTATGTACAATATATCAGGGGTCAGTACAGAGATCTCTCCCACAATCTATTATACCCAGGACTGTAACAAGGGGGTGCTCTAATAACTATGTGTAGATATATCAGGGGTCAGTACAGAGATCTCCCCATCATTTATTATACCCAGGACTGTAACAAGGGGGGGGGGGGCTCTACTAACTATGTACAATATATCAGGGGTCAGTACAGAGATCTCTCCCACAATCTATTATACCCAGGACTGTAACAAGGGGGCGCTCTAATAACTATGTGTAGATATATCAGGGGTCAGTACAGAGATGTCTCCCACAATCTATTATACCCAGGACTGTAACAAGGGGGCGCTCTAATAACTATGTGTAGATATATCAGGGGTCAGTACAGAGATGTCTCCCACAATCTATTATACCCAGGACTGTAACAAGGGGGCGCTCTAATAACTATGTGTAGATATATCATGGGTCAGTACAGAGATCTCTTCCATCATCTATTATACCCAGGACTGTAACAAGGGGGCGCTCTAATAACTATGTATAATATATCAGGGGTCGGTACAGAGATCTCCCCCATCATCTATTATAGCCAGGACTGTAACAAAGGGGCGCTCTAATAACTATGTATAATATATCAGGGGTCAGTACAGAGATCTCTCCCATCATCTATTATACCCAGGACTGTAACAAGGGGGCGCTCTAATAACTATGTATAATATATCAGAGGTCAGTACAGAGATCTCTCCCATCATCTATTATACCCAGGACTGTAACAAGGGAGCGCTCTAATAACTATGTATAGATATATCAGGGGTCGGTACAGAGATCTCCCCCATCATCTATTATAGCCAGGACTGTAACAAAGGGGCGCTCTAATAACTATGTATAATATATCAGGGGTCAGTACAGAGATCTCTCCCGTCATCTATTATACCCAGGACAGTAACAAGGGGGCGCTCTAATAACTATGTATAGACATATCAGGGGTCAGTACAGGGATCTCTCCCATCATCTATTATACCCAGGACTGTAACAAGGGGGCGCTGTAATAACTACATATAATACATCAGGGGTCAGTACAGAGATCTCTCCCATCATCTATTATACCCAGGACAGTAACAAGGGGGCGCTCTAATACTATGTATAGATATATCAGGGGACAGTACAGAGATCTCTCCCATTATCTATTATACCCAGGACTGTAACAAGGGGGCGCTCTAATAACTATGTAAAGATATATCATGGGACAAGTAGTAGAAAGTACTAGATAGTATTAGTAGGTGGTGGCAGTAATAGTATTAGTAGTAGGCAGTAGTTGAATTATAGTAGTAGTAGGTGACAATAGTAGTAAGTGGTACTGGAAGTAGTAGGTGGTAGTAGTAGTAATAGGTGATACTGGAAGTAGTAGTAGGCGGTAGTATTAGGTGGTACTAGATATAGTATTAGTAGGTGACGGTAGTAATATAACAGTAGTAGTAGCAGAAGAAGTAGAAGAAGTAGTAAGTGGTGTAGTAGTAGTTGAGGAAGCAATAGAACTAGTAGTAGGTGGTAATGATAGTAGTAGTTGTAGTAGCTAGTAGCAATAGGTGGTGATGGTTGTAGTAATAGGTATTAGTAATAGAAGTAGTAGGGACTAGTAGAAATAGTAGTAGTTAGTTGTAGTAATAGTAGTAGTTGGTAACAGTAGTAGATGGTAGTGAAGCAGTAGTAGGTTGGCTTTGAATACCAGCCTCCAGCAAAGTGAGCGCTGTGATTGGATCGAGTGCCAGCCAGTCACAGCCGGCGCTCGATTAGCCAATCACAGATATTCAGTGATGTCTTTCACTGAATGGCTGTGAATGATCGAGCGCCGGCTCTGATTGGCTGGCGCTCGATCCAATCACAGAGCTCACTTTGCTGGAGGTGGGTATTCAAAACCCCATCACCAGAAAGAAGAGGATTTCTCAGTGCAGAGGACACAGCAGCTTGCTTATTTTCCGGGGAGGGTTTATATTTTAAGCCTCGCCGAAAATCGGGATAGGGCTTACTTTCAGGGTAGGTCTTACTTTCTGGCAAAACTGGTAGCAGTAAGTATTGGTAGTAATAGTTCTAGTGGTATCAGTAGATGGTAATGATAGTAGTGGTAGTAGCTAGTAGTAGTAGGTGCTGGTAGTAATAGCAGTAGCTTAAATAGTAGTAGGGCGTAGAAGAAATAGTAGTCAGAAACAGTAGTAATACATTGCAGTGATAGCAATAGTAGAACAAGTAGTAGTAGTAGTTGTAGGAAGTAGCAGTACTAGTTGTAGGTGGTGGTAGTAATAGTAGTAGTAGGTAGTAGTAGCTGGTAGTAGCAGTATGTAATAATAAGTGGTGATAGTAGTAGTAGCTAGTAGTAGTAGGTGGTGGTAGTAGTAGTAGTAGTGGTAGTCATTGGTAGTAAAAGTAGTAGTTAGTCATAGTAGATGGTAGTTTAAACTACTAACAACCACTTGTCTGTATGTATGTGTGTGAGTGATTCTTATGCTCCACCCCCTGGTAATGTCATCGCTCCGCCCCCTGGTGACGCCATTGAAGGTCCTACAACATATATAAAACACAGAGTCTGACCGACAGAAGAACAACACAGTTGGGGCTCTTGGCAGGGAAGACAAAAATAACAAAATGAGAATACAACTAAACTGTTATTATCTCAGAAGACACAACTCAGCAGTCCAAACAGAACACACCGACCTACCGCCACCACAGAGAATCGGTGGGCTGAAGGCACTGCGGTGATGTCACTGCTGTAGGAGGAGCCAAGCTATGTGTGTGATGTGTGGGGTGTAGTAGAGCTATGTGTGTGATGTGTGTGGTGCAGTAGAGCTATGTGTGTGATGTGTGGGAATCAAAATGCATGTACCATGTAGCAGAGCTGTGTGGCGCACTGCACCACCAGAAACACTGATCAAGCTACTGTGAGTGTGATGTGCCACCAGATACACTGCTACTATAATGTGCTAATAATTACTAGTAGTAGATAAGGGACGTCCCCAACAATCACCGGCCGGACACTCTGGGACGAACAAGGCTTCCTGTGCTGCTCCATGATGGCTGATCAGATAAGTGGCTTTTGTAATGGGTTATTGAGTTGCTCTGTGCCAGGCGCTATTACTGTGGGGATAAATATAACTGTTCACCGTGGGGCGCCCCGTCCTGTAACCCACCCAGTACTACAGAGCAGTGACAGGAGGGTTACTAGGAGGAACTGATGTGGTGCTGCATGTCAATGGTAATGATGAGGGAGGCAATGGCATATTGTGGTAGAGCCCTGGGTTGTCACATCCCTACCCCCATACTGGGGTAAAGGGGGCAGCTGAGCTCCCAACTGGACAGAGATACAATTATAGCAGTGCAATCTTCTGAATACAGTAAAATGAATACAAACACAGAGAACTGAGTACACTGACACAACAGGACACAGTCATATATGAGATACAACTACCCTGATACAACCACACTGATACAACCACACTGATACAACCACACTGACACAACTAGGATAGTCATATATGAGATACAACCACACAGATACAACAACAGATGAGATACAACCATACTGACACAACAGGACACAGTCATATATGAGATACAACCACACTGACACAACTAGGATAGTCATATATAAGATACAACTACCCTGATACAACCACACTGATACAACCACAATGACACAACTAGGATAGTCATATAGGAGATACAATCACACTGATACAATCACACTGACACAACAGGACACAGTCATATATGAGATACAACTACCCTGATACAACAACAGATGAGATACAACCACACTGACACAACAGGACACAGTCATATATGAGATACAACCACACAGATACAACAACAGATAAGATACAACCACACTGACACAACAGGACACAGTCATATATGAGATACAACCACACAGATACAACAACAGATGAGATACAACCACACTGACACAACAGGACACAGTCATATATGAGATACAACCACACAGATACAACAACAGATGAGATACAACCACACTGACACAACAGGACACAGTCATATATGAGATACAACTACCCTGATACAACCACACTGATACAACCACACTGATACAACCACACTGACACAACTAGGATAGTCATATAGGAGATTCAACCACACTGATACAATCACACTGACACAACAGGACACAGTCATATATGAGATACAACCACACTGACACAACCACACTGATACAATCACACTGACACAACAGGACACAGTCATATATGAGATACGACCACACTGATACAATCACACTGACACAACAGGACACAGTCATATATGAGATACAACCACACTGACACAACCACACTGATACAATCACACTGACACAACAGGACACAGTCATATATGAGATACAACCACACTGATACAACCACACCGATACAATCACACTGACACAACTAGGATAGTCATATGAGATACAACCACACAGATACAACAACAGATGAGATACAACCACACTGACACAACAGGACACAGTCATATATGAGATACAACTACCCTGATACAACCACACTGATACAACCACACTGATACAACAGGACACAGTCATATATGAGATACAACCACACTGACACAACTAGGATAGTCATATATAAGATACAACTACCCTGATACAACCACACTGATACAACCACAATGACACAACTAGGATAGTCATATAGGAGATACAATCACACTGATACAATCACACTGACACAACAGGACACAGTCATATATGAGATACAACTACCCTGATACAACAACAGATGAGATACAACCACACTGACACAACAGGACACAGTCATATATGAGATACAACCACACAGATACAACAACAGATGAGATACAACCACACTGACACAACAGGACACAGTCATATATGAGATACAACCACACAGATACAACAACAGATGAGATACAACCACACTGACACAACAGGACACAGTCATATATGAGATACAACCACACAGATACAACAACAGATGAGATACAACCACACTGACACAACAGGACACAGTCATATATGAGATACAACTACCCTGATACAACCACACTGATACAACCACACTGATACAACCACACTGACACAACTAGGATAGTCATATAGGAGATTCAACCACACTGATACAATCACACTGACACAACAGGACACAGTCATATATGAGATACAACCACACTGACACAACCACACTGATACAATCACACTGACACAACAGGACACAGTCATATATGAGATACAACCACACTGATACAATCACACTGACACAACAGGACACAGTCATATATGAGATACAACCACACTGACACAACCACACTGATACAATCACACTGACACAACAGGACACAGTCATATATGAGATACAACCACACTGATACAACCACACCGATACAATCACACTGACACAACTAGGATAGTCATATGAGATACAACCACACAGATACAACAACAGATGAGATACAACCACACTGACACAACAGGACACAGTCATATATGAGATACAACTACCCTGATACAACCACACTGATACAACCACACTGATACAACAGGACACAGTCATATATGAGATACAACCACACTGACACAACTAGGATAGTCATATATGAGATACAACTACCCTGATACAACCACACTGATACAACCACACTGACACAACTAGGATAGTCATATAGGAGATACAACCACACTGATACAATCACACTGACACAACAGGACACAGTCATATATGAGATACAACCACACTGATACAACCACACCGATACAATCACACTGACACAACTAGGATAGTCATATGAGATACAACCACACAGATACAACAACAGATGAGATACAACCACACTGACACAACAGGACACAGTCATATATGAGATACAACCACACTGACACAACTAGGATAGTCATATATGAGATACAATCACAATGATACAATCACGCTAATACAACCACACTGATACAACCACACTGACACAACTAGGATAGTCATATAGGAGATACAACCACACTGAAACAATCACAATGATACAATCACGCTAATACAATCACACTGACACAACAGGACACAGTCATATATGAGATACAACTACCCTGATGCAATTACAACGATACCGATTACTGATACATTCACACTGATAAGTTATATGAGGAAGTCTGGGAGTGACGGTCCACAGGGGTCCGGGACTTGTGACCTCGCAGCGCAGATCCCTTATTCCCCCCACACAAATAATTGATGTTTTTTTGATTCATATTTCCTGTCTGGAAAAACACAGCCATTCAGGCCCGGAGCCAACGGAGGCGAGAAGCGGCCAGCTGTGGAGCGCAGCAAGATGCCCCATCCATACTTGCGGAAATAAGCAGTTTCCATGTGGGTGGAGGTCACCGTCCCCCTTAATCTCAGCCCTAATGTAACTCTCTGGGGAGACACAGCGTACCAAAGATGAATCCAGACAGTAGGGAGAAACTGCTGGGCGGAGGATGACGAGAGACGCAGACGGATCAGGGGTGGGGGATGAGTCCTTCCAGAATGGGAAGTTTTGTGAAATTCCAATGGACTTTGAGTTTCATTCCTCACACCTTCCAAGATCTCTGCTTGCTGTCAATGAACGAATGCATTCTCACAGTTAATGATTTGTTACAATCATACTCACTCCTCTGTTATGTGAACATGCTGGACACCACACTGACACATATTACCTGCTCTGATACATTGTAACAATCCTGATCTTAATCGTCTCAGCGGCTGAAAATTATTTTCAGTTTTAACTAGTTCTATTTGTGTGTGTGTGGGGGGGGGGGTTATAATTAAAGTTTCTAATTAACTGTTTGACGTAATGAGATGGGATGATGCAGCTTCTCCATTTTATTGGGGGCAATGACTATAAATTAGAAGCGGGGGAGGGGCTTTGTCTTTACAAGCGTCACATTTCTGCCGGTCCCCAATAAATGAGAAATGAACTTTATATGAGCAAATCCCTGAGATCCTGAGCGGCTCAGATTTAATTAAGGAGAAGTTTAGTGCCCCCGCAGGACCCGCGTGTAATGATATTATGTTAATAGATGTTTGCAGACGCTGAGTAAACAGCAGCGGGGTCCTCGCCAACTACACCCATCATAATAGAACCAATTGTGACCACAGGCAGAGATGGAGCTCGGGGCCCCACTACCAAATCTGTACCCGGGCCCCCAAAAGTCACCTGAGATTTACAGCTCTGCTCTCCACTTAGGTGTCAGGGGGGCCCCCAGGTGTGACTGTAACCTCTGCAACCCTGTAATGAGAGACACAGGATGGAAGCAGAGTTTCTGGATGATTTGAAGGAGTACCACATCGGAGAGGGGAGCTAGCTGAGGGAAACCAGGCAGTAAGCTATAGAACTACACAATGCCAACATAATCATAGAATTACAGAATGGTAGAGTTGGAAGGAACCTCCAGAGTGATCGGGACCTCCAGAGTCATTGTGTCCTCTGGGGTCATCGGGTCCTCCAGAGTCATCGGGACCTCCAGAGTCATGGGGACCTCCAGGGTCATCAGGTCCTCCGGGGTCATCGAGTCCAACCCCCTGCTCAGTGCAGGATCACTAAATCATCCCAGACAGATGTCTGTCCAGTCTCTGAAGACTTCCATTGAAGGAGAACTCCCCACCTCCTGTGGCAACTTGTTCCACTCATTGATCCCCTCACTGTCTAATATCTAATCTGTGTCTCCTCCCTTTCAGTTTCATCCCATTGCTTCTAGCCTTTCCTTGTGCAGATGAGAATAGGGCTGATCCTTCTGCAGAATACCGCCATACAGTGCCCTAATAATACCACTATATAATGTCATAAAAATACCACCATATTGTGCCATAATACTACCTACATAAAGCACCCTAATAATGCCACAATACAGCAATGTAATAATACCACCATAAGTCATAAGAATACCTCCAAACAGTGGCATAATAATACTTAAATCACTATAAAGCACCCTTATACTACTGCCATATAATGCTCTAAAAACACTGTCACACAGTGTCCCAATAATACCACTGTAAAGGCCTCTAATAATACGGCTATATAGTGACCTAATAAGTCTGCTATAAAGCACTGTAATAGCAATTATTATACATTGTCATAATAATGCCATTATAAAGTACTCTAATAATACTGCCATACAGTACACTAATAATACTGCCATACAGTGCACTAATAATACTGTCATACAGTATACTAATAATACTGCCACACAGTGCACTAATAAAACTGCCATACAGTATACTAATAAAACTGCCATACAGTATACTTATAATACTGCCTTACAGTATACTAATAATACTGCTATACAGTGCACTGATAATACTGCCATACAGTATACTAATAATACTGTCATACAGTATACTAATAATACTGCCTTATAGTATAGTAATAATACTGCCACACAGTGCACTAATAATACTGCCATGCGGTATACTAATAATACTGCCTTACAGTATATTAATAATACTGCCACACAGTGCACTAATAATACTGCCATACAGTATACTAATAATACTGACATACAGTGCACTAGCAATACTGCCTTACAGTGCACTAAAAATACTGCCACACAGTGCACTAATAATGCTGTCATACAGTATACTAATAATACTGCCATACAGTGCACTAATAATACTGTCATACAGTGCATTAATAATACTGCCACACGGTATACTAATAATACTGACATACAGTGCACTAATAATACTGCCATATGATATGCTAATAATACTGTCATAGAGTACTGTAATAATACTGCCATATGGTATACTAATAATACTGCCATACAGTGCACTAATAATACTATCATACAGAATACTAATAATACTGCCATACAGTATACTAATAATACTGTCATAGAGTACTGTAATAATACTGCCATACAGAATACTAATAATACTGCCATACAGTATACTAATAATACTGTCATAGAGTACTGTAATAATACTGCCATACAGTATACTAATAATACTGTCATACAGAATACTAATAATACTGCCATACAGAATACTAATAATGCTGTCATAGAGTACTGTAATAATACTGCCATACAGTATACTAATAATACTGTCATAGAGTACTGTAATAATACTGCCATACAGTATACTAATAATACTGCCATACAGTGCACTAATAATACTGTCATACAGTGCATTAATAATACTGCCACACGGTATACTAATAATACTGACATACAGTGCACTAATAATACTGCCATATGATATGCTAATAATACTGTCATAGAGTACTGTAATAATACTGCCATATGGTATACTAATAATACTGCCATACAGTGCACTAATAATACTATCATACAGAATACTAATAATACTGCCATACAGAATACTAATAATACTGCCATACAGTATACTAATAATACTGTCATAGAGTACTGTAATAATACTGCCATACAGTATACTAATAATACTGTCATACAGAATACTAATAATACTGCCATACAGAATACTAATAATGCTGTCATAGAGTACTGTAATAATACTGCCATACAGTATATTAATAATACTGTCATAGAGTACTGTAATAATACTGCCATACAGTATACTAATAATACTGCCATACAGAATACTAATAATACTGCCATACAGTATAATAATAATACTGCCACACAGTGCACTGATAATACTGTCATACAGTATACTAATAATACTGCCATACAGTATAATAATAATACTGCCATACAGTACACTAATAATACTGTCATACAGTATACTAATAATACTGCCATACAGTATACTAATAATACTGACATACAGTGCACTAATAATACTGCCATACAGAATACTAATAATGCTGTCATACAGTATACTAATGATACTGTCATACGGTACTCTGACAGCAGCGCTCAGGTTCTGACTTTCCGCAGACTGGTAATGAATGATCCTGATGAGTGTGGTGGGGGTCCTCAGATGGTGGAGACCCCGCGGCACCTGCTCCACCTCCCCCGCTCATACTCCAATCCTGTGTAACATTCTTCACACCTTTTCCTTGTTCCTGGACATGAAGACCCGCAGTCAGGTTCTTTGCAGCAGCAGACGAGTCCCGACCGCAGGGAATGCCATGAATTAAAGGACCCCCTCCGCCCGCAGGTTAGCGTCATCTGGGTGCTTAACGCCATCAACGCTGCTAACGAGGTTTTCATTAGTCAGGGTCAATTAATAGTGGCTGAGTAATGCGCAACGTGGCGTCTCTGATATCCCGGCCAAGGAAACGTCCCGGCAAATTTAGTGCTTGTGAGAAGTGTCAGAGCGGCGTGCGCTGAAGGCCCACTGATTCCGCGCCGCGAAACCGACACCCAGACAAGGTCCCTCAGTCCTGGACGCACGCGGAAAGCAGCAGCGAAAGGGAAATGAGCGAGAATGGCGGGCGGCTTGTAGGGTGTGAAGACTTCTGCAACCTTCAGGCGGGCGAGATAATCTGACACGAATATGAAGACGATTGCCTGGAATCCTATCGGTGGGCGTTCCCTCGGAGCTCCTCGCAGCGCCCATTGTTTTCATGGGGCCGCACAGCATCGCACGGCGTACGAGGTTCAGGGGAGTGCGATACGAGGGTTACCACTGGATCCTCCATCATGGCTAAAAGCCGCGGCGGAGGATCGCTACTTCCCCGAAGTGATGAGAGGCAGTTTTATCACGAAAACGCATCCACGGGGACATCGCATGTTGGCGTGAGCGATATCAGGCCAAGTTACGTGGCGCGATATTCCACTCGCCCGTGGAAATAGCCTAAATCAATCGCTTCAAGGCATCTAAGATGAAGAATGAGGCAACTTAGCAATAAAAAAGAGTCAGCCCCTTTTTTGCATACAGCTCCTCTGCAGACATATGTGTCTCCATGGTAACAGCCTGCAACCAACCCCATATACACGTGTGTGTAAGGACATAAAGACCTGAAACTTCCTGTAATCCGGCAGGTCCTGGCGATAGACAAGCAGATTTTCCGGACTATTGGTCGTTGCTGACTACTCCCCTCCTGCCACGTCCCAGGATCCGGCTGGCGGTGCGTCCGTCTCCCAGGCTGTAGGGCGCTTTCAGACGCGCTGTAGTTGTGCTAAAACAGCGCGGCTATCTGGGTGTTGAATCGGGTGAACAAGTCACAGCATCGAGCACAGTGCGGCTGATACCAGCGAGTATGACATGTACTAGCTCTTTTCTGATAGAAATCTCAGCGTCAAAAAATCGTTCATCTGATGAATCCACAGGAAACCGCGCCGCACCGTCAAAACGGCGTTCATGTAAAAAGAGCCCTCTGGGCGGTTCCACACAGGCAATTGCTATTTTGCAGCGAGAAAATGGGGGCAAAATCACTGAGGGGGTTCAGCGCAGCAGCGATACACCGCAGCCGCCCGTGTGAGTGGATGAGAAAACACTAATTCAGAGCGGGACTTGATCGCGGCTATTCTTCACTCGTGTGAATGAGGCCCTGCACTGTCACTCTGCCCCATCAGCACGCAGCAATAATCAATGACTTCCCGTTAGTTGATTTGCTTCTTGTAGTCTGGCGTCACCCCCGGCCTCCATGGCTGGGGGCTCATTCACACAAGCGTTGGTATAAGCTATTGCAGCTGCATTGAAAAATGGTGACCACGTGAAGCCTTGGATTCCAATGCATTCAGTCACAGGAGCCATTTTCGTTCGCATAAAAAAAATTGCGCTGCCAAAATAAGAAAACAGCGCAAATTTTTCTTGCTGCTTGAAAAGATAGGCCTTCACTTATCGTTTGACAAAAAATATAGGAAGCTCCCATAAACTCCTATGGGAGGTGAAAAAAGGAGGGGGGCAGAATGTACGTGCGTTTGGCGCTTGGAAAACAAGACAGCTGCCGCTACTGAAGCTGTTAGAAGTCATTGCGAGGATTTCTGCCGACCAAAGAATTTCAGCGCCGCTGCGCATTTTTTCATTGATGTGATTTTCGGCCGCGATACGGACAGCATGAGGAAACACATGCGCTCGTGTAAATGAGCCCTCAGGCTGCTGCTCTGTCTCTCCCCCCTGCTGTACACTGCAGCTCTGCTTGCCCCAGTTTAGCTATCAGTCAGTATTGGAGAGATGATCTGTGCTGCAGTGTAATTCTAAGCTCCAACCTGCTGCACACAGACTGCGGCGGCGACCCCAACATGGGGGTAGAAATGGGTTCGTTGATGAGATTGGCGCTTGTGTGACTGAATCTGCCCCATTATCCGGCATTAGGCGCTCCTGTACCCCCATCTACTCCCCCCCCCCCCCCTTATTGCTCCCTAATCTGCCCCTGACATTTGCCAATTCCATTCTCCACATTTGCGTCTCCAGTTTCCGAGATATTAGCCGCTCCGGCTTTACAGCAGTCATTGTTGGCCGCGGCCGCGCCGCTTTCTGGTGGTCTCATAATTTCCCAGCAGCAAACTTTGAAATCATACACCAAAAGCTCGAAGAAGAAGGATTTGTCTATTTCTCTTCCCTGGCGTCTCATTTCCCATTGTGAACTTCTGTTCTAGCAGCGAGGGGCAAATTCCATCCCGCAGGGTAGAAAAACCTTCTCTTAAATGAATGATCGCTGCACTAAAATGCTATATTGATGCGCAAACATCCCACCTCCTCGGGGGGCTCTGCAGCTTTGAAGTTCTGTGAATTGTAGAAGATGCTGATATCACAGCGAGAGCCTCGAGTGTGCGAGAAGACGAATCCGTGCAAGACACAGCGGATACAGAGGGGCGAGCAGTAATGTACCGACCCCGAGAGCCATCTGTGTCATCGACACCGAACGGCCTCTTTATTAGAGACCCCCATCTAGTGGCGCGGTGGGCTTACTTTGGTCTTTAGAGCTGCAACAATTCATCGTGTTGTAGATCCCACTGGTGATGGAACAACTCTGCAGGAATATCGTGTAGCTTCTTGTAGTCCCTGCAGATTAGATGGCGCTGCTGACATGTTCTGACCGGCTGGCAGGAAGGGGTCAGCGATTCATGCTGCTTGCACCAAATTCTGCCCTCCCATCAGCACATAAATCTGGCTCCATCTGACCAGGAGATGTTTTCCCGCTGCTCAGTGATACAAGTTTTGCGCTCTTTTGCCCGCTGGAGTCTTTCTGTTCCTCTTAGACACAATGGCGCCTGAACTGGTCGCCCGCTGTTATACCATCCGTGCGGAGGAACGGCGAGTTGTGCGTTCGGACACGTTAGTTGGAGCTCCATCGTTGTATTCAGCTGACTGTGCAGCCTGATGGTCAGAACGATTCCTGACATCCTCCTCCGACCCCTTTCAGTGATGAGTTGTTTCCGTCCGCAGGATCCCCTTCCGCTGGATGTTTTCCTCCATCGCGCCATTCTCGGTATACTCTCCACACCGTTACATGAGAAACCCCCCACGGTTGGCGGTGAGACCCCGGCTAGTCCAGCACCGATGACCGGCCTCGCTGGAAGTCGCTCCGATCGCTGGATCTTCCATCTAATGTGGATTCACACTGAAACTGATCCGCGGAAAACTTGTCACGTGATTTCATGCCGCGCTCCGGGGTCACGGGGGGGAATTACCGTACAGGGGAGCGCCAATCGTCAGAGAGCTGGAGTCTCTAATTAAAGGCCAGGGGCGCTAATAAAGGACCAGTTCTGTGATAAAGATCCGTAAACTCTAAAAAAAGAAGACATTCAGTGTCAGGGCTCTTTCCCACCAGCATATATCGGCCGCCGTTTTCACCGCCAGCCGATATATACTACGCTCTGATACATTGGATTCCAATGCATCAGATTACATGGCCATATTCCCGCAGCGTAAAAGAACCAATACAGCTTTTACACCGGGCTGAAAAGATAGTCCTGCAGCCAGAATACGTCGGCTGCTGCATGGGTTTCTATGAGAGCCAATGACAGCGGCCAGAAAAGGGAGGTGCGAGGGAGTTTAGCAGCGTGACTGTCAAACTCCCTCCCTCTTCTCTCCTCCCCTCCAGCTGTTTGCAATGGGAGGGTGTGGGACATTGGCAGAGCTAAGCTCTGCCCCACCAAGCTCCTCCCATTGCTGGCTACGGACAAGTGGCGGGGACGGGAGGCTCCACCCCTCCCCACCCACTCCCATTGCAAACAGCCAGAGGGAAGGAGAGAGGAGGTGAACCAGCGAGGGGGAGGGAAGGGGAGGCAACAGCATTGCGACCTCGACGTATATGCGCCGGGGCCCGTGTCGTCTGAACGGGCGCACAAACGTTAGATTTGTGCACCCATTCACACATTTTTACGGTGCTGGCAGGCACACATAGAAAAAACCTACAGCCATGTGAAAGAGGCCCTAGTAATACTAAGCTCCATAAGCACTCTGGTTATGAGGATTGCACCCCCTGGTGCTGAGGGAGCTGAGAGCAGGAGCAGCTAGCTGGTCAGCAGATTCCACGTTGACCCAGTAAACCTCAACTATTGCTACACATGAAATGAGTAAAAGCTCCCAATGTAGCAACAATTCGTTATACTAAATCACATGTTGCCTTATTTTAAAAGGCTGCCAAATGTTTGTGTGTATATATATATATATAGATGGAACATAATGCCATGATAAGAATAATGGCTTCTAGGCTCCTCCTCTGAGAGGCCGCCCATGGGAGCTGAGGGAGCTGAGATCGGGGCAACTCAATTACTTCTTGCTACTTGCAAACAAATCCCGCACCATTGTCTGATACAGGGGTGGGGGGCACAAAGTGAGTGCGGCCCGCCATAAGTCAGCGCTGAGCCTACCATGCAGTTCATGAGTTTGGAGTAGTTAATCTTTATTAATCTGACGTAATTTATTGCATATTTAATAGAAATGGAAAAAAGTTATTTTCACTTCCATAAAACACTAAGACCTTAATCCGGGGCAGAGCGGCTCGGCTTGTAGGAGTCAGATGCTCACGGCTCAGATCCCGGCTCACCAGAAGTCGAAGCTGGAAGGATCTTATAACATATGTAAATAAATACACTGGTGTACGCTGAGCTGCCACAACATTAAAACCACCAGCACAATATTGCTGATGCCCCGTGAGATCTGACACCTTCCCATCATTGCCAGTAATGTGTCCTACAGTCACTCCTGTGAGCGAGGCCCGTGCGCCAAACCATCATGTAGCACGTCCATCCTTCCTATTCAAGCACGCTACTGATACAAGTAGTGTGAGATCCGACAACCCCTCTACCATACAAGTAGTGTGAGATCCGACAACCCCCTCTACCATACAAGTAGTGTGAGATACGGCGCGGGATCCGACAACCCCTCTACCATACAAGTAGTGTGAGATGCGACAACCCCTCTACCATACAAGTAGTGTGAGATGCGACAACCCCCTCTACCATACTAGTAGTGTGAGATCCGACAACCCCCTCTACCATACTAGTAGTGTGAGATACGGCGCGGGATCCGACAACCCCCTCTACCATACAAGTAGTGTGAGATCCGACAACCCCCTCTACCATACAAGTAGTGTGAGATCCGACAACCCCCTCTACCATACTAGTAGTGTGAGATCCGACAACCCCCTCTACCATACTAGTAGTGTGAGATACGGCGCGGGATCCGACAACCCCCTCTACCATACAAGTAGTGTGAGATCCGACAACCCCCTCTACCATACTAGTAGTGTGAGATATGGCACAGGATCCGACAACCCCCTCTACCATACTAGTAGTGTGAGATATGGCACGGGATCCGACAACCCCCTCTACCATACTAGTAGTGTGAGATATGGCACGGGATCCGACAACCCCCTCTACCATACTAGTAGTGTGAGATACGGCGCGGGATCCGACAACCCCCTCTACCATACAAGTAGTGTGAGATCCGACAACCCCCTCTACCATACTAGTAGTGTGAGATCCGAAAACCCCCTCTACCATACTAGTAGTGTGAGATATGGCACGGGATCCGACAACCCCCTCTACCATACTAGTAGTTTTTATGACACTTTTATGTTACTTGTAATGTTTTTGAATCTATGAAATATTTATGAGAACCGCATACAAAAGGTCAGAAACCTACTGCAGCCTGAACTGTGTGTATATATATATTGTCTGGTCGGTGGTACCTACATTATCAGCACATAGAGACGCTCAGCTGCACCCCCTGTGGTCGGATCTGTGTGTCTCTACCATTTCTTTATTGCTATGACATCTGACACATGTTTGTAACAATGTAACAAGATGAAAGGACAGAAGCAGATACAATGTAACCAGGTGGGGAACGGTCAGTGTAAGGAGGTGGAGGTGTGCGAGACACAGAGTGAGCCGTGGGAGAAATGCAGCAGCAGAAGATAACGTACACTCTCAAAAACAGTCCCAGAAGAAGCTGTCGTTCTGCTGCAGACCCGGCATGCGGCTCCATCTCAGCAGATCTATAAATGATTGGAGTCACCGGAGGCCCTAAAAGTGGTCCCCCCCCCCCCCCCCCGGCCTATAAGAGGCTCTCGGAGGCTCCTTGTGTGTAGTGACCTCTTCTTCTGCTTGTATGGAGCTTGTTGGCCACTAGACGCCCCTACGATGCAGAGAAGAGACCCCATTACCAGAGGGGGCGCATTATTGGGGTGGGAGAAGCTGGAGGGTCGTATCGATGAATTGTCCCCCACCAGCCGTTCTGACTGGACTGTTAGGAGGTGTTGGGACCAGTGGATGGGGGCACACAAGGTGACCGGGCTCAGGACGCCCCCTACAGACCACCAATAGAGAGGAGCGTCTGACCAGACTGTTAGGAGGTGTTGGGACCAGTGGATGGGGCACACAAGGTGATCGGGCTCAGGACGCCCCCTACAGACCATCAGTAGAGAGGAGCGTCTGATCATCCAACAAGCACCAGCAGCTACAACTGTTTTATTGTCCGCCATCCAGAGACAGGGAGCGCCATCGTTACACCCCTGTGTCTGTCCGAACCATTTCTAGGTCCTTCACTCAGTTACGGCAAATCTGGAGTGATATGCCACAGAATACCATATGAAGCCTGTATACCTCTATGCCCGCCCGTATCACATCTAGTATCCAAGCTACAGGCAGCCTTAGGGTGACTACCCACTACAGTTTTTTTTCACTGTGAAATTCGCAGCGTTTTCTTTTTCTGCAGGAGTCTATGGGACTTGTAATGTTAAAATCGCGATCGCGCAAAATCGTGATTTTAACATTAAAAGTCCCATAAACCCCTGCAGAAAAAGAAAACGCTGCGAATTTCACAGTGAAAAAAAATTGTAGTGGGTAGTCATCCTAACAGGGAGCGAGAGCCTCCATTGGCACAATGAGTATATATTTAGGGGGGGGTGTTACTGACCACATGGGCGTGTCTTAGTCTCATCATGCGGCCCTGAAAACCATTGATTTGAATGGTTTTGTTTTCGGTATTTTGGCGCGTTAACCCTACGTGTGAGAAGGATCGGCCGGACCTTTCTTCCCGCACAATAGCCCTGAGTTGTCAATATGCCCCTTAGCGGCGAGCGTATTAGCGCATGCGCCACGTGTGTACCAGAGGGACGGCGCTGTTACTCGGTGTCATCAAATAGCGGTTGGACTGTTTTGTTTTCCGTAATGGAGGCCATAAACCGCAATTTGACTCCTTTGCTCTCCGGACATTCGCAGCATTTGTTAATAGTTTTACTCAAACAACCGGTCTTAAAGCTCAACATCTCCGGGGAGCAACGTGAACGGCTGTAAATCCGAGCGTCGGCCGCGCCTGGGAGCGGCAATACAATGAGTTGGGTTTATACACAAGTGGAACCCGAGGACTCGTAAATACGCAAATAGTGCAACATCTATAAATGGGGGGGGGAGTGGTTAATAATGTCATTTACATAACGTCGGACTGGTCAGTCCCCAACCGGCACTCAGCTTTCCCAGCATCTGCAGGGGTAGGGGTCCCGCATCTTGCAGCCATAGAGGAGAGCTGGATACTGAGTATAACCTCCATGCAGGACTCTAGGAAAGCTGGGTTTCTGCCCGAGGGGAAGTTTTGATGCCAGATGGTTTAGCTATCACCCAGCTTTCCCAGAAGCAGATCTAACTAAGAAGGGCTTGGATAGAACTGTGCAGGACTTGGCAGATGCCACAATGACATCCTGATTTTTTGGAGCTCTACTTGCAGCACGGAGGGAGGAAAAGATGCCAGGTGGCTCCCCTGATGGTAGCAGCTAAATGTGGGGTCCAGAGAGCCCCTCTAAAGTATTCCTAACTTAAGTCCTCAGGATAGTTCATCAATGTCAGATCGATGGGGATCCGCCACTTGTGACCGCCAACGATCAGCTAATTAAAGAGACCGCAGTGACATGAGAGCTGCTATACCAGGTGCAGCCACTATACAATATACGGCGCTGTGCTTGGTTTTTGCAATGAATGCGCAGTGATAAAACCCCATTGACTTACATTGGGCCTTTCAGACCTGTGTTTTACACGCGTAAAAAAAACGCTTCATGTCCTCTGTCTTCTGCGTAGTGTGCGCCAAAATAGCCCATTAAGGTAAATGGGATTGAATAAACATGCAGTGAGTGAGCATGATACGTGTAGTCACTGACCATCTACGCACTGAAGGCTTCTTCGGACACATTTATTTGTGCGCATGCCACAAAAATAGGACCTGTTCTATGAGTCTGAGTATTCGCGCGGTAAAGGTCCCACAGAAGTCTATGGAAGGTGCGCTCAATACACGCAGAAATGCGATTTACACTGCGCAATTCCATGAAAAAAAGAATAAATGTTAACAGCGCTGCGTGCGCAGAAAGTGCAGCACTACACGCTCTGCGCAGAAATCTACCTCGTTCACGACACAAATGTGTTGCACTGAAGTGTGCGCAATTGTGCATACGGTCATCTGAATAAGCCCTGAATCAGTGGGGCGCTCTTGGGGGGTTATTTTGGGAACGTGCGTTATGCGTGAAAAAAAGAACCCTAAGAATAAAATGAGAACTGCGCCAATGTACAGA
Source organism: Eleutherodactylus coqui (assembly GCA_035609135.1). NCBI lineage: Eukaryota > Metazoa > Chordata > Amphibia > Anura > Eleutherodactylidae > Eleutherodactylus > Eleutherodactylus coqui. The sequence goes on from CM069415.1 coordinate 4,200,675, forward strand.
GTAGCGAACGATACCTTGACATTTACACGCCGCTGATTTACTGGGGATTTTGGCGCAGATCTGCAGATTTCATGTTTTTAATTGCGTTCAAATTGTGAAATCTGAGGCAGATCTGTAGCAAATCGGCGACGTGCGAACGCATCCTTAACGCCAAAGTACAAGCCTGTAAGTCAGGTTATGGGGGCGCGCCCGTCTGTACGAGATCTGAGGACCCCGACTTCACAGCCGCAACAAATCAACTGCAGCACAATGTCACCACGTAGGAAGCCGGGTCAGCGCCCCAAGACGCAGGAAGCCGCTCCACAGGATGAGACGAGGCTGAGCATCGGGCAGCGGCCGGCGCGGGCGCAAGAGGAAGCCGTGGCCAGACAGAAGAATCAGTGCGATAAGTGGAAGAGGAAGTGGAAGCGCGAGCCGGGTGAGAAGTCTGATTCTGGCTTCCTGCTGGAGGGAGCCCGGAGCTCGCAGGGGCCACAGACGCCATGAATTATCCCACGTGAAGATGTCGCTACGTTGCGGGCCGAGCGGACGCGTCCTGACGGCGGGAACAAAGAGAAATCCTCCAGGAAATGGGAAATCCTCTACTCAAGATAAGAGCACAGCTCCTTATAGCGATCGGCTGCTTGCGACGGAGCTGCGTGCGATATCACTGAGCGCCAAAATGTAACCAATCACCAAATACAAGAGAATCAGCAAAAAGCGGACAGGATTACATTTTTTTTTTCAAGGATGAACCGCCATGTTGGTTGTCACTTTTGAAGCCATCACTCACTGACTAATTGCCGCTTTCTCCACCTGGGCTATTAATCGCTCCTGCAAAAGCGACAACCATTATGGCGGCTGATTTAGTTGTCAGTTGCGAAAACAGTGTTGTACCAATACTCCGATATCCGCGGTAAAAAGCGGAGAAATGTAAACCTTCTCAGGTCATTTAATGAGCGGCAGTCCCGCAATACACTCCGTCCGGACGAGCCATAGACAGACTACAGACGCTGTAAATGGCGCTGCCCCAGGCCGTGGAGTCGCTCTTTAGGTAACTCCCCTATAGGCTCGGCAGAGTCCCTTCAACACACTTGACATGAGACCCTGAGGAAATTGCGCAGTCATCTAATGTGAGGTCTTCTCACCCGGTCGGCATCTAAGGGATAGTGACAGGATTAATACCGCGCTCGCTGGGACGGAAAATAATGGGAATTTCCAAAGAAGATAAGAAAAAGAAGATCAAAGAAGGCGGCGCGTCTCGGTCGGTTACTGCGGCGGATGACACGGCGCGATGGAGACGATGCAGGAGGGGCTGCGTGTCACGAAATAAAAGGTTGACATTGGAGCGAATTCCCAGGGAACATATAGAGCGGGATTGTCTGATGCTCCACACCCGGCCATCTGCTGCCTGACCCACAGCGGGCGCCGCGGCGGACGGGGGAATCTGTGCCGCTTCATGTGCTTCTCATTAGGATCCCCTCGCAGCTTCAGGGGAATATTTATTATTACGGCGGCACATCTTCCCGTAAAAGCAGCAACCGGCGAAGAACGGAAGACGGAAGAGCTGCATACCGCTGGGGCCCGGATCCTCGCCAGTCTGGGGGCCACATCCGGCAGCTCATTAACGGGTTATGTTAGTGCAGCTTAATTACTGTATAAGGACTTAAACAGATGAACGTGAAACGCCGCGAATATGTGTGCGGAAAAATCCGTATTCGCATAATGCAAAGAATATAACCCGCTGATCTCAATAGGTTCATTCTCACTTCCTGATTTTGCGCCGTTGTTTTCGCAGGACCCGACCTTTCTGCGTTTTGCGCAGCAAAGACAGAGACTATGGGAGGTGCGCCAATACGTACATCTGCCTAGCCGCGCTAAACTCAGAGCATGCCTGCGATCGCTGGCATGTAGACAGGGTGGGTGATTCCATGTGAACGGGCGGTGGCGGCTCCATATTAGCGCAGGCATGAGCAACAAATACACTTGTTCACTGCGCAAAAAAACTGCGCAGAAGTGAGCGTCTTACGTTACACGCTCTTCTGTTGAAGCCCTAATAAAATGTTCTAGAACTTTCCATTCACAGCAGCTGAACAAATGATATTTTGCTACATTTGATCCTACAGCATGTGAGTGATCTCCAGCGTCGCACGGCACGAGCCGCAGGGCGAACTTCACACGACGAGCGCGATATTGGGCCGTGAATCACATGCGATCAACATACGGCATTTATACCACAACCGCCTCGCATCACTTCGGGGAGGTAGCGGTCCTTCGCCGCGGCTGTCAGGATCGCAGTATTTGCCCCCTTGTTTTCAGCAGGAGACCTTGAATCGCTTTGTGCGCACCTGGCGCATAGTGCGATGCTGCCGCCGACCGCATTAAAAACGATGGGCGCTGCGATGCAAGGGCGCGCCCCAAGATACGATGTGCCATGATTTGAATGGGCATGACCAGAAGAATGAGGTTCATACGCGCTATGTGGGCATCTGGCAACACACAAATCTTGCGCGATTTTCTTGGCCGTGTGCGAACGGCGTAAGTGACACCGCTGCCGCGCTCCGGGGGCCATATAATGTCCTATAGAGCGTTTATTACATTTTTGGACGAAAGATGGGAAAAAAAACAGAAATTCCGCCGCTGTTTTGGGTTTTGTTCACAATTCGGTAAAAAATGACCTGATAGCGTTCCCGTCTGATCGGCGCCATTAATGCGACTCCGAGGTTATAGGGGTTAATGCTTACTACTTTTACACAGTAAAACATGTTTTTAAAGGAAAAACAGCGGACTCTGCGTCGCCGACCTCTACGGCCGCTTTCACACGGCTGAGAAAATTGCGCAAGATTTGTGTGTTGTGAGACGCAAGAATATGAACCCGATTCTAGGATGGGCTCATTCACATAACCGATTGTTTTCCCACAGCGCGGTACGGATAAATATCGTGGCATGTCCCATCTCTGGCGTTCCCTCGGATGCCTCGTTCATTGTCTTCAGTTGGATCGGAAAAAACATCACACGGTGCCCGCGGTGCCCGCGACTGCGATGCCAGGCTTCCCATTGAAAACAATAGGAAACACGTGCCGGTCCTCTAATGAGGATCACGAGTTCCCCGAAGTGATGGGGCATTAAACCTTCCCCCGTCTGCGGGGACATCGCACGCTTGTGAGCGAAATGTCGGGCCAAGTTTTAGGGCCCGATGATGCGCCTGTCCGTGGGTGGTTTCACGCGGGTGAGAAAGTCGCCCGATTCTCGCCTGCTGCGATACTAAGAAGCAGATTGTGGACCAATGAGCTACAAGGTTTCCCTTCCATCTGCGATGCTGAGAGGTACAATAATCGCGGCCGCTCTAACCTTCCGCGATGTGCGATGTATTATCCCCCGGTATGTACCCATGCTTTGTGATGCGGTTTTAACATTAGAAACTCCCATTGACTTCGGCAATGAAAAACTGTGCGATTTAATGGCGGCCGGCGGCGATGAGAGGGAAAAAAAGCATCACGGACACTAAAAAATCGCAGCAAACAAAAACGTGATTTTACTAGAAAATCCCGCCCCCTCTCCGCCCCTCACCACTGTTTGCAATGGGAAGGGAAGAGCTTAGCTCCGCCCCCTCCCACCCCTCCCAATGCAAACAGTGGTAGGGGGCGGGGCTTAGTGCACTGCTCCCGCCCCATCCCGCCTCCTCCCCTGCAGAGAGGGGCAGAGTATATCTGCCGGGCGTGATAACCCAACCAATATATGTCCATGTGACTAAGCACTCAGACCCAGAACGCTGTTATTTCCCGGCAGCCGAGCTCTGTGGGGCTGGTTATTTGCAGGAGGAGTTGTGGTTTTATTGATACCATTCGGAGTGACGTCTGACTTGTTTTTTATTACCTTTTCTTGGGAAGTGAACAAAAGAAATCCAACAATCCTGGTGTTACTTTTTGAAATGATGTTTACGGCGTTCGCCGCGCGCGATCACAAAATATTTCCACTTTCTGGGTTGTTATACTAATTATGTGCTTCTTTAAAAAAAATGGTATTTTATCCATTTGAAAAGGTTTTGGTGGAGAAAACCTTTTTTTTAATTGGATTTTTTATTAATTAAACTTTTTTAAATTTTAACACCGTTTTTTAGTCCTTCCAGGAGGCTGTAAGAAGTGATGGTTCAATCACTAGGATTGTACACTGCATTACTTATGTACTGCAGTCTACTAAGTCTATGATAGCGGTCTACTAGACTCTGCAGGAGGCAGGGTTTAATGGAGTTGGTTACATGGCAGACATTAAGTCCTTTATCAGGCTTCTGGCTGCATGGGAACCCACTAGTACCTTGTGATCGCACTGCGGGGTCCCGATGGGTGACAGAAGGAGCCCCTCCCCTGCCATCTGCTTACATACTGCAGTTGCTATGGATTGTGGTATTTAAGGGGTTTAACTGCCAGGATCTGGGGTTTCTCTTTGCCTGGCAGTTAGAGCAGGAGCCCCGCTGTCAGTAGTCACCAAGCCACCGCCTTAAAGAGATGTTTGTGCAGGTTTAAAGCCCACCAGTGTGGTCAGTAAAAAGGCGCATTGTTGGTCACTAAAGGGTTAATTGTATTTTCCCGTTATGTATTTGCCCTCTGACCCCGCTTTGCTGAATGCCTCTTTGACTCTTCCCATGGTGGTGCGGATAGTGATGGTCCCACCCTCCCTACAATGGGGGATCAGGTGCGATCACTGGGCTCTCCTACAGACATCGGGGGGGGGGGGGGGTTCATGTCTCTTGTAAGCCCCCCCCCCTCCTCTGTGTCTGTCATACTGCTTCCGTACATGACTTAGACTGATCCGCGTTCACCGCTGCGGGACATGTAGGGATCGTGTTCGTGCGGCGGAGAATGAACTCAACTGAAATAATTTGTTTCCTGTCAGAATTTGTAAAATGATTTGGGATTTCCAATGAACTTGTCAGGTGTGAAGTGGAGCGCTGTCATGTGGGCGGCAGCGCTACAATGTATCAGTGCGCCGTGGAGCGGGGGGGGGGGCGCATATAATCACGGGGCTTCTCATGTGCTCGAGGGGCTGTAGATGTCAGAGCCCGGGTGCGATTGGTGCTTGGCATCCCATGTTTGGGGGGTTTTATAATGCGGGTGTTGATGGGGATCCCTGTGGTGGATAGGTGTTGTGGGGGATCCCTGTGCTGGATAGGTGTTGATGGGGATCCCTGTGGTGGATAGGTGTTAAGGGGGATCCCTGTGCTGGATAGGTGTTGTGGGCTGCAGGTACTGTAAGTTTTGGGGGATCTGAGCTTCTGGTTTACGGCAAGCGTCCCAAAGAATGGAAAAAAGACAGTTTTTTCTATGTAAAGCCACGCCTCTAACTCCACCCAAACCCTGCCCACACCCCTGTAAGCCCCCACACAGTAACTGCGCTCCCTCAGTGCCCCCACACAATAATAACACCCCTTTGTTTCCCATAGACTTTCACAGTGCCCCTAGTATGCCCCCTTAGAACCCTCCACATAGTCATTATGCCCTTAACCCTTTCCAATCCACTGTCTGATGTCTAAAGACATACTGATTGAAGGCTGTACAGCTCCGATGTCGGAAGACGTCCGGCAGGGTATTCTTACTGTATATTACTGGCTGCTCTGTTGTCGCGGCGCCTCTCCAGCATGTCACATACTGCAGTACTGGCTGTAGCCAGCAGGTGGTGCCATTGTATAATGGCAGAAAGAGAAAAACCCTTGGAAAACCCTGAATCAAAAATTGGATTACAAAGGGTTAATACCCCCTCACACTTGTGGTGCCCCTGTCAGACAAAAATATTGCCCCTAAAATAATACCCCCCCCCCCCCCCCAGTGGCAGAATGCTCTGTGCCGGCGGGCTGCATCAAGCTCACAGTAGGGGCCACAGGGTGGATATTGGGGTTGGGAGTTGACGGCTCCCTGGATTCATGATTATATTCAACTATATGGGGGAAGGGGGGAACCAGTTGAAACCGGGGCAATACCCAAAATCCAGTACTGCCCCACTGGATCGAGGACGGTCGGGGGGCTTATTGTGCTATAGGTTATGGGGGATTATTGTGTTGGGGGGTTAGGAGTAACTGTGGTGCAGATATGGAGGGCTCAGGATATGTTCTGTACATTTAAGGTTGGTCGTAGGTGTTGGTTTGGGGTACCTGCAGTGCAGGTGTGGAGGGGGCAGGACATGCTGTATGTGTTGGGGAGTTGGAGGAGGTCTGTGCTGTAGGGGTTGGAGGGGGTCTGTGCTGTTGGAGGGGTCTGTGCTGTAGGTGTTGGGGGGTTGGAGGGGTCTGTGCTGTAGGTGTTGGAGGGGGTCTGTGCTATAGGGGTTGGAGGGGTCTGTTCTGTAGGTGTTGTGGGGTTGGAGGGGGTTTGTGCTCTAGGTGTTTAGGGGGGTTGGAGGGGGTCTGTGCTGTAGATGTTGGGGGGTTGGAGGGGGTCTGTGCCGTAGGTGTTGGGGGGTTGGAGGGGGTCTGTGCTGTAGGTGTTGGGGGGTTGGAGGGGGTCTGTGCTGTAGGTGTTGGGGGGTTGGAGGGGGTCTGTGCTGTAGGTGTTGGGAGTTGGAGAGGGTCTGTGCTTTAGGTGTTGGGGGGTTGGAGGGAGTCTGTGCTGTAGGGGTTGGAGGGGGTCTGTGCTTTAGGGGTTGGGGGGTTGGAGGGGTCTGTGCTGTAGGCGTTGTGGGGTTGGAGGGGGTCTGTGCTGTAGGTGTTGTGGGGTTGGAGGGGGTCTGTGCTGTAGGTGTTGGGGGTTGGAGGGGTTTTGTGCTCTAGGTGTTTAGGGGGGTTGCAGGGGGTCTGTGCTGTAGGTGTTGGGGGGTTGGAGGGGTCTGTGCTTTAGGGGTTGTGGGGTTGGAGGGGGTCTGTGCTGTAGGTGTTGTGGGGTTGGAGGGGGTCTGTGCTGTAGGTGTTGGGGGTTGGAGGTGTCTGTGCTGTAGGTGTTGTGGGGTTGGAGGGGGTCTGTGCTGTAGGTGTTGGGGGTTGGAGGGGGTCTGTGCTGTACGTGTGGTGGGGTTGGAGGGGGTCTGTGCTGTAGGTGTTGTGGGGTTGGAGGGGGTCTGTGCTGTAGATGTTGTGGGGTTGGAGGGGGTCTGTGCTGTAGGTGTTGGGGGTTGGAGGGGGTCTGTGCTGTAGGTGTTGGGGGTTGGAGGGGGTCTGTGCTGTAGGTGTTGGGGGTTGGAGGGGTCTGTGCTGTAGGTGTTGGGGGGTCTTGTACAAGGCTGGTAATTCCTTGAAGAATGCAGGGAGTAAATGAAGGAGCTGCCAGCCGTTCAGGGAGTTGATTGGAACCACTTGTGCGCTGAGTAAATTACACGGGAGCGGAGACAATCCCTGTTCTGTTCTACGAAAACCAGATCTGCGAACTTTACAGCCCGAGTGCCTGCAGTGCACATTAACTCTCTCCATGCCAGGGAAAGGGTTAAAGAAATGTCAAAGGCGCCTAATTATTCATCAAAATGTCATCATTTATTTACGGAAATCATTTAATTGGGAAACGACTGAAATTATCGTAACGGCAATAAAAAATCAGGTAGATCAGCAAAGAGAGGACTGAGCTGGAGCCCAAACTGCAGGAGATGAGGCTGATAACAGGGTCATCGACTCTCCACCTCTGGATCACAATGAGCATAGCACCACCTGCTGGGCACTTACAGTCACTGCACCTCAAGAAAACTGCAGAAATCATTACTTTTATAATAACTATTGGAAGACACATTTATTCTGAGAACTTTACCTAAAATTTGACTAATTAGGTAAAGAAATGAAAATTCTGCCCCTCCTAACAGCGTGATGTAGGAATAGTCCCTTAAACGTCCCGGAGCTTGAAGGCCGTCCCACCATCCCGGGAGAAAGGAGAAAAGTCCCGCAGGTGATCGGGACTAAAGTAAAATAAAATACAGCCTATATAAATCTTGTTATTTTTTAAAGCGAAAACTTATTCCGCCACGCTTTCTGGTAATTTATTAATTACCCCTAACCAAGCTGGGGGCTCATTTTACCGACCTCGGAGGGATGGAAGGCTGAGTCACCCTACGCCGGCTACCTGAACCATGCAGGGATTGAACTCACAACCTTCATGTCGCCTTTTACTCCCCTGCCATAAAGCTCCAGCACAATCACTCGCCATCTAGCATGTGATCGCTGCAGCTAATAACTGGTCTCTTTTGTACCAATGCTATGGCCAGGGACCATACTACCCAGAAGAGAGTGAGGGATCCGAGTGGCAGAGAGTGAAAGGGGTAGTGTAGGCTGTTTACAGAACGAGGGCAAGTGGAGGTATTATTACTGAGGGGGTGAAGGGCACCTGGCAGTGGGCTCTACAAACAGGTCCAGCAGAGGACTTTTTGGTGGGGGTGGCCATAGTTCTGTGGCTGGGGTAGATCAGTCGTCAAGCCCCACCTCTGCTGTCCGGGCCGCAACATCAGGTATCCAATCTTGTCCTTAAAGAAATAGTCACCAAAACTCCAATAATAGTAAAAATAAATGGTTTCTATAACTTAAAAATAAGCTTTTAATTAATAAAAGAATGACCTGGGGGACAGTGTTACTGTGAGGAGGTCACTGAGGGTCACTGCTGCTATGAAGGGGTCACTGAGGAGCACTATTACTGTAAGGGGGTCACTGAGAGGCACTATTACTGTGAGGGGGTCACTGAGGGGCACTACTGCTATAAGGGGGTCACTGAGAGGCACTATTACTGTGAGGGGGTCATTGAGGGGCACTGCTGCTGTGAGGGGGTCACTGAAAGGCACTATTACTGTGAGGGGGTCATTGAGGGGCACTGCTGCTGTGAGGGGGTTACTGAGAGGCACTATTACTGTGAGGGGGTCAGTGAGGGGCACTATTACTGTGGGGGGTCACTGAGGGGTACTGTTACTGTGAGGTCACTGAGGGGCACTATTACTGTGAGGGAGTCATGGAGAGGCACTGTTACTGTGAGGGGGTCACTGAGGGGCACTATTACTGTGAGTGGGTTTCTGATGGGCACTATTACTGTGAAGTCACTGAGGGGCACTATTACTGTGAGGGGCACTGATGGGCACTATTGCTGTGAGGGGATCACTAATGGGCACTATTGCTGTGAGGGGATCACTGAGGGGCACTATTACTGCAAGGGGGTCATGGAGGGGCACTACTACTGTGAGGAGTTCACTGAAGGGCTCTATTACCGTGAGGTCACTAAGGGGCACTATTACTTCGAGGGGTCACTGATGGGCAGTACTGCTGTGAGGGGATCACTGAGGGGCACAGTTACTGTGAGGAGTCACTAAGGGGCACTATTACTGTGAGGTCACTGAGGGGCACTATTACTGTGAGGGGTCACTGATGGGCACTACTGCTGTGAGGGGAAAACTGAGGGGCACTATTACTGCAAGGGGTCACTGAGAGGCAATACTGCTGTGAGGAGGTCACTGAGGGGAACTACTAATGTGAGGTCACTAAAGGACACTATTACTTCAAGGGGTCACTGATGGGCACTACTGCTGTAAGAGGATCACTGAGGGGCACACTTACTGTGAGGAGTCACTAATGCGCACTATTACTGTGAGGTCACTGAGGGGCACTATCACTGCTAGGGGACACTGATGGGCACTATTACTGTTAGGGGTCACTGATGGGCACTATTACTGTGAGATCACTGAGGGGCACTACTACTGTGAGGGAGTCAATAAGGGGCACTATTACTGTTACGGGTCACAGAAGGTCACTATTACTGTGAGGTCATTGATGGGCACAATTACTGTGAGGGGTCACTGAGGGGTACTATTACTGTGATGGGGGTCACTAAGAGGCACTATTACTGTTAGATGTCACTGATGGGCACTATTATTGTGAGGTGACTGAGGAGCACTACAACTGTGGGTGGTCAGTGAGGATGACTATTACCGTGGGGGGTCACTGAGGGGCACTATTACTGTGAGGGGGTCACTGAGGGGCACTAATACTCTGGGGGGTCACTGAGGGGCACTATTACTGTGGGAGGTCACTGATGGGGCACCATTACTTTGAGGGGGTCTCTGGGGGGCAGTATTTCTGTGAGAGGGTCACTGAGGGGCACTGTTACTGTGAGGGGGGGGGTTACTAAGAGGTACTATTACTGTTAGAGGTCATTGATGCGCACTATTACTGTGAGGTGACTGAGGAGCACTACTACTGTGGGTCACTGAGGGTGACTATTACTGTGAGGGGTCACTGAGGGTGACTATTACTGTGAGGGGGTCTTTGGGGGGCACTATTACTGTGAGGGGGTCACTGAGGAGCACTATTACTGTGAAGGGGTCACTGAGGGGCACTATTACTGTGGGAGGTCACTGAGGGGCACCATTACTGTGAGGGGGTCTCTGAGGGGCACTATTTCTGTGAGGGGGTCACTGAGGGGCACTATTACTGTGGGAGGTCTCTGAGGGGCACTATTATTGTGAGCAGTCACTAAAGGGCATTATTACTGTGAGGGGGTCACTGTGGGGCACTATTACTGTGAGGAGGTCTCTGAGGGGCACTATTACTGTGAGGAGGTCTCCGAGTGGCACTTTTACTATGGGAGGTCACTGTGGGGCACTATTACTGTGAGGAGGTCTCTGAGGGGCACTATTACTGTGAGGAAGTCTCTTAGGGGCACTATTACTATGGGAGGTCATTGAGGGGCACGATTACTGTGAGGAGGTCTCTGAGGGGCACTATCACTGTGAGGGGGTCTCTGGGGGCACTATTTTTCTTTGAGAAGGTCTCTGAGGGGCACTATTACTGTGGGAGGTCACTGAGGGGCACTATTACTGTGAGGGGGTCTCTGGGGGGCACTATTACTGAGAGGGGCTCACTGAGGGGCACTATTACTGTGGGAGGTCACTGAGGGGCACCATTACTGTGAGGAGGCCTCTGAGTGGTACTATTACTATGGGAGGTCACTGAGGGGCACTGTTACTGTGAGGAGGTCTCTGAGGGGCATTATTACTGTGAGGAGGTCTCTGATAAGCACTATTACTGTGAGGAGGTCTCTGAGGGGCACTATTACTATGGGAGGTCACTGAGGGATGCCATTACTGTGAGGAGGTCTCTGAGGGGCACTATTACTGTGAGGAGGTCTCTGAGGGGCACTATTACTATGGGAGGTCACTGAGGGACACCATTACTGTGAGGAGGTCTCTGAGGGGCACTATTACTGTGGGGGGTCACTGAGGGGCACTATTACTGTGGGAGGTCTCTGAGGGGCACCATTACTGTGAAGGGGTCTCTGAGGGGCACTATTACTGTTGGGGGTCACTGAGGGGCACTATTACTGTGAGGAGTCACTAAAGGACATTATTACTGTGAGGGGGTCACTGTGGGGCACTATTACTGTGAGGAGGTCTCTGAGGGGCACTATTACTGTGAGGTCTCTGAGTGGCACTTTTACTATGGGAGGTCACTGTGGGGCACTATTACTGTGAGGAGGTCTCTGAGGGGCACTATTACTGTGAGGAGGTCTCTTAGGGGCACTATTACTGTGAGATGATCATAGATGGGATTTATTACTGTGAGGAGGTCTCTGAGTGGCACTATTACTATGGAAGGTCACTGAGGGGCACTATTACTGTGAGGAGGTCTCTGAGGGGCACTATTACTGTGAGGAGGTCTCTGAGGGGCACTATTACTGTGAGGAGGTCTCTGAGGGGCACTATTACTATGGGAGGTCACTGAGGGACACCATTACTGTGAGGAGGTCTCTGAGGGGCACTATTACTGTGGGGGGTCACTGAGGGGCACTATTACTGTGGGAGGTCTTTGAGGGGCACCATTACTGTGAAGGGGTCTCTGAGGGGCACTATTACTGTTGGGGGTCACTGAGGGGCACTATTACTGTGAGGAGTCACTAAAGGACATTATTACTGTGAGGGGGTCACTGTGGGGCACTATTACTGTGAGGAGGTCTCTGAGGGGCACTATTTCTGTGAGGAGGTCTCTGAGTGGCACTTTTACTATGGGAGGTCACTGAGGGGCACTATTACTGTGAGGAGGTCTCTGAGGGGCACTATTACTGCGAGGGGGTCACTGAGGGGCACTATTACTGTGAGGGAGTCACTGTGGGGCACTATTACTGTGGGGGGTCACTGAGGGGCACTATTACTGTGGGAGGTCACTGAGGGGCACTATTACTGTGAGGGAGTCACTGAGGGGCACTATTACTGTGGGGGGGTCACTGAGGGGCACTATTACTGTGGGAGGTCACTGAGGGGCACTATTACTGTGGGAGGTCTCTGAGGGGCACTATTACTGTGGGAGGTCACTGAGTGGCACTATTACTGTTGGAGGTCACTGAGGGGCACTATTACTGTGGGAGGTCTCTGATGGGCACTATTACTACGGAAGGTCACTGAGGGGCACTATTACTGTGAGGGGGTCTCTGAGGGGCACTATTACTGTGAGGGGGTCACTGAGGGGCACTATTACTGTGAGGGGGTCTCTGGGGGGGCACTATTGCTGTGAGTGAATCAATGAAGAGCACAACTACTGAGAAGACGTCCCTGAAGGACAGTATTATCCTAATATCAGGTGGTGGTATAATCTTGATTCTGGATGTTGTTATGATCTAATTTATGTGATGATTTTTTGGATATTTTGGGGTGATATTATCTGGTTTCTGTATTGTAGTATTATCTAATTCATGTGATGTGACATGATTCTGCAGCATGCTGCGCACAACACCCTGGGGGTGGGGGGGGGGTACATGGGGGTTGCTCAGGGCTGCATTGTCTTTCAATCGCCTCTGCTGCATCCTGCGTGGAGATCACATGACCTCCCAATTCACAGCTATCATGTGACCTCCTACGACTGCAGTTCTTGGCGTCAGCCGCGCCGTCGACCTCTGCACATTGTCTGCCGCCCACATCTGGCCACAAGTGATTTCTGTGTAAGATGTAGGAGGCACGTGGTGCCAGTCCCATGGCGAGCGCAGGATTGTGGTGGTCCGTCTGTGTTTGTTTGAAATTGGGCCCGAGAAGCTGACTTGGAGCAAAGACTCCTTGGAATGTGAGCCATGGCCGACCCAGACGGCTCTGTCAGCAAGCTCAGGAAACTGGCTGACAAATACTGGGAAGAGGCCCAAGTCCTGCAACAACCTGCGCCGCGAGGAGCGCGATTCCTTCATTACACGTACAGCCCATCGTGCTAATGAGCCTGGCCGGGGGCCAACAACAGATAGTGGAGCACTGATCACTTCCAGATGTGGGGGCACGGACCCCCCCCCAGGAACGGAGGGTCTGCACCTCATGAGAATTATCAGCACACGTTACCTGCTCCCTTATAACGAGGGAAGATTAGTGCGCAATCAGGACGCGAGAGCGGCGCAATAACGGCGCAATAACCACTAATGTAACTCCGTCCACAGCGGAGCAGGAAGGGGCTGCCATTGGTGAAAAGTATGTGCAGCCCCCCGAAAAGTAAGCGTGGCCTCCTCGATCCCCAAAAAGTTTGTGCATCCATTAAAAAGTCTTTGCGTCCCCCAAAAATATGTACCCCCCAAAATATATGTGCGCACCCCAAGAAATGTATGTGCCCTAGAAAGTAAGTTTACCTTCCCAAGAAATGTGCGTACCCCTCAATAAGTATGCACCCCCCAAACAGTGTGCGTGGCTCCCAAAAGGATTGAACCCCCCCAAAAAAGATGTATGTGTAGCTTCTATGCAGAAAATATGCGCACCCCTATAAAGTATGTCCACCCTACAAAATGTACATCCATCCTCTGTGCGTTCCCCCCAAAAGGTATGCAGACCTGCAGAAAATCGTGCACCCTCAAAGAAATCCCCCCCCCCCCCCCCCGGAAACGTCCGCAGCCCATCAAAAAGAGATTTGTGTTCAGTTTCCACAACAATAATGTGCACCCCAATAAGTACATCCACCCCCCAAAAACTATGTACCCCTCAAAAAGCATGTATGCACTCCCCAAAAATATTGCAGCCCCCTCAATCCCTCAAAAATATGTGCACCCCTGTAAGAATATGTACATGTATGTGCTGCCGAAAAGTAAGTACATCCTCCCTGAAATGTAAGCAGCCACTCAAAAACCTGCCCCCCCCCCCCCCCCCCCCCCCGGACAGCACGTGCGCCTCCAAAATACTTGTGTCCCCACAAAAAAATGTATGTGCACCTCCAAAAAGTCATTCCTCTGCTACAAAAGCGTCTGTGCCCTCCCCTCCCTGGAAAGTATGTGCCCCCTGCAGAAACACGGATGTGTGACCCAAAAAGCATGTACACTCCCCAAAAAAGTATGTGGACCTCCTTCCTAAGAAGCAGAACGTGACGCGGACGTGACGTCTGCAGCGTCGCCTGTAGGGTGCAGGCTTTTCCCACACGGATTTTGAATCTGTTTTCAGAAAAACAGAAGTGACGTCATGTGCAGAATCCTCAGTGACCCGTCCTGTGACATGGGACTGCAGCGACCGGCCTGTGACATGGGACTGCAGAGACCGGCCTGTGACATGGGACTGCAGCGACCGGCCTGTGACATGGGACTACAGCGACCGGACTTTGACATGGGACTGCAGTAGCCGGCCTGTGACATGGGACTGCAGCGACCGGACTGTGACATGGGACTGCAGCGACCGGCCTGTGACATGGGACTACAGAGACCGGACTTTGACATGGGACTGCAGCGACCGGCGTGTGACATGGGACTACAGCGACCGGACTGTGAAATGGGACTGCAGCAGCCGGCCTGTGACAAGGAACTGCAGCAACCGGCCTGTGACATGGGACTGCAGTGACCTGACCTGTGACATGGGACTGCAGTGACCAGACTGTAGCATGGGACTGCAATGACCTAGCCTGTGACATGGGACTACCATGACCTGGCCTGTGACATAGAACTGCAATGACCGGACCTCTGACATGGGACTGCAGGTAACTGAGCCTGTGATATGGGACTGCAGTGACTAGCCTGTGGCATGGGACTGCAGCGAGCGGCTTGTGACATGGGACTGCAGTGACCTGGCCTGTGTCAGGGGACTGCAATGACCAGACCTCTGACATGAGACTGCAGTGATCCAGAATGTAACATAGGACTGCAGTGACCTAGCCTGACATGGGACTACCATGACCTGGCCTGTGACATAGAACTGCAATGACCGGACCTCTGACATGGGACTGCGAGTTACTGGGCCTGTGATATGGGACTGCAGTGACTAGCCTGTGACATGGGACTGCAGCGAGCGGCTTGTGACATGGGACTGCAGTGACCTGGCCTGTGTCATGGGACTGCAATGACCAGACCTCTGACATGAGACTGCAGTGATCCAGAATGTAACATAGGACTGCAGTGACCAGCCTGTGACATGGGACTGCAGTGACCTGGCCTGTGACATGGGACTGCAGTGACCTGGCCTGTGACATGGGACTGCAATGTCTGGACCTCTGACATGGGACTGCGAGTTACTGGGTCTGTGGCATGGGATTGCAGTGACCTGGCTTGTGACATTGGACTGCAGTGACCTTACCTGTGTCATGGGACTACAATGACCAGACCTCTGACATGGGACTGCAGTGATCCAGGATGTGACATGGGACTGCAGTGACCAGCCTGTGACATGGGACTGCAGTGATCCAGTATGTGACATGGGACTGCAGTGATCCAATATGTGACATGGAGTAACATGATTGCAGGTTTAGTGACACTGAAACATTGTATCATTCCTTTTGGCCTTCTTCCTCTGCGGTCGTCAGAGCATGCTGGGAGTTGTAGTTTCCTAGCAGGTTGTAGACGGCGGCTCAATCCGTCTTCATTCCAGATTAAGTCCACTTCATTCCGACAAATCCCCGTTCCCAGCTGACCGCCGGCGCTGCGGTAAACGGGCCCAGATGGTGAAGCCGGCGGTTTCTGGCTGGAGGTTCTGGGAATCGGTGATCTGCAGCGTTAACGACCACAAGAAGATTATCTGCAATCAGTCAGCAGGTCGGTGACCACGATGGATGAATCCAGAACCGTCCCCGGTCACAGAGAGCTGCAAACGGTGGACAGGGGAGAGACGGACTTAGTGCCTTATACTCCAGTCACAGCCAGAGCTGCAAGCACAATTCTGCTGTTACATTATGCCACATCTTGAGCTGCAAGAACTATTTTACTCTCACATCCTGCATTATACTCCAGTCACATCCAGAGCTGCAGTCATAGTTCTGCTGTTACAGTTTGTCATATTTTCCATTCATAAGTTATTCAGGGGAAACGTGCAAGAAATATCCAGGATCTGATAGAAAAGAATAATTGTGACCGCAGCTCTGGATGCGACTGGAGTATAACCAAACTACTTACAAAGTGATGGAACATCCTGTGAAGATTTCACCTGTTACATCTTAAGACATTTTCTTATTAGCTGTAGAATCTCGAGGCTTCGCTGGTTTTATCAGCGATGGGAAGATAAACAGAGTAAATCCGTCCGTGTCTGCGCAGGTTTATGCGGGAATCAGACGCTCGGTCCGCTCATCCGCTCATCTTCTTCCTCGCTCAGGATCTGGAGTCTAAGCTGCAGATACTGAAGGGAAATCTAGAAAATTAATGAATGCGAAAAGTAAACAGACGCCATTAACGTTCCGCTCGTCTCGCGGATCCCCCAGGAGTTCAGTAATTACTCCGTTTTATAAGCCGAGGCTCGAAGTCCATTAAAATAACATCTTAAAGAAGAAGTTTCCATTCAGCCCCCCCCACCGCCCAGTAATTAGCGTTACCTGCAGCAGGACGGTCGGCAGCGCCGCAAGCGATTTCAGACATTTCTAACAATTTTGTTGCGACTGTAAGATTTGTGAGAAGTGATGTAACCGAAGCGGGAGACTAGGGGAGCCTGGACCATCACTGGGGGGCACAAACTAAACCCTGGAAACCAAGTGGTGTGCGCCAAACACTGGGGCCATCATGTAATCACAATCTGTATCACTATTGGCGAGACGGTCGTACAGAAAAATCGCGACTCCATCCCCCCCTTTCATATTGTTTTGCTTCATAGTTAACTTCTACCTGCAGAGCCGAATCTCTGGACATACTTTACTCCACAACATCCAAGAGGAACGAGGAGCCTTCATGGCTGATTGTCACAAAGCTCCTCCTGGGAGGAAATGTGGGCGGGACCAGGAAGGGGTGAAGGAGCTGGCGAGGAGCAGTAATGGGGGAAACGCCAAGGAGGAAGAGTTAAGGAGCAACCAGGGAAGAGAACAAAAGGAAATGAGCAGAAACCAGGGTGGGAACAGGAGGAGATAAGGAGCAACCAGGGAAAAAGAGAATGGGGGTCAATCTGGGAGAGGGACAGGAGGAGATGAGAAACAACTAGGGATGGGGACAAAAAGAAACAAGGAAATGAAGAGCAACCAGGAGGGCAGAAAAAGATGAGGGGCAACCTGAGAGTAGTGAAGGTGCCAGCCATGAGCAGTAATGGAGGAAAGCACCGAGGAGGAGGAGATGAGAAGCAACCATGGAGGAGGGCAAGAGGAAATGAGGAGCAACATGGAAGGAAGACATGAGGGGCAACCTGGAAGGATGGCAGGAGGAGATGTTGAGTAACCAGGGAGGGAGGAGGAGAAGTTAAGGAGTAACCTGGACCTAAGAGGAAGATAAGATGAGCAGCAACCATGGAGGGGGACAGGATAATAATCTTTGATGCATGTGAGGCTCAATCAGGGTGGGGTGGGGTGGTACAGGAGATGTGGGGCAGGAGTCTACAGGAGGGTCTCATTTGAGGGCGGGGACTAAATTAGGAGATTTGTTATGCTTCTTTGAAGAGGTGAGTCTTTAGGGCAAGTCTGAAATTCTATGCATTAGGGATTGCCCAGATATTTGGGGGTAGAGCGTTCCAGAGGGTTGTTGCTGCTCTGGTGAAGTCCTGGAGACGAGTATGTGAGGTTCGTATTAAGGGGACATCTAGTCTGACTGTGTTGGCAGAGTGAAATGCGCAGCTAGGGTGATGTATGGACAGGAGGGAGGTGATTTATGGACAGGAGGGAGGTGATGTATGGTGGTGCGGCATCATGGAGGGCTTTGTGGGTGACGATGATCAGTTGTAATTGAGTTCTGTAGTGTATAGGCAGCCAATGCAACGACTGGCATAGTGCAAGGGCATCTGAGAAGCGGCTGCACAGGAAAATGAGCCTAGCTGCCGCATTTACTATGGATTGGAGAATCTGGTGCGGGGGGCCGATGAGCAGCGAGTTGCAGTAGTCAAGTCGAGAGTGGATGAGGGCAACCACGAATGTCTTTAGCGCGTCCGTGGTGAGAAACGGACGGATTATTACAATCTTCCTGAGGTGTAGGTGGCATGTTCGGGCCAGAGATTGGATGTGAGGGGTGAAGGAGAGGTCCGAGTCCAGTGTGACCCCAAGGCAGCGGGCGTGCCGTCCGGGGGGTTATGGTGGTGCCAGATACGGAGATGTGAAGATGTTGGGGGGGACAGTCGGCTGGCGGAGGGCGGAAAAACGAGAAGGTCAATTTTTGAGAGGAGGAAATTAGATATAACCAGGATCTGGAGGAGATGATGAGCAACCAGGTGGGGACCCAAGAGAAGAATAAGAGGGGGAACAGACAGGGCAGAAGACAGGATGAAGAGGAGTTGAGAAGCAACCAGAGAGATGGCCAGAAGGAGGACCTGAGGAAAGACCAGTGAGGGGCAGGAGGAGGAAATGAAGAGCAGCCAGTGCAGGAGGAGATCAGGATGAGCAATCAGTTCATTATTGGGGGTCCGGCTACTAGAACAGAGGTTCTCCAAACTGAACACCCCTCTAAATCCGCGTTGCTAGAACTGTTTGATCTGCCCAGAAGGAGCCGCTGATGTTTACATCTTACACTTCATAAACTACAAGGAACGGATAATGTAAAGGACCATCGATAATCCCCCGCATCGTACATGAGCCGCGGAGAAGCCCCTGCGCTCCGGCCGCCGCGATCCTTCTACTCTGGATTGCGCCTTTTCTACAGTTTAATTGATCGTAAAATATAAAAAAAATTAATTGACCATAAAAAAGAAAGTTAAAAATAGACCAGAAATAATCCTGGAGCAAAAGGTGGAGCGATCCTGGCAGGACGGCGGCGCGAGATCAGAGGGCTGCTGCGCCTCGGCTCTGCGGAGAACACTGACCCCTTTGACAGGGCTGGATTTACACTGGCTGTGGAACGCACCTCGTAAAGAGGGTGACGGGCCGGGAGATTAGGGGACGCTGTGAAGTTAATTTGGTTTCTTTGGAGAATTACACGGAGTCGTGGATTTTTTCCTCCTTCTCTCTATTAATGGGGGTCTCCAGCAGCAATCAATGAGAAGCGCGTTTCGAGTCACGACCGAGGCTTTACAAGGTGAAACATTGGGGCGCAGCCAGCTGGGCCGCATTACAGTCACAGATGGAGCGGCACATCCAGGCCCATGGAAAACTCCTACTAAACAAACAGAACATGGTGATGTTGGCCGCGGCGCCTCCTCCGCTGGGGGCCAGGAAAAGCTTCATTTTGAGGCTTTTTTCAGCAGGTTCTAGATCGCCTTCCCCCGTACTCAGGAATAACCCGGAACGTTTCCTATTTACTAAACTCATTTATTTGGATATTTCAAGTACAAGGCGGGAAGAGCTGGGAGGAGCCTGCGCTCCGCGCCACAGAGGGGCGGGGCTCTGACCTCTGACGCACTTTTATACCCAGTTATTCCAAAGCTTCATCGACAAGATGAGATCTAGAAAATAACATGTTGTTATACGGCAAGGGGGAGGGAACTGACTGTGGACACAAATAAAGAGACTGGTGGAAACGCTTCAGAAACCGCGTCCAATGGACAATATGAAGGCTGATGATGGGGATGATAATGATTGATGACACTTGGTGATGATGACATTTAATGACGATGAGGCTTGATGTTGATGATGATAATAGATGACGCTCGGTGATGATGATGAAGGATAGTAATGATAGTGATGATGATGACATCTGACGCTGGTAATTACAGCTGAAGGGGATGACGATGAGGACATTTAATGATGATGATAATGAAGATGCTTGATGGGGATCTGTTAGACATAGCGGAACTGGAGCCAGAAACCACAGACAGGTTTGGCTTCGGCCAAATCCTGAGGCAGCGGCTGAGGTACCCGCTCTGCACCCTTTAATCCCATTAGTCGGGATCTGGTCTTTGCCAATACTCTGGTCCCAGTAATGTGGCAGCTGATGTTACTAGAGGCCAGGGTACCTGAGGGTGTAAACAGGAGCGTAGTCAGACAGTCCCGGTCAGGGCAGGTGATGTACTTCAGCACTAAGAACAGGCACACAGAAGGGTGGTCAGTATAGCAAGCCAGGGTCAGGAGTGGAGATGAGAAAGTAGTCAGGAACCAGAGAAGTCATCAGGCCCAAATTGTGACACAATCATGATGTTTGATTATCACTGGATAGTGATAATGAGATTTGATGATGATGATGGAGATGTGATGATAATATTGGGATGTCTGACAGTGATTGATGAGTAGTGACTGACAGCTTTGACAATGACAACCAACTCCTATATTTATAGAGATGATGATGACTACCCATTCATGATGATGGTGATTGATGGATAGTGACTGATATGAATGACAGCAGTGACTGAGTTATGGATGATGAGGAGGATTCATCAGTAATGATGAAGCACCCATGAATGATTAGTGAATACTGCTGGGCAATTATGATGATTGATGAGTTGGAGGATGATGGTGACAATCCGTTAGAACACATTTGGTCACCTGTAACTCTCACCCCCACCATGGGCTGTTCAGGTCACTAGGGGTTAAGGGCCTTCTACACG
The DNA here is from genome assembly GCA_035609135.1 of Eleutherodactylus coqui. NCBI lineage: Eukaryota > Metazoa > Chordata > Amphibia > Anura > Eleutherodactylidae > Eleutherodactylus > Eleutherodactylus coqui. The sequence continues at coordinate 4,221,405 of CM069415.1, forward strand.
GGTTGATATGATCCGATTTTTGAAGGTTCTGCACGTGTGAACATAGCCTAAGACATGGTCGGTGCAGCAGAGCACGAGCGGCGAGGAGTTAATATCGCTCCGTGTCTCACCCGCTCCTTTGGACTCACTGCAGTCTACGGGCGCAGCGGGCACCTGTAGCTCCCTGCCACGACCTGCGCCCTCCGAGGTGGTTTGTGTTGCTTCATTTTATGTAAATCATTGGTTTTGGCCGAGCCGCTTCCTCCACGACACAATGTCCATTAGAAGGTAATAAAACGTCTCATTTCCTGGTCACTTGGCGGCCGGGCAGCGGCATTTTAGGAAAACTTTACAGAGGATATGGCATTTTGTCAGTGGAGGTGTGAGATTTGGCGGCGTGCGCCCACCGCTCCAACCTGAAGTAATTAGTAATCTGGTCATGTCCAAAGTAAACATGGCAGAAACACGGCGTCTCCTCACCATTTACCGGAAACATAGAGCGCGGCGACAATTACCGCTGCATTAACCCTCTCATAGGCTGACTGAATAAACTGTAATTAACCCTTCACTCCCAACTGCCTGGGACGAGTAGTCATTACCCAGTAACGACCCGGTACACCCAGGCTCTGCCGTACGGGTGTAGAATCCTGGGGTCTCTTCGCTCTAAAGCTGACATATATATCTTCGCCTGCAGCAACCGATCGGCTGGAAACCGCATTGCAGAAACACGTGAGGTTTTCAGACCGCATCTCTGATGTGCATTGAGGGCTCATTCGCACGACACGTGAAGGGCAGATCCGTCATGGATTTTTTTCTGCCGCCATATCCCACGACAGAAACCCAGGGCTTTAGCTTCAGAATTTTGCGCAGATTTGCATGTGGTTTAGCCTCCTTCAATGGGACGAATCCACGAAGGAAACCGCCTCGCGAATTGATGTGTCGCCCATTTTTTCTGCGATACAGATTTATAAAATCTGCGCCGTATGAACACAGATTGCCATTAAATTCAATGGGATGTAAAGATGACGAAGATGTGAAGCCCCACGAGAGCGAGGCCGCAACTGCGACACAAACGCGGAGAAAATGGCGATGAAAGCACAATACAGCGCAGCCGTCACTAGCCGTTTACTGCAGGCATCAGCGGTCCATGTAATATGTTATTACAGGACAGGGACCGCCTCATCTTCACATGACCATATCTGCACATGTTTTTGCACGTGTACAATATATGCACGCAAAACACCGAGAACCGAACCCACTGATTTCAATGAGTTCGTCCCCAGGAGCGTGTTTAGTGAGCGCAGAAAAAAATAGGACTCGCTCTGTCTTCCCAAGTATTGCACAGCAAAGGCCCCATAGAAGTCTATGGAGGTGCGCAAATACGTAAGAGGATGCGTGTAACACTGCGCCAAATACGAGGAAAAGAACACATCTGGACCACATAAGGTTAAATAGACTTTTAATTCAAGGAAGGGGTATGTCTCGCTCGCATGTGAACTGGAAGAGGAGAGAGGAGAGGAGAAGGAAGAGAAGAGGGGAGAGGAGAAGAGAGGAGAGAAGGAAGAGGAAGAGGGGAGATGGGAGAGGAGATGGGAGAGGAGAAGGGAGAGGAGAAGGGAGAGGAGAAGGGAGAGGAGAAGGGAGAGGAGATGGGAGAGGAGATGGGAGAGGAGATGGGAGAGGAGAAGAGAGGAGAGAAGGAAGAGGGGAGATGGGAGAGGAGATGGGAGAGGAGAAGGGAGAGGAGAAGAGAGGAGAGAAGGAAGAGGAAGAGGGGAGATGGGAGAGGAGATGGGAGAGGAGAAGGGAGAGGAGAAGGGAGAGGAGAAGGGAGAGGAGATGGGAGAGGAGAAGGGAGAGGAGAAGGAAGAGAAGAGATGAGAGAGGCGATGGGAGAGAAGAAGGGAGGAGAAGGGAGAGGAGATGGGAGAGGAGATGGGAGACGAGAAGGGAGAGGAGATGGGAGACGAGAAGGGAGAAGAGATGGGAGACGAGAAGGGAGAAGAGATGGGAGAAGAGAAGGGAGAGGAGATGGGAGACGAGAAGGGAGAGGAGAAGGGAGAGGAGATGGGAGAGGAGAAGGGAGAGGAGAAGGGAGAGGAGAAGGAAGAGGAGATGGGAGAGGAGAAGGGAGAGGAGATGGGAGACGAGATGGGAGAAGAGAAGGGAGAAGAGATGGGAGAAGAGAAGGGAGAGGAGATGGGAGACGAGAAGGGAGAGGAGAAGGGAGAGGAGATGGGAGAGGAGAAGGGAGAGGAGAAGGGAGAGGAGAAGGAAGAGGAGATGGGAGAGGAGAAGGGAGAGGAGATGGGAGATGAGATGGGAGAGGGGGTGGGAGAGGAGAAGGGAGAGGAGATGGGAGACGAGATGGGAGACGAGAAGGGAGAGGAGAAGCGAGGAGAAGGAAGAGGAGATGGGAGAGGAGAAGGAAGAGGAGAGAAGGGAGAGGAGAAGAGTAAGAAGGACAAGAAAGGAGAGGAAAAGAGGAGAAGAAGTGGAGAGAAAAGAGAAAGGAGAGAGAAGAGGACATAAGAAAAGGGTAAGAGAGAGGAGAATAGAAAATAGGAGAACACAGAAGAGAGGAGAGGATAGAGGGAAGGGAGTAAGAGGGAGATGCTGCTGCAGCAGGAGCTTTCCTTCAATGTGTAAAACTGCATGCTGTGAGAGGGGAGGAAGAGCAGCACAACGAGACAGCTGATTGGCCCAGAGCACACAGCACAGCTCTGACATCACACCAGGAAGATCCCGCCCCCTCGGCTCACCTAGAAATAGAAAATGTACATTTACCAAAATTAAAGGAAAGGAAAAAGACCCAAAATCTGCAGGATCTGCGCTACATATCTGTTTGCTCCAAATATTGCTGCGCTACTCAACAGATTCCATTCAGGACTCTGATAAAGTCGGGTGATAATTGGTAAAGACTGCCATATTGTTTTTCACCCACTATATCAAAAGCAAGAGGCAGACTACACACTGAGGGGTCCCGGAAAGCCGGATGACACCCCTCGCAGGAACTGGAATGACCTTTTCAAGAGATGCAACTAAGAAGAGGCTGCAGAAAACGGAAAGGGGGAGGGGCAGCATGTTGGTCTCCACGTTTGGATGCACCAAGTCATGAGCTTCATCTTCATCCCCAATTCACCCAAAAAATATGAGCTGTCAATCAAGCAGTAAACCGCCCCGGAGGATTATGGGTCGGCGGCGGTAAGTGCTGCTAAGCTGCTCGGCTTATCGTGTTGTTTTACGCTCAGACGCAGGAGAAATAATATTTGGCATAATGAGACGTTTTCTCCAGGATTGTGCAGCTGTGACGGAATCCGCCGCGGACGTGTAATCCCCCAAATCCTCAGAAGTAAATGAGGCCGCTCCACTGCGCTGTCACTCGCCTCGTTTTCGGGGATTAAGGGACGCGGTCGTATAGCGCAGCTGTAAATCTACAAAAGGAAAAGCAACTGCTCCCTGTCTGGAAGTATTACAGTGAAGGTGAGGCGACTAATAAAGCGGAGCCGCCGCAGAACCGACGCCTCCTATGTACAGTGCCCCCCGGAGGATTCATGTGCGAAAGTCTCACCCCCGAGTCGTCTCATTGTATCCAGATGTTCCTGAGCTCACCCTTATATACAGCACATACTGGGAGTCAAGCACTATTGTCCACCCATATACGGGTCATGTCATACTACTCCTACTCTACTGCTATGCCAGTCTTCACTGACATTCTAGATTTCTATTCATGGATCAGGAAGAGCAGAAGTTTATGTGTAGGTAGGGGATGAGCTGTAGTGAATGGAATTATGGAAGAACTGTTATTGTGTATGGATGTTCACAACTTAAAGGGGTTGTTCAGTAGTAAACCATTGGTGGTCTATCAGCAGGATAGTAGATTAGCAGGGATCTGCCACCCGGGAGCCTCGACAATCAGCTGTTCTCTGGATCTCTGTTTTCGTGTACTTTGCTGATTTCTGCAGGAAGCCGACAACTTCGTTCTCACTGTAGTGGACAGAATTAGTATTGCACACATTCAAGTGAATGGGATGTCTGCCTGCAATACCAAGTCTGGCCACTACAGTGAGAACAGAGCTAGAATTCTTGACTGGTAGAGTCATCGGGACCTCCAGGGTCATCGGGTCCAACCCCCTGCTCAGTGCAGGATCACTAAATCATCCTAGACAGATGTCTGTCCGGCCTCTGAAGACGTCCATTGAAGCAGAACTCCCCACCTCTCGTGGTAACCTGTTTCATTGATCCCCTCACTGTCTAATATCTAACCTGTGTCTCCTCCCTTTCAGTTTCATCCCATTGCTTCTAGTCTTTCCTTGTCCAAAGAACAGCTGATTGGCAGGGGTCCTAGGACCTCCACTTGATCTACTATTAAAGGCCTATCCTAATGACAGGCCATCTATAGTTTAGAACTGGACAACCCCTTTAAGTCCTGCATGAGCTTATAGCTTCACTCCAGTGACATTGGACCCATGATTCTCCAGTGTGATCAGCCAGGGGACCTTTTACCTGTTTACCCGCCATCAATGCTACACTCATCATCTCCCTTTACTAGTTTACCTTTTATTCACTCAATTGGAAACTATCAGCAGGTTGGGTAGCTGCTGCTGACGGTGCTCAGCTCATTAGAGGATAACCTGCAACTGTAGTACTTTAATGAGCCAATCAGAGCCTCAGCCTATTTACAAGCAGTCGCCATAAGGTTGGATGGTGACTTGAGTCACATAACATAAACTCGCTCTGATAGAGGACAGTAAGACACAAGATGATGTTTCTCACATGGACCATGTAACAGGCTATAATGGGGATACGTGCCGCCCATGACGTACACAGCCGTGTGGATGGGCCCTCACAGTAATGGCCCATTTACACGTAACGATTATCATTTAAAATTCATTCAAACGAACTAATGTGAGCAATAATCGCTCAGTGTAAACGCATGAATATATCCCTCACTAGTCGGTCCTGGTTCTTCATCGCTGATTTCTTGTTGCGTGTAAACGCTCCACACTCAGCGCTATACATAGAAGGTGAAGTGCCGAGCGAGAAGCCAGCAATATCTTTTAGTCTAAAGGCAACGCATGAGCGCCGATGACGTTAGCCGTGCCGTCAGCTCTTGGGCAGTGACCGTCAACCTGTATAAAAGAGCCATAACAGCTTCGCCATCAATGCTTATCCTGCTTGCTGATGGTTTCCAACCTTAAACAGGAGATTGTCCTGTAAACAGAAAAATAAGTGAAATCAGCAATGCAGTAAATGAGGAGACAGACTGAGGCGCCCGGATCAGCTCATCGGCTTAATTGTTCCATAAATGAAGGAACTGATGAGAATTCCTTCTTTCTTTCCTTTGATCACCTCATCAGGCGGCTGACAGATCACAGCGAGTCTCAGATCAGGAGCCCCAGATCCACCAGGTGACATCATCTGATACAAAGTATCAAACCCTCGCTGCAAGTTATCCGGGGTGACTGTAAGTACAGCGAGTCAGATGCTGCCACCTAGTGGGGAAATGCAGCATCACCAGCAGAAGAATTCACACTGCAGCATGATCTACAGAGACCTGAAAGGATGAAATGATAAGAGGATGGAGGAGATGAGAGTCACTGCGGACTGTGGAACGCATCTGTGAGCTGTACATCACCTGCCGGCACCTATAGATGTGTGCTTGATACAATGGCGCAATTGGTGGCACAAGAAACATGACCCCCAAGTATTAACATACCATAGAGCCATGGAGACCAACATTCTTCAGTATGGTGACCCATCCTACTTCTATGGTCCATCTATCTTCTCCACGGTGACCCGTCCTTCTTCTGCACGGTGACCCATCCTACTTCTATGGTCCATCTATCTTCTCCACGGTGACCCGTCCTTCTTCTGCACGGTGACCCATCCTACTTCTATGGTCCATCTATCTTCTCCATGGTGACCCGTCCTACTTCTGCACGGTGACCCATCCTACTTCTATGGTCCATCTATCTTCTCCACGGTGACCCATCCTTCTTCTGCACGGTGACCCATCCTACTTCTATGGTCCATCTATCTTCTCTATGATGGCCCATTCCTTTTCTTCTCAGTGATCTATTCTTCTTCTCCAGGGTCCTCCTGCTCTGAAAGGGATGGGTCAGAGGGTGTGTATGCCCTGATTGTCCTGCTACCAGGGTGGTATGGTGGCATGAACCAGCAGCAGGAATGGCCTCGCTGTGCTCTTGCTAACTGTCTCACTCTCCTCTATGTCCTGAAGAGGAGCGCCATTGTGTTCAGCTTGCAGACGATAGAACAGAATGGTATCGACCTGTAGGATACTTCTCACAGTGGAGGGTTTGTTACAATGTATCCAGTGCAGGCCGTCCTCAGTGAGGCATACAAGTCAGCAGCCCACATCTCTCTCCTGTCCTGATAGTCTGCTACAATGTATCAATGCAGGTAACATGTATCAGTCTGGAGTCACAGATGATTGTGTAGACTGGATACATTGTAACAAACCACCAGCTGTGAGATGTATTAGACTGGGTTCACATGGGGAGGATTTGCCGCGGTTTTGCTGCGGTTTCACGTTGCATATCCGCACCGCGGAAAAACCGCAGCATTTTCAGTGCAAATGTGTTTGGAAAAAAAGTTGTTCCCACAGGACGGATTTTTTCCGCACTGCCGCAGTGCAGAAATGCAGCTGCGGCGCGGTTTTGGAAGACGCAGCATGTCAATTCTTTGCACTTTTCCACAGCGCTTTTTTGTCCATAGACCTCGATGGACGCCGCAAAACCCGCACTAAAATACGCTGCAGAAAAAAAGGCTTGTGGATTTTCCGTGCCGAAAAAGCGCCGAAAATACGCAACAAAATCCACAAGACAAAAATAGCCTTTGAAGCGGTTTTGCCGCATTGGAAAAAAAACGCAGCAAAATCGTGGCAAATCCGCCCCATGTGAACCCAGCCTAAAGTCAGGACTGCTTTTCAGCCCATGAATGTTTCCATTCACTGACACCAAGCAGAGATCTGGAAAATAGAAATCTTGAAAATGAACTTCTTGTCACTATTCCTCATGGGCCGGCTGCACACGAGCGTAATTCACTGCGACCGTCAATTGTCATGCAGTATCTTGGCGTGTATACATGAGTAATCCACGCCATGAAAGAACACGCAGCACGTATTTCATTATGTATGATCGGCAGCACGGGAGCCATGGCGGATGGGTACAGTGTATTGTGCATGCCGAACCCGATGCGCGGAATACACTGTGAAACTCCGGTCACAGCGTTGGTGCAGCTCTGGGTGTGACTGGAGTAAAAGTTCTGAATTAGGATTCCCAGTCACTGAATATTATGTGGAGATCTGTGGAGTGTTAATATGAGTGCGCAGCGGCATGTCACATGTCACGGTCGCTCGTCGCTGCCCCCCCTCCTTCTCGCTCAGTTGGCAGCTCTGCTTTTCTTCACTGTTAGTCTTGGGCCGCGTCCAGCGCGAGTCATTAGAAGTGCAGAATCAGCAGCTTTGGGGTTTTTTCCAAATTACACAACGTATTGCGCTCAGGATGCTGTGAAGCTGCGATTTCAGCGGCGGGCAGCGTAGATTCCGGGGGCAGTTCAGAAAGTTCATTTACACAAAGAGAAAGCAGTAATTAATACGGTTTAGCGCTCGTTCGCGCGGACGGACGCACGTTCAGTTCACAGCAGATTTTGAGCGTTTTTGCAACATATTTTAATGCTTTTGCCGATTTCTTAGCGTTTATATTGCGGATTCACTGCGCATTTACGGATGCAGAAAAAATCACCAGCTGGTCCCATTGGTTGCATGCGTAAATATGCGGTGAGTCTGCATGGGGAGCGCGCCGGGCCCTACTGGCCATGTAGGTGGCGAACAGCCGTTTAGATTTTCAATATGGGCCCCTCCAGTCTGTGTTTCGATTTCTCGCCATTTTCAAGATCTCTGCTGGTTGACGTGGACTTTTATCACATCCCGAGGCTGATAACCCGTCCTGATCCCATCCTGCCCTCACAGCTGAGGGTTTGTTACAGTTGCATCCAGTCTGAGAGTCCTTGGTGACTTTTACGGCCTGCCCTCCAAATGGCGCTCGGTCATTACCGGCATGTTTGTCGCTGCGGAGGTATTTGCTGTGGTGGGATTCGATGGTTGGATGACAGCGACACGTTGGATGATCCGCCGTTACGTGTGGTGTCAGCAGTATCACCGCCATCACGTGCTGCTGCGTACGGCGGATCCGTAGTTACCTGTGCCCATTTATATTACCCCGACCCTCCTTGTAGCTGTCATCATTCCGTCAGCCATGTTTATTTTTCCTTGGCGCTGACCTTTGCGCGCCCGGCCTGTCACGTTGAGGGTCTCTCTCATCACCTCCAGCTCCGCAGCCTTGTCTGCCATCATCCGCCCGTCAGACATCTGCTTGTTGGGAGACACTGACCAAATAATCACATCGCAGAACGCAGCCGGACGCGGCTCTCCTCCCTCCATCTGAGCTGATGTGTGGCGGCCATGGCCAGGTGTGGGGGGTCCTCATGGCTTCCAGGGGACGGGGTCCGTGCTATCTCCATAGTAACCTCATATTCCACAGCACTCCCATCATCCCCAGGAGCTGACATATAGTAACATGTAGGGGGGTACATATAGTAACATGTAGGGGGGTACATACCGATCATCTCAGGGTAGTGACTCAGCAGGCGGAGGGTATAGATGAAGGCGCACTGACAGAAGGGCCGCTTACACCGGACTATTCATTTAAGTGAGTGAAGATGCACAATAATCGCTCGCTTCTCATTTACTTGTCATTTTTTTGCCCGCTGCACACGAACGCATATCTGCTGCGGACTGCGCGGTCGGCGCCCGCACGGAGGATCCGCAGCAAATACGGTTCTAAACCTGCTATGGAAAATCGCTTTTTCCTTCACACACGCAGAAACGAATTGGAGGAAAAATAGCCGCATGTTCTGTTTTGCTGTTCGATCTGTGAAGTCAATGGAGGCCGTCCGACCCGCAGCCCATCCACTTACAGATACGCCATAGGTGCCCGCGGCATCGCCTAGAGACCGTGCGGGAAGAACAGATATTTAAAAAAAATATCTGTACTGGGCATGAGCAACGGCGAGCGTCCGACAAGACCAGGTACGCGGGGTCGCCGGCCGGGGTCACAGCCGGATTCAGCTGCAGGCTCCCACAGGCCCGGATCACCCGTGTGCAGCCAGATTTGGCTCCCGCAGGGTCCTGACTGGTGAGGAGATTCAGCGCCGCCTCATATACACTTCCAGCGCAGACGCAGTGAGGAGCTCGCACGCCGCAGCGTCGGCTCACGGATTTCCAGGGCAGAATTACGTCCTGCGCTGAGTGTGGTTGAGGCCGGCTGTGCACGGATGCCAGAGCCGCAGCGGGATCCGACCCTGTGCCCAGCCAGCGTCCGCGCAGACCTGTATTGTCTTCTTCTCTGTACTGCGGATGGTCCGCACGGCTCACCGTCAGGCATGCGCAGAACAGATTTTTTCTAAATTCTTAGGGAGACACCTAGAAGGAGAGTGGGCAGACTTATGAGGCCGTGCAGGCTCCTCTGGGTAATATGCAGATAGGTGGCGCTGCAGGGGTATTGGGTTGGCGTCCCATTATATGTCGGGCTGCACTGACGGACGATACAATGTACGGTCATCAGGGGGCGCTAGTGATGGCCGCCATGTTCTTTTTGTGGTTCGCGCTCCGTCCGGTCTCTCGCTGTTCTGTCCCCCGGGGGTCATTCGCTGGTGATTCATCGCTCGCTGCTGCGTTATCTGTTTGGCTGCGACTCATAACAGGAAGGAGTCCGGCGGAGCTGATTATAAAGGTATAATGATGCAGTGATGCCGATCCGACAAGAACCTGCAGCACAAACAGGACCCTCTGTGCGCGCTGATAACGGGATGTACGGGGGGTCGCGGTGGGCACGCTGCTGATAGTTACCATGGCGACTGCTGGTATTTGGGGGAAAATATTGTCTCACCTCAGGAAGAATTCATTGTGCAAACAGTAATGAAACAGCACTGTGCAATATGCTGCAGCCTGGAGCGATGCTCTGCAGCCTGGAGCGATGCTCTGCAGCCTGGAGTAATGTCCTGCAGCCTGGAGCGATGTCCTGCAGCCTGGAGTAATGTCCTGCAGACTAGTGCAATGCTCTGCAGCCTGGAGCGATGTCCTGCAGCCTGGAGTAATGTCCTGCAGACTAGTGCAATGCTCTGCAGCCTGGAGCAGCGTTCTGCAAATAATCTCATTGTGTATACTAGGGTACCACAGCGGGGTGACAGCCATTAATGGCCACCATTGCAGCACCTGCAGCCACGGACCGTCCACCCAGCTTTCTATGCACTCTGAGTAGCAGCAGCCTGCAGTTCTGATATTCCATCAATGAACCAGGAGGCTCAGGATGATCGGCATTATGTGGCCTGGATCTCTGGGGTCCTGGTGGTCCGGTGGTCTCGCTGTCAGGGCTATGAAACGTGATGCACGGCTGCTTCTTGTATATAAGGACTCTATAGAGACGGGGCGGGTTCACTGGATTGGCGCTTCGCAGCTGGGAGCTGCAGCCTGGTGAGGCCAGCTGCACACGGGCAGATTTGTATTGCGGACTCCCCAATCCTCCCGCGCGGACGATCCGCAGTATGCGCACACATTGGCACACCAGCGGACCGCAACTGCGATTTCCGCAAATGGATTTAAAATTGCAGCATGTTCTGTTTTTCAGCAGAATCCGCACAGACGTCAACGGAACCCGTCCGACCCGCGACCGCTCCCCCTGACATTGCGGGTGGGCCGCGGGCGCCCGCGTCATCACCTAGCGACAGCTTCAGCTAAACCAAGATCATTTTTTTAAATTTGTACTGCGCATGACTGACGGCGAGCCGCCGCGGTGATCCACAACGCAGGCGTAAGCAGGGCTGCCGGATTCCACCGCAGACTCCCACATGCAGATCCGCCGGCCTTAGTCTAAGGACACTCCCACACACAGCGCTTTTTACTGCGCCGTTTGGATCGCCACCATAAGTGCTGCACAACTCCTCCACTGATTTCAATGCGGCTTCGCAGATTAGCAGGGATTTTTGGCCGCTGTCTGCTCTATTTTTGTGCGTTTAGGCGCTTTTAATGATCAGGTGCGTTAAAAAAACGCTGTGAAATGTGATCGAAAACGCTGCTCAAAATCGCAGTCCGACGCCGCTATTGAAAAGCGTATACGCATACGGTCCATATAGCTGTGTATACGGGCCCATATAGAGCTTATACAGTCCATATAGAGGTGTATACGGGCCCATATAGAGGTGTATACGGGCCCAAATAGAGCTGTATACGGGCCCATATAGAGCTTATACAGTCCATATAGAGGTGTATACGGGCCCATATAGAGGTGTATACGGGCCCATATAGAGCTTATACAGTCCATATAGAGGTGTATACGGGCCCATATAGAGGTGTATACGGGCCCAAATAGAGCTGTATACGGGCCCATATAGAGCTTATACAGTCCATATAGAGGTGTATACGGGCCCATATAGAGGTGTATACGGGCCCATATAGAGCTTATACAGTCCATATAGAGCTGTATACGGTCCATATAGATGTGTATACGGGCCCATATAGATCCATATATTGTTGCAAATAGATTTGAATAAGACTTCCTACAAATGGCCGTGAACTCGTCCCAATATCGCGCTCACGCACATGCGATGCACCGGCGGATATCAGGCGCTTTTTAAACAGATATCACTTTGGTGAGGTTATTGGGGATTGGCAAGCGTTTCCCATTGTTGTCAATCAGACACCTCGCATCGCACTCGTGTGCGCCTCGCTCGCCGCGCCATGTGTTCCACGGTCGTGTGAAATCGGCCTAAGGTTGGAGGTCGACCAGTAAAGTGTCCGCTGAGGGGTAACGCTGATACATGTGAGGTTCTGCACGCGGCAGGAGATACATGTCACCATTACACACTAATGGGAAACCACTGGGGACCCCGACAGGGAGAGGGACTGGGGGGTTATAACTGTAAGCTTAACTGGAGCACCCAGTGTCAGGCAGCTGCTGCAAAGACAAATAGCATCATGGGGGCATCAGAAGAGGTCTAGGGGTGCATGATGAGAACATTGGTCTCCCTCCTCGCAAGTCACTGGTCAGACCACACATGGAATATTGGGGACAGTTTTGGGCACCGGGACTCAGGAAGGACAGATCAGAGCTTGAGCGGGTGTAAAGGGGGCAACTAAAGTAATAAACGGAATGGGCGGACTACAATATCCAGAGAGGTATAATATATCAGGGTTCGGTACAGAGATCTCTCCCATCATCTATTATACCCAGGACTGTAACAAGGGGGTGCTCTAATAACTATGTATAGATATATCAGGGGTCAGTACAGAGATCTCTCCATCATCTCTTATACCCAGGACTGTAACAAGGGGGCGCTCTAATAACTATGTATAGATATATCAGGGATCAGTACAGAGATCTCTCCCATCATCTATTATACCAAGGACTGTAACAAGGGGGCGCTCTAATAACTATGTATAATATATCAGGGGTCAGTACAGAGATCTCTCCCATCATCTATTATACCCAGGACTGTAACAAAAGGGCGCTCTAATAACTATGTATAGATATATCAGGGGTCAGTACAGAGATCTCTCCTATCATCTATTATACCCAGGACTGTAACAAGGGGGCGCTCTAATAACTATGTATAATATATCAGGGGTCAGTACAGAGATCTCTCCCATCATCTATTATACCCAGGACTGTAACAGGGGGGCGCTCTAATAACTATGTATAATATATCAGGGATCAGTACAGAGATCTCTCCTATCATCTATTATACCCAGGACTGTAACAAGGGGGCGCTCTAATAACTATGTATAATATATCAGGGGTCAGTACAGAGATCTCTCCCATCATCTATTATACCCAGGACTGTAACAGGGGGGCGCTCTAATAACTATGTATAGATATATCAGGGATCAGTACAGAGATCTCTCCCATCATCTATTATACCCAGGACTGTAACAAAACGGCGCTCTAATAACTATGTATAGATATATCAGGGGTCAGTACAGAGATCTCCCCATCATCTATTATACCCAGGACTGTAACAAGGGGGCGCTCTAATAACTATGTATAGATATATCAGGGGTCAGTACAGAGATCTTCCCATCATCTATTATACCCAGGACTATAACAAGGGGGCGCTCTAATAACTATGTATAGATATATCAGGGGTCAGTACAGAGATCTCTCCCATCATCTATTATACCCAGGACTGTAGCAAGGGGGCGCTCTAATAACTATGTATAATATATGAGGTCAGTACAGAGCTCTCTCCCATCATCTATTTATACCCAGGACTGTAACAAAGGGCGCTCTAATAACTATGTATAATATATCAGGGGTCAGTACAGAGATCTCTCCCATCATCTGTTATACCCAGGACTGTAACAAGGGGGCGCTCTAATAACTATGTATAGATATATCAGGGGTCAGTACAGAGATCTCTCTCATCATCTATTATACCCAACACTGTAACAAGGGGGCACTCTAATAACTATGTATAGATATATCAGGGGTCAGTACAGAGATCTCTCCTATCATGTTATACCCAGGACTGTAACAAGGGGGCGCTCTAATAACTATGTATAATATATCAGGGGTCAGTACAGAGATCTCTCCCATCATCTATTATACCCAGGACTATAACAAGGGGGCGCTCTAATAACTATGTATAATATATCAAGGGTCAGTACAGAGATCTCTCCCATCATCTATTATACCCAGGACTGTAACAAGGAGGCGCTCTAATAACTATGTATAGATATATCAGAGGTCAGTACAGAGATCTCTCCCATCATCTATTATACCCAACACTGTAACAAGGGGGCGCTCTAATAACTATGTATAATATATCAGGGGTCAGTACAGAGATCTCCATCATCTATTATACCCAGGACTGTAACAAGGGGGCGCTCTAATAACTATGTATAATATATCAGGGATCAGTACAGAGATCTCTCCCATCATCTATTATACCCAGGACTGTAACAAGGGGGCGCTCTAATAACTATGTATAATATATCAGGGATCAGTACAGAGATCTCTCCTATCATCTATTATACCCAACACTGTAACAAGGGGGTGCTCTAATAACTATGTATAGATATATCAGGGGTCAGTACAGAGATCGCTCCTATCATCTATTATACCCAGGACTGTAACAAGGGGGCGCTCTAATAACTATGTATAGATATATCAGGGGTCAGTATAGAGATCTCCCCATCATCTATTATACCCAGGACTGTAACAAGGGGGCGCTCTAATAACTATGTATAATATATCAGGGGTCAGTACAGAGATCTCCTCCATCATCTATTATACCCAGGACTGTAACAAGGGGGCGCTCTAATAACTATGTATAATATATCAGGGGTCAGTACAGAGATCTCCTCCATCATCTATTATACCCAGGACTGTAACAAGGGGGCGCTCTAATAACTATGTATAATATATCAGGGATCAGTACAGAGATCTCTCCCATCATCTATTATACCCAGGACTGTAACAAGGGGGCGCTCTAATAACTTTGCATAATATATCAGGGGTCAGTACAGAGATCTCCCCCATCAAAATATTAACGACCACCTGTCCGTCCATGAGTGAGTTACATGCTCCGCTCCCAATCACATGACAGTGATGTCATCACAGGTCCTACAAGCACATGGCTGCTGTCCGGCTAGGTGTTTGTTGGTATTCTATAGCAACTGAGGCAGCAGGGGATGTAGTCTGCCTGTAATCAGTACAGAACCTGTGATGACATCACCGTCATATGATCAGGGGGCGGAGCATGTAACTCAGTCACTTGAGGCGCCTGGACAGCATTACAATATTACATGTTATATCACTGATTACTCGGAGGGATCGGTGATCCGGGGATTATTTTGATTGGCAGATTGGAGTCAGGAAGGAACCTTTTCCCCTAAAATGGGGAAAATTGTCTTCTACCTCATTGGGGTTTTTGACTTCCTCTGGATCCACATTGGGGGTAACAGGCTGAACTGGATGGATGTCATATACTATGTTACTATGAATGGAGTAGATAGAAGATCCAGACTGCGGAATACAGATCACAAAAACAGCCTGTAGTCGGCTGATGACTGTAGACCATGGGGGCACAATGTTATCTGGTTCAAGGGCCACAGTGACATGCTGAACCGGCGCCTAGGGCCACAATAACACTTAGAGGGGTAATAACAATTAGACATTTATGTCATATCGAAGTATTGGTGGGAGTCCTGGGAGTGAAACCAGTATATATCAGGAAAACGTGGTCCCCTTCTCCCCCCATCAGCACTCCATGGAGGAGGCCATCTCTGGTTCACTCATACATTAGAAGAACGGGGTCCCCCTGACCCATTTGGAATTCGAGAAAAAAGTATATGAGTTGTCCGTTTATGTGGTTTTCTCTGTGTAGATAGAATTGCCACCTTTGTCGCAAAAAATACTGGCCAAGGTAAAAGAGGGCGTGGCTTATCAAATGTATGTTTTTAACCCCATTATTCTAGTGGCCCCAACTAGTAAGTGTGCCCCCATCAGTGGCCCCAATAGTAACAGTGACCCTGCTATAGGTCCCAGTAGTAATAGTGACCTCCTTAGTGGCCCCAGTAGTAATATTGACACCATTAGTAGCCCCAATGGTAATAGTAACCCCCCATAATGGGCCTGGTAGTATTACTGACTCCCACAGTGGCCCCAGTATTAATAGAACTCCAGTAGTAATACTGTAGTGACACCACTGGTAGCCCCAATGGTAATAGTGACCCCCCCCCCCCACACCCCCACAGTGGCCCCAGTAGTAAAAGTGACCTCCTTAGTGGCCCCAGTAGTAAAAGTGACCTCCTTAGTGGCCCCAGTAGTAAAAGTGACCTCCTTAGTGGCCCCAGTAGTAAAAGTGACCTCCTTAGTGGCCCCAGTAGTAAAAGTGACCTCCTTAGTGGCCCCAGTAGTAATAGTGACACTATTAGTAGCCCCAATGGTAATAGTGACCCCCATAGTGGCCCAGGAGTAATAGTGACCCCCATAGTGGCCCAGGAGTAATAGTGACACCATTAGTAGCCCCAATGGTAATAGTAACCCCCCACAATGGGCCTAGTAGTATTACTGACTCCCACAGTGGCCCCAGTATTAATAGAACTCCAGTAGTAATACCATAGTGACACCACTGGTAGCCCCAATGGTAATAGTGACCACCTCCCCACAGTGGCCCCAGTAGTAATAGTGACCCCCATAGTGGCTCAGGAGTAATAGTGCCCCCCCCCCCCCCCCCCCCACAGTGGCCCCAGTAGTAATAGTGACACGATTAGTAGCCCCAATGGTAATTGTGTCCCCCATACTGGGCCAAAAGATATAAATTCCATGCGGACGAAGTGGCAGGTAGCAAGCTAATATCTCTATGGATCAGTGCAGACTCCGTACAAGATGACACATCACTAGATCTCTAGCTAAGTGCACATTTAATGACATATCTGCTGCTTTACATGTTTTTCCAGCGGTGCACAATGTATAGAAATCCTATATGAACGGCTGTAAGATTATAAAACAAAAAGAAGTAGATCAGAAATGGCGCGCAGCACCGGACGCTATCAGCGGTGGCTGCGCAGCACGGATATGGAAAGTCAATGCAATTATATGGAATGTATCGCTCATGAAGCTGATGAGGTCACAAGGAGAGTTACATTATACTAGGGCACATCTCCCTCCCGTCCTGTAGGTTTGTTACAATGTATCAGTGCAGCCGAGGCTCCAGCCATATTGCGATTCTGTTTAGCCAGAATGCTAGAATCAAACAGAAAAGAGCTGAAAAGGAGAAAACACTGAAACGCTGGCAGTTTGTTTGTTGCAGTCAATAGACTCTTCCAGAGGGAACCCTGAGACTGAACCCCCTGAGTGGGTCAATATGAATGCAATGTAACATGTAGCCACCTAGAGTCAACAGTGCCCCCCCCCCCCCCCCCCACTGTTATCACTTGTATTCCTCGTAAAAAATGTGATTGTTCCCAGTGAGACACCGAGTCATCTTGTAGATATGAGACCTTTTAATGGCTACAAACATACATGATGTTACAGCGAGCTTTCCAACCTCTCAGGGCTCCTCGTCAGGCATAATGAAATAGATCCGAGGAGACATATATATATATATATACATACTTATGACAAGGCACAGACATGGATGTGATTAATTTGCACTTGTAAGGATATGACAACAGGATGAGTAGAGAAATAAAAACAGACTTATAAAGTCCTCTGAGAAAGATGTGCAGGTTTTATGGTCCCTGAACCAGTGTTAGGGGGTCACCAGGCCAGCAGTGTTATCGGTGCTAGTGTGAAGAAATCTGTTGTCAGCTGCAATGCAAACAGTGACCAGAGGTGGCAGCGTTGTTATATCTGTGGAGCAAGTGGAAGAAACGCATCGTCAGGATTAGTTATATGTATTTCACCATAGTAAATCCCCTAAGAAATTAGCAGAGGAATGGAAGAGGAAAAGATTGAATGGAAGGAGAAGGAAAAGGAAAGGAAGGATAATGATAAGGATAAATGGAAGTAGAATAAGAAGGAAGAATGGAAAGAGAAGGTTGAATCGAAGAAGAAATAGGAGTAGGAATGAAAGGAGAAGAAGGAATGAAAGACAAAAGACGAATGGAAGGATGAAATGTAGGAAATGCAGGACAATTGGAAGGAGAAGGACAAGGATGAACAGAAGGAAAAGGACAAATAGTTGTAGAAGGATGGTGAATAGAAAGAGAAGGATGAATAGAAAGAAATGGAGAAGGAGAAGAATTAGTGGAAGGAAAATTAGGAGGAAGAATGGAAGGAGAAAAATGAACAGAAAGAGAGAGAGTAATTTAAAGGGGTTGTCTCGCGCCGAAACGGGTTATTTTTTTCCATAGGCCCCCCGTTCGGCGCAGAACAACCCCAAGGGATGTGTTAAAAAAAAAAATTATATTACTTACCCGAATCCCCGCTCTGCGACGTCTTCCTTCTTCCTACTTCTTCCTTCACCAAGATGGCCGCCGGGATCTTCACCCACGATGCACCGCGGGTCTTCTCCCATGGTGCACCGTGGGCTCTGTGCGGTCCATTGTCGATTCCAGCCTCCTGATTGGCTGGAATCGGCACACGTGATGGGGCGAAGCTACGATGACCAGCTCTCCGGCACGAGCGGCCCCATTCACCAGGAAGAAGACCGCACAGCGCAAGCGCGTCTAAAAACGCCAAAAGACAGCGAAATTAGACGGATCCATGGCGACGAGGACGCCAGCAACGGAACAGGTAAGTGAATAACTTCTGTATGGCTCATATTTAATGCACGATGTATATTACAAAGTGCATTAATATGGCCATACAGAAGTGTATAACCCCACTTGCTGCCGCGAGACAACCCCTTTAAGGAGACCAAATAAGAAGATTTGAAAGAAAAGAAGAATGAAAGGAAGAAGAAGGGAAAGGGGGAATGGGAAGAGAAGAAGGAATGGAAGGTGAAGGATGAATGGAGGAAGAAGAAAAAGAATGAATGGAAGTGGAAGAATGAACAGAGGAAGAATAATGAACAGAAGGGTAGAAGGGTGTATGGAATAGAAGGAGGGGGATGAGTAGAGAGAGAAGGGGAAAGAGGAATAGAAGGAGGAGGTTGAAAGGAAGGAGAATCATGGAAGGAAGGAAAAAGATGAGTGTAAGAAACAGTAGAAGGGGTAATGGAAGGAGATGAAAAAGAAAAAGGATGAATAAAAGGAGCAGAATGAATGGAAGGAGAAATAAGGATGAATAAAAGAACAAGGAGTAAAGAAAGAAGAAACAGAAAGCGGAATGAAGGGAGAAGGACAGGAAGAAGGACAAATGGAAGGAGAAAGAGCAGGAAATGAAAAAGCAGGATAAAAAGAAGGACAAATGAAAGCTATGGAATAAGAGGATTTAAAATAGAAGAAGAATGACAGGAAGAAGGTAAAAGAGTAATAAAAGAATGAAGGAAAGAAGGCTGAATGAAAATAAATGGAGTGAATTTAAATTGAATTCTGTATTTAAAGGGGTTGTCCCGCGCCAAAACGGGTTTGTTTTTTTTCAATAGGCCCCCCAGTCGGCGCGAGACAAACCCAATGTGTGTGTTAAAATAAAAAAATGTTTAGTACTTACCCGAATCCCCGCGCTGCGGCGACTTCTTCCTTACCTTACTAAGATGGCTGCCGGGATCTTCACCCACGATGCACCGCGGGTCTTCTCCCATGGTGCACCGTGGGCTCTGTGCGGTCCATTGCTGATTCCAGCCTCCTGATTGGCTGGAATCAGCACACGTGATGGGGCGGAGCTACGAGGACCAGCTCTCCGGCACGAGCGGCCCCATTCACCAGGGAGAAGACCGGACTGCGCAAGCGCGTCTAATCGGGCGATTAGACGCTGAAATTAGACGGCACCATGGAGACAGGGACGCCAGCAACGGAACAGGTAAGTGAATAACTTCTGTATGGCTCATAATTAATGCACAATGTACATTACAAAGTGCATTAATATGGCCATACAGAAGTGTATAGACCCACTTGCTTTCGCGGGACAACCCCTTTAACGGGCAGCCGGTGCAGTGACTGGCACAGGGCAGAGGCGTCCGAGTAGCGGCTGGACAGGAAGATGAGCCTGGCTGCCGCATTCAGGATGGATTGGAGAGGGTAGAGTCTGGTGCAGGGGAGGCCGATCAGCAACGAGTTGCAATAATCCAGCCGGGAGTGGATGAGGGCAACAGTGAGTGTTTTTAACGTGTCCACAGTGAGAAAGGGGCGGATTCTTGTGATGTTCTTGAGGTGCGGCTGACATGTTCGGGCCAGAGATTGGATGTAGGGGGTAAAGGAGAGATTGCAGTTGAATATGACCCCAAGGCAGCGGGCGTACTGGGAGTTATGGTGCACCACAGTCAGATGGAGATGTCAGGATGAGGGCAGTTAGTAGAGGGTGGAAACAGGAGGTCAGTTTTTGAGAGGTTCAGTTTTAGGTACAGAGAGGACATAGTGTTAGAGACAGCGGACAGTCAGTGATGTTCTGGAGGACTGTTCTGAATGCTGCGGAGAGGTCGAGGAGGATCAGTAGGGAGTAATCGCCCCTTGATTTGGTTGTCAGGAGGCATTTGACACCCTTTTAAGGGCAGTTTCTGTCAAGTGTTGAGGTCGGAAGCCAGACTGTAGGGGGTCTAGGAGAGAGTGCTCTGATAGATAGCTTACAAGGCGGGAGTAAACCAGGTGTTCTAGTAATTTGGAGATGAAGGGGAGGTTTGAGATGGGTCGGTAGTTGGCAGCATCGGTCGCGTCCAGAGTCGGCTTCTTTAGCAGTGGGGATATGATGGCGTGCTTGAAAGAAGAGGGAAAGATGCCAGAGGTCAGAGAGAGGTTGAATATAGTGGTGAGATGGGAGATGACCACTGGGGAGAGGGATCGGAGGAGGTGTGAGGGGAGGGGGTCGCTAGCGCAGGTGGTGGGGCGAGCAGAGAAGAGCAGTTTGGAGACTTCTTCCTCTGTCGCTGGTCTGAGTACAGACAGTGAGCAGGAGCTAGATGCAGTGCTGACAGGACTAGGGCCAGGGCTAGTCTGGGGTTGGGAAGTTATTTCCTGACGGATGTCATCAATTTTCTTTTTGAAGTAAGCAGCAGCTCCTCAGCACTGAGATCTGTCACCGGGGGCTGCGGTTTAGGGCTGAGAAGGGAGTGAAAAGTATCAAAGAGACGTTTAAGGTTGTGGGATAGTGAGGAGACTAGAGAGGTGAAGTAGACTTGTTTGGCATGGTGGAGGGCAAGGTTGTAGGATCTGAGCATGAATTTGTAGTGGAGGAAGTCTGCGGACGTTTGCGACTTCCCCCACAGCCGTTCAGCACTTCTTTAGCACCGCTGGATGAAATGCGTTTGAGGCGTGAGCCAGGGTTGCCGTGGTCTGCAGCGGATGTCTTGGGTCAAGAGGGGTGCAGCTTCATCCAGGGCAAGTTTAAGAGCGGTGCTGTAGTGAGCGGCAGCCAGGTTGGGCCAGGGGAGGAGCGAGATAGGGGACAGAGAGGACTGTAGGGACTATATATATATATAGTCCCTAAATGCGCGTCCATTGTGCACTTTTCACCTTTCGTTGAATTCAAGCCTGCTTAAATATCGTTGTGCGGTCTTATCAGGAGTTCTCCGCGGGTAGTGCTGATAGCCTTGTTTCAGCTATTTAACCCGTCGGAGAACAAAGGTGCTGAATGCAGATTAGAGCCCTCCAGCTATTAACTGCATTCCTCCTCAGCCTCCATTGAGCTTACACAGCAGGACCAGGACGTCATAGTTGATGCGCCATACGAGGACAGCGACGTGATTGGATGGGGACTCTTTCCTAAGATAATTCATCAGCTGATGATTGGATGAACTGAGAGGCCGTGGACACTATTATGTGATTGGACAGCACCGTCGGTACTAAATTCTCATGTCATCTTCCAAGCGCATAAATCCCCCTTAACTCCAGAGTGCCTGGTACTTTCTGAGCCCAACACTGATGAAGCCGCATGCACACAGAAACACATCAGGGGGCTTAGTGTTGTTTTCTATTATCAGATTTAGTGCCCTCTGTTACCAACTCTGATCTGAAGTGACAGTCGGGTTACTAGATATAAAGTCTACGCACCCCTCTCAGAATGCCAGATATCTGACAAACATGAAGACTTCCAGATCTATTTCCCTCTTCCGGACGATAACATTGAAGAACAAACTAAAATCTTTTAGGGTGGAAAAACAAAAACAACAAAACTAAAATAATGTGTTTGCATAAGTGTTCACGCCCTCTTATATTAGGGGACGCGGTTGTGTTCAGCATTAGCCAATCACATGTAACCCCCTGATAGATAGTAGTCCGCACTCCGCTGCCATTAGTACACGGATTCTGGTTCCCCCGTATAAAGTTCGGATCTTCTAGGAGGATTTTTCTGACATTTTCTTAGTTGGTCCATAAAGATCTTCCAGCACATCACAAGGGATCTTATTGTTGGAAGGTGTCAGTGAGGGGAAGGAGACCAAGATATCTCCAAGGCATCACATGAACCATGGGGCACAGGAAAGACCATCAGCAAGAAGGGGATTAATTGTCCAACAGTGACATCACCAAGAACTGGACAGCTGTGGGGTAGGGGGGCAAGATGGAAGCCTTCTCTAACAAGAACATTCAAGCCCGACCATGTTTTACCAGAACCTCTTGCCTGAGGTCTGTGGGGGACATGTTCTGTCTGTGGGGAACGTGTTCTGTCTGCGGGGGACGTGTTCTGTCTGCGGGGGACATGTTCTGTCTGATGAGGCCGAGGGGGAACTTCTTGGACAGAATTCCAGAAGGGATGTTTGGTGTAAAGCCAACACTGCCATCACCAGAAGACCCCCAGACCTGCAGTGAGGATCGTGGGGGCAGCATTATGTGTGGCTGTTCTGCTGCTGGAACTGGGGCTTTAGTCAAGGGGGAGAGAATTATGAAATGTCCCAAATATCAGTCCATGTTGACCCAAAACCTTCAGGCCTCGGCTGAAAAGAGGAAGATGAAGAGGAATTTCAGCCAACAACCCAAAGCAGACGGACAAATCACCCAGAGAACGTCTGGAATGGCCCAACCAGAGCCCAGACCTGTACCCCATTGAAGATCTGTGGGTGACCTGAAGAGGGCGCTACACATGAGATGCCCTCGCAGTCTGACAGATTTAGAGCGTCTGCAAGGAAGAGCGGGCATAGATTGCCAAGATGTGCCCAGCTGAATGTTGGTATAAGGTCATAGGGTGCATCAACCAAGGAGTAGTTTTAGGGTGCAGATTTATGCACCCACATTGCTTTAGTTTGCTTTTTTTCACCCTAAAAGATATCTGTTTGTTCTCTGCTGGGATTGTCCAGAGAACGGCGCCCACCGACGGAGAAACCTGAAATCACTGATTTTTGTTGGATTTTTTACCATGACAATACCTGGCATTCTAACAGCGGTGCCAACTTTATACCCACTGTGAGCCCATTCCCACCAGCGCCGCACAATGTGGGACTCCATCTGGGTCTTTAGGATTTTTCTGCTAAGGTGTTTTAATGGTTAACTCATAAAAGTCATGTTTCATTAACACGTACATTCGGGGGGGGGGGTACATTCAGGGGGGGGGCACATTCAGGGGGGGGAGGGGTACATTCGGGGGGGGGTACATTCGGGGGAGGGGTACATTCGGGGGGGTACATTCAGGGGGGGCACATTCAGGGGGGGAGGGGTACATTCGGGGGGGGGGTACATTCAGGGGGGGCACATTCAGGGGGGAGGGGTACATTCAGGGGGGGGGCACATTCGGGGGGGGGTACATTCGGGGGGCACCCCTTTTGGCTTGCCCCTTGGGCCTTTTAGTTTGTCCGCACACTTACTCATAGAAGAACTCCACCAGGCCGCGTCCTCTGGTGCCGTTGCCCATCCTGAAGCTGGCGATGCATTCCAGTGTGATTCCCGCATTTGGCGTCCGTGAATTATTGAAGGAGGGATTGTGAATAACGGGGCTGCTCTTGGGGTCGAGAGTCGCAGTAACATTAAACGTCTGACCTCCTGGAGGAGTGAGACAAGAGAGAGATGTGTGGTTACTGACGCATACGCAGGTCACACCCCTTACAGTATCAGCCACAGCGCCCCCTGCACAGATTACCCACTGGTGGCACCCCATGCCACGGGGACGCCAGCTGAGATGGCAAAACTCACCCGCAGTGAAATGGATCTCATAATTGTAATTAATGATGCGGTCCTCGGCCAGCGTGGAGAGGTGAGCGTCCGACCATTCGATCCCCGCCTGCTTACCATCAGGAAAAAACACGTAACCTACAATGGAACTGAGATAAAGTATCAACTGTAGCGCCCTAAAGAATCCCAAACGGGGCGGTAATGAGAACACGGGGCAACAAGCACTAAGAGGGGACAACAAGCACTAAGAGGGGGCAACAAGCACTAAGAGGGGGGCAACAAGCACTAAGAGGGGGCAACAAGCACTAAGAGGGGGCAACAATCACTTAGAGGGGGCAACAATCACTAAGGGGGGGGGGCAACAATCACTAAGAGGGGGCAACAATCACTTAGAGGGGGCAACAATCACTTAGAGGGGGCAACAATCACTTAGAGGGGGCAACAAGCACTAAGAGGGGCAATAAGCACTAAGAGGGGGCAACAAGCACAACGAGGGGGCAACAATCACAACGAGGGGGCAACAATCACTAAGGGGGGGCAACAATCACTAAGAGGGGGCAACAATCACTTAGAGGGGGCAACAATCACTAAGAGGGGGCAACAAGCACTAAGAGGGGCAATAAGCACTAAGAGGGGGCAACAAGCACAACGAGGGGGCAACAATCACAACAAGGGGGCAACATTCACTAAGGGGGGGCAACAATCACTAAGAGGGGGCAACAATCACTAAGAGGGGGCAACAAGCACAACAAGGGGGCAACAATCACAACAAGGGGGCAACATTCACTAAGGGGGGGGCAACTATCACTAAGAGGGGGCAACAATTACTAAGAGGGGGCAACAATCACTAAGAGGGCGCACCATTCACAACATGGGGACAACTTTCTGATTTGAACCCCAACACTATCAGTGCAGGGCAGCATATGAGGAAGGATCTGCTCCCTGTGGGGTAACATTCTAGGAAACTGTAGGGTTAATATAGGAACCAGTCCCATGTAAGTGAAGCTTTCTAATATACTTTGTTTTAATTCGTTCTATTTTCAAGATCTCTGCTTACTGTCAGTGAATGGGAACGTTATCACCCATATCAAGGTAAAAAAAATCTGTCTTAACCAAACACTTTCCACAGCTGAGGGTTTGTTACAATGTATCAGTGCAGACAACCTCATTGAGATAGACACATCAGCAGTACAGCTCTCTCTCCTGCCTGATAGTTTGTTACAATGTATCAGTGCAGGCAACATGTATCAGTCTGGATTGTTTACTTCACAGGGAATTGTGTAGAATGCAGACATTGTTACTGACCGTCAGCTGGGAGACATATCAGGACAGCGGGGTTTTCAGCCTTCACATGTAAACAAGAATGTTCTCGTTCACTGATGGCAAGCAGAGATCTTGGAAATGGTGATGAATTGAAATGCTTGCAATTGCATTTCCATCGAGCTGTATCCGGTGTAATGAGCGATGATTGGTTTTACTGTCAGGTGGGGATGTTGGCGGCGGTGGACGATCGGCCATCACTACTCACTGTCTGTTGTGCGTTTTGAGGCTGATGATATTCAGGTGCACGGACGCGCCATTCTAGAGAAGAGGAAGAAGTCAGTATACAGGCCGCCCCTGCAGAGCTCTCTACACCCCGGGCTGCTGGATTACGGGAGCTTCTGGATTGGGACGGCTTCACATGGCTGAGAACCCTGGGGGGGGTTGGTGCGAGACTCACAAACCGCATGCAAACATGAACCCCACTCTTTTGAATAGAGTCACATACATGGTGATGCCTCCCCGCACCGCGCGGCACGTTCCATCTTTTAATGCACCTCGGAACGCCTCGCCCGTTGTTTCAGTGGGGCAGTAAATCACATCGCCTATTGTAGGCTGGATGTATGATTATTAGGAACAGAAGAGCTGAGCTTAGAAATACGTCTTGTGGCTTTAAGAAAGAGAATTGCGTCCACAACCACGTTTTTCCTACTATTACTACTGGGATGACTATGAGGGTCATAATTACTACAGGGGCCACAATGGGTGACAGGATTATTAATGGGACCATTATGGGGGTCATTATCAATACTGCAACTACTATGAAACAACTATTACTACGAAAGCCACTTTGGGCGTCACTATGACTACTGGGACCAGTACGAGGCTTACTATTACTACTGGGGCTACTAATGGGGGCATTGTAACTACTGGGGCTGCTATGGGGGTCACTATGACTACTGGGACCACTGTGGGGGTCACTATTACTACTGGGGCTACTAATGGGGGCATTATAACTACTGGGGCTGCTATGGGGGTCACTATGACTACTGGGACCACTATGAGGCTTACTATTACTTCTGGGGCTACTAATGGGGGCATTGTAACTACTGGGGCTGCTATGGGGGTCACTATGACTACTGGGACCACTACGAGGCTTGCTATTACTACTGGGGCTACTAATGGGGGCATTATAACTACTGGGGCTGCTATGGGGGTCACTATGACTACTGGGACAACTATGAGGCTTACTATTACTTCTGGGGCCACTAATAGGGGAACTATTACTTCTGGGGCCACTGAGGGGTCACTATCACAACTGGGGCATATGATGGTCACTATTACTACAGGGGCCAATATGGGGTCACAATTAATACTGTGACCACTATGGGGGGGTCACTATAACTACAGGAGCTACTAATGGGGCCACTATTATTTCTGGGGCCACTATGGGAGTCACTTTTACTGCTGAAACCAGTAGGGGAGTCATATTACTATTGGAACAACTACTTGGGTGACGATTACTACTGGAACCAGTATGAGGGTCAGAATTACTACTAAGTCTACAATGAGGCTCCATATTAATACTAGAGCCACTAGGGAAGTCACTTTTACTACTGGGACCACTATGAGGGTCAGTATGACTATTGGGGCTACTATGGGAGTCATTATTACTACTAGGACAATTATTGGGGGTGAGTATTACTGGAGGGATTACTATGAGGGTCGTTATAACTACAGGGGCCCCTAAAAAGCTCACTATTCATACTGGATCCACTATAGTGGTCAATAGTACGGTGGTATGAGGACTTATAAGCTATTGTTTCTCTGTTATCAGCCCGAAGGCTGCAGCATATTAAATATTGGTCTGTTTATTACATATGTTTCTACCAAATGAAATGTAGCCTATTGCATTCTAACTTGAGCCTTATTAGTCCTGCTGAGCCGTGTATCTAATCCTATCCTGTGTGATACTTTCTGCTGAGCTGTGTATCTAATCCTATCCTGTGAGATACAGTCTGCTGAGCCGTGTATCTAATCCTATCCTGTGAGATACAGTCTGCTGAGCCGTGTATCTAATCCTATCCTGTGTGATACTGCCTGCTTACCCGTGTATCTAATCCTATCCTGTGTGATAGTCTGCTGAGCCGTGTATCTAATCCTATCCTGTGTGATACAGTCTGCTGAGCCGTGTATCTAATCCTATCCTGTGTGATACTGCCTGCTTAGCCGTGTATCTAATCCTATCCTGTGTGATACAGTCTGCTGAGCCGTGTATCTAATCCTATCCTGTGTGATACTGCCTGCTTAGCCGTGTATCTAATCCTATCCTGTGTGATACAGTCTGCTGAGCCGTGTATCTAATCCTATCCTGTGTGATACTGCCTGCTTAGCCGTGTATCTAATCCTATCCTGTGTGATACAGTCTGCTGAGCCGTGTATCTAATCCTATCCGCTGTGATACAGTCTGCCCAGTTGATGAACACTGTGTAATTGGATACCAGAAGGAATGTAGCTGCAAATCCCCCACTAACACTTTCTCCCTTCCACCTTTGGGAGTACAAATTTATGGTCATGTTTGACACCCTCCAGAATGGATTGAACCTCAGCCTGGGATTCTTGCATAAGTGGAAAATATGAAAGGTCTGAAGGTGATCAAGAGGGATGTTCTCCTCCGAATCATAATTTTTTTCCCTTTTGCTTTAAAACTTCATAAAAATTCAGAACTTGACTGGTAATAATGTTGCCATCCACTAGGTGGTGCTGCATCTCCTCCCATGTGCAGGTTGAAGAAGAGATAAGACACATCATAAAACTGTCCTGTGCTCAGTGGACTGATTTACGATGTATGTCTCCGCTCTGTTTGTTTTGTTTTAAGTTTTGAGTTCAAAACAGTCCCAAATTTCTGTGTGATATTTATTTAGATGAAGAGGAATGTGTCGCCCCCCCCCCCACCTTCCCCTCCCCCTCCCTGCATCTGTATGTTATAATTGTCTGCCATCCAAGCTAGTTTCATTCAATAGCCTGACGAAGGGGGCGAGATATCCCTGAGAGCTTGCTTACTGTAACATCATGCATTGTTGTTAGCCATTAGAAGGTATCATGTCTACAAGATTATTGGTTTCTCACTCTGAGAACAATCACATATGACTACTCTGACACATATGATGGTCACTATTACTACTGGGGCCACTACCAGGCTCGCGATTACTACTGGGGTCAATATAAGTAACTATTACTACTGGGACCATTAAGGAAGACACTATTAATACTGGGGCTACTATTGGAGTCACTATTACTACTGGGAACACTATGAGGGGGTCAGTATTACTACTGGGGCAATGATGGGGATTGCTATTACTATTAAAGGCCAGTATGGGGGTCAATATTACTATTAGAACACAGATGATGGTCACTATTACTACTGGGGCCACTATGGGGCTTACCATTACTATCTGGACCATTATGGTGGGAGGGGGGGGCACTATTATTACTGGGACCAGTATGGGGGTCACTATTTCTATTGAGGCTACTACTAGGGGCACTATTACTACTGGGACTAGTAGAAGGCTCAGTATCATTACTGGGGCCACTATGAGGATAACTATAACTACCGAGACCATTAAGGAAGACACTATTACTGCTTGGAACACTATGAGGGTTAGTATGGCTCCTGGGGTCACTATGAGGGTCACTATCACTACTAGATCAACTATGGGTTTCACTATTGCCACTGGGACCATTATGAGGGTCATTACAACTACAGGGGCCATTATGGGGGTCACCATTGCTCCTGGGGCCACTATAACTTTTTTTTACAGGGGGAGGCGCCATTTCACACTTTACCTAGGGCAGCAGATGGGCTTGGGGGAGCCCTGCACCCCGAACTCATGGACCCAGCATCATTCTCACCTCCTAACTTCTAATAGTTGGCGCTGCTGAAGTAGTGGAAGATCTCCCATCTACAGACTCACCTCAAAATGTATCAAAAACATGACGTATCTGTGGAAATCTTCCCAGTTCCTGACGCCTGCAGAAGAGGCACAGACATGTCAAACTGATGTGTATGGAGTGTAGATGATGATGGAGGAGGTGGACATACCGTAGGAATGACTGCGGATCCCACTCATGGACATGTGGTGCTCTGGATCACTTTGGATCGACACATTGGCCTGGAGATTTCCCCACTGCTCATAGCGGTCGTGTTCTTCATTAGCTCTGCAACAAGGAACCAATCACTGCAATAGACATCAGAGGAATCTGTGCTGGAGCGGTAGCGATAGTGATGGTGGTAGTAGTGGTAATAGTGGTGGTAGTAGGATTAATAGTGGTGGTGGTAGTAGTAATAGTGGCTGTTGTAGTGGTAATAGTGGCTGTTGTAGTGGTAATAGTGACTGTTGTAGTGGTAATAGTGACTGTTGTAGTAATAGTGGTGGTACTAGTAGTAATAGTGTCTGTTGCAGTAGTAATAGTGGCTGTTGTAGTAATAGTGGTGGTGGTAGTAGTAATAGTGGCTGTTGTAGTGGTAATAGTGGTGGTAGTAGTAGTAATAGTGATGGTGGTAGTAGTAGTAATAGTGGCTGTTGTAGTGGTAATAGTGGTGGTGGTAGTAGTAATAGTGGCTGTTGTAGTAATAGTGGTGGTGGTAGTAGTAATAGTAGCTGTTGTAGTAATAGTGGTGGTGGTAGTAGTAATAGTGGCTGTTGTAGTAATAGTGGTGGTGGTAGTAGTAATAGTGACTGTTGTAGTGGTAATAGTGGCTGTTGTAGTGGTAATAGTGACTGTTGTAGTGGTAATAGTGACTGTTGCAGTAGTAATAGTGGCTGTTGTAGTAATAGTGGTGGTACTAGTAGTAATAGTGTCTGTTGCAGTAGTAATAGTGGCTGTTGTAGTAATAGTGGTGGTACTAGTAGTAATAGTGGCTGTTGTAGTAATAGTGGTGGTGGTAGTGGTAGTAATAGTGGTGGTGGTAGTAGTAATGGCGGTGGTGGTAGTAGTAGTAATAGTGGTGGTGGTAGTAGTAGTATATAGGCTGTTGTAGTGGTAATAGTGGTGGTAGTAGTAGTAATAGTGGCTGTAGTAGTAATAGTGATGGTGGTAGTAGTAGTAGTAATAGTGGTGGTAGTAGTAGAGTAGTAGTAATAGTGGTGGTGGTAGTAGTAGTAATAGTGGTGGTAGTAGTAGTAATAGTGGTGGTGGTAGTAGTAGTAATAGTGGTAGTAGTAATAGTGGTGGTGGTAGTAGTAGTAATAGTGGTGGTAGTAGTAGTAGTAATAGTGGTGGTGGTAGTAGTAGTAATAGTGGTGGTAGTAGTAGTAATAGTGATGGTGGTAGTAGTAGTAGTAATAGTGATGGTGGTAGTAGTAGTAATAGTGGTGGTAGTAGTAGTAATAGTGGTGGTAGTAGTAGTAATAGTGATGGTGGTAGTAATAGTGATGGTGGTAGTAGTAGTAGTAATAGTGGCTGTTGTAGTAGTAATAGTGATGGTGGTAGTAATAGTGATGGTGGTAGTAGTAATAGTGGTGGTAGTAATAGTGGCTGTTGTAATAGTGATGGTGGTAGTAGTAATAGTGATGGTGGTAGTAGTAGTAGTAGTAGTAATAGTGGCTGTTGTAGTAGTAATAGTGATGGTGGTAGTAGTAATAGTGGTGGTGGTAGTAGTAGTAATAGTGGCTGTTGCAGTAGTAATAGTGGTGGTAGTAGTAATAGAGATGGTGGTAGTAGTAGTAGTAATAGTGGCTGTTGTAGTAGTAATAGTGATGGTGGTAGTAGTAATAGTGGTGGTAATGGTAGTAATAGTGGCTCTTGTAATAGTGGCTGTAGTAGTAATAGTGGTGTTGGTAGTAGTAGTAATAGTGGCTGTTGTAGTGGTAATAGAGGTGGTAGTAGTAGTAATAGTGGTGGTAGTAGTAGTAATAGTGGCTGTTGCAGTAGTAATAGTGATGGTGGTAGTAATAGTGATGGTGGTAGTAGTAATAGTGATGGTGGTAGTAGTAATAGTGGCTGTTGTAGTAGTAATAGTGATGGTGGTAGTAGTAATAGTAGTAGTAATAGTGGTGTTGGTAGTAGTAGTAATAGTGGCTGTTGTAGTGGTAATAGAGGTGGTAGTAGTAGTAATAGTGGTGGTAGTAGTAGTAATAGTGGCTGTAGTAGTAATAGTGATGGTGGTAGCAGTAATAGTGATTGTGGTAGTAGTAGTAATAGTGGCTGTTGTAGTAGTAATAGTGGTGGTGGTAGTAGTAGTAATAGTGGCTGTTGTAGTAGTAATAGTGATGGTGGTAGTAGTAATAGTGGCTGTTGTAGTGGTAGTAGTGGTGGTAGTAGTAGTAATAGTGGTGGTAGTAGTAGTAATAGTGGCTGTTGTAGTGGTAATAGTGGTGGTAGTAGTAGTGGTGGTAGTAGTAATAGTGATGGTGGTAGTAGTAATAGTGATTGTGGTAGTAGTAGTAGTAATAGTGGTGGTAGTAGTAATAGTGATGGTGGTAGTAGTAATAGTGATGGTGGTAGTAGTAGTAATAGTGGTGGTAGTAATTGTAATAGTGGCAGTTGTAGTGGTAATATTGGTGGTAGTAGTAGTATTAGTGGCTGTAGTAGTAATAGTGATGGTGGTAGTAGTAATAGTGATTGTGGTAGTAGTAGTAATAGTGGTGGTAGTAGTAGTAATAGTGGTGGTAGTAGTAGTAATAGTGGCTGTTGTAGTAGTAATAGTGATGGTGGTAGTAGCAGTAATAGTGGCTGTTGTAGTAGTAATAGTGGCTGTTGTAGTAGTAATAGTGGTGGTAGTAGTAGTAATAGTGGCCGTTGCAGTAGTAATAGTGGTGGTAGTAGTAGTAATAGTGGCTGTTGTAGTGGTAATAGTGGTGGTAGTAGTAGTAATAGTGGTGGTAGTAGTAGTAGTAGTAGTAGTGGTGGTGGTAGTAGTAGTACTAGTAGCTGTTGTAGTGGTAATAGTGATGGTGGTAGTAGTAATAAAAGTAGTAATAGTTGTGGTGGTAGTAGTAGTAATAGTGGCTGTTGTAGTGGTAATAGTGGTGGTAGTAGTAGTAATAGTGGTGGTAGTAGTAGTAATAGTGGCTATAGTAGTAATATTGATGGTGGTAGTAGTAGTAATAGTGGCTGTTGTAGTAGTAATAGTGATGGTGGTAGTAGTAGTAATAGTGGCTGTTGTAGTAGTAATAGTGATGGTGGTAGTAATAGTGATGGTGGTAGTAGTAGTAGTAATACTGGCTGTTGTAGTAGTAATAGTGATGGTGGTAGTAGTAATAGTAGTAGTAATAGTGGTGGTAGTAGTAGTAGTAATAGTGGCTGTTGTAGTAGTAATAGTGGTGGTAGTAGTAGTAATAGTGGCTGTTGTAGTGGTAATAGTGGTGGTAGTAGTAGTAATAGTGGTGGTAGTAGTAGTAATAGTGGCTGTTGTAGTGGTAATAGTGGTGGTAGTAGTAGTAGTAGTAATACTGGCTGTTGTAGTAGTAATATTGATGGTGGTAGTAGTAATAGTAGTAGTTATAGTGGTGGTAGTAGTAGTAATAGTGGCTGTTGTAGTGGTAATAGTGGTGGTAGTAGTAGTAATAGTGGTGGTAGTAGTAGTAATAGTGGTGGTAGTAGTAGTAATAGTGGCTGTTGTAGTGGTAATAGTGGTGGTGGTAGTAGTAATAAAAGTAGTAATAGTGGTGGTAGTAGTAGTAATAGTGGCTGTTGTAGTAGTAATAGTGATGGTGGTAGTAGTAGTAATAGTGGCTGTTGTAGTAGTAATAGTGATGGTGGTAGTAATAGTGATGGTGGTAGTAGTAATAGTGGCCGTTGCAGTAGTAATAGTGATGGTGGTAGTAGCAGTAATAGTGGCTGTTGTAGTAGTAATAGTGGCTGTTGTAGTAGTAATAGTGGTGGTAGTAGTAGTAATAGTGGCCGTTGCAGTAGTAATAGTGGTGGTAGTAGTAGTAATAGTGGCTGTTGTAGTGGTAATAGTGGTGGTAGTAGTAGTAATAGTGGTGGTAGTAGTAGTAGTAGTAGTAGTGGTGGTGGTAGTAGTAGTACTAGTAGCTGTTGTAGTGGTAATAGTGATGGTGGTAGTAGTAATAAAAGTAGTAATAGTTGTGGTGGTAGTAGTAGTAATAGTGGCTGTTGTAGTGGTAATAGTGGTGGTAGTAGTAGTAATAGTGGTGGTAGTAGTAGTAATAGTGGCTATAGTAGTAATATTGATGGTGGTAGTAGTAGTAATAGTGGCTGTTGTAGTAGTAATAGTGATGGTGGTAGTAGTAGTAATAGTGGCTGTTGTAGTAGTAATAGTGATGGTGGTAGTAATAGTGATGGTGGTAGTAGTAGTAGTAATACTGGCTGTTGTAGTAGTAATAGTGATGGTGGTAGTAGTAATAGTAGTAGTAATAGTGGTGGTAGTAGTAGTAGTAATAGTGGCTGTTGTAGTAGTAATAGTGGTGGTAGTAGTAGTAATAGTGGCTGTTGTAGTGGTAATAGTGGTGGTAGTAGTAGTAATAGTGGTGGTAGTAGTAGTAATAGTGGCTGTTGTAGTGGTAATAGTGGTGGTAGTAGTAGTAGTAGTAATACTGGCTGTTGTAGTAGTAATATTGATGGTGGTAGTAGTAATAGTAGTAGTTATAGTGGTGGTAGTAGTAGTAATAGTGGCTGTTGTAGTGGTAATAGTGGTGGTAGTAGTAGTAATAGTGGTGGTAGTAGTAGTAATAGTGGTGGTAGTAGTAGTAATAGTGGCTGTTGTAGTGGTAATAGTGGTGGTGGTAGTAGTAATAAAAGTAGTAATAGTGGTGGTAGTAGTAGTAATAGTGGCTGTTGTAGTAGTAATAGTGGTGGTAGTAGTAGTAATAGTGGCTGTTGTAGTGGTAATAGTGGTGGTAGTAGTAGTAATAGTGGTGGTAGTAGTAGTAATAGTGGCTGTAGTAGTAATAGTGATGGTGGTAGTAGTAGTAATAGTGGTTGTTGTAGTAGTAATAGTGATGGTGGTAGTAGTAGTAATAGTGGCTGTTATAGTAGTAATAGTGATGGTGGTAGTAGTAGTAGTAATAGTGGCTGTTGTAGTAGTAATAGTGGTGGTAGTAGTAGTAATAGTGGCTGTTGTAGTGGTAATAGTGGTGGTAGTAGTAGTAATAGTGGTGGTAGTAGTAGTAATAGTGGCTGTTGTAGTGGTAATAGTGGTGGTAGTAGTAGTAATAGTGGTGGTAGTAGTAGTAATAGTGGCTGTTGTAGTGGTAATAGTGGTGGTAGTAGTAGTAATAGTGGCTGTTGTAGTAGTAATAGTGGCTCTTGTAGTAGTAATAGTGCTGTTAGTAGTAGTAATAGTGGCTGTTGTAGTAGTAATAGTGGTGGTAGTATTTGTAATAGTGGTGGTAATAGTAGTAATAGTAGCTGTTGTAGTGGTAATAGTGGTGGTAATAGTAGTGGTAATAGTGGTGGTAATAGTAGTAATAGTGGCTCTTGTAGTAGTAATAGTGGCTGTAGTAGTAGTAATAGTGGCTGTAGTAGTAGTAATAGTGGCTGTTGTAGTGGTAATAGTGGTGGTAGTAGTAGTAATAGTGGCTGTTGTAGTGGTAATAGTGGTGGTGGTAGTAGTAATAGTGGTGGTAGTAGTAGTAATAGTAGCTGTTGTAGTGGTAATAGTGGTGGTAATGGTAGTAATAGTGGCTCTTGTAGTAGTAATAGTGGCTGTAGTAGTAATAGTGATGGTGGTAGTAGTAGTAATAGTGGCTGTTGTAGTGGTAATAGTGGTGGTAGTAGTAGTAGTAGTAATAGTGATAGTTGGACAGATAGTAGTACTAATAGTAATCTTCCGTTTCTTCCTTTGTCTTTTGTATTCTCCTGAATCTTACTTTCGTAGTGCTGAGAGAAATTCCATGCTTAGCGGCCCCATGGCCAAAACATCGGCGATCAAGTTAGGATGAAGGTCCTGAGCAAAGTCAAACACGTCCGTAGAGTTTGTCCAGCTGTGAGGAGAGACACAAAGCAATTCAATGTAACATTTACCATAAAGCTGGAATATGCTGAATTGTAGTTCTCTAGAGCATTTACTATAAAGAAGCACCTAAATCCTTCTGGAGACTTTCCAAATAGGTTGTGATATGTGTACCTACGTAATAACACCATATCTGACCGGTTTATGATTGGTTCCTGCTCTTATCACCACTTTTCTCTTCTGTAGGATTTGTCTACAATTTCTAGTCTTCTCGGAGCTGGTGGGTGTAGACTGCTGCTATGATATCTCCATACACTGTACACATAGGAGAGCAGGATCTCTTCTCTATCTCTGAGCTGGTGGGTGTAGACTGCTGCTATGATGTCTCCATACACTGTACACATAGGAGAGCAGGATCTCTTCTCTATCTCTGAGCTGGTGGGTGTAGACTGCTGCTATGATGTCTCCATACACTGTACACATAGGAGAGCAGGATCTCTTCTCCATCTCTGAGCTGGTAGGTATAGACTACTGCTATGTTTTCTCCATACACTATACACATAGGAGAGCAGGATCTCTTCTCTATCTCTGAGCTGGTGGGTGTAGACTGCTGCTATGATATCTCCATACACTGTACACATAGAGGAGCAGGATTTCTTCTCTATCTCTGAGCTGGTGGGTGTAGACTGCTGCTATGATATCTCCATACACTGTACACATAGGAGAGCAGGATCTCTTCTCTATCTCTGAGCTGGTGGGTGTAGACTGCTGCTATGATATCTCCATACACTGTACACATAGGAGAGCAGGATCTCTTCTCTATCTCTGAGCTGGTGGGTGCAGACTGCTGCTATGATGTCTCCATACACTGTACACATAGGAGAGCAGGATCTCTTCTCTATCTCTGAGCTGGTGGGTGCAGACTGCTGCTATGATGTCTCCATACACTGTACACATAGCAGAGCAGGATCTCTTCTCTATCTCTGAGCTGGTGGGTGTAGTCTGTTATGATGTCCCCATACACTGTACACATAGGAGAGCAGGATCTCTTCTCTATCTCTGAGCTGGTGGATGTAGACTGCTGCTATGATATCTCCATACACTGTACACATAGGAGAGCAGGATCTCTTCTCTATCTCTGAGCTGGTGGGTGTAGACTGCTGCTATGATGTCTCCATACACTGTACACATAGGAGAGCAGGATCTCTTCTCTCTCTGAGCTGGAGGGTGCAGACTGCTGCTATGATATCTCCATACACTGTACACATAGGAGAGCAGGATCTCTTCTCTATCTCTGAGCTGGTGGGTGTAGACTGCTGCTATGATGTCTCCATACACTGTACACATAGGAGAGCAGGATCTCTCTCTATCTCTGAGCTGGTGGGTGTAGACTGCTGCTATGATGTCTCCATACACTGTACACATAGGGGAGCAGGATCACTTCTCCATCTCTGAGCTGGTGGGTGTAGACTGCTGCTATGATGTCTCCATACACAGTACACATAGGGGAGCAGGATCACTTCTCCATCTCTGAGCTGGGGGGTGTAGACTGCTGCTATGATGTCTCCATACACAGTACACATAGGGGAGCAGGATCACTTCTCCATCTCTGAGCTGGGGGGTGTAGACTGCTGCTATGATGTCTCCATACACTGTACACATAGGAGAGCAGGATCTCTTCTCTATCTCTGAGCTGGTGGGTGTAGACTGCTGCTATGATGTCTCCATACACTGTACACATAGGAGAGCAGGATCTCTCTCTATCTCTGAGCTGGTGGGTGTAGACTGCTGCTATGATGTCTCCATACACTGTACACATAGGGGAGCAGGATCACTTCTCCATCTCTGAGCTGGTGGGTGTAGACTGCTGCTATGATGTCTCCATACACAGTACACATAGGGGAGCAGGATCACTTCTCCATCTCTGAGCTGGGGGGTGTAGACTGCTGCTATGATGTCTCCATACACAGTACACATAGGGGAGCAGGATCACTTCTCCATCTCTGAGCTGGTGGGTGTAGACTGCTGCTATGATGTCTCCATACACTGTACACATAGGAGAGCAGGATCTCTCTCTATCTCTGAGCTGGTGGGTGTAGATGACTGCTATGATGTCTCCATACACTGTACACACAGGAGAGCAGGATCTCTTCTCTATCTCTGAGCTGGTGGGTGTAGACTGCTGCTATAATGTCTCCATACACTGCACACATAGGAGAGCAGGATCTCTTCTCTATCTCTGAGCTGGTGGGTGCAGACTGCTGCTATGATGTCTCCATACACTGTACACACAGGAGAGCAGGATCTCTTCTCTATCTCTGAGCTGGTGGGTGTAGACTGCTGCTATGATGTCTCCATACACTGTACACATAGGAGAGCAGGATCTCTCTCTATCTCTGAGCTGGTGGGTGTAGACTGCTGCTATGATGTCTCCATACACTGTACACATAGGGGAGCAGGATCACTTCTCCATCTCTGAGCTGGTGGGTGTAGACTGCTGCTATGATGTCTCCATACACAGTACACATAGGGGAGCAGGATCACTTCTCCATCTCTGAGCTGGGGGGTGTAGACTGCTGCTATGATGTCTCCATACACAGTACACATAGGGGAGCAGGATCACTTCTCCATCTCTGAGCTGGGGGGTGTAGACTGCTGCTATGATGTCTCCATACACAGGACACATAGGGGAGCAGGATCACTTCTCCATCTCTGAGCTGGTGGGTGTAGTCTGTTATGATGTCTCCATACACTGCACACATAGGAGAGCAGGATCTCTTCTCTATCTCTGAGCTGGTGGGTGTAGACTGCTGCTATGATATCTCCATACACTGTACACATAGGAGAGCAGGATCTCCTCTCTCTGAGCTGGTGGGTGTAGACTGCTGCTATGATGTCTCCATACACTGTACACATAGGAGAGCAGGATCTCTCTCTATCTCTGAGCTGGTGGGTGTAGATGACTGCTATGATGTCTCCATACACTGTACACACAGGAGAGCAGGATCTCTTCTCTATCTCTGAGCTGGTGGGTGTAGACTGCTGCTATAATGTCTCCATACACTGCACACATAGGAGAGCAGGATCTCTTCTCTATCTCTGAGCTGGTGGGTGCAGACTGCTGCTATGATGTCTCCATACACTGTACACACAGGAGAGCAGGATCTCTTCTCTATCTCTGAGCTGGTGGGTGTAGACTGCTACTATGATGTCTCCATACACTGTACACATAGGAGAGCAGGATCTCTTCTCTATCTCTGAGTTGGTAGGTGTAGACTGCTGCTATGATGTCTCCATACACTGTACATATAGGAGAGCAGGATCTCTCTCTATCTCTGAGCTGGTGGGTGTAGACTGCTGCTCTGATGTCTCCATACACTGTACACATAGGAGAGCAGAATCTCTTCTCCATCTCTGAGCTGGTGGGTGTAGACTGCTGCTATGAGGTCTCCATATACTGTACACATAGGAGAGCAGGATCTTTTCTCTATCTCTGAGCTGGTGGGTGTAGACTGCTGCTATGATGTCTCCATACACTGTACACATAGGAGAGCAGGATCTCTTCTCTATCTCTGAGCTGGTGGGTGTAGACTGCTGCTATGATGTCTCCACACACTGTACACATAGGAGGGCAGGATCTCTTCTCTATCTCTGAGCTGGTGGGTGTAGACTGCTGCTATGATGTCTCCATACACTGTACACATAGGAGAGCAGGATCTCTTCTCTATCTCTGAGTTGGTAGGTGTAGACTGCTGCTATGATGTCTCCATACACTGTACATATAGGAGAGCAGGATCTCTCTCTATCTCTGAGCTGGTGGGTGTAGACTGCTGCTCTGATGTCTCCATACACTGTACACATAGGAGAGCAGAATCTCTTCTCCATCTCTGAGCTGGTGGGTGTAGACTGCTGCTATGATGTCTCCATACACTGTACACATAGGAGGGCAGGATCTCTTCTCTATCTCTGAGCTGGTGGGTGTAGACTGCTGCTATGATGTCTCCATACACTGTACACATAGGAGAGCAGGATCTCTTCTCTATCTCTGAGCTGGTGGGTGTAGACTGCTGCTATGAGGTCTCCATATACTGTACACATAGGGGAGCAGGATCTCTTCTTTTTCTCCATGGGTCAGTCTACATCAGCCTTTCTTAATGATAAAGGTCAATTAGACCAAAATGTCCATTTGTCAATACTGTGGTTTAATGTTAACATGCTGGAGAAATCAATAAATCTAATCCTAATAATTCATTGCCAATATTTGTCACAAGGGCTGTGAACTTTCTGTCTGGGGTGTAGAATGCTACTATGATGTCTTCCTCTACTGCACAGAGAAAGTAGAAGAGATCCTGTTCCCATATGTCTATCTCTCCCATATACAGCACACATAGAGAAACAAAGATCCTGCTCCCCTATCTCTATCTCTTCCACACATATGGATAAGACAAACTCAATGACAGATCACATTACATGCTGCCAATAGAAGTCTATGTAGTGAGTGTGAGGAGGATGCTAGTGAGGGAGCAGAGAGACCTACACAGGGAAGTTGTTGCATGTTTGTGTGTCTCTCTGCTTCTTTATCACCTACTCTTTCTTCTCTCTCTAGACTACTATGGGCAGCATGTAATCTGATCAGTCAGTGAGCATTTACTTCATCTAGTCTACCATGATGCACTTTAGCAGTGTTTCAGCGTGAGGGAAGAGGAGTACAGGAGCGGCTGATAAGAAGCATTTTTCTTCAATAAGACACATTGCTGCAGTTTTATATTCGCCTTCACTGATGGTAAATGCAAAGTTTGTTGTAAGTACAGTGACTGTTTATCACAAATATTTAAAGGGGTTGTCGGGTTACCAGGAAACTTTCCTGCTATAGCTCCAAATGTTTTAAAATCACAAAAAGAGTGGCACTTACCTATCCTCTGCCACGGGGACCCAGCACCGTGGCCCTGCCGTCCTCCCTGAGCATCACAGGAAGTCACCAAACCACCGCAGCCAATCAGAGGCTGCAGCATCACCGCTCACTCTCCTGGCATCAGAGCTTACATGATGAGCTGGGCACCATGATGCCAAGACTTCAGAATGGTAAACTGCAGCCTCTGATTGGCTACAACGGTCAGGCGACTTCCTGTGATGTCATCTTAACAATCACTGGGAGGACGGCGGGCGACGGCACTGGATTCTTGCAATAAAGGAACGGTAAGTACTGCTCTTTTTGTTATTTTAATGAGGTTGTCTAGTTGTAAACTACTAATGATCCGTCTTTAGATTAGGCCACCAATAGTATATTGGTGGAGGTCCAACACTTGGGGCCCCCGATGATCAGCTGTTTTGAGCAATCAGATGCCCGTGCTCATTTCTGCAGTAAGCAGACAGCACCGTTCTCACTGCAGTGGCCAGGCTTAGTATTATACACAAAGTTTCCATTCACTTTAATGCCTGTAATAACAAGCCTAGCCACTGCAGTGGGAACGGAGCTATGTGCTTCCTGTGGAAATCTGCTTCATCCCTGAGTGCAGCAGCCTGGCAAACAGCTGATGAGTATGGACCAGCACAGCAGATCCCTGCCATTCTACTATTGATGGCCTATCCTGAGGAGAGACCATCAATAGTTTACAACTGAACCGCCCCTTTAAGATACTTGGAGCTACAGCAGGAAAGTTGTCTGGTAACCCCTTTAACCTACTTCATTGTAAACTTGACGTGCACGATCTCCCCAATGTCTTCACTGACGCTGCAGCGGAACGGTCCCTTCCTGAACATCAGATGAAAAAAGGGAAAGTATCATCAGGAAATAACATTGTATCAAACAGGTTGTATGAGGGATTCCTCCGAGCAGATAAAGTACGGCCACTGCGCAGCCATGACGGCCAGGAGGAAAGGATGTCAAAGCGTTACTAATTTAGCCGGTAAGGGAAACTTTCATCATAAATGGGGAAAAAAGCAGAAATAGAGGATTTACCGAGCGGCCCATCATTAGTCCCATCGTTAGTCCCATCATTAGTCCCATCGTTAGTCCCATCGTTAGTCCCATCGTTAGTCCCATCGTTAGTCCCATCGTTAGTCCCATCGTTAGTCCCATCGTTAGTCCCATCGTTAGTCCCATCATTAGACGTTAGTCCCATCGTTAGTCCCATCATTAGACCCATCATTAGTCCCATCGTTAGTCCCATCGTTAGTCCCATCGTTAGTCCCGGCAATCCTTCAGATTGTCAAACTTTTTGTAGTTCTTACCCACTTTATGTGTTGTTTACACTGAAGCCCCTGTCTTATTTTAAACCGGTATTGAAGAACAAGATATTCCACAAATCCAAACGGTTACAAGTATAAAGGGGTAAGAGATTCAGAACCCTAAAGTATAATAGTGCAAAGAGTCAAATTCCTTAAATTCCTTGGAGTTTGGGATGTATATCGCCAGTGCCAAGGAGAAGGGAGAGATAATATCCGAGGTCAAGAGCCAACGGTCTGGGAAACAAGTCACTAGGGGGCGACGTTAGCGTATAGGTCGTATCATCTGACAATACCCGAGGTCGCTGGATGATGTAGTAGCTGCTGCAGTGAAGGCCGTATTTCCAGGGGTTCCCCGTATATCTGGGCCATTACTGGTCACTTTCTGTTTTTACAACACCGCTTTGGATGGATGACGAGGGTCGTGGAGACGGAATCCCTGCAGCTCGGCCACCGGTGGACGGCCGCTCTGGGTGTATCCTACATTTGTTGTATCTGTTCGAGGGATACAGAGCTGCCATGGATACATAAATGTGATAATGACCTTATTCCATGTTCAGTCCAATACAGTCAGGAGTCACTTATAAAGGTGAAGGAGACCTCCGTGATCCCACAGGGACGTTCTGGATATCCGGTCACTTTTTGGGCAAATTCCATAACTGTATTACAAAAAGCTGCTCAGTATATAATCTCTGATATTAGGAGCGGCCATGGGATAGTGGAGAAGGGGGCACCAAGTGTTCGGCATTAGGTGGAGGCTCGTCTGATGCCCCATATCCCAGATGGCGTTACGGTCCTGCTGTATAATATAAGGTCAGCTCAGGCCGTGCGTGATAAGTGTCGGGGGGTTTGTGGTGTCTCACTTCCGATATGTCTGGAGCTTCCTCTTATAAAACGTTAATAAGGAACTTCGTGTTATGAGGAATTGCTGTGGTATTATAATATCGTCATGTTTTATGACTAGGAAGTGACCACATGACCCCAAGTAGATGTGAGCCGGTCAGAACGGAGGTCACATGACATCTAAGGACAA
The DNA here is from genome assembly GCA_035609135.1 of Eleutherodactylus coqui. Classification (NCBI taxonomy): domain Eukaryota; kingdom Metazoa; phylum Chordata; class Amphibia; order Anura; family Eleutherodactylidae; genus Eleutherodactylus; species Eleutherodactylus coqui. The sequence goes on from CM069415.1 coordinate 4,263,540, forward strand.
AGAGGCCAAGAGCTACAGACCGAAGGCAAGAGCTAACCAAAGTAACACTCGCCAACTTATATATACGGGGGGGGGGGTATATAATGAATGCATTAAGCAATCACCAGAGCGGCCCTTAAAGTTTACACAGCATCTTTCCTGTCAACACTAAAGCAATCAGAGCGCTGCCATTAACCCCTTAACGACGCAGGATTAATAGTTACATCCTGTGCGTTCAGGGATTGTATGGAGTTCAGGTCGCGGTATAATGTAATACTATGGTATTGCGTCACACTGTAGGAGCGAGCAAACCATCACAAGTTCTTGTCCCATACGGGCCGAAAGAAGGAAAAGCAAAAATCAGTCTAAAAAAGTTTTATTCATTAAATTTAAAAAAATAAAAGGTAATAAAAGTTACAAAAAAGTTTTCCCATATTTATATTAAAAGAAATCTAAATAAAGAAACCCCCAAACATATTTGGTATCTCTGGGCCCATAAAGGGGGGCGTTCCATTAACCTGATATATACCAAGGTTATAATCGCGCTCTTTGTAGAGCCGTCTCCTAAACCTGATACACAGCAGGCGTCTATAGGTGCCCCGCACTGCTCTGTGTCTGTTATAGCCCTGATACACAGCAGGCGTCTATAGGTGCCCCGCACCGCGCTATGTCTGTTATAGCCCTGATACACAGCAGGCGTCTATAGGTGCCCCGCACCGCTCTGTGTCTGTTATAGCCCTGATACACAGCAGGCATCTATAGGTGCCCCGCACCGCGCTATGTCTGTTATAGCCCTGATACACAGCAGGCATCTATAGGTGCCCCGCACCGCGCTATGTCTGTTATAGCCCTGATACACAGCAGGCATCTATAGGTGCCCCGCACCGCGCTATGTCTGTTATAGCCCTGATACACAGCAGGCGTCTATAGGTGCCCCGCACCGCTCTGTGTCTGTTATAGCCCTGATACACAGCAGGCATCTATAGGTGCCCCGCACCGCTCTGTGTCTTTTATAGTCCTGATACACAGCAGGCATCTATAGGTGCCCCGCACCGCTCTGTGTCTGTTATAGCCCTGATACACAGCAGGCGTCTATAGGTGCCCCGCACCGCTCTGTGTCTGTTATAGCCCTGATACACATCAGGCATCTATAGGTGCCCCGCACCACTCTGTGTCTGTTATAGCCCTGATACACAGCAGGCATCTATAGGTGCCCCGCACCGCTCTGTGTCTGTTATAGCCCTGATACACAGCAGGCATCTATAGGTGCCCTGCACTGCGCTATGTCTGTTATAGCCCTGATACACAGCAGGCATCTATAGGTGCCCCGCACCGCGCTATGTCTGTTATAGCCCTGATACACAGCAGGCATCTATAGGTGCCCCGCACCGCGCTATGTCTGTTATAGCCCTGATACACAGCAGGCGTCTATAGGTGCCCCGCACCGCTCTGTGTCTGTTATAGCCCTGATACACAGCAGGCATCTATAGGTGCCCCGCACTGCGCTATGTCTGTTATAGCCCTGATACACAGCAGGCATCTATAGGTGCCCCGCACTGCGCTATGTCTGTTATAGCCCTGATACACAGCAGGCATCTATAGGTGCCCCGCACCGCTCTGTGTCTGTTATAGCCCTGATACACAGCAGGCATCTATAGGTGCCCCGCACCGCTCTGTGTCTGTTATAGCCCTGATACACAGCAGGCGTCTATAGGTGCCCCGCACCGCTCTGTGTCTGTTATAGCCCTGATACACATCAGGCATCTATAGGTGCCCCGCACCGCTCTGTGTCTGTTATAGCCCTGATACACAGCAGGCATCTATAGGTGCCCCGCACCGCTCTGTGTCTGTTATAGCCCTGATACACAGCAGGCATCTATAGGTGCCCTGCACTGCGCTATGTCTGTTATAGCCCTGATACACAGCAGGCATCTATAGGTGCCCCGCACCGCGCTATGTCTGTTATAGCCCTGATACACAGCAGGCGTCTATAGGTGCCCCGCACCGCTCTGTGTCTGTTATAGCCCTGATACACAGCAGGCATCTATAGGTGCCCCGCACTGCGCTATGTCTGTTATAGCCCTGATACACAGCAGGCATCTATAGGTGCCCCGCACTGCGCTATGTCTGTTATAGCCCTGATACACAGCAGGCATCTATAGGTGCCCCGCACCGCTCTGTGTCTGTTATAGCCCTGATACACAGCAGGCATCTATAGGTGCCCCGCACCGCTCTGTGTCTGTTATAGCCCTGATACACAGCAGGCGTCTATAGGTGCCCCGCACCGCTCTGTGTCTGTTATAGCCCTGATACACAGCAGGCATCTATAGGTGCCCCGCACCGCTCTGTGTCTGTTATAGCCCTGATACACAGCAGGCATCTATAGGTGCCCTGCACTGCGCTATGTCTGTTATAGCCCTGATACACAGCAGGCATCTATAGGTGCCCCGCACCGCGCTATGTCTGTTATAGCCCTGATACACAGCAGGCATCTATAGGTGCCCCGCACCGCGCTATGTCTGTTATAGCCCTGATACACAGCAGGCGTCTATAGGTGCCCCGCACCGCTCTGTGTCTGTTATAGCCCTGATACACAGCAGGCATCTATAGGTGCCCCGCACTGCGCTATGTCTGTTATAGCCCTGATACACAGCAGGCATCTATAGGTGCCCCGCACTGCGCTATGTCTGTTATAGCCCTGATACACAGCAGGCATCTATAGGTGCCCCGCACCGCGCTATGTCTGTTATAGCCCTGATACACAGCAGGCATCTATAGGTGCCCCGCACCGCTCTGTGTCTGTTATAGCCCTGATACACAGCAGGCATCTATAGGTGCCCCGCACCGCTCTGTGTCTGTTATAGCCCTGAATCGCAGAGGGAACACATTCCAATTTTGGCAGATTGAATTAACCAATAGGACGCCGCAGTGCTGCCCAATCCTGGCGATGGGAAGCGCTGCCCCTGGTGGTCGCACCATTTGTGTGTCGGTCCGCCAGCCCAGTGATGTTGGGTGTTATTGATGATAATAAAGAATCCATCTTTTCGTCTGTCTGTATGAAGGGCTCGCTGCGTCCATAAAAGTTCCATCTATCAGAGTAACGCATCATTTATCCCGCATGGCGAACGTCATCAGAAAAAAATACACAACGTCAAAATCGCGCTTTTTTGGTCACCAAGAAAAAATATAATAAAAAGTGATCAAGAAGTCCTATGTGCTCCAAGAGAAACTACGGGCCGTTCCATAAAAGCCGAGCCTCGCACAACTGTGTCGACCAAGAGATTGAAGAGTTATGGCGGTCAGAAGATGGCGGCAGGAAATACGGGTATTGTTTTCCAAAGGTATGTTACTGTTTAAGAGTAGTACAACAAAAACCTCTCTGGATTTGGGATTCCAGTAATCGACCCATAGAAAATCCTCATTTGCGCTGCAGTGTGTAAGCTGTAGAAACACGACCCCCCCCCCCCCCCCCCCCAAGATGGCAGCATTGGTTTTTTTCCCATTTCCCTCCATTTGGACGTTTTTCAGTACATTGTTAGGTACATTAACTAATATCACTGAAAAATACTACTGGGCCAAAAACCAGCATACAGACCGCTACGTCCATGGATAAAGGAAAGAGTTGTGTGAGGGAAAACCGAAAGTGAAAAAAGGGGCGGGACTTAAGGGGTTAAACCCTGGATTATAGTCAAAAATGCAGCCAAAGGAAGGAAGCGATTGTAGCTTCCAAGTATTTATTGATTTGTTGCAACACAGGAAGACAATGTAGAAATCTGCACATGGGTCTATGTGTAAGGCAGCGACCCCCCGATGTGAGACCCTCCGAACTGCCATGTAATGACGCTCAGATACATAACTGCCCCCTCAGAGGTGTCAGTGGGGTAAAGGGATACATAGTAAGTGAAAACTGGTGGATGCGTGGCAGCTATCCTGGGGGTCCATAATCTGTCGAAACACTCTATGGAGGCTGAGATAACAGACCGAATCTTTTCACATACACTCTTTGTCAAAAACCCTCCGACCCAGAAGGAGCCGTCGTTCTGCTGCAGACCCGGCATGCGGCTCCATCTCAGGCAGATCTGTAAATGATGGGAGTTGTGGTGATTAGATGGACGGTCTTGTGGTTCCCCCCCTTGGCCTATAAGAGGCTCTCGGAGGCTCCTTGTGTGTAGTGACCTCTTCTTCCGCTTGTAGTGGAGGCACACAAGGTGACCGGGCTCAGAACGCCCCCTACAGACCACCAGTAGAGAGGAGCGTCTGACAGTCTGACAAGCACCAGCAGCTACAACTGTTTCATTATCCGCCACCCAGAGACAGGGGCGCCATTGTTACACCCCTGTGTCTGTCGGGACCATTTCCTGGTGCTTGGCTGAAGGACATTTGGTGTTACAGCGCCAACCATCACCTCCAGTGCAGTGATGTCGTGAACAATGAAACTGGAACCTGGTTGTCTTCAGTGGTGATTCCAGGTTTAGTTTGGGTGCTGACAACGGCCATGTTCATGTCTGGAGACCTCGGGGTGATGCCTCAATCCTGCCCCCTGCTGGTGTGATGGTCTGCGGGGCCATCGCATATGACAGTTGATCCCCCTAGTGGTGGTACGAGGGACAATGACGGCTCAGCGATATGTTCAGGACGTCCTGCAGCCACATGTGTTCCTCTCCAGCAGGATAATACTCGGCTGCACACACAAGGGGGTCCCAGAAGCCCCCACAACATTGTACACTACCATGGCCGCCCGGTCACCAGGTTTATCACCAATAGAACATGTATGGGACCATCTGGGACACCAACTTGAAGAGCCTACGAGTTTGCACGATCTAGAGGCTCAGTTACAGCAAATGTGGAGCGATATGCTGCAGGAAAACTGTATGCCTCCATGCCCGCCTGTATCATATTATGTATCCAATGTATCCAAGCTAGAGGGCATACAACAGGGTACTAGAGCCTCCATGCCCCCCCCCCGTATCACATCTTATACCCAAGCTAGAGGTGGTACAACAGGGTACTAGAGCCTCCATGCCCGCCTGTATCACATCTTATACCCAAGCTACAGCCCGTACAACAGGGTACTAGAGCCTCCATGCCCAGCCGTATCACATCTTGTATCCAAGCTAGAGGTGGTACAACAGGGTACTAGAGCCTCCATGCCTGCCCATATCACATCTTGTATCCAAGCTAGAGGTGGTACAACAGGGTACTAGAGCCTCCATGCCCCCCGTATCACATCTTGTATCCAAGCTAGAGGCGGTACAACAGGGTACTAGAGCCTCCATGCCCACCTGTATCACATCTTGTATCCAAGCTAGAGGTGGTACAATAGGGTATGTGAGACAGTGACTGACAAAGTGCTGGAGGGTGGATACATGCCACCGAGCGGCCTGGGCTCGGTGGAGGAAGCCAGCATTTCTGTGTCAGTAACGCTATGTTACTGACACGTTGTAGTTTGTAAGTGGCTCCAAGCCGCATAGTTCGGGCCGGCTTTTCCTGGAGTGGTCAAAGCGAAGGGTGGGATGGCCACTCCCACGTACCAGGTGAGGCTGGTACCAGGCCTTATAAAGCCTGGGCCTACAGGGCCAGAGAGAAAGCGTCTGGCTGAGAGCCAGAGAGAGGGCTCTGTGGAGCAGGGAGCCCAGCTAGCCCAGCGTGGGGGCTGAGAGAGCCAAAAGGTGAGGTTGGTACCAGGCCTTATAAAGCCTGGACCTGCAGGTCAGAGTTGGAGAGAGAAAGCATCTGGCTGAGAGCCAGAGAGAGGGCTCTGTGGAGCAAGGAGCCCGGCTAGCCCAGCGTGTGGGCTGTGAGAGAGCCAAAAGGCGAGGTTGACAGGGTGACGCCCCTAACCCCAACACCCAGGAGGGTGTGGTGAGACCCCCACAGGTCTGAGGACCGGACTGGCTGTGTGCAGCAAGCAAGAAGTATTCTGACAGTGAGTAGTCAGGAACAAGCATATGTATAGTGAGTGCTCAGACGAGCAGGTGTTTATTTCCGTTTTGGTTTTGTTTCTGCTGCAATAAACCCAATAAACTGACTGCCAAAGTGCTGGAGGGTGGATACATGCCACCGAGCGGCCTGGGCTCGGTGGAGGAAGCCAGCATTTCTGTGTCAGTAACGCTATGTTACTGACACGTTGTAGTTTGTAAGTGGCTCCAAGCCGCATAGTTCGGGCCGGCTTTTCCTGGAGTGGTCAAAGCGAAGGGTGGGATGGCCACTCCCACGTACCAGGTGGGGCTGGTACCAGGCCTTATAAAGCCTGGGCCTGCAGGACAGAGAGAAAGTGTCTGGCTGAGAGCCAGAGAGAGAGCGTCTGGCTGAGAGCCAGAGAGAGAGCGTCTGGCTGAGAGCCAGAGAGAGGACGTCTGGCTGAGAGCCAGAGAGAGGGCTCTGCGGAGCAAGGAGCCCGGCTAGCCCAGCGTGTGGGCTGTGAGAGAGCCAAAAGGCGAGGTTGACAGGGTGACGCCCCTAACCCCAACACCCAGGAGGGTGTGGTGAGACCCCCACAGGTCTGAGGACCGGACTGGCTGTGTGCAGCAAGCAAGAAGTATTCTGACAGTGAGTAGTCAGGAACAAGCATATGTATAGTGAGTGCTCAGACGAGCAGGTGTTTATTTCCGTTTTGGTTTTGTTTCTGCTGCAATAAACCCAATAAACTGACTGCCAAAGTGCTGGAGGGTGGATACATGCCACCGAGCGGCCTGGGCTCGGTGGAGGAAGCCAGCATTTCTGTGTCAGTAACGCTATGTTACTGACACGTTGTAGTTTGTAAGTGGCTCCAAGCCGCATAGTTCGGGCCGGCTTTTCCTGGAGTGGTCAAAGCGAAGGGTGGGATGGCCACTCCCACGTACCAGGTGGGGCTGGTACCAGGCCTTATAAAGCCTGGGCCTGCAGGACAGAGAGAAAGTGTCTGGCTGAGAGCCAGAGAGAGAGCGTCTGGCTGAGAGCCAGAGAGAGAGCGTCTGGCTGAGAGCCAGAGAGAGGACGTCTGGCTGAGAGCCAGAGAGAGGGCTCTGCGGAGCAAGGAGCCCGGCTAGCCCAGCGTGTGGGCTGTGAGAGAGCCAAAAGGCGAGGTTGACAGGGTGACGCCCCTAACCCCAACACCCAGGAGGGTGTGGTGAGACCCCCACAGGTCTGAGGACCGGACTGGCTGTGTGCAGCAAGCAAGAAGTATTCTGACAGTGAGTAATCAGGAACAAGCATATGTATAGTGAGTGCTCAGACGAGCAGGTGTTTATTTCCGTTTTGGTTTTGTTTCTGCTGCAATAAACCCAATAAACTGACTGCCAAAGTGCTGGAGGGTGGATACATGCCACCGAGCGGCCTGGGCTCGGTGGAGGAAGCCAGCATTTCTGTGTCAGTAACGCTATGTTACTGACACGTTGTAGTTTGTAAGTGGCTCCAAGCCGCATAGTTCGGGCCGGCTTTTCCTGGAGTGGTCAAAGCGAAGGGTGGGATGGCCACTCCCACGTACCAGGTGGGGCTGGTACCAGGCCTTATAAAGCCTGGGCCTGCAGGACAGAGAGAAAGTGTCTGGCTGAGAGCCAGAGAGAGAGCGTCTGGCTGAGAGCCAGAGAGAGAACGTCTGGCTGAGAGCCAGAGAGAGAGCGTCTGGCTGATAGCCAGAGAGAGAGCGTCTGGCTGAGAGCCAGAGAGAGGGCTCTGCGGAGCAAGGAGCCCGGCTAGCCCAGCGTGTGGGCTGTGAGAGAGCCAAAAGGCGAGGTTGACAGGGTGACGCCCCTAACCTCAACACCCAGGAGGGTGTGGTGAGACCTCCACAGGTCTGAGGATCGGACTGGCTGTGTGCAGCAAGCAAGAAGTATTCTGACAGTGAGTAATCAGGAACAAGCATATGTATAGTGAGTGCTCAGACGAGCAGGTGTTTATTTCCGTTTTGGTTTTGTTTCTGCTGCAATAAACCCAATAAACTGACTGCCAAAGTGCTGGAGGGTGGATACATGCCACCGAGCGGCCTGGGCTCGGTGGAGGAAGCCAGCATTTCTGTGTCAGTAACGCTATGTTACTGACACGTTGTAGTTTGTAAGTGGCTCCAAGCCGCATAGTTCGGGCCGGCTTTTCCTGGAGTGGTCAAAGCGAAGGGTGGGATGGCCACTCCCACGTACCAGGTGGGGCTGGTACCAGGCCTTATAAAGCCTGGGCCTGCAGGACAGAGAGAAAGTGTCTGGCTGAGAGCCAGAGAGAGAGCGTCTGGCTGAGAGCCAGAGAGAGAACGTCTGGCTGAGAGCCAGAGAGAGAGCGTCTGGCTGATAGAAAGAGAGAGCGTGTCTGGCTGAGAGCCAGAGAGAGGGCTCTGCGGAGCAAGGAGCCCGGCTAGCCCAGCGTGTGGGCTGTGAGAGAGCCAAAAGGCGAGGTTGACAGGGTGACGCCCCTAACCTCAACACCCAGGAGGGTGTGGTGAGACCTCCACAGGTCTGAGGATCGGACTGGCTGTGTGCAGCAAGCAAGAAGTATTCTGACGTTTTGAAGTGATTAGTCAGGCACAAGCACATGTATAGTGAGCGCTCAGACAGCAGGTGTTTATTTCCGTTTTGGTTTTGTTTCTGCTGCAATAAACCCAGGCAAAGCCTGGACTAAAGAATGTTGTTGCCCGATGTCACTGTCTCTGGCCGCGGATGCCCACGCTGCTACTGCCCCTAAACGCTAATCCCTCACAGGTACTAGAGTCTCCATGCCTGCCGGTATCACATCTTATATCCAAGCTAGAGGTGGTACAACAGGGTACTAGAGCCTCCATGTCCACCTCTATCACATCTTTTATCCAAGCTAGGGGCGGTACAACAGGGTACTAGAGCCTCCATGTCCACCTCTATCACATCTTGTATCCAAGCTAGGGGCGGTACAACAGGGTACTAGAGCCTCCCTCCAAGGGATCAGTTCTCCACAATAAATGCTATAGCATTACGTCATACTGCAGGAGTGATAAAAGCATTGCATGTCGTGGTCCCCCGGGGGCGCCTTAAAGGAAAGTTAAAAAAAGATTAATAAAGTTTTATTAATTGTAAAAAATTTTTAAAAAGTAATAAAAGTTTAAATCCCCCCCTTTTGCCATATCTGTAATTAAAAAATCAAAATCATAAAAGAAAAATACATACTTGCTATGGCCGCATCCGTAAAAGTCCGATCTATCAATGCGCTTATTTCCCCCAGGAACGCCAAAAATGCACTTTTCAGTCACCCTGTCTCCCAGAAAAAAAACGCAATAAAAAGTGATCAAAAAGTCGTATGTATTCCAAGTAGGTACTAATATAAACTACAGGACATCCGGCAAAAAATGAGCCCTCAAACAACTACGTCGACTGAAAAACAAAAATGTTATAGTGCGCAGAAGATGGCGGCAGAAAGTAATTGAAAAAAATTAAATGTCTTTGAAAAAAAAAAAAGAGAAGTACAGTAAAAAAAAAACTCTACAAGTTTGGTATCGCAGTAATCGCACCGACCCGTAGAAACAAGACGCACTGAAAGATGGCAGAATGTCGGGGTTTTTTTGCAGTTTACTCCACTTAGAATTTTTGAAAAGTTTTTCAGTATATTAAGTAGCACCATTGAAAAATACAACTCATCCCGGAAAAAACAACGAGCCCTCATACAGTGACAGATAAATAAAGGAGTTAGGATTTGTTTAAAGGGGGGAGGAAAAAACAAAAAGGGGGAAAAAAAGGGGGCAGCGTCATGAAGGGGTTAATATTCCAATCTGAACCAAGTTCCTCCAGGTGATAGCTAGCGCTAGTGATGGTGGCCCTGTGGGCTGTAACCCCTGAATCACTGACTGTCTTTATGCTGTACGTTAGCGGCGGTGCTGTGAATAAAGGCTGGCAATTTTTACAGTTGGTGTGATTGGACCCGGTTCACTTGCTGAACATCTGCCATTGATGATAGCTCAACCGATCTCCGTTTGTGGGTGACGGTTACAAGTGACCATCTTTCTCTAGGGTTAAAGGGTACAGGCCATGTGACAACCTTCATAATTACATGACTCCTATCACGCCGTAAGCGGCACCATTTATGAAGAGTGGAGCCTAAACTACCGCATTGTCTAAAGCAGTAAGGTAACACTAAAGGGGGATCTATTGCCCTTAGGAGGCACCATACCCCGTATACTCCAGGAAGGACTTACAGTGGAATTTCAGTAAGTGACACTGGCAATTATTCCTAGAAGCAATGGTGAAATTATAGCGCCACGTCGCAGGAGATAAGCTAACCCCTACGTCACTTTCCCATACATAAAGCCTATCTACTACCATGAGCAGTTAATACGCATTCTATCAGATGACCACAATTACAGAAAGCTTGCAGAGGACCCTACAGTCCCCTCCAATAAAGAAATGGATTCCCTTAGAGAAATTGGTAGAAAATGAGGGGCAGTTGAGTAAGAGGAGTACAACTACCTCTTTACCCCATACTTTTACCTTCTACCTAAAATCCATATTGTGTATAATTTAGGCTTTATAGCCATACATCAAGCACCGAAGGCTGATCCCTCTATGCCAGATACTCAAAAAGAAGACATTTTATGTGATTCATTTCAGCTATATTACACAGAACGGAGATTTCTGCCTCCAGATCAAAGGCACCGCCATGGGCACAAAGTTGACGCCATGTTGCACACATTTATTTATGAAGATGAATGCAGTTCTTCATAGGGCTGGTCGTTTAAACTGCTAAACCAGGTCAGCTTCTATTACCCAGCCTTGTCTGGCCTGCTACCTGCACAGTTCTGCTACATCATTCTGTTACCTGCACAGCTCTGCTACATCAGCCTGTTACCTGCACAGCTCTGCTACATCAGCCTGTTACCTGCACGGCTCTGCTACATCATCAACAAGCCTTATCTGACTACCTGTGCCGCTAACCACACTGTATTCACCCATCTGATCCCGGTTCAGAGGATCCATGAACCAGCACCTGAGGTCGGTGTCGTTACAGCGTTACAGTTTGCATTAGTACAATGTATTCTGTTCTTGTTTTAGGGAGCAGATATGCCACATTCCCTACATAAAGAGCAAATAAGGAGAACCGCGGCGGTTTTGAAGCGGCCCGGCCGCTCGCTCTTCCTCTGCGGACGGCGCTCCCATAGAGGAGAGCGCGGCCGCAGTGGAAAAAAAAAATGAACATGCTGCGGTCGGCAAATCAGCGCCGCAGCGGCGGCTTCGGCTGGCTTAGCCACAGCGGATTTGCCGTCCCATGTGGATCAGATTTCTGAGAAATCTCGTCCACATGGCTGGCTAATCCCGGGATTAGCGGCCGCAAGCGGATTTGCCGCGGCGAAATTCCGCAAGGAATTTCTGCGGCAAATCCACCCCGTGTGAACCCAGCCTAAAAGGTAAAGAAAATGTTGCAGTTCTCCTGGGAAGGAAGACCTTCAGTTTCAGTCCGTTTCTGTATTTTCTTTCCCCGTTCCTTTTTTATCCCTGGAACAAGAGCGCGGACCGCAGCACTTATGTTTCCAGTTAGTCAACGAGAGACGGAGGAAACTGGAAAGCAACCCATTCTTCATTCCCACCAGGGGTCGTGCCTCCTCTTCGAGGAATGAGGCTCAGTGGTTAGCACTGTCACCTTGCAGTCATGAGGTCCGGAGTTCAAATCTCATCGAGGACAACATCTACAAAGAGTTTGAAAAACTTAATGCAGACATCACCCTTGTTTAGACTTGAACCTAGAACTCCAGTACTGCAGGGCAGCAGTGCTAACAACTGAGCCACCATGCTTGTTCTTTCTTCTTCCATCTCTGTGGGAGGCGATCAAGAAACACAAGGAGAACATACAAAGTCCATGCAGATGTTGTTCTTGATCAGATTTGAACCTAGGACCCCAGCGCTACAAAGCAATAGTGCTAATAACTAAGGCACTGTCCTTCTTTCTTCTCCTTTTTCCCTTTGCTCCTTCTTGCTCCTCTTACAGAGAAGGATGGGCAGGAGAAGGAGGAGAAGAAGAAAAAGAAAAAAGTGAAGAGGAATGTGATATAGAGCTATTGATAAAGTGTCCCCCAACAATCCATGGCAACTTGCCGCTCACGATACCGGGAAAGATGAATTCGATGCTCTAATCTCCCCTTCCTCCCTCACATCTGAGAGGCGTCTGATATGCATTGGGCCTCATGAAGCCTTTGGATCATGATGGCAATAAAATTAGCCAGTGACAGGTAGATGTTAATTGACCCTCCTCCCAGTGAGGCTTTGGACCTCATGTAGTCCCCGCAGACTCCCTGTCACCGAAAGCCATATTATAGGGCTATTAATCGTGTGGACGTCCTATCCTAATATGAGTTATAATTTACGTGCCATGCCTGATGTCACTGAGTAGATAAAACCACGACCAGAAATATGCCGGGCCTATATTCCCGATCGGAGGGCCTCCTGCCAAGATATGGGGGAAATGGGGAATTAGGATTTTTCCTCAAGGGATGCATGGCCCCACCCCAACCCTCCTGAATGACATCAGAGGGGGCGGGGGAAGGAGTGTTCTGAGGGACCCTTTATAATTCGGGGCTCCACAGACCCCTGTTGTCAAACCTTTGGAGATACGCCTAGCATAAGGGCTTCCCCATTGCTTCAGTGGCTCCACACGAATTATAACATATTTTCATATTCATCCTAGTTTAATATTTTTATATATATTTATTTATATACATCTTTTATTTTTACAAGTTTACGATTTACTAATATTCTTATGGAATTTTATAACAAATGTAACTCTGTTTTATTACGTGTGTTTTCATGTGTGGAGAATATTTTGTGAATGAATTAAGTAATAAATGATGAATGATGAATGATATAGACCCATTCATAAAAGCGGCAGTAAGATGTTTGCTTCTCTCCGTTCGTTTGGAGAGTAGTGATACAGTTGGGTGAGTAATTGGAACGCATGTTTGCGGTCCAAACAAGGTCATGTGATTTGTCACGTTAGAGGGAATTGAGCCCCTCCCCATTAATGACGTCAGAGGACATCCCATGATGCCTCGTTGTAAGTAACGTGTAAGTATATATGTCTGTTTGTGATTCCTTGTATTTTAAGCATAAAGAAGGCCCGTTTATGTGCTGAAACGCGGAGCTGAAATAAACCTGGAATGTTTTATGAACTGAAGAAACCGCCCCCCCCTCGTGGTCCTCTGCAGCGCAGGGGAAACTTTCTTTCCAACATCGGTTGTAATTTCCCGGCGAGCTTCTGGTCGACCAGAGAAGCTGGTGTACCCTGGACGTCTCTACTCCGCCAGGTGGATTTCGGATAAAGAGTGATTTCTACACGCTATCCTGGACAAAGGGTGCCGAAGGGTTGTCCCTGGGCAGGGTTAACCCTTCGAGCACTAGGTGAGTTTTCATTCACCTTCCATACGTCATTTGTATGGAATGAAGATTTAATTGTTTCATAAGGCGCATTCTTACTATATATTTTCCAGAATCCCAAATCTGGTATCTTTCGTTTATTTTTTTCCAGTTTCATTTTAAGATACTGTCTTGCCATGTATAGCTGTATACCCTTCTACTCCCGTGTAACAACCTTTTGGTATATTATATATATATATATATATATATATATCTGCACTGCTAGTTGTTTTTTTGAAATAAAGCTGCAATTTATTAGTCAGCCTTGTCCGTTTTAAAACAAACCATAAACTCCAAAGATTGTGTTTATAATTCATAATCTGGGTCCCAGCTTCCCTGAACAGTTGGTGGTAGTGTGTGTATGTGCGCATCATTGTAGAGAACTAGAGTGTTAGGGCGGATCAGGGGGTGATTTGTGCTTTCGGTTTGCATAAGACAGAACCCCATGAAAGCTGGTTACAAATCCACCTATAGTCTGGCGACTCGACACTCGCAATCTCACTAGAGTGATGGATTGAAGCTCAGCCATGACAAGTGGTCATAGCAGCGAGGTGCTCGGAACAGTCAATCTGGACAAATCGGTGATAGAGGCGGGATTGGTCGCGTCCCCCCTCTTCCATCTGTGACAGGGAAGGAGAAGAAGGAGAACAAGGAACATCTTCCTATTCTCTTGACAATAAAAAAGCAGCAGGTGGAAGAAGGAAAATAAGCTTGGTGGCTCAGTGGTTAGCACTGTTGCCTTGCAGTGGTGGGGTTCTAAGCTCAAATCTCATGAAGGGCAACATCTGTATGGAGTTTGCATTTTCTTTTGTGTTTCTTCTCCCTGGTCTTCTTCTTGCCCTCCTGAGAAGGAAGAATGAAGAACAAGCATGGCGGCTCAGTGGTTAGCATTGTTGTCTTGTAGCACTTGAGTTCTAGGTTGAAATCTGACCAAGGGAAACATCTGGATGGAGTTTGTATGTTCTCTTTATGTTTATTCTTATTATTCTCCTCCTCCAGAGAAAGAACACCAAGTGTGCTGCCTCAGCTGTTAGCACTGCTGCCTTGCAGTGCTGAAGTTCTGGGTTCAGATTTTACTTAGGGCAACATCTGTATGGAGTTTTTCAAAGTTTATGCAGATGTTGTCCTTGGTGAGATTTGAAGGCAGCAGCGCTATCCAGTGAAGAGGAACCACCACCACCCTCTGATCCTGCCCTCTAATGAAAATAGTAGGGTCAGCAGACTCATATTACTAGAGGGCGGGATCAACAGTCATCTCATTATCACTAAAGGGTGGGATTAGCAGAGTCATCTCATTATTATTAGAGGGTGGAGTCATTAAAGTTATATTAGAGGATTAGTGCTCATTATCATATGGGGTCAGCAGTCATCTTATTATCATTAGAGGGCGGGGTTAGTCCTCATCTCATTATCATTACAGGGTGGGATCAATAGTCATATCATTATCAAAGGGCGGGGTTAGCATTCGTCTCATTATCATTTCAGAGTGGGTTTAGTAGTCAGCTCATTAGCATATTAAGTCACCCATCAATTACACATCAGGCCGTGCACCTCGCTTCTCGTTTCTTTCCAGCAGTTCTGAGCATCCCTGATTCCCATGGAAAAACAACATGAAGGTGATATCTACCTTAAGGGACCATCAAAAGAAATCCTCCATGTCTTGTACGGCTCCAGACGCATCACTGTGAGACCCCCAGCGCTCCAGCTGCTGTCCCCCTCACACGGCATGATGGTGTTGGGATGTTCTGGATGCTACAGAGAAAAAGGTTCTTTAAATCTACATCAAAGGAGTCGCCCCATCTGATGATTATTACTCCATCCGTCCAGGGGGGCCGCATTTACAGAGACTGGGTCTGTGCGCAGCAAGCAGATATCTCCCCCCACTGTCATCATTTGTACAGGGATCTCAGCATGATATAAAGGCGTCACATACAGGGTGTATCCAAGAGGTGGACCCAAAATGAGAGCTGTGTATCTCACACTGGCAACATGTTACAGTGACACAAAAAGTTACAAACGGTACGCTGAGTTACTAAGTGTGTTATAACTGCTGTACGGACAACATCGAGACAACAGCTGAATTCGCCCCAAGCGCCCCTCTGTCTTCTTCCACTGAGCTCACTGCTGCCTTTCTGATAGCAGCATTTAAATGCTCCAATTGGTGGCCCCATGCGCGGCCCCCTCGCCCTATGCGATGAGATTGTGAGGTGCCATTAGGCTGCCATGACTGACTGCCTCTTAAGACACGCCTGGGTCTCATCTTGGTAGACTGCCTGTCAGAACACAGTATAACGCAATACTATGGTATTGCATTATACTCAATGAGCGATCAAACCATCACAAGTTCAGGTTCCCTACGGAGAGTAGAAGAAAAAGTAAAAAAAAAATAATAGGAAAAATCAAAGTTTAAAATAAAACCTTTTTCCAAAAACTTGTATGTACTTGAAAATGATCCTAATAGCCACCAAGGGACGGCCCACAAACATGAGCCCTTCTACCACCAAATCAACGGCGGCCAGAAGATGGCGGCAGAAAATACTTCTTCCCCAAAGATATACATATATTTTTTAAAGTAGTACCGCAAAATAAAGTCTATACTTTTGGTGTCGCTGTAACGGTGCGGATCCGCAGAAAGTCGGGAGGAAAAACCGAAAATGCGCAAAAAAAGGGGCTGCATTATTAATGGGTTACATGTCGCCTCAGCGTGAGATAGACCGCCATATGAGGGATCGCGCTTCTCGGCTGACACGATGAGTGAATTCGTTTGGCGTCACAGAAAAATCTCCTGAATTTTTCTCTCGGTTTCCTGTTCTTTCCACAAACAGCCGCTTCCTCAGATTGTCAGTAACCAGCGATGAATGCCAAGATGCTGCTGAAAGGCACGCTGCACCGCAATGGCAGAATGCAAAATGCCTTGTGTTGCAGAGTTGCCATCTTGAGACTAAGGCTGGGGGCTGTTGTGCGCCGGGGGAGGCAGGAACTTTAGGCTCCGCCCTTTCAAGCGTTAAGGGTTTAATTCCCGGTCGGGTCATGATCGCAGAGATACATCGATTTCAGATTGGGTCCAGCTTTTGGAACCCCCCTGTAGAATAATCCCACCATACAATGCCTAAATAATATCTCCATACAGGACACAAATAATACCGCCATATGCTGCCCACATATCAAGGATCATGAATCTGTTAACGCCAACGTGTCTGGTGGGCAGTAATGGGGTAAAAGGGTTTTTTGTAGCATCTCATAAAGTCTGATATATCATCCCTTTATAATCATTGGGGGTCCGACCTCTGGGACCCCCGACAATAGTGAGAATGAAGGGGCAGCACTGGAGCAGCCTGGGTCTCTTAACTTTTTTCTCCGCATGGTCGGGTCATCGGGGGCGGCTGTGCAGGAAAAAAACAGTTAAGGGAAGTCAGTGCTACACCAGAGCTGCATCCCCTTCACTCTCACTATTGTTGGGGGCCCAGGAGGATCCCCCTATTGAGCTTCATGAAATGGGACAAACCTTTTACCCTAAGAATAGTGAGGGGATGCAGCCAGAGGTGCCCCTCCAATGAAGCGAGGGCGCTGGGTTGCCACCCGGCCAGTAAAAAGTCATTCACAGCTATGAGCTAGCCAGGCAGCAACCCAACAAGCAGTGCACTCGCTTTGCCTGCACTGTCATCAGAGGTTGTGACACTTGACCTCTCCCCCCAGCATCTGCGTTCCTGTACGTAGTGCAGATGCTGGGTGAGAAGGGGACGAAGCCTCTGAAGAGAGTTTGGCAGCTGCCCGCCTCGAGCTGTGGACAGACTGAATGCACTGCTTGTGGGGCTACTGCCGTTGCTGGAGGTCCGGTACGAAGTTCCCTATTACTACTGGGGCCACTAAGGGGAGCACAATTACTGGGGCCCTTACAGATTCACTGTTACTATTGAAGCCCCCTAAAGGGGGTCACTATTAATGCCAGGGCCCCTAACAGAGTCACTAGCACTAATGAGGCCCCTAACAGAGTCACTATCACTGAAGAGGCCCTTAATGGGGTCACTATTATTACTACTGATTGAAAAGAATTGTGGAAATTTGTGGGCACGGAGGCGCCACTCTCCCGCTTCTTCTTTAGTAAAGATTTAAAAACACAGCCCATGTTTAATGCGTTCCTCAGAAATGACTGTAATGGTCGCTATCATTCTGGAGAACGGCGGTTGAATCATGTAATGCAGATCGTGCAACGTATGGGGAGTGGTTGGGCGTGTGGCGCCAGGCGCAGCTCTCCGCAGTCAGGGCACTACTAATCTGTGTTGGCATCTTGTGTATTGGCGCTCCCAACTCCTGTCATAGGGGTGTTGTGGTTTGTTTGTTTTTCACGGGGGGGAAACGCTATTTCGCACTTTGGCTCGGGCAGCATAAAGGTTTGGGGCGCCCTGGATGCAGCGCTGAGGAGGATAGTGGGAGGTTGATTCTTCCTGTAAGCACCATGATGAACAGCAGAGCCCTCGTTCATATCTCTGTTATAAGAATGGAATGCCAGCAGCGGACGGAAGTGAACAGCGCCAAACACTCCCCGTGTAACGGACTCCACCACGCTGTTCTCATGCCACATGACTCTTCTCCGGTTCTTCATGCCAGATCTGCGCCGGAGCCTCTAATACAGATGGGTGCAAGGACCCCCCATCACTTACCTCAAAATCCCCGACACCATCCAGCCTCATGAAGAGCCAAACGGCGCAGCGACCCTCCGCTCTCCTGGCGACACGGGTGATGATGAAGCTTTTACCGTCCTCTGTGAAGGCTGTGAAGTAAACGGAATCTATAGCCTGTGAGGGAAGGAGAACATGGCCATGATGTATACAGGAGCGGGACGCTAGCAGCTGTACGGCGCCTCGCTGGAGTACTCAGCCCCGTGCTGTTCTATCCTGCTTTGTGCATTACAGCCTGTGAGTACAGAGTACATTTGGGTGTCTGTAGCCTGTGATGGTTCACGTTACACAACATGCCGAAGGCTCTGGAGCCGAAAATAGTCTATTAACTGCGACACAAAGAATAATACAGAAGCTTAATATGCGAAAGCATTCAAATCCACCAAACGACCGCAGCTCCCTGAACGTACCCAGATGTCAATCCTGGGGGATCTCACCACCAGGCCTAACGAGGCAAGATGTGGAGCAGCACAAGGGGGAAAGTCACAAAGAAGACTCCTCTCTCATAGAAACTGCATATCGTTATTCTCCTCCATACAAGAGAGCTGACAAAGACCCAGAGCAGCGGTGGAAACGTTGTCTGTCTTGTATGGAGGAAAATAACCATATGCAGTTTCTATAAGGCTCCTGTCCACGGGCACTTTTGTATTGCGTTCCCCACGGCGATAATCCGGCCACAACTACGCAGTAAACGCTCTCTATAGCGTTGCTATGGAAAGTGCAGCCCCCCCTGTCCACGAGCCGAGAACCATAGCGATTCTCCGCTCGTGGCCGGCAAATCTCAGCATGCTGCAAGTTGCCGCGATTCTCCGCGATGAACCTATCTGTCAGATAGGCTGACCGCGGAGATCCATCAGCTGGCTCCTGCTCCCGGGTGGCGGCTCGCAACGCTTGTGGACAGGCGGCCTAAGAGAGGAATCTCTGGGAATCTTCTTTTTGACTTTGCACCCTTAATATGCTTAATAAAGCTTAATATGCGTAAGTATTCACACCCTTAAAGTCCATACTTTGTGGAGCAACCATTTCTCTGGGGGTATATTACTACTGGCACAGGCAGTGGACTTGTTCTTCTGAGATAGATAGATAGATAGATAGATAGATAGATAGATAGATAGATAGATAGGAGATAGATAGATAGATACATAGATAGATAGATGTGATAGATAGATGTGATAGATAGATGTGATAGATAGATAGATAGATAGATAGATAGATAGATAGATAGATAGATAGATAGATAGATAGATAGATAGATAGGAGATAGATAGATAGGAGATAGATAGATAGGAGATAGATAGATAGATAGATAGATAGATAGGAGATAGATAGATAGATAGATAGATAGATAGGAGATAGATAGATAGATAGGAGATAGATAGATAGATAGATAGATAGGAGATAGATAGATAGATAGATAGATAGATAGATAGATAGGAGATAGATAGATAGATAGATAGGAGATAGATAGATAGGAGATAGATAGATAGATAGATAGATAGATAGATAGATAGATAGATAGATAGATAGGAGATAGATAGATAGGAGATAGATAGATAGGAGATAGATAGATAGATAGGAGATAGATAGGAGATAGATAGATAGATAGGAGATAGATAGAGAGATAGATAGATAGATATGAGATAGATAGATAGGAGATAGATAGATAGGAGATAGATAGATAGATAGATAGATAGATAGATAGATAGATAGATAGATAGATAGATAGATAGATAGGAGATAGATAGATAGATAGGAGATAGATAGATAGATAGGAGATAGATAGATAGGAGTTAGATAGATAGATATGAGATAGATAGATAGATAGATAGGAGTTAGATAGATAGATAGATAGATAGATAGATAGATAGATAGATAGATAGATAGATAGATAGATAGATAGATAGGAGATAGATAGATAGATAGATAGGAGTTAGATAGATAGATAGGAGATAGATAGATATGAGATAGATAGATAGATAGATAGATAGATAGATAGGAGATAGATAGATAGATAGATAGATAGATAGATAGATAGATAGATAGATAGATAGATAGATAGATATGGGATAGATAGATAGATAGATAGATAGATAGGAGATAGATAGATAGGAGTTAGATAGATAGATAGGAGATAGATAGATATGAGATAGATAGATAGATAGATAGATAGATAGGAGATAGATAGGAGATAGATAGATAGGAGATAGATAGATAGATAGATAGATAGATAGATAGATAGATAGATAGGAGATAGATAGATAGATAGATAGGAGTTAGATAGATAGATATGAGATAGATAGATAGATAGATAGATAGATAGATAGGAGTTAGATAGATAGATAGGAGTTAGATAGATAGGAGATAGATAGATAGATAGATAGATAGATAGATAGATAGATAGATAGATAGATAGATAGATATGAGATAGATAGATAGATATGAGATAGATAGATAGATAGATAGATAGGAGTTAGATAGATAGATATAAGATAGATAAATAGATAGATAGATAGATAGATAGATAGATAGATAGGAGTTAGATAGATAGATAGATAGATAGATAGGAGTTAGATAGATAGATAGGAGATAGATAGATAGGAGATAGATAGATAGATAGATAGATAGGAGATAGATAGATAGATAGATAGATAGATAGATAGGAGTTAGATAGATAGATAGATAGATAGATAGATAGGAGTTAGATAGATAGATAGATAGATATGAGATAGATAGATAGATAGATAGATAGATAGATAGATAGATAGATAGGAGATAGATAGATATGAGATAGATAGATAGATAGATAGATAGGAGATAGATAGATAGATAGATATGAGATAGATAGATAGATAGGAGAGAGAGAGAGATAGATAGATAGATAGATAGATAGATAGATAGATAGATAGATAGATAGATAGATAGGAGATAGATATAGTTATTAGTGCGCCCCCTTGTTACAGTCATGAGTATAATAGATGATGGGAGAGATCTCTGCACTGACCCCTGATATATCTATACATAGTTATTAGAGCGCCCCCTTGTTACAGTCCTGGGTATATATAGATGATTGGAGAGATCTCTGTACTGACCTCTGATATATTATGCATAGTTATTAGTGCGCCTCCTTGTTACAGTCCTGGGTATAATAGATGATGGACGAGATCTCTGTACCGACCCCTGATATATGTATACATAGTTATTAGAGCGCCCCCTTGTTACAGTCCTGGGTATAATAGATGATGGGAGAGATCTCTGTACAGACCCCTGATATATTATATATAGTTATTAGAGCGCCCCCTTGTTACAGTCCTGGGTATAATAGATGATGGGAGAGATCTCTCTACTGACCCCTCATATATTATACATAGTTATTAGAGCGCCCCCTTGTTACAGTCCTGGGTATTACAGATGATGGGAGAGATCTCTGTACTGACAGCTGATATATCTATACATAGTTATTAGAGCGCCCCCTTGTTACAGTCCTGCATATAATAGATGATGGGAGAGATCTCTGTACTGACTCCTGATATATCTATACATAGTTATTAGAGCGCCCCCTTGCTACAGTCCTAGGTATAATAGATGATGGGAGAGATCTCTGTACTGACCTGATATATCTATACATAGTTATTAGAGCGCCCCCTTGCTACAGTCCTGGGTATAATAGATGATGGGAGAGATCTCTGTACTGACCCCTGATGTATTATACATAGTTATTAGAGCGCCCCCTTGTTACACTCCTGAGTATAATAGATGATGGGAGAGATCTCTGTACTGACCCCTGATATATCTATACATAGTTATTAGAGCACCCCCTTGTTACAGTCCTGGGTATAATAGATGATGAGAGAGATCTCTGTACTGACTCCTGATATATTATACATAGTTATTAGAGCGCCCCCTTGTTACAGTCCTGGGTATAATAGATGATGGGGAGATCTGTGTACTGACCTGATATATCTATACATAGTTATTAGAGCGCCCCCTTGTTACAGTCCTGGGTATAATAGATGATGGGAGAGATCTCTGTACTGACCTGATATATCTATACATAGTTATTAGAGCGTCCTTCAGCCGTCTTTTTCATAGCCGGACGATATACGCTTCTATCTGAGCAGTTCCCCTCTTCCCTCCACCTCACCGGCTTTCTGTCTCTCTCCTCCACTCCGGCGTTTGTAATGGGAGTGGCGGGATCGGGCGGAGCTACTCCCATTGCCGGCTGCAGGGAGGGGGTGGGAGCTTAGCTCCGCCCCCATACCACCCACTCCCATTGCAAAGAATCGGAGGGGAGGAGAGAGGCAGAGAGTCGGTGAGGGGGAGGGAAGGGGCCGATATTTGCTCGTGTAAATAAGCCCTAAATGACATGACACATTTTTTCTGGCAGTTGGTATGATTACGAAAATATCGAAATTACAGGGTTTTTTTTTTAGGATTTTCCACTTTTGCACAATAAAACCCCTTTTTTGGAAAATAATTTTTATTTGCATGGTTGTATTCAGTCACATGACTTTCTCACTTCCCATGGGTGGAGCTCTGGGAGGCTCGTTCGTTGTTGACAAGCTGTAGTTTTACTGGTATCATTTTGGGATACGTTTTTCTGCTTTGTTTGTAGCGTTTGTCCTGGTTGTTACGGATGTGACGATACCAAACATGATGGGTTTTTAAAGAGGGGAGTGTCTTTTTTGCCATTTTTATTTGTTTAACATTTTCTATGTCCCTGCAGGGAACCTGAAACTGCAGAGCTATGATCACTGTGATAATACACTGTAGTACTTCTGTACTGCGATGCATTATTACTAATCATAGCAATCACAGGTCAGAGCAGACCCAGACACCACTGCCTGGTGTCCTGTTGCCACGGCAACCCAATGACCTTCCACAATTCCATACAGAGGGTTGATAACATTACAGCGCCCTCCCTTTGTGAAGTATTTATATGGCACGGTAAACAGTGATTGCGACATGTACGGGGTACACAGAAGGGATCGGTATTGTCACAGACTCCTGTTGCTGCATCCGGAGGCCGGTTGGCATTCTCAACTAGCTTTGGCTCCAAATGGCTTGGGCGCAGCTTCTGAGCGCACGCCATCCAAAGGACATAGATGTCCATTTGCAGGAGCTGCCCCCTAACCAAGACATACATTTAGGTTAAAGTGTCATCCGGGGGTAGCTGGGACTTGTTATCGGCCCCCATCAATATGACAACATATTTGCTCTCTAATTGTCAAATATGGGGTTCTTTTTGTTTTCCAGAAAAGGAGTACCATGCCGATCACTTGCTCATCTAATCGCTGCTCTACTCCGTTTAACCCTGCAGATGCTGCGGCCGTCGCTGACCGTGACATCTAAACTTTTTAAAAGTTTTTTCCCGACTTACACAATGAGGAAAGAAACCGAACAAAAAAATCTCCACATACCTGATATCGCCACATCCATAGAAACCCGTAATATAAAATATTAATACACCTGTGGAGCCGCCCCGCCCCAAAGCGTCCTTATATATTAGAGTAAGGGTCTATCACATGACATCAGTGGCAGCTACTCACATAAGGACTGTCCACCAGCTTCTGAGGCTCCTCCAGCACACGTGCGAACGCACTTGGGTCGTCTGGCGTCTCTCGTATTCCTCTCTCCAGCAGGGCTCTGTAGGATTCGTTTTTTTGGGGGAAGTAGGGGAACAGCTTCAGGTAGATAAACCTCTTGATGCAGAACCAGGGTCCTCCAGGTGCGGGGTAATAGTCTGAGGGGCCGGCCGGCCGCTGCTCTATGTAGCACTTTATCAGGAAAACGGACGCCACGAAGAACAGAAGTAACACAGCCATCTCCTTCGCCAGGTAGAGACACTGCACAGCTACAGACCTCCTGCTCCTCTCCTGCTGCGCTCCCTCCTCCCCCTCCACAAGAAAGGGATTTCACAACAAAGTATAAGATGATCTCAGCAGCCCCGATGTGCAGAACGAGTCCGGCCCGGGCCAAAGGGAAAGCGATGACAAAGGATCATGACAACACCAGATCGAGCCTCAGCGACACCAATACCACACGTTACTGACAAATGAGATGGTCAGCTGGGTTTTCTCTCTCCTGCAGAGTGTCAGCTCTTCTGCTCAGCATGATCCTCTCTCTCTCTCTCTCTCGTAGAGTGTCAGCTCTTATGCTCAGCACAATCCTCTCTCTCTCTTGTAGAGTGTAAGCTCTTCTGCTCAGCAGGATCCTCTCTCTCTCTCTCTCTCTCTCTCTCTCCTGTAGAGTGTAAGCTCTTATGCTCAGCACAATCCTCTCTCTCTCTCTTGTAGAGTGTAAGCTCTTATGGTCAGCAGAGTACTTTCTCTCTTCTAGAGTGTCAGCTCTTATGGTCAGAAGGGTTCTCTCTCTCTCGTAGAGTGTCAGCTCTTCTGCTCAGCAGGATCCTCTCTCTCTCCTGTAGAGTGTCAGCTCTTATGCTCAGCACGATCCTCTCTCTCTTGTAGAGTGTAAGCTCTTCTGCTCAGCAGGATCCTCTCTCTCTCTCTCCTGTAGAGTGTAAGCTCTTATGCTCAGCACAATCCTCTCTCTCTCTTGTAGAGTGTAAGCTCTTATGGTCAGCAGAGTGCTTTCTCTCTTCTAGAGTGTCAGCTCTTATGGTCAGCAGAGTGCTTTCTCTCTTGTAGAGTGTAAGCTCTTATGGTCAGCAGAGTGCTTTCTCTCTCTTGTAGAGAATCAACTCTTATGGTCAGCAGGGTTCTCTCTCTCTCTCTAATGTAGAGTGTAAGCTCTTATGGTCAGCAGAGTGCTTTCTCTCTTGTAGAGTGTCAGCTCTTATGTTCAGCTGGGTCCTCTCTCTCTTGTAGAGTGTAAGCTCTTATGGTCTGCAGGGTCCTCTCTCTTGTAGAGTGTAAGCTCTTATGGTCAGCAGGGTCCTCTCTCTTGTAGAGTGTAAGTTCTTATGGTCAGCAGGGTCCTCTCTCTCTCTCTCCTGTAGAGTATAAGCTCTTATGGTCAGCAGGGTCCTCTCTCTCTCTCCTGTAGAGTGTAAGCTCTTATGGTCAGCAGGGTCTTCTCTCTCTCTCTCCTGTAGAGTGTCAGCTCTTAGGGTCAGTGGGATTCTCTCTCTGCTGTAGATTGCAGGCAGGTTTTACACCATTTTCAATTCTGCATCAAAATCCACAGGTAGCCTGTAAGATTTATCGCTGCTTGCAGTGCGTTGTGCGAACTGTTCCGCCCCGTGTGAAAGGTCCCTGAATCTCTGGGAAGGGCGGACGCTCTGTTTCAGATGCGCAGCTCCATTTACTCTCCAAACTGTAGCAGAATATTGGCAGCATATCTTGTGTTCCTTCAGAAACCATCTGTTGTTGGATCTACGAGGAGCGGCGCGGCGTCCAATGCCACGCATATTGCTTCCAGATACGTCTCTATATCAGTGGCCTATGAATATTTCCCATTCCTCATATACTATGCTGACAAAAGTAAGGCCGTCTTCACACGGGCACAAACGTACTAAAGCATGCGTTAGCTCTGTAATGGGCGCTGTAATGGGCGCTGTGCTTCTGTGTGTTTGTATTTTACTGTATTTTTTGCACACGCATGAAAAAACAAACAAGTGCGCTCCCATTAATTTCAATAGGAATTAAGTTTAATTAGTTCAATATGGGCTATTTACATGCGCAATACATACAAACATATAACATGCTGCAAATTATTTTGCGCAAATGAAATGCACACGCAAAATACGCTTACATGAAAGAACATAGAATCAAAGAGTGTTAGAAGGGTCCTCCGGGGTCATCAGGTCCTCCGGGCGTCCAACCCCCTGCTCAGTGCAGGATTCACTATATCATCCCAGACATATGAAGACTTCCAGTGAAGGAGAACTCCCCACCTCCCGTGGCAACCTGTTCCACTCATTGATCCCCTCACTGTCTAATATCTAATCTGTGTCTCCTCCCTTTCAGTTTCAGCCCATTGCTTCTAGTCTTTCCTTGTACAGATGAGAATAGGGCTGATCCCTCTGCACTGTGACAGCCCTTCAGATATTTGTAGACGGCTATTAAGTCTCCTCTCAGCCTTCTCTTCTGCTAAACATTCCCAGATCCTTTACCCGTTCCTCATAGGACATGATTTGCAGACCGCTCACCATCTTGGTAACTCTTCTCTGAACTTGCTGCAGTTTGTCTGTCTTTTTTAAAGTGGGGTGCCCAGAACTGGACACAGTATTCCAGATTGTTTCCCCTGGATCAACAAGGGGACAGAGCCTTGTGGTCCCACTTGATACATTCTTCCACTAGGATGTGCAGCCATTTATGACCACTCTTTGAGTACGATCACTCAGCCAGTTGTGAATCCACCTAACAGTTGCCTTGTCAATCCCAGATTTGGTCTTTTTTTCAATAAGTATGGTATGAGATACTTTGTCAAATGCTTTACTAAAGCCAAGATATACTATATCCACCGCATGTCCCTGATCAGCCCAGTCGGTGATTCTGTCATAGAAGGACATTAGATTAGTCTGGCATGACTTGTTTGTTACAAACCCATGCTGGCTCTGGTTAATTACTCCATTCTCATCCAAGTACTTGCATACATGCTGTTTAATAATTTGCTCAGAGATCTTTCCCGGTATAGAAGTCAGGCTCACAGGCCTGTAGTTTCCTGGATCCACCTTCTTCCCTTTCTTGAAGATGGGGACAACATTTACCCTTCTCCAATCTTCTGGGACTGCTCCTGTTCTCCAGGAATTCTCACAGATTCCGGCAAGTGGTTCAGCAATTACCTCCTCTGCTTCCTTTAGTATCCCAGGATGTAATTCATCTGGACCTTGAGACTTGGATTCATGTAAGTTAGCTAAGTGTTCCCTCACCATCTCTGATTATAGATAGCCAGCATTCTTTTATTCCCCCAAGAGCACAGGGAAGATCAGCTGATGTTCCATCTACACTGAAATCAATGGGTTCTATTCATTGCGGATTATGCACACAGGTAATATGCAGCACAAATACATCAGTGTGAATAAGCCCCAATAGTTAAGAATTAAAGAGCGTGAATAAATCACACAGCACAGGTGATTAACAGGAAGAAGCCAAAGTCTCAGGAACACATTACAATATTTCTCACTGCCCAAGCAAGGGAAATAAAGAGAAGGCAGACGATCCACTCCTTCCAATTGATGCTGTGCAGAAAATGCTGCAGAACGGCGTCCATGCGGATGGTACCACATAATCCAGCTGATGGTTCTGATCTCGACAGGATACATTTCCAACCAGCAGGCCATGCTAAATGAACATATCGCACATAATGTTGTATATTCCAGGCTTCCTTTTGCATAAATTTATTATTCATCCTCACAAACATGAAATAAAAGACACTTCAGAGAAACAGACTTCCCGCCACCAGACCCCGTTGTCAGCTCTACACCTGGTGACATCCCTCAACCAGACTCTGTTGTCAACTCTACACCTGGTGACATCCCTCAACCAGACTCCGTTGTCAACTCTACACCTGGTGTCATCCCCCCACCAGACCCCGTTGTCAACTCTACACCTGGTGACATCCCACCTCCAGACCCTGTTGTCAACTCTACACCTGGTGACATCCCACCTCCAGACCCCGTCGTCAACTCTACACCTGGTGACATCCCACCTCCAGACCCCATTGCCAACTCTACCCCTGGTGACATCCCACCACCAGACCCCATTGTCAGCTCTACCCCTGGTGACATCCCTCCACCAGACCCCATTGTCAGCTCTACATCTGGTGACATCCCACTACCAGACCCCGTTGTCAGCTCTACCCCTGGTGACATTCCTCTACCAGACCCTGTTGTCAGCTCTACACCTGGTGACATCCCTCTACCAGACTCCATTGTCAGCTCTACACCTGGTGACATCTCTTAACCAGACCCCGTTGTCAGCTCTACACCTGGTGACATCCCACCGCAAGACCCCGTTGTCGGCTCTATACCTGGTGACATCCCACCGCCAGACCCCGTTGTCAGCTCTACACCTGGTGACATCCCTCAACCAGACCCTGTTGTCAACTCTACATCTGGTGTCATCCCCCCACCAGACCCCGTTGTCAACTCTACACCTGGTGACATCCCACCTCCAGACCCCATTGTCAACTCTACACCTGGTGACATCCCACCACCAAACCCCGTTGTCAGCTCTACCCCTGGTGACATCCCACCTCCAAACCCCGTCATCAACTCTACACCTGGTGACATCCCACCTCCAGACCTCGTTGTCAACTCTACACCTGGTGACATCCCACCTCCAGACCCCGTTGTCAGCTCTACCCCTGGTGACATCCCTCCACCAGACCCCATTGTCAGCCCTACATCTGGTGACATCCCACCACCAGACCCCATTGTCAGCTCTACCCCTGGTGACATCCCTCCAGCAGACCCCGTTGTCAGCTCTACATCTGGTGACATCCCACCACCAGACCATGTTGTCAGCTCTACACCGGGTGACATCCCTCCACCAGACCCCATTGTCTGCTCTACACCTGGTGACATCCCTCTACCAGACCCCGTTGTCAGCTCTACACCTGGTGACATCCCTCAACCAGACCCCATTGTCAGCTCTACCCCTGGTGACATCCCACCTCCAGACCCCATCATCAACTCTACACCTGGTGACATCCCACCTCCAGACCCCGTTGTCAACTCTACACCTGGTGACATCCCACTACCAGACCCCGTTGTCAGCTCTACCCCTGGTGACATCCCACCACCAGACCCCGTTGTCAGCTCTACACCTGGTGACATCCCTCTACCAGACCCCA
This sequence comes from Eleutherodactylus coqui, assembly GCA_035609135.1. Classification (NCBI taxonomy): domain Eukaryota; kingdom Metazoa; phylum Chordata; class Amphibia; order Anura; family Eleutherodactylidae; genus Eleutherodactylus; species Eleutherodactylus coqui. The sequence continues at coordinate 4,292,287 of CM069415.1, forward strand.
TTGTCAGCTCTACACCTGGTGACATCCCTCTACCAGACCCCATTGTCAGCTCTACAACTGGTGACATCCCTCAACCAGACCCCATTGTCAGCTCTACACCTGGTGACATCCCCTCGCCAGACCCCGTTGTTAGCTCTACACCTGGTGACATCCCCCCGCAGACCCCGTTGTCAGCTCTACACCTAGTGACATCCCCCCCGCCAGACCCCGTTGTCAGCTCTACACCTGGTGACATCCCACCACCAGACCCCGTTGTCAGCTCTACCCCTGGTGACATCCACCCACCAGACCCCGTTGTTAGCTCTACCCCGGTGACATCCCTCCACCAGACCCCATTGTCAGCTCTACCCCGGTGACATCCCCCCACCAGACCCCATTGTCAGCTCTACACCTGGTGACATCCCACCACCAGACCCCGTTGTCAGCTCTACCCCTGGTGACATCCCCCCACCAGACCCCGTTGTCAGCTTTACACCTGGTGACATCCCCCCACCAGACCCCGTTGTCAGCTTTACACCTGGTGACATCCCCCCACCAGACCCCGTTGTCAGCTTTACACCTGGTGACATCCCCCCACCAGACCCCGTTGTCAGCTTTACACCTGGTGACATCCCCCCACCAGACCCCGTTGTCAGCTTTACACCTGGTGGTATCTGATGGTTTCTGTACTGGGATCTCCTGTCTGATCCTCTCCTATATATTTAATGCTCAGACGTCACCGGACAGCGCTGGACTGCTGAGGGAACAAATACTTTTGGTCAGCTTGTGTATTTTCTGTCTAGGTTGCACATAAAACCTGGTTAGGATTATTCCTGTATTACATATCAGAATAGTGAAAATGCCTCAAAATTAAACTATTAGGAAATATGAATGTTAGATATGTAAACATATGAGAGCTATACCACTGTGATATAATGATATTGATAAATTGTCACCCAGCTTTCTGTGTTAACCTGCAAGCTGGGTTGAACTCATCAATATTTATTCCCCCTCTATCACATCTGCAGAGGTCTTTGGCATAGATTTGTTTCTTGGACCAGCAAGGAAGTCCTGTGTTGTGATGATAAGGAAGCTACCAAGTGACAAGGGGAAGTCAATTACCACCTTCCCACCAACCATTTGACCTTCATCCTGAGTCTTGCATGCAGCATCCGAGGAGTGGGCCCACAGCCAAGGAGATTGTGGGGTAGATAAGGATTTTTTCACGGGTGGCTCTTCTCTCACTTGCAGATTGAGACCCACAATATGATACATTTTCCAGACATAACCCAGACATTAACCCATTCAGTGCTGCAGAGGTGCAATACACATAATATAAATGCATACTACACATAAGACACTGACAAGACAATGGCACGAGACAGACACATAACATTATGGAGGGACCTCAATAACTCTGGAGTGGGAATTTCTCAGTGTCATACTCATTAACATCTTAAGAAGCATCTACACAGTCTTGCAAGGTGCAACCTTAACACAAACTTCCCCTTTGGTTGCTACTCAGAGCTTACCCATCCTGGTGTACTCAGACTACCTGAGACGTCACTTTCTCTGTAAAGCTGTATTAACATGACAGCATGTACAAAAGTGGAATGGCCATAACCACCGGGAAATTACTACTAGGCTGGACAAAATCTAGGATGCACTAGGATTGCTATGGGGCACTTAAATAATTCTTCTCCCCAAAGACTAAAGAAGATAATACAACACTGTAGCTACACAGGAGAATAGAAAAGGGTGACTAGTAGGACTTGAAAAATAAGAGGTAAGTGGAATGACCATCACTTCCCCTGAACCTCATGAAGGGTGGTAGCTTAAGTCCATACCCTCAACCGAGCTGACTAGAGAGAAAAGATGATAATGATGCTACGCCTACTGATACAGCTAGGACGGCAGACAGACACTAGTGCACTTAAGTGGTTTAGTAGGGTGTAATGTCTAGACCTCCTGTCTCACACATACCTCACTCAATGCAGTCATTTAGGTGCAAGCAAAACATTAACTTTAAACTCCCGTCACTCTCCAGCACGTTATCCTTAAACATTTTTGCAATATAAGTGTGCATTAAACTTTAGCAATATACAATTTTACATTATTGAACTATGCAAAGGGGAAATAAATGACTTTTGAGTCCTTTTGGGCATAACAGGGAAAAGTTTCTGGAAAAAAGTCCAAAACACATAAACATAAAGGGAGTCTCTCAACACCAAGTCACCTTTGGAACAACAGACGACAAAGTCGGCTCCTCGGTCTCAGATTCGGGACTGAAACCGGTTGGCATGGCGCTGCTGCCCGAAGACCATATCCCAACAGAAGAACACAGGGATGGACTGGCTGGCATAAATGCTCTCACCTCCGAGTCCTCTGAATCACCGTCCTCCTTGGGAATCGGCTTAGAACAGCCAATTTCTGACTGCTGCCGGGCTTGGGATAAGTCCTCCAAGCAAGGAGTTGGTTCTGGGCAAGTTTGTGGCAATGGGACACTGCTATGTGGCCGTCACAAGCTCACCGGAGGTCCTCTCGTGCGGTTGTCCACGAAACAGAACCTAAAGTTAGCATCTCCATGTTCTGTAATAAACGGGTGCATGGATGGTGGCAGCGCGGCCATCACCTTTTGGTTATCGCAATGAATAAGAATCCACAGCGGGTACCGCATCTCTACAAATCCTCCTGGAATCCTGTATTTCTGCAGTCTCCTAGGTCTCTTCTCAGCTGGAGGAGCAGTAGAAGGAGGAGATACAGTCTCCGCAGAAATAGGGTCACAGTCCTGCGGTTCCATAAGTCTTTCCTCTGCTGGCGGTGAAGCAGGAGAAGCGTTTGGCATCAGCTCCTGTAGCTCCGGCTCGTCACCCCAATAGAATCTGGGCTGACACGGTAGATACCCAGCAAGGATGCAGTGAAGAGTCTTGGAAGAGGAGATGGAGGGGTAGATAAGGATTTTGTCAAGGGTTGCTCTACCATCTCCTCCCCTGAGGGTAGCTCAGTCCCAGTTATCTGTGTGATCCCGCTCCCAGTGACTCTCTTTCCAACACTCTACCGGTCAACACTCACGCTTCTGGCGCCTTTCTCTCTCCAGCAACGGTCCTTCTTTCTCACTCAGTGGCTAGTGGTAGCATCGGCATATCCTGGGTAGACTGTTCACAGGCCAAGCAGAAGTGAATATTTCCAAAACTGAAAAAATGCTGCTTGTGTATGAAGTTAAGCCTTTATTCTTTTAGTTTCAACACATCAGAGTCAAGTTAAACCCTCGTGCCCTTTAATGTATTGACACTAAAAGAATAAAGGCTTAACTTCATACACAAGCAGCATTTTTTCAATTTTTGGAATTATCTCATGAGGTTTGCCGTAGAGGACTGTGCGGTGGAGCTGCCTCTGGATAAGAAGCTCTAGCCTGGATTGAAGCGGGTGCAGTACGGAGCGAGGTGGTGAGCACGTTATTCTTCCTTTTTGCTTTTTCACAGAAGGGAATAGCTCAGCTTCCTCCATTCCCCACTCACAGACCAATCTGTGTCTTTGTGGCTCTCTGACTTCTCTCACTTTCAGACTGAGACACACAACATGATACATTTTCCAGACATATCCTAGACATTAACCCATTCAGTGCTGCAAAGGTGCAGTACACATAACTCAAATGCATACTACACATAAAACACATAAGACAATGGCACGAGACAGACATATAACATTATGGAGGGGCCCCACTAACTCTGGGCCACTACATTGCGTACTCTAACCAGACTCTGCAGCACTTCGCTTTGCTGCTGGATTTATTAACCCTTTCCAATCCACTGTCTGATGTCTGAAGACATTATGAGTTGAGGCTGTACAGCTCCGATGTTGGAAGATGCCCGTCAGGGTTCTCTTACTGTATATTGCCGGCCTCTCTGCTGTTGGAGCCTATCCAACGTGTCACCTCATGCAGTACTGGCTTTAGCCAGCAGATAGTGCCGCTTTATATTGGCAGAAAAAGAGTAAGCCCCTTAGGAAAACCAGGATACAAACTGGATTGGAAAGGGTTAAAGGAGAAATGTATAATGGAGATTATGGGTCATCCGAAGGTCCCAGACCAACAGCAGTTATATTTTCAGAAACCTTGTCAGAACCACGGACATGGTGCATTTACTCCCATCGCTGAGCGAACCCCAGAACCCACAGACTGAACTATATGTGTAGCCACTGTAACCTATCATGTTTGGTATCCATGCATAGGTGGATCCTTGATATGAAACATGGCGACCATAGCTTCCCTATTGGAGCGCCTTCTGGGAAATATAGCCAAAATGTTAAATCAGGGTTCTATCCAGATGATCTACACATATACTTAACCTGCCCATTGAGGATGTCAGAAGAAGGCCGGTGGAGGTGTGGTTCAACAAAGGCTTTAAAACCAAGTGGGTCCCCTCCAGAAATTGTCAGCCCAAGGAGGGGAATCAAAGTGTAGTCTTTCCAAGTTTCCTTCTCCTATGTAGACTCCGTACCCAGGACTGTTGAAAACAATATCGACTGGTGTTACCTATTGCTTTATCCCTTTTTGTTTTACACTGGTTGTGTGTATCTGTAGCTCCTTGTTCTTTTATGTAAATCTCCTTTTGTATATATCTAAGGATTAATAACTCTTTTTCCAACATTAAAACTTTATTCTTTGTCCCTCTACGTGTTAAATGATCAATAACTCCGAGGTGTGGTAATTGTGTCGGCTGCTGGAAACTGAGGTGTCTGACCTACCTGTCAGAAATGGTCAGTGGTGGCATCGAGGTATGTTGGGGTATGCTAGGCTGTGCAGGGTGCGATTTGGGTTCCATCCTGCGTGAGTGCAGGATCCAGGGATCTGGCACTAAGGCAATCCTATAGGTCAGCCCCTGGGTGTCAACATCACAGTTTGGTGACTGTCAGAGCTGTAAACCGCCCCTCCATCCAATCTGTGACAAAATGGTCATAGTAATAGTATCTTCTTAACAACCACAAATTAATACATCTAACTAATTAACACAAGAGCAAAAAAAATTAGATAAAATCAGAGTCAACAAACCCTGGGATTCCCAGCCGTTCCCCACATTAGTACTTGCTAGGTCTCAAGCTGCTATCTGACTAAAGCAGGCTCATTTAGATTGGAATGCCCATTGACACTTGCCTCTGTCCAGGAGACCAACAGCAGAAAAAGATGGAAAAAAGTTCAAATCAAACAGCCTGTCCCCATCCCAAACACCTGCAGCTAAAAAACCTAATAAATAACCAAATATCTCCAAATCAATATGAAGTCCCCCTGAGGCCTGAGAGTTAAACTCCTAAATTTTCTTTGTCTCCACTTCCAACATTTTGGCTATTTCTATCTCTCCCATAAACTGTGCACACAGAGAAGAGAAGATCCTGCTCCCCTAACTCTAGGTCTCATACACTGTATACACAGAGAAGATCCTGCTCCCCTAATTCTAGGTCTCATACACTGTATACACAGAGGAGATCCTGCTCCCCTAACTCTATGTCTCATACACTGTATACACAGAGGAGATCCTGCTCCCCTAACTCTATGTCTCATACACTGTATACATAGAGGAGATCCTGCTCCCCTAACTCTATGTCTTATACACTGTATACACAGAGGAGATCCTGCTCCCCTAACTCTATGTCTCATACACTGTATACATAGAGGAGATCCTGCTCCCCTAATTCTAGGTCTCATACACTGTATACACAGAGGAGATCCTGCTCCCCTAACTCTATGTCTCATACACTGTATACACAGAGGAGATCCTGCTCCCCTAACTCTAGGTCTCATGCACTGTATACACAGAGGAGATCCTGCTCCCCTAACTCTAGGTCTCATACACTGTATACACAGAGGAGATCCTGCTCCCCTAACTCTAGGTCTCATACACTGTATACACAGAGGAGATCCTGCTCCCCTAACTCTATGTCTCATACACTGTATACATAGAGGAGATCCTGCTCCCCTAACTCTATGTCTCATACACTGTATACATAGAGGAGATCCTGCTCCCCTAACTCTAGGTCTCATACACTGTATATATAGAGGAGATCCTGCTCCCCTAATTCTAGGTCTCATACACTGAATACATAGAGGAGATCCTGCTCCCCTAACTCTATGTCTCATACACTGTATACACAGAGGAGATCCTGCTCCCCTAACTCTATGTCTCATACACTGTATACACAGAGGAGATCCTGCTCCCCTAACTCTAGGTCTCATACACTGTATACACAGAGGAGATCCTGCTCCCCTAACTCTATGTCTCATACACTGTATACACAGAGGAGATCCTGCTCCCCTAACTCTATGTCTCATACACTGTATACACAGAGGAGATCCTGCTCCCCTAACTCTATGTCTCATACACTGTATACATAGAGGAGATCCTGCTCCCCTAACTCTAGGTCTCATACACTGTATATATAGAGGAGATCCTGCTCCCCTAATTCTAGGTCTCATACACTGTATACACAGAGGAGATCCTGCTCCCCTAACTCTATGTCTTATACACTGTATACACAGAGGAGATCCTGCTCCCCTAACTCTATGTCTCATACACTGTATACATAGAGGAGATCCTGCTCCCCTAACTCTAGGTCTCATACACTGTATATATAGAGGAGATCCTGCTCCCCTAATTCTAGGTCTCATACACTGTATACACAGAGGAGATCCTGCTCCCCTAACTCTATGTCTCATACACTGTATACACAGAGGAGATCCTGCTCCCCTAACTCTATGTCTTATACACTGTATACACAGAGGAGATCCTGCTCCCCTAACTCTAGGTCTCATACACTGTATACACAGAGGAGATCCTGCTCCCCTAACTCTAGGTCTCATACACTGTATACATAGAGGAGATCCTGCTCCCCTAACTCTATGTCTCATACACTGTATACATAGAGGAGATCCTGCTCCCCTAACTCTAGGTCTCATACACTGTATACATAGAGGAGATCCTGCTCCTCTAACTCTATGTCTCATACACTGTATACACAGAGGAGATCCTGCTCCCCTAACTCTAGGTCTCATACACTGTATACACAGAGGAGATCCTGCTCCCCTAACTCTAGGTCTCATACACTATATACACAGAGGAGATCCTGCTCCCCTAACTCTATGTCTCATACACTGTATACATAGAGGAGATCCTGCTCCCCTAACTCTATGTCTCATACACTGTATACACAGAGGAGATCCTGCTCCCCTAACTCTAGGTTTCATACACTATATACACAGAGGAGATCCTGCTCCCCTAACTCTATGTCTCATACACTGTATACATAGAGGAGATCCTGCTCCCCTAATTCTAGGTCTCATACACTGTATACACAGAGGAGATCCTGCTCCCCTAACTCTATGTCTTATACACTGTATACACAGAGGAGATCCTGCTCCCCTAACTCTATGTCTCATACACTGTATACACAGAGGAGATCCTGCTCCCATAACTCTAGGTCTCATACTCTGTATACACAGAGGAGATCCTGCTCCTCTAACTCTATGTCTCATACACTGTATACACAGAGGAGATCCTGCTCCCCTAACTCTATGTCTCATACACTGTATACACAGAGGAGATCCTGCTCCCCTAATTCTAGGTCTCATACACTGTATACGCAGAGGAGATCCTGCTCCCCTAATTCTAGGTCTCATACACTGTATACGCAGAGGAGATCCTGCTCCCCTAACTCTAGGTCTCATACACTGTATACACAGAGGAGATCCTGCTCCCCTAACTCTATGTCTCATACACTGTATACGCAGAGGAGATCCTGCTCCCCTAACTCTATGTCTCATACACTGTATACACAGAGGAGATCCTGCTCCCCTAATTCTAGGTCTCATACACTGTATACATAGAGGAGATCCTGCTCCCCTAACTCTAGGTCTCATACTCTGTATACACAGAGGAGATCCTGCTCCCCTAATTCTAGGTCTCATACACTGTATACATAGAGGAGATCCTGCTCCCCTAATTCTAGGTCTCATACACTGTATACATAGAGGAGATCCTGCTCCCCTAACTCTATGTCTCATACACTGTATACACAGAGGAGATCCTGCTCCCCTAATTCTAGGTCTCATACACTGTATACGCAGAGGAGATCCTGCTCCCCTAATTCTAGGTCTCATACACTGTATACACAGAGGAGATCCTGCTCCCCTATACCAGCAGTACAGCTGTAAAGTCAGCGCTGAGGTGATATTAAACACTTCAAGTAGTAGTAGCAAGATTGCCTTTTTCTCCAGCTTCTCCCTCCTCATCTCCTCTCTATAGACCTCTATGAGTAGCATGTAACCTGATGCCTCAGTGAAACTGAAAATGTATCTAATCTCTACTTCTGCTGTCTGGATTTTAGCAGTGATTTGAGAGTAAATGATGAGTGACGGAGATGGTCAGAACTACAGAGATGTTTTCCTCTACTGAGATATGTTGTAAAGTTTATAAGCTTGTTTTATGGAACGTTTGTTGCTACAACAATGTGTCTATAAAGAGGAATACGATTTCATTAGAAAAGACTGACGATAAACTCATCCAAAATTCCCAGAATCAGAGAGAAACAGTCCAGATGTTCTAATAATGGAGACATTACTAGGAAAAAGAAACGAAAACTACTAAACAGAGCAAGAAACTACTCAGTGCATCTAATCCTCACATGTGACACTGCCTGCTAGCCGGGTATTTAACCGGGTTGTCCAATAACGGGAGAGATACTTACCCATTAACGGATGCCGGGATTCAGCGCTGCCGCCCGTTGCAGTCCCAGGGTTTGTTGTGACAGACGATGTCACAAGAAATCCCGTCAGAGCTGCAGCCAATGAGAGGGTACCGTGTCACGTTCTTGAATTCCTGGCATGATGGTGGTCAAGATATGAGCGCTGATGCCAGGAGAATGGACGGGGACGCTGCAGCTGTCACGTGATTTCCTGTGACATCGCAGCGAGCTGCAGTGCTGGATTCAAGCATTTGTGGAACATTATGTTTGTTATTTTACCCCAGGGGGTTTTATTGAAATGGGGTTGCCCATGTGTGGTACTGCCTGCTGAGCTGCTGTATCTAATCCGATCATGTGTGATACGGTCTGCTGTATCTAATACTATCATGTATGATACTGCAAGAAAATAAATGCATGTGTAGTGACCCGGAATTGGGCACTACAGCAAATTGCTAGTCATCTTATGCAATTAAGAGTGTATATCCTTACAAAGGTAAAAATGGTGTGCATATAACTTTAAATGTGTAATTAAGTGTACTTTCCATGAAACCTCGGATGACTCAGGCAAATTCACCCTAACCTGCTCTGATACCTGCTAATCATCCCTAGCTAGTACAGGAATAGTTACCTTTTCCCTAGCCTGGTTGAGTCGGAAGGTATAAAAGGTAAAGAGTGGGTGGGGTTAGTCAGTCTAGTCCAGTGAGGCCTGAGATAGAGACCAGGGGAAAACAAGAAGACCACCTTTACCAAGTCCCCAGAGAAAGCCATGCCTCAGCTCCCACATGATATAATGCAAACATTGGAATATCCCATTTCGCAAGAAGAAGTTGCTCAGGTACTAAAAGAATCTCACACAGGGAAAGCACCAGGCCCGGATGGTCTTACCCTCCGTTACTTTAAGACATTTGCCGAAACTCTTTCCCCTCACTTTCTTCGAGTCTTCAATTCCCTTACCTCGGGTACCCCCCCCAAGAGATACTTTGAAAGCATATATCACGGTAATCCCTAAAGAAGGTAAAGATCCCTTCACAATGCCAGAGCTACTGTCCCATCTCCCTCCTAAATGTAGACTTAAAACCTTTCTCGAAGATTCTCGCCAACCGTTTATCACCCTATCTCGGTGATATAATTCACAGAGACCAAGTGGGGTTCGTGCCACTGGCACGGGACAATACTGTCAGGGCTATTAACATCATCCATCAGGCCAAAATAGCCTCCATGCCCATATGCCACCTCTCTACGCATGCTGATAAAGCCTTCGACAGGACTGACTGGGACTTCTTGAGAGAAACGCTCAGCCATTTAGGATCGGGGCATAACATATTAAATTGGATCTTTAGTCTATACTCCCCCCCTACTGTCTCGGTTAACGCAAACAGCGTGTTCTCCTCCTCTTTTAAAATATCTAACGGCACGCGACAGGGTTGCCCTCTTTCCCCTCTGCTTTTTATCCTGTGCCTAGAACCCCTCCTGAGCTACATTAGATCCAACGTCAGCATCGGTGGAGTCTGGATGGGGGGTGCTGTGCAGAAGGTAGCCGCATACGCGGATGACTTGCTGTTCTTTCTCTCTTCCCCGAGGGTCTCTCTTCCTGTTCTCCTGAACGAACTCCGTCTCTATGCAACAATCTGCAATTTCAAAATTAATCATCAAAAATCGGTGGCCCTTAATATTTTCCTTCCCCGCTCCCTGGTGGATGAGATACAAGACTCCTTTGCTTTTAGGTGGGCCAGAGACAATATCAGATACCTGGGGGTCCACCTTACAGCGCACACCGCTAGCCTCTATGCAGCCAATTTCCCAGGCCTTCTGAACAATATTAGAAGAGACCTAACCTCCTGGACGAAGGGCTTTTTCTCTTGGTTTGGTAGGTGCTCAATATTTAAGATGAATATCTTGCCCAGAGTATTGTACACCCTCCAAGCTTTACCTATATAATTCCAAGACTCTTTTCACAACACCTGTCTTCCTTACTCACGAAGTTTGTCTGGGATAAACCAACCCGGATAGCACAGAGCCTCCAGTCGAGGCCCAAGGTGATGGGGGGCCTCGGCCTCCTGGACTTTGTGGCTTACCATCAGGCCTCCCAACTAGTGAGAGTGGTTGACTGGCTTAGACATGCAGATAGTAAGCAATGGATCTCAACGGAACAGACATTTTCCGCAATACCCTTGTCGTCCTCCCTTGGATAAAGGGAGACATCCCGTCAGAGATTAGGCTGCATCCCACAATAGGGCCCACCCTGAGAGTAATCTTCCGAGCTCTTCACAAATCAGGGGTCTCACCTAGGCCCTCTCCCTTATTTCCCATTTTGGGTAACCCGGCCTTCCCTCCGAGTCTAGAAGGGGGTGGGTTTCCATGTTGCTTCCGAAATGGTAGGTTTAGAGCATTCCACTTTATCTCGGAAGGGCAATGCCTGCCTGTAGATGAGCTGGCCAATGTCACAGACCCGGTATCACTGAACTTCTGGCAGATCCATCAAATTAGGCATTTCCTCCTTTCTCTACCCCCCGCACAGGGATTCTCGCGAGCAAAGACCCCATTTGAGCAATTATGTAGTAGGACGGGCCCCTCTCGCCATACCCTGTCTCGCATGTATAATATTCTAAAGTTTGACATGGAGAAACTACACCGTCGTATGTCCAGGACAGGGGACCCTACTGCACATTTTCTGGGATTGCCCAGTGTTGACAGGTTTCTGGCATATTACCTCCAAATTCATGGATTTTACCTTGCCAAAATCTCCCGCATTCTTCCTCCTGCATCTCAGTGACATCCCAGAATATACTTACAGGTGCTCTGTGGTGAGACATCTGGTAAACACAGCAAACTGAAGACAAACAATGCCGCCCTCCATTGTTTTGTGGTTCCATCTTATTCGCGATATCAAGGAAATGGAGGACCTAATGGCATCTCTCAAAGACACTCGGGAAAACGTGGCATCATTGGGTGGAGTTCCAAGGTTCAGATGAATATAAGAATCCTGCTGGATCGAGCGCTAAGTAGGTTTCCCAACATCGGTTACCGCTTTAATGATATGTAGGGACAGGCTGTATCTGGCAAATATGGGCGTCGTCCCATTCTCTGTTCCCTGAGCTTATATTCACTCTCTTCCAGCACTCCTAGGGTTAATATCTTCTGGTCTCCTGTTCAGCTGATGCACCTTTTCCAATCACAGTCCTATATAGCTGCCCTGGGCCTTTCAGACCTTGCTGCAGTGTTGCTGAGAGTTTGTTCCCTTCACTTCATGTCCAGCCGCTGCTTCGGCAGTTACCTTGCATTCTGCTTGTATTCTGTGTTCTTTGTTCGTATACTCTGTGGTCTGTTGTTCCCATTGCTTCTTCCTCCTTTGTTCCTTTACTCCCTGGTGGTGTTCTATCTTTGTCTTATAGGTGTTCTGCCCCCCAGGGTAAGTCAGCACCAAGAGGAAGACCGTGGGGTTGTCTTTATTCTCCCTCTCCTGGTTGTCCGTTCAGAGCAAGATATCTTCCCCAGTTTCCAGCCCTATATGGGGCTGTTCATCTGGTATCTTACCTCCCATGTTGGGTTTGGCTGTCAGACGTGCTGGATCGGATCTTCACTTACCCGGTAGGTTGACACGGTGGTTCCACATCCACAGTCCTTACACTAACCCTGGGTGCTGAAACACAGACAAAGCACCAGCACTGATCTCTCCAGACCTAGAGGAGCAGTTTGAGACCTTTTAAGGTTTCCTCTGTAAGAGACATAGATCAAGGCCTAATGTGGCCTACTGGAGCCCGCCCGTTCCCGGGCTAGATTTCCGGGTACCGACGCTCGGAGGTTACAACAGGGGAAACTCACCATCATATCGGGATGAGGGAGGTCCCGGGGACCTCCGAGGAAGAGGAGCAGTGGACGGACCCCTTCTGGCTGCCCAGTTGCAGCAGCAGGCATTCCTGGTCTGAATTGCCAGACTCTGATGACAGGAAGAGCATCAGCAGAAGGCCAGGGGGACAGAGAAGCAGGGGGTCTTGAGACCTCCAGAGGAGACTGGAACTTAGGTGGACCCCACCATCAGACCTCTGTTCAACAGCGGAACTCAGGTGAGTGGGACTGGTGGCGCGGACGCCACCGGAGACCCCATTACAGCTAAGAGACCCCACCCAGTCAGCAGTCGCACCCAGAAAAGTTGATGCTGTCCCCCTCAGACCCACCATACTGCCATCAGAGGCTGTGATTCCATGCAGCCTGCTCGGGCCAGAGCAGTCGTGGCCTAAAGTTACTAATAGACCAGGGCACCTGGTGCGGGTTCTGCAAGAAGCTGCTGGCAGGCAGCCAGCTGCAAATTTACCCACAGAAGAAGACCCCTGATAGCCAGAAGGGCTGGTGGGTTGGTGAGACAGGGACCCCCTGGGAAGCAGGAGAGAGGGAACCCTGCAACACTGACCCAGACAGATCTCTGGAGCTGCGGGACCCTGGAAGGTAGAGAGACGGCAGTCCAGCCCTTCTGATAAACCCTAGTGGGAGGCAGGGACACTAAAACATGCAGCTGCAGGGGGGACCCCTGACACCTAAAAAGGCTACTGAATCAGCATAACAAGGACCCCCCAGACAGTGCGCTACTGACCCTGAAAGTCCCCTGGATGCTAACACATGTGATAGGCTGCAAAAGAGGAGTTGAGAAGTACAAGATTTAATGTAACTCAGGGGGAAATTACCCATCTGGGTCTTACTGCTCCTTGACAGCTAGAAATGATGTGTTGGAGCCGCAAAGCAGGGTGCCCAAATACGTCAAGGCATAGAATTAAAGGAATTCCATCTTCATTAAAGCCACATGTGTGGCTTCAATAAAGATGGAATTTCTTTAATTCTATGCCTTGACGTATTTGGGCACCCTGCTTTGCGGCTCCAATACATCATTTCTTGTTGGATTTTATAGGGGTCACGGATCCAGACTCCTTTGGGAGCTCACAACACACACCGAAAGGAGCCTCCCTTATGTGATAAGTGCTGTTGTGTTTGCATTATTTGCTCCTTGACAGCTATAACCTCATAAAGCGCCCTATACCAAGGTTTCCTGTGAGACAGACTCTCCTTACCGTCTACTTTATGCCATAAACTATGCCCACCCCCCATTCTAAGTGTACGAAACATGGGTGGTCTGAGAAGGATGTTCTGATGTCCGACTAGATCACACTTGGGCTGGACCGTCGCACTCTTTGAAAAAAAGCTTTACATATTCCACAACTGAACGTTCATCATCTTAAAAATGTTGAGAACCAAAAGGAAGGACCCCTCGGGACTCTCAAACTGCAATACAGGGTACACTTGCAGAATTATTTGCATCTCAATCTCAAGCCGATTCACAAGCAGGATCAGGGCGCCCGAACCCTGCCACTTCCGATCAGCTATATGACACCCACATGCCGCAAGGAAACTCTGACCCAGCTTCCCCAAATCTTACGGGACCACAGTCAGCTCTCCTGGTCCAAATTAAGTCACTCTTTAAAGAGAAACTCGCCTCAGCAGTGAAGGATTTTGCTGAACAAATAAAAGATCTAGGACAAAGAACAGAAGAGCTGGAGCTCTGGAGAACAATAAACAACACATCGAGGAGCTCGAGTCTAGGCTAAACCTCCTTGACTCCAAACATGAAGACCTAGAAAATAGGTCCAGGCATGCTAATATCCGGATCTGAGGACTTCCAGAAACGGTGAGCGCTCTAAGAGAGACGGCTGCTGCCCTTTTCTCAGAACTCTTGCCCAACACTGATCAACAAATGCTATGGATGAACAGAATCCAACAGGCCCCGACCCGTCCTCCTAATCCTGAGCTACCCCGAGATGCCATATTAAAATTGCACTACAGCGAAGTACGGGACCAGCTCCTGGCAGCAGAAAGACAGATGTTCCAACTCCCAGGACTCCCTACCTCAGTCCAGTGTTAAATAAATATACTTTATGCAGACATTTCTCCCACTACACTTGCAAAACACAGATCACTTCAACTAATGACTCAGGCTCTTTGAACAGCTAATGTAAAATATGAATTGGGCTTCCCTTTTGCCTTCATCTTCCAACACCAAGGTAGATCCTACTCAGCTAGAACCAAGGAGGAGGCCTATCAAGCTGCAGACTGCAAGAATTCCAGTGACAATAATATCTGCACCAGGAGGTCTACCGTCGTACCTCAGGCGTACTTGGACCAGGACAGGCCCAACCAGATGACCAACTGGATCCGTCTCCACCCTAGCTCAGTCCTGAACGGACATGGATATGTGAGCAAAAAGTTTATGAGGGGCGTCCTTAAAGGGCACGGAGAAACAGACATGCATGACACGGGTTCGGGCGGGATCGATGTTGGGTATGCCCATGGTTTTGAGGGCCTTATGCCCATTTAGACCGACTCTCCTCCACCCTGGGGTGAGGGGTGGGGGTGGGGGGGTTAACTGGGACAGGAGTGTTTCGCAGAGTGGAATTTAGAGTAAGATGGATGTTTGAGGGAGTTGAGGGGTCCTTAGCCCTCTCCCTGATTTCAAAGAATAAAGCCTTATAGATGCCTGTATTTCTTAAAAGCTTGTGCAGGTCCAGCCCTGCTTTTCATGTTGTTACAGATGATTGTTGAACACCCGCTATTGGGGAACAATCTCAGTCATCTCTGGTTGGATCTTAAGATCCAGTTCCTTCTTTTACAGTTTCTGACTTCACCAAGTCTGAACTGTAAGTTATAGTTTGGTTTTTCCCTCACTAGGTCGTCAAGTCAGTCCAACTTTACACAATTCCCTAGAATGCTATTTCGGGGCTCTGGTTTACGGGGTGTCCACAGCCTGCCCATTTTCCATCCTTATGGTCCATATTGTTTCACATAATGTATGGGGCTTTAACTCCCCCCAGAAAAGAAAAGAGGCTTTTCTATCTTATGGGAAACACCACCCAGACGTAATATTCATCCAAGAATCCCACTTCTCCCAGTCCTCCGCCCCCAGATACTTTCAGCCACAGTATTCCAGATTGTATGCCGCCTCTGCTCCCACAAAACATAGAGGGATGCTGACGTTTTTCCACAACTCCCTACCCCTACATATAAACCAAGTAGACGCAGATGATGAGGGGTAGTTTTGTATAGTTTTGGGGACACTATATGACCAGCAGGTTGCATTTGTTAATGTTTATGCCCCCCTCCCTCCCCTCAGGGAACCCACTACCTACACTCCTACTTCTGAGCCCCAAGCTTGCACAATCAACCACAACCAAACTAATATGGGCAGAAGACTTTAACCTTCCATTCTCCCCGAAACTGGACAGAACAGCTTCCAATCCTAATAGGTTTTCCACGGCCCATAAAAGGAGACGGACAGACGCCTAGGCATGTTTCTTGGTGGCTGACTGCTGGAGAGAACTCCATGGCGCTAAAAGAGGCTACACATACTACTCCCCAATGGTGCACTTGTACTCCAGGTTAGACTATATCCTAATCTCGACTTCTCTCTTACCAGTAATAGCCCAAATCAGACACATCCCCTGCCGATGGTGAGATCACGGCATAGTATTAGCCTCTTATTCTATTGACATCAAACACCCACCAAAGATCCAGATGGTGTTTAAACAATCTCTTCTAAGAGACCCGGTACTTCTTGCCCAAATCACAGAATAACGTAAAGACTACTTTGAAACAAACACCAGGCCCGACTCTACATCCATGTGGACCTGGCTGGCCAATAAAGCCTACATGAGGGGATATTTGATTAAAAAAAGTGTCCAAAAAAGGTAAAACGCACAAGCCCTCCTAGCCCTGGGAATAAGGATCTGTATCCTGCAAACACCAAATCAGCAAAATCCCTCTCTAGCTACGGCAAAGGCAATTAACGATAATAAACTACAAATTAATATGCTTCCTTCACAGGAAGCAGAAAGAGCTCTTCAATGGACGGGGAAACTTATAAATACGCTAACAAACCAGATCATCTACTGGCAGCCAGGGCTAAAATGAATGTCTTCAAAATTAATACCCCTTAGGGAAAATCGATGTCCAACCCTGACCGGATTTAGGATTCCTTCCATGAATACTACAATACACTATATAAGACCCAAGAGGTTAATGCACCCCCCCCCCCCTCCCCACTTCCTCAGAAACCGCATTTCTGGGAGTACTGAAAATCCCCTCCATGTCAAATGCACAGAGGGATTCCCCGAACGCCAATGTTTCTGAAGAAGAAATCTTAATCAGCATTAAAAACCTTAAGCCTGGTAACACTCTTGGAACCGACGGTTTCAATCGCTCTTCATTACAAAAAAATGTAACATATCTTAGTCCAGCCATTGAGGAAAATATTCTAGAACCTCATGAAGGCAGAGACTCCACCAAATGAATTCCTGGACACCCAACTGACAGTAGTCCCTAAAGAAAATAAAGACCACCTGTCCTCCAAAAATTATAGACCCATCTCATTGCTTAACCTGGACTACAAGATTTTTACGGCCATTCTAGCTATATGACTGAACCACCTTCGCCCGGCCCTGGTCCATAAAGATCATCTGGGGTTTATACCTATAAGACAAGCCCCAGATAACATCAGTAAAGTGTTAAACATTGTGGCCATGTCTCCAGTACAAAAGCCAGATGACCTTATTAGTCCTAGACTTAGAAAAGGCTTTCGCTACACTATCGTGGAATTATTTATTCCGGGTTCTACGACGTATTGGAATCCAAGAGCCCTTTGTCTTCGCACTCTCAGCCATCTACTCCACACCTTCTACGCTTCTTGAACTATCTTACACAAGAGTAACTCCTATACGAATCCATAGAGGAACCAGACACGTATGCCCCCTGTCCCCGGCCGTATTTGCTTTAGCTATTGAGCCGCTGGCGGAGGCCATTCGCAATAACCCAAACATGTAGGGGGTGAAGTTAGGTGGTCATGAATATAAAGTAAGCCTATTTTTGGATGATCTCCTGCTGACCTTATCCCAACCCTTAATGATCTTACCGAACGTATGTCTATTTCAGACACTTGGGGAGCTCTTTCAGGCATCTGAGTGAATATAGATAAATCTAAAGTATCTTATATCAACACCCCAGAACATGTTAACAAACTGGTTGTTCTCAATTTTCAATTTCAACAAAAACATGACATCACATACCTGGGGGTCAATATGACTCGTTCAATACACTCCCTACAAGTCAAAACTTATCACCAAACATTGATTTATGGCCACATTCAAACCACATAGGAATACCTACGGATTCATCAGGTGGTCTATTTTGTCTTACCCCTGCCCCCCCACCCCGTTCTACCCAATCTCACCCTGTTTGAAAGCCTTTGTGTACTTTGTCCCACAGAGAATCCACCATGTGTACCCATCTTCCTCCCTGCTGTGTTTCTGTGGTTGTCGAGAGGTCGGGAATATGCTCCACACTTGGTGATCCTGCCCCGAGATTCCTAAATTATAGACACAAGTCCACGATTTGATAAATCATTTGTTTGTGGGCCCGATATCTAAGTATCCCACCGTTTTCCTCCTAGGAGACAGACTACCGAAGCTTAAATTTAGAGCCCTTTGGCTTATCCAGGTTATCTGTATGGCCGCAAGGATCCATATCACTTCCAAATAGAAAACCCAGAATTTCTGCTTCCCTGAGGTGACAAATAATAATAATCTTTATTTGTATGGCGCCAACTTATTCCGCAGCGCTTTCAGGCATGGATAAATGCGAAACAATACAACAATTACAATGTGAGGTACATTGGGTTAGAAATGGGTTGGGGGTGATACAGGAGGTGCAAGGGGGGGGTGGAGGAGCAAGGCATGGGGAACACAAGCAATACAGGGATTTCATGTACAGATCATTTATTAGAAGGCAAACGGGGTGGGGCGCCATAGGGAGGGGCGAGGGACTAGGTCAGGAGATTTGGTATACTTCCCTGAAGAGGTGCGTTTTTAAGGCATGTCTGAAATTTCGTGCATTGGGAATTGTCCGGATGCCTTGGGGTAGAGCATTCCAGAGGATGGGTGCTGCTCTGGTGAAGTCCTGTAGGCGAGCATGAGAGGTTCGTATTACAGGGGTGTTTAGTCGGAGTGTGTTAGCCGATCGGAGTGAGCGGGCTGGGTGGTGTACTGACAGGAGGGAGGCGATGTATGGTGGCGCAGCGCCATGCAGAGCTTTGTGAGTGAGGTAGAGGAGTTTAAATTTAGTTCTGCAGTGGATGGGCAGCCAATGCAGCGACTGGCATAATGCAGAGGTGTCTGAATAACGACTGGATAGAAAAATGAGTCTAGCTGCTGCGTTTAGTATGGATTGGAGTGGAGCGAGTCTAGTGCGGGGGAGGCCAATGAGTAGCGAGTTGCAGTAGTCAAGCTTGGAGTGGATGAGGGCAACCACGAGCGTCTTTAGCGTGTCCGTGGTTAGGAACGGACGTATTTTAGCAATATTTCGGAGGTGCAAGTGGCATGTTTGGGCCAGAGATTGGATATGGGGGGCAAAGGAAAGGTCCGAGTCCAGTGTGACCCCAAGGCATCGGGCATGCCGTCTGGGGGTTATGATGGTGCCAGACACTGGAATGGAGATGTTGAGGGGAGGTCGGTTGGAAGGTGGAAAGACAAGGAGGTCAGTTTTAGAGAGGTTTAGTTTGAGAAAAAAGAAGGACATAGTGTTAGAGACAGCGGACAGACAGTCGGTGATATTTTGGAGGAATGGTCCAGAGATCTCACGAGAGGAGGTGTATAGTTGGGTGTCGTCAGCATAGAGATGGTATTGGAGGCCAAATCTGTAGATGGTTTGTCCAATTGGGGCAGTATAGATAGAGAAGAGAAGGGGACCAAGGACCGAGCCCTGGGGGACCCCAACAGCGAGAGGAAGTGGAGCGGAGATAGAACCAGCAAAGGAAACACTAAAAGAGCGGTCAGAGAGGTAGGAAGAGAACCAGGAGGGAGCAGTGTCCTTTAGACCAATAGAGTGGAGCATAGTGAGAAGGAGATTATGGTCCACAGTGCCAAATGCAGCAGACAGGTCAAGGAGGATTAGTAGGGAGTAATCACCCCTCGACTTTGCAGTCATCAGGTCATTTGTTACTTTTGTAAGGGCAGTTTCGGTCGAGTGTAGAGAGCGGAAACCAGACTGGAGGGGGTCGAGGAGTGAGTTGTCAGACAGAAAGCGAGTAAGGCGGGAGTAGACCAGGCGTTCTAGTAATTTGGAGATGAAGGGGAGGTTTGGGACGGGTCGGTAGTTAACGGCATTAGTCGGGTCAAGGGTTGGTTTTTTAAGCAGAGGGGATATAATGGAGTGTTTAAATGAGATGGGGAAAGTGCCAGAGGTTAGGGAGAGGTTGCAGATTGTGGTGAGGTGAGTAATGAGAGCTGGGGAAAGGGACCGGAGGAGGTGAGAGGGTCGCTAGCGCATGTGGTGGTGCGGGCAGTGGAAAGGAGCCTGGAGACTTCTTCATCTGTCGTTGGTTCTAGCGTAGATAGTGAGTAGGTGCTGGGTGCAGTGCTGATGAAGCTGGGATCAGGGCTGACCATGCAGCTTTCAGAGATTTCTTTTCGAATGTTGTCGATTTTTCTTTGAAATAGGCAGCTAGTTCTCCAGCAGTCAGGTCTGTCGCAGGGGCCTGTTCTTTGGGGCTGAGGAGGGAGTGAAAGGTCTCAAAGAGTTGTTTGGGGTTGTGGGATAGTGAGGAGACAAGGGAGGTGAAATAAACTGGTTTGGCCTAGTGAAGGGCGAGGTTATAAGTTTTAAGCATAAATTTGAAGTGGAGGAAGTCTGCCGGCAGCTTTGACTTTCTCCACAGCCGCTTGGCGCACCTAGAGCACCGCCGGATGAAGCGCGTTTGGGACGTGAGCCAAGGTTGCCGTGGTCTGCGTTTGACAGCTCGAGTTACGGGCAGTGCCGCTTCATCCAGGGCACGACTGAGGGTGGTGTGGTAATGTTCGGCTGCCAAGTTAGGGCAGTGGAGGAGAGAGATAGGGAGGACTGAATAGTTTCGGCAAACTGTTTAGCGCGGACGGACTGGAGGTTCCTAGAGGTGCGATAGATAGGAGGGTCGGGGGAGATGCTAGGGTGCCTGATGTGATCTGAGAGTGGAAGGGGGGAGTTAGTAAAGTGAGAGGCAGAGCAGAGACAGAGGAAAACTAAATCGAGAGGAGTGTTACCATCTCTATGAGTGGGGGAGTCAGAGATTAGCGATAGGCCAAGGAAGGAGGTAAGTGTTAAAAGCCGGAAGGCAGATGAGGAGCTAGAGTCGTTAGTAGGGATGTTGAAATCACCAAGGATGAGGGTTGGGATTTCACAGGATAGGAAGTGGGGGAGCCAGGCAGCAAAGTGGTCTAGGAACAGGCGGGTGGGACCTGGGGGGCGGTAAATAACTGCGACACGCAGGGGCAGTGGGCGGAAGAGTCCCAGGGTGTGGACTTCGAAGGAGTGGAAGGTAAGTGAGGGAGCTGAGGGAAAGACCTGGAAGGTACAGTTTGGCGATAGGATGATGCCTACTCCTCCGCCGCGACTGTCATCCGATCTGGGGGTGTGGGAGAACTGCAGGCCATCATAGGACAATGCAGCGGGGAGGTAGAATCGGACTGCTGTATCCAGGTTTCGGTGAGGGAGAGAAGGTTCAAGTGTTTACTGGTGAAGAAGTCATGGATAGTTGGGAGTTTGTTACATGCAGATTGAGCGTTCCATAGGGCGCATTTGAATGGGGCAGGGGGGGCATTTTGGTAGAGACCAGTACGGGGTGGGCCTGGGTTGGGGGATATGTCCCCTGCGGCTAGGAGTAGCAGGGTAGCAAGGGTGAGCGCATGGTTAGGGGATTTGTGTGGCTGAGGTGTTTCTTGGCGGTATGGGGGGGTTGGAGGCGTCTTAGGAAGTTGAAAAGTGCATGGGAGCCAAATATGGGTGAGGAGAGGAGGGAGGGGCTGATGTGGATGGAGTATGTTGGGCCTGGGCGTTGAAAGAAAGTGTTAAGGCTTGAAAAGAGGATAGTGATGGAGATCAGTGCAAAGAGGAGAGTATTTTCCTCCAGGCTTTGGACAGTTGTGGATGTTACCTGCCTTCTGCGCTGTATAACTGCATCATTCGACAGCATAAGACACTTGTTTCTGGACACATCAGGTGAGGCATGGAGGATATAACTGACTTTAAAGTTCTGGCTACAGGACTTCAGCTGGGAGTGGCTTGTTACATTTCACTAGTCAACCAGCTGACCCCACCTTTAGATGGCTAATGAACAAGAATATCCACCATCATACTCTATGAAAGGATCCACGCTATCAGAACAGACTCCCTATCCAATTTCCTAAATACTTGGATTCACCATTTAGAGGTCCCTGGACTACATTATAGCTTATCTTCTACCTAACCACCCCACCAGAAACCAACTCTTGACATTTAATATACAAACATTAGAGAATTGATGACCTCATATGTTATACCCTTTGTTACCCTTTCCAGTATTTCATTTTTTATGAATACAATGTTTTACTATAATTTACAGTACTTCTAGTCAGTAATAATTGGCCCCCTGCATGGGAAACTAAGAATGTTGTACACTAGTATTACTTATGTGGAAATTTTTAATAAAAACCATTGAAACTAACCTGCTCTCATACCTACCAATTACCCCTAGCTAGTACATGAATAGGATAGTTAGCTTTCCCCCTAGCCTAGGATTGGTGGAGTAGGAAGGTATAAAAGGTAGAGAGTGGGCGGGGTTAGCCAGTGTAATCCAGGGAGGCCTGAGATAGAGACCAGGGGAGGAGCAAGCAAACCACCTTTACCAAGTCCCCAGAGAAAGCCAGTGCAGTGGGAAGCGAACATCAAAGTGTGAGTAATCAAGTTCTAGTTGTTCTGAAGACCTAGCAGTAAAGAGAGTGATAGAAGAAAAGGAGTTTGTTCAGGAGAAAACTGCAGCAAGAAGCTAGTACAGACAAGCAATCCAGATACAGTAAACTCTTTGTATCCCAGCCAGAGAGGTAAAGCTGGAGTGTCAGGCCAGGAGGTCAGTAGGGAGAAAAGTAAGCTAGAAAAACACTGATGTGGTGGTGCGACCAATGGGATAGATATGCACGAGCTTGAAGTTTTGAAGTAAAAATGTATTTTCTTTTGATGAAAGCCAGCAGAAAATGTAGCGCGTTTAGAGGCAACACACGCCTGTTCTTAAAACGCAAAATTTTTTTCAAGGCAAAACCGCCTCTTCTTCAGTACCGCTAGCACTACATACAATATATAATAATAATCTTTATATATATAGACCAAATATATTCTGCAGCGCTTACAATACATGGGAAATAAAACAAGGCCACGGTTACATGAAGTAATCAATTGATGGAAACAGTAGTGGTGAGGGTCCTGCTCTGACGAGCTTACATACTACAAATAGTGGGGTGATACAGAAGGTAAAGGGGCTGGAGATGGACACGGTATGGCAAGGTGGAGAGTGAGGGGTGATATACACACAGACAATGGTCAGGCCGTATAGTGGCAGAATCGGTATGACTGCAAGTGCTGATTGATTACGGCTAGCAGGAACTGCAGTCAGTAGGTCAGGGAGCATGTTATCAGGCGGAGTACAGAGGGGTTTGGTTTAGGGGATATGGTATGCCTCCCTGAAGAGGTGCGTTTTTAGAGCACGCCTGAAGTTGTGGGTCAGAATTGCCCGGATATTTTTTGGTAGCGCATTCCAGAGGTCTGGTGCTGCTCTGGAGAAGTCTTGGAGGTGGAATTGAGAGGTTCGAATAAAAGGGGCACTTAGTCTGATTTTGTTAGCAGAGTGGAGGGCGCGGGCTGGGTGGTGAATTGAGATGAGGGAGGCGATATAGGGTGGGGCGGTGCTGTGGAGGGCTTTGTGGATGAGGGTGGTGAGTTTAAATTGTATTCTGTATTTAACGGGCAGCCAGTGCAGTGACTGGCACAGGGCAGAGGCGTCCAAGTAGCGGCTGGACAAGAGGATGAGCCTGGCTGCCGCATTTAGGATGGATTGGAGAGGGTAGAGTCTGGTGCAGGGGGGGGGGGCGATCAGCAACGAGTTGTAATAATCGAGCCGAGAGCGGATGAGGGCAACAGTGAGCGTTTTTAGCGTGTCCACAGTGAGATTAGGGTGTATTCTAGCGATGTCCATGAGGTGCAGCTGACATGTCTGGCCGAGAGATTGGATGTAGGGGGTAAAAGAGGGATATGTCGAATATGACCCCAAGGCAGCGGGCGTGTTGTCTAGGAGTTATGGTGGCGCCACACACTGAGATGGAGATGTCAGGATGAGGTCGGTTAGTGGAGGGCGGAAACAGGAGGTCAGCTTTTGAGAGGTTCAGTTGTAGGTAGAGAGAGGACATAGTGTTAGAGACAGCGGACAGACAGTTGGAGGCCTTCTAGAGGACCGGCGCTGTGATGTCACGGGAAGATGTGTATAATTGGCTATCGTCAGCAAAGAGATGGTACTGAAAGCCAAATCTGATGGTCTGTCCAATGGGGGCTGTGTAGATGGAGAAGAGGAGGGGGCCTAGGACCGAGCCCTGGTGGACCCCAACAGCAAGAGGAAGAGGAGGGGAGGTAGAGCCAGCAAAGCAGACACTGAAGGAGAATAGGTAGGAGAAGAACCAGGAGAGAGCAGTTTGAGGCGTGAGCCAGGGTTGCCAAGGTCTATATCGGATGGCTTGTGTTATGGGGGGCCCTGATTCATCCAGGGCAGGTTTGAGAGCAGTGTTGTAGTGTGCAGCAGCCAGGAGACAGATAGGGGACAGAGAAGAGTGGAGATTCGGCGA
Source organism: Eleutherodactylus coqui (assembly GCA_035609135.1). NCBI lineage: Eukaryota > Metazoa > Chordata > Amphibia > Anura > Eleutherodactylidae > Eleutherodactylus > Eleutherodactylus coqui. Next base: position 4,316,706 of record CM069415.1, read on the forward strand.
AATGTTTGGTGTGAACGGCCTGAAGGTTCCTGTACATACGAGAGGTAGGTGGATCTAGAGAGATGCTAGGGAGCTTGACAAAGAAAGAGAGGAGGTTATGATCAGAGAGCGGGAGAGGGGAGTTAGTGAAGTTGGAAGCAGAACAGAGCCAGAGGAAGACCAGATCAAGAGTATTGCCATCCCTGTGAGTGGGAGAGACCAAGGGAGGAGGTGAGCGATAGAAGCCAAGAGGCAGATGGGGAGTTGGGGTCATTAGTGGGGATGTTGAAGTCTCCTAGGATGAGGGTTGGGATTTCACAGGAGAGGAAGTGGGGGGAGACAGGCAGCAAAGTGGTCCAAAAACAGGTGAGGAGCACTTGGGGGGCGGTAGATATATGTAAAGTGACAATAATAGTTAAAATTATACTAAAAATGGAAAAATACAAGTATATAAAGTATTTATAAAAATGATTATCTATGAGGATGAGTAAGTAGATGAACAGAAATAAAATCAAATGAAGAGAAAAAAAAAGATACAAAAATAAATAAAAAAGCGATATACCGTGTTTCCCCGATAGTAAGACACCCCCGATTGTAAGACGTATCGGGGGTGTCAGGGGGGTCGGCCAATGTAAGCCGTACCCCGAAAGTAAGACATACCGTAGAAAAAAAAAATCATTACTCACCTCCCCCGGCGTTCTGTCGAGCTCCGGCAGGATGTCGCTCACTCCTCGTCCCCGGCGCAGCATTGCTTTCTGAATGCGGGGGCTTGAAATCCCCGCCTCCAGAAAGCTAATACACACGCCGTCAGCCAGTTACAGAATGGCTGTGATTGGCTGAAGGCGCACGTGGCTTCAGCCAATCACACTATTCAATGACAGCATTGAATGGCTGTGATTGGCTGAAGGCGCACGTGGCTTCAGCCAATCACACCCATTCAATGATGTCATTGAATAGTGTGATTGGCTGAAGCCACGTGCGCCTTCAGCGAATCACAGCCATTCAATGCTGTCATTGAATGGCTGTAACTGGCTGACGGTGTGTGTATTAGCTTTCTGGAGGCGGGGATTTCAAGCCTCCGCATTCAGAAAGCAATGCTGCGCCAGGGACGAGGAGCGAGCGACATCCTGCCGGAGCGCGACAGAACGCCGGGGGGGGGGGTGAGTAATGATTTTTTTTTATTATAAGACATACCCCGAAAGTAAGACATAGTCGGGCTTTTGGGGATAAAAAGAAAGTAAGACACTGTCTTACTTTCGGGGAATCACGGTATATATCTAAGAATGCATAAAATCATTACAATCAGATATAAATTTATCAAGTAGTAATAAGAATATAATAAATGATAGAAGATTCATCCAACATTAAACAGAATCTAAGCATGAAAGCACTGAGAAGTCAATCCAAATAAACTGTTAATAAAATCTGTTCTAGGACTGAAATCCCTTTTCCAGTTGTGTATATAAGTGATATGGATATGGGTGCTTGTCAGAATTGCATGGGAAAATGAGGGGGAGGGGGTTAGGGGGGTTTCTATGGAGTGAAGGGGGATTTACCAGCCTGGAAGTAGGCCAATCCTGCATACAAGCCGACCCTCGTCCGTGATTCCCGGCTGGTAATTCCCCTAAAATATATTTTATAGTGTTTTTTTCTTCATTTTCCTTCTTTCCCGCAGCGCTATAACTGCCCCCCCCCCCCCCTCTATCTCCCATAAACCGGCATCCCCAGAACAATCCTCTTAGTCTCTCCTTCACTAAAACAACGGGGCCATCTCCCTCATATATCACAAACTCATAGTGAATTTTCAGACGTGTTGATTGTAGCGGCTGCAGCTTATTGCACGCTCCCCGCAGACTCACTTTATGGGTGTGGATGGAACTTGTTTCTTAGACTACTCTGTCACTATAGAAATTGGTTAACGCATGTACCATACAAGCAGTAGGCGCACAGCACGTGGGACTGTATGAACAGGACTTTAGAAGGAACCTGTCAGCACCATCTAAACCATAAAACGGACTTCACTGACTGAGTATGCAAATGTAACCACTGCCCCCTTCCTCTAATGAGCCCAGGTCCCTCCTCAATTAGGTCCAAAGTTATGTCGTGCCCGCAGTATGTAAGTCAGCAGAGTCATCTAACCAAGAAGAGTCCTGCTGAGTCATGAGTTGCCAAGCTGACCCCGCCCTCTTTCTCTTAACAGATGCAACAAGCTATCTTTCAAGGGAAACGGGACGTGGTTAGCGTGGCAGCTCATGACTCAGCATGGCAGCTCATGACTCGGCGTGGCAGCTCATGACTCAGCGTGGCAGCTCATGACTCAGCGTGGCAGCTCATGACTCGGCGTGGCAGCTCATGACTCGGCGTGGCAGCTCATGACTCGGCGTGGCAGCTCATGACTCGGCGTGGCAGCTCATGACTCGGCATGGCAGCTCATGACTCGGCGTGAGTCTTCTCCTCCAGATGACTCTTCTCTACTAATTTGCATGCGGTGCATACAGGCCACTATGCAAATTTATTGTGAAGGGACATGGGCTCATGAGAAAAAAGGGAGGATTGGCTGATTTTTCATCTCCAGTCAGTGAAGTCAATTTTAGGGGTGCTGACAGGTTTCCCCTTAAAGAGCAACCTAAGATCTTATTGAACGGCATTGCTCAGACGGGTTATCCCACGAACCTTCTCAAAAGTTCCCACAGTCACAAGGGGATCGCTTGAATTACAATAGGAAACTGTGGAATGCGGGGGGAGGGGGTCATCTGTATTTCATTACTACATCTTCTTCAGAAAACCAGCTGTTACACCAAGATCCACATTTAAATAATGACTCCCCCCCCCCCCCTCCCCAAAAACTGCTAAAACCGATAAGATATCCACAGGCCTAAAGAAAGCTTCCAGTCACCTTAAAGGGGTTGAACCAGAATAGCAAGGAATATCCGCAGGTGAGACCCCCACCGATCTGCAGAACCATGTCCCGATCTTCTGGCACTGCAGGGGTGGCTTCTGATGGAAATACCCGAGTGGGTCCTCGGCAACACTGCATTCAGTTACTACCTCACTGCGGGGGTACAGTAACCCCACAGTGAGGATGGAGGACATGGGACACCTGTTCTTGAAGTTTGCAGGGGTCTTATCAGTGAGACCCCCACCAATAAGAAAGTTCTCCCCTATACGGTGGGTATCCTGTGAGTAGGGGAGAACTTGATATTCTGATAAAAAACCCTTTAAGACCACAGAGAAAAACATAGTAGAAAACAGCCTCTCATTTCCCTCTCTTCTCGGCTCCTTAGCAAACATGAAGATCATCCGACCTAAAAGAAAACTCCTTTTCATTTCACACACATACATACATACGAGTATATGGGACTGTGATGTCCGAAGCGTCTCCGCCCCAACACTCAGATCACAGGGTGCCTTCTGAAGACCCCCAAGGATTCCATGAATGATTGCCTATTAAGATGTGCCTGTGGCATGGCTTAATATGATGCCTGGCAGAAAAGAGTATAACGCCGTATTGTGGACTGTATAAGAGATAAGCCATCGTAATCTCAAAATACAATAAGAAGTCAAATAAAGAGGTTTTAACCCCTTAATGATGCGGCCCTTTTTCCCCCCATTTTGGTTTTTCCCTCCCCCCTCATAACTCTTTATCCTTCGGCGTCGCTGTATGAGGCTTGTTGTTGTTGTTTTTACAGGACGTATTTAATGTACCTTATAATGTAGTGAAAAACTTTTCAAAAATTCTAAGTGAAGTGATATGGAAAAAAAAACAAATTCCACCCGCTTTAGGTGCGTCGTCCATCTACGGCGTACACACTGCAACAGAAGTGACCTGATAGCTTTATTCTACGGGTCACACGATGACTACCAGACCAAATTATAGGGTTTTTTGCTGTACTACTTTTTTGTTAAAAAATATTTAATGTTTTATAATTATTTTCCGCCGCGTCTCCTGACAGACAGAACTATTTCCTTTTTCAGTCTACATAGTTTTGCGACGGCTCATTTTTTTGTGGGACATCCTTGTCAGGTTGTGCTGCTGGAGTTTATTGTTCTACAGGGTTCCAGGAGCACACCTGCACAGGTAAGGGTTAATTGAGCTGGCTGGGTGTGGTTGTTCAGGTCAGCCAATCCCCTGAGTCTGGGTGTAGATATTTACCCCAGCCCCTCTGCAATGAGGAAGTCTTGTCTGGTCAGCTTAGGACACTACACACACAGCAAGCTGCAAGCTGACCAGACACTACTCACATTGCAAGCTGACCAGACAAGACTGAGGAAATACAGCTTCCTCCTTGCAGAGCGGCTGGGGTATCTATCTACACCCAGACCCAGGGGATTGGCTGTCCTGAACAACCACACCCAGCCAGCTCAATTAACCCTTACCTGTGCAGGTGCGCTCCTGGAACCCTGTAGAACAATAGACTCCAGCAGCACAACCTGACAACCCTGCGGCTTCCGTTGGTTCCATTCTGGAGTACTCATGACTTTTTGATCAGTTTTTATTACACTTTTTCAGACAGGGTGACCAAAAAAACCCCACAATTCTAGCATTCTTAATCTTTTTCCTGACGACGTTCATCGTGCGCGGCAAATAGCGCATTATTTTATAGATCGGCCGCAGCCATACCATATATTTGCTTTGTTTTATTATTTGGATGAGCCGCGCAGCTCATCGGAGTTGCTGTGGGCGGGTGTCGGCTGGAAGGACAGTCAGCACCCGCCTTGTATGGAACGAGATCTCCCTTCATACATACTCTGAACATGCAGCATGTAACGGACTGTCCTATAGCGTTAGGATGTATTCACAGGACCGTATATCGGCCAGGTATTCACGCCCAGCCGATATACGGCGTCCCTCTCTGCAGGGGGAGGAGCCTGGAAGAGGCAGGAGCAGTGCTCTGAGCTCCCGCCCCCTCTCTGCCTCCTCTCCACCCCTCTGCACTATTTGCAATAAGAGATTCCGGAACGGGGGCGAGGCTAAGTTCCAGGAATTAGCTCCACCCCATCCCGCCTCTCCTCATTGAAAATAATGCAGGGGGGTGGAGAGGAGGCAGAGAGGGGGCGGGAGCTCAGAGCACTGATCCCGGCTCTTCCAGCCTCCTCCCCCAGCGGAGAGAGACGCCGTATATCGGCTGGGCGTGAAAACCCAGCCGATATACAGTCGTGTAAATGCACCCTTAAGGGGTTGAATACTAGAAAAAAATGTTTAAAAAAACCCTCTTCCCAGTTGTTGCATCGAACAAAAGGAGTATCGCTATATCTGTAAAAGTCTCATTTATTAGGATCTAACATTATTGATCGCACACAGCGAGGGCCATCTCCAAGTTAAAACTGAATAAAGAGCAATCGAAAAGTCTCATGTACCCCAAATGGTAACAATAACAACTACAGGTCACCAACAACCATTGAGCGCTCAGACAGCTGGAAGAACAATAAAGTGATGGGGTCAAAGATGGCGGCACGAAGTAATTATTATTAAAGCTATTTAATTGTTTTAAGTCCGGTAGAACTACATAAAAAACTATATAAATTCGGTATTGGCGTAATTGTACTGACCCACGGAATAAAGAGGAGATGTGGTTTCTACTGTTCAGTGAAAGTTGTTAAATAATCCCCCCCACTCACAAAACAAAGACCCCAATTAAGTTTTTTGCATTTTGTATCACTTAGACATTGTTATAGTCTTCCAATCCGTTACGTGAATCCAGTGAATACAAGATTGGACAGTGATCTGATCAAAATATATAGAAAGTGATAAGGAAAGAAGACTCTCCATCCACCTGCTGAACAACAGCGCCCCCTAACGGAGCACCTGGAAGCCTTAATAGTGGTGAGAGGTCTGCAGTCTCGAGCCCGAGGAGGAGACGGATGGTTTCTTCTCTGTTGTGCCATCGGCAGTTCCCAGATGTGTTGGGATAAACAGCTTTATTTATGAGCCATCAGAAGGCTCACCCGTCCTCCATCATTGATCCATCTGCTTGGATAACGGGGCTGGGTAGCTTAGTGTTGTCCCCTAGTGCAGCGAGTCTCCATTCACTAATCAACCCCTTCAGGACCAGAGATTTATCACTTTTTTTTCTCGTCCCCCGCCTTCATGAGCCATAACTTTTTAATTCTTCCATTGACATCCGTATAAGTACTTATTTTTTGTGGGAAAAAGTTGTACTTTTAATTGTACCATTTAATGTACAGAAAAACGTTTAAAAAGTGGCGAGAAATGAAGAACAAATGCAATTTTTGGTGAGTTTTGTTTTCACAGTGCAACGGCTGAGCAGCGACCCAAGGAACGTACCTTAGTACGGGTAGCAGAAAGGCCTATTTTGTCACGGTGACGCCAGTACTCTAAGTAGACCCTCGGGGGTGAAATGATGATGAAATAAATGAGTCAAGTCCAGTAATATATTAGTAATCTGGAAGTACGCAGATTTACTGACTTTGGTATTTTGCAGTATAATTGAATTCACAATTTTCCACAAAGGTACTTTGAACAGGTACATGCAGATGGAGTAGTAGGCAGGCAATTGAACAAGATGAGAAATACAGTAACCTTAAACTTGATTAAGGCCTGACTTCAACACTTTCACCTCTCCTTTCCTTTACTGAACTGACTTCCCACTCTTGCATAGGGACTTGTATTGTGGCTTTCCCACCCTTGGACTCTGCACCAGTGAAATTAGAGCTGATTGTCAGCCAATAGGACACCAGCTGACATCACAGCTAAGCTCTAGGCTTAGTGGAGAGAAGGGGAGAAACAGGGTCCTACAGATGGCACCTTCTTTGTCCATAGACGGCACACAGACAGGTGAAACAGGACAAGTGTTGGTGTGAATGTTCTGTAGGACCCACTGGGCCACTACAGTTCCCCCCACTTAAAAACACAGCTGCCCTCAACTGTACTGAGAGGCGAGGGGCAGAAAGGTGTGCCTATCAAGTATGTGTGACAGTACATAAGTTTAGAGTGTTGTACACTTGGAAGTGATTTGAGTAGACTCGTTGGATTAGGATGGAATCCTAGCTCCCAGATTGCTATGGTGCACCTACATAGTTCTTCTCCCCAAAGGCAAACAGCATATGCCTAAACATTTAATGCAAGCAAGACATGAAGGAAATGTACTGCATGGTAGACAACCTGTGAGAACGGGAATTTGTGGTTAGGCAACAATCACAACACAACATAACTTTAGTGTCCTGTGCAAAGTTTGCATGTGCATCCCAGAAGAAAAACATGCAACAGAAACAACAGCTTGATTCTTGGCAAACCTTCTGTTGGTGGCAGAACAGTCACGAGGATGTGCAAGAGTCCATAGAAAACATGATAGGTCCACTATACGCTAGTGTGCTCCATTAATACAAGCGTCTTTGAAAAGAGGGTAGAAGAAAATGTGAGCATATTAAACAAACATGAACTGGTAGAAAACTTCAAGTAATCTCTTGAGGCACATGACTTAAATGTTGCAAAACTCATGAACTGGAACTTTAGAACCGTGGAACACGCTGAGTAGTCTCTCAGAGCACTGAGCTTGGTTGTGGCAAATGGTGCAATAAAGTACTTTCCAAATCTATGGGATTGATAAGATGATGTTTGCATGACAAAGTTTATTCAAAGAATCTTGGAGGTAGTTGACCACATGTGGTTCTGGTTGATCTCCTGAATGTGATGGGTAGTGCAGGTAATCTTCTTCTGGAAGTTGGTGACAGTACTGGGGAAGTTGGTACAGAATTGGATATGGAAGAAGGAGTAGAAGCAGTTGATGGGCTTGAAGTTGAAGGACTTGGTGAGGTTTCTGTAGAATTAGGGGGCGGTGCTTGGTATACTAGATGAGAGAAAGGGTTGAGATACCAGAGCAATTGATTTTCTAAGTCCAATGGAGAAGGACATTCTGTGACTGACTTGGGGGAGTTTTGAGGGTCTCTTCTTCTGTTTCAGTCTGCAGTCTTGGTCTCCAATGTGTAGATCCGATGCGTGGGTGTTTTTGTCAAAATCACAAGCTTTTTTTTCTCTTACTCCCTCCAAGCCGTTGTCGATAATTTATTGGGCTTCCTTGAGTCTTCTCTGATGATCCTGCATCCAGTCCGTTTTGGGTAAAGGGTTGTAGTCATCTGTTACTTGGATTCCTAGTTCAAGGTTAGGGGGTAACTTTCCTTGATGGCCAAACATCAAATAATAGGGCATGTATCCAGTGGAACGATGGGGAGTATGGTGGTTGTAGGTGTAGATAAGTTCTGGGAGCAAAGTGGGCTAATAAGCTTTTTGTTTGGATTGGATGGTTCTAAGTAACTCTAAAGGCCCATTTGGACACGATTATCGCTCAAAAGCCGTCTTTTGAGTGATAATCATTGTGTCTAACTGCACTGACATCGCGCAGTTTTTGTTAAACCGTCGCTCATCGTTGTCTTTCTGTATAACAGCCGGGGGCTCGGAGTGAGGGAACAGCTGGGTACACAAGACAAGCGGCCCCGCTTGTTTTCTGCATCCTCGCCTCGGAGCAGAAGGTGATCGCTTGAGCGATCATCTTGCGCTGTACATGACACAACGATTATTGCTCAAAAGTCGCTCAAAAGACATTTTTTGAGCGATAATCGTTGTGTCTAAATGGGCCTTAAGATAGTCTGATAGTCTGACACTGGCAATATGACCGAGATAGCGCACCTTCATCTGCAACAGGTGACACTTAGATGGCTTTATTTTTAACCCATGGTCAATGAGAGTCTGGAACACTTCTCTAAGGTGTTGGACATGCTGAATATATGATCACATCATCTGAATATAAAAGGACAGATTCAACATTCTTATGCCCTAAACACCTTTCCATAAGCCGCTGGAAAGTACCTGGGGCGTAGCAGAGGCCGAAGGGCGTGCAATTAAACTCAAACAGCCCCATGGGTGTGGTGAACGCAGTCTCTTCTCTATCTGCCTCGCTCATCGGTACCTGCCAATATCCACTGGTTAGATCTAGAGTGGAGAAATACGTGGCAGAACCCAGGGCAGTGAGGGACTCCTCAATGCGAGGCAGAGGGTAGGCATCTTTATGCATTACATTATTAAGCTTCTGGTAATCGACACAGAGGCGGATGCCTACATGTTTTTTCTTCACGAGGACCATGGGAGCGGCCCAGGGACTATGGCGTTCTCTGATGACGTGATTGTCCTTCATCTGCTGTATCATACTTTTTTACTTGGTGATAGAAGGAAGGTGGGATATGGCGGTATCTTTCCTTAATTGGTGTGTGACCATTAGTGGGTAAAGAGTGGCAGATATCTTTAACCTGTCCGAAGTCAAGGCTGTGCTGACTGAAAGCATCTTTCTTTTCCCTGCCTACATCTCTTATTCCCCGTACCTGGTCAGGGGACATCTGGGCGCCTCCAATATGTAGCTCAGAGAGTCATAAGGGAGTCTTGATGGGACCTGTCTGTACAGACTGAGTCTCTTGTAAGGCCCGGTCAGTCTCACCCTCCAGTATGTCTGGAAGTACGCAGATTTACAATTTTCCACAAAGGTACTTTGAACAGGTACATGCAGATGCAGTACTAGGCAGGCAGTTGAACACTATGAGAAAGATAGTAACCTTTAACTTGATTGGGACCCGACTTCAGGCTAATCCTGGCTTTGAGTTCACCGGGTAGCTATGACTCACTGTTAGTGGAAGGCCGTCCTCAGAAAGGTTCTCTTTACCTCTGCTGTGGGATGCCAAGGGAATGGGTTCACACCACGCTCGACCTCGGGAGAAAACATGCTGCACTGCTGACTTGCTTCTGTACGCGTACCTCCTCCTCTCCGACACGACTAACTGTAACCTCTCCACTCTCACACCAGGCTGAGTCTGCCTAACTGCTCATTCACTCTTCCTTTTATCCTCTATGTTTTTTTCCCGCACTTTCTGGACTCCTCCCACTCTTGCATAGGGACATGTTTTGCTGTTTTCCCGCCCTTGGACTCTGCACCAGTGAAATTGAAGCTGACTATCAGCCAATAGCACACCAGCTGACATCAGAGCTAAGCTCTAGACTTTGTGGAGAGAAGGGGAGAAACAGGGTCTCTTACAGACGGCACCTTCTATGTCCAAGGACGGCACATAGACAGGTGAGACAGGACAAATGTTGGTGTGAACGTTCTGTAGGACCCGCTGGGCCACTACAACACCATTCAGAGTGCAGTAAAAATGAGACATGAACTTTGTTCTGCGGGTCGGTGCGAGTATGCGGATACAAAATTTATATAGTTTTTAAATATTTTCCATTTTTAAAAAGTAAATATTTTTCTTTCTTAAAGGCAGTCACTTAAATTTGGCCTATTATGTATCAGCCAATTAGTTTCTCCCGCACCACATGCTAATGAGCCCCAGACGGTCCAATGGCTGTCCACCTCTGCCAGCGGTTTGGTTTCTCTTCCAGCATTTTCTGCCGAAAACCACCCCCTTCCTTGTTCTTCCCTCTGCGTTCCACCTGCAATGCGCCTGCGCTGAACTGAGCAATCGGGCGCCATGCGCAGAGACTTGTTCTCAGGCTGGACTGATGTCACACATGGGCGCCATCAACAAGGCACATTGGAGGTGGAACGCATGACGTCTCCAGCGGGTCGGACATCATCATCAGTGGTCGCGGCTTCACTCACTTCCTGCTTCGCTTATGGTCAGGGCGCAATGTTCTGGGGGCATGAAGGATGCATTATTGCTCTGTGTGACACAAACAAGAGCACCAGTACTGTATACGGCACAGAGGCTTTGTTATTTTATGGTGGGGACAACGGGTAGATTATTGTGTCGGGGCGCTGGGAGACGGGCACCAATGCAGCAGGAGGAGAAGTTTGTGTGCAGAGATGAGTTGCAGCTGGGAGAAGTCATCATTGTGATCTGACCCAGACTGAAATCAGAGAGTAGGTCGCCTGCATGCCTGGAGTTAACGGAACTGTATCTCTGTGTAGATTCCATATCTGTCCACTATTTGATAACTGGACTATTAGAGGTTTTCTGTCTGCACTATGCGTCTAGGGCTATTACCACATGGCCTGGGGGTCCTTCCAAGGCCCCCTTTAATTCACGAATTCCACCAAGCTGTGTAGGAATCATCCATATATGCTGGTCCCAAGCACGGATAAATGGGGAGGGTTAGGGAAAGACCTGGGAGCTACCCTGTAAAAACTTCACCTTGGAAACCCTATGAAAAGCTCTCAAATGATTCAGATATGGTATCCGATGGCAGCCCCCCAGGCCAAAGGGTTCTCTACAAGCTACTGGGGAAGAGCGAGGTCCGAGTACAAGTAACATAGTATGTTAGGCTGAATGAAGACAATGTTCATCTAGTTCAGCCTTTTTCAACCCCCTTGTTGATCCACAGGAAGGCTAAAAACCCCACGAGGCAGAAGCCAATTAGCCCATTTGGGGGAAAATTCCTTCCTGACTCCATAATGGCAATCAGAATAATCCCTGGACCAACCTCTGATAGTTCCTACCTATCTGTAAGACCCGGATCACCAACCCCGCTGATCACCTAATATCTATATCCTGTAATATCATAGAAAGACATCAAGTCCCTCCTAAACTCCTCTATGGATCCTGCCATCACCACGTCCTCAGGCAGAGAGTTCCACAGTCTCACTGCTCTTGTAGTCGGGGGTTTTCCTCATGACACAACATGGGGGAAGCCCAGCTGCTGATGAACCTCATGATGTAAGGAAAGTACTGCGCTGCACCAAAGCTCACATAGTAGCAGCATGGGATGTGCGCGGCACGAGTCTAGGGAAACCGGACATTGTGAAACGCCAAATCACAAGACTTCACATGGATAATCTTGGGATTAGCGAATTACACTGGACGGGTAATGGATATTTTCAGTCCTATGACCTCACATTGCACTATGCCGGGCACGAGGAAAACAAGAGGAATGGAGTCGCTTTTATTACAAACAAGCAGACCTCAAAGGCAGTAGAAAGTTCTAGAACAATCCGCGACCGTATCATGCTATCCGGATACGTATTGTTAGTAAATGTGCTTGTGCGCTCAAATAGGAGAACGAGAAATATACTCGGGGTACTCACTCAGAAGGGGGAGGCTACCCTATGGTCCGGCTGTGGGGTGAGACCTCCACCCTTGGAGTCCCAGGACAGCCCATCACTGAAGGTATACAGTAACTCCCGCCAGGACTCACAGTCTCACCCTGAGATGGTTAATCCTCTTTATTGTGGACTATTCCAAATGTCACAAATGTAGTCCCTCATGCAAGAGGTCAACGACAGATGCAACGCGCCGGCCACGTAAATAACAATACCACAAAAAAATACATAGAGGTGCCCACTCACCGTTTACAGCGTGACTCGGGGTTCTGCGATGACGCTGTGTGAGGGATGCGTGTCACCGTGCAGCTCTGGAACGCACCGCTTGTGGTCCAATGCAGCGTGATGACGTCACTCCACTTCCCTCTGTGCCGGCTTCAATCTATAGTAAAACACTTTATTTGTTCCACCCAGTATCTCCCCGGACAATGCTATTAATTGCATCGGATAGTCTGGAGGTTTACAGTAAAAATAAAATCCAAAGGAAAACTAAAATTCATGTCATGTGTATTTTATTATAAGGTATACATTATATTCGGCCATGATGTCGGCACAGAGGGGGGCGGATGGAACCCCCATGAAGGCAATGAGAATGTTAGAATGTAATAGCCTACTTTATGTTACATATACATGTGGGTACGGTTTGTACACCCAGAAGTGCAGTTTGCAGTAAAGGTCATAGATTAGTATTCCATATACAATCACCGGTGGAGTCGGGCATCGTCTGGCATTACCACTAGGGCAGAAATACAAATATATTAATTAAAATGTAATAAATATACATAAAAGATATTATGTATAAAGATGAAGGTGTGGAAATGGATTTGTCTGTCTTCATAATAAATCTAGAATGTACAAAACATATAATGGTTTGTGTGCTTACCTACAATGAGGTAATAAATTGTATGAAAATGGATTAGTATGCATATGTTCATGATATAATCCTTATTTCAATCATATATGGGAGGAAGTATGGTCTGTACACAAACGTCTATGCCCGGTTGGTATAATACTCTCACCCTCCTACAGTTCTCTCTGGGCCCGGTTGGTATAATACTCTCACCCTCCTACAGTTCTCTCTGGGCCCGGTTGGTATAATACTCTCACCCTCCTACAGTTCTCTCTGGGCCCGGTTGGTATAATACTCTCACCCTCCTACAGTTCTCTCTGGGCCCGGTTGGTATAATACTCTCACCCTCCTACAGTTCTCTCTGGGCCCGGTTGGTATAATACTCTCACCCTCCTACAGTTCTCTCTGGGCCCGGTTGGTATAATACTCTCACCCTCCTACAGTTCTCTCTGGGCCCGGTTGGTATAATACTCTCACCCTCCTACAGTTCTCTCTGGGCCCAGTTGGTATAATACTCTCACCCTCCTACAGTTCTCTCTGGGCCCGGTTGGTATAATACTCTCACCCTCCTACAGTTCTCTCTGGGCCCGGTTGGTATAATACTCTCACCCTCCTACAGTTCTCTCTGGGCCCGGTTGGTATAATACTCTCACCCTCCTACAGTTCTCTCTGGGCCCGGTTGGTATAATACTCTCACCCTCCTACAGTTCTCTCTGGGCCCGGTTGGTATAATACTCTCACCCTCCTACAGTTCTCTCTGGGCCCGGTTGGTATAATACTCTCACCCTCCTACAGTTCTCTCTGGGCCCAGTTGGTATAATACTCTCACCCTCCTACAGTTCTCTCTGGGCCCGGTTGGTATAATACTCTCACCCTCCTACAGTTCTCTCTGGGCCCGGTTGGTATAATACTCTCACCCTCCTACAGTTCTCTCTGGGCCCGGTTGGTATAATACTCTCACCCTCCTACATTTCTCTCTGGGCCCGGTTGGTATAATACTCTCACTCTCCTACAGTTCTCCCTCTGGGCCCGGTTGGTATAATACTCTCACCCTCCTACAGTTCTCTCTGGGCCCAGTTGGTATAATACTCTCACCCTCCTACAGTTCTCTCTCTGGGCCCGGTTGGTATAATACTCTCACCCTCCTACAGTTCTCTCTGGGCCCAGTTGGTATAATACTCTCACCCTCCTACAGTTCTCTCTGGGCCCGGTTGGTATAATACTCTCACCCTCCTACAGTTCTCCCTGGGCCCGGTTGGTATAATACTCTCACCCTCCTACAGTTCTCCCTGGGCCCGGTTGGTATAATACTCTCACTCTCCTACAGTTCTCTCTCTGGGCCCAGTTGGTATAATACTCTCACCCTCCCACAGTTCTCTCTGGGCCCGGTTGGTATAATACTCTCACCCTCCTACAGTTCTCCCTGGGCCCGGTTGGTATAATACTCTCACCCTCCTACAGTTCTCTCTGGGCTCGGTTGGTATAATACTCTCACCTCATACAGTTCTCTCTGGGCCCAGATGGTATAATACTCTCACCCTCCTACAGTTCTCTCTGGGCCCGGTTGGTATAATACTCTCACCCTCCTACAGTTCTCTCTGGGCCCAGTTGGTATAATACTCTCACCCTCCTACAGTTCTCTCTGGGCCCAGATGGTATAATACTCTCACCCTCCTACAGTTCTCTCTGGGCCCAGATGGTATAATACTCTCACCCTCCTACAGTTCTCTCTGGGCCTAGATGGTATAATACTCTCACCCTCCTACAGTTCTCTCTGGGCCCGGTTGGTATAATACTCTCACCCTCCTACAGTTCTCTCTGGGCCCGGTTGGTATAATACTCTCACCCTCCTACAGTTCTCTCTGGGCCCAGATGGTATAATACTCTCACCCTCCTACAGTTCTCTCTCTGGGCCCAGTTGGTATAATACTCTCACTCTCCTACAGTTCTCTCTGGGCCCGGTTGGTATAATACTCTCACCCTCCTACAGTTCTCTCTGGGCCCAGATGGTATAATACTCTCACCCTCCTACAGTTCTCTCTCTGGGCCCAGATGGTATAATACTCTCACCCTCCTACAGTTCTCTCTGGGCCCGGTTGGTATAATACTCTCACCCTCCTACAGTTCTCTCTCTGGGCCCGGTTGGTATAATACTCTCACCCTCCCACAGTTCTCTCTGGGCCCAGATGGTATAATACTCTCACCCTCCTACAGTTCTCTCTGGGCCCGGTTGGTATAATACTCTCACCCTCCTACAGTTCTCTATGGGCTCGGTTGTGGTCCTAGACCATGACTGCTTGAAAAATTCTAAATGATATATTGTCATTTACAGTTGATCTTACTTAAACTATTTCCAATGTTGCATTCAGACCAAAGGGGACCGGAGTGTTTAGTCTAAAGATCCAGAACGTCTCACGCATTTTTAAACGGGTAAAAGACTTAGTTGAGATGCCTTCCAACGGTGTAACTTGTAGGGGAGTCACATCCCAATCATGTTTTTCAAGGAACTGTCTGGATACACTATGCTTGGTGTAGCCTTTGAGTAGGTTAAACCTGTGACTGGTAACTCCACATCGGAGAGTATTTGTTGTGCGTCCTCTATATCGTATAATTAAATAAATTATAAGATCAGAACCACAATTTAAAAACTCTGCAATCACTGCCAGTTATTGGTTTCCCTCAGGTTGCTAGCTAGTCTGCATCTGTAGGTCTCCTGCCTTTGTCAGCTTGTCTGCTATTTTGTTACCATCTGCCAGCTTGTTCCATCTGCCTCGGTACTATCAGTATTGTTTTGTGTTGTTATATTTCATCTGCCTGCCCTGTCGGTAGTCTATCCATTTCATCTTGGTACGCCAGCGCTCCTCCTCGGTCCTTAGATAGGGTAGGGACCGCCGCCCTGTTGCCTGCCTGGGGTTAGCCAGGAGTGAAGGCAAGTAGGCAGGGACAGGAGTTGCGGGTAAGATACAGGGCATCCCGAGCTGGCGTATCCTGCGTAGATTACTGTAACATATTCTTTCTAAAGATGACTTGGGGGTTTCTACTATATGGTCTCTAAAAAAAGGATCCCCCCTAAAATCCCCCAACGTTTTGTTAATATATTCTTAATTTGTTGGTGTTGACGGCTATATTTTGTGATGAAGGAAATAGAGTGGTTCTGGTTACTTTTTATTTTTTCTTTATTATTGGAGATGATTCTCTGTTCTCCTTGAGTTTTTTATTGTAGGCCGATTTGATCAGGGGTATTGGATAGCCTTTGTCTTTGAAGCTTTTGGCTGGTTCCTCATATAGCTTCTGAGTAGAGCAATTTCTCCTGATACGCTTAAACTGCCGTATGATACATTAACCTTCCAAAATTTAGCATGACACCTCGAGAAGGTTAAAAAACTGTTTGTATCTGTTTTTGTTTAATGAGTTTTAGTCATAATGTTTTCTCCTGCTTCTGAATAAAGTTCTAAGTCTAGGAAAATCATACTTTTTTTCTGATGCTGCTCGTTAAGGTCAAATTCCAATCATTATGGTTAATCTGTAATAAAAAGAATTCCAGACCTTCCTGTTCCCCATTTTCCATATAAATAAAATATCATCAATAAAACGTCTATAAAAGATTATATGTTTATTCGTTAAAATATTCTCCTCAAAAACCCCATAAAAATTTTTGCATAACTTGGGGCAAACTTTGTCCCCATTGTGGTCCCACACGCCTGGAGATAATGTCATAAATAAAATAATTGTTCTCTAAAACAAACTTAATGGCCTTTAAAATAAAGTCTCTCTGGTAAGTGGGCATCACAGGATCATTTTTCAAACATTTTACAACTGCTCTTAGCCCCAGATGGTGGTCAATATTGGAATATAGGGAGCATACATCTAGGGAACACCATATATATGACTCTTCCCAAGCTAGATCCTCCAGGAGCGATAGAAGGTGACCCATATCTCTCAAGTACAAAGGAGGATTCACCATGTATCTCCGCAAGTGGGAATCTACATACTGTGATAGTGCACTTGTTACCGAGTTTATTTCTGCCACAATCGGCCTTCCCGGAGGCTCCAGAACATTCTTGTGTATTTTGGGCAAATGGTAAAAGTATGGAACCTCCGGATTATGTATGCAGATAAAATCGCACTCTTGTTTAGACAGACAATTAGTTTCCAAAGCCCCATCAACCATGGAAAAAAAGATCTAGTGATCTCCTTCATGGGATCTACATCAAGCCTTCTATTTGACATCATTTAAAAGTTTGAGTGCTCCCTGATGGTGGTATTCCCTGTCCATTTTTTCTGCATGTGCTGCTCTTCAACCCGGGTGGATTACAAGAGGACAGAAGAGTTTTTTGTGTGTCTATATGGTTCCTATCAAGGTGCTGTCCACACCTACTCGGTATCTGGATATGTGGTAAGTGAACATCTCAATCTTACAGGTCTATGCCCCAAAGGCTGATGCCAATGAGGAAACCATTAAAAAATTTTATGCCGACGTCCAGAAAACTCTAAACAAAGAGCCAAAGAAGGACATCATTTACATTATTGGTGACTTCAATTCCAAGGTCGGCAACCAGGCAGAAGCAACCATCACAGGAAGATTTGGGCTTGGTGAAAGAAATGAAGCCGGTGATCGCCTGGTAAAGTTCTGCCAAGAAAATCGGCTCAGAATAGCAAACACATGGTTTATGCAACCCAAACACTGACAGTCGGTATCCCCAAACTCTGACTGTCCGTGTGAGCATCCCCCAAACGCCAACTGTCCACGTGGGCATCTCCCAAACGCCGACTGTCCACGTGGGCATCTCCCAAACGCCGACTGTCCACGTGGGCATCTCCCAAACGCCTACTATACACGTGGGCATCCCCCAATGGCCTCCATCGAAATCACATTGATTACATCCTGTGTAATCATCGTTGGCGAAGTTCAGTTGTTGCAATAAAAACCTTTCCTGGCACCGACTGTGGCACGGATCATGACCTCCTTGCAGATAAGATCAGGATCAAATTCCATAGCATTAAGAAAGGTGCTCCACTGAGAAAATTCGACACCTCTAAAGTCCCCCAATCATACCCTATTGAGGTAGAAAACCGATTTGAACTGCTTGACACATCAGAAAAGCATCCATAGGAACTACGGCGCGATATACAGTCCACGATTATGGAAACAGCCAGTAAACATCTCAGCTATAGGAAGCAGGAAAAACAATGCTAATGGTTGTCCAAGCGAACCCTCAGAATAGCCAATAGAAGGAGAGCAGCAAAGGCCGCCGGCAACAAAGACGAAGGCTGACATTTAAGGCAAGTAGCAAGTAAAAATAAGGAAATGGACTGGAATGAGAGTTGCAGAAGCAGAAGCCATGAAAGGCCATACGTGAGGCCTATTCTCACAGGTCCCGATGGCCTGAAAACCTTTCATGGCACACAACACAATCAAGGCAAAAACGGGCAGGAACTGAATGACCAACAGAGCATCAAGGATAGGTGGAGGGAATACGCAGAGGAACTATATGCCTGCAGCCACATAGCTGGACCATTACATGAGGTGGAGCCGGTGGACTTGGAGCCTCCAATGTGGAGTCAGAAGTCATTATGGCAATGAAACCACTGGCGTAAAATAAAGCACCCGGCATAGATAACATACCGGCAGAGCTATTTCTGCCAGGACCAGTAAAAACCATCACAGCGCTGTGCCAGGCAGTATGGGCATCCACACAATGGCCACAGGATGGGAAAAGATTCTGGGGGTCGCCAGATTGCTCCAACTACCGAACAATAGCCCTCAATCCGCATGCAAGTGTTATGTCTGAAGCTCTGTTAAACTCCATTTGTCTTGTCTCTACAACACTATGAACTTTAGCCCAATTCTGCTTTTCGGTCTGTGATGAGGACTTATCTGGGCGCACTGCCATTCCTTTGTTGTTTCAGAATCTCTCATGAAATATAGTTTGCTCAGTTATCAAAGAATGTTACAAGTTTTTGTACATAATGTACTGTGTTAGTCTCACAGGAGAATGAAAACTTGCTTAAGTGAATAGTTTCACACAAGACCTTATGGGGTATTATTGTACCTTGACGCCACTGGAAGCGAGGGATTTGACAGGAGGAACGCCCTTCTCACACCCCCAGCTCCCGATAGGGTCAAGGCTGGAAGGTCCTAGCAGCACAGTGTGGATAGATTGTCCCAGCGCTGCAGCCTTAGGCTGATGGTTACTCTACTTCTTAGCCTTACATTATTACCTGTAAATCCTGGCATGGTACCGCTGTAACATAGCAGCATCTACATGTCATAATGTAAGGCTAAGAAGTAGAGTAACCGTCAGCCTAAGGCTGCAGCGCTGGGACAAATCAATGCACACGCTGCAGCCTGTGTGCTCTCGGCCACCCGCCATTTGTGCCCACTCACCTCTGCGTTTTCTGTGGCGCCTCCCTCCTGGCCGCCGGCAGTGATCTCCCTTCCGCGGGCCGCATGACAGCTCTGTGATGGCGCAGAGGTGCACCCATGCGGCCTACTCGCCCGGCAACTCACCTCTCAGTTTTCTGCGGCGCCTCCCTCCTGGCCGGCGGCAGTGATCTTCGTTACGCCGGACGTATCACAGCTCTGTGACGGCCGCTCCTGGCAAAGAAATGTGAGTTGCCTTTGCCCTCCCCCTTTTGGCGACGGGCCACAGCGTTTCGATTGTGGGGTGGGGAGGGATGCTGCCTTCTGCCCCCCTCCGGCCGCCGGGTAAGTCACTTGCTCCATGGGGTTCGGGGCTGCAGTGCAGGCGGCCGCTGTATCTTTTTTTAAGAATCTTTACTGGCCTTGCAGGACCTGCTGGGCAACAGCATGTGACCCAATCAGCTACATGGGGCGTCACCCCCCTGTCAATCTTGCCTCTGCCAGAAATACCTGGTGGCGTCAAGATACAATAATCCCCCTTATGTGAAGCTTTGCCATAAAGCCATGTATACTCCTCTCCTTTTTTTCTTTTCTTGATAAAAACTCTTGTCTGTAGTAATAAACGTAGAATTCTTCGGAATACAGAGAATTGTATCTGATTGATTCCTTCCGGCCGGATATACAATAATAATTTGGAACTCGGCGACATTTGGAACATCCCTAACACAAGCAAGATCCTTCTCAAAATTATACAGGAAAGACTGAGATCAGTAGTTGAAGTGGCGCCCCCTGATGTACAGGCAGCACCGGCGAGGACGCGGCACCCGCCACCATATTGTAAACCTGCGATGGACCACGGAAAAAGCTCAAGAATACCAAAAGAATATCTACATGTGCTTCATCCACTACATCAAGGCCTGTGACTGCATCGACCATGACAAGCTATGGCGCCCCCTACAAGAGCCGGGCGTATCGGCACATCTAGTCAGGCTGATAAACTCACTTTATACCAATCAAGAGGCCACTGTGAGAACACAGTATGGGGGCACGGATTGGTTTGGGATCGGCAAAGGCGTCCGACAGGGCAGCATCCTCTCACCCTTCATTACCCTATATGGAAAGTGATCATGGGGGAAATGGACCGAGGCGAATGGGAAACCGGGGTGAAAACAGGTGGAAGAAACATCAACAATCTCCGTTCTGCGGATGACACAACTCTGCTGGCAGCAAGAGAAGCCGGTCTGAAGCCGCTGATATGGAAGATTAAAGCTGAAAGGGAAAGAACCGGCCTGAATGTAAAGACTAAAGTTATGGCAACTGCAAAAAATGGCCAAATTCAAATCACAATCGACGAGACCGTAGAACGTGTCCGAGACGTCATCCTCCGAGGTGCGAAAACTGACAGAATGTATGCAGGAGGTAAAACGTAGGACGGCAGTGGGGCGAAGCGCGATGCTAAACACGGGCAAGATCTGGGAGAAAAGGGATATCAGTAAAGCAACTAAACGCAGGAGAGTGAAAACCACCGTTTACCCCAGAGCCGTGTATGATGTGAGAGCGGGACGGCGGGGGAAGCGGATGGAAGGAGGATGGATGCGCTGGAGCTGCTGCGTATACCCTGGACAGCGAGAGCAACAAACAGAGACGTCTGGAATCGTATAGGACCTTATATATATTACTGAAGACGGCCGGGCTCAGACTCGCGCCGGGCAGGGCGGCCGGGCTCAGACTCGCGCCGGGCAGGGCGGCCAGGCTCAGACTCGCGCCGGGCAGGGCGGCCAGGCTCAGACTCGCGCCGGGCAGGGCGGCCAGGCTCAGACTCGCGCCGGGCAGGGCGGCCAGGCTCAGACTCGCGCCGGGCAGGGCGGCCAGGCTCAGACTCGCGCCGGGCAGGGCGGCCAGGCTCAGACTCGCGCCGGGCAGGGCGGCCAGGCTCAGACTCGCGCCGGGCAGGGCGGCCAGGCTCAGACTCGCGCCGGGCAGGGCGGCCAGGCTCAGACTCGCGCCGGGCAGGGCGGCCAGGCTCAGACTCGCGCCGGGCAGGGCGGCCAGGCTCAGACTCGCGCCGGGCAGGGCGGCCAGGCTCAGACTCGCGCCGGGCAGGGCGGCCAGGCTCAGACTCGTGCCGGGCAGGACGGCCAGGCTCAGACTCGCGCCGGCAGGGCGGCCAGGCTCAGGTTCGTGCAGGGCAGGGCAGGGCGGCGCTCAGGTTCGCGCGGGGCGGCCACGCTCAGCCTCACATACTTTGGCCGTGTAATGTTAGCAGACTCACTAGAAAAATCTATAATTCTTGGACAGATCAGCGGCAAAAGACCTGGAGCCAAAGAACACTATGGCCGATACTGTCAGAGCCGATACTGGCATGGAGATCACACAACTGAAAGAAGCAAAAACGAAAAACATGGAGCTCGCCTTTAGGGCCACTGAAGGTGCTGAACGACTAAATGGCTAACAACAAAAACAATTCCATATGAAGCTGCACACACAAACACCGCGCCTTTCTGGTCGCCATATTCCTTGAAACTTCACACGGGTTAAGGAACACCAGTTGTCACTTCTCTGTACAGTAAAATGGAGGAAACCTGAGGTAAATGTTAAAAATACCCCATATTAGAGACACTTGCCCCCTCATATACTGCAAAGACGAGAATCAACCTGCCACAACCAAGATGGCGCACACCGGGCGCACTCCCCGCTCCTGCCTCCAGCAGTATGGCCGCATATGGCAGACTCTCGCGAGAATGAAGCCTGGCGCATGCGTGCTGCGAACACTCCGAAGTCTACCGAAATCCCCTTCAGCGGCTCCGGAAAGAGCCGATCCCACCCACCCCGGAAGTGGCGGCTGCGACCAGGGAGGAGGCCGCGGTGGCCGGAGCGCCGGTGGGACGATGGAGGAGAGCGGCGGCAGGTGAGGGCGGTGTGCCGGCGGTTCTCCTCAGGGCCTCTTGCCACAAACGGTGTGTCCATCACAATGTATCCGGCGGAGAGCACGTGACCCGCGGGGAGGGGCTGCATTTGTATTCACACCCGGCATAAAGCGGCTCTGCAGCAGCTGCGCCTGACTGTCGAATTACCTCAGGGCGAGGCGCGTGAAGGACTACAACTCCCATCAAGCTGTCCTACTATCGGCTGTATGTGACCTTCCGCTATGACATCATCACTGTGTGTAAGCCAGTCATGTGACAGCGAGCGGGGATGTGCCGCCAGAAGGCGATGCGTGACGTCCGCCGCTTCACGTGCGAGAAGAACGATGACGGCGGACGCTTACTGACGGATGTCCGCGGACGCTGCACGGCGACTCTTATTATCTGATGCTCTGCATCCCTTTATCGACGGCGGCGAGATAATTCGCGCGGCTCGCGCTCTGGATGCTTCACTGACGCCTGTGGATTCTGCGCCCGGATTGTATTACCGTCCTCTGCGCCTCCCCCTGTGCTGGACCCTCGGGGGCCGGACTGTTCAGGCAGGTGGGTGTGGCCGCCCCGCCCCCGAGGAGTCCTGCACATAATCATCAGACAGGGTGGCGCTCCGTCCGCCCCGGCGCTGCCGTCACGTCTCCACTGCCCCTCTAGCTGACGGAACACACACAGCACCGTCATGTAGATGAAGGGGAGGCGCCAGACTGTTGGGGTCCAGCTGGTGTGGAGTCCGTCCCCCCTCCCCCGTGGCCGCTGTGGTAGTCGTTCAATGGAGGCGGAGTGGCAGAGATTGTCATGTCTGAACAGAAGAGGGCGACTCTTTCATTTTAGGTGCGCTGGCCCTTTAAGTGAAGTTTCCGCCCCTCGCGGCCACGGACGTCTTCATCGGTTGCTAGTTGTTTCCCTGTAAGATGTTAGTCGCCGCCGCCAGAGGCTCCGCCCCGCGCCGCCCGCAACATGACGCTGCCCTCGGCTCCTCCACGGGGGAGGGGATGTAATGTTTACGGGGGGTGTCGCGTCTCCAGCGCCCCCAGCTGGTGAGGATTGCACCTCTACAAGATGTCCGAGGACGCAGTCTGCAGAGTATCGCAGCACAGAATCTCTCCCGTTCGCGCAGCAGATCGTTACAAGAGTCACAGCAGAGGATTAGAGGAGGGGCTCCGCGTGCGGATGGAGACGAGCGGCAGCCACACAGCGGAGGGAGAAGCGGCGGCGCAGAGGATGCCAGGAGCGGAGGGCGGCCGTACATGAGCGAGCGGGAGATCCGTCCGAGATATCGCACTCTTAAATCCGTGGTTTCTGCGCCAGTTTGATGCCTCTTTCGTACCGCGGTAACGGGAGGTTCATGCGATGTCATTTTTTTTAAACTCGCCCAAAACAAACCCCGGGCGTGTCCTGCGAGATCGCTGACAAGGGGAAAGTACTGCAGTTTTTCCGTCCCGCAGCACGAAGAAGCGACGCCCCGTGTGACGGAGGCACTGCATACAAGGGGTTAATGGGTGGCATGAGTTTCGTGCGTTGCGCCAATGCCCAGAGCTCGGGCGATCCTCTCAGTTCTGCAGCCGGTTGGGTCGTCACACCTGCAGGCGGGCGAGGATTCACCTGGAGGGTTACATGGCGGCCGGAGCCGAGCATGCCGATCTTGGGGCGGCCACTAGGGGGCGCTCACAGGGAGCAGAACCTCCATTCACAGCAGCAAAGCGCATTTTGTAAAATCTTATCCAGAAGCTGCGGAAATAATCCGCCCAAAACCCGTGCGGACGCAGCGTGTCAGCTTTATCGCCGTCTCCGCTGCAGAATCCATTTCTCCCCAGTGGGGGGGGCAGCAATTCGTGATGAAACCCGCGGCAATGTGAGTGCCATGGCGTTCTGTGGCTGATCACCCCGCGTGGCCCCCGCCTCACACTCCAGCGGTCCCGCCGCGCGGCCGTCTTCGTTTTCCTCGGGTCTTTGGCGTCACGTCTCTTCATACTTCGGATCCCCTGACTCCATGGAAGGTTTTCTTCGCTCCTCGCGGCGTCTGCGCTGTCATCTCGCTGCTTTGCTGAATGTGCCGGAGTGAAAGATGCAATTACACGAGTCCGTCTGACTGTTCTTGCGGCCCGCGCTGCGGCCCCCGGCTGACTGTTCTTGCGGCCCGCGCTGCGGCCCCCGGCTGACTGTTCTTGCGGCCCGCGCTGCGGCCCCCGGCTGACTGTTCTTGCGGCCCGCGCTGCGCCCCCCGGCTGACTGTTCTTGCGGCCCGCGCTGCGCCCCCCGGCTGACTGTTCTTGCGGCCCGCGCTGCGCCCCCCGGCTGACTGTTCTTGCGGCCCGCGCTGCGCCCCCCGGCTGACTGTTCTTGCGGCCCGCGCTGCGGCCCCCGGCTGACTGTTCTTGCGGCCCGCGCTGCGGCCCCCGGCTGACTGTTCTTGCGGCCCGCGCTGCGGCCCCCGGCTGACTGTTCTTGCGGCCCGCGCTGCGGCCCCCGGCTGACTGTTCTTGCGGCCCGCGCTGCGGCCCCCGGCTGACTGTTCTTGCGGCCCGCGCTGCGGCCCCCGGCTGACTGTTCTTGCGGCCCCCGGCTGACTGTTCTTGCGGCCCCCGGCTGACTGTTCTTGCGGCCCGCGCTGCGGCCCCCGGCTGACTGTTCTTGCGGCCCGCGCTGCGGCCCCCGGCTGACTGTTCTTGCGGCCCGCGCTGCGGCCCCCGGCTGACTGTTCTTGCGGCCCGCGCTGCGCCCCCCGGCGGACTGTTCTTGCGGCCCGCGCTGCGCCCCCCGGCGGACTGTTCTTGCGGCCCGCGCTGCGCCCCCCGGCGGACTGTTCTTGCGGCCCGCGCTGCGGCCCCCGGCGGACTGTTCTTGCGGCCCGCGCTGCGCCCCCCGGCTGACTGTTCTTGCGCCCCCCGGCTGACTGTTCTTGCGCCCCCCCGGCTGACTGTTCTTGCGGCCCGCACTGCACCCCCGGCTGGCTGTTTCATGCCCACACTCGGGTTCCCAAATGATCTCCCCTGAGGAGGGTCCTAGGAGATGCCATTCCTGACACCCGGCAGAGACCTGCGCCCGGTGAACTGGCCCGGGTACATTCCCCAGAACCCGCCCGTCCTGCCGGAGACTCGTTAGTCGGCGTGATTCCTGTAATTAATGACTTATAAATCTCGGTACATTTTATTCCTGCGGTCTCATCATCCGGATCCTTCTGTCAGCGGGGAGGCAGCAGCGGCGGCAGCACTCACTAGCTGCTGGCGTGACGGGAACATCCCTACAGACCAGACGGCAGGTGACACCCGCTACAAGGGGAGACCTCGACCACCTGCCCCTCCGGGAGGCATTGACTGCCGGGACCGCCTGCCCCTCCGGGAGGCATTGACTGCCGGGACCGCCTGCCCCTCCGGGAGGCGTTGACTGCCGGGACCGCCTGCCCCTCCGGGAGGCATTGACTGCCGGGACCGCCTGCCCCTCCGGGAGGCATTGACTGCTGTGACCGCCTGCCCCTCCGGGAACCTCCTCAATTCTGTATCTTTTTGTCTTTGCAGATTTCTCCAGGCATGATCGTCCGTCGGTCGCGGGGTCAGGAGCCGCAGGAAATGTCTGCGTAACGATTATCCGGCTGTGAGGTGAGTCGTTGGAGCCATAGAGGGCCCTGAGTACAACTTATGGTGCCGCGGGGGGATTACTGATCACGACCTCCGGGGTTCAGTAATGGGCGGTATCGGTGTGCTCGCTCTCGTCTTCCTCCGTCGGCTCTGATAACCACTATGGCCGTCATCACAGCTTGTACAGCGGCTGTCACCCAGCTTTCTCCTGAATGGTAAAGCTTCTGTGTTACCTGGCAGCAGCACCAGGCAGATTGGCACTAAGGCCTCCTGTCCACGGGGACAGATCCGCAGCGGGCCACCCGCACGTGTAATCCGCGCCCCATAGGGATGCATTGGGCACCCGCAGGTAATTAAATACCTGCGGATGTCATTTTCCCTTGAGGCACGGATTGCGTGTGCGGGAAAACACCCGTGGCATGCTCCATTTTAGTGCGGGTCTCCCGCAGGCTTCTACTGAAGGCTATGGAAGCCGTCGGGATCCGCGGCACACCCGCAGCTGTATTCCTGCTCTCCGGCGTGGGAGAGCAGCAGTACAAAAAAGAAAGAGAGCGGCGCATGCGCACGGCACACTGTTGGCGTGCCGAGCACATCCGCCGGGCCGAAGAAAGAAGATCCGGCCGCGACAGAGGGAAGATCCGCAGCGTCCGGACAGGTAAGTAATTCTTCTTTTTTAGGCCTTATGTCCGCGGGAAAGGAGGGACCCGCTGTGGGATTCTGCATGGAAAATCCACGGCCGGCCTGATTTTTCCCTGTGGACATGAAGCCTAAGGGTTCTGGGAAAGTTGGGTGGCATCCGTATAGATAGGCAGTGAAGCTTGGAGTGGAGTGCGAACGGCTTTACTAGTTGTGGCGCCCTCTGGTGACAGCGCCGCATGAAGCAGCTGTCGCCGTACGTTCCGTAACCTCCTATTGCGTCTTCTTCTGCAGGACAAGTTTTGGTGAGACATGCAGGCGTCGGCGCATCGCTTCCGTGATGTGGAGCACCATCCTCTTCTTAACGAGAGCGATGGCTACAACTCCTCCCCCTCGGAGGCGGAACTGGTGGACAAGCTGTGGTTCATACGGGACGGCTGTGGCATGGTCTGTGCCGTGATAACATGGATGCTGGTCTTCTATGCGGACTTTGTGGTGACTTTTGTTATGCTGCTCCCCTCCAGAGACTTTTGGTATTCAGTCATTAATGGGACCATGTTCAACTGCTTGGCGGTGCTGGCGCTGACCTCCCACCTGAGGACAATGCTGACGGACCCGGTAAGTGCCGCATCTGCTGCGCCATTCATGTAGGAAACCTTATTCTATACAGCGCTAATATACAAACATTAACTACTATAATAGTGCCCCCTATGTACAAGAATATTACTACTATAATACTGCCCCCTATGTACAAGAATATAACTACTATAGTACTGCCCCCTATGTACAAGAATATAACTACTATAATACTGCCTCCTATGTACAAGATTATAACTACTATAATACTGCCCCCTATGTACAAGAATATAACTACTATAATACTGCCCCCTATGTACAAGAATATAACTACTATAATACTGCCCCCTATGTACAAGAATATAACTACTATAATACTGCCCCTATGTACAAGAATATAACTACTATAATACTGCCTCCTATGTACAAGAATCTAACTACTATAATACTGCCCCCTATGTACAAGAATATAACTACTATAATACTGCCCCCTATGTACAAGAATATAACTACTATAATACTCCCCTATGTACAAGAATATAACTACTATAATACTGCCCCCTATGTACAAGAATATAACTACTATAATACTGCCCCCCTATGTACAAGAATATAACTACTATAATAGTGCCCCCTATGTACAAGAATATTACTACTATAATACTGCCCCCTATGTACAAGAATATAACTACTATAGTACTGCTCCCTATGTACAAGAATATAACTACTATAATACTGCCCCCTATGTACAAGAATATAACTACTATAATACTGCCCCCTATGTACAAGAATATAACTACTATAATACTGCCCCCTATGTACAAGACTATAACTACTATAATACTGCCCCCTATGTACAAGAATATAACTACTATAATACTGCCCCTATGTGCAAGAATATAACTACTATAATACTGCCCCCCAATGTACAAGAATATAACTACTATAATACTGGCCCCTATATACAAGAATATAACTACAATAATACTGCCCCCTCTGTACAAGAATATAACTACTATAATACTGCCCCCTATGTACAAGAATATAACTACTATAATACTGCTCCCTATGTACAAGAATATAACTACTATAATACTGCCCCCTATATACAAGAATATAACTACTATAATACTGCCCCTATGTACAAGAATATAACTACTATAATACTGCATCCTATGTACAAGAATATAACTACTATAATACTGCATCCTATGTACAATAATATAACTACTATAATACTGCCCCCTATGTACAAGAATATAACTACTATAATACTGCCTCTATGTACAAGAATATAACTACTATAATACTGCCTCTATGTACAAGAATATAACTACAATAATACTGCCCCCTCTGTATAAGAATATAACTACTATAATACTGCATCCTATGTACAAGAATATAACTACTATAATACTGCATCCTATGTACAATAATATAACTACTATAATACTGCCCCCTATGTACAAGAATATAACTACTATAATACTGCCCTATGTACAAGAATATAACTACTATAATACTGCCCCCTATGTACAAGACTATAACTACTATAATACTGCCTCCTATGTACAAGAATATAACTACTATAATACTGCCTCCTATGTACAGGAATATAACTACTATAATACTGCTCCCTATGTACAAGAATATAACTACTATAATACTGCTCCCTATGTACAAGAATATAACTACTATAATACTGCCCCTATGTACAAGAATATAACTACTATAATACTGCCCCCTATGTACAAGAATATAACTACTATAATACTGCCCCTATGTACAAGAATATAACTACTATAATACTGCCCACTATGTACAGGAATATAACTACTATACTACTGCCCCCTACGTACAAGAATATAACTACTATAATACTGCCCCCTATGTACAAGAATATAACTACTATACTACTGCCCCCTATGTACAAGAATATAACTACTATACTACTGCCCCCTATGTACAAGAATATAACTACTATAATACTGCCCCCTATGTACAAGAATATAACTACTATAATACTTCCTCCTATGTACAAGTATATAACTACTATAATACTGCCTCCTATGTACAAGAATATAACTACTATAATACTGTCCGCTATGTACAAGTATATAACTACTATAATACTGTCCGCTATGTACAAGTATATAACTACTATAATACTGTCCGCTATGTACAAGTATATAACTACTATAATACTGTCCGCTATGTACAAGTATATAACTACTATAATACTGCCTCCTATGTACAAGAGTATAACTGCTATAATACTGCTCCCTATGTACAAGTATATAACTACTATAATACTGTCCGCTATGTACAAGTATATAACTACTATAATACTGTCCGCTATGTACAAGTATATAACTACTATAATACTGTCCGCTATGTACAAGTATATAACTACTATAATACTGTCCGCTATGTACAAGTATATAACTACTATAATACTGCCTCCTATGTACAAGAGTATAACTGCTATAATACTGCCCCCATGTACAAGAATATAACTACTATAATACTGCCCTCTACGTGCAAGAATATAACTACTATAATACTGATCCCTATGTACAAGTATATAACTACTATAATACTGTCCGCTATGTACAAGTATATAACTACTATAATACTCTCCCTATGTACAAGTATATAACTACTATAATACTGTCCGCTATGTACAAGTATATAACTACTATAATACTCCCCCCTATGTACAAGTATATAACTACTATAATACTGTCCGCTATGTACAAGTATATAACTACTATAATACTGTCCGCTATGTACAAGTATATAACTACTATAATACTGCCCTCTACGTGCAAGAATATAACTACTATAATACTGCCCCCTATGTACAAGAATATAACTACTATAATACTCCCCCTATGTACAAGAATATAACTACTATAATACTGCTCCTATGTACAAGAATATAACTACTATAATACTGCCCTCTACGTGCAAGAATATAACTACTATAATACTGCCCCCTATGTACAAGAATATAACTACTATAATACTCCCCCTATGTACAAGAATATAACTACTATAATACTGCTCCTATGTACAAGAATATAACTACTATAATACTGCCCCCTATGTACAAGAATATAACTACTATAATACTGCCCCCTATGTACAAGAATATAACTACTATAATACTGCCCCCTATGTACAAGAATATAACTACTATAATACTGCTCCTATTTACAAGAATATAACTACTATAATACTGCTCCCTATGTACAAGAATATAACTACTATAATACTGTCCCCTATGTACAAGAATATAACTACTATAATACTGCCTCCCTATGTACAAGAATATAACTACTATAATACTGTCCCCTATGTACAAGAATATAACTACTATAATACTGCCCCCTATGTACAAGAATATAACTACTATAATACTGTGCCCCTATGTACAAGAATATAACTACTATAATACTGCCCCCATGTATAAGAATATAACTACTATAACACTGCCCCCTATGTACAAGAATATAAGTAATATAATACTGCACCTATGTACAAGACTATAAGTACTATAATACTGCTCCTATGTACAAGAATATAACTACTATAATACTGCTCCATATGTACAAGAATATAACTACTATAATACTGCTCCATATGTACAAGAATATAACTCCTATAATAATGCCCCCTATGTACAAGAATATAACTACTATAATACTGCCCCCATGTACAAGAATATAACTACTATAATACTGCTCCATATGTACAAGAATATAACTACTATAATACTGCCCCCATGTACAAGAATATAACTACTATAATACTGCTCCCTATGTACAAGAATATAACTACTATAATACTGCTCCATATGTACAAGAATATAACTACTATAATACTGCCTCCATATGTACAAGGATATAACTACTATAATACTGCCCTCTATGTACAAGAATATAACTACTATAATACTGCCCCTATGTACAAGAATATAACTACTATAATACTGCCCCTATGTACAAGAATATAACTACTATAATACTGCCCCCTATGTACAAGAATATAACTACTATAATACTGCCCCCTATGTACAAGAATATAACTACTATAATACTGCTCCCTATGTACAAGAATATAACTACTATAATACTGCCTCCATATGTACAAGAATATAACTACTATAATACTGCACCTATGTACAAGAATATAACTACTATAATACTGCACCTATGTACAAGACTATAACTACTATAATACTGCCCCCTATGTACAAGAATATAACTACTATAATACTGCCCCCTATGTACAAGAATATAACTAATATAATACTGCCCCCTATGTACAAGAATATAACTACTATAATACTGCCCCCTATGTACAAGAATATAACTACTATAATACTGCTCCATATGTACAAGAATATAACTACTATAATACTGCGCCCTATGTACAAGAATATAACTCCTATAATACTGCCTCCATATGTACAAGAATATAACTACTATAATACTGCCTCTATGTACAAGAATATAACTACTATAATACTGTCCGCTATGTACAAGAATATAACTACTATAATACTGCACCTATGTACAAGAATATAACTACTATAATACTGCACCTATGTACAAGACTATAACTACTATACTACTGCCCCCTACGTACAAGAATATAACTACTATAATACTGCCCCCTATGTACAAGAATATAACTACTATACTACTGCCCCCTATGTACAAGAATATAATTACTATAATACTGCCCCCTATGTACAAGAATATAACTACTATAATACTGCTCATATGTACAAGAATATAAATACTATAATACTGCCCCCTATGTAGAAGAATATAACTACTATACTACTGCCCCCTACGTACAAGAATATAACTACTATAATACTGCCCCCTATGTACAAGAATATAACTACTATACTACTGCCCCCTATGTACAAGAATATAACTACTATAATACTGCCCCTATGTACAAGAATATAACTACTATAATACTGCCCCCTATGTACAAGAAAATAACTACTATAATACTGCTCCCTATGGACAAGAATATAACTACTATAATACTGCCCCCTATGTACAAGAATATAACTACTATAATGCTGCTCCTATGTACAAGAATATAACTACTATAATACTGCCCCCTATGTACAAGAATATAACTACTATAATACTGCCCCCTATGTACAAGAATATAACTACTATAATACTGCTCCTATGTACAAGGATATAACTACTATAATACTGCCCCCTATGTACAAGAATATAACTACTATAATACTGCTCTCTATGTACAAGAATATAACTACTATAATACTGCTCTCTATGTACAAGAATATAACTACTATAACACTGCCTCCTATGTACAAGAATATAACTACTATAACACTGCCCCCATGTACAAGAATATAACTACTATAATACTGCCCCCTTTGTACAAGAATATAACTACTATAATACTGCCTCCTATGTACAAGAATATAACTACTATAATACTGCTCCAATGTACAAGAATATAACTACTATAATACTGCCCCCTATGTACAAGAATATAACTACTATAATACTGCTCCAATGTACAAGAATATAACTACTATAATACTGCCCCCATATGTACAAGAATATAACTACTATAATACTGCCCCCTATGTACAAGAATATAACTACTATAATACTGCCCCCTATGTACAAGAATATAACTACTATAATACTGCCCCCTATGTACAAGAATATAACTACTATAATACTGCCTCCTATGTACAAGGATATAACTACTATAATACTGCTCCCTATGTACAAGAATATAACTACTATAATACTGCCTCCTATGTACAAGGATATAACTACTATAATACTGCCCCCTATGTACAAGAATATAACTACTATAATACTGCTCTCTATGTACAAGAATATAACTACTATAATACTGCTCTCTATGTACAAGAATATAACTACTATAACACTGCCTCCTATGTACAAGAATATAACTACTATAACACTGCCCCCATGTACAAGAATATAACTACTATAATACTGCCCCCTTTGTACAAGAATATAACTACTATAATACTGCCTCCTATGTACAAGAATATAACTACTATAATACTGCTCCAATGTACAAGAATATAACTACTATAATACTGCCCCCTATGTACAAGAATATAACTACTATAATACTGCTCCAATGTACAAGAATATAACTACTATAATACTGCCCCCATATGTACAAGAATATAACTACTATAATACTGCCCCCTATGTACAAGAATATAACTACTATAATACTGCCCCCTATGTACAAGAATATAACTACTATAATACTGCCCCCTATGTACAAGAATATAACTACTATAATACCGCCCCTATGTACAAGAATATAACTACTATAATACTGCCCCCTATGTACAAGCATATAACTACTATAATACTGCCCCCTATGTACAAGAATATAACTACTATAATACTGCTCCAATGTACAAGAATATAACTACTATAATACTGCTCCAATGTACAAGAATATAACTACTATAATACTGCCCCCATATGTACAAGAATATAACTACTATAATACTGCCCCCATATGTACAAGAATATAACTACTATAATACTGCCCCCATATGTACAAGAATATAACTACTATAATACTGCCCCCCTATGTACAAGAATATAACTACTATAATACTGCCTCCTATGTACAAGAATATAACTACTATAATACTGCCCCCTATGTACAAGAATGTAACTACTATAATACTGCCCCCATGTACAAGTATATAACTACTATAATACTGCCCCCTATGTACAAGAATATAACTACTATAATACTGCCCCTATGTACAAGAATATAACTACTATAATACTGCCCCCTATGTACAAGAATATAACTACTATAATACTGCCCCCTATGTACAAGAATATAACTACTATAATAGTGCTCCTATTTACAAGGATATCATTACTATAATACCGCCTCCCCGCGTGTTTTGGGCTGTCAATAAGCAATGTTTTACCACATCCCCGCCCCCTCCCTGATGACGCCTCCTGTCGTCATCACGTCGCTATCACGTGACCTGCAATCTCCACCCCCATCATGGCCGCCGCCACGTAACAACATGGGCAAGTACTTTCATTTTCTTTTTCCATTGCTCTTCATAGATACATATGTATATAAGGTGATGTCTCTGTGTACAGTTTATACTATGCTTTTTGTGTGCTGTTTAGACGAAACGCGTTGCACTGAAGGACGTGTGCGTCCTAATAAAGAATCCTTTTTTGTTATTACTACTCGGTGGATTCTTTGTGCGATTACAAACCCCTGTAAGCAGCGCTGATGCATTTTTTGCACTCACGTGCAACCTCTCTGGCTCCTCCCTGCGTGTAGGAGGGTCACTAGTGTAATACCGCCTCCCCGCGTGTAGGAGGGTCGCTAGTGTAATACCGCCTCCCCGCGTGTAGGAGGGTCACTAGTGTAATGCCGCCTCCCCGCGTGTAGGAGGGTCGCTAGTGTAATACCGCCTCCCCGTGTGTAGGAGGGTCGCTAGTGTAATACCGCCTCCCCGCGTGTAGGAGGGTCGCTAGTGTAATACCGCCTCCCCGCGTGTAGGAGGGTCGCTAGTGTAATACCGCCTCCCCGCGTGTAGGAGGGTCGCTAGTGTAATACCGCCTCCCCGCGTGTAGGAGGGTCGCTAGTGTAATACCGCCTCCCCGCGTGTAGGAGGGTCGCTAGTGTAATACCGCCTCCCCGCGTGTAGGAGGGTCGCTAGTGTAATACCGCCTCCCCGCGTGTAGGAGGGTCGCTAGTGTAATACCGCCTCCCCGCGTGTAGGAGGGTCGCTAGTGTAATACCGCCTCCCCGCGTGTAGGAGGGTCGCTAGTGTAATACCGCCTCCCCGCGTGTAGGAGGGTCGCTAGTGTAATACCGCCTCCCCGCGTGTAGGAGGGTCGCTAGTGTAATACCGCCTCCCCGCGTGTAGGAGGGTCGCTAGTGTAATACCGCCTCCCCTCGTGTAGGAGGGTCGCTAGTGTAGTACCGCCTCCCCGCGTGTAGGAGGGTCGCTAGTGTAGTACCGCCTCTTCACGCTCAGGGATGTTAGCAGTCTACTAGCAGCAGCCGGCCGGGTGTTCTGCAGTGTTTTCATCTGGTCCTGTTGGCTCAGGTTATGGAGTTGTATTATCTGGTCATGTGACCGGTGACACTCATTATAAACGTTACATTATTAGTCGCTGACTATGTGCTCAGCTGTCATGTATGTTGTCGGTAATCTCTGACACAGATGAGCTCACTGACGTGTTTATGTGACGGCGTGGTTCCTGCCGTGGAGCCGCCCAGCGATAATTATAGTCTGCGGAGCCTCGCTCGTCACATCTGCACGGTCCGTATTATGATGCAGCTTTGAGCTCCGCCCCTTATCTGGGGTCGTGTTGCCGCTGCTCCCTGATGAGCGTCTGTCTTGTTTCCTCTGGATGGCGCTAGGGGGCGGTGCCCAAAGGGAACGCTACGAAGGAATACATGGAGAGCCTCCAGCTGAAGCCCGGAGAGGTGATCTACAAGTGTCCCAAGTGCTGCAGCATCAAACCGGAGCGCGCCCACCACTGCAGGTAAGCCGGGGTGCCAGGGGGCCCCAAAGCTGTACGCCCCTGCTGCCGACTACTGAGGACCCTGCCGTCACACTGCCCTCCGTCACCTCCCGCTTCTCTCCACAGTATCTGTAAGCGATGCATCCGGAAGATGGACCATCACTGCCCGTGGGTCAACAACTGCGTCGGCGAGAAGAACCAGAGATTCTTCGTGCTCTTCACAGTGAGTGCGGGGCCCGGGGCAGACCTGACCGGGGGCCACATCTGTATGTGCCGCTCAAGGGCCATTTACACGGGATGATTAGAGCGCTAAATACGTGTCTAAATGTACAACCGCCGTGCGCTGGTTATTGGTCGCTGACTGTTCACCAGCATGAATACATGGCGGACGCTCGGTGTGACGGGGAATGAGCGGAGATCAGCGGCGAGCCGCCTGTTTAAACTCTCTGCACGAGCGCCAACAACGAGCTGTGATGTCAGCCCTTGTGCGGCCGTTTACCTGTCGTCACGTCTAAATGGGACATTAGAGGTCATCTGGCTCCATTCTGTGTGATGGGAGATTAGATTGTGAGCTCCTGGGGTCAGGGATGATGGGAGTGATACATGGTGTGTGATGGGGGATTAGATTGTGAGCTCCTGGGGTCAGGGATGATGGGAGTGATACACTGTGTGATAGGGAGATTAGATTGTGAGCTCCTGGGGTCAGGGATGATGGGAGTGATACATTGTGTGATGTGGGGATTAGATTGTGAGCTCCTGGGGTCAGGGATGATGGGAGTGATACATTGTGTGTGATGCGGGATTAGATTGTGAGCTCCTGGGGTCAGGGATGATGGGAGTGATACATTGTATATGATGTGGGGGGATTAGATTGTGAGCTCCTGGGGTCAGGGATGATGGGAGTGATACATTGTGTGTAATGGAGGGATTAGATTGTGAGCTCCTGGGGTCAGGGATGATGGGAGTGATACATTGTATGATGGGGGAATTAGATTGTGAGCTCCTGGGGTCAGGGATGATGGGAGTGATACATTGTGTGTGATGGGGGGATTAGATTGTGAGCTCCTGAGGTCAGGGATGATGGGAGAGGTACATTGTGTGTGATGGGGAGATTAGATTGTGAGCTCCTGGGGTCAGGGATGATGGGGGTGATACATTGTGTGATGGGGGATTAGATTGTGAGCTCCTGGGGTCAGGGATGATGGGAGTGATACATGGTGTGATGGGGGATTAGATTGTGAGCTCCTGGGGTCAGGGATGATGGGAGTGATACATTGTGTGTGATGGGAGATTAGATTGTGAGTTCCTGGGGTCAGGGATGATGGGAGTGATACATGGTGTGTGATGGGGGATTAGATTGTGAGCTCCTGGGGTCAGGGATGATGGGAGTGATACATTGTGTGATGTGGGGATTAGATTGTGAGCTCCTGGGGTCAGGGATGATGGGAGTGATACATTGTATATGATGTGGGGGGATTAGATTGTCAGCTCCTGGGGTCAGGGATGATGGGAGTGATACATTGTGTGTAATGGAGGGATTAGATTGTGAGCTCCTGGGGTCAGGGATGATGGGAGTGATACATTGTGTGTGATGGGGGGATTAGATTGTGAGCTCCTGGGGTCAGGGATGATGGGAGAGGTACATTGTGTGTGATGGGGGATTAGATTGTGAGCTCCTGGGGTCAGGGATGATGGGAGTGATACATTGTGTGTGATGGGGGGATTAGATTGTGAGCTCCTGGGGTCAGGGATGATGGGAGTGATACATTGTGTGTGATGGAGAGATTAGATTGTGAGCTCCTGGGGTCAGGGATGATGGGAGTGATACATTGTGTGTGATGCGGGATTAGATTGTGAGCTCCTGGGGTCAGGGATGATGGGAGTGAAACATTGTGTGTCATGGGGGGGATTAGATTGTGAGCTCTTGGGGTTGGGATGATCGGAGGGATACATTGTGGGGTCGGGTTGTCCACTGTATACTGCGATGCGCTATATATATATATATTTAGGCCACTCCTATAAATGGCGCACACACGTTCCGCTCGTTGTATGCAGCTCGTCATCCCTCAGCGCTCCCATTAGTCTGATATTTGTGGTGTGGGAGGAGCCTGTGGAGGACAGACAAGCAGTAGATCACGGATAATCGTAATCATGGTGGGGTGTCGGCCGTTGCTGATTGGCTCTTGTCTCCCGCAGATGTACATCGCTTTGATCTCCCTCCACGCTCTCATTCTGTGCTGCCTGCAGCTCGTCACCTGCGTTCGGGCGCAGTGGAACGGTGAGTACCGACCAGAAGCCGTTGGCAGCTTGTGACTGTTATTAGCGGGGTCCTCCCGCCGCCGTCCTCTCATCCACTGCTTGTTGTTAGGAACCGTTAAACATGAGTGAATCAAAAAGGATGCATTAAAGGGCCGGCGTCCAGTAAATGAAGTGTCGTCTCAGAGCTACGGCACACTTCTGGTTTTTTAACGTATTTGTCAATGGGACTTTCTTATGTAAAAACGTATCGCAGTTCGCGCTTCTGTGACTTTTGCGCGATGCAGTTTTAACATTAGAAAGTCCCACTGCCAATCGCCTTAACAAACCGTAAGTGTGCGGGCGCCCTGATGCCAAGTCCTGGGACTTCTGACCAACTGTCTGAGGAGATCTCAGTGGAATGCGCCAGAGAGCGGCGGTATGCTTACAGTTTGGGGCGTTAATCTGCACACATGGATGAGGTCCGCGCCGAATGAACTGCGATGCGGAATGTTTGCAGAAGCGGCGCAGATTCCATGTCATAAACCTGCGTTGTGAACATCCCGTTGCTCTCACAGCTGCGCTGACACACTGTAACGATCTCAGCCAGGCATCTACAGACATTCCTGCGCTGGCT
Source organism: Eleutherodactylus coqui (assembly GCA_035609135.1). Classification (NCBI taxonomy): domain Eukaryota; kingdom Metazoa; phylum Chordata; class Amphibia; order Anura; family Eleutherodactylidae; genus Eleutherodactylus; species Eleutherodactylus coqui. The sequence continues at coordinate 4,355,099 of CM069415.1, forward strand.
CACAGCTGAGGGTTCGTTTCAGTTGCATGTAGGCTCCTTGTATTGGGGCTGCATTCATTCCTGGCAGCAGAAACGGTTCTTTCCCATCAGCCTTCTGGGTGAACACCCGGACTGGATGCGAACAGGCGAATCTCACCCCTTCGTGTCGCCGCGGTCCGAGGGTCCTCAGCAGATGGTTTTTCTTTTTGTCATTTGTGTTGCCGTTTTCTGACCACGCCCCTCGCTCTCTGGCGCCACCTGCGGTTCACTTCCTGCAGGGCAGCTTGTAGTTTTTCTCGGTCCCGTTTTGATGTATATACCACTTTCTCATCCCTCGTTATTCAGTGTTTCTCGGTGACGGCGTCTTTGGCGCTCACCGCGTGCGAGAAATAAAGGTGTTTTTTGTAAGTTGCAGCGATAACACACTTTTAATTTTTTTAAAATGTAGCTTGGAAAATGCCGGGTGGGGGGTGGGGGGGCCTGAAGGGGCGGCTGATCACATGTGCTATATACTGCTTATGTGTTATCTTACAGGTAGGCAGACATCCATGGCAGCCCCGGGGTCTTCATGAGGCTCTAGGCTGCCATGGTGACTGGACCGCAGCCCGTGATCATGCTGCGGGTGGGTTGTTTGGGTGACGGAGCCTGACAACAGCTTCTAAAGGGTTAATGGTGGGGATTAGAGTTTATCTCTGATCCCAGCTGTTGGGTGTCAGAGACCTGTAGATACCCACAAAGTATAGAATGGGCTCAAACCCCAAGCCCGCTTTACTCAATAACCCCTTCCTGACATCCGCCTTACCTGTACGGTGCTCACTGGGTGTTAACAGGTACTTCCCATACCGGCCCCCCTGCCCATCAGCTGCTGGGGTAAGCTCTGCAGCCTATTCCTTGTTTCCCCTACAGCTCTAGTGGCAGCGGTGTCTGGCTAGACTGCAGTACCAGGCCCAGCCACCGGAGAATGTACGGCGCTGTGCCAGGTAAAGAGACCACGGTGCTGCAGGCCCTGCAATCAGCTGATCGGCAGCAGCAGGGCCAGGAGTCCCCTCCCCCACAGATCTGGTATCAATGGCCTCTCCTAACCACAGACCTCCCCCCTTTAATGCCCTGTGATTGCTCTTGTCTTGCAGACTGCAGCTCGTTCTCGCCTCCGGTCACGGTCATCCTCATGATCTTCCTGTGCCTGGAGGGCCTCCTCTTCCTCACCTTCACCACCGTCATGTTCGGGACCCAGATTCACTCAATATGCAACGACGAAACGGTACGTCTGTGCGCAGGAGGAGCTGATAAAGTTTATTGAAAGGAGCACGGGGGACCTGATCACGTCATGGGGGGGACCTGCTCACGTCACGGCCCGCCCACAACACAGGGGGACCCACCTACGTCACAGCCTGCCCACAACACAGGGGGAGACGCCCACGTCACGGCCCGCCCACAACACAGGGGGACCCACCCACGTCACAGCCTGCCCACAACACAGGGGGACCCGCCCACGTCACGGCCTGCCCACAACACAGGAGGACCCGCCCACGTCACAGCCTGCCCACATCACAGGGGGACCCGCCCACGCCACGGGCCGCCCACATCACAGGGGGACCCGCCCACGTCACGGCCTGCCCACAACACAGGGGGACCCGCCCACGTCACGGCCTGCCCACAACACAGGGGGACCCACCCACGTCACGGCCTGCCCACAACACAGGGGGACCCACCCACGTCACAGCCTGCCCACATCACAGGGGGACCCGCCCATGCCACGGGCCGCCCACATCACAGGGGGACCCGCCCACATCACAGGGGGACCCGCCCATGTCACGGGCCGCCCACATCACAGGGGGACCCGCCCATGTCACGGGCCGCCCACATCACAGGGGGACCCGCTCACATCACCTGCTCAATAAGCATTATCCTGGAACTTCTGTTACAAACTTCCTCATCAGCAGTCAGGAGCCGGGAGAGCTGGGTGCGGACGGTCGTGGTGCGGGTATCACTCGCTGCAGCGGGCGTCACCCAGCTTTCTTGGCGTCCTGAATGGCAGATCTGCTTCTGTTGGGCGCATGGCGCCACGAGCGGCTCTTAACATCCGTTTCTTCTTTCTGTCTCTGCAGGAAATTGAGCGTCTAAAGAGCGAGAAGCCGACGTGGGAGCGCAGACTGCGCTGGGACGGCATGAGGTCCGTCTTCGGGGGGCAGCCATCTTTCCTGTGGATTAACCCGTTTGCTGGCCTCCAGATCAGACGTTTCCTGCGGGCGCGTAAAGGCGGCACCGAGTTCTCCGTCTGAGGTTCCCTCCGTTTTTGCTGGAATCGCTGAAAGTTCCTCTGACGTATTTATTGGACGGCGCCGGAATCGTTCGCACAAGATCCGATCTCCCCGCAGATCCAACGACCAAAAAGACAAACGGAGCCGCGCCGAGACTCGCTGTATTATCCTGAAATGAACAGGAGACATTTTCCAGATGCGAATGGCGTCCTGTCTGTGGCGCGGCCGCCGGATCTCACCCCACAGGGTCCCGGGGCTTTTTATTTGTTTTTAGTTTGTCTAAAGATTTTTTACCGGAATGAGATTTGTAGGTTTTATCGCTGGAGCCGGGGGGTTCCCGGGTTGTGTACGCCCCGCGGCGGGCGCGGTGGGAGGTGTCAGCATGCAGGTCCTGCTCTTCATGTGTGCATGGCGGCTGTTCTGGGCTTGTTCTGCTTCATCCATTCCTCGCTTCTGTCGTCATCTCCATCCCCTCTCCGTCCTTGCTCCGCTCGCTCGGGGTTGCAGTCGCCATCTTTATCTGATTGTTCTAGAAGCTTTAGAAAATCTTTGGTGCCCGGCAGTAAAGTGCGTGGAGGCCGGTTCGTGAAGCACTTAACTCCGCCTCCAAATGTCACTTTACCAGTTAAAGCTGCGTGTAATTCTCAGTACGTCTGTAAATATTTTGTGTTCTGGTGGACCACTAGTCACATCCAGAGCTGCAATGACAATTCTGTTATATCATGTCATATACTCCAGTCACATCCAGAGCTGCAATGACTATTCTGTTATATCATGTCATATACTCCAGTCACATCCAGAGCTGCAATGACTATTCTGTTATATCGTGGCTTATATTGCAGTCACATCTGAGCTGTAGCCCCCATTCTGTTATGTCATTCTCTAGTCACAGCCAGAGCTGCAGTCCCTATTCTGTTATATCGTGGCTTATATTGCAGTCACATCTGAGCTGTAGCCCCCATTCTGTTATGTCATTCTCTAGTCACAGCCAGAGCTGCAGTCCCTATTCTGTTATATCGTGGCTTATATTGCAGTCACATCTGAGCTGTAGCCCCATCTGTTATGGCATTCTCTAGTCACATCCAGAGCTGCACTTGTACTTGTTCTATCCTGTCTTATATACTCCAGTCACATCTAGAGCTGTAATCTTGCCTGACCCCCCTCGTGTTTGTGGCGATGGTCACGCATTCACTAGATGGACTCGGGCGCCATTCTCATGATCACTAGGACCCCAACGGTCGAACATTTATCACCCATCCTGTACTTCAATCATGGCTTTTCTCTTGTCACAGCCAGAGCTGCAATCATAATGCAGCCAGCAGACGCTCCTGCTAGATTGTCAGTCTTGGTTACAGAAGACTACATCTCCCATAATGCAGCAGTGTAAAGGCCCAGACAGCAATACTCCATGCAGCAGAGCAGACACTGAGCCAGCAGAGGGCGCAGCTCTGGATGGGACTGGAGCGCAGTGTGTGGTAGTGGAGTCGTCTTGTGCAGTCTGCGCTGTTAGTCGGTGACCGGGACGTGCGGCTTGGTGCAGAGTAGTCGCTGCTTCTCTCGTATCGGACACTAATGTCCCGGTTCGGCTCTTTACTCTCCCTCCTTGTAAATCGTTTTCTCGTGTCGTTCGCGGAGTCGCCGTCGGGCCCCTCTGTGTCGCGCCCGGCGCCGTGGATGATGGGAGTTCTCTTATGCACTGATTTGTGAAATAAAGTATTGAACTCTGTTGCTCAATCTCTGCCGTCGTGAAAAGCTGCGTGACTACCAATATGGCCGCCGTCGCAGTGCGGCTGTCGTCCATCTTGGTTCTGGATTGCTTTGTCTCCTGCATCACTGTTCAAAAATTATGCTTGCTGTTAGTGAATGGAAACTCTCTCATTTACCCCAGTCCTCGTAATCCTTCTCACAGCGGAGGGTTTGTTACAGTGTGTCAGTCCAGCACCAGCGGGGAGGTTTGAGCTTCTGCCGTAAGATCTGGACTGGAGACAATTGTAACGAACCCTCAGCTGGAAGCGTCTCGCTCTGCGGCTGTGATGCAGGAACGTTCTGGGAAGCTCCGTTATCTGATCGCTGGGCCGCCGATCACGTGGCAAGCGAGCAAACACACGATCATCGGGGCATCACATCACAACCGCGATGAGACTGAGTGAGCGACCGTGCTTCCTGCGCACATTGTGAGGCGGCCGGTGTGACGGCCAAGTGAACGATCTCTGTGACCGCGGCTCAGTCCGCGCCTGGTGGATCTTAACCCGTGCCTGTCACGGGAGGTAAGTTTACATCCTGGCAGCTCCAGGAAAAGGGGGTACGGCCACTGGAAGACGCCGTCCGGGTCTGCCTGGGCTTATGATCGCTATGATTAGCAGTAGTGCAGTGTATTACCGGAGTGATCGCAGGTTCGAGTCCCGACAGGAAGAGAAACCTGTAAAGGGGGAAAAAGAGTAAAAATGGTAAAAAGGTCAGAAAAAAAAAACTTTTAGCGCGTTTCACCTTTTTCTTTAAACTACAAAATTAAAACCGCCGTTTGATTCCGTCGCGTCCGAAACAACCGCTACAACAACCGTGACGTTTCATCGCCAACGCGATAAAAAAAATCCAAAATGCCGATGCTGTTAATTTTGCCTCCTGCAAAAATACAATTAATTGATGAAAAAGCCGTTTGTACCCCAAAATGGTGGCAATAAGAACTACCGCAAGGACCTTCCATCCCGCGGCGCTGCGGCCAGAAGCGGGTACAGAACGGGGAATGCAAAGAGACCCAAGAAAACCTCCAGAAGAGGGTCTTATTGTACAAAAGCGGAAAATCCTCCAAATGATAAGACTTTTGGTGTCGCAAACGTAGCGACCGCAGAAACACGGATCCGCCGTTCGCGCTGCAGGATCAATGGTGGAGGGAAAAATATAAAAAATGACTGAATTGATGTTTTTGCCCTAAAGTTCTACAATACAATGTAGTGACCCAAAATGGTAGCCATGAACCCCGCGGCACGCTAAGAAACACCCCTCATCCGGCCGCGGTACCCAAAAAACACCCCTCATCCGGCTGCACCGTGCAGAAGACACCCCTCATCCGGCCGCGCAGCGCAGAAAACACCCCTCATCCGGCCACACCGCACAGAAAACACCCCTCATCCGGCCGCGGCATGCAAAAAAACACCCCTCATCCGGCCGCGCAGGAGACACCCCTCATCCGGCCGCGCAGAAGACACCCCTCATCCGGCCACGCCGCGCAGAAGACACCCCTCATCCGGCCGCACAGGAGACACCCCTCATCCGGCCGCGGCACTCCGAAAACACCCCTCATCCGGCCGCGGCACGCCGAAAACACGCCTCATCCGGCCGCGGCACGCCGAAAACACGCCTCATCCGGCCGCGGCACGCCGAAAACACGCCTCATCCGGCCGCGGCACGCCGAAAACACCCCTCATCCACCCGCGGCACGCCGAAAACACCCCTCATCCACCTGCGGCAGGCAAAAAAGAACACTCATCCGGCCGTGGCACGCAGAAGAAACTGCTCATCCGGCCGCGGCAGGCAAAAAAGAACACTCATCCTGCCGCGCAAAAGACACCCCTCATCCGGCCGCGGCACGCAGAAAACGCTCATCTGGCCGCGCCACGCAGAAGACACTCCTCATCTGGCCGCGCAGAAAACGCTCCTCATCCGGCCGCGCAGCGCAGAAAACGCTCCTCATCCGGCCGCGCAGCGCAGAAAGCGCCCCTCATCCGGCCGCGCCACGCAGAAGACACTCCTCATCTGGCCACGCAGAAAACGCTCCTCATCCGGCCGCGCAGCGCAGAAAGCGCCCCTCATCTGGCCGCGCCACGCAGAAGACACTCCTCATCTGGCGGCGCAGAAAACGCCCCTCATCCGGCCGCGGTACGCAGAAAACACCCCTCATCCGGCCGCGGTACGCAGAAAACACCCCTCATCCGGCCGCGGTACGCAGAAAACACCCCTCATCTGGCCGCGCCACGCAGGAGACACCCCTCATCCGGTCGCAAAACGCAGAAAACACCCCTCATCTGGCCGCGCCACGCAGGAGACACCCCTCATCCGGCCGCGGCACACAGAAAACACTCCTCATCCGGCCGCGCCACGCAGAAGACACTCCTCATCTGGCCGTGCCACGCAGAAAACGCCCCTCATCTGGCCGCGCCACGCAGAAGACACTCCTCATCTGGCCGCGCAGAAAACGCCCCTCATCCGGGCGCGGAACGCAGAAAACACCCCTCATCTGGCCGCGGTACGCAGAAAACACCCCTCATCCGGCCGCGCAGCGCAGAAAACGGCCCTCATCTGGCCGCGCCACGCAGAAGACACTCCTCATCTGGCCGCGCAGAAAACGCTGCTCATCTGGCCGCGCAGAAAACGCCCCTCATCCGGGCGCAGAACGCAGAAAACACCCCTCATCCGGCCGCGGTACGCAGAAAACACCCCTCATCCGGCCGCGCAGAAGACACCCCTCATCCGGCCATGGCACGCACAAAACACTCCTCATCCGGCCGCGGAGCGCAGAAAACGCCCCTCATCTGGCCGCGCAGCGCAGAAAACGCCCCTCATCTGGCTGCGCCACGCAGAAGACACCCCTCATCCCGCCGCGCAGAAAACACCCCTCATTCGGCCGCACAACGCAGAAAACACCCTTTTATCCGGCCGCGGCGTGCAAAAGACACCCCTCATCTGCCGCGCAAAAGACACCCCTCATCCGGCCGCGGCACGCAGAAAACACCCCTCATCCGGCCGCGGTACGCAGAAAACACCCCTCATCCGGCCGCGGTACGCAGAAAACACCCCTCATCCGGCCGCGGTACCCAGAAAACACCCCTCATCCGGCCGCGCAGAAGACACCCCTCATCCGGCCACGCCGCGCAGGAGACACCCCTCATCCGGCCGCGCAGAAGACACCCCTCATCCGGCCGCGGCAGGCAAAAAAGAACACTCATCCTGCCGCGCCGTGCAAAAGACACCCCTCATCCGGCCGCGGCATGCAGAAAACGCTCCTCATCTGGCCGCGCCATGCAGAAGACACTCCTCATCCGGCCGCGCAGCGCAGAAAACGCCCCTCATCTGGCCGCGCCACGCAGAAGACACTCCTCATTTGGCCGCACAGAAAACGCCCCTCATCCGGGCACGGAACGCAGAAAACACCCCTCATCTGGCCGCGGTACGCAGAAAACACCCCTCATCTGGCCGCGGTACGCAGAAAACACCCCTCATCCGGCCGCGCAGAAGACACCCCTCATCCGGCCATGGCACGCAGAAAACACTCCTCATCCGGCCGCGGAGCGCAGAAAACGCCCCTCATCTGACCGCGCAGCGCAGAAAACGCCCCTCATCTGGCCGCGCCACGCAGAAGACACCGCTCATCCGCCCGCGGCACGCCGAAAACACCCCTCATGCGGCCGCGGCACGCCGAAAACACCCCTCATCCGGCCGTGGCAGGCAAAAAAGAACACTCATCCTGCCACACCGCGCAAAAGACACCCCTCATACGGCCGCGGCATGCAGAAAACGCTCCTCATCCGGCCGCGCAGCGCAGAAAACGCCCTTCATCTGGCCGCGCCACGCAGAAGACACTCCTCATCCGGCTGCGCAGCGCAGAAAACGCCCCTCATCTGGCCGCGCCACGCAGAAGACACTCCTCATCTGGCGCGCAGAAAACGCCCCTCATCCGGGCGCGGAACGCAGAAAACACCCCTCATCTGGCCGCGGTACGCAGAAAACACCCCTCATCTGGCCGCGCCACGCAGAAGACACCCCTCATCCCGCCGCGCAGAAAACACCCCTCACTCGGCTGCACAACGCAGAAAACACCCCTCATCTGCCGCGCCGCGCAAAAGACACCCCTCATCCGACCGCGGCACGCAGAAAACGCTCCTCATCCGGCCGCGCAGCGCAGAAAACGCCCCTCATCTGGCCGCGCCACACAGAAGACACTCCTCATCCGGCCGCGCAGAAAACGCTCCTCATCCGGCCGCGCAGCGCAGAAAACGCCCCTCATCTGGCCGCGCCACGCAGAAGACACTCCTCATCTGGCCGCGCAGAAAACACCCCTCATCCGGGCGCGGAACGCAGAAAACACCCCTCATCTGGCCGCGGTACGCAGAAAACACCCCTCATACGGCCGCGGTATGCAGAAAACACTCCTCATCCGGCCGCGCAGCGCAGAAAACGCCCCTCATCTGGCCGCGCCACGCAGAAGACACTCCTCATCTGGCCGCACAGAAAACGCCCCTCATCCGGGCGCGGAACGCAGAAAACACCCCTCATCTGGCCGCGGTACACAGAAAACACCCCTCATCCGGCCGCGGTACGCAGAAAACACCCCTCATCCGGCCGCGCAGAAGACACCCCTCATCCGGCCGCGGCAGGCAAAAAAGAACACTCATCCGGCCGTGGCACGCAGCAGACACCCCTCATCCGGCCGCGGCACGCCGAAAACACCCCTCATCCAGACGCGGGCAGGCAAAAAAGAACACTCATCCTGCCGCGCCGCGCAAAAGACACTCCTCATCCGGCCGCGGCACGCAGAAAACGCTCCTATATCCGGCCGCGCAGCGCAGAAAATGCCCCTCATCTGGCCGCGCAGAAAACACCCCTCATCCGGCCGCGGTACGCAGAAAACACCCCTCATCCGGCCGCGGTACGCAGAAAACACCCCTCATCTGGCCGCGGTACGCAGAAAACACCCCTCATCTGGCCGCGGTACGCAGAAAACACCCCTCATCCGGCCGCGGTACCCAGAAAACACCCCTCATCCGGCCGCGCAGAAGACACCCCTCATCCGGCCACGCCGCGCAGGAGACACCCCTCATCCGCCCGCGCAGAAGACACCCCTCATCCGGCCGCGGCACTCCGAAAACACCCCTCATCCGGCCACGGCACGCCGAAAACACCCCTCATCCGGCCGCGGCACGCCGAAAACACCCCTCATCCGCTCGCGCAGAAGACACCCCTCATCCGGCCGCGGCACGCCGAAAACACCCCTTATCCAGTCGCGCCACGCAGAAAACACCCCTCATCCGCCCGCGGCACGCCGAAAACACCCCTCATCCGGCCGCGGCACGCCGAAAACACCCCTCATCCGGCCGTGGCAGGCAAAAAAGAACACTCATCCGGCCGTGGCACGCAGAAGACACCCCTCATCCGGCCGCGGCACGCCGACAACACCCCTCATCCGGCCGCGGCAGGCAAAAAAGAACACTCATCCTGCCGCGCCGCGCAAAAGACACCCCTCATCCGGCCGCGGCACGCAGAAAACGCTCCTCATCCGGCCGCGCAGCGCAGAAAATGCCCCTCATCTGGCCGCGCCACGCAGAAGACACTCCTCATCTGGCCGTGCAGAAAACACCCCTCATCCGGCCGCGGTACGCAGAAAACACCCCTCATCCGGCCGCGGTACGCAGAAAACACCCCTCATCTGGCCGCGCCGCGCAGGAGACACCCCTCATCCGGTCGCAAAACGCAGAAAACACCCCTCATCCGGCACAAAACGCAGAAAACACCCCTCATCTGGCCGTGCCACGCAGAAGACACTCCTCATCCGGCCGCGCAGCGCAGAAAACACTCCTCATCCGGCCGCGCAGCGCAGAAAACGCCCCTCATCTGGCCACGCCACGCAGAAGACACTCCTCATCCGGCTGCGCAGACAACGCCCCTCATCCGGGCGCGGAACGCAGAAAACACCCCTCATCTGGCCGCGGTACGCAGAAAACACCCCTCATCCGGCCGCGGTACGCAGAAAACACCCCTCATCCGGCCGCGGTACCCAGAAAACACCCCTCATCCGGCCGCGCAGAAAACACCCCTCATTCGGCCGCACAACGCAGAAAACACCCCTTATCCGGTCGCGGCGCGCAGAAAACACCCCTCATCTGCCGCGCCGCGCAAAAGACACCCCTCATCCGGCCGCGGCACACAGAAAACGCTCCTCATCCGGCCGCGCAGCGCAGAAAACGCCCCTCATCTGGCCGCGCCACGCAGAAGACACTCCTCATCTGGCCGCGCAGAAAACGCTCCTCATCCGGCCGCGCAGCGCAGAAAACGCCCCTCATCTGGCAGAGCCACGCAGAAGGCACTCCTCATCTGGCCGCGCAGAAAACACCCCTCATCCGGCCGCGGTACGCAGAAAACACCCCTCATCCGGCCGCGGTACGCAGAAAACACCCCTCATATGGCCGCGCCACGCAGGAGACACCCCTCATCCGGTCGCGGCATGCAGAAAACACTTCTCATCCGGCCGCGCAGCGCAGAAAACGCCCCTCATCTGGCCACGCCACGCAGAAGACACTCCTCATCTGGCCGCGCAGAAAACGTTCCTCATCCGGGCGCGGTACGCAGAAAACACCCCTCATCTGGCCGCGGTACGCAGAAAACACCCCTCATCCGGCCGCGGTACGCAGAAAGCACCCCTCATCTGGCCGCGGTACGCAGAAAACACCCCTCATCCGGCCGCGGTACGCAGAAAACACCCCTCATCTGGCCGCGGTACGCAGAAAACACCCCTCATCTGGCCGCGGTACGCAGAAAACACCCCTCATCCGGCCGCGGTACCCAGAAAACACCCCTCATCCGACCGCGCAGAAGACACCCCTCATCCGGCCGCGGCACGCAGAAAACACTCCTCATCTGGCCGCGCAGCGCAGAAGACACCCCTCATCCGGCCATGGCACGCAGAAAACACTCCTCATCCGGCCGCGGAGCGCAGAAAACGCCCCTCATCTGGCCGCGCAGCGCAGAAAACGCCCCTCATCTGGCCGCGCCACGCAGAAGACACCCCTCATCCCGCCGCGCAGAAAACACCCCTCATTCGGCCGCACAACGCAGAAAACACCCCTTATCAGGCCGCGGCGCGCAGAAAACACCCCTCATCTAGCCGCGCCATGCAGGAGACACCCCTCATCCGGTCGCAAAACGCAGAAAACACCCCTCATCTGGCAGCGCCACGCAGAAGGCACTCCTCATCTGGCCGCGCAGAAAACACCCCTCATCCGGCCGCGGTACGCAGAAAACACCCCTCATCTGGCCGCGGAGCGGCGAAAACGCCCCTCATCTGGCCGCGCAGCGCAGAAAACGCCCCTCATCTGGCCACGCCACGCAGAAGACACCCCTCATCCCGCCGCGCAGAAAACACCCCTCATTCGGCTGCACAACGCAGAAAACACCCCTTATCCGGCCGCGGCGCGCAGAAAACACCCCTCATCTGCCGCGCCGCGCAAAAGACACCCCTCATCCGACCGCGGCACGCAGAAAACGCTCCTCATCCGGCCGCGCAGCGCAGAAAACGCCCCTCATCTGGCCGCGCCACACAGAAGACACTCCTCATCCGGCCGCGCAGAAAACGCTCCTCATCCGGCCGCGCAGCGCAGAAAACGCCCCTCATCTGGCCGCGCCACGCAGAAGACACTCCTCATCTGGCCGCGCAGAAAACACCCCTCATCCGGGCGCGGAACGCAGAAAACACCCCTCATCTGGCCGCGGTACGCAGAAAACACCCCTCATCTGGCCGCGGTACGCAGAAAACACCCCTCATCCGGCCGCGCAGAAGACACCCCTCATCCGGCCATGGCACGCAGAAAACACTCCTCATCCGGCCGCGGAGCGCAGAAAACGCCCCTCATCTGACCGCGCAGCGCAGAAAACGCCCCTCATCTGGCCGCGCCACGCAGAAGACACCGCTCATCCGCCCGCGGCACGCCGAAAACACCCCTCATGCGGCCGCGGCACGCCGAAAACACCCCTCATCCGGCCGTGGCAGGCAAAAAAGAACACTCATCCTGCCACACCGCGCAAAAGACACCCCTCATACGGCCGCGGCATGCAGAAAACGCTCCTCATCCGGCCGCGCAGCGCAGAAAACGCCCTTCATCTGGCCGCGCCACGCAGAAGACACTCCTCATCCGGCGGCGCAGCGCAGAAAACGCCCCTCATCTGGCCGCGCCACGCAGAAGACACTCCTCATCTGGCGCGCAGAAAACGCCCCTCATCCGGGCGCGGAACGCAGAAAACACCCCTCATCTGGCCGCGGTACGCAGAAAACACCCCTCATCTGGCCGCGCCACGCAGAAGACACCCCTCATCCCGCCGCGCAGAAAACACCCCTCACTCGGCTGCACAACGCAGAAAACACCCCTCATCTGCCGCGCCGCGCAAAAGACACCCCTCATCCGACCGCGGCACGCAGAAAACGCTCCTCATCCGGCCGCGCAGCGCAGAAAACGCCCCTCATCTGGCCGCGCCACACAGAAGACACTCCTCATCCGGCCGCGCAGAAAACGCTCCTCATCCGGCCGCGCAGCGCAGAAAACGCCCCTCATCTGGCCGCGCCACGCAGAAGACACTCCTCATCTGGCCGCGCAGAAAACACCCCTCATCCGGGCGCGGAACGCAGAAAACACCCCTCATCTGGCCGCGGTACGCAGAAAACACCCCTCATACGGCCGCGGTATGCAGAAAACACTCCTCATCCGGCCGCGCAGCGCAGAAAACGCCCCTCATCTGGCCGCGCCACGCAGAAGACACTCCTCATCTGGCCGCACAGAAAACGCCCCTCATCCGGGCGCGGAACGCAGAAAACACCCCTCATCTGGCCGCGGTACACAGAAAACACCCCTCATCCGGCCGCGGTACGCAGAAAACACCCCTCATCCGGCCGCGCAGAAGACACCCCTCATCCGGCCGCGGCAGGCAAAAAAGAACACTCATCCGGCCGTGGCACGCAGCAGACACCCCTCATCCGGCCGCGGCACGCCGAAAACACCCCTCATCCAGCCGCGGGCAGGCAAAAAAGAACACTCATCCTGCCGCGCCGCGCAAAAGACACTCCTCATCCGGCCGCGGCACGCAGAAAACGCTCCTATATCCGGCCGCGCAGCGCAGAAAATGCCCCTCATCTGGCCGCGCAGAAAACACCCCTCATCCGGCCGCGGTACGCAGAAAACACCCCTCATCCGGCCGCGGTACGCAGAAAACACCCCTCATCTGGCCGCGGTACGCAGAAAACACCCCTCATCTGGCCGCGGTACGCAGAAAACACCCCTCATCCGGCCGCGGTACCCAGAAAACACCCCTCATCCGACCGCGCAGAAGACACCCCTCATCCGGCCGCGGCACGCAGAAAACACTCCTCATCTGGCCGCGCAGCGCAGAAGACACCCCTCATCCGGCCATGGCACGCAGAAAACACTCCTCATCCGGCCGCGGAGTGCAGAAAACGCCCCTCATCTGGCCGCGCAGCGCAGAAAACGCCCCTCATCTGGCCGCGCCACGCAGAAGACACCCCTCATCCCGCCGCGCAGAAAACACCCCTCATTCGGCCGCACAACGCAGAAAACACCCCTTATCAGGCCGCGGCGCGCAGAAAACACCCCTCATCTAGCCGCGCCATGCAGGAGACACCCCTCATCCGGTCGCAAAACGCAGAAAACACCCCTCATCTGGCAGCGCCACGCAGAAGGCACTCCTCATCTGGCCGCGCAGAAAACACCCCTCATCCGGCCGCGGTACGCAGAAAACACCCCTCATCTGGCCGCGGAGCGGCGAAAACGCCCCTCATCTGGCCGCGCAGCGCAGAAAACGCCCCTCATCTGGCCACGCCACGCAGAAGACACCCCTCATCCCGCCGCGCAGAAAACACCCCTCATTCGGCTGCACAACGCAGAAAACACCCCTTATCCGGCCGCGGCACGCCGAAAACACCCCTCATCCAGCCGCGGGCAGGCAAAAAAGAACACTCATCCTGCCGCGCCGCGCAAAAGACACTCCTCATCCGGCCGCGGCACGCAGAAAACGCTCCTATATCCGGCCGCGCAGCGCAGAAAATGCCCCTCATCTGGCCGCGCAGAAAACACCCCTCATCCGGCCGCGGTACGCAGAAAACACCCCTCATCCGGCCGCGGTACGCAGAAAACACCCCTCATCTGGCCGCGGTACGCAGAAAACACCCCTCATCTGGCCGCGGTACGCAGAAAACACCCCTCATCCGGCCGCGGTACCCAGAAAACACCCCTCATCCGGCCGCGCAGAAGACACCCCTCATCCGGCCACGCCGCGCAGGAGACACCCCTCATCCGCCCGCGCAGAAGACACCCCTCATCCGGCCGCGGCACTCCGAAAACACCCCTCATCCGGCCACGGCACGCCGAAAACACCCCTCATCCGGCCGCGGCACGCCGAAAACACCCCTCATCCGCCCGCGCAGAAGACACCCCTCATCCGGCCGCGGCATGCAGAAAACGCTCCTCATCCGGCCGCGTAGCGCAGAAAACGCCCTTCATCTGGCCGCGCCATGCAGAAGACACTCCTCATCCGGCGGCGCAGCGCAGAAAACGCCCCTCATCTGGCCGCGCCACGCAGAAGACACTCCTCATTTGGCCGCACAGAAAACGCCCCTCATCCGGGCACGGAACGCAGAAAACACCCCTCATCTGGCCGCGGTACGCAGAAAACACCACTCATCCGGCCGCGGTACGCAGAAAACACCCCTCATCCGGCCGCGCAGAAGACACCCCTCATCCGGCCATGGCACGCAGAAAACACTCCTCATCCGGCCGCGGAGCGCAGAAAACGCCCCTCATCTGACCGCGCAGCGCAGAAAACGCCCCTCATCTGGCCGCGCCACGCAGAAGACACCCCTCATCCGCCCGCGGTACGCAGAAAACACCCCTCATCTGGCCGCGGTACGCAGAAAACACCCCTCATCTGGCCGCGGTACGCAGAAAACACCCCTCATCCGGCCGCGGTACCCAGAAAACACCCCTCATCCGACCGCGCAGAAGACACCCCTCATCCGGCCGCGGCACGCAGAAAACACTCCTCATCTGGCCGCGCAGCGCAGAAGACACCCCTCATCCGGCCATGGCACGCAGAAAACACTCCTCATCCGGCCGCGGAGCGCAGAAAACGCCCCTCATCTGGCCGCGCAGCGCAGAAAACGCCCCTCATCTGGCCGCGCCACGCAGAAGACACCCCTCATCCCGCCGCGCAGAAAACACCCCTCATTCGGCCGCACAACGCAGAAAACACCCCTTATCAGGCCGCGGCGCGCAGAAAACACCCCTCATCTAGCCGCGCCATGCAGGAGACACCCCTCATCCGGTCGCAAAACGCAGAAAACACCCCTCATCTGGCAGCGCCACGCAGAAGGCACTCCTCATCTGGCCGCGCAGAAAACACCCCTCATCCGGCCGCGGTACGCAGAAAACACCCCTCATCTGGCCGCGGAGCGGCGAAAACGCCCCTCATCTGGCCGCGCAGCGCAGAAAACGCCCCTCATCTGGCCACGCCACGCAGAAGACACCCCTCATCCCGCCGCGCAGAAAACACCCCTCATTCGGCTGCACAACGCAGAAAACACCCCTTATCCGGCCGCGGCGCGCAGAAAACACCCCTCATCTGCCGCGCCGCGCAAAAGACACCCCTCATCCGACCGCGTCACGCAGAAAACGCTCCTCATCCGGCCGCGCAGCGCAGAAAACGCCCCTCATCTGGCCGCGCCACACAGAAGACACTCCTCATCCGGCCGCGCAGAAAACGCTCCTCATCCGGCCGCGCAGCGCAGAAAACGCCCCTCATCTGGCCGCGCCACGCAGAAGACACTCCTCATCTGGCCGCGCAGAAAACACCCCTCATCCGGGCGCGGAACGCAGAAAACACCCCTCATCTGGCCGCGGTACGCAGAAAACACCCCTCATCTGGCCGCGGTACGCAGAAAACACCCCTCATCCGGCCGCGCAGAAGACACCCCTCATCCGGC
Source organism: Eleutherodactylus coqui (assembly GCA_035609135.1). Classification (NCBI taxonomy): domain Eukaryota; kingdom Metazoa; phylum Chordata; class Amphibia; order Anura; family Eleutherodactylidae; genus Eleutherodactylus; species Eleutherodactylus coqui. The sequence goes on from CM069415.1 coordinate 4,371,092, forward strand.
CATGGCACGCAGAAAACACTCCTCATCCGGCCGCGGAGCGCAGAAAACGCCCCTCATCTGACCGCGCAGCGCAGAAAACGCCCCTCATCTGGCCGCGCCACGCAGAAGACACCGCTCATCCGCCCGCGGCACGCCGAAAACACCCCTCATGCGGCCGCGGCACGCCGAAAACACCCCTCATCCGGCCGTGGCAGGCAAAAAAGAACACTCATCCTGCCACACCGCGCAAAAGACACCCCTCATACGGCCGCGGCATGCAGAAAACGCTCCTCATCCGGCCGCGCAGCGCAGAAAACGCCCTTCATCTGGCCGCGCCACGCAGAAGACACTCCTCATCCGGCGGCGCAGCGCAGAAAACGCCCCTCATCTGGCCGCGCCACGCAGAAGACACTCCTCATCCGGCTGCGCAGACAACGCCCCTCATCCGGGCGCGGAACGCAGAAAACACCCCTCATCTGGCCGCGGTACGCAGAAAACACCCCTCATCCGGCCGCGGTACGCAGAAAACACCCCTCATCCGGCCGCGGTACCCAGAAAACACCCCTCATCCGGCCGCGCAGAAAACACCCCTCATTCGGCCGCACAACGCAGAAAACACCCCTTATCCGGTCGCGGCGCGCAGAAAACACCCCTCATCTGCCGCGCCGCGCAAAAGACACCCCTCATCCGGCCGCGGCACACAGAAAACGCTCCTCATCCGGCCGCGCAGCGCAGAAAACGCCCCTCATCTGGCCGCGCCACGCAGAAGACACTCCTCATCTGGCCGCGCAGAAAACGCTCCTCATCCGGCCGCGCAGCGCAGAAAACGCCCCTCATCTGGCAGAGCCACGCAGAAGGCACTCCTCATCTGGCCGCGCAGAAAACACCCCTCATCCGGCCGCGGTACGCAGAAAACACCCCTCATCCGGCCGCGGTACGCAGAAAACACCCCTCATATGGCCGCGCCACGCAGGAGACACCCCTCATCCGGTCGCGGCATGCAGAAAACACTTCTCATCCGGCCGCGCAGCGCAGAAAACGCCCCTCATCTGGCCATGCCACGCAGAAGACACTCCTCATCTGGCCGCGCAGAAAACGTTCCTCATCCGGGCGCGGTACGCAGAAAACACCCCTCATCTGGCCGCGGTACGCAGAAAACACCCCTCATCCGGCCGCGGTACGCAGAAAGCACCCCTCATCTGGCCGCGGTACGCAGAAAACACCCCTCATCCGGCCGCGGTACGCAGAAAACACCCCTCATCTGGCCGCGGTACGCAGAAAACACCCCTCATCTGGCCGCGGTACGCAGAAAACACCCCTCATCCGGCCGCGGTACCCAGAAAACACCCCTCATCCGACCGCGCAGAAGACACCCCTCATCCGGCCGCGGCACGCAGAAAACACTCCTCATCTGGCCGCGCAGCGCAGAAGACACCCCTCATCCGGCCATGGCACGCAGAAAACACTCCTCATCCGGCCGCGGAGCGCAGAAAACGCCCCTCATCTGGCCGCGCAGCGCAGAAAACGCCCCTCATCTGGCCGCGCCACGCAGAAGACACCCCTCATCCCGCCGCGCAGAAAACACCCCTCATTCGGCCGCACAACGCAGAAAACACCCCTTATCAGGCCGCGGCGCGCAGAAAACACCCCTCATCTAGCCGCGCCATGCAGGAGACACCCCTCATCCGGTCGCAAAACGCAGAAAACACCCCTCATCTGGCAGCGCCACGCAGAAGGCACTCCTCATCTGGCCGCGCAGAAAACACCCCTCATCCGGCCGCGGTACGCAGAAAACACCCCTCATCTGGCCGCGGAGCGGCGAAAACGCCCCTCATCTGGCCGCGCAGCGCAGAAAACGCCCCTCATCTGGCCACGCCACGCAGAAGACACCCCTCATCCCGCCGCGCAGAAAACACCCCTCATTCGGCTGCACAACGCAGAAAACACCCCTTATCCGGCCGCGGCGCGCAGAAAACACCCCTCATCTGCCGCGCCGCGCAAAAGACACCCCTCATCCGACCGCGGCACGCAGAAAACGCTCCTCATCCGGCCGCGCAGCGCAGAAAACGCCCCTCATCTGGCCGCGCCACACAGAAGACACTCCTCATCCGGCCGCGCAGAAAACGCTCCTCATCCGGCCGCGCAGCGCAGAAAACGCCCCTCATCTGGCCGCGCCACGCAGAAGACACTCCTCATCTGGCCGCGCAGAAAACACCCCTCATCCGGGCGCGGAACGCAGAAAACACCCCTCATCTGGCCGCGGTACGCAGAAAACACCCCTCATCTGGCCGCGGTACGCAGAAAACACCCCTCATCCGGCCGCGCAGAAGACACCCCTCATCCGGCCATGGCACGCAGAAAACACTCCTCATCCGGCTGCGGAGCGCAGAAAACGCCCCTCATCTGACCGCGCAGCGCAGAAAACGCCCCTCATCTGGCCGCGCCACGCAGAAGACACCGCTCATCCGCCCGCGGCACGCCGAAAACACCCCTCATGCGGCCGCGGCACGCCGAAAACACCCCTCATCCGGCCGTGGCAGGCAAAAAAGAACACTCATCCTGCCACACCGCGCAAAAGACACCCCTCATACGGCCGCGGCATGCAGAAAACGCTCCTCATCCGGCCGCGCAGCGCAGAAAACGCCCTTCATCTGGCCGCGCCACGCAGAAGACACTCCTCATCCGGCGGCGCAGCGCAGAAAACGCCCCTCATCTGGCCGCGCCACGCAGAAGACACTCCTCATCTGGCGCGCAGAAAACGCCCCTCATCCGGGCGCGGAACGCAGAAAACACCCCTCATCTGGCCGCGGTACGCAGAAAACACCCCTCATCTGGCCGCGCCACGCAGAAGACACCCCTCATCCCGCCGCGCAGAAAACACCCCTCACTCGGCTGCACAACGCAGAAAACACCCCTCATCTGCCGCGCCGCGCAAAAGACACCCCTCATCCGACCGCGGCACGCAGAAAACGCTCCTCATCCGGCCGCGCAGCGCAGAAAACGCCCCTCATCTGGCCGCGCCACACAGAAGACACTCCTCATCCGGCCGCGCAGAAAACGCTCCTCATCCGGCCGCGCAGCGCAGAAAACGCCCCTCATCTGGCCGCGCCACGCAGAAGACACTCCTCATCTGGCCGCGCAGAAAACACCCCTCATCCGGGCGCGGAACGCAGAAAACACCCCTCATCTGGCCGCGGTACGCAGAAAACACCCCTCATACGGCCGCGGTATGCAGAAAACACTCCTCATCCGGCCGCGCAGCGCAGAAAACGCCCCTCATCTGGCCGCGCCACGCAGAAGACACTCCTCATCTGGCCGCACAGAAAACGCCCCTCATCCGGGCGCGGAACGCAGAAAACACCCCTCATCTGGCCGCGGTACACAGAAAACACCCCTCATCCGGCCGCGGTACGCAGAAAACACCCCTCATCCGGCCGCGCAGAAGACACCCCTCATCCGGCCGCGGCAGGCAAAAAAGAACACTCATCCGGCCGTGGCACGCAGCAGACACCCCTCATCCGGCCGCGGCACGCCGAAAACACCCCTCATCCAGCCGCGGGCAGGCAAAAAAGAACACTCATCCTGCCGCGCCGCGCAAAAGACACTCCTCATCCGGCCGCGGCACGCAGAAAACGCTCCTATATCCGGCCGCGCAGCGCAGAAAATGCCCCTCATCTGGCCGCGCAGAAAACACCCCTCATCCGGCCGCGGTACGCAGAAAACACCCCTCATCCGGCCGCGGTACGCAGAAAACACCCCTCATCTGGCCGCGGTACGCAGAAAACACCCCTCATCTGGCCGCGGTACGCAGAAAACACCCCTCATCCGGCCGCGGTACCCAGAAAACACCCCTCATCCGACCGCGCAGAAGACACCCCTCATCCGGCCGCGGCACGCAGAAAACACTCCTCATCTGGCCGCGCAGCGCAGAAGACACCCCTCATCCGGCCATGGCACGCAGAAAACACTCCTCATCCGGCCGCGGAGTGCAGAAAACGCCCCTCATCTGGCCGCGCAGCGCAGAAAACGCCCCTCATCTGGCCGCGCCACGCAGAAGACACCCCTCATCCCGCCGCGCAGAAAACACCCCTCATTCGGCCGCACAACGCAGAAAACACCCCTTATCAGGCCGCGGCGCGCAGAAAACACCCCTCATCTAGCCGCGCCATGCAGGAGACACCCCTCATCCGGTCGCAAAACGCAGAAAACACCCCTCATCTGGCAGCGCCACGCAGAAGGCACTCCTCATCTGGCCGCGCAGAAAACACCCCTCATCCGGCCGCGGTACGCAGAAAACACCCCTCATCTGGCCGCGGAGCGGCGAAAACGCCCCTCATCTGGCCGCGCAGCGCAGAAAACGCCCCTCATCTGGCCACGCCACGCAGAAGACACCCCTCATCCCGCCGCGCAGAAAACACCCCTCATTCGGCTGCACAACGCAGAAAACACCCCTTATCCGGCCGCGGCACGCCGAAAACACCCCTCATCCAGCCGCGGGCAGGCAAAAAAGAACACTCATCCTGCCGCGCCGCGCAAAAGACACTCCTCATCCGGCCGCGGCACGCAGAAAACGCTCCTATATCCGGCCGCGCAGCGCAGAAAATGCCCCTCATCTGGCCGCGCAGAAAACACCCCTCATCCGGCCGCGGTACGCAGAAAACACCCCTCATCCGGCCGCGGTACGCAGAAAACACCCCTCATCTGGCCGCGGTACGCAGAAAACACCCCTCATCTGGCCGCGGTACGCAGAAAACACCCCTCATCCGGCCGCGGTACCCAGAAAACACCCCTCATCCGGCCGCGCAGAAGACACCCCTCATCCGGCCACGCCGCGCAGGAGACACCCCTCATCCGCCCGCGCAGAAGACACCCCTCATCCGGCCGCGGCACTCCGAAAACACCCCTCATCCGGCCACGGCACGCCGAAAACACCCCTCATCCGGCCGCGGCACGCCGAAAACACCCCTCATCCGCCCGCGCAGAAGACACCCCTCATCCGGCCGCGGCATGCAGAAAACGCTCCTCATCCGGCCGCGTAGCGCAGAAAACGCCCTTCATCTGGCCGCGCCATGCAGAAGACACTCCTCATCCGGCGGCGCAGCGCAGAAAACGCCCCTCATCTGGCCGCGCCACGCAGAAGACACTCCTCATTTGGCCGCACAGAAAACGCCCCTCATCCGGGCACGGAACGCAGAAAACACCCCTCATCTGGCCGCGGTACGCAGAAAACACCACTCATCCGGCCGCGGTACGCAGAAAACACCCCTCATCCGGCCGCGCAGAAGACACCCCTCATCCGGCCATGGCACGCAGAAAACACTCCTCATCCGGCCGCGGAGCGCAGAAAACGCCCCTCATCTGACCGCGCAGCGCAGAAAACGCCCCTCATCTGGCCGCGCCACGCAGAAGACACCCCTCATCCGCCCGCGGCACGCCGAAAGCACCCCTCATGCGGCCGCGGCACGCCGAAAACACCCCTCATCCGGCCGTGGCAGGCAAAAAAGAACACTCATCCTGCCGCGCCGCGCAAAAGACACCCCTCATACGGCCGCGGCATGCAGAAAACGCTCCTCATCCGGCCGCGCAGCGCAGAAAACGCCCTTCATCTGGCCGCGCCACGCAGAAGACACTCCTCATCCGGCGGCGCAGCGCAGAAAACGCCCCTCATCTGGCCGCGCCACGCAGAAGACACTCCTCATTTGGCCGCACAGAAAACGTCCCTCATCCGGGCACGGAACGCAGAAAACACCCCTCATCTGGCCGCGGTACGCAGAAAACACCACTCATCCGGCCGCGGTACGCAGAAAACACCCCTCATCCGGCCGCGCAGAAGACACCCCTCATCCAGCCATGGCACGCAGAAAACACTCCTCATCCGGCCGCGGAGCGCAGAAAACGCCCCTCATCTGACCGCGCAGCGCAGAAAACGCCCCTCATCTGGCCGCGCCACGCAGAAGACACCCCTCATCCGCCCGCGGCACGCCGAAAACACCCCTCATGCGGCCGCGGCACGCCGAAAACACCCCTCATCCGGCCGCGGCAGGCAAAAAAGAACACTCATCCTGCCGCGCCGCGCAAAAGACACCCCTCATACGGCCGCGGCATGCAGAAAACGCTCCTCATCCGGCCGCGCAGCGCAGAAAACGCCCTTCATCTGGCCGCGCCACGCAGAAGACACTCCTCATCCGGCGGCGCAGCGCAGAAAACGCCCCTCATCTGGCCGAGCCACGCAGAAGACACTCCTCATCTGGCGCGCAGAAAACGCCCCTCATCCGGGCGCGGAACGCAGAAAACACCCCTCATCTGGCCGCGGTACACAGAAAACACCCCTCATACGGCCGCGGTATGCAGAAAACACCACTCATCTGGCCGCGCCACGCAGAAAACACTCCTCATCCGGCCGCGCAGCGCATGAAACGCCCCTCATCTGGCCGCGCCACGCAGAAGACACTCCTCATCTGGCCGCACAGAAAACGCCCCTCATCCGGGCGCGGAACGCAGAAAACACCCCTCATCTGGCCGCGGTACACAGAAAACACCCCTCATCCGGCCGCGGTACGCAGAAAACACCCCTCATCCCACCGCGCAGAAGACACCCCTCATCCGGCCGCGGAGCGCAGAAAACGCCCCTCATCTGGCCGCGCAGCGCAGAAAACGCCCCTCATCTGGCTGCGCCACGCAGAAGACACCCCTCATCCCGCCGCGCAGAAAACACCCCTCATTCGGCTGCACAATGCAGAAAACACCCCTTATCCGGCTGCGGCGCGCAGAAAACACCCCTCATCTGCCGCGCCGCGCAAAAGACACCGCTCATCCGGCCGCGGCACACAGAAAACGCTCCTCATCCGGCCGCGCAGCGCAGAAAACGCCCCTCATCTGGCCGCGCCACGCAGAAGACACTCCTCATCTGGCCGCGCAGAAAACGCTTCTCATCCGGCCGCGCAGCGCAGAAAACGCCCCTCATCTGGCAGCGCCACGCAGAAGGCACTCCTCATCTGGCCGCGCAGAAAACACCCCTCATCCGGCCGCGGTACGCAGAAAACACCCCTCATCCGGCCGCGGTACGCAGAAAACACCCCTCATATGGCCGCGCCACACAGGAGACACCCCTCATCCGGTCGCGGCATGCAGAAAACACTTCTCATCCGGCCGCGCAGCGCAGAAAACGCCCCTCATCTGGCCACGCCACGCAGAAGACACTCCTCATCTGGCCGCGCAGAAAACGTTCCTCATCCGGGCGCGGTACGCAGAAAACACCCCTCATCTGGCCGCGGTACGCAGAAAACACCCCTCATCCGGCCGCGGTACGCAGAAAACACCCCTCATCTGGCCGCGGTACGCAGAAAACACCCCTCATCCGGCCGCGGTACGCAGAAAACACCCCTCATCTGGCCGCGGTACGCAGAAAACACCCCTCATCTGGCCGCGGTACGCAGAAAACACCCCTCATCCGGCCGCGGTACCCAGAAAACACCCCTCATCCGGCCGCGGTACCCAGAAAACACCCCTCATCCGGCCGCGCAGAAGACACCCCTCATCCGGCCGCGGCACGCAGAAAACACTCCTCATCTGGCCGCGCAGCGCAGAAGACACCCCTCATCCGGCCATGGCACGCAGAAAACGCCCCTCATCTGGCCGCGCCACGCAGAAGACACCCCTCATCCGGCCGCGGAGCGCAGAAAACGCCCCTCATCTGGCCGCGCAGCGCAGAAAACGCCCCTCATCTGGCCGCGCCACGCAGAAGACACCCCTCATCCCGCCGCGCAGAAAACACCCCTCATTCGGCCGCACAACGCAGAAAACACCCCTTATCAGGCCGCGGCGCGCAGAAAACACCCCTCATCTAGCCGCGCCATGCAGGAGACACCCCTCATCCGGTCGCAAAACGCAGAAAACACCCCTCATCTGGCAGCGCCACGCAGAAGGCACTCCTCATCTGGCCGCGCAGAAAACACCCCTCATCCGGCCGCAGTACGCAGAAAACAACCCTCATCTGGCCGCGGAGCGGCGAAAACGCCCCTCATCTGGCCGCGCAGCGCAGAAGACACCCCTCATCCCGCCGCGCAGAAAACACCCCTCATTCGGCTGCACAACGCAGAAAACACCCCTTATCCGGCCGTGGCGCGCAGAAAACACCCCTCATCTGCCGCGCCGCGCAAAAGACACCCCTCATCCGACCGCGGCACGCAGAAAACGCTCCTCATCCGGCCGCGCAGCGCAGAAAACGCCCCTCATCTGGCCGCGCCACACAGAAGACACTCCTCATCCGGCCGCGCAGAAAACGCTCCTCATCCGGCCGCGCAGCGCAGAAAACGCCCCTCTTCTGGCCGCGCCACGCAGAAGACACTCCTCATCTGGCCGCGCAGAAAACACCCCTCATCCGGGCGCGGAACGCAGAAAACACCCCTCATCCGGGCGCGGAACGCAGAAAACGCCCCTCATCTGGCCGCGCCACGCAGGAGACACCCCTCATCCGGTCGCAAAACGCAGAAAACACCCCTCATCTGGCCGCGCCACGCAGGAGACACCCCTCATCCGGCCGCAAAACGCAGAAAACACCCCTCATCTGGCCGCGCCACGCAGGAGACACCCCTCATCCGGCCGCGGCATGCAGAAAACACTCCTCATCCGGCCGCGCAGCGCAGAAAACACCCCTCATCTGGCCGCGCCACGCAGAAGACACTCCTCATCTGGCCGCGCAGAAAACGCCCCTCATCCGGGCGCGGAACGCAGAAAACGCCCCTCATCTGGCCGCGCCACGCAGGAGACACCCCTCATCCGGTCGCAAAACGCAGAAAACACCCCTCATCTGGCCGCGCCACGCAGGAGACACCCCTCATCCGGCCGCAAAACGCAGAAAACACCCCTCATCTGGCCGCGCCACGCAGGAGACACCCCTCATCCGGCCGCGGCATGCAGAAAACACTCCTCATCCGGCCGCGCAGCGCAGAAAACACCCCTCATCTGGCCGCGCCACGCAGAAGACACTCCTCATCTGGCCGCGCAGAAGACACCCCTCATCCGGCCACGCCGCGCAGGAGACACCCCTCATCCGGCCGCGCAGACGACACCCCTCATCCGGCCGCGGCAGGCAAAAGACACCCCTCATCCGGCCGCGGCATGCAGAAAACGCTCCTCATCCGGCCGCGTAGCGCAGAAAACGCCCTTCATCTGGCCGCGCCATGCAGAAGACACTCCTCATCCGGCGGCGCAGCGCAGAAAACGCCCCTCATCTGGCCGCGCCACGCAGAAGACACTCCTCATTTGGCCGCACAGAAAACGCCCCTCATCCGGGCACGGAACGCAGAAAACACCCCTCATCTGGCCGCGGTACGCAGAAAACACCACTCATCCGGCCGCGGTACGCAGAAAACACCCCTCATCCGGCCGCGCAGAAGACACCCCTCATCCGGCCATGGCACGCAGAAAACACTCCTCATCCGGCCGCGGAGCGCAGAAAACGCCCCTCATCTGACCGCGCAGCGCAGAAAACGCCCCTCATCTGGCCGCGCCACGCAGAAGACACCCCTCATCCGCCCGCGGCACGCCGTAAGCACCCCTCATGCGGCCGCGGCACGCCGAAAACACCCCTCATCCGGCCGTGGCAGGCAAAAAAGAACACTCATCCTGCCGCGCTGCGCAAAAGACACCCCTCATACGGCCGCGGCATGCAGAAAACGCTCCTCATCCGGACGCGCAGCGCAGAAAACGCCCTTCATCTGGCCGCGCCACGCAGAAGACACTCCTCATCCGGCGGCGCAGCGCAGAAAACGCCCCTCATCTGGCCGCGCCACGCAGAAGACACTCCTCATTTGGCCGCACAGAAAACGTCCCTCATCCGGGCACGGAACGCAGAAAACACCCCTCATCTGGCCGCGGTACGCAGAAAACACCACTCATCCGGCCGCGGTACGCAGAAAACACCCCTCATCCGGCCATGGCACGCAGAAGACACCCCTCATCCGGCCATGGCACGCAGAAAACACTCCTCATCCGGCCGCGGAGCGCAGAAAACGCCCCTCATCTGACCGCGCAGCGCAGAAAACGCCCCTCATCTGGCCGCGCCACGCAGAAGACACCCCTCATCCGCCCGCGGCACGCCGAAAACACCCCTCATGCGGCCGCGGCACGCCGAAAACACCCCTCATCCGGCCGCGGCAGGCAAAAAAGAACACTCATCCTGCCGCGCCGCGCAAAAGACACCCCTCATACGGCCGCGGCATGCAGAAAACGCTCCTCATCCGGCCGCGCAGCGCAGAAAACGCCCTTCATCTGGCCGCGCCACGCAGAAGACACTCCTCATCCGGCGGCGCAGCGCAGAAAACGCCCCTCATCTGGCCGCGCCACGCAGAAGACACTCCTCATCCGGCGCGCAGAAAACGCCCCTCATCCGGGCGCGGAACGCAGAAAACACCCCTCATCTGGCCGCGGTACGCAGAAAACACCCCTCATACGGCCGCGGTATGCAGAAAACACCACTCATCTGGCTGCGCCACGCAGAAAACACTCCTCATCCGGCCGCGCAGCGCAGAAAACGCCCCTCATCTGGCCGCGCCACGCAGAAGACACTCCTCATCTGGCCGCACAGAAAACGCCCCTCATCCGGGCGCGGAACGCAGAAAACACCCCTCATCCGGCCGCGGTACGCAGAAAACACCCCTCATCCGGCCGCGCAGAAGACACCCCTCATCCGGCCGCGGAGCGCAGAAAACGCCCCTCATCTGGCCGCGCAGCGCAGAAAACGCCCCTCATCTGGCCACGCCACGCAGAAGACACCCCTCATCCCGCCGCGCAGAAAACACCCCTCATTCGGCTGCACAATGCAGAAAACACCCCTTATCCGGCCGCGGCGCGCAGAAAACACCCCTCATCTGCCGCGCCGCGCAAAAGACACCGCTCATCCGGCCGCGCAGAAAACGCTCCTCATCCGGCCGCGCAGCGCAGAAAACGCCCCTCATCTGGCCGCGCCACGCAGAAGACACTCCTCATCCGGCCGCGCAGAAAACGCTCCTCATCCGGCCGCGAAGCGCAGGAGACACCCCTCATCCGGCCGCGGCATGCAGAAAACACTCCTCATCCGGCCGCGCAGAAAACGCCCCTCATCTGGCCGCGCCACGCAGAAGACACTCCTCATCCGGCCGCGCAGAAAACACCCCTCATCTGGCCGCGCCACGCAGAAAACACCCCTCATCCGGCCGCGGTACGCAGAAAACACCCCTCATCTGGCCGCGCCACACAGAAAACACCCCTCATCCGGCCGCGGTACGCAGAAAACACCCCTCATCTGGCCGCGGTACGCAGAAAACACCCCTCATCTGGCCGCGGTACGCAGAAAACACCCCTCATCCGGCCGCGGTACGCAGAAAACACCCCTCATATGGCCGCGCCACACAGGAGACACCCCTCATCCGGTCGCGGCATGCAGAAAACACTTCTCATCCGGCCGCGCAGCGCAGAAAACGCCCCTCATCTGGCCACGCCACGCAGAAGACACTCCTCATCTGGCCGCGCAGAAAACGTTCCTCATCCGGGCGCGGTACGCAGAAAACACCCCTCATCTGGCCGCGGTACGCAGAAAACACCCCTCATCCGGCCGCGGTACGCAGAAAACACCCCTCATCTGGCCGCGGTACGCAGAAAACACCCCTCATCCGGCCGCGGTACGCAGAAAACACCCCTCATCTGGCCGCGGTACGCAGAAAACACCCCTCATCTGGCCGCGGTACGCAGAAAACACCCCTCATCCGGCCGCGGTACCCAGAAAACACCCCTCATCCGGCCGCGCAGAAGACACCCCTCATCCGGCCGCGGCACGCAGAAAACACTCCTCATCTGGCCGCGCAGCGCAGAAGACACCCCTCATCCGGCCATGGCACGCAGAAAACGCCCCTCATCTGGCCGCGCCACGCAGAAGACACCCCTCATCCGGCCGCGGAGCGCAGAAAACGCCCCTCATCTGGCCGCGCAGCGCAGAAAACGCCCCTCATCTGGCCGCGCCACGCAGAAGACACCCCTCATCCCGCCGCGCAGAAAACACCCCTCATTCGGCCGCACAACGCAGAAAACACCCCTTATCAGGCCGCGGCGCGCAGAAAACACCCCTCATCTAGCCGCGCCATGCAGGAGACACCCCTCATCCGGTCGCAAAACGCAGAAAACACCCCTCATCTGGCAGCGCCACGCAGAAGGCACTCCTCATCTGGCCGCGCAGAAAACACCCCTCATCCGGCCGCAGTACGCAGAAAACAACCCTCATCTGGCCGCGGAGCGGCGAAAACGCCCCTCATCTGGCCGCGCAGCGCAGAAAACGCCCCTCATCTGGCCACGCCACGCAGAAGACACCCCTCATCCCGCCGCGCAGAAAACACCCCTCATTCGGCTGCACAACGCAGAAAACACCCCTTATCCGGCCGTGGCGCGCAGAAAACACCCCTCATCTGCCGCGCCGCGCAAAAGACACCCCTCATCCGACCGCGGCACGCAGAAAACGCTCCTCATCCGGCCGCGCAGCGCAGAAAACGCCCCTCATCTGGCCGCGCCACACAGAAGACACTCCTCATCCGGCCGCGCAGAAAACGCTCCTCATCCGGCCGCGCAGCGCAGAAAACGCCCCTCTTCTGGCCGCGCCACGCAGAAGACACTCCTCATCTGGCCGCGCAGAAAACACCCCTCATCCGGGCGCGGAACGCAGAAAACACCCCTCATCCGGGCGCGGAACGCAGAAAACGCCCCTCATCTGGCCGCGCCACGCAGGAGACACCCCTCATCCGGTCGCAAAACGCAGAAAACACCCCTCATCTGGCCGCGCCACGCAGGAGACACCCCTCATCCGGCCGCAAAACGCAGAAAACACCCCTCATCTGGCCGCGCCACGCAGGAGACACCCCTCATCCGGCCGCGGCATGCAGAAAACACTCCTCATCCGGCCGCGCAGCGCAGAAAACACCCCTCATCTGGCCGCGCCACGCAGAAGACACTCCTCATCTGGCCGCGCAGAAAACGCCCCTCATCCGGGCGCGGAACGCAGAAAACGCCCCTCATCCGGGCGCGGAACGCAGAAAACACCCCTCATCCGGCCGCGGTACGCAGAAAACACCCCTCATCCGGCCGCGGTACGCAGAAAACACCCCTCATCTGGCCGCGGTACGCAGAAAACACCCCTCATCCGGCCGCGGTACCCAGAAAACACCCCTCATCCGGCCGCGCAGAAGACACCCCTCATCCGGCCACGCCGCGCAGGAGACACCCCTCATCCGGCCGCGCAGACGACACCCCTCATCCGGCCGCGGCAGGCAAAAGACACCCCTCATCCGGCCGCGGCATGCAGAAAACGCTCCTCATCCGGCCGCGTAGCGCAGAAAACGCCCTTCATCTGGCCGCGCCATGCAGAAGACACTCCTCATCCGGCGGCGCAGCGCAGAAAACGCCCCTCATCTGGCCGCGCCACGCAGAAGACACTCCTCATTTGGCCGCACAGAAAACGCCCCTCATCCGGGCACGGAACGCAGAAAACACCCCTCATCTGGCCGCGGTACGCAGAAAACACCACTCATCCGGCCGCGGTACGCAGAAAACACCCCTCATCCGGCCGCGCAGAAGACACCCCTCATCCGGCCATGGCACGCAGAAAACACTCCTCATCCGGCCGCGGAGCGCAGAAAACGCCCCTCATCTGACCGCGCAGCGCAGAAAACGCCCCTCATCTGGCCGCGCCACGCAGAAGACACCCCTCATCCGCCCGCGGCACGCCGTAAGCACCCCTCATGCGGCCGCGGCACGCCGAAAACACCCCTCATCCGGCCGTGGCAGGCAAAAAAGAACACTCATCCTGCCGCGCTGCGCAAAAGACACCCCTCATACGGCCGCGGCATGCAGAAAACGCTCCTCATCCGGACGCGCAGCGCAGAAAACGCCCTTCATCTGGCCGCGCCACGCAGAAGACACTCCTCATCCGGCGGCGCAGCGCAGAAAACGCCCCTCATCTGGCCGCGCCACGCAGAAGACACTCCTCATTTGGCCGCACAGAAAACGTCCCTCATCCGGGCACGGAACGCAGAAAACACCCCTCATCTGGCCGCGGTACGCAGAAAACACCACTCATCCGGCCGCGGTACGCAGAAAACACCCCTCATCCGGCCATGGCACGCAGAAGACACCCCTCATCCGGCCATGGCACGCAGAAAACACTCCTCATCCGGCCGCGGAGCGCAGAAAACGCCCCTCATCTGACCGCGCAGCGCAGAAAACGCCCCTCATCTGGCCTCGCCACGCAGAAGACACCCCTCATCCGCCCGCGGCACGCCGAAAACACCCCTCATGCGGCCGCGGCACGCCGAAAACACCCCTCATCCGGCCGCGGCAGGCAAAAAAGAACACTCATCCTGCCGCGCCGCGCAAAAGACACCCCTCATACGGCCGCGGCATGCAGAAAACGCTCCTCATCCGGCCGCGCAGCGCAGAAAACGCCCTTCATCTGGCCGCGCCACGCAGAAGACACTCCTCATCCGGCGGCGCAGCGCAGAAAACGCCCCTCATCTGGCCGCGCCACGCAGAAGACACTCCTCATCCGGCGCGCAGAAAACGCCCCTCATCCGGGCGCGGAACGCAGAAAACACCCCTCATCTGGCCGCGGTACGCAGAAAACACCCCTCATACGGCCGCGGTATGCAGAAAACACCACTCATCTGGCTGCGCCACGCAGAAAACACTCCTCATCCGGCCGCGCAGCGCAGAAAACGCCCCTCATCTGGCCGCGCCACGCAGAAGACACTCCTCATCTGGCCGCACAGAAAACGCCCCTCATCCGGGCGCGGAACGCAGAAAACACCCCTCATCCGGCCGCGGTACGCAGAAAACACCCCTCATCCGGCCGCGCAGAAGACACCCCTCATCCGGCCGCGGAGCGCAGAAAACGCCCCTCATCTGGCCGCGCAGCGCAGAAAACGCCCCTCATCTGGCCACGCCACGCAGAAGACACCCCTCATCCCGCCGCGCAGAAAACACCCCTCATTCGGCTGCACAATGCAGAAAACACCCCTTATCCGGCCGCGGCGCGCAGAAAACACCCCTCATCTGCCGCGCCGCGCAAAAGACACCGCTCATCCGGCCGCGCAGAAAACGCTCCTCATCCGGCCGCGCAGCGCAGAAAACGCCCCTCATCTGGCCGCGCCACGCAGAAGACACTCCTCATCCGGCCGCGCAGAAAACGCTCCTCATCCGGCCGCGAAGCGCAGGAGACACCCCTCATCCGGCCGCGGCATGCAGAAAACACTCCTCATCCGGCCGCGCAGAAAACGCCCCTCATCTGGCCGCGCCACGCAGAAGACACTCCTCATCCGGCCGCGCAGAAAACACCCCTCATCTGGCCGCGCCACGCAGAAAACACCCCTCATCCGGCCGCGGTACGCAGAAAACACCCCTCATCTGGCCGCGCCACACAGAAAACACCCCTCATCCGGCCGCGGTACGCAGAAAACACCCCTCATCTGGCCGCGGTACGCAGAAAACACCCCTCATCTGGCCGCGGTACCCAGAAAACACCCCTCATCCGGCCGCGCAGAAGACACCCCTCATCCGGCCGCGCAGAAGACACCCCTCATCCGGCCGCGGCACTCCGAAAACACCCCTCATCCGGCCGCGGCACTCCGAAAACACCTCTCATCCGTCCGCGGCACGCCGAAAACACCCCTCATCCGGCCGCGGGACGCCGAAAACACCCCTCATCCGGTCGCGCCACGCAGAAAACACCCCTCATCCGCCCGCGGCACGCCGAAAACACCCCTCATCCGGCCGCGGCATGCCGAAAACACCCCTCATCCGGCCGCGGCAGGCAAAAAAGAACACTCATCTGGCCGTGGCACGCAGCAGACACCCCTCATCCGGCCGCGGCACGCCGAAAACACCCCTCATCCAGCCGCGGGTAGGCAAAAAAGAACACTCATCCTGCCGCGCCGCGCAAAAGACACTCCTCATCCGGCCGCGGCGCGCAGAAAACGCTCCTATATCCGGCCGCGCCGCGCAGAAAACACCCCTCATCCGGCCGCGGTACGCAGAAAACACCCCTCATCCGGCCGCGGTACGCAAAAAAACACCCCTCATCCGGGCGCGGAACGCAGAAAACACCCCTCATCTGGCCGCGGTACGCAGAAAACACCCCTCATCCGGCCGCGGTATGCAGAAAACACCCCTCATCTGGCCGCGGTACGCAGAAAACACCCCTCATCCGGCCGCGGTACGCAGAAAACACCCCTCATCTGGCCGCGGTACGCAGAAAACACCCCTCATCTGGCCGCGGTACGCAAACACCCCTCATCCGGCCGCGGTACCCAGAAAACACCCCTCATCCGGCCGCGCAGAAGACACCCCTCATCCGGCCGCGGTACGCAGAAAACACCCCTCATCTGGCCGCGGTACGCAGAAAACACCCCTCATCTGGCCGCGGTACGCAAACACCCCTCATCCGGCCGCGGCACGCAGAAAACACTCCTCATCTGGCCGCGCAGCGCAGAAGACACCCCTCATCCGGCCATGGCACGCAGAAAACACTCCTCATCCGGCCGCGGAGCGCAGAAAACGCCCCTCATCTGGCCGCGCAGCGCAGAAAACGCCCCTCATCTGGCCGCGCCACGCAGAAGACACCCCTCATCCCGCCGCGCAGAAAACACCCCTCATTCGGCCGCACAACGCAGAAAACAGCCCTTATCCGGCCGCGGCGTGCAGAAAACACCCCTCATCTGGCCGCGCCACGCAGGAGATACCCCTCATCTAGCCGCGCCATGCAGGAGACACCCCTCATCCGGTCGCAAAACGCAGAAAACACCCCTCATCTGGCCGCGCCACGCAGGAGACACCGCTCATCCGGCCGCGGCACGCAGAAAACACTCCTCATCCGGCCGCGCAGCGCAGAAAACGCTCCTCATCTGGCCGCGCCACACAGAAGACACTCCTCATATGGCCGCGCAGAAAACACCCCTCATCCGGGCGCGGAACGCAGAAAACACCCCTCATCCGGCCGCGGTACGCAGAAAACACCCCTCATCTGGCCGCGGTACGCAGAAAACACCCCTCATCCGCCCGCGCAGCGCAGAAGACACCCCTCATCTGGCCATTGCACGCAGAAAACACTCCTCATCCGGCCGCGGAGCGCAGAAAACGCCCCTCATCTGGCCGCGCAGCGCAGAAGACGCCCCTCATCTGGCCGCGGTACGCAGAAAACACCCCTCATCCGCCCGCGCAGCGCAGAAAACACCCCTCATCCGGCCGCGGTACGCAGAAAACACCCCTCATCTGGCCGCGGTACGCAGAAAACACCCCTCATCCGCCCGCGCAGCGCAGAAAACACCCCTCATCTGGCCGCGGTACGCAGAAAACACCCTTCATCCGGCCGCGGTACCCAGAAAACACCCCTCATCCGGCCGCGCAGAAGACACCCCTCATCCGGCCGCGGCACGCAGAAAACACTCCTCATCTGGCCGCGCAGCGCAGAAGACACCCCTCATCCGGCCATGGCACGCAGAAAACACTCCTCATCCGGCCGCGGAGCGCAGAAAACGCCCCTCATCTGGCCGCGCAGCGCAGAAAACGCCCCTCATCTGGCCGCGCCACGCAGGAGACACCCCTCATCCCGCCGCGCAGAAAACACCCCTCATTCGGCCGCACAACGCAGAAAACACCCCTTATCAGGCCGCGGCGCGCAGAAAACACCCCTCATCTAGCCTCGCCATGCAGGAGACACCCCTCATCCGGTCGCAAAACGCAGAAAACACCCCTCATCTGGCAGCGCCACGCAGAAGGCACTCCTCATCTGGCCGCGCAGAAAACACCCCTCATCCGGCCGCGGTACGCAGAAAACACCCCTCATCTGGCCGCGCCACGCAGGAGACACCCCTCATCCGGTCGCAAAACGCAGAAAACACCCCTCATCCGGCCGCAAAACGCAGAAAACACCCCTCATCTGGCCGCGCAGAAAACGCCCCTCATCCGGGCGCGGAACGCAGAAAACACCCCTCATCTGGCCGCGGTACGCAGAAAACACCCCTCATCCGGCCGCGGTATGCAGAAAACACCCCTCATCCGGCCGCGGTACGCAGAAAACACCCCTCATCTGACCGCGGTACGCAGAAAACACCCCTCATCTGGCTGCGGTACGCAAACACCCCTCATCCGGCCGTGGTACCCAGAAAACACCCCTCATCCGGCCGCGCAGAAGACACCCCTCATCCGGCCGCGGCACGCAGAAAACACTCCTCATCTGGCCGCGCAGCGCAGAAGACACCCCTCATCCGGCCATGGCACGCAGAAAACACTCCTCATCCGGCCGCGGAGCGCAGAAAACGCCCCTCATCTGGCCGCGCAGCGCAGAAAACGCCCCTCATCTGGCCGCGCCACGCAGAAGACACCCCTCATCCCGCCGCGCAGAAAACACCCCTCATTCGGCCGCACAACGCAGAAAACACCCCTTATCCGGCCGCGGCGTGCAGAAAACACCCCTCATCTGGCCGCGCCACGCAGGAGATACCCCTCATGTAGCCGCGCCATGCAGGAGACACCCCTCATCCGGTCGAAAAACGCAGAAAACACCCCTCATCTGGCCGCGCCATGCAGGAGACACCGCTCATCCGGCCGCGGCACGCAGAAAACACTCCTCATCCGGCCGCACAGCGCAGAAAACGCCCCTCATCTGGCCGCGCCACACAGAAGACACTCCTCATATGGCCGCGCAGAAAACACCCCTCATCCGGGCGCGGAACGCAGAAAACACCCCTCATCCGGCCGCGGTACGCAGAAAACACCCCTCATCTGGCCGCGGTACGCAGAAAACACTCCTCATCCGCCCGCGCAGCGCAGAAGACACCCCTCATCTGGCCATTGCACGCAGAAAACACTCCTCATCCGGCCGCGGAGCGCAGAAAACGCCCCTCATCTGGCCGCGCAGCGCAGAAGACGCCCCTCATCCGGCCGCGGTACGCAGAGAACACCCCTCATCCGGCCGCGGTACGCAGAAAACACCCCTCATCCGGCCGCGGTACGCAGAAAACACCCCTCATCTGGCCGCGCCACGCAGGAGACACCCCTCATCCGGTCGCAAAACGCAGAAAACACCCCTCATCCGGCACAAAACGCAGAAAACACCCCTCATCTGGCCGCACCACGCAGAAGACACCCCTCATCCGGCCGCGCAGCGCAGAAAACACTCCTCATCCGGCCGCGCAGCGCAGAAAACGCCCCTCATCTGGCCACGCCACGCAGAAGACACTCCCCATCCGGCCGCGCAGACAACGCCCCTCATCCAGGCGCGGAACGCTGAAAACACCCCTCATCTGGCCGCGGTACGCAGAAAACACCCCTCATCCGGCCGCGGTACCCAGAAAACACCCCTCATCCGGCCGCGCAGAAAACACCCCTCATTCGGCCGCACAACGCAGAAAACACCCCTTATCCGGCCGCGGCGCGCAGAAAACACCCCTCATCTGCCGCGCCGCGCAAAAGACACCCCTCATCCGGCCGCGGCACACAGAGAACGCTCCTCATCCGGCCGCGCAGCGCAGAAAACGCCCCTCATCTGGCCGCGCCACGCAGAAGACACTCCTCATCTGGCCGCGCAGAAAACGCTCCTCATCCGGCCGCGCAGCGCAGAAAACGCCCCTCATCTGGCAGCGCCACGCAGAAGGCACTCCTCATCTGGCCATGCAGAAAACACCCCTCATCCGGCCGCGGTACGCAGAAAACACCCCTCATCCGGCCGCAGCACGCAGAAAACACCCCTCATCTGGCCGCGCCACGCAGGAGACACCCCTCATCCGGCCGCAAAACGCAGAAAACACCTCTCATCCGGCCGCAAAACGCAGAAAACACCCCTCATCCGGCCGCGGTACGCAGAAAACACCCCTCATCCGGCCGCGGTACGCAGAAAACACCCCTCATATGGCCGCGCCACGCAGGAGACACCCCTCATCCGGTCGCGGCATGCAGAAAACACTTCTCATCCGGCCGCGCAGCGCAGAAAACGCCCCTCATCTGGCCACGCCACGCAGAAGACACTCCTCATCTGGCCGCGCAGAAAACGCCCCTCATCCGGGCGCGGAACGCAGAAAACACCCCTCATCTGGCCGCGGTACGCAGAAAACACCCCTCATCCGGCCGCGGTACGCAGAAAACACCCCTCATCTGGCCGCGGTACGCAGAAAATACCCCTCGTCCAGCCGCGGTACGCAGAAAACACCCCTCATCTGGCCGCGGTACGCAGAAAACACCCCTCATCTGGCCGCGGTACGCAGAAAACACCCCTCATCCGGCCGTGGTACCCAGAAAACACCCCTCATCCGGCAGCGCAGAAGACACCCCTCATCCGGCCATGGCACGCAGAAAACACTCCTCATCCGGCCGCGGAGCTCAGAAAACGCCCCTCATCTGGCCGCGCCACGCAGAAGACACCCCTCATCCCGCCGCGCAGAAAACATCCCTCATTCGGCCGCACAACGCAGAAAACACCCCTTATCCGGCCGCGGCGTGCAGAAAACACCCCTCATCTGGCGGCGCCACGCAGGAGATACCCCTCATGTAGCCGCGCCATGCAGGAGACACCCCTCATCCGGTCGAAAAACGCAGAAAACACCCCTCATCTGGCCGCGCCATGCAGGAGACACCGCTCATCCGGCCGCGGCACGCAGAAAACACTCCTCATCCGGCCGCACAGCGCAGAAAACACCCCTCATCCGGCCGCGGTACGCAGAAAACACCCCTCATCTGGCCGCGCCACGCAGGAGACACCCCTCATCCGGTCGCAAAACGCAGAAAACACCCCTCATCCGGCACAAAACGCAGAAAACACCCCTCATCTGGCCGCACCACGCAGAAGACACCCCTCATCCGGCCGCGCAGCGCAGAAAACACTCCTCATCCGGCCGCGCAGCGCAGAAAACGCCCCTCATCTGGCCACGCCACGCAGAAGACACTCCCCATCCGGCCGCGCAGACAACGCCCCTCATCCGGGCGCGGAACGCTGAAAACACCCCTCATCTGGCCGCGGTACGCAGAAAACACCCCTCATCCGGCCGCGGTACGCAGAAAACACCCCTCATCCGGCCGCGGTACCCAGAAAACACCCCTCATCCGGCCGCGCAGAAAACACCCCTCATTCGGCCGCACAACGCAGAAAACACCCCTTATCCGGCCGCGGCGCGCAGAAAACACCCCTCATCTACCGCGCCGCGCAAAAGACACCCCTCATCCGGCCGCGGCACACAGAAAACGCTCCTCATCCGGCCGCGCAGCGCAGAAAACGCCCCTCATCTGGCCGCGCCACGCAGAAGACACTCCTCATCTGGCCACGCAGAAAACGCTCCTCATCCGGCCGCGCAGCGCAGAAAACGCCCCTCATCTGGCAGCGCCACGCAGAAGGCACTCCTCATCTGGCCACGCAGAAAACACCCCTCATCCGGCCGCGGTACGCAGAAAACACCCCTCATCCGGCCGCAGCACGCAGAAAACACCCCTCATCTGGCCGCGCCACGCAGGAGACACCCCTCATCCGGCCGCAAAACGCAGAAAACACCCCTCATCCGGCCGCAAACCGCAGAAAACACCCCTCATCCGGCCGCGGTACGCAGAAAACACCCCTCATCCGGCCGCGGTACGCAGAAAACACCCCTCATATGGCCGCGCCACGCAGGAGACACCCCTCATCCGGTCGCGGCATGCAGAAAACACTTCTCATCCGGCCGCGCAGCGCAGAAAACGCCCCTCATCTGGCCACGCCACGCAGAAGACACTCCTCATCTGGCCGCGCAGAAAACGCCCCTCATCCGGGCGCGGAACGCAGAAAACACCCCTCATCTGGCCGCGGTACGCAGAAAACACCCCTCATCCGGCCGCGGTACGCAGAAAACACCCCTCATCTGGCCGCGGTACGCAGAAAACACCCCTCGTCCAGCCGCGGTACGCAGAAAACACCCCTCATCTGGCCGCGGTATGCAGAAAACACCCCTCATCTGGCCGCGGTACGCAGAAAACACCCCTCATCCGGCCGCGGTACCCAGAAAACACCCCTCATCCGGCCGCGCAGAAGACACCCCTCATCCGGCCGTGGCACGCAGAAAACACTCCTCATCTTGCCGCGCAGCGCAGAAGACACCCCTCATCCGGCCATGGCACGCAGAAAACACTCCTCATCCGGCCGCGGAGCGCAGAAAACGCCCCTCATCTGGCCGCGCAGCGCAGAAAACGCCCCTCATCTGGCCGCGCCACTCAGAAGACACCCCTCATCCCGCCGCGCAGAAAACACCCCTCATTCGGCCGCACAACGCAGAAAACACCCCTTATCCGGCCGCGGCGTGCAGAAAACACCCCTCATCTGGCCGCGCCACGCAGGAGATACCCCTCATGTAGCCGCGCCATGCAGGAGACACCCCTCATCCGGTCGAAAAACGCAGAAAACACCCCTCATCTGGCCGCGCCATGCAGGAGACACCGCTCATCCGGCCGCGGCACGCAGAAAACACTCCTCATCCGGCCGCACAGCGCAGAAAACGCCCCTCATCTGGCCGCGCCACACAGAAGACACTCCTCATATGGCCGCGCAGAAAACACCCCTCATCCGGGCGCGGAACGCAGAAAACACCCCTCATCCGGCCGCGGTACGCAGAAAACACCCCTCATCTGGCCGCGGTACGCAGAAAACACTCCTCATCCGCCCGCGCAGCGCAGAAGACACCCCTCATCTGGCCATTGCACGCAGAAAACACTCCTCATCCGGCCGCGGAGCGCAGAAAACGCCCCTCATCTGGCCGCGCAGCGCAGAAGACGCCCCTCATCCGGCCGCGCAGCGCAGAGAACACCCCTCATCCGGCCGCGGTACGCAGAAAACACCCCTCATCCGGCCGCGGTACGCAGAAAACACCCCTCATCTGGCCGCGCCACGCAGGAGACACCCCTCATCCGGTCGCAAAACGCAGAAAACACCCCTCATCCGGCACAAAACGCAGAAAACACCCCTCATCTGGCCGCACCACGCAGAAGACACCCCTCATCCGGCCGCGCAGCGCAGAAAACACTCCTCATCCGGCCGCGCAGCGCAGAAAACGCCCCTCATCTGGCCACGCCACGCAGAAGACACTCCCCATCCGGCCGCGCAGACAACGCCCCTCATCCGGGCGCGGAACGCAGAAAACACCCCTCATCTGGCCGCGGTACGCAGAAAACACCCCTCATCCGGCCGCGGTACGCAGAAAACACCCCTCATCCGGCCGCGGTACCCAGAAAACACCCCTCATCCGGCCGCGCAGAAAACACACCTCATTCGGCCGCACAACGCAGAAAACACCCCTTATCCGGCCGCGGCGCGCAGAAAACACCCCTCATCTGCCGCGCCGCGCAAAAGACACCCCTCATCCGGCCGCGGCACACAGAAAACGCTCCTCATCCGGCCGCGCAGCGCAGAAAACGCCCCTCATCTGGCCGCGCCACGCAGAAGACACTCCTCATCTGGCCGCGCAGAAAACGCTCCTCATCCGGCCGCGCAGCGCAGAAAACGCCCCTCATCTGGCAGCGTCACGCAGAAGGCACTCCTCATCTGGCCACGCAGAAAACACCCCTCATCCGGCCGCGGTACGCAGAAAACACCCCTCATCCGGCCGCAGCACGCAGAAAACACCCCTCATCTGGCCGCGCCACGCAGGAGACACCCCTCATCCGGCCGCAAAACGCAGAAAACACCCCTCATCCGGCCGCAAAACGCAGAAAACACCCCTCATCCGGCCGCGGTACGCAGAAAACACCCCTCATCCGGCCGCGGTACGCAGAAAACACCCCTCATATGGCCGCGCCACGCAGGAGACACCCCTCATCCGGTCGCGGCATGCAGAAAACACTTCTCATCCGGCCGCGCAGCGCAGAAAACGCCCCTCATCTGGCCACGCCACGCAGAAGACACTCCTCATCTGGCCGCGCAGAAAACGCCCCTCATCCGGGCGCGGAACGCAGAAAACACCCCTCATCTGGCCGCGGTACGCAGAAAACACCCCTCATCCGGCCGCGGTACGCAGAAAACACCCCTCATCTGGCCGCGGTACGCAGAAAACACCCCTCGTCCAGCCGCGGTACGCAGAAAACACCCCTCATCTGGCCGCGGTACGCAGAAAACACCCCTCATCTGGCCGCGGTACGCAGAAAACACCCCTCATCCGGCCGCGGTACGCAGAAAACACCCCTCATCCGGCCGCGGTACCCAGAAAACACCCCTCATCCGGCCGCGCAGAAAACACCCCTCATTCGGCCGCACAACGCAGAAAACACCCCTTATCCGGCCGCGGCGCGCAGAAAACACCCCTCATCTGCCGCGCCGCGCAAAAGACACCCCTCATCCGGCCGCGGCACACAGAAAACGCTCCTCATCCGGCCGCGCAGCGCAGAAAACGCCCCTCATCTGGCCGCGCCACGCAGAAGACACTCCTCATCTGGCCGCGCAGAAAACGCTCCTCATCCGGCCGCGCAGCGCAGAAAACGCCCCTCATCTGGCAGCGCCACGCAGAAGGCACTCCTCATCTGGCCACGCAGAAAACACCCCTCATCCGGCCGCGGTACGCAGAAAACACCCCTCATCCGGCCGCAGCACGCAGAAAACACCCCTCATCTGGCCGCGCCACGCAGGAGACACCCCTCATCCGGCCGCAAAACGCAGAAAACACCCCTCATCCGGCCGCAAACCGCAGAAAACACCCCTCATCCGGCCGCGGTACGCAGAAAACACCCCTCATCCGGCCGCGGTACGCAGAAAACACCCCTCATATGGCCGCGCCACGCAGGAGACACCCCTCATCCGGTCGCGGCATGCAGAAAACACTTCTCATCCGGCCGCGCAGCGCAGAAAACGCCCCTCATCTGGCCACGCCACGCAGAAGACACTCCTCATCTGGCCGCGCAGAAAACGCCCCTCATCCGGGCGCGGAACGCAGAAAACACCCCTCATCTGGCCGCGGTACGCAGAAAACACCCCTCATCCGGCCGCGGTACGCAGAAAACACCCCTCATCTGGCCGCGGTACGCAGAAAACACCCCTCGTCCAGCCGCGGTACGCAGAAAACACCCCTCATCTGGCCGCGGTACGCAGAAAACACCCCTCATCTGGCCGCGGTACGCAGAAAACACCCCTCATCCGGCCGCGGTACCCAGAAAACACCCCTCATCCGGCCGCGCAGAAGACACCCCTCATCCGGCCGTGGCACGCAGAAAACACTCCTCATCTTGCCGCGCAGCGCAGAAGACACCCCTCATCCGGCCATGGCACGCAGAAAACACTCCTCATCCGGCCGCGGAGCGCAGAAAACGCCCCTCATCTGGCCGCGCAGCGCAGAAAACGCCCCTCATCTGGCCGCGCCACTCAGAAGACACCCCTCATCCCGCCGCGCAGAAAACACCCCTCATTCGGCCGCACAACGCAGAAAACACCCCTTATCCGGCCGCGGCGTGCAGAAAACACCCCTCATCTGGCCGCGCCACGCAGGAGATACCCCTCATGTAGCCGCGCCATGCAGGAGACACCCCTCATCCGGTCGAAAAACGCAGAAAACACCCCTCATCTGGCCGCGCCATGCAGGAGACACCGCTCATCCGGCCGCGGCACGCAGAAAACACTCCTCATCCGGCCGCACAGCGCAGAAAACGCCCCTCATCTGGCCGCGCCACACAGAAGACACTCCTCATATGGCCGCGCAGAAAACACCCCTCATCCGGGCGCGGAACGCAGAAAACACCCCTCATCCGGCCGCGGTACGCAGAAAACACCCCTCATCTGGCCGCGGTACGCAGAAAACACTCCTCATCCGCCCGCGCAGCGCAGAAGACACCCCTCATCTGGCCATTGCACGCAGAAAACACTCCTCATCCGGCCGCGGAGCGCAGAAAACGCCCCTCATCTGGCCGCGCAACGCAGAAGACGCCCCTCATCCGGCCGCGGTACGCAGAGAACACCCCTCATCCGGCCGCGGTACGCAGAAAACACCCCTCATCCGGCCGCGGTACGCAGAAAACACCCCTCATCTGGCCGCGCCACGCAGGAGACACCCCTCATCCGGTCGCAAAACGCAGAAAACACCCCTCATCCGGCACAAAACGCAGAAAACACCCCTCATCTGGCCGCACCACGCAGAAGACACCCCTCATCCGGCCGCGCAGCGCAGAAAACACTCCTCATCCGGCCGCGCAGCGCAGAAAACGCCCCTCATCTGGCCACGCCACGCAGAAGACACTCCCCATCCGGCCGCGCAGACAACGCCCCTCATCCGGGCGCGGAACGCTGAAAACACCCCTCATCTGGCCGCGGTACGCAGAAAACACCCCTCATCCGGCCGCGGTACGCAGAAAACACCCCTCATCCGGCCGCGGTACCCAGAAAACACCCCTCATCCGGCCGCGCAGAAAACACACCTCATTCGGCCGCACAACGCAGAAAACACCCCTTATCCGGCCGCGGCGCGCAGAAAACACCCCTCATCTGCCGCGCCGCGCAAAAGACACCCCTCATCCGGCCGCGGCACACAGAAAACGCTCCTCATCCGGCCGCGCAGCGCAGAAAACGCCCCTCATCTGGCCGCGCCACGCAGAAGACACTCCTCATCTGGCCGCGCAGAAAACGCTCCTCATCCGGCCGCGCAGCGCAGAAAACGCCCCTCATCTGGCAGCGTCACGCAGAAGGCACTCCTCATCTGGCCACGCAGAAAACACCCCTCATCCGGCCGCGGTACGCAGAAAACACCCCTCATCCGGCCGCAGCACGCAGAAAACACCCCTCATCTGGCCGCGCCACGCAGGAGACACCCCTCATCCGGCCGCAAAACGCAGAAAACACCCCTCATCCGGCCGCAAAACGCAGAAAACACCCCTCATCCGGCCGCGGTACGCAGAAAACACCCCTCATCCGGCCGCGGTACGCAGAAAACACCCCTCATATGGCCGCGCCACGCAGGAGACACCCCTCATCCGGTCGCGGCATGCAGAAAACACTTCTCATCCGGCCGCGCAGCGCAGAAAACGCCCCTCATCTGGCCACGCCACGCAGAAGACACTCCTCATCTGGCCGCGCAGAAAACGCCCCTCATCCGGGCGCGGAACGCAGAAAACACCCCTCATCTGGCCGCGGTACGCAGAAAACACCCCTCATCCGGCCGCGGTACGCAGAAAACACCCCTCATCTGGCCGCGGTACGCAGAAAACACCCCTCGTCCAGCCGCGGTACGCAGAAAACACCCCTCATCTGGCCGCGGTACGCAGAAAACACCCCTCATCTGGCCGCGGTACGCAGAAAACACCCCTCATCCGGCCGCGGTACCCAGAAAACACCCCTCATCCGGCCGCGCAGAAGACACCCCTCATCCGGCCGTGGCACGCAGAAAACACTCCTCATCTTGCCGCGCAGCGCAGAAGACACCCCTCATCCGGCCATGGCACGCAGAAAACACTCCTCATCTGGCCGCGGAGCGCAGAAAACGCCCCTCATCTGGCCGCGCAGCGCAGAAAACGCCCCTCATCTGGCCGCGCCACTCAGAAGACACCCCTCATCCCGCCGCGCAGAAAACACCCCTCATTCGGCCGCACAACGCAGAAAACACCCCTTATCCGGCCGCGGCGTGCAGAAAACACCCCTCATCTAGCCGCGCCATGCAGGAGACACCCCTCATCCGGTCGCAAAACACAGAAAACGCCCCTCATCTGGCAGCGCCACGCAGAAGGCACTCCTCATCTGGCCGCGCAGAAAACACCCCTCATCCGGCCGCGGTACGCAGAAAACACCCCTCATCTGGCCGCGCCACGCAGGAGACACCCCTCATCCAGTCGCAAAACGCAGAAAACACCCCTCTTCCGGCCACAAAACGAAGAAAACACCCCTCATCTGGCCGCGCAGAAAACGCCCCTCATCCGGGCGCGGAACGCAGAAAACACCCCTCATCTGGCCGCGGTACGCAGAAAACACCCCTCATCCGGCCGCGGTACGCAGAAAACACCCCTCATCTGGCCGCGGTACGCAGAAAACACCCCTCATCCGGCCGCGGTACGCAGAAAACACCCCTCATCTGGCCGCGGTACGCAGAAAACACCCCTCATCTGGCCGCGGTACGCAAACACCCCTCATCCGGCCGCGGTACCCAGAAAACACCCCTCATCCGGCCGCGCAGAAGACACCCCTCATCCGGCCGCGCAGAAAACACTCCTCATCTGGCCGCGCAGCGCAGAAGACACCCCTCATCCGGCCATGGCACGCAGAAAACACTCCTCATCCGGCCGCGGAGCGCAGAAAACGCCCCTCATCTGGCCGCGCCACGCAGAAGACACCCCTCATCCCGCCGCGCAGAAAACACCCCTCATTCGGCCGCACAACGCAGAAAACACCCCTTATCCGGCCGCGGCGTGCAGAAAACACCCCTCATCTGGCCGCGCCACGCAGGAGATACCCCTCATCTAGCCGCGCCATGCAGGAGACACCCCTCATCCGGTCGCAAAACGCAGAAAACACCCCTCATCTGGCCGCGCCACGCAGGAGACACCGCTCATCCGGCCGCGGCACGCAGAAAACACTCCTCATCCGGCCGCGCAGCGCAGAAAACGCCCCTCATCTGGCCGCGCCACACAGAAGACACTCCTCATATGGCCGCGCAGAAAACACCCCTCATCCGGGCGCGGAACGCAGAAAACACCCCTCATCCGGCCGCGGTACGCAGAAAACACCACTCATCCGGCCGCGGTACGCAGAAAACACCCCTCATCCGGCCGCGCAGCGCAGAAGACACCCCTCATCTGGCCATTGCACGCAGAAAACGCCCCTCATCTGGCCGCGCAGCGCAGAAGACGCCCCTCATCCGGCCGCGCAGAAAACACCCCTCATCCGGCCGCGCAGAAAACACCCCTCATTCGGCCGCGCAACGCAGGAAACACCCCTTATCCGGCCGCGGCGCGCAGAAAACACCCCTCATCCGGCCGCGCAAAAGACACACCTCATCCGGCCGCGGCACGCAGAAAACACCCCTTATCTGGGCGCGGAACGCAGAAAACACCCCTTATCCGGCCGCGGTACGCAGAAAACACCCCTCATCTGGCCGCGGTACGCAGAAAACACCCCTCATCCGGCCGCGCAGAAGACACCCCTCATCCGGCCGCGGCACGCAGAAAACACTCCTCATCTGGCCGCGCAGCGCAGAAGACACCCCTCATCCGGCCATGGCACGCAGAAAACACTCCTCATCCGGCCGCGGAGCGCAGAAAACGCCCCTCATCTGGCCGCGCCACGCAGAAGACACCCCTCATCCCGCCGCGCAGAAAACACCCCTCATTCGGCCGCACAACGCAGAAAACACCCCTTATCCGGCCGCGGCGCGCAGAAAACACCCCTCATCTGCCGCGCCGCGCAAAAGACACCCCTCATCCGGCCGCGGCACACAGAAACCGCTCCTCATCCGGCCGCGCAGCGCAGAAAACGCCCCTCATCTGGCCGCGCCACGCAGAAGACACTCCTCATCTGGCCACGCAGAAAACGCTCCTCATCCGGCCGCGCAGCGCAGAAAACGCCCCTCATCTGGCAGCGCCACGCAGAAGGCACTCCTCATCTGGCCACGCAGAAAACACCCCTCATCCGGCCGCGGTACGCAGAAAACACCCCTCATCCGGCCGCAGCACGCAGAAAACACCCCTCATCTGGCCGCGCCACGCAGGAGACACCCCTCATCCGGCCTCAAAATGCAGAAAACACCCCTCATCCGGCCGCAAAACGCAGAAAACACCCCTCATCCGGCCGCGCAGAAAACACCCCTCATTCGGCCGCGCCACGCAGGAAACACCCCTTATCCGGCCGCGGCGCGCAGAAAACACCCCTCATCCGGCCGCGCAAAAGACACACCTCATCCGGCCGCGGCACGCAGAAAACACCCCTTATCTGGGCGCGGAACGCAGAAAACACCCCTTATCCGGCCGCGGTACGCAGAAAACACCCCTCATCCGGCCGTGGTACCCAGAAAACACCCCTCATCTGGCCACGCAAAAGACACCCCTCATCCGGCCGGGACACTCAGAAGACACTCCTCATCTGGCCGCGGCACGCAGAAAACACCCCTCATCCGGCCGCACAGCGCAGAAAACGCCCCTCATCCGGCCGCACAGGAAACACCCCTCATCCGGCCGCACAGAAAACACCCCTCATCCGGCCGCGCCGCGCAGAAAACGCCCCTCATCCAGCCGCGCCGCGCAGAAAGCACCCTTCATTCGGCCGCGGAACGCAGAAAACACCCCTTATCCGGTCGCGGCGTGCAGAAAACACTCCTCATCTGGCCGCGCCGCGCAGAAAACGCCCCTCATCTGGCCGCGCCGCGCAGAAAACACCCCTCATCCGGCCGCGCAGAAAACGCCCCTCATCTGGCCGCGCCGCGCAGAAAACACCCCTCATCCGGCCGCGGCGCGCAGAAAACACCCCTCATCTGCCGCGCCGCGCAAAAGACACCGGCCGCGGCACACAGAAACCGCTCCTCATCCGGCCGCGCAGCGCAGAAAACGCCCCTCATCTGGCCGCGCCACGCAGAAGACACTCCTCATCTGGCCGCGCAGAAAACGCTCCTCATCCGGCCGCGCAGCGCAGAAAACGCCCCTCATCTGGCAGCGCCACGCAGAAGGCACTCCTCATCTGGCCGCGCAGAAAACACCCCTCATCCGGCCGCGGTACGCAGAAAACACCCCTCATCCGGCCGCAGCACGCAGAAAACACCCCTCATCTGGCCGCGCCACGCAGGAGACACCCCTCATCCGGCCGCAAAATGCAGAAAACACCCCTCATCCGGCCGCAAAACGCAGAAAACACCCCTCATCCGGCCGCGCAGAAAACACCCCTCATTCGGCCGCGCCACGCAGGAAACACCCCTTATCCGTCCGCGGCGCGCAGAAAACACCCCTCATCCGGCCGCGCAAAAGACACACCTCATCCGGCCGCGGCACGCAGAAAACACCCCTTATCTGGGCGCGGAACGCAGAAAACACCCCTTATCCGGCCGCGGTACGCAGAAAACACCCCTCATCCGGCCGTGGTACCCAGAAAACACCCCTCATCTGGCCACGCAAAAGACACCCCTCATCCGGCCGGGACACTCAGAAGACACTCCTCATCTGGCCGCGGCACGCAGAAAACACCCCTCATCCGGCCGCACAGCGCAGAAAACGCCCCTCATCCGGCCGCACAGGAAACACCCCTCATCCGGCCGCACAGAAAACACCCCTCATCCGGCCGCGCCGCGCAGAAAACGCCCCTCATCCAGCCGCGCCGCGCAGAAAACACCCTTCATTCGGCCGCGGAACGCAGAAAACACCCCTTATCCGGTCGCGGCGTGCAGAAAACACTCCTCATCTGGCCGCGCCGCGCAGAAAACGCCCCTCATCTGGCCGCGCCGCGCAGAAAACACCCCTCATCCGGCCGCGCAGAAAACGCCCCTCATCTGGCCGCGCCGCGCAGAAAACACCCCTCATCCGGCCGCGCAGAAAACGCCCCTCATCTGGCCGCGCCGCGCAGAAAACGCCCCTCATCCGGCCGCGCAGAAAACGCCCCTCATCCGGCCGCGGCACGCAGATGTGAAAAACTTGTGGCTTTTGAAAAGTGGAGATGAAAATCCTCAAAAAATCTCATTGCGTCCAAAATAGAGGCCGTCACTAAGGGGGCGGAGCAAACCAAGACTCCTCCCAGACCTTGGGCCCTCATGTGAACAGCTGAGCGCCCGGGGCCCCACTTCTAGCACCGTCCTCTGTGGTGGGGGATGTTGTTGGGCTGTAGAAGGGGCTCTGCTCTGTTCCCTTCATGGGTCCTAATGGGGCTGATGGGCTCCAGGTCACATGACCGGCATTGTTAACCCTCTGTGTGCTGCAGTTAGCTGTTTGCCAGCCTTTCTTATTCATCCTCAGGATGGGTCTGCGGCTCAGGACTCCGACCAATCACCTGTGCCAGCGCCCGCTGCCACAAGCAAAACACAGTGGGTGCAGCGGAAGCAGAGGGCTCCACCTCCTTGTAGTGACCAGTGCGCGTAACTGCAGCGGTCGTAGACTTTAATGGGACCCCATGCTGCAGATTGGAGCTAACTGCTTCCTGTACGGGCGCTGGCACAGCGGGTGAAGCGGGGTGGGCTGTCTGACAGCACTGATCGCAGCTGTTAACCCTTTAAATTGCCCAATCAGGGTTCTGAACAACACCCCGGTGATGAGATTGTGGGGTGCCCTTTGGTTACCATGGCAGCCGGGGTCCTTCTGGAAGCTCCCAGGGCTGCCGTTGTGCACTGTAATACTGTGGTTATTACATTATACTGTGTCCACGATCAAATGATTACAAGTTCAAGTCCCGCGGGGGACTAAAACCCCGATGAATTTGGTCCTAACCGCCGCGACCCGCAGAATAGCGTCAGCAAGACCCCAAACCTGGCGGGGGGGGGGGGGGGTAGTGTTTCCATTTCACTCCACTTAAAAGTTTTCAGCCCCTTACTCTGTGCACCGCTGAAAAATACGACACCGGGGCGCCGCCAGACCGAGACGGCGATAATGAAGACTGAATATTTTCTTTAAAGTGGGGAGGAAAGCAAAATAATGATGAAGAAGAAGAGGAGGAGGAGCGGAGGGGGCGGGGGTTAATAAACCGCCTCCGGTCCCAGGGTGAAATTCTGTCCCCACACTGGGGGGCGCTGTGAGGGGGCAGAGTTATGATCCTGCCTCAGAGATAAGCCGTCTTATCCCCAGCAGCCAATCACACAGCGGGTGTCATCATTCTCGACCAATGAGAGCACAGCTTTTATTTTTCAGGAACAGAATATAAGATGAAAGCTGTGCTGTGATTGGTTGCTCCGAGTGACCAGTCAGATGATTGGGGCCCCCGCAATGATATGAAGGGGGCAGCAGAGCGCAGGAGCTTACACTCTACGGCTCACAACCCGCATCCTCCGCCTCGCTGTGCACTTTGGCGCTCTGCGGCGGTCGGATTATCAGATGACAGGGATTAAGGGATTTGACACTTGGAAAGGGATCTTGTCCTCCTTGTGACCCATACCCAGACTGGAGGGAGCTGTGCCTATAGTGGGTGATGCCTCACACAGGTGCCTATAGTGGGTGATGCCTTATACAGGTGCCTATAGTGGGTGATGCTTCACACAGGTGCCTATAGTGGGTGATGCCTCACACAGGTGCCTATAGTGGGTGATGCTTCACACAGGTGCCTATAGTGGGTGATGCCTCATACAGGTGCCTATAGTGGGTGATGCCTCACACAGGTGCCTATAGTGGGTGATGCCTCACACAGGTGTCTAGAGTGGGTGATGCCTCACACAGGTGCCTATAGTGGGTGATGCCTCACACAGGTGTCTAGAGTGGGTGATGCCTCACACAGGTGCCTATAGTGGGTGATGCCTCACACAGGTGCCTATAGTGGGTGATGCCTCACACAGGTGCCTATAGTGGGTGATGCCTTATACAGGTGCCTATAGTGGGTGATGCCTCACACAGGTGCCTATAGTGGGTGATGCCTTATACAGGTGCCTATAGTGGGTGATGCTTCACACAGGTGCCTATAGTGGGTGATGCCTCACACAGGTGCCTATAGTGGGTGATGCTTCACACAGGTGCCTATAGTGGGTGATGCCTCATACAGGTGCCTATAGTGGGTGATGCCTCACACAGGTGCCTATAGTGGGTGATGCCTTATACAGGTGCCTATAGTGGGTGATGCCTTATACAGGTGCCTATAGTGGGTGATGCCTTATACAGGTGTCTAGAGTGGGTGATGCCTCACACAGGTGCCTATAGTGGGTGATGCCTCATACAGGTGCCTATAGTGGGTGATGCCTCACACAGGTGTCTAGAGTGGGTGATGCCTCACACAGGTGCCTATAGTGGGTGATGCCTTATACAGGTGTCTAGAGTGGGTGATGCCTCACACAGGTGCCTATAGTGGGTGATGCCTCACACAGGTGTCTATAGTGGGTGATGCCTTATACAGGTGCCTATAGTGGGTGATGCCTCGCACAGATGCCTATAGTGGGTGATGCCTCACACAGGTGCCTATAGTGGGTGATGCCTCACACAGGTGTCTATAGTGGGTGATGCCTCACACAGGTACCTATAGTGGGTGATGCCTCACACAGGTGTCTAGAGTGGGTGATGCCTTATACAGGTGCCTATAGTGGGTGATGCCTTATACAGGTGCCTATAGTGGGTGATGCTTCACACAGGTGTCTAGAGTGGGTGATGCCTTATACAGGTGCCTATAGTGGGTGATGCCTTATACAGGTGCCTATAGTGGGTGATGCCTTATACAGGTGCCTAGAGTGGGTGATGCCTCACACAGGTGTCTAGAGTGGGTGATGCCTTATACAGGTGCCTAGAGTGGGTGATGCCTCACACAGGAGTCTAGAGTGGGTGATGCCTTATACAGGTGCCTATAGTGGGTGATGCTTCACACAGGTGTCTAGAGTGGGTGATGCCTTATACAGGTGCCTATAGTGGGTGATGCCTTATACAGGTGCCTATAGTGGGTGATGCCTTATACAGGTGTCTAGAGTGGGTGATGCCTCACACAGGTGCCTATAGTGGGTGATGCCTCATACAGGTGCCTATAGTGGGTGATGCCTCACACAGGTGTCTAGAGTGGGTGATGCCTCACACAGGTGCCTATAGTGGGTGATGCCTTATACAGGTGTCTAGAGTGGGTGATGCCTCACACAGGTGCCTATAGTGGGTGATGCCTCACACAGGTGTCTATAGTGGGTGATGCCTTATACAGGTGCCTATAGTGGGTGATGCCTCGCACAGATGCCTATAGTGGGTGATGCCTCACACAGGTGCCTATAGTGGGTGATGCCTCACACAGGTGTCTATAGTGGGTGATGCCTCACACAGGTGCCTATAGTGGGTGA
Source organism: Eleutherodactylus coqui (assembly GCA_035609135.1). Taxonomy (NCBI): domain Eukaryota; kingdom Metazoa; phylum Chordata; class Amphibia; order Anura; family Eleutherodactylidae; genus Eleutherodactylus; species Eleutherodactylus coqui. Next base: position 4,405,981 of record CM069415.1, read on the forward strand.
TGCCTCACACAGGTGTCTAGAGTGGGTGATGCCTTATACAGGTGCCTATAGTGGGTGATGCCTTATACAGGTGCCTATAGTGGGTGATGCTTCACACAGGTGTCTAGAGTGGGTGATGCCTTATACAGGTGCCTATAGTGGGTGATGCCTTATACAGGTGCCTATAGTGGGTGATGCCTTATACAGGTGCCTAGAGTGGGTGATGCCTCACACAGGTGTCTAGAGTGGGTGATGCCTTATACAGGTGCCTAGAGTGGGTGATGCCTTACACAGGAGTCTAGAGTGGGTGATGCCTTATACAGGTGCCTAGAGTGGGTGATGCCTCACACAGGTGTCTAGAGTGGGTGATGCCTTATACAGGTGCCTATAGTGGGTGATGCCTTATACAGGTGCCTATAGTGGGTGATGCTTCACACAGGTGCCTATAGTGGGTGATGCCTCATACAGGTGCCTATAGTGGGTGATGCCTCACACAGGTGCCTATAGTGGGTGATGCATTATACAGGTGCCTATAGTGGGTGATGCCTTATACAGGTGTCTAGAGTGGGTGATGCCTCACACAGGTGCCTATAGTGGGTGATGCCTCATACAGGTGCCTATAGTGGGTGATGCCTCACACAGGTGTCTAGAGTGGGTGATGCCTCACACAGGTGCCTATAGTGGGTGATGCCTTATACAGGTGTCTAGAGTGGGTGATGCCTCACACAGGTGCCTATAGTGGGTGATGCCTCACACAGGTGCCTATAGTGGGTGATGCCTCACACAGGTGTCTAGAGTGGGTGATGCCTCACACAGGTGCCTATAGTGGGTGATGCCTCACACAGGTGCCTATAGTGGGTGATGCCTCACACAGGTGCCTATAGTGGGTGATGCCTCACACAGGTGCCTATAGTGGGTGATGCCTCACACAGGTGCCTATAGTGGGTGATGCCTCACACAGGTGTCTAGAGTGGGTGATGCCTCACACAAGTGCCTATAGTGGGTGATGCCTCACACAGGTGCCTATAGTGGGTGATGCCTCACACAGGTGCGTATAGTGGGTGATGCCTCATACAGGTGTCTATAGTGGGTGATGCCTCGCGCCTCGCACAGGTGTCTATAGTGCGTGATGCCTCACACAGGTATCTATAGTGGGTGATGCCTCACACAGGTGTCTATAGTGGGTAATGCCTCACACAGGTGCCTATAGTGGGTAATGCCTCACACAGGTGTCTAGAGTGGGTGATGCCTCACACAGGTGCCTAGAGTGGGTGATGCCTCACACAGGTGTCTATAGTGGGTGATGCCTCACACAGGTATCTATAGTGGGTAATGCCTTGCGCCTCATGCAGGTGTCTATAGTGGGTGATGCCTCGTGCCTCACACAGGTGTCTATAGTGGGTGATGCCTCGCACAGGTGTCTATAGTGGGTGATGCCTCACACAGGTGTCTATAGTGGGTGATGCCTCGCGCCTCACACAGGTGTCTATAGTGGGTGATGCCTCACACAGGTGTCTATAGTGGGTGATGCCTCACGCCTCACACAGGTGTCTATAGTGGGTGATGCCTCACGCCTCATACAGGTGTCTATAGTGGGTGATGCCTCGCGCGTCACACAGGTGTCTATGGTGGGTGATGCCTCACACAGGTGCCTATAGTGCGTGATGCCTCGCACCTCATACAGATGTCTATAGTGGGTGATGCCTCACGCCTCATACAGGTGTCTATAGTGGGTGATGCCTCACGCCTCAAACAGGTGTCTATAGTGGCTGATGCCTCGCACCTCATGCAGGTGTCTATAGTGGGTGATGCCTCTCACAGGTGTCTATAGTGGGTGATGCCTCGCGCCTCATACAGGTGTCTATAGTGGGTGATGCCTCGCACCTCATGCAGGTGTCTATAGTGGGTGATGCCTCTCACAGGTGTCTATAGTGGGTGATGCCTCACACAGGTGTCTATAGTGCGTGATGCCTCGCACCTCATACAGGTGTCTATAGTGGGTGATGCCTCGCACCTCATAAAGGTGTCTATAGTGCGTGATGCCTCGCACAGGTGTCTATAGTGGGTGATGCCTCACACAGGTGTCTATAGTTATTGATGCCTCGCGCCTCACACAGGTACCTATAGTGGGTGATGCCTCGTGCCTTATACAGGTGCCTATAGTGGGTGATGCGTCGCACTTCACACAGGTGTCTATAGTTGGTGATGCCTCACGCCTCATACTGGTGTCTATAGTGGGTGATGCCTCGCGCCTCACACAGGTGTCTATAGTGGGTGATGCCTTGCGCCTCATACAGGTGTCTATAATGGGTGATGCCTCACGCCTCATACAGGTGTCTATAGTTGGTGATGCCTCACGCCTCATACAGGTGCCTATAGTGGGTGATGGCTCACACAGGTGTCTATAGTTTGTGATGCCTCGCGCCTCACACAGGTGTCTATAGTGGGTGATGCCTCGCGCGTCACACTGGTGTCTATGGTGGGTGATGCCTCACACAGGTGCCTATAGTGCGTGATGCCTCGCACCTCATACAGATGTCTATAGTGGGTGATGCCTCGCACCTCATACAGGTGTCTATAGTGGGTGATGCCTCGCACCTCATACAGGTGTCTATAGTGCGTGATGCCTCGCACCTCATACAGGTGTCTATAGTGCGTGATGCCTCGCACCTCATACAGGTGTCTATAGTGGGTGATGCCTCGCACCTCATACAGGTGTCTATAGTGCGTGATGCCTCGCACCTCATACAGGTGTCTATAGTGGGTGATGCCTCGCACAGGTATCTATAGTGGGTGATGCCTCACACAGGTGTCTATAGTGCGTGATGCCTCGCACCTCATACAGGTGTCTATAGTGGGTGATGCCTCACACCTCATACAGGTGTCTATAGTGGGTGATGCCTCGCACCTCATACAGGTGTCTATAGTGGGTGATGCCTCGCACCTCATACAGGTGTCTATAGTGCGTGATGCCTCGCACCTCATACAGGTGTCTATAGTGGGTGATGCCTCACACCTCATACAGGTGTCTATAGTGGGTGATGCCTCGCACCTCATACAGGTGTCTATAGTGCGTGATGCCTCGCACCTCATACAGGTGTCTATAGTGCGTGATGCCTCGCACCTCATACAGGTGTCTATAGTGGGTGATGCCTCACACAGGTGTCTATAGTGCGTGATGCCTCGCACCTCATACAGGTGTCTATAGTGCGTGATGCCTCGCACCTCATACAGGTGTCTATAGTGGGTGATGCCTCGCACCTCATACAGGTGTCTATAGTGCGTGATGCCTCGCACCTCATACAGGTGTCTATAGTGGGTGATGCCTCGCACAGGTATCTATAGTGGGTGATGCCTCACACAGGTGTCTATAGTGCGTGATGCCTCGCACCTCATACAGGTGTCTATAGTGGGTGATGCCTCACACCTCATACAGGTGTCTATAGTGGGTGATGCCTCGCACCTCATACAGGTGTCTATAGTGGGTGATGCCTCACACAGGTGTCTATAGTGCGTGATGCCTCGCACCTCATACAGGTGTCTATAGTGCGTGATGCCTCGCACCTCATACAGGTGTCTATAGTGGGTGATGCCTCGCACCTCATACAGGTGTCTATAGTGCGTGATGCCTCGCACCTCATACAGGTGTCTATAGTGGGTGATGCCTCGCACAGGTATCTATAGTGGGTGATGCCTCACACAGGTGTCTATAGTGCGTGATGCCTCGCACCTCATACAGGTGTCTATAGTGGGTGATGCCTCACACCTCATACAGGTGTCTATAGTGGGTGATGCCTCGCACCTCATACAGGTGTCTATAGTGGGTGATGCCTCGCACCTCATACAGGTGTCTATAGTGCGTGATGCCTCGCACCTCATACAGGTGTCTATAGTGGGTAATGCCTCGCACCTCATACAGGTGTCTATAGTGGGTGATGCCACGCACCTCATACAGGTGTCTATAGTGCGTGATGCCTCGCACCTCATACAGGTGTCTATAGTGGGTGATGCCTTGCGCCTCACACAGGTGTTTATAGTGGATGATGTCTCGCACCTCATACAGGTGTCTATAGTGGGTGATGCCTCGCACCTCATACAGGTGTCTATAGTGGGTGATGCCTCACGCCTCATACAGGTGTCTATAGTGGGTGATGCCTCGCACCTCATACAGGTGTCTATAGTGGGTGATGCCTTGCGCCTCACACAGGTGTTTATAGTGGATGATGTCTCGCGCCTCATACAGGTGTCTATAGTGCGTGATGCCTCGCACCTCATACAGGTGTCTACAGTGGGTGATGCCTCTCACAGGTGTCTATAGTGGGTGATGCCTCACACAGGTGTCTATAGTTGGTGATGCCTCGCGCCTCATACAGGTGCCTATAGTGGGTGATGCGTCGCACCTCACACAGGTGTCTATAGTTGGTGATGCCTCGCGCCTCATACAGGTGTCTATAGTGGGTGATGCCTCACGCCTCACACAGGTGGCTATAGTGGGTGATGCCTTGCGCCTCATACAGGTGTCTATAATGGGTGATGCCTCGCGCCTCATACAGGTGTCTATAGTGGGTGATGCTTCACACAGGTGCCTATAGTGGGTGAAGCCTCGCGCCTCATACAGGTGCCTATAGTGGGTGACGCTTACGCCTCACACAGGTGTCTATAGTGCGTGATGCCTCGCACCTCATACAGGTGTCTATAGTGGGTAATGCCTCACACAGGTGTCTATAGTTGGTGATGCCTCACACAGGTGTCTATAGTGGGTGATGCTTCACACAGGTGTCTATAGTGGGTGATGCTTCACACAGGTGTCTATAGTGGGTGATGCTTCACACAGGTGTCTATAGTGGGTGATGCTTCACACAGGTGTCTATAGTGGGTGATGCTTCACACAGGTGTCTATAGTGGGTGATGCTTCACACAGGTGTCTATAGTGGGTGATGCCTCACACAGGTGTCTATAGTGGGTGATGCCTCACACAGGTGTCTATAGTGGGTGATGCTTCACACAGGTGTCTATAGTGGGTGATGCCTCACACAGGTGTCTATAGTGGGTGATGCTTCACACAGGTGTCTATAGTGGGTGATGCCTCACACAGGTGTCTATAGTGGGTGATGCTTCACACAGGTGTCTATAGTGGGTGATGCCTCATACAGGTGCCTATAGTGGGTGATGCCTCACACCTCATACAGGTGCTTATAGTGGGTGATGCCTCGCGCCTCATACAGGTGCCTATAGTGGGTGATGCCTCGCGCCTCATACAGGTGTCTATAGTGGGTGATGCCTCACGCCTCACACAGGTGGCTATAGTGGGTGATGCCTTGCGCCTCATACAGATGTCTATAATGGGTGATGCCTCGCGCCTCATACAGGTGTCTATAGTGGGTGATGCTTCACACAGGTGCCTATAGTGGGTGAAGCCTCGCGCCTCATACAGGTGCCTATAGTGGGAGATGCCTCGCGGCTCATACAGGTGTCTATAGTGGGTGACGCTTACGCCTCACACAGGTGTCTATAGTGGGTGATGCCTCACACAGGTGTCTATAGTGGGTGATGCCTCACACAGGTGTCTATAGTTGGTGATGCCTCACACAGGTGTCTATAGTGGGTGATGCTTCACACAGGTGTCTATAGTGGGTGATGCCTCACACCTCATACAGGTGCTTATAGTGGGTGATGCCTCGCACCTCATACAGGTGCTTATAGTGGGTGATGCCTCGCACCTCACACAGGTGCCTATAGTGGGTGATGCCTCGCGCCTCATACAGGTGCCTATAGTGGGTGATGCCTCGCCCCTCATACAGGTGCCTGTAGTGGGTGATGCCTCGCCCCTCATACAGATGTCTATAGTGGGTGAAGCCTCGCACCTCACACAGGTGTCTATAGTGGGTGATGCCTCGCGCCTCATACAGGTGCCTATAGTGGGTGATGCCTTGCCCCTCATACAGGTGCCTGTAGTGGGTGATGCCTCGCACCTCACACAGGTGCCTATAGTGGGTGATGCCTCGCCCCTCATACAGGTGCCTGTAGTGGGTGATGCCTCGCCGCTCATACAGGTGCCTGTAGTGGGTGATGCCTCGCGCCTCATACAGGTGTCTATAGTGGGTGATGCTTCACACAGGAGTCTATAGTAGGTGATGCCTCGCGCCTCATACAGATGCCTATAGTGGGTGATGCCTCACGCCTCATACAGGTGCCTATAGTGGGTGATGCGTCGCAACTCATACAGGTGTCTGTAGTGGGTGATGCCTCGCGCCTCATACAGGTGCTTATAGTGGGTGATGCCTCATACAGGTGCCTATAGTGGGTGATGCCTCGCACCTCATACAGGTGCCTATAGTGGGTGATGCCTCGCGCCTCATACAGGTGCCTATAGTGGGTGATGCCTTGCACCTCATACAGGTGTCTATAGTGGGTGATGCCTCGCGCCTCATACAGGTGTCTATAGTGGGTGATGCCTCGCGCCTCATACAGGTGTCTATGGTGGGTGATGCCTTGCGCCTCATACAGGTGTCTATAGTGGGTGATGCCTCGCGCCTCATACAGGTGTCTATAATGGGTGATGCCTCTCACGGGTGTCTGTAGTGGGTGATGCCTTGCACCTCATACAGGTGTCTATAGTGGGTGATGCCTCACGCCTCACACAGGTGTCTATAGTGGGTGATGCCTCGCGCCTCACACAGGTGTCTATAGTGGGTGATGCCTTGCGCCTCACACAGGTGTCTATAGTGGGTGATGGCTTGCACCTCATACATGTGTCTATAGTGGGTGATGCCTCTCACAGGTGTCTATAGTGGGTGATGCCTCACGCCTCATACAGGTGTCTATAGTGGGTGAAGCCTCATACAGGTGTCTATAGTGGGTGATGCCTCACACAGGTGCCTATAGTGGGTGATGCCTCACACAGGTGCCTATAGTGGGTGATGCCTCACACAGGTGCCTATAGTGGGTGATGCCTCGCGTCTATAGTGGTGCCCGTCTGTTACACCCCGCAGTCGCTGTAGTATGGCAGCCATGACACTAATGCTCTTTATCTATCATGTAGGGTTCTAAATTATTAGAAGAATTAGGTTTGTGAACGATGCAGAGCAGAACAAGCAACAAAGACACAGAGCCAGCAGGGGGCGCTCAGCAGGTACTGCAGTGTAGTTGGACAATCAGTTTGGAAGGTTTTGCATTTGTTGGTGAAGTTTACTGTAAACATGTTTAATGCAGGAAGACTTCTGGACATTCAGGCCTGGTTCCTCTCCTGGTTCCTCTCCTGCCGCCCCCCTGCCCTCACTCCGCCCCCCCTGTCCTCACTCCGCCCCCCCTGCCCTCCCCCCGCCCGCGCGCGCCCCCCAGAGTCCTACAACACGTTGGTATTAAGTGCTTGCAGACGTCCCCATGCCCACCGTAGTCGGTTGTCGCGGGCTGCATGGCCCCCAGCGATTACAGAGAGGACGGCCGAGTCTCCGTGCTGCGCGGTACGAACACCACTTCCTGACGCTTACGTCTTCGCCTCTTGACTCCTCAGGTTTTTACGTCCGTTCCTTCTGCTACAACACGGTGACGGATGGCGAATCGTAGGCGGACACAGCAAACACTGCGCGGTCAGCGACAAGGACGATCTTCTGGCCTCCATTGTATTCATTGATTTACAGTTATTATATAGGGGGTGTGGCTCCAGATGGCTCCGCCCAACACATTTAAGACTTAAAAATATGGTTTCCGTGGTGACTGCGACTCCCATCATCCGCCGCCAGGAAGTTCAGGTCACTACTTTTTATAAAAGGCTTAAAAATAAACCCCCGGGTCCTCCGCAGAGCGGCTGCTCCGTGTCTATAGGATCTCCTTCTTGGCGATGACGGTGCGGTGCAGGACGGGCGCGGGGGCGCCGCTGTGCAGCTTGTAGTCTTCATTGTTGGTGGGCGGAGAAGAGAGCGAAGAGTCCGGAGATTCTGGGAAAGCAGAAGAAAACATTGTGTTACAGTGAGAGCGCGAGCTTAAAGGGCCACCAACCCCCTTGTTACCGCACGCCATCACAGCCGCACGACTCGCGCTTTACATTTTTCCATTGAATGGCGCAGAGAAATGGCTGACCTGATCTGTTAGTCGGGCGCCACCGTTTACATCATAGACCAAGTGTAACAAACGGGGGCTGACAGATGAGCGGCCGCGCCGTCTCTGCTCCTCGCTGCGCTGCCTCTAAGTGGCCGTTTTCTGCTGATTCTGGTTGGCGGTTCTCATTCGCCTTCAGTCCGTCTCCATGAACCTTTCCTAATGACTGACGTTTCCTGGAGCTCCAGAAATCAGCGCCTGCACAGTAACGCCCCACTGTGGCCATCGAGCTCAGTGCCAGGGATGGGCATATTCCCCGAATCCCCAAGCGGTGCTGATATGGTTGATAACGATGGTAGAGCGGGGAGTCGGAGGCGTCCTGCTCCATCATTCGCTGTAAGCGGCGTGATGACATCACTACATCGCACCACCCACACATGGGACTGTGATAGAGCATGAAGGGAGACCCCGGAGGTGCATATAGCGTTTGTGGGTTTATTAACCCCTTAGTGATGCAGCCTATTTTGGCCATAAGAACATAACCGTTTTTGGGGGGATTTTCATCTTCACTTTTCAAAAGCCCTAGAGGGATTCGAAGCTGTGATGCTACAATTGCACTGATAATACACTGCAATACTTCTGTACTTCCAATGTATTATCGCTAGTCACAGGCCATGGCAACACATTGGCCCTCCACGATTACATGGAGTAGGGCCGATGACAGCACAGGCCCTACGTGACCCCATTACATGCCGTGCTCAACATTGATTGCGGCACATAAAGGGTTAAAAGGGGATCTGTGTTCTTGCTGATCCCCGCTGTTGCAGCCTAAGGCCGGCTGTAAGTCACAGGCAGCTCCTGCTGCAGCTTTTGAGCCTGCGCCATTCATACGTCTTAAATGTACGCCCGTACATCTACACCCTGGGTTAGGAAGGGGTTAAGTAGATCCTCTGTGACTCCGGGTAACACAAGGGCAGAACAGGAAGCCTCTGACTCCAAGCTCTATCATTATCAACAATATTGCGGGGGAGGGGGTCATTATAAAAGGGGCTCTCCAGTGGGGCATTCTTACGTTATAAGGTGGCACACCCAAGTGGGATTTCCTGCCTTTGAGAAGTAACAGATGGCATGAATACTGTGAAGAGAGCAGAGCGCTGCTGCAGAAACACATCGTGGCTGGAAGAAGTGATCATGATGCTCTGGGCTGAATAGAAAAGTCAGGAAAAGTGCACAAAGCAGTTAGAATGGACGTCATGTGATCAGGGGATATAAAGGCACTGTGGTCACGTATGTGGCGGTAATAGTAACGTCTGTGCAGTGTTTTTATACAGTAGCCTATGGATGTAATGGTTACTATGTAGGGTCACGGAGTGGCGGTATTATTATTGGTATAGTCCCTTCTGTTCGGTAACCTCATGCAGATGGGATGCGGTTCCTGCATGGTGGGAATATCTGCTGCAGGTATTGCGGTAACAATGCATATATATCCGGAGGGGGGTGGGGGGCATCATATGCCTCGGGACCTTGTGCCCCTGATCTCTGAGGACCCCAGCAATGCCCCGGCTCCCTGGGGAGTCACAACATCCGGACTGGAGCGGCGAGTTATGGCTGCCTGGATTTCGCGGGTAAAGTTACTGTAAACCCGTAATAACCGCTCAGACATCAGAAAGTGGCGCAGTTATCGCCAAGACAGCGACGGCTCCACACGGATATCCACCACCTCCCCGGTAACAGAAGAAAGGTAAGGCTCACCTGAGAGCAGCACCGGGGCGGCCGCATGCAAGGTGTGAGCAGGGAGGAGCTCCAGGCTGAGACTGGAGGGAGCCACATGCAGGTAATGATGGCCGCCGTCCACCGCCGATCCTACGGAGAGATTCCCATTAGACCCGAAATGTATCAGAACATTGCTTGTATCATTGGACGAACACGCGGACGGCACCAGAACCTCACAGCTCTGCTAGGGGATCCTGCTGGACTGATAACGGCCTCGGCACATAGACAGTTCTATTCACTGACAGGAAGCAGAGATCTACACAGGTGGGAGGGATTAATATACTCCGTCTCACCAGTACATAGTGACGAAGCTTTATGTACAGGGGGCTACCGGCCCTTTAAATACGGGGAGATCGATTATATCGTTTACCCGGATCTATTCGCTTTGTGTAATCAGTAGTCGGTCACCCGATATCCAATATTGTGCCGGAGCCCTCGCTATGGTGGATCACCCCGGGACTGTGCCGGAGCCCTCGCTATGGTGGGTCACCCCGGAACTGTGCAGGAGCCCTCGCTACGGCGGATCACCCCGGGACTGTGCAGGAGCCCTCGCTACGGCGGATCACCCCGGGACTGTGCAGGAGCCCTCGCTACGGCGGATCACCCCGGGACTGTGCAGGAGCCCTCGCTACGGCGGATCACCCCGGGACTGTGCCGGAGCCCTCGCTACAGTGGGTCACCCCGGGACTGTGCCGGAGCCCTCGCTACAGTGGGTCACCCCGGGACTGTGCCGGAGCCCTCGCTACAGTGGGTCACCCCGGGACTGTGCCGGAGCCCTCGCTACAGTGGGTCACCCCGGGACTGTGCCGGAGCCCTCGCTACAGTGGGTCACCCCGGGACTGTGCCGGAGCCCTCGCTACAGTGGGTCACCCCGGGACTGTGCCGGAGCCCTAGCTACAGTGGATCACCCCGGAACTGTGCAGGAGCCCTCGCTACAGTGGGTCACCCCGATATTGATATATGAGCGGCTAGAGCTACAGTGTGTCACCCTGATATTAGCCTTCGATGTTGTGCAGGAGCCCTCGCTACAGTGTGTCAGCCTGATATTAGCGCTCAATGTTGTGCTGCAGCCTTCGTTACAGTGTGTCAGCCTGACATTAGCATTCGATGTTGTGCCGGAGCCTTCGTTACAGTGTGTCAGCCTGACATTAGCATTCGATGTTGTGCCGGAGCCTTCGTTACAGTGTGTCAGCCTGATATTAGTCTTCGATGTTGTGCTGAAGCCCTCGCTACAGTGTGTCAGCCTGATATTAGCCTTCGATGTTGTGCAGGAGCCCTCGCTACGGTGTGTCAGCCTGATATTAGCGCTCAATGTTGTGCTGCAGCCTTCGTTACAGTGTGTCAGCCTGACATTAGCATTCGATGTTGTGCCGGAGCCTTCGTTACAGTGTGTCAGCCTGATATTAGCGCTCAATGTTGTGCTGCAGCCTTCGTTACAGTGTGTCACCCTGATATTAGCCTTCGATGTTGTGCTGAAGCCCTCGCTACAGTGGGTCACCCCGGGCTTGTGCTGCAGCCTTCGTTACAGTGTGTCAGCCTGACATTAGCCTTCGTTACAGTGTGTCGGCCCAGTGAAGCCCCTGGTGATACTCTACCTCCCAGTAACATTTCCTGCAGCAGGCTGTCGATCCGCGCCATTCCAAACAACTTGGCGAATTGCACCTGCTCGATCATCTGCCAGGTGATGCTCTGCAGAGGGGGGAGGAGGAGGAGAATGTCGCTGAAGCGCCCCCTGGAGTCGTACTGCCGGTCGTTGATGTAGTCTTCCAGGTTCACCTGCACCTGGAAGCGCATGTTCTTCACCTTACTGGAGTCGCTGAGCCCCTTACAGTCTGCGGAGACACGGCTGCAATCAGAACGGCGCCACGTCCACACAACCGCCACAAAGGTACCTTAACAGGGGGCGTAGCTAAAGGCGGTGGGTCATGTGACCTTTGCCCCTGGAGCCCCTCCCCCTCACATGGCTCTCACCTGGATCAAAAAATATAATTGCCTTCAGGCAGGCGTACTCCTGCTCATCGATCTGGATGTCCCGCAGCGGCTTCACCAGCTCCTCCAGGATCCGCACCGCCACGCGCGCAATTTCCAGTTCTGGGCACTGCATGGGAATAATGAAGTCATTACCTGCAGGGATGAAGAGGAAGAACAATCAGAGACAGGAGGTCACATGACAGGAGCGGGCTTGTAATATAGGGGTCACATGACAGGAGCGGGCTTGTAATAAAGGGGTCACATGACAGGAGCGGGCTTGTAATAAAGGGGTCACATGACAGGAGCGGGCTTGTAATAAAGGGGTCACATGACAGGAGCGGGCTTGTAATATAGGGGTCACATGACAGGAGCGGGCTTGTAATATAGGGGTCACATGACAGGAGCGGGCTTGTAATAAAGGGGTCACATGACAGGAGCGGGCTTGTAATAAAGGGGTCACATGACAGGAGCGGGCTTGTAATATAGGGGTCACATGACAGGAGCGGGCTTGTAATATAGGGGTCACATGACAGGAGCGGGCTTGTAATATAGGGGTCACATGACAGGAGCGAGCTTGTAATAAAGGGGTCACATGACAGGAGCGGGCTTGTAATAAAGGGGTCACATGACAGGAGCGGGCTTGTAATATAGGGGTCACATGACAGGAGCGGGCTTGTAATATAAGGGGTCACATGACAGGAGCGGGCTTTTAATATAGGGGTCACATGACAGGAGCGGGCTTGTAATATAGGGATCACATGACAAGAGCGGGCTTGTAATAAAGGGGTCACATGACAGGAGCGAGCTTGTAATATAGGGATCACATGACAAGAGCGGGCTTGTAATAAAGGGGTCACATGACAGGAGCGGGCTTGTAATATAGGGATCACATGACAGGAGTGGGCTTGTAATATAGGGGTCACATGACAGGAGCGGGCTTGTAATAAAGGGGTCACATGACAGGAGCGGGCTTGTAATATAGGGGTCACATGACAGGAGCGGGCTTGTAATAAAGGGGTCACATGACAGGAGCGGGCTTGTAATAAAGGGGTCACATGACAGGAGCAGGCTTGTAATAAAGGGGTCACATGACAGGAGCGGGCTTGTAATAAAGGGGTCACATGACAGGAGCGGGCTTGTAATAAAGAGGTCACATGACAGGAGCGGGCTTGTAATAAAGGGGTCACATGACAGGAGCGGGCTTGTAATATAGAAGTCACATGACAGGAGCGGGCTTGTAATAAAGGGGTCACATGACAGGAGCGGGCTTGTAATAAAGGGGTCACATGACAGGAGCGGGCTTGTAATAAAGAGGGGTCACATGACAGGAGCGGGATTGGAATATAGGGGGGCAGATAACAGGAGCGGGCTTGTAATATAGGGGTCACATGACAGGAGCGGGCTTGTAATATGGGGTCACATGACAGAAGCGGGCTTGTAATAAAGGGGTCACATGACAGAAGCGGAATTGGAATATAGGGGGGCAGATAACAGGAGCGGGCTTGTAATATAGGGGGTCACATGACAGGAGCGGGCTTGTAATATAGGGGCCCAGATAACAGGAGCGGGCTTGTAATATAGGGGTCACATGACAGGAGCGGGCTTGTAATATAGGGGCCCAGATAACAGGAGCGGGCTTGTAATATAGGGGGTCACATGACAGGAGCGGGCTTGTAATATAGGGGCCCAGATAACAGGAGCGGGCTTGTAATATAGGGGGTCACATGACAGGAGCGGGCTTGTGATATAGGGGATCATATGACAGGAGCGGGCTTGTAATATAGGGGGTCACGTGACAGGAGCAGGCTTGTAATAAAGGGGTCACATGACAGGAGCGGGCTTGGAATAAAGGGGTCACGTGACAGGAGCGGGCTTGTAATATACAGGTCACATGACAGGAGCAGGCTTGTAATAAAGGGGTCACATGACAGGAGCGGGCTTGTAATATAGGGGGCCACAGGACAGGAGCAGGCTTGTAATATAGGGGTCACATGACAGGAGCAGGCTTCTAATATAGGGGGCCACATGACAGGAGCAGGCTTGTAATATAGGGGTCACATGACAGGAGCGGGCTTGTAATATAGGGGGCCACATGACAGGAGCAGGCTTGTAATATAGGGGTCACATGACAGGCGCAGGCTTGTAATATAGGGGTCACATGACAGGAGCGGGCTTGTAATATAGGGGTCACATGACAGGCGCGGGCTTGTAATATAGGGGGTCACATGACAGGAGCAGGTTTGTAATATAGGGGTCACATGACAGGAGCGGGCTTGTAATATAGGGGGTCACATGACAGGAGCGGGCTTGTAATATAGGGGTCACATGACAGGCGCGGGCTTGTAATATAAGGGGTCACATGACAGGAGCGGGCTTGTAATATAGGGGGTCACATGACAGGAGCGGGCTTGTAATATAGAAGTCACATGACAGGAGCGGGCTTGTAATAGAGGGGTCACATGACAGGAGCGGGCTTGTAATAGAGGGGTCACATGACAGGAGCGGGCTTGTAATAGAGGGGTCACATGACAGGAGCGGGCTTGTAATAGAGGGGTCACATGACAGGAGCGGGCTTGTAATAGAGGGGTCACATGACAGGAGCGGGCTTGTAATAGAGGGGTCACATGACAGGAGCGGGCTTGTAATATGGGGTCACATGACAGAAGCGGGCTTGTAATAAAGGGGTCACATGACAGAAGCGGAATTGGAATATAGGGGGGCAGATAACAGGAGCGGGCTTGTAATATAGGGGGTCACATGACAGGAGCGGGCTTGTAATATAGGGGCCCAGATAACAGGAGCGGGCTTGTAATATAGGGGTCACATGACAGGAGCGGGCTTGTAATATAGGGGCCCAGATAACAGGAGCGGGCTTGTAATATAGGGGGTCACATGACAGGAGCGGGCTTGTAATATAGGGGCCCAGATAACAGGAGCGGGCTTGTAATATAGGGGGTCACATGACAGGAGCGGGCTTGTGATATAGGGGATCATATGACAGGAGCGGGCTTGTAATATAGGGGGTCACGTGACAGGAGCAGGCTTGTAATAAAGGGGTCACATGACAGGAGCGGGCTTGGAATAAAGGGGTCACGTGACAGGAGCGGGCTTGTAATATACAGGTCACATGACAGGAGCAGGCTTGTAATAAAGGGGTCACATGACAGGAGCGGGCTTGTAATATAGGGGGCCACAGGACAGGAGCAGGCTTGTAATATAGGGGTCACATGACAGGAGCAGGCTTCTAATATAGGGGGCCACATGACAGGAGCAGGCTTGTAATATAGGGGTCACATGACAGGAGCGGGCTTGTAATATAGGGGGCCACATGACAGGAGCAGGCTTGTAATATAGGGGTCACATGACAGGCGCAGGCTTGTAATATAGGGGTCACATGACAGGAGCGGGCTTGTAATATAGGGGTCACATGACAGGCGCGGGCTTGTAATATAGGGGGTCACATGACAGGAGCAGGTTTGTAATATAGGGGTCACATGACAGGAGCGGGCTTGTAATATAGGGGGTCACATGACAGGAGCGGGCTTGTAATATAGGGGTCACATGACAGGCGCGGGCTTGTAATATAAGGGGTCACATGACAGGAGCGGGCTTGTAATATAGGGGGTCACATGACAGGAGCGGGCTTGTAATATAGAAGTCACATGACAGGAGCGGGCTTGTAATAGAGGGGTCACATGACAGGAGCGGGCTTGTAATAGAGGGGTCACATGACAGGAGCGGGCTTGTAATAGAGGGGTCACATGACAGGAGCGGGCTTGTAATAGAGGGGTCACATGACAGGAGCGGGCTTGTAATAGAGGGGTCACATGACAGGAGCGGGCTTGTAATAGAGGGGTCACATGACAGAAGCGGGCTTGTAATAGAGGGGTCACATGACAGAAGCGGGCTTGTAATATAGGGGTCACATGACAGGAGCGGGCTTGTAATATAGGGGTCACATGACAGAAGCGGGCTTGTAATATAGGGGTCACATGACAGGAGCGGGCTTGTAATATAGGGGGTCACATGACAGAAGCGGGCTTGTAATATAGGGGGTCACATGAGAAGAGCCGGGCATTAACTAGAAGAGTCACATGAAAATCACACGCTACGTCGCTAATAGAGAGCCGGGCCGGGAGGGACGTGCGGCGCTCAGTACGTTTTACAGTTTACGGAGACACTGCGTTTCGCCATTTTTCGTGACTCTCCCCATTAATGGCGTGTAAACTAACTCTCCTTAGACTCCGCCCTGCGATTAATTAATCTTCAGTTTCAGTGGTGACAATTTAATGGCCATCCGCTTCAGCGCGCTCCGTGAACGGGATAAAGAGCAGCTCTGCGCAGGGGGAGGAGCCGGGTCATAAAATGATACTTTGTTTCTCACCCAGAAGCAGGAAATCCTTATACGGGAGGGAGCGCTTGGCCACGCCCAGCAGGAGATGAGCGCCAGCGTGCGCCCGCAGCAGCGCCACCTGGGGGAAGACAAGAAGGGGAGGGGTGAAGGCACAAAAATACTAAATACCCGTAACGAGTGGAGGAGGGGCTACATAGTTCTGCAATCATAATGGCGCTCTTACGAGTCGCCGTTTTTGGCTTCAGCTAATTTCCAAAGCGCTATAAGTCGCCATTATCAGTCACACCTGACGGCTGCCGCCCTCCATCTATGGCGACTGTATTACCTGGTCGTCCAGCGGCAGCTCACAGAACGCGGGGATGTACTTCGCCCACTCGACCAGTAGGAGGAGCTGCTGCTTCATGGACTCGCAGACGTCTCCGATCGTAGCAATTTTCTTCATTGAAATCTCCACCATGGATGCCGGACCGAGACAGGAGAGCTGGAGACGAGAAAACCGTGAGCGAGGCGGCGGATCCCAGTTATCGAGATGACCCCCATAAAATGGCGAAAAGCTGCGGAGTGATAGATTGGCGCAACGGAGGTTCATCGCGACTGGAGGCGATAACTGTACAGCGCGATTACAGTACGGGCAGTGCCCCCCAGCTGTACTAGTCTACAGTGGCACCAGGTGGCGCCGCGCTGGATCACTTCTCCTCTGGGGCTGTTCTGTGCATCGAGGACCGCCGTATCCTGTCTGCGACAGCGTATAATGTTAACCCCTAAATGACGGGAGCGATGCCTCATGTTCTTATTGGCGTGAGATTTGTGGTGACACCAACGGCCCCCGCGTCCCCCTGAGAGTGACCCACAACTCTGTGTCCTCCATCAACCGGGAGTCGCATCTGCGGCGGATCCGATTAGGAAATTACAGAATGATAGTTCGCCGTTAGCGGGTTCTCGCCACAATCCCTCCCGTTACTAGCGGCTCTGGGCTGGCGCTTCGCTCGGGGTTTGTTCACACGGCGGATTTGAAGGGGCAAAAAAATCTGCCTAAATAAACCTCGCAACTACTCTCTGTTTTCAGGCGCTTTTTTGCATTCCATGCATATTTTGACGCGTGTTTTAATATCCCGTCGCTTTCTACACCAAAAACTGAAACGGAAAGTGAAAAAGTGACGTCACTTCTAATTTTACCACAATGCGACAGGAAAAAACGTGCCGACAAGACCGCGGACTCCGATTACAATCCAGATATACCATGTGAACGCGCCCCTAACGGCGCCGCCGCTCAGGGTGTAAATACTGCGCATTTTCAGAGAACAAAGCCAATTAGCAGCGTGATGATCCGTTCCGGAGGCCGCGGTCGCAGCGCTCCACGTTGGGTTTTTCCGTACAGGTTCCACCTCAACATCTGCAGCAGAAATCTACGGATAAGCTGCTTCTGCACCTCACTTTACTGCGGATTCGCTCGTGGATTTAGCACTTTTTCACGGGGGGTCAACCTCTGTGCTGATCGTCAAGGAGATGTGATGCGGAAACGGCGCAGATTCTACTCAGATCCGCGGCACATTCCACCTCACGAACGAGGCCCGCGATCACGAAGACGGGAGGAATAATCATCTGCCAGCGTCATCCTGCAGCGCCGCCCCAGATCTCGTGCCTTCAGTTGGGGGTGATATCCACAACACAGCGAACGCACGGATATAAGGTTTCGTTAGTCGGTGTAATAGTTGCAGGACGCTCGTCTCGCGGCACGGAGGGTCTCACCTGCTGCGTCATGGCTTCCGCCTGCGTCAGGACAGCGATGGATAGTGAACCGTTGTCCTCAAAGCTGCTTCTCCTCAGACTGATCCGATCCCTCTCGTTCTGTACGGCTGCAGGGACAGCAAACACCAAGTGACGTCAAGAGCCGGACACCCCCAATATACAGACAGCTGCGAGCCCCCCTATGTACAAGGATAGAGCCAACAAGCCCCCCAATATACAGGGACAGAGCCAGTGAGCCCCCCTATATACAGAGACAGAGCCAGTGAGCCCCCCTATGTACAAGGATAGAGCCAACAAGCCCGCCTATATACAGAGTCAGGAACTGCGAGCCCCCCTATATACAGGATCAGAGCCAGCGAGCCCCCAATTATACAGGGACAGAGCCAGCGAGCCCCCCAATATACAGACAGCTGCGAGCCCCCCCTATGTACAAGGATAGAGCCAACAAGCCCCCCAATATACAGGGACAGAGCCAGTGAGCCCCCCTATATACAGGATCAGAGCCAGCGAGCCCCCCTATGTACAAGGATAGAGCCAACAAGCCTGCCTATATACAGAGTCAGGAACTGCGAGCCCCCTATATACAGGATCAGAGCCAGCGAGCCCCCCAATATACAGGATCAGAGCCAGCGAGCGCCCAATATACAGGATCAGAGCCAGCGAGCCCCCCAATATACAGAGAGAGAGCCAGCGAGCCCCCCAAAATACAGTGGCAGTGACCCCCGTGTAATGAGCAGCTCTACAGCCGTCAGATAGGGAGGTTTGGGGAAGTGAAGCGCTCGCTGCCCCCAGAACGTCGTGGGGGGGTTGTTCCTCCTCTCGCTGCCCTCCGCTCATCATTTCACTTTTCCAGAGAAGGGGGCGGAGGGTGAAATAAGTTTATAGACAGATTTAAGAATGGCAACTTCTCAGTTGCAGAATTTGTCGCCGTCTCCGCGTGTGGGCGGAGCAATAAGTGACCCCGCACCTCCAGGTGTATCTCCACGTACGACTAACTTATCATCCAGGTGAGGCAGCGATACATTTGTCACAAATAACGGCAACGCGGCCCCCAGCTAAACATCTCAGAAAAGGCCGCACATAATAAATCCCCCCTTTGTGGTTTGATTCCCCAATTATTTGAGGTTGTGCTTGCTGTCAGTGAATGGAAACATTCCTGCTCATGAGTAGCTGCTGAAACCCTGCACAGACCTGAGCGGATGTTCACATGAATCCGTATTAGTGAATCTTCCATCCACTCGTCTATATGGAGCAGATGAAGAGCGGTGATGTCACTTCTGAATGCAGGTTCTGCGCCAAATCTTGTTGGGAATTCTGTAAATCCGCGTGGATCCGCGGCGCAGAGGGGGCGGAACTACAGCGGAAACGTGTGGCGAATCCGCTGTGTGAATATACCTTACGGTTCGACTTACATGGGTGAATTACGCCCGAGGTTCTCGTGTTCCCTGCCTCGCGCAGCACATTGGCGCTCGGAGTGCCGTCCGACAGCCGGGGTCCCACACATTTCATGGCCCGTTCCCGTGTGAGACTCACCGAGAGGAAGGATTGTACTAAACTCCTCAAAGTGAAAAACTGTTCATGTAGCGATTCAAGCGAGCGGCTTCTGCGAGTTATGTCCATATCACACGGGAATATCGCCCTTGTAGATACACGCTAATGCTTCTCACAGCTGAGGGTTTGTTACAATGTATCAGAGTAGACAACCCTCTGGGATAAAAACAGCCGCAGCACAGATCTCTCCTCCTGTGCTGATAGTTTGTTACAATGTATCAGTCTGGAGTCACAGAGGACTGTCTAGACTGATACATTGTAACAAGCCCTCAGCTGTGAGAAGTATTGCAGTGCCGTGCAGATTAGGGGAAGGTTATAAACCAACAGGAGGACATTTAGGCTTAATTCCCATCTGCGCTTCACGTTCCGTTTTCCTGTTTGCTTTGGGACGGATTTAGTCCGCTCCGCCATTCCTGCGTCACAATGTTATCTCTGTGGGGCTTGGATTCCGCACCTGATAAAATCCGCAAGATGAAAAGCGTTCTGGCGCAGAATTACGGGCGTCTCGCGGATTTCTAACATGCAGGAGATGGAAAAAACCCAACAAAACGCCTCTGCGCTGCGTCCTGCGGACGGATCTCTTATGGGAGCAGGAAACCAGAATCCCCTGGATGAAGGGGTCATAACGGCCCCCCACACTGCCCAGCAGACCCCCGCTGACTTAATGGGGTCCGTTCGGTTCCCGCACCTGCTGGCATTTTTAAGTCCTGCATGCACGATTTTTGTGCGGTGTTTCATGCCGGCGGCTCTGAACGTGACCTCTGACCTCCCCCTAGTTCAGAGTCTCAGACACCCACTTAAAGGGATCGTTAAATGGGGCGACGATCGCTTGAATTCTCGCTGAAAGCAGTGGATTTGGGCGATAGTCGTCCCGTGTACAAATCACTCACCTGTCGGAGGCGCTTGGTCTTTAGGTCACCTATAAATGAAGCGACCATCAGGCCGTAACAGTTATGTCTCCCGCTTACTGTGAATGGAGGCGGGAATGACCCCAGAGGCTCCGCCCCCAGTCACAGAATTGTTGCTCCTGTGTAAAGCTCTGGAGCAATAGTTGCCCGGAGGCCGTGGGACGGGCGGCGGGCACTCATGTGCCACGGTCACAGCTGCGTGCATTCGGGGATTCCGTCGCAGATCCTGCATGAAATGGACTTTTTCCGTCCAGTAAAATTCCGGTCGGCTGAACGGAAACCAAACAGACGCCATCATTGTGAATGCGGTCCGTCATAGAATAGGTCAGCCGGCCAGGAGCAGTGAGCAGGTCTGAACGGAGGAGCCTCAGTAGTCGGTGCGCCCCGTAAGTAGTCGTCACTTCAGCGCTCGGCTGAGGAAACCGCCACACTACCCCCCCCCCCCCAGCCGGCCAAACAGGTCCGTCTTATGACCAAACCGCGCCGAACAGTGCGACAAATATATTAAGAGGTTGAGCATCTGGCAGCACCTCCGTATGTAGACCTGTGCCGTCTCCGAGCGTATGCAAGGTCACCCCATGATGCCAACACCCCACTGCCCCCCCCTTTAGGTCATGTGACCCACAGCGCCTTTTACTGACCTTCTTTCTTCATTCCCGCTCGGAAACATTTCCGCAGGCGACAATAACGGCACTGATTGCGCTTATCTTTATCCACGACGCATTGTCTGCTGAACCTGCGGAGAGGAATCGCACATTAGTCACCGACTACAACCAGCATCCCCCCCATCGGGACCAGACACAGCAGTCAGTATCACACAGGCTGCGTTTACATGGCCGAGCGCAATTATTACCCGAGAGGCTCGGACCGATATCGCGCGCTTCAACCAGCGACTTGGTGATTCGTCTGGCGAGAAAAATCGCAGGTTGTTTCAATAGGAGAAAAATTCGGGATTCCATCGAACTCCAATGAAATTCGCACGTTCGCGCCGGCGAGGTTTTTAACTCGCTAATCGCTAATATCGGGCGAGTTTTCTGCGATCTCACTGAAAAATGTTTCCACTTCACCGCATCCTGAAAGCCGCCCGTGTAAATTAGCCATTTGGCAACAATGGGTTAATACGTTGCGCAGGCTCCCTGCAGTCGCACTCCTGTAATTGCCTGGCCCCTCCGGGGGGCGCTGTGTTAGGACTGCTAGTTGCAGTCCGCCCGTTTGTGTTTCAAGGCCCGGCAGTTTGCTGTCAGTGAGTCTGGGAATCTGTACTGACTTAATACTTCTCGCAGCTGAGGGTTTGTTACAATGTATCCAGTCCAGACAATGGACTGCAGGCTGATACATAGTCACATATCCTCAGCTGTGAACACTCTGGACAGGATCTCCGCCCGCGATGATGAGAATGTTCCAGCACTTCATGGCTGTTTACAGTGGAAAGAAGCACAAATCGTTTCCACTTCTGCCCACAGTCTGCGGCGATACTGCGAGGACTGGGAATGGCGCGTCACCGTGT
This sequence comes from Eleutherodactylus coqui, assembly GCA_035609135.1. NCBI lineage: Eukaryota > Metazoa > Chordata > Amphibia > Anura > Eleutherodactylidae > Eleutherodactylus > Eleutherodactylus coqui. Next base: position 4,427,810 of record CM069415.1, read on the forward strand.
GTAGGGGGAGCAGCACAGGGTATTGCAGGAGTTCGTGCAGCCATGTAGTTACCTGCAGGCGTACATGTGGTTCTTGCGCACGCTTCTTCGGAAAAACCCTTTGCAGCCATCACAGCTGGACGCTCCGTAGTGCTTCCCCGTAGCTCGGTCTTCACAAATGGCGCACAAGGCGCTGACGCCGTTGCTGAGGATTCCCGGACTCCCCGACTCCACGGTTATTATCTCTGCAGGAAACAAGAGACAAGTTTACAGATGGTGTGCGCCATTATCATCAGCCCAGGCGCCAGGGGTCACATGACTGTGACATCACTAAGGGGATTCATAAACGTATTTACGGTTGCACTGCGAAAATTGGATGAAAACCGTCCGTAAAACCCGGTGCGATGATTGTACAATGCACCGAGCGGCACCGAGAGGGACAAGCCGGAAGGTTATGCAAATCAAGGAAGTTGTGGGCGTGGCTAAGATATGCAAATGATCCCATTTTCGGGCACCTAGCGCCAATCTGTGGCATGTGGGCGGGGCTTCAATGGTATAAAAGCAGATCAAAAGTAAAAGTTTGCAGCCACAGGAAACCTCAAGAATCAGATGAATTCATGTGATATGACTGCGATGCCACCCGGTCGCCGACATGGCGGTTATCACCACGTACTGCAGACGGAGAGGGACGGAATCCCTGACCTGAGAGACCTTGGTTTATCACTCGCGGAGATCGCCACGCACGTAGGCCGAGAGGTCAGCGCCGCTCAACCTTGCTGGTCCCAGCGGTTGGGAGAACAATGATGAACTGGAAGGACGGCAAGAAACGCACGGAAGCGAACCTGGAGGCGGACGGAGCAGCCGATCAGAAGAATGGCGCACAGTGATCCCTTCTGTACGGTGAGTGTAGATGGACGACACAGCCCAAGCCTACGGCGGCGAGCAGTGTCTACATAAACCACCAGGAGGCGCTGGCACCACACTGGGCAACAAGCCAACGTCTAGCATCAGGTCTTCCATTGACCTCACGCCATCGGCCTCGAAGGCTATTATGGTGCAGAGCAAGATGGCAATGGAGGTCCGTCATCTTCAGCGATGAGTCCTGCTTCCATTTCAAACACAATGACAGCCGGAGATTGGTCCAGCGACTATGTGGGCAACACCACGAAGAGGCCACCACAAGGGGGCGTCACACCAGTCCTACCCTCGGCATTAGGGTGTGGGGGGCATAATGTATGGTAGCCGGACCCCTCCAGTCTTCCCTGCAGGTACACTAACAGCTCAGCCTTATGGTGATTTGGTGGTGGGACCGGCGGTAGCGCCATTTCTCCGAAGTGTCCTAGGAGCCGTGTTTGAACATGACAAAGCCGGGCCGCCTGTTCCCCAACAGCTACCTTGGCTGGCAGCGTCCCCGGACTTGTCTCCTGCCGATCACATCTGAGACATCATTGGTCGGCAATTGCAAAGGGAGCCGCCAGCAGCGAATCTCCATTAACCCCTTCCCGCTACAGGAACCTCACATCCCAGCCGGGAAGCGTTTCCCACAAATGGACATAAACTTATGTCCTATGGCTGGCACCGGCTCAGGAGGCCAACCCATGCCATCCGCAACAGACAGCCTCCCGCTATTAACCATTTACAGGCTGCAATCAATGTTAATCGCAACGTGTAATGGGTTCACAGAGGGACGACGCTCATCACCGGCCCACAACCATGTAATTGCAAGAGGCCAATTGGTTGCCATGGCAACCAGATACCAGACAATGCCATCGGGGTCTGCCATGGCCTGTGACCGCTAATAATAGTCATAATACATTGCAGTACAGAAGTACTGCAGTGTATTATCAGAGCAATCATAGCATCGCAGGTTCATAAAAAACACAAAAAATAGTAATAAAAATGAAAACTTTTTTTGTGCATTTTCCCCTTTGTTCCTAAAATCAGTAAATAAAGCCCCACGTTTGTATCCGGAGCGACTCCTCCAATAGGCTGCAAGGCAAAAAACATGCAAAAAATAGCATTAAAAATGGATCTAAAATGCTTATTTTGTTCATTTTGCCTCCCCAAAAATGCAATAAAAGTGATCAAAAAAGCCGAAATGGTACTAAAAAAACTAGAGCTTTTCACACAAAAAACCCCACCGCCCCGCAGCGCTCCGTCCGTGGAAAAAGAGAAAAGCTATCGGACTCTGAATGCAGCGGAGCAAAGAGGTAACAGTTTCCCAAAAAGAGTTTTAATATGCAAAAGTAAAAAAGCCTAAAATATGTATAATTTTGATATTTTCGTAATCGTACCGACCGCAGAAAAAACGTAACGGGTCGATCAGGCCGGCTTCACACGGGTGAAAAAACAGGACGAGAACATAAGCCCCGTCCTTCTGTACGCGGTCATACGTGAGCGGCACAGCAGCGGCGGGCTGGGGGCGCGCGGTGCGGCGCGATGTTGCCCCATTGAAAACAAGTGCAGACGCTCCACGATCCTCGCCGCGGCCGGGGGTCACCGCAGTCATGTGAGGCGCTTTAGAAACAAAATCTCCTCGCATCCGCCACAAAATCGCATGTTGGCGAGCGCAAAATCGTCCCATGAATAGCGGCCGGATCTCGCGCTCGCCTGCGTGAAGTTAGCGCTAATCTGTGTGATGAACGCTGTAAAAAACTGCAAAAATGATGCCAGAACTGCTGGATTTTCTCCCACATTCTGTGGACCCAAAAACGGTGCCGATAACTGCAGCTCGCCGCGCAACAAACACCTTCATTCGGCCGCGGCGACAGGAAACGGAAAACGTCCGGGCTCTGGAAAAGTGGAGATGAAAATCCCCTAAAAATCTGCCCAAAGCAGGCGGCGTCACTAAGGGGTTAATAGCCTCGCTGGGCGCCGGCTGTGACTGCGGGGGCTGCGGTGGGGGGCTCATCCTCAATACTGAGTGTTTTGTTATTAGCGGGCCGCTCATCCTGCGGTTTCCATGATTCCACGACTTTTCCTTCTTGGCGTTGAAGCTTCAGTGTTAAGGGGTTGTAATAACTGGCCGCCGCCCCTTTAAGGGCGAGGATGATGATGGTGCTAGTACTAAGAATACATGATGGCCTGCGCTTCAGCACGTTCTGCGCCGCGCCGCCTCTTCAGCTCTCTGCGCCTCTTTTAGTTTTATGGCGCCATTAATTCCAACTACCATAAAGTAACTAATGGTATCAAAGGTCGCCGATCGGAGCTGTCAGTGCCAGGCTGCGCCAGCATCACGGGCACCGCCTACAGGGCGAGAACGGCGCACAACAACATCTCAACCGCCATGTTGTCAGCCCTGAAATCCACACCGCAAGCCCAACTCCCGAGCAAGTCCGCAGCATCTGCAGGACGGGGGCCAACCGGCCGCGGGGCCACTCCTCGCAGCGGCAATGGCAATGCTCATATCAATGGAAGGCGCAGAGCGGTCGGACATTGTCGCCGTTCTCGCTAAGTATAGCGCACGTTTTTACCATATCACCCCTCGCCCCAAGCCGGAGATGGCCTCCAAGAAGAGACAAGGAGGAAAATGGCAGCTGGAGGTCTTACGCAGAGGCGCTCATACTTGCGCCATTTTCTGCTCTTCTCCACGTGATGTTTTCCAAACAAGATGGCAGCAAAGATGTAACTGATTAACTCCGCAGCAAACAATACAAACTGAGGTGACCCCTCGGCGGCGCGGCTGACCCCGCACGCCCCCCGCCCGCAGATTACACAACGGCCTGGTATTCTGGACTGCTGCCATCTATAGCGGGCGAATCATCTCCGATAGCTACACGATCTATAAATAAAATGGCGTCCGACCACGGAGACCGCGCTCATCTTGTGAATGAGAGGGTCCCGCGTCTCCTGGTGACAACTTGTCCAGATTTACAGCAGTACAGCTGAGGGTTTGTTACAATGTATCAGTGCAGACAATCAGCAGCACAGATCGACAGCCGTTCTGATACATTGTGACAAATCAGTCAGCTGGGAGAAGTATTAAACAATGAATGTTTCCATTTAAGTGACAGCAAGCAGAGGTCTTGGAACAGGTTATGGATTGACACGCCTACTGGAAACTTGCAGATATAATGATTAAAAGGGGTTGTCGGCTGTAAACTATTGATTACCTATCCTCGGGATATGGCATCAGAGTTTACTGGGCTGGTGCACTCTTGTACTGAGCCGTTTTCTGCAGGAAGCAGACAGCTCCGTTCTTACTGTAGTGGCCAAACTTGGTATTGCAGGCATTTCAATGAAAGGGAACTTGGCCTGCAATACCAGCCCTGGCAACTACAGTACAAACGGAGCTGCTACTTCCTACAGAAGTCAGCTCAGTTCACAATCATAGTGGCCTAGCAAAGAGCTGATCGGCAGGAGTCCCTGGCAACAAACCTGGCATCAATGGTTTACAGCTGGACAACCCCTTTAAGCCTTACCTAGGGACTTCTGTTACTCGCTCTCCACATAATGAAATATCTGTATGCAGTGAGCTCTCCCTAGTGGTGGCTGCATAAATCTGTATACAGGGAGCTCCTCCTAGTGGTGGCTGTATATATCTGTATACAGTGAGCTCCCTCTAGTGGTGGCTGCATAGATCTGTATAGAGTGAGCTCACCCTGGTGGTGGCTGCATAGATCTGTATACAGTGAGCTCCCCCTAGTGGTGGCTGTATATATCTGTATACAGTGAGTTCTCCCTAGTGGTGGCTGTATATATCTGTATACACTGAGTTCTCCCTAGTGGTGGCTGTATATATCTGTATACAGGGAGCTCTCCCTAGTGGTGGCTGTATATATCTGTATACAGTGAGCTCTCCCTAGTGGTGGCTGCATAGATCTGTATACAGGGAGCTCCTCCTAGTGGTGGCTGTATATATCTGTATACAGTGAGCTCCCTAGTGGTGGCTGCATAGATCTGTATACAGGGAGCTCCTCCTAGTGGTGGCTGCATAGATCTGTATACAGTGAGCGCTTACCCTAGTGGTGGCTGTATATATATGTATACAGTGAGCTCCCCCTAGTGGTGGCTGTATATATCTGTATGCAGTGAGCTCTTTCTAGTGGTGGCTGTATATATCTGTATACACTGAGCTCCTCCTAGTGGTGGCTGTATATATCTGTATACACTGAGCTCTTCCTACTGGTGGCTGTATATATCTGTATACAGTGAGCTCCTCCTAGTGGTGGCTGTATATATCTGTATACACTGAGCTCCTCCTAGTGGTGGCTGTATATATCTGTATACACTGAGCTCCTCCTAGTGGTGGCTGTATATATCTGTATACAGTGAGCTCTTCCTACTGGTGGCTGTATATATCTGTATACAGTGAGCTCTCCCTAGTGGTGGCTGTATATATCTGTATACAGTGAGCTCCTCCTAGTGATGGCTGTATATATCTGTATACACTGAGCTCCTCCTAGTGGTGGCTGTATATATCTGTATACACTGAGCTCCCCCTAGTGGTGGCCGTATATATCTGTATACAGTGAGCTCTCCCTAGTGGTGGCTGTATATATCTGTATGTAGTGAGCTCCCCCTAGTGGTGGCTGTATATATCTGTATACAGTGAGCTCTCCCTAGTGGTGGCTGTATATATCTGCATACAGTGAGCTCCTTCTAGTGGTGGCTGTATATATCTGCATGCAGTAAGCTCTCCCTAGTGGTGGCTGTATATATCTGTATACACTGAGCTCTCCCTAGTGGTGGCTGTATATATCTGCATGCAGTGAGCTCTCCCTAGTGGTGGCTGTATATATCTGTATACACTGAGCTCTCCCTAGTGGTGGCTGTATAGATAATAATAATCTTTATTTGTATAGCGCCAACATATTCCGCAGCGCTTACATAGACAGGGGGAATACAGAAAGACAATACAAACATTACAGAACTACGGGTACATAGTAATCAGCTGATGGAAACAATAGGGGTGGCTGTATATATCAGTGTGAAGGGAGCTCCTCTAGTGGTGGCTGTGTATATCTGTATGCAGTGAGCTCCCCCTAGTGGTACCTATATATATCTGTATACAGTGAGCTCCCCCTAGTGGTGGCTGTATATATCTGTATACAGTGAGCTCCCCCTAGTGGTGGCTGTATATATCAGTGTGCAGGGAGCTCCTCTAGTGGTGGCTGTATATATCTGTATACAGTGAGCTCCCCCTAGTGGTGACTGCAGCTAGACAGAATGATACAATGTGACTCTGATCTCTAACTGCTATAAACACGTAATCTGGACACGTAGAGCGGAGATCAGCAGCGCCACGTCTAAAACTCCACCTATAGCAGCAAATCAAGAAGAGGCCACAGCCACCATTACCTCCTGTAGAGGATTTAGGGGTTCCATTAGCTGCCCCCCAGGTCCTATATCAGCTGATCGATGGGGTCAGCAGGAGATCTGTGGAAATCACCTGATGGGAAATCACGCCAATCGCCCTTTATATATAATCCGTTGGACACAATGACACGGGTATATTGTAGTCTATAGGGGACTACAAGTCCCAGCATGTCCCCAGCCCGATTACCCCACGTCCTCACCTGCATTAGTGGGCAGCACCCGGATACTGTCGAACTCCAGCATGGTGTACGTGGAGTCCAGCGGCGCCGAGTAATCTGCTAATTCCATGTCCATAATTCCCTCACAAAGCTTCATTATTGCGATCTGTCAACAAGAGCGGGCATCGGCGCCAATCAGCGAGCGGCGCCCCCTCCGCACCGGAGCAAGGTTACCAGAAAATCAATGAGCAGAATCTAAACTGCAGGGCAGGAGTCAATCACACAGAGATAAGCCTCACCAATCACTGCCACTTACCTGCCGGGACATTTACTGATAGGTCACATGACACCGCAGGAGGAGCCGGGAAACCCGCCGCGTTCTCCACCGAGTCACAGTCCGTTATGTGGACTTGGGGTTAGACTTAGTCTCTCAAGTCCTCTCCATTTCTAAGATCTGTGTTTGCTGTCAGTGAATGGAGCATTATTTACATCCAAAGGTTGAAAACCCTCCTGTTCTATAACTTCTCACAGCTGATAGATACAATGTATCAGGCTGGAGTCCCAGGGGATTGTTTGGACCGGGCACATTGTGACAAACCCTCAGATCCCGAGAGCAGGGGTCCCGTGTCCCTGACCTCCTCACTGCGGGGTTACTGCGCCCCTCACAGTGAGGAAGAGACAGAACAGAGTGCAGGTCCTGCAAGATCACCAGCGCCCCATTCACTTACAACAGAGCTGCTGAGATACCCGCGGCACTGAGGCACTGCCGTCACTCCCCCTGAGATGAATGGACCCTCACAGTGATGGGAGAGACCCCCACTGATCAGCGAGTTATCCCCTATCCTGTGGAAAGGGCAGAACTTGTCATTCTGGTACAACCCCTTTAAAGCAGACTACTGTTCTCTGTTATCAGCCACTCGTGTCCTGAATCTTTAACCCCTTCCCGCCCCGGGACACAATAGTATGTCCGGGCTAGGAAGCAGTTCCCACGAACAGGCATACATTTACACCCTATGAATGGCGCAGGTTCAGAAGCTGCGGCTGTGAGAACACCAACCCCACTGCCGTACAAGGCATGCACACTGTGGAGGGATCACAGAGGGAGGGCGCTGCCCCTCCGATGGGATCGGCCCTCCAACACGGAATCATGGAGAGCCAATGGGTTGCCATGGCCAGTAGCAATAATGCCTAGCAGTACAGAAGTCTTGCAGTGTACTATCAGAGCTGTCATAGTAGTGCAGGTTCAAGTCCCCCACAGGGACATAAAGTGTAAAGAATTATTTTTAAAGAACCTTTGTGTCCTGCGGGGCAAACGCTATAAAGAGGGCAGGAGAACTGAGGCAAAAACCGTAAGTACCCCAAAATGGCAGCAATAAAAGCTGCAGCTCGTCAGGCAACAAACATGCAGTCCTTGCAGAGCCCCGTGCGGCAATGCAGGGGATGCAAATTAATAATGCAAGTTTTACAATACGTTCTATGGACCCAAAATGGTACAACAGTGACTACAGCGCGCCGCGCAAAAATCACTCCTCGTCCGGCCGGGGCGATGACTTCTGAAAAGTGGAGATGGAAATCCAAAAAAATCGTTGAGTTTTTAGGTTTAATATAAGCCGCGTCACTAAGGGGTTAATTGGCATACGTTCCACTCGGGGATGCTACAGGTATAGAGCGCCCCCTATGGACTCCACTGCTGCTGCTCCTTTCAGTAACCCTCGGAGGACCGGTCAGTGAAGGGTTAAGTTATCCGAATAATAGACTTCCCTCGTTATCACACCTGGATTGAGCAACAAGATTTGCGCTTCATAAAGAGGATTGAGACATGGCGGCCTTGGACTCTGTCCTGCAGGATCCCGCTGTGATTAGGGTCATGTGACCAGAGTCATCGCACGCCGGCGTCACCGGCTGCTTTTGTTTTTTCAGAATCACCTCATTTTCGTTGGTTTTGACACACTTACTTACTTAGCCCAAAACCTCCAAGTCCAGATGTTTGCGGGAGGTCAGAGGTCAAATAGCGGCGGGTGTCAGTGGCACTTTTTTTCTCCCTTTTCCTGTGTTTTTGGGTCGCTGGTGTATTTTCTGGCTATTTCACTGTAGGCTTCTTAGTAGGAAAAACCCCGCCGGCAGAGCGCCATATCAGGCCCAGGAAGCAGCCCGAGGTTGCGCTTGCCAACGAGCGTTTCTCGCGCGGACGCTAGGCGTTTTTAGTTAAACGTCTTGCATCACTTCTGTGAAATTGGATCATAAGAGAAACGTTTCAGGCGCGTCGGAGGATCGCAAGTCTTTCCCATTGATTTCAACAGGAAACATCTCGCCGCACTTGCGTGCACCTCGTACGGCTCGCGGGCGCCGGGCGATGTTTAAGGTCCCATTTAAAAAAAACGGTGAAATGTTCTGACAAACGCCAAAAGATAGAACATCCCGCGATTGTTCTCCTCGCAGCACCGCTGTGAGGGGGAAAGGAAACGTGCGCAATATTCTCATCCCTGTGAATGTAGCTGCCATTTTTCTGGCCTTTGTTTTAAGCCGCCTTCACACGGGCGAGAAAGTCCGGACCGAATATGGACCCCGTTCTTTTATATGGGCTCATAAACATGAATGATGTTTTCCCGCATTGGACCGCGATGTGGGAAACAATTTGCGGCATGTTCTATCTTTTGGCGTGCTCCGCCAATAGGGCCGGCGGTGGCATCGCAGGTGCAGGCCATCTGATGCAATGCTTCCCCATTGAAAACAATGGGAGAAACTCCACGATCCTCCGCTGCAGCTGTCAGCAGCGCCGGAGGATCGGGACGTCCATGAGGTGGTGACATAAAAATGCCTCACATCCACAGGGAAGTGACATGCGGGCGAGCGCGAGGGATTCACGCCCGATATCTCGCTCGCCCGTGTGAAGTTAGCCTTACTAAACAGGAAAAACAAGGACTACGGCGGTAAGTGATGTCAGAGCCGGTTTACGTAAAGAGCGCTTTGGATTGCTGCAAGCAACATGCTGTCATACATTATAGTAAATCTGATGGATCCGAGAGACTCCGCCCCTTTGTCAAGTTCCACACATTTTTGGAAAATGTTGAACAGGGTGCAAAAAAATCGCCAAAAGTTGAATAATTTTGCCTAAATAGAGTGCGCCAAAATTAGTGACTTTTTTATATGATACTTAGCGACTACGGGGGAAATTACTACTGGGGCCACAATGGGGGGAAAGGGTCACTGACTACTGGGGCCACGATGGGGGGGAGGAGTGGGGTCACTGACTACTGGAGCCACGATGGTTACTGGGGACACAATGGGGGGCAATATTACTACTGGGGCCACGATGGGGGGGGGAGTGGGGTCACTGACTACTGGGGTCTATGAACATCACTGTAATTTTTGGGGCCACTATGAGCGTCACTATGACTACTGGGGCCATTATGGTGTGGGGGTCAAATATGTATTGGGCATCTTGTGTATTGGCGCTTTCAATGCCTGTAAAGTAAATGTTTTTTTAGGAAGGGGGCGCAATTTCACACTTTGCTTCGGGCAGCATAATGGCTTGGATCGCTCCAGGTAACAAACCCTCAGCTGTGTGACCAGGATGAAGTCTGTACCGGTTTCCAACCTCTACATGTAAACAATCTTTCCATTCACTGACAGCAAGCAGAAAACTTGAAATTGGCAAGGAATGAACCTATAGTCTGTCAGAGAGTCTTGAGCTGTTCATTTCTGGAGCCGCACACAGACTGTTCTCCGCCAAATCCAAATTTTATAGTTCAGCATCTAACACTAAATCTTCCTTGTTCTCCTCCAGTCACATCCAGAGCTGCAGCCACGGTTCAGTCAAGGTGGAAACTTCTGCACATACAGGTTTATTTGCAGTGAACGCTCACCAGCAGAACGCGGGCCCACGTGCCGCACACGGGGAGCGGTGATCACATGTGACGGTCGGTATGGTAGCCTCGGATCAGTCTCAGCGCGGGCGCCGACCCAGAGCCGCAAAGGTAACAGAACGGCCTGGAAGTTGCGTTCTCCTCCGTCCGTGACATTGTGTCCTGTACAGCTCCACCTCTGACAGTCAGATATCGCGCCCGTGTGTGCGATGTCCCCGCGAACACGAGGTGCTTCTGTGTCAAAAACGCCTCCCATTTCTCCGATACAGTTGGTTTCAGCCGCACCGGAAGATTGGCGAGCAGTTCCCATTGTTTTTAATGGGAAACCTCGCATCGCACTTACGTGCCCCTCATATGCCGCGGGTTTTCTGGCCCCATTGGAAACAATGAAATTTTTTCCTGCACCGCAAAAAAACCGCTCATGTATGCGACCCCATTCAAAAGAAAAGTCTTCAAATTCGTGTGAGATTTGTGTGTCTCGCGTGATTTTACGGCCGTGTGAAAGCGGCCTAATAGGTTTTTAGTGCTTCTTCACCGCTTCTTCTTCTTGTCTTAGTAATTCATAGACTGGTAGAGTTGCAAGGGACCTCTGGGGTCATCGGGTCCTCCGGGGTCATCGGGTCCTCCGGGGTCATCGGGTCCTTCGGGGTCATCAGGTCCAACCCCCTGCTCAGTGCAGGATAACTAAATCATCCCAGACAGATATCTGTCCAGCCTCTGAATACTTCCATTGTAGGAGAACTCCCCACCTCCTGTGGTAACCTGGACCCAGTATTCCAGATGAGGTCTGACTAAGGAAGAGTAGAGGGGATAATGACCTCACATGATCTAGATTCTATGCTTCTCTTAATACATCCCAGAATTGTGTTTGCCTTTTTGGCTGCTGCATCACATTGTTGACTCATGTTCAGTCTGTGATCTATTAGCATACCCAAGTCTTTTTCCCATGTGCTGCTACTTAGCCCAATTCCTCCCATTCTGTATGCGCTTTCTTCATTTTTCTTGCCCAGATGTCGGACTTTGCATCTCTCCTTGTTAGATACCATTCTGTTAGTCGCCGACCACCGTTCAAGCTTTTCTAGAGCTTTTTGAATACTCTCTCTTCCCTAGTGACAGCGCTGGAGATTCGCGTGAGACCAGCCTAAGGAAAATACTACAGAATCGTCACGTGTCCTGTCCATATCCTCTCTCCTCTGAATGTGACCGGGGGGCAGTAACCCACTGTGATGGGATTACTCTTTTAGGGCTCCTGTCCACGGGTGAATTTTCACTGTGTTCCTCACGGCGATAATCCGTTGCTATGGAAAGTGCAGCCCCCCTGGATTCTCCGTTCGTGGACGGCAAATTGCAGCATACTGTGAATTGCCACGATTCTCCGCAGTGAACCTATCTGTCAGATAGGCTCACCACGGAGATCCGTCAGCTGCCTCCTGCTTCCCAGCGGCGGCTCCCGCAGCGGAGATCCGACGCAGGATATCACAGTGCCCGTGGACAGGCAGCCTTAAAGGGGCAGGCTCCCAATGGCTAATGAAATGGATGATTTTAGGGCGAAAACATCTTGTTTTTCAAGGGGTCGCCGGGGACTTCAGGCACGTTTTCTATTGATGTCCACAAGACCGGTCATTAGTAAATGATCGGCATGGGTCTCCAGCTCAGGATCCCTGCCAATCAGCTGATCCCCGGCATTGCCGTCAGTAAGCTAAAAGCAAATCCTGGCAGGCGTGTGGGTAGTGCAGGCATAGCGACTCTTGAAATAAATGGGAGCTGCGCCTGCAATATCATCCGGCCAGCTGTAGTTTAGGCAGCGCAACTGGCTGTCTGCGCTGTCCGTACTGAGAGCGGTGCAGAGAAGCAGATGACTGGTTAGGACCCCGAGCGGCGGACCTGGCCAATCAACTATTGATCACCGATCCTGAGGATAGGATTTCCCTGGAAAACCCCTTTAAGGAATATCAATGCCAGGGAGGGTGGGGCCTCAGCCGAAATATGGCAGTGTGTCAAAGATGCCCTGCGTTTGCGTCCGTAATATGGAACTGCACCTCGGCCTGACCGCGGGTCTCCCAAATAGTCCGGGAAGCAAGACGCTAACACCGCCGGGCCGCTACATATATACATAGCAAGGACTTGTAGTGGTGCGCCAACCTCTTACTGCTGCCCCGCGCTGTTAGCGTCTTGCTTCCAGGACTCTGCTTGCTCTGGTCATGCAAGCGGCCGGGACAGAGCGGCACACAGCTGTAGGGTTTCGCTGTGGCGCAATTCTCAATCAGAAAGGCGGGCGGCAAGCTGCCCCAACACATCAGCAGCACAAGTCTCTCTGCTGTTATGACAGGTTGCTACAATGTATCAGTCTGCAGTCACAGATTGTCTAGACTGGATACATTGTAACAAACCCTCAGCTGGGAGTATTACTGACAGGACTGGCTTTTCTGCTTTTGGGTTAATACACCTTCCTGTTTACTGACAGCAAGCAGAGATCTTGAAGATGGTGAAACACAAAGCCTGTTAGAAAACTGCATTAGTTTGCATTTTGCAATGATGAAGCTTCCATCTGGGAACGCTACGGCCAGCGAGGATCCCTGAGGCGTCATGGCGGCGGGGTGCGATGTAGCAGAGCTGCGCTGCGGTGAAGCGGTGACATAAAGCGCTTCCATAGGATTATGGATCAGATCGGTTCTATCATAAACAGCTGGCGGCGCTGCTGGTGTAAACAGGCGGAATGCACGGCGCAGCGGGGGGGTTGGCGATCTGCGTCATCCACGGTCTTCGAGGAGCACTTACTGCGCTTTTTATGGTGTTGGCACTGTCACAGCCGTCACCGCTGCCTTGTAAATCACAGAAGGAACTTAGCTGAACCCGGCCGCATGTCTTACGGGGGCTGCAGGGGGACCACCTGGCGCAGCACAGGCTGCTGGGGATTGTAGTTCCTGACCCGCTGTAGAGAAGGCGTTCTCACCACTAGAGGGCGGCGAGGAGCCAAAATATAAGGGGGTAGAAGCAAGAACTGCAGCGGCAAATCTGCAGTAATGTCTCCCAATAAGTGAGATGGAGAATGGGAGAGTCAGCGACCAAAACCGACTGGAACATCGGGGGGAGCAGAGAGCCGGACCCCCGCACACTAGAGAGGGTTTATAGGGGGCGATACAGAGCCCCCAATACTCGATGTGACACTCCAGCTGGATAGTAAAGACACAGGATAGGATTAGATATGTTTCTTCATTTGAGCCCCCCGCTCGCTTCTGCACAGGAGCCGTGACATCACTGGGGGGATTACGGAGTCACACATGATATGAGGGTCTCATAGCTCCCTCCGTCAGTTGTAAGAAATCTGCGATCGCACGTCCAACAAATCATCGAGACATTACAGAACGCCTCCTACAGGAAACCCTCCGACGGCGCCCCCTGCAGTCAGCGCTCTGCGAAACGTTACTGAAGCCGCCATAGATCCACGCACCTGAACGTCAGATTATCTTTATGTTCCACCTGGAGGCCATCCCCGTCGCGGTCACATGCGCCATTCTAACCCTAGACACCACAGGCCGCCATTACTGCGCATGCTACATTGTAACATTTTCTAGCTCATCCTCACTCGGCTGTCTTCATGTCAGTCTTTACTGAACATTTGGCATTCTATTCATAAGCCAGAAGGCTCAGTATGAACACAGCTATAGGCCCCCTACCAGGTAATGGAGCGCTGCAGAGCAAGGGATTATGGGAGGCGAATCCTGAGAGGCTCCTGGCGGTCACCCATCTCTTTGCTTGCACTGTAAGGCTCCGCCCCTGTACTGACCGCACAAAATTGTGATTCTAGAAACAGCGCCACACCGGTCCGCAGGCTGTCAGTGGTATTACACATCTGCACTGTTCACATCAGAATAGCTGTAATATTAGACACAACTCACAGACAGGTTTAGCGCCATTTTTAGAAGGAAGCCGCCATGTTTTTCTAATGATAGAATGGCAGGGCACAGACATACGGGTACGCCACAGGTTGGTGTCCCCATTTCATGTATCAGGATGGTGGGAGTTGTACTTCTTATGTGTCTGACTAGGAATCCGCCATCTGTGCAGAACTGTGGCGCTCTGCGGCTGAGGACGCCCGGGGTTCCCCTGACCCCACATTTCCTGGACAGGAGGCGCAGAATTAAGAGTTTGACTGATTTTGTTCCCATTTCTTCTGCTCTGAACACAACGTTCCCTCCTTGGTGAACAAACGCGTGGATTTGTTGCGCAATACGTTATTTACTTTTAATTGGCAGCGAAGGCGATCTGAACGAAATCGTGAACATCTTGTAGAATTTAGCCTGCGATGGATTGGGGGTCATTCAGTAAGAGCCCCAGAGTAAGGCCGGGCTCACACGAGATATACGAGCGTGGCACGCAGGCATGTATGTGCGTGTAATATGCGCAAAGATAAAACACGCTACGATTTTTCTTGAGTACTTCTCGCAAGTCGTGTGAGTACATGCCCACCTACGGCAGATTGGCATAGTGTATTACACGCACAAGACCCGCGCGAATACGCTGCACCGACGTTAACAAGAGATCGGGGTTAAGGGGAAGTCGCCCTACAGACTCTAGGTAATCTTTCAAGCACCGCGCTGTGATCAGCGGCGACCGGATCTGAAAACTAACCAGAGGCCCCTCCCCCAGCAATGATAGATCTGCCGCCACCCGCAGAGTTTACGCATTACGCTGCCCGCACACGGTAATCCTGGCTTTACATGAATTCAGCCACAAGGACTGATCGGCATGCAGAAAACCGGAACGCCACAAGAAGTGACAAATGGGGACTTTATTCCCACGACAGGGGGTCCCAATCCCTTGAATAAGATACGTTTTGACGCGGGGGCGGCTGGAGGCGCAGACTTCGGCCTCCGACACAAGGTTTTTATTCGTGTGTCAGACATTTAAAGAAAAAACGGACGACGCACGGACAGCGTGCCGACCGGATTATTCAGTGAGGCAGCACACTGTCCAGTTGCCCACTTGTGCTGATAGTCTGTTACAATGTATCAGGCTGGAGTCACAGAGGCTGGATACATTGTAACAAAACCTCTGCTTTAAAGGATTTCTGCTGCAGGGTTTAAGTACAGAAGGTTTCCATTCACTGACCTCAAGCAGACATCATGTTGCAGTGATGAGGCATCATTTACTCGTTAATTCCGCGGTTGGACTAGAGCTCGGCGCAGGGGGCAAATATTTACTGCCAAAAATTAGATAAAAGCAGAAAACAGGAAATCCTCCAAATAGACAGAAAAAAACAATAAATAGATGCAACCCCTGCAGGCTGGTTCCCACGGGCGCGTCCGTATTCGCATATTTATAGCCTGGATATTGCATTTTTTGCGGCGTATTTTGCTGTATCTTTTTTCCTCTCTGTGTCTTTCTGCGCCCCGACGACTTCAGTGAACGCTCTCGGTCTGCAGGCGGCACAAAGTGGGACGGGACGAATTTTTTTTTTCACACGACTAAAATATAGGTGAAAAAAACGCTCAACACAAATGACCGGGTTTTATTCTGTGCGACCGTGTAAGTGAGCCCTAAAAGAGGCGGTACCGCCAAACGGAGTTATTTCCTACCCACAGGACAGAGAATGACTGATTGGTGGGGTCCGACCGCTGGGAGCCCACCAATCCTGAGAACACGGAGCCACGAATGAAGGGCACCTCGGCTGGGCCTGTGCGCTGCTGCTCCATGTATGTGGATGGGACAGCCAGGCGTAGCCGAGAGCGTGAACGCTGCTCCGTTCATTCAGGGACCTTTGGGACCCCTGTAATCAGGATGGGTGGGGGTCCCAGTGGTCGGAGCCTCAGCAATCAGACAGTTATTGTCTGTACTGTGGGTCACTCCTCAGTGTCGCCCCCTGCTGAAGGAGATGGACAAACTAGACAGAGAGGTCTATTAACTGTAGCTGAGGTCAGAGGCCCAGCTGGGCCGGAATATTCCGCAGTCACCCCCCTCACATAAAACCAAATGAAGGACATTATACAGACATCAGACGTGCGGATACAACCGCTCCGAGATTCCCGAGCCGAGGGCCAATCCTCCCCCATACAGAGCACTTCCCGTACCACTAGTGACTGTTGGAGTCAGTGTGTCCTTATCCCATCCCCCAAGTGTCAGCGTGTCATTATCCCGTCCCCCCAAGTGTCAGCGTGTCATTATCCCGTCCCCCCAAGTGTCAGCGTGTCATTATCCCGTCCCCCCAAGTGTCAGCCTCTCATTATCCCGTCCCCCAAGTGTCAGCGTGTCATTATCCCGTCCCCCAAGTGTCAGCGTGTCATTATCCCATCCCCCAAGTGTCAGCGTGTCATTATCCCGTCCCCCAAGTATCAGCGTGTCATTATCCCGTCCCCCAAGTATCAGCGTGTCATTATCCCATCCCCCAAGTATCAGCGTGTCATTATCCCGTCCCCCAAGTGTCAGCGTGTCATTATCCCGTCCCCCAAGTGTCAGCGTGTCATTATCCCATCCCCCAAGTGTCAGCGTGTCATTATCCCATCCCCCAAGTGTCAGCGTGTCATTATCCCGTCCCCCAAGTATCAGCGTGTCATTATCCAGTCCCCCAAGTGTCAGCGTGCCATTATCCTGTCCCCCAAGTGTCAGCGTGTCATTATCCCGTCCCCCCAAGTATCAGCCTGTCATTATCCCGTCCCCCAAGTATCAGCGTGTCATTATCCCGTCCCCCAAGTATCAGCGTGTCATTATCCCATCCACCAAGTGTCAGCGTGTCATTATCCCGTCCCCCAAGTATCAGCGTGTCATTATCCTGTCCCCCCATGTATCAGCGTGTCATTATCCCATCCCCCAAGTGTCAGCGTGTCATTATCCCGTCCCCCAAGTATCAGCGTGTCATTATCCCGTCCCCCAAGTATCAGCGTGTCATTATCCCGTCCCCCAAGTATCAGCGTGTCATTATCCCATCCCCCAAGTGTCAGCGTGTCATTATCCCATCCCCCAAGTGTCAGCGTGTCATTATCCTGTCCCCCAAGTGTCAGCGTATCATTATCCCGTCCCCCCAAGTGTCAGCGTGCCATTATCCCATCCCCCAAGTGTCAGCATGTCATTATCCCATCCCCCAAGTGTCAGCGTGTCATTATCCCATCCCCCAAGTGTCAGCGTGTCATTATCCCGTCCCCCCAAGTATCAGCGTGTCATTATCCCATCCCCCCAAGTGTCAGCGTGTCCTTATCCTGTCCCCCAAGTGTCAGCATGTCCTTATCCCGTCCCCCAAGTGTCAGCGTGTCCTTATCCCGTCCCCCAAGTGTCAGCGTGTCATTATCCCATCCCCCAAGTGTCAGCGTGTCATTATCTGCACCCCAAGTGTCACCGTGTCATTATCCTGTCCCCCAAGTGTCAGCGTGTCATTATCCCGTCCCCCAAGTTTCAGCGTGTCATTATCCCGTCCCCCCAAGTATCAGCGTGTCATTATTCCGTCCCCCCAAGTATCAGCGTGTCATTATCCTGTCCCCTAAGTGTCAGCGTGTCATTATCCCGTCCTCAAGTGTCAGCGTTTCATTATCCCATCCCCCCAAGTGTCAGCGTGTCATTATCCCGTCCCCAAGTGTCATTGTTTTATTATCCCGTCCCCCAAGTGTCAGTGTGTCATTATCCCATCCCCCAAGTATCAGCGTGTCATTATCCCGTCCCCCCCAAGTATCAGCCTGTCATTATCCCGTCCCCCCAAGTGTCAGCGTGTCATTATCCCGTCCCCCAGTGTCAGCGTGTCATTATCCCGTCCCCCAAGTGTCAGCGTGTCATTATCCCGTCCCCCCCAAGTATCAGCCTGTCATTATCCCGTCCCCCCAAGTGTCAGCGTGTCATTATCCCGTCCCCCAAGTGTCAGCCTGTCATTATCCCGTCCCCCAAGTGTCAGCGTGTCATTATCCCGTCCCCCAAGTGTCAGCGTGTCATTATCCCGTCCCCCAAGTGTCAGTGTGTCATTATCCCGTCCCCCAAGTGTTAGCGGGTCATTATCCTGTCCCCCCAAGTATCAGCGTGTCATTATCCCGTCCCCCCAAGTGTCAGCGTGTCATTATCCCGTCCCCCAAGTGTCAGCGTGTCATTATCCCGTCCCCCAAGTGTCAGCGTGTCATTATCCCGTCCCCCAAGTATCAGCGTGTCATTATCCCATCCCCAAGTATCAGCGTGTCATTATTCCGTCCCCCCAAGTATCAGCGTGTCATTATCCCGTCCCCCAAGTATCAGCGTGTCATTATCCCATCCCCAAGTATCAGCGTGTCATTATTCCGTCCCCCCAAGTATCAGCGTGTCATTATCCTGTCCCCTAAGTGTCAGCGTGTCATTATCCCGTCCTCCAAGTGTCAGCATGTCATTATCCCGTCCCCCAAGTGTCAGCGTGTCATTATCCCGTCCCCCCAAGTATCAGCGTGTCATTATCCCGTCCCCCCAAGTGTCAGCGTGTCATTATCCCGTCCCCAAGTGTCAGCGTGTCATTATCCCGTCCCCCAAGTGTCAGTGTGTCATTATCCCATCCCCCCAAGTGTCAGCGTGTCATTATCCCGTCCCCAAGTGTCATTGTTTTATTATCCCGTCCCCCAAGTATCAGTGTGTCATTATCCCGTCCCCCAAGTATCAGCGTGTCATTATCCCGTCCCCCCCAAGTATCAGCGTGTCATTATCCCACCCCCAAGTATCAGTGTGTCATTATCCCGTCCCCCAAGTATCAGCGTGTCATTATCCCGTCCCCCCCATGTATCAGCCTGTCATTATCCCGTCCCCCAAGTATCAGCGTGTCATTATCCCGTCCCCCCAAGTGTCAGCGTGTCATTATCCCACCCCCAAGTATCAGTGTGTCATTATCCCGTCCCCCAAGTATCAGCGTGTCATTATCCCGTCCCCCCCAAGTATCAGCCTGTCATTATCCCGTCCCCCAAGTATCAGCGTGTCATTATCCCGTCCCCCCCAAGTATCAGCCTGTCATTATCCCGTCCCCCCAAGTATCAGCGTGTCATTATCCCGTCCCCCAAGTATCAGCGTGTCATTATCCCGTCCCCCCCAAGTATCAGCGTGCCATAATCCCGTCCCCCAGTGTCAGCGTGTCATTATCCCGTCCCCCAGTGTCAGCGTGTCATTATCCCGTCCCCCAAGTGTCAGCGTGTCATTATCCCGTCCCCCCCAAGTATCAGCCTGTCATTATCCCATCCCCCAAGTGTCAGCGTGTCATTATCCCGTCCCCCAAGTGTCAGCGTGTCATTATCTCGTCCCCCAAGTGTCAGCGTGTCATTATCCCGTCCCCCCAAGTGTCAGCGTGTCATTATCCCATCCCCCAAGTGTCAGCGTGTCATTATCCTGTCCCCCAAGTGTCAGCGTGTCATTATCCCGTCCCCCAAGTGTCAGCGTGTCATTATCCCGTCCCCCCAAGTGTCAGCGTGTCTTTATCCCATCCCTGTAGTGAAGTAAGGGGTAAAGTACTGGATGGTGTGTATATAACTCCGGAGTGTGCATGAGGCAGGGGCTGTCCGGGTCACACGTATATTCCAGTCCAGGAAATACCTGAACCTGGAACTCAGCTGAAACATAATTGAAAAAGGAACAGGAAAAGCTCAGTAAGAGAGAGATTGTGGCAGAGTGTTCAGCCGGACCAGAGAGAGGACAGACTGTGCAGAGTCCCTGGAAAGCCGGGTGAAGAGAACCTGGAGAGCTGAGGGAAGCAAAACCCTGAGGAAAGGGTTGGGTGAGAATCCCGGCATCAGATTACAAGGACTATTATTTTGTGCCTTATGGACATTATATGGCTGGAGAAAGCCGGTGTTTGTTTATGACTGAGAGTTTGGTAATAAACCCCCCTGCTTTACCATCACCGGCCTCTGCTGCCGCCGGACTGCCTACAGCGGAAGCATGCCTGTTGTGGATCTTGCTTACATCCCCCAAGTGTCGGCGTGTCGTTATCCCGTCCCCCCCAAGTGTCGGCGTGTCGTTATCCCGTCCCCCCCAAGTGTCGGCGGGTCGTTATCCCGTCCCCCCCAAGTGTCGGCGGGTCGTTATCCCGTCCCCCCCAAGTGTCGGCGGGTCGTTATCCCGTCCCCCCCAAGTGTCGGCGGGTCGTTATCCCGTCCCCCCCAAGTGTCGGCGGGTCGTTATCCCGTCCCCCCAAGTGTCGGCGGGTCGTTATCCCGCCCCCCCCCCCAAGTGTCGGCGGGTCGTTATCCCGTCCCCCCCCCCAAGTGTCGGCGGGT
Source organism: Eleutherodactylus coqui (assembly GCA_035609135.1). Taxonomy (NCBI): domain Eukaryota; kingdom Metazoa; phylum Chordata; class Amphibia; order Anura; family Eleutherodactylidae; genus Eleutherodactylus; species Eleutherodactylus coqui. The sequence continues at coordinate 4,448,330 of CM069415.1, forward strand.
CGTTATCCCGTCCCCCCCCCAAGTGTCGGCGGGTCGTTATCCCGTCCCCCCCCCAAGTGTCGGCGGGTCGTTATCCCGTCCCCCCCCCCCAAGTGTCGGCGGGTCGTTATCCCGTCCCCCCCCAAGTGTCGGCGGGTCGTTATCCCGTCCCCCCCCCAAGTGTCGGCGGGTCGTTATTCCCCCCCCCCAAGTGTCGGCGGGTCGTTATCCCGTTCCCCCCCCCCCCCCAAGTGTCGGTGGGTCGTTATCTCGTCCCCCCCCCAAGTGTCGGCGGGTCGTTATCCCCCCCCCCCAAGTGTCGGCGGGTCGTTATCCCGCTCCCCCCCCCAAGTGTCGGCGGGTCGTTATCCCGCTCCCCCCCCCAAGTGTCGGCGGGTCGTTATCCCGCCCCCCCCCAAGTGTCGGCGGGTCGTTATCCCGCCCCCCCCCCAAGTGTCGGCGGGTCGTTATCCCGCCCCCCCCCCAAGTGTCGGCGGGCTGTTATCCCGCCCCCCCCCCAAGTGTTGGCGGGTCGTTATCCCGCCCCCCCCCCAAGTGTCGGCGGGTCGTTATCCCCCCCCCCCCCAAGTGTCGGCGGGTCGTTATCCCCCCCCCCCCCAAGTGTCGGCGTGCCGTTACCCCGCCCCCCCCCCCCCAAGTGTCGGCGTGTCGTTATCCCGCCGCCCCCCAACTGTCGGCGTGTCGTTATCTCGCCCCCCCCCCCCCCTCCAGGTGCCAACATACGAAGTCCTTGTGGATGCGAGATGTTTTTGACGCCTCGCATCACTTCAGGGAAGTAGCGATCCTCTGCTGCGATTGCGGAGTGTTCCACATTGTTTTCAATGGGAACCCCTGCATCGCGCTCGCAGGCACATTGCACGCCGGCCCCACTAAAAACAATCGGCGATGCGTTCCGAGGGAACAGAGATAGGACATGCTGCCAGTTTTTTCCATACCGCGATGCGATGCCGGAAAATAATCAGGTGACCCTACTGAAAAGAATAGAGTTCATATTTGTGAGATTTATTCGTCTCGCAGCACACACAAATCTCTCGCGATTTTATCGGTCGTGTGCAAGTGGCCTTAGACGTGTGGCACCTGTCAGTTGTGCGTGGGGGAATCGTATCACCCAGCGCCCGGACAGCCACCCGCACCCCTCCCTGAGCTGTCCGTCTTCTGTCCCCGCGTACAACCTGCTGGGCTATAATGCGGCCGTCTGCCCCCCTGGACTCCCTCTAACAGCACATGGCCCGTATACACTTGTCCGCCTCGCGCTGTCCGGTTCGCTGTGCGACAAGTAAAGCCAATATCTGCAATAAAACTACAAACTGCAGAAAAATCCATAAAACAAATCCCTAAACCGCGTGACGCGCCGCTACGGATGTCCCTGCAGATCAGGCTGAACAGTTCAGTTCTCGCCAACAACATCCACCACAACGCAGATTCTGACTCCGCGGTGAAGGCGAAAATCTGCTATAAATCCGCGAGCTCTGTGTCCGATACGGCGGCGCTGCGCAGGGAGCCGCGGGACGTCCTCCATCCAGCCTGTCCGACACCCAGCTTTCCCAGACCCCTGAATGACAGCTCTGCCTTCTGATCCTGGGAGGGGAGACTGCGGGACCCCAATATCCCAGTTGGGTCTTCAGAATGCCAATACATGTATAACAGTAAATGAATTTGGCCACTTGTATAAGCCCCAGCAGCACAGCGCCCCCTAGCAGTGAGGTTCTACGTGTTTATGGCCGCTCACTAACCCTCGGCCCCCCCGGCCTCTGTCTTCTGTCAGCGGAGACAACCTTGGCTTCTGCCAGGAAGAACGAGCCAAAAGAATTTTGGGATCCAGACACGTGCGAGGACCGCGGCGACTTACTCGCTCCACGTGAGAAATGTCAAATCTCCACTCATTATAACAAAGGCTCAGGAGGGCCGCGAGCTGGCAGGGCATGCTGGGAGTTGTAGTGCGCACATCTGATAGTTTGGCTTTCCCAACAGTCCGGGCATTATCTCGGCTTTAGGCCGGTGGCACGTGGACATATTTGCGCGCAGAAGTTTTGCGCAGGTAATTCGCAGAAAATAGAACGGATTGAGTTCATTGGGTTTGTTTACAAGCATGGATTTTGTATACACAATTGCGTTGCGCAAAAACCGTAGCATCTGCGCACATCTGAAACATCAAACTAATTGGCCATTTCAATGGCGGAGAGCATCGGTGCGTGCAAAAAATACAGTAAAAAAACGCTGTTGTGCACAAAAATGAGGCGCGAATGTGCATGTGAAAACACGTGTGTGACACAGCGAGAAAAGTCACACACATCGCGCACCAATATGGACTCCATTGTTCTGAACGGTGTCATACACAAGCGCCGTCTCGCTGTGTACTCTTCATCGCAGCGCCCATCGCCCTCAGCAGAGGCGGCGGCTGCAGCGCACCCCAGGCTCGGTGCAGGCGATGCGAGGTCTGCCCATAGAGAACAATGGGAGAAACTCCACGATCCTCTGTCATGGCTGACAGCGGTGCCGGAGGATCGCTACTTCCCCGAGGCGGTTTGTAAATAAAAACGCCTGACATCCATGTGGCAGAGTGTTCAGCCAGACCAGAGAGAGGACAGACTGTGCAGAGTCCCTGGAAAGCCGGGTGAAGAGAACCTGGAGAGCTGAGGGAAGCAAAACCCTGAGGAAAGGGTTGGGGGAGAATCCCGGCATCAGATTACAAGGACTGTTATTTTGTGCCTTATGGACATTATATGGCTGGAGAAAGCCGGTGTTTGTTTATGACTGAGAGTTTGGTAATAAACCCCCCTGCTTTACCATCACCGGCCTCTGCTGCCGCCGGACTGCCTACAGCGGAAGCATGCCTGTTGTGGATCTTGCTTACATCCCCCAAGTATCGGCGTGTCGTTATCCCGTCCCCCCCAAGTGTCAGCGTGTCGTTATCCCGTCCCCCCCCAAGTGTCGGCGTGTCGTTATCCCGTCCCCCCCCCCAAGTGTCGGCGTGTCGTTATCCCGTCCCCCCCCCAAGTGTCGGCGTGTCGTTATCCCGTCCCCCCCCCAAGTGTCGGCGTGTCGTTATCCCGTCCCCCCCCAAGTGTCGGCGTGTCGTTATCCCGTCCCCCCCCCCAAGTGTCGGCGTGTCGTTATCCCGTCCCCCCCAGCGAGAAAAATCACACACATCGCGCAGCAATATGGACTTCATTGTTCTGAACGGTGTCATACACAAGCGCCGTCTCGCTGTGTGCTCTTCATCGCAGCGGTGCCGGAGGATCGCTACTTCCCCGAGGCGGTTTGTAGATAAAAACGCCTGACATCCACGGGAAGATTACATGTTGGTAGCGCGAAATCCGATAATCGCACTCGCTCGTGTAAAGGTAGTCTTAGGGTGATTTATACGGGAGTCCTCATGGCAGCCACAAACGCCTCCCTGTCCGCCATCAAAAGGAAGAAACGGCGACAAAAAGGTCAATAAAGCTTATATTTTAAAGAAAAAATCCAGTTTAAAAAGAATCCACGTTTCTCCCTACAAACCCTAAAACACCCCAAACATGTTTTAAAGCTTCACCTAAATCGCCATTACCGCGTTCAGGACCGCCCAGACAATGAAGGACTGTTTATCGCTCGCGGTGAACGCGCTAAAATCAGTCTAAAAAGTAACAAGAGTAACAAAAAAAATGAAATAAAAATCAATCCAAAAGTCACCTTAACCAATAAAAACTACAACTCCTCCCGCAAATAACCGGCCCCGCCGAGCTCCGCTGCTGGGAAAGAACATTGCTCTGCGGCAGAGGAGGCGGCGGCGCAGTCAGGTGATTTTTCTTTAAAATTTGTTAGTATTGTGCACAAGTAGTAAAACAAGCGATCTCCCCGATCCTGGAGCGGCGGGAGAGAAGAACGTCACCAGCTTGTTGTTGTGGAATGGGGAGCGCTGTAAACACACAATGGCGCCATCTCTGGACGATGCTTCCATCTTTTCCCCCAAAAATGTCCTCGGACGCATGATGTCCCCCGGCGTGCGGCCAGTAAACTCTCCCCCGGCTGCCGCGGGTTGTGGCTCTTGCGATGCGCTGATGGAAATCCCTCGGGCCGGTCGGCTGCGATACGCGGATAACAGAACCCACTGACTTCAGAGTCCCACAGAAGGTGATGGGGTGCGCCAATGCGTGCGCAATACACTGGACAATGCGGGACGCCGCTGGGCGTAGAACACATTTGCTGCGCGCAAATGAACAATCTCTGCGGGGGGCAAAAGGTTCTGTAAATACACCACTGCGCACACAAAAAGCATCGCGTGTTCTGCAAAAATGCAGCAAATGGTGTGAAGCTGCCGAAGTCACAAGACTGTCCGATCACAACGGCGTTAATATCTTGTATCGCGTCAGAGCGCGGTCATGTGACCGTGAACAATCCAGAAGATTCCTGATGTCTGAGCGGGGGCGGCGTCATCCACAATGGTGTCCGCTCGTTGTGCTGTGAGCCGCCGTCTGCCGCGACATTGTGTGCTCTGGCCCTTTAAACGCTTCACACTGAACAGAAGTCTTCGGGCGCCCAAACTTTATCATATAAGCTGACAACCACTCAGGCGACATTCCCGTACCACTGTGACTCCACCAGCAGAATAGTGAGTGCAGCTCTGGAGTATAATACAGCATGTAACTCAGGATCAGTACAGGATAAGTAATATATGTACACAGTGACTCCACCAGCAGAATAGTGAGTGCAGCTCTGGAGTATAATACAGGATGTAACTCAGGAGCAGTACAGGATAAGTAATGTATGTACACAGTGACTCCACCAGCAGAATAGTGAGTGCGGCTCTGGAGTATAATACAGGATGTTACTCAGGATAAGTACAGGATAAGTAATGTATGTACACAGTGACTCCACCAGCAGAATAGTGAGTGCAGCTCTGGGGTATAATACAGCATGTAACTCAGGGCAGGTTGGGCGCAGTAACAGGTAGTGTTAGTAAATGTACACATCAGCCCGTTGTGTTTCTCTCCGCCCTCATTGGCACCTGCTATTTTGCTATTCTCTGTGCATTACCTCTATAGGTGATCCTATATGGCCGCGCACTCGGCAGGATCAGGAGATGTCCGCACGGTGACTGTGGGCCCCTCTCTACTACGCAGCGGCTTCCAGCGGCGGTCCGCGCCAGCATCATGATGGTGTTTATCTGGAAGGGGATGAAGAACTTTCTCTGACAACAAATAAATCTACGGGTCGGGGAGGGAGCGTTTTGGCGCGGCGCTCGTCTTCCAGCGTTTGTTGTGCTCCATTGACATTTATATACCGTCTGTCAAGTTTAATGCATTTCAGTTTCACGCAGAACATGAGTGATGAGGACGAGGGATGAAAGCTTCGGCCTCGCTCACCAATGGGTTTTGGTTCGGGTCACTTGGAGATAATTAGAAACACATAGAAAGTTGTAGTAATGAGGATCAGCGGATCAGGGCGCCGGAGGCTCCGCGGTGCCTGCTGGATGCCTCGTAGAGCGAATACTGGGGAACCTGGGGGCCCGAGCTCCAGAAGGCGAGTCATGGCTAGCAGTAGGTGAGCCGCCGTGTGCGGGCCCCATAACCAGCTCAGCCGCCGGGGCCACAACGAGAGGCAAGGTGAAAAGTTCAGTCCAGCGAAGGACAAGGCTTGTGCTGAGCGAACCGAAGCAGTGAAAGTGAGCTTCAAGTAGAACTTTGTTAAATGTTCAGTTTGGTGAAAACCTGAACCCCGAGCGCCTCAGCGCCGCCAAACCTGCTGGTTTTATGGAGGGAGAATCTAAAAAACAGCTCAAAAATACTCAGATGAACACGACGACCTAAGATTGTTATAGAGGGCCGGCGGCAGGTTTATGTGGGCGACAGTCTCAGAGGGCCCCTATGCAGAGTGTCACAACATGCGGCAGTAAATCTGCAATGGTGCATACAGTCATACCGGTAGATACCGGCTCTACAGAGGGGCCCTGCGGACCATACAAGCTATTACAGTACGGGCACATCCAGTGATCACAGCTGACGTCTTTCAATTTCCTTTTTCTTCTGTATCCAGCCCAGACCACCACAACAACTTCTACCGGCCACAACTTGTCTCCACGGAATTTAACATACAGACATCTTTGGCTCCTTGCTTTTCCACAACCCTCCCTATGTTATCTATACCTTCACACAATGCCCCCTTCTACAGTACCCAAGATGGTAGTAATGCCACCTGTGGGACCCCACACAGTAGTACTGTCCCCATTTTTGTGCCTCCTAAAGCCCACACACAGCAATACCTAAGGAGAAGCGGCAGTCAATGCTACAAACTGGTATGATTGTAAAAGTCACACATTGTGGCACGATAAGCCATCACTGAGAATGCCGCCTATCCATCACTAGAGAGCAGCGGTGACATCACTGAGGATGCCGCCTATCCATCACTAGAGAGCAGCGGTGCCATCACGGAGAATGACGCCTATCCATCACTAGAGAGCAGCGGTGACATCACTGAGAATGACGCCTATCCATCACTAGGGAGCAGGGGTGACATCACTGAGAATGACGCCTATCCATCACTAGGGAGCAGGGGTGACATCACAACACAGAGAAGAGTAAATTCAAGAAGTAGCCCCCTTCCTCCTGTTGGGGACCCCAAGAGCTGCGACATCGTACACTTCTATGCCGGCTCTGATAGGCTATAATGCTGGGACTATAAACTCCAAACTACCTCCTCCACCATATGAACAGCGGAGGCCGTGACCGCGGGACAGAGAGGAACATCGCCCCGAATTACATTAAGCCACACCCACATCTACAAGGGGACACTCCCCTGCTTGGTAAGCTCCACCTCTATTGTATTGGGTGTTACATTATATATTATATTGGTAGTGCATATTATGCAGAAATCCATCATCCTTTACACGACTGCTCTTGGCGCTCTGCAGGCGTCTCTCCCACATTCCCAGGAAACCGCGCTTCTTCCGACCCTCAATCTGATTTATATTTTCCAGTCATTCATTACTGCTAACTTCTCCTGACTCAGAAAACTCATCTCCCCCTACTTGTCATAGAAGAACAGCGACACCGCTCGCTGCAGACTGACATCACTGAGAATGCCGCCTATCCATCACTAGAGAGCAGCGGTGCCATCACTGAGAATGCCGCCTATCCATCACTAGAGAGCAGCGGTGACATCACTGAGAATGCCGCCTATCCATCACTAGAGAGCAGCTGTGCCATCACTGAGAATGCCACCTATCCATCACTAGAGCAGCGGTGACATCACTGAGAATGACGCCTATCCATCACTAGAGCAGCGGTGACATCACTGAGAATGACGCCTATCCATCACTAGAGCAGCGGTGACATCACTGAGAATGACACCTATCCATCACTAGAGAGCAGCGGTGCCATCACTGAGAATGCCGCCTATCAATCACTAGGGAGCAGGGGTGACATCACTGAGAATGACGCCTATCCATCACTAGAGAGCAGCGGTGACATCACTGAGAATGCCGCCTATCCATCACTAGGGAGCAGGGGTGACATCACTGAGAATGACGCCTATCCATCACTAGGGAGCAGGGGTGACATCACTGAGAATGACGCCTATCCATCACTAGGGAGCAGGGGTGACATCACTGAGAATGACGCCTATCCATCACTAGGGAGCAGGGGTGACATCACTGAGAATGACGCCTATCCATCACTAGGGAGCAGGGGTGACATCACTGAGAATGACGCCTATCCATCACTAGGGAGCAGGGGTGACATCACTGAGAATGACGCCTATCCATCACTAGGGAGCAGCGGGTGACATCACTGAGAATGACGCCTATCCATCACTAGGGAGCAGCGGTGACATCACTGAGAATGACGCCTATCCATCACTAGGGAGCAGCGGTGACATCACTGAGAATCACGCCTATCCATCACTAGGCAGCAGCGGTAACATCACTGAGAATGACGCCTATCCATCACTAGAGAGCAGCGGTGACATCACTGAGAATGCCACCTATCCATCACTAGAGAGCAGCGGTGACATCACTGAGAATGACGCCTATCCATCACTAGGGAGCAGCGGTGACATCACTGAGAATGACGCCTATCCATCACTGGGGAGCAGCGGTGACATCACTGAGAATGACGCCTATCCATCACTGGGGAGCAGCGGTGCCATCACTGAGAATGCCACCTATCCATCACTAGAGAGCAGCGGTGACATCATTGAGGACTCCTTTGACACTCCGTATTCTTTGGAGCCCCTTCTTTCCTGGGTTCTGCCCGATGTAGACGTCCAGCTGTCTAATATCCGGTTCCTCGGCCTTAGGGCTAATGCCCACGGATGGATTAACGCTGCAGAATTTGCGGTCAGACACCCGTCACGAATTCCGCAGCAATGTCCGTCCATAGACATGTTGTGGTAAACGATTCTCCCCTGCCCACAAGCAGAAATCGTGTGCGCAGAGGCGTCAAAGCTTTAGAAGTGTCAGGTTTCCGTGTCCGCGGTGGATGTTTCTAAGCAGATACTGTATAATAGACATTACCGGACGTACAAGGGTCCGAGCAACAACTGTTCCCTGCAGGACTGTCATCAGTATTAGTGGGGGGGATATCCCTATACAGTGCGGGAATATATATGACTAGAAACCGTTGAAGCGGAAAGAAAGAAACGCAGCCGAAGCATCCTGAGCTTCCTGGGCCATGAACAGAATGCGAGTACTGCAGTGAAGACAGACACCGCTATGTCTGACCCTGTAATAACAGCTAGTGATGACCGTGTATGAGCGCGGGGTCTCTGAGAGCTGAGGGTGGTCTTCAGGACCTCACCAGGGGGACATGTCTCATCATGGTCACATCCTCCTATCCGTGCCGTACGTCAGTGATCCCGGGCTCACCCTTCTCTGGCACGCTCCGCAGCGCAGATGCGTCTATTTGTCTGTCTCTGATAATCAGTCCATAAATTACAGAGCGGCCCTTGGGTAACGTTCCCGGATCACTTACAGAAAGCAACCGTGAACCATGGCGGGCGACCAACAGAAGACCGCCAAGACCAAACCAGGACATTGTGCAATAAAATATCAATATCTGCAGATGATACAAAACTAGAAGGTAATTTACACAAGAGGACAGAATGTGGGAACATATAGATGTGTATGCCGCTACAGCTGGATCGGGAGAAGATGGGGGGCAGTAAAGTGTCCGCTGAGGGGTAACACGGATACAGGTGAGGTTCTGCACGCGGCAGGAGATACATGTCACCATTACACACTACTGGGAAACCACTGGGGACCCCGACAGGGAGAAGGACTGGGGGGTTTATAACTGTAAGCTTAAGTGGAGCAACCAGTGTCAGGCAGCTGCTGCCAAGGCAGATAGGATTATGGGGGCATCAGAAGAGGTCTAGGGGCGCATGATGAGAACATTGTTCTTCCTCTCTACAAGTCACTGGTCAGACCACACATGGAATATTGGGGACAGTTTTGGGCAGCGGTACTCAAGAAGGACATATCAGAGCTTGAGTGGATACAAAGGGGGCAACTAAAGTAATAAATGGGCGGACTACAATATCCAGAGAGGTCATCAAAACTGGGGATATTTAGTTTAGAAAGAAGATGGCAGAGGGGCGAACTAATACCTATGTATAATATATCAGGGGTCAATACAGAGATCTCTCCCATCATTAATTATACCAGGACTGTAACAAGGGGGCGAACTAATACCTATGTATAATATATCAGGGGTCAATACGGGAGCGCTCTTATAACTATGTATAATATATTAGGGGTCAGTACAGAGATCTCTCCCATCATCTATTATACCCAGGACTGTAACAAGGGGGCGCTCTAATAACTATGCATAGATATATCAGGGTCAGTACAGAGATCCCTCCCATCATCTATTATACCCAGGACTGTAACAAGGGGGCGCTCTAATAACTATGTATAGATATATCAGGGGTCAGTACAGAGATCTCTCCCATCATCTGTTATACCCAGGACTGTAACAAGGGGGGCGCTCTAATAACTATGTATAGATATATCAGGGTTCAGTACAGAGATCTCCCCAATCATCTATTATACCCAGGACTGTAACAAGGGGGCGCTCTAATAACTATGTATAGATATATCAGGGGTCAGTACAGAGATCTCTCTCATCATCTATTATAGCCAGTACTGTAACAAGGGGGCGCTCTAATAACTATGTATAATATATCAGAGGTGAGTACAGAGATCTCTCCCATCATCTATTATATCCAGAACTGTAACAAGGGGCGCTCTAATAACTATGCATAATATATCAGAGGTCAGTACAGAGATCTCTCCCATCATCTATTATACCCAGGACTGTAACAAGGGGGCGCTCTAGTAGCTATGTATAATATATCTGGGGTCAATACAGAGATCTCTCCCATCATCTATTATACCCAGGACTGTAACAAGGGGGCGCTCTAATAACTATGTATAATATATATGGGGTCAGTACAGAGATCTCTCCCATCATCTATTATACCCAGGACTGTAACAAGGGGGCGCTCTAGTAGCTATGTATAATATATCTGGGGTCAATACAGAGATCTCTCCCATCATCTATTATACCCAGGACTGTAACAAGGGGGCGCTCTAATAACTATGTATAATATATATGGGGTCAGTACAGAGATCTCTCCCATCATCTATTATACCCAGGACTGTAACAAGGGGGCGCTCTAGTAGCTATGTATAATATATCTGGGGTCAATACAGAGATCTCTCCCATCATCTATTATACCCAGGACTGTAACAAGGGGGCGCTCTAATAACTATGTATAATATATATGGGGTCAGTACAGAGATCTCTCCCATCATCTATTATACCCAGGACTGTAACAAGGGGGCGCTCTAATAACTATGTATAATATATCAGAGGTCAGTACAGAGATCTCTCCTTACTGTAAGAGCAGTGAGACTATGGACCTCTCTCCTGAGGACGCGGTGATGGAGATACGATATAAGAGTATAAGCGGGGCATGGAGTGTAATAATAGCACGTTACATCACTGATTACTCAGGAGGGTCGGTGATTCGGGAATTATTCCGATTGCCAGATTGGAGTCGGGAATTAATTTTTTCCCCCTAAAATGGGGGAAATTGTCTTCTACGTCATTGCGGTTTTTGCTTTCCTCTGGATCCACATTGGGGGGGTAAAAGGCTGAGCTGGATGGACGGGGGGCGACTTTGTTTTCAGCCTGGCATACTATGTAAACCCGGCCAAGATCTGCTGGACTCTTCCGTACAATAACCAGCCTCTGTATCACAATCCAATAATGCCGCCATGGTGAGATTCTTCCTCGTAATTCTTAAGATAATGGCAGCATCTGCTCTTAATCCCTAATATATCGGATGGCACCGCAGCTCCTCATATATGCACCATCAATGACCAGATAGAAATGCGACAATACTGCGATTGTCTGGCCACGCCCCTTCATATGCAACCTAAACGTCTGGAAAAAATGCCACAATATCCCGCCAGCGACGAGACCCAACCGCAGCGCCATCCCTATCCCCTCAGTGGTGTCCGGCTCTGGGATACTCGGCAGGCTGTCCCCGCCTCCTTCTTGATGGCGTCCGGCCGCCGGTCTTTTGTCTTCCCGCTTTCCTTTTACCACGACCATTCCAAGTAGCATCTTTCTCCAGCGCATTCGCCCTCATCCCGAGTGTCCGAGGTCCGTCAGTCTGTCTGGTGATCTTACCTTCCAGGGACTCCTCCAGGTTAATACGGCCCGGCGCCCCTCGCTGTCCAGCGGATCCGTAGACGTTTTTTCACATCTCAGAAGCGCCAATTCCTCTTCTGTCTGCTCCCCTCGGTGTCCACTTCTAACAGCCATTTGATACAATCCAGGAGACGATGGCTGTGATTAACCTTTGATGGTGACGGAGACATCCTGGCACTTCCATCCTGGGTCCATGCCCCCCATGGCCGTACGCCCCAGATCTGGTCTAGCAGAGACTAAAAGAACAAGAATTGTGGACACTGCTGGCAAATACACAATATGCTAGGTGACACTTGGAAGGTCCATTCAGTAACAGCAAGCAGAGATTGGAGAAATGTTGTGGAAATTAGCAAAAAACCTATTATAAAGTTGTAGATTTTCTCACAATACAAGTAATGAGCTTCATGTATGGCGCAGGTCATGTGACTGGGCCCTTCTATACAGACATTCATATGGGTAGCATGCTAGGGTAAATCTAATAATCTTCTACCCCTCCACCAGCTGGTGCCCTCCTCAGTACTCACTCTGCCCTGGTATCTCCTCTGCCCCCCTCCCTGCCAGATGGTGCCCTCCTCAGTACACAGTCAGTCCTGGGATCTCATGTACCACTACCTCTACCAGCGGGTGCCCACCTCAGTACCCAGTCCATCTCGGCACCTCCTCTGCCCACCCTCCTCCATCATCTAGTGCCCTCCTCAGTACCCAGGCTGTCCAGGCATCTCCCCTGCCCCCCCCCCCTCCTCCACCAGCTGGTGCCCTCCTCAGAGCCCAGTTAGTCCTGGCATCTTATCTGCACCCCGTACAGCAGCTGGCATCCTCCTCAGTGCCTGCGTCTCCTCTACCACTCCCTCTACCAGCTAGTGCCCTCATCAGTACCCAGTCCATCCTGACATCTCCTTTGCCCCTCCTCCATCAGCTGTTGTTTTCCTCAGTGCCCAGTTAGTCTCCTCTACCACTCCTTCTACCAGTTGTTGGCCTACTCAGTACTCAGTCAGTCCCAGAATCTCTTCTGCCCATTCTTCCACCGACTAATGCCCTCCTAAGTATCCAGTCAGTCCTGGTATCTCCCATACCCCTTTTCCACCACCTTCTGCACTCCTCAGTGCCCAGTCAATTCTGGCACCTCCTCTGCCCCTTTTCAACCTTTTGGTGCCTTCCTAAGTACCCAGTCAGTCCCAGCATCTCCTCTGCACCTTCCTCCAACTGATAGTGCCCTCCTCAGTACCCAGTCCCTCCCGGCATCTCCTCTGGCCTTTTTTTGCCACATGATGCCATCCTCAGTTGCTAGTCAGTCTAAGCATCTCCTCTGCCCCTGTTAGGGTTATGCTGGCTGAGATCTGTTGTGCCACAGAGTTTCTAGCAGCACAGCTCCACAGGTGGTGATGATTGAGCTAGCTAGGTGTGTGTCTCCAGTCAGCCAATCACTCCAGGTCAGTACACATAAGAGCTGTCTTCCCAAGTTTGGGTGTGGTCAGCTGTCTTCCCAGGTGTGGCTGTGCTCCGCTGTCTTCCCAGGTGTGGCTGTGCTCCGCTGTCTTCCCAGGTGTGGCTGTGCTCCGCTGTCTTCCCAGGTGTGGCTGTGCTCCGCTGTCTTCCCAGGTGTGGCTGTGCTCCGCTGTCTTCCCAGGTGTGGCTGTGCTCCGCTGTCTTCCCAGGTGTGGCTGTGCTCCGCTGTCTTCCCAGGTGTGGCTGTGCTCCGCTGTCTTCCCAGGTGTGGCTGTGGTCCGCTGTCTTCCCAGGTGTGGCTGTGGTCCGCTGTCTTCCCAGGTGTGGCTGTGGTCCGCTGTCTTCCCAGGTGTGGCTGTGGTCCGCTGTCTTCCCAGGTGTGGCTGTGGTCCGCTGTCTTCCCAGGTGTGGCTGTGGTCCGCTGTCTTCCCAGGTGTGGCTGTGGTCAGCTGTCTTCCCAGGTGTGGCTGTGGTCAGCTGTCTTCCCAGGTGTGGCTGTGGTCAGCTGTCTTCCCAGGTGTGGCTGTGGTCATCTTTCTCTGCTCTCATTCTCTCCCTGTGTGTGGTGTGATCAGGTTCTGTGTTTGGTGGCTGCAAGTAAGGTTTGTGCTTTGTGGTTGTTTGGTTATGTCTGAACTCCTGGTTAGTGTAGGGACTAGCGGTATAGCCAGGAGCCGTGACGTGGCACACTAGCTTCCATATTTTGATTAAAATGTCAACTAATACCTGGCATTTATAGCGGTAACATCTGCTACCAGTGGTTGTGTATTGGCTGCTGTATGGTGGGATTCCGGCTCTGTGGGTCAGCTTACTCTGTCCAGTTGTCCCTGTCGGTGGTGGCATGTGTATGCGTCCTAGCCTGGGTATGGGTCCTAGGAACAGCAAGGGCCCAGATCCGAAGACCTTTATGGGCACGATGTCCCCGCTCAGGTAGGTCAGTATCACTTACCCTAGTAGAAGATAGGGAGACGTGCTAACCTGAGGTAGTTTCATCTGGTGTTCTTTATCATTCTGGGTTGCGTTTGTGTGGGCTCTGTGCACATTAGCCCACACGAACGTAACAGCCCTTTTCCACCTTTTGGTACCCTCCACAGTACCCATTCAGTCCAGTAATTATTCTGCCCCTCCCTCAACCTGCTGGTGCCCTCCTCCGTACCTATTTTGTCCTGGCATATCCTCTGCCCCTTCCTCCACCTGTTGGTTCCCTCCTCAGTAGCCAGTCAGTCCTGGCATCTCCTCTGCCCCTCCCTCCACCTGTTGGTGCCCTCCTCCGTACCTATTTTGTCCTGGCATATCCTCTGCCCCTTCCTCCACCTGTTGGTTCCCTCCTCAGTACCCAGTCAGTCCTGGCATCTCCTCTTCCCCTCCCTTCACCTGCTGGCGCCCTCCTCAGTACCCAGTCAGTTCCGGCATTTCCTCTGCCCCTTCCTCCACCTGCTGGTGCCCTCCTCAGTACCCAGTCACTCCCGGCATCTCCTCTGTCTCTCCCTCCACCTGTTGGTGCTCTCCTCAGTACTCGGTCAGTCCTGGCATCTCTTCTGCCCCTCCCTCCACCTGTTGGTGCTCTCCTCAGTACTCGGTCAGTCCTGGCATCTCCTCTGCCCCTCCCTCCACCTGTTGGTGCTCTCCTCAGTACTCGGTCAGTCCTGGCATCTCCTCTGCCCCTCCCTCCACCTGTTGGTGCTCTCCTCAGTACTCGGTCAGTCCTGGCATCTCCTCTGCCCCTCCCTCCACCTGTTGGTGCTCTCCTCAGTACTCGGTCAGTCCTGGCATCTCCTCTGCCCCTCCCTCCACCTGTTGGTGCCCTCCTCAGTACCCAGTCAGTCCTGGCATCTCCTCTTCCCCTCCCTTCACCTGCTGGCGCCCTCCTCAGTACCCAGTCAGTTCCGGCATTTCCTCTGCCCCTTCCTCCACCTGTTGGTGCTCTCCTCAGTACTCGGTCAGTCCTGGCATCTCTTCTGCCCCTCCCTCCACCTGTTGGTGCTCTCCTCAGTACTCGGTCAGTCCTGGCATCTCCTCTGCCCCTCCCTCCACCTGTTGGTGCTCTCCTCAGTACTCGGTCAGTCCTGGCATCTCTTCTGCCCCTCCCTCCACCTGTTGGTGCTCTCCTCAGTACTCGGTCAGTCCTGGCATCTCCTCTGCCCCTCCCTCCACCTGTTGGTGCCCTCCTCAGTACTCGGTCAGTCCTGGCATCTCCTCTGCCCCTCCCTCCACCTGTTGGTGCCCTCCTCAGTACCCGGTCAGTCCTTGCATCTCCTCTGCCCCTCCCTCCACCTGCTGGTGCCCTCCTCAGTACCCAGTCACTCCCAGCATCTCCTCTGCCTCTCCCTCCACCTGTTGGTGCCCTCCTCAATACCAAATCAGTCCTGGCATCTCCTCTGCCCCTCCCTTCACCTGTTGGTGCACTCCTCAGTATCCAGTCAGTCCTGGCACTTCCTCTGCCCCTCACTCCACCTGTTGGTGCCCTCCTTAGTACCCAGTCAGTCCCGACATCTCTTCTGCCCCTCCCTCCACTTGCTGGTGCCCTCCGCAGTACCCAGTCAGTCCTGGCACTTCCTCTGCCCCTCCCCCTGCTGGTGCCTTCCGCAGTACCCAGTCAGTCCTGGCACTTCCTCTTTCCCGGTTCCATATTGTAGCTGCCCAGATGGAGGCTGTATTCAAGTGATTTTAATACGCGTGAAAACCAATGTTGTTAGGCTGGGCTCAGACGGGCGTAACCTACTGGGTGCCGACCATGGAAGACACGTGCGCAGCACTCAGCAGGCATGCAATGAACTATCTTTGCGTGTAGGCGTGTTTAATACACGTCAAGATATAACGTGCTGCGATTTTTCTTGCACTCATATTTCTCACAATTCATGTGAGCGGCAACATGGCCGTCTATGGGAGATTGGTACAGCGTATTCCGCGCAAAATATGCTACACCAGCATGCTTGTGTGAGCCAGGCTTTGGGGCGAAAACGCATTGCCGTGGGCGCAACTACGCTCGGCAGCATACAGTGTAGTTGCGCCAGAATGAGGGAGATTTCTTTACCCTCGACAGCAGTTCAAACTCTGCGCCAGAGCGCAGGAGCTTGAAAAAAATGGTGGTGTGAAGTTAGCGGCCGCCCGATCTTCCCGCGTGCATTATTATTACGTCCGAGAAATTCCAGCAGTGATAACGAAACCAACTCCCATCGAGATCAGCGGCTTCATTTTGTCCCGTTAACGGCCGTGATTATCACTCCTGGATAAGGGAAGAGAAACGCGTCCGTCTGCTCGAGCCTGAAGGCTGTTTTCACACGGACGATAAAATGCACGATTTTCAGAAAATTCAACAGCGAGTGAAAACGCAGAATTATGAAACTCAGGCTTTTACCGGCGTGCCTCCCTATTGGGCAGTAAAAAAAAGTAACATCAGTAGCTCCTATTGTCTTTTGCGCGAGAAAATCGCAAGCGGCAGCGATACAATGCGAGATGATTTGCAGGAAAAAGCATCGCTGCCGCTCAAACATCGTATAGAAATGCGATCTTGCCCTGATTTTCTGGCGGTGATGTCGCGCTCGCCCCTGTGAAGCTAGCTACTTGTGCATTTTTCTCGGCTCTGCCCTTCCGCGTTCTTTCATCTTCTCTCCATAGGAACCTGTAATAAAAATGCATCGCAACGCATGAATATCGCAAGAAACGTGGCGCATTTTTTTATGCTCCCATAGAAAATAATGAGCGATTCTTGAAGAAACGGGACGTTGCGAGGACAGGCAGCCATCTTTCTTTCTTGGGCTACAAGAAAAGTCACTCGTGTCAATTACCTCATTCAAATGAATGGGTTCTTTTCCCGTGCGAGATCCATGTTTGAATCAGACAGAACTTCGTTTTTGTGAACCACAGCACGTCCGGACAGGATCGAGCCCCCAGAATGTCACCCCCATTACTGGTCCCCAAAAATTCACGGGACCCACTACCTGCGCCTCACCGCCAGGGACATACATATATACCGCGCCAATCTACAGCAGTCAACTGCAGGCCTCACTTATGTAAACTGTCTAAGACACTAATGGTCTGAGTTCCCCCGGCAACCAATCACAGCGCAGCATTCATTTTACCAGAGCAGCTTCAGAAATGGAAGCCGAGCTCTGATTGGTTGCTAGGGGCAACAAGGGCGATTTTGATAAATGAGGCCCATTTGAGTACAGAGACTGATTCCAGTATATCTCATGTCAATGGACGTCTATGGAGGAGAAAGAACTTGTGAGGCGACGGGAGACTGGAGCCCCCGTGAGGTAAAGAAGGACGGCGCCCCCGTGAGGTAAAGAAGGACGGCGCCCCGTGAGGTAAAGAAGAGCTGCGCCCCCGTGAGGCGAGAGAGAACAGGAGATTCTGAGGTAAAATGTGTGAGGAAGCGTAAGCTGGAGACAAACTACCTCAAGCGGTCAGCGAGATGCCCAGCGGAGCGCTCTGAGGGCCGAGATGCCCAACGGAGCGCTCTGAGGGCCGAGATGCCCAGCGGAGCGCTCTGAGGGCCGAGATGCCCAGCGGAGCGCTCTGAGGGCCGAGATGCCCAGCGCAGCGCTCTGAGGGCCGAGATGCCCAGCGCAGCGCTCTGAGGGCCGAGATGCCCAGCGCAGCGCTCTGAGGGCCGAGATGCCCAGCGCAGCGCTCTGAGGGCCGAGATGCCCAGCGCAGCGCTCTGAGGGCCGAGATGCCCAGCGCAGCGCTCTGAGGGCCGAGATGCCCAGCGCAGCGCTCTGAGGGCCGAGATGCCCAGCGCAGCGCTCTGAGGGCCGAGATGCCCAGCGCAGCGCTCTGAGGGCCGAGATGCCCAGCGCAGCGCTCTGAGGGCCGAGATGCCCAGCGCAGCGCTCTGAGGGCCGAGATGCCCAGCGCAGCGCTCTGAGGGCCGAGATGCCCAGCGCAGCGCTCAGAGGGCCGAGATGCCCAGCGCAGCGCTCAGAGGGCCGAGATGCCCAGCGCAGCGCTCAGAGGGCCGAGATGCCCAGCGCAGCGCTCAGAGGGCCGAGATGCCCAGCGCAGCGCTCAGAGGGCCGAGATGCCCAGCAGGCAGCCTAGATGCAGGGCAGCGTCATGAGGCAGACTAGGCCTGTCGGGTGTCCGCGATAGCACGGGAAGGCTCGCACTTCAGGAACGCTGGACCAGGGCGCTCAGCGGAGAGACAGCCCGTGCGTGGTGGGACTCCGCGGGAGTGGTGGGACTCAGTGGCTGTATGGGGGTGAGTCTGGTGAGAGAAGGTAAAAAGGCTGCAGTCAATATGGCGAGGGATGGGGCTGCTGGGACACACAAAACAGCCTGAACGCCCCCACAGGCCATGCGGCAGACATGGGGCTCGCCTCACAAACTGCTTGCAGATGCCTGCCGCACTACAAAATGTCAGCATGGGCTTTGGGTTTCCGAAGGCTTGGTGTCCGGTGGGTGCGGGGGTTGGGACCGCGTCCAGGGTTAATGGCGCGAAATATGAGAAGTTTATCACAAAGAATGGCATTGAGGCCGGATTCGCACGTATTTGCGCAGTCAACTGCGTTTGTAGGCCGGCTGCACACTGGCGTATTTGCGCATGCGATGCGCAGTGACTGGAACGCACGGATGGGTTCATCACATAAGCGTTTTTTCTCTCATATTTCAGTCGCGCCAAAAAACAAAACAAAAAAAGCAGCGCGTTCTGTTTCTCCTGCGTGTAGAAGGGGATGGGGTGCGTGAATGCGAAACGCTAGGAGAGACGTGAGACACGGCGCCGGAAAAAGAAGACATCTTGAATTCATTAGGATTAAAGGAGATGTCCCGCGCCGAAACGGGTTTTTTTTTTTTTAAACCCCCCCCCCCGTTCGGCGCGAGACAACCCCGATGCAGGGGTTAAAAAAACCACCCGCACAGCGCTTACCTGAATCCCGGCGGTCCGGTGACTTCAATACTTACCGCTGAAGATGGCCGCCGGGATCCTCTATCTTCGTGGACCGCAGCTCTTCTGTGCGGTCCACTGCCGATTCCAGCCTCCTGATTGGCTGGAATCGGCACGTGACGGGGCGGAGCTACACGGAGCTACACGGAGCCCCATAGAGAACAGCAGAAGACCCGGACTGCGCAAGCGCGGCTAATTTGGCCATCGGAGGCCAAAAATTAGTCGGCACCATGGAGACCAGGACGCTAGCAACGGAGCAGGTAAGTAAAAAACTTTTTATAACTTCTGTATGGCTCATAATTAATGCACAATGTATATTACAAAGTGCATTATTATGGCCATACAGAAGTGTATAACCCCACTTGCTGCCTCGGGACATCTCCTTTAAGGCTGGGCTGACACGGCCGTAAGCGTAAGATGCTGTGTGACTTACCGCTGTGTGACTTACCGCTGTGTAGCCGGCGGTGACACAGCCTGTCGCTGCGTACAGCAGTGATATTGTACGGCACTTGTCTCACATGCGTAGTCCACCGCAGGTCTGAGCGAAACTGCGTGAGGCAATATATTTGCCTGTGAATTACTGCGTATAGCACAGGTAATACATGCTAATTATACGCCCGTGTGAGCTTGGCCTAAGTCTTTCCAATGTCTGGGAGTATTGGTGTTGGGTTTTTGTTTTTTCTTCGGTGCGCGCTAATACACATGCCTTGCGTGTGCAAAAAGTACAGTAAAATACGCCAAAAAACAGTGCAAAAAAATGATACCGTTTGTCAACCAAAAAAAGCCATGCTCGCTGCGCACTGCACTATTTGTGCATGGAAAAGGAGAAAAAAAATGCGGTGATAAGCCACGCCCACAAGCCACACCCCCTTTTAACCATGGCCGGTATATTTTCATGACAATGGTGGCAACCCTAGCAGCGTACGATACATTATTCAGAGCGGGGAGTTGTAAAACTTGTCCGCGAGGCAGAGGTACGCAGCCATCCGCAGCCATCCGCAGCGCACTCGCAGTCTATACACCGTCTCTGTCGGCAGCGAATATATGGCTGGAAAATGTGGGGAGACCTACAAGGTTGTACGCATACAAGTATGTTGCTCAACCAGCGCTCCATCCCTACAGGACCGGTGGAGGTCCCAGACGTGTGCTCAACCAGCGCTCCATCTCTACAGGACCGGTACCGCTTGGATACGCTATTACTTTATAATCTGAGGAGGGCTTACCTCTGGTAGCGCACCAACCCTGAAAACGTAGGGGGATGCAGGGCTGGTTTAACTATGCATCCCCTTTACCGTCTTCTGCCCATACAGCGGCCCCCGGTCACCCCACTGGGTAGCAAGGCTCCATTCATTTGAATACTGTAGCTCCCTACTGCTAGAGAAAGTGCTAAAACAGCGCTGCATCCCCTACAGGACCGGTGGAGGTCCCAGATGTGTGCTAAACCAGCGCTGCATCCCTACAGGACCGGTGGAGGTCCCAGATGTGTGCTCAACCAGCGCTCCATCCCTACAGGACCGGTGGAGGTCCCAGACGTGTGCTAAACCAGCGCTGCATCCCCTACAGGACCGGTGGAGGTCCCAGACGTGTGCTAAACCAGCGCTGCATCCCCTACAGGACCGGTGGAGGTCCCAGACGTGTGCTAAACCAGCGCTGCATCCCTACAGGACCGGTGGAGGTCCCAGACGTGTGCTAAACCAGCGCTGCATCCCTACAGGACCGGTGGAGGTCCCAGACGTAGTGTGCTAAACCAGCGCTGCATACATACAGGACCAGTGGAGGTCCCAGAGATAGTGTGCTCAACCAGCGCTCCATCCCTACAGGACCGGTGGAGGTCCCAGACGTGTGCTAAACCAGCGCTGCATCCCTACAGGACCGGTGGAGGTCCCAGACGTGTGCTAAACCAGCGCTGCATCCCTACAGGACCGGTGGAGGTCCCAGACGTAGTGTGCTAAACCAGCGCTGCATCCCTACAGGACCGGTGGAGGTCCCAGACGTAGTGTGCTAAACCAGCGCTGCATCCATACAGGACCAGTGGAGGTCCCAGAGATAGTGTGCTCAACCAGCGCTCCATCCCTACAGGACCGGTGGAGGTCCCAGACGTGTGCTAAACCAGCGCTGCATCCCTACAGGACCGGTGGAGGTCCCAGACGTGTGCTAAACCAGCGCTGCATCCCTACAGGACCGGTGGAGGTCCCAGACGTAGTGTGCTAAACCAGCGCTGCATCCATACAGGACCAGTGGAGGTCCCAGAGATAGTGTGCTCAACCAGCGCTCCATCCCTACAGGACCGGTGGAGGTCCCAGACGTGTGCTAAACCAGCGCTGCATCCCTACAGGACCGGTGGAGGTCCCAGACGTGTGCTAAACCAGCGCTGCATCCCCTACAGGACCGGTGGAGGTCCCAGACGTGTGCTAAACCAGCGCTGCATCCCCTACAGGACCGGTGGAGGTCCCAGACGTGTGCTAAACCAGCGCTGCATCCCTACAGGACCGGTGGAGGTCCCAGACATGTGCTAAACCAGCGCTGCATCCCTACAGGACCAGTGGAGGTCCCAGACGTAGTGTGCTCAACCAGCGCTCCATCCCTACAGGACCGGTGGAGGTCCCAGACGTGTGCTAAACCAGCGCTGCATCCCTACAGGACCGGTGGAGGTCCCAGACGTTGTGTGCTAAACCAGCGCTGCATCCCTATAGGACTGGTGGAGGTCCCAGACGTTGTGTGCTAAACCAGCGCTGCATCCCTACAGGACCGGTGGAGGTCCCAGACGTAATGTGCTCAACCAGCGCTCCATCCCTACAGGACCGGTGGAGGTCCCAGACGTGTGCTAAACCAGCGCTCCATCCCATACCGGACTGCTAGAGGTCCCAGAGGTTGAACGCCTGCTGTTCATAAAGTCATGGAACATCTCACACCTTTAAAATGAGGCAGTCGGTCATTCTTGGCAGCCATGTGAAAGGTATGTTCACCCGGCCGTCAGAGTATACAAACCGTATCACCATTAGCTCCAGTGCCCTCACACATCCCTGGGCAGATTGCATCTATAGTTTCCAGTCAACTTGAAAGATCTTTGCTTTGATTACCTTACATTTATCTTGAGATGCCTCTAGTCACATCCAAAGCTGCATGCACAATGTCAAAAGATTCCACTGGCAATCTGTTAGCATTGTAGCTCAGATGCAATCTAGCTAAGATCCCACAATGCACCACAAATTAGCAGACACTGAACCAGTAGGGGGCAGGAAGCAACCTCAAAAGAGCCTGAGAGCCAACAGGACACCAGTGCAATTTTATCTGCAGCTCTGAATGTGACAAAAGGTAGGAGAAAATGATGTGTGCAAACACTGGGTAGCCTCATGTGCTCACTGTTTTCACGCTGATGATATATGCACAATCTCTGATCTCCCTTTATATCTGCCAGTGATTCATTATTGAGTAAATTCAGACCTGAACACACCCTTATTTCATATCACATGATGCTGCCGAAAGACAAACACTGCACTACAAATATACAACTGTTTGGTTCCTTTCATCTTTAGAATGTTGAAATTCATCTGGAGAAACTCAGAATTGACAATACTCTGCAGACAATTACTCCAAAAATGTGAAAATTGCCAAGGGAAATATAACTACTATAATACTGCTCCTATGTACACAAATATAACTACAATACTGTCCCCTATGTACAAGAATATAACTACTATAATACTGCCCCCTATGTACAAGAATATAACTACTATAATACTGCCCCCTATGTACAAGAATATAACTACTATAATACTGCCCCCTATGTACAAGAATATAACTACTATAATACTGCCCCCTATGTACAAGAATATAACTACTATAATACTGCCCCCTATGTACAAGAATATAACTACTATAATACCGCCCCCTATGTACAAGAATATAACTACTATAATACTGCCCCCTATGTACAAGAATATAACTACTATAATACCGCCCCCTATGTACAAGAATATAACTACTATAATACTGCCCCCTATGTACAAGAATATAACTACTATAATACTGCCCCCTATGTACAAGAATATAACTACTATAATACTGCCCCCTATGTACAAGAATATAACTACTATAATACTGCCTCCTATGTACAAGAATATAACTACTATAATACTGCCGCCCTATGTACAAGAATATAACTACTATAATACTGCCCCCTATGTACAAGAATATAACTACTATAATACTGCCCCCTATGTACAAGAATATAACTACTATAATACCGCCCCCTATGTACAAGAATATAACTACTATAATACTGCCCCCTATGTACAAGAATATAACTACTATAATACCGCCCCCTATGTACAAGAATATAACTACTATAATACTGCCCCCTATGTACAAGAATATAACTACTATAATACGCCTCCTATGTACAAGAATATAACTACTATAATACTGCCGCCCTATGTACAAGAATATAACTACTATAATACTGCCCCCTATGTACAAGAATATAACTACTATAATACTGCTCCTATGTACAAGAATATAACTACTATAATACTGCCCCTATGTACAAGAATATAACTACTATAATACTGCCCCCTATGTACAAGAATATAACTACTATAATACTGCCCCCTATGTACAAGAATATAACTACTATAATACTGCCCCCTATGTACAAGAATATAACTACTATAATACTGCCCCCTATGTACAAGAATATAACTACTATAATACCGCCCCCTATGTACAAGAATATAACGACTATAATACTGCCCCCTATGTACAAGAATATAACGACTATAATACTGCTCCTATGTACAAGAATATAACTACTATAATACTGCCCCCTATGTACAAGAATATAACTACTATAATACTGCCCTCTACGTGCAAGAATATAACTATTATAATACTGCCCCCTATGTACAAGAATATAACTACTATAATACTGCCCCCTATGAACAAGAATATAACTACTATAATACTGCCCTCTACGTGCAAGAATATAACTATTATAATACTGCCCCCT
Organism: Eleutherodactylus coqui; assembly: GCA_035609135.1. Lineage (NCBI taxonomy): Eukaryota > Metazoa > Chordata > Amphibia > Anura > Eleutherodactylidae > Eleutherodactylus > Eleutherodactylus coqui. Next base: position 4,472,370 of record CM069415.1, read on the forward strand.
ATGTACAAGAATATAACTACTATAATACTTCCCCCTATGAACAAGAATATAACTACTATAATACTGCCCCCTATGTACAAGAATATAACTACTATAATACTGCTCCTATGTACAAGAATATAACTACTATAATACTGCTCCTATGTACAAGAATATAACTACTATAATACTGCCCCCTATGTACAAGAATATAACTACTATAATACTGCCTCCTATGTACAAGAATATAACTACTATAATACTGCCCCTTGTGTACAAGAATATAACTACTATAATACTGTCTCCTATGTACAAGAATATAACTACTATAATACTGTCTCCTATGTACAAGAATATAACTACTATAATACTGTCTCCTATGTACAAGAATATAACTACTATAACACTGCCCCCTATGTACAAGAATATAACTACTATAATACCGCCTCCTATGTACAAGAATATAACTACTATAATACCGCCCCCTATGTACAAGAATATAACTACTATAATACTGCCCCCTATGTACAAGAATATAACTACTATAATACTCCCTGTGTAAGAGAATATAACTACTAAAATACTACCCCCTATGTACAAGAATATAACTACTATAATACTGCCCCCTATATACAAGAATATAACTACTATAATACTGCCCCCTATGTACAAGAATATAACTACTATAATACTGCCCCCTATGTACAAGAATATAACTACTATAATACTCCCTGTGTAAGAGAATATAACTACTAAAATACTACCCCCTATGTACAAGAATATAACTACTATAATACTGCCCCCTATATACAAGAATATAACTACTATAATACTGCCCCCTATGTACAAGAATATAACTACTATAATACTGCCTCCTATGTACAAGAATATAACTACTATAATACTGCCCCTTATGTACAAGAATATACCTACTATAATACTGCCCCCTATGTACAAGAATATAACTACTATAATACTGCCCTTATGTACAAGAATATAACTACTATAATACTGCTCCTATGTACAAGAATATAACTACTATAATACTGCCCCTATGTACAAGAATATAACTACTATAATACTGCCCCCTATGTACAAGAATATAACTACTATAATACTGCTCCTATGTACAAAAATATAACTACTATAATACTGCTCCCTATGTACAAGAATATAACTACTATAATACTGCCTCCTATGTACAAGAATATAACTACTATAATACTGCCCCCTGTGTACAAGAATATAACTACTATAATACTGCCCCCTATGTACAAGAATATAACTACTATAATACTGCCTCCTATGTACAAGAATATAGCTACTATAATACTGCCCCCTATGTACAAGAATATAACTACTATAATACTGCCTCTTATGTACAAGAATATACCTACTATAATACTGCCCCCTATGTACAAGAATATAACTACTATAATACTACCCCCTATATACAAGAATATAACTACTATAATACTACCCCCTATATACAAGAATATAACTACTATAATACTACCCCCTATATACAAGAATATAACTACTATAATACTGCCCCCTATGTACAAGAATATAACTACTATAATACTGCCCCCTATGTACAAGAATATAACTACTATAATACTGCCTCCTATGTACAAGAATATAACTACTATAATACTGCCCCCTATGTACAAGAATATAACTACTATAATCCTGCCTCCTATGTACAAGAATATAACTACTATAATACTGCTCCTATGTACAAGAATATAACTACTATAATACTGCCCCTATGTACAAGAATAGAACTACTATAATACTGCCCCCTATGTACAAGGATATAACTACTATAATACTACCCCCTATGTACAAGAATATAACTACTATAATACTGCTCCTATGTACAAGAATATAACTACTATAATACTGCCCCCTATGTACAAGAATATAACTACTATAATACTGCCCCCTATGTACAAGAATATAACTACTATAATACTGCCCCCTATGTACAAGAATATAACTACTATAATACTGCCTCCTATGTACAAGAATATAACTACTATAATACTGCCCCCTATGTACAAGAATATAACTACTATAATACTGCCCCCTATGTACAAGAATATAACCACTATAATACTGCTCCCTATGTACAAGAATATAACTACTATAATACTGCGCCCTATGTACAAGAATATAACTACTATAATACTGCCCCCTATGTAGAAGAATATAAATACTATAATACTGCCCCCTATGTACAAGAATATAACTACTATAATACTGCTCCTATGTACAAGAATATAACTACTATAATACTGCCCCCTATGTACAAGAATATAACTACTATAATACTACCCCCTATATACAAGAATATAACTACTATAATACTACCCCCTATATACAAGAATATAACTACTATAATACTACCCCCTATATACAAGAATATAACTACTATAATACTGCCCCCTATGTACAAGAATATAACTACTATAATACTGCCCCCTATGTACAAGAATATAACTACTATAATACTGCCTCCTATGTACAAGAATATAACTACTATAATACTGCCCCCTATGTACAAGAATATAACTACTATAATCCTGCCTCCTATGTACAAGAATATAACTACTATAATACTGCTCCTATGTACAAGAATATAACTACTATAATACTGCCCCTATGTACAAGAATAGAACTACTATAATACTGCCCCCTATGTACAAGGATATAACTACTATAATACTACCCCCTATGTACAAGAATATAACTACTATAATACTGCTCCTATGTACAAGAATATAACTACTATAATACTGCCCCCTATGTACAAGAATATAACTACTATAATACTGCCCCCTATGTACAAGAATATAACTACTATAATACTGCCCCCTATGTACAAGAATATAACTACTATAATACTGCTCCTATGTACAAGAATATAACTACTATAATACTGCCCCCTATGTACAAGAATATAACTACTATAATACTGCCCCCTATGTACAAGAATATAACTACTATAATACTGCCCCTATGTACAAGAATATAACTACTATAATACTGCCCCCTATGTACAAGAATATAACTACTATAATACTGCCCCCTATGTACAAGAATATAACTACTATAATACTGCCTCCTATGTCCAAGAATATAACTACTATAATACTGCCCCCTATGTACAAGAATATAACTACTATAATCCTGCCTCCTATGTACAAGAATATAACTACTATAATACTGCTCCTATGTACAAGAATATAACTACTATAATACTGCCCCTATGTACAAGAATAGAACTACTATAATACTGCCCCCTATGTACAAGGATATAACTACTATAATACTACCCCCTATGTACAAGAATATAACTACTATAATACTGCTCCTATATACAAGAATATAACTACTATAATACTGCCTCCTATGTACAAGAATATAACTACTATAATACTGCCCCCTATGTACAAGAATATAACTACTATAATACTACCCCCTATGTACAAGAATATAACTACTATAATACTGCTCCTATATACAAGAATATAACTACTATAATACTGCCCCCTATGTACAAGAATATAACTACTATAATACTGCTCCTATGTACAAGAATATAACTACTATAATACTGCCCCCTATGTACAAGAATATAACTACTATAATACTGCCCCCTATGTACAAGAATATAACTACTATAATACTGCCCCCTATGTACAAGAATATAACTACTATAATACTGCCCCCTATGTACAAGAATATAACTACTATAATACTGCCCCCTATGTACAAGAATATAACTACTATAATACTGCCTCCTATGTCCAAGAATATAACTACTATAATACTGCCCCCTATGTACAAGAATATAACTACTATAATCCTGCCTCCTATGTACAAGAATATAACTACTATAATACTGCTCCTATGTACAAGAATATAACTACTATAATACTGCCCCCTATGTACAAGGATATAACTACTATAATACTACCCCCTATGTACAAGAATATAACTACTATAATACTGCTCCTATATACAAGAATATAACTACTATAATACTGCCTCCTATGTACAAGAATATAACTACTATAATACTGCCCCCTATGTACAAGAATATAACTACTATAATACTACCCCCTATGTACAAGAATATAACTACTATAATACTGCTCCTATATACAAGAATATAACTACTATAATACTGCCTCCTATGTACAAGAATATAACTACTATAATCCTGCCTCCTATGTACAAGAATATAACTACTATAATACTGCTCCTATGTACAAGAATATAACTACTATAATACTGCCTCTATGTACAAGAATAGAACTACTATAATACTGCCCCCTATGTACAAGGATATAACTACTATAATACTACCCCCTATGTACAAGAATATAACTACTATAATACTGCTCCTATATACAAGAATATAACTACTATAATACTGCCTCCTATGTACAAGAATATAACTACTATAATACTGCCTCCTATGTACAAGAATATAACTACTATAATACTGCCCCCTATATACAAGAATATAACCACTATTTTCCGAGGCTCTTCTTCCCTGCTGACGCGGTTTGAGTCTTGACCTGTAAGTATGATGGACTGAGCTGTAATAAGGAGCTGTTTGGCTGTATCTCCCTCTGACAAGTCTTGGCCAGTACATAGACTTCAGGGCTGTGAGTGACAGGAGGCCGGGGGTTGGGGGGGACGGCCAGTGCAGATATCAGGTCCAGTGTGATCTTGTGGGAACAGCTGCTTTGAATAGATCTGATCCTCTCTGGATGGATGGTGACCCTGCGCCAAGCTAAACAGGCCGCTCCTCGGATTCGGTATCCAGGAGTAAACAGACTTTCTAGCATCTCATATTATTCTACAATATCTGGATCCCAACCTCATCTGCCCGAGAGATAAGTCAATGTGATGTATCTGCGGTGTGGGGGAGGGGGGCTAATATCCAGGGACACCTTCACACTATAGTCCCACAGTCACACTGTAAGAACACATTTGTAGGCTTTAGGAGCAGCAGACTGGCCTCGCCTACAGTCTTATTAGCTTCTTGTGTATAAAAAGATATTGATGACATGGACCTACAGGACTAAGAATTCAGATTAGATCCGCTAATGTATACAGCCCGCCCCGGAATCACCTTGTCTACAGGGGGCCGCGGGCCCCTCAGCAGCTGCCCAGGTTGCAGATATGGTATATTCACGGCTGGATGAATGGATGTTATCTGCCACAATTTACCCCACCAACTTTGCGTGATTCTCGGGCCGCCCTCGTGGTGCGCGACCTGCCGCAGAGTTTTCCCTTGTTTAGAGGATCGCCTGCGGGAGGCCGTAAGGTAAACAGCGACGGCGCACTCGTATAAATACTGTCCGTCCATAACTCAGCTGCTCCATCGTGTAAATATTAGGAATAGCTGCATCCTGGACATGTGGCGCGGGGACGGCCTGTTTCCACAGTCATGTCCCGGCCGTGTCCTGGAGCTCGTATGCAGTACTGCTGGCGCTCAGGGGGTTAATACAACTCCTCTCCGCACGCCGCGTTATTATGTGCTGAGTACTACCAGCCGATGGTTATGGGGTCAGTAGCCAGCAGCGCAACAGCTAGAGAGACACTACAACTCCCAGCAGCTCCTGACTATACCACCTCCAGAGTTCACATTAAAGGAGCGGCATTAGAGATGAGCGAACGTACTCAGTAAGGCCGATTTTGCAATCGAGCACTACTCGGGTGAAAAGTACTTGGGGGCGCTGTGGGTGAGCGAGGGGATTGCAGAGGGGAGTGGGGGGGAGAGGGAGAGAGAGAGAGCTCCCACCTGTTCCGCGCTGCTACTCCCCGCTCCACCTCCCCCCGCCCCCCCGGCGACCCCCGAATCTTTTCACCCAAGTACGTTCGCTCATCTCTAACCGGCATCCAATTTAATTTGAATTAAAGGGGTTGTCCCGCGCCGAAACGGGTTTTTGTTTTTTTTTAACACCCCCCCCCCCCCGTTCGGCGTGAGACAACCCCGATGCAGGGGTGAAAAAAACAAACCGCTCAGCGCTTACCTGAATCCCGGCGGTCCGGCGTCTTCATACTCACCTGCTGAAGATGGCCGCCGGGGTCTGCTCCCTCCGTGGACCGCAGCTCTTCTGTGCGGTCCATTGCCGATTCCAGCCACCTGATTGGCTGGAATCGGCACGTGACGGGGCGGAGCTACACGGAGCCGGCATTCTGCACGAGCGGCCCCATTGAAGACAGCAGAAGACCCGGACTGCACAAGCGCGGCTAATTTGGCCATCGGAGGCCGAAAATTAGTCGGCACCATGGAGACGAGGACGCCAGCAACGGAGCAGGTAAGTATAAAACTTTTGATAACTTCTGTATGGCTCATAATTAATGCACAATGTACATTACAAAGTGCATTATTATGGCCATGCAGAAGTGTATAGACCCACTTGCTGCCGCGGGACAACCCCTTTAATCTCTGTTAGTTTTTTGGTGAAACTGGAACTTTCTAATGGATTTTGGGCTTTATTTTCTCATAATCTTTGCTTGTTGTCAGTGAATAAAGACATTTCTTCTGATCGTTCCTGGCCGATTGCTTCTGACTACAACAGAAGCAGCTCAGTGCTGAAGTGTAACAGTATGTAAAAAAAAACAATCTTGTACTTATTCCGCAGCTTTCAGGTCATTTACTTATTACCCCCCACCAAGCTGGGGGCTCATTTTACCGACCTCGGAGGGATGGAAGGCTGAGTCAACCTTGAGCCGGCTACCTGAACCATGCGGGGATTGAACTCAAGGCCGTGTGCGAGAGCTTAGGACTGCATTTGTGCACCACACGAGGTGTGTAGGTAGATCTCCCCACAGTCGCTGAGACCGTCCATTATAGTCAGGCAGGTGGAGGCCTCCTTCCGAGAAGCATCGTCAGCCTTCACCTCCACACATGGCTTCTGTTTAAGACTGGACACCTTCCAAGAAGCAGAAGAGACGCAGTGTCCATTACTGCAAAAACAAGATTCCCCCAACGGTACTGCTGCCGCAGAACATGGGGAGGTCACTGTGCACAGAGCCCCGCATATAGGAGCCTCTGACCCCATTACCTCAAGCCACCAGGGGCCTGAAACCTACATGAACGCCATCGGCTGCCTCAACTTATGACGCGGCTTGGAAAAAGTGATGAGCCGACTACAGCAAATGAGCAGGAATAATCGTTCAAGTCACTGGTGGGTGTGCAAGATGAAGATGCACGTGTACCTACCCGGAGAAGAGTCAGTAACCCCCGAGGGGTCACAGGTCAGCACACGGTGTTAGAACATGAAAAGTCAAAATTAGATATAGCAGGTGGTATTATAGTAGTTATATTCTTGTACATAGGGGGCAGTATTATAGTAGTTATATTCTTGTACATAGGGGGCAGTATTATAGTAGTTATATTCTTGTACATAGGGGGCAGTATTATAGTAGTTATATTCTTGTACATAGGGGGCAGTATTATAGCAGTTATATTCTTGTACATAAGAGGCAGTATTATAGTAGTTATATTCTTGTACATAGGGGGCAGTATTATAGTAGTTATATTCTTGTACATAGGGGGCAGTATTATAGTAGTTATATTCTTGTACATAGGGGGCAGTATTATAGCAGTTATATTCTTGTACATAAGAGGCAGTATTATAGTAGTTATATTCTTGTACATAGGGGGCAGTATTATAGTAGTTATATTCTTGTACATAGGGGGCAGTATTATAGTAGTTATATTCTTGTACATAGGGGGCAGTATTATAGTAGTTATATTCTCGTACATAGGGGGCAGTATTATAGTAGTTATATTCTTGTACATAGGGGGCAGTATTATAGCAGTTATATTCTTGTACATAAGAGGCAGTATTATAGTAGTTATATTCTTGTGCATAGGAGGCAGTATTATAGTAGTTATATTCTTGTACATAGGGGACAGTATTATAGTAGTTATATTCTTGTACATAGAGGGCAGTATTATAGTAGTTATATTCTTGTATATAGGGGGCAGTATTATAGTAGTTATATTCTTGTACATAGGGGGCAGTATTATAGTAGTTATATTCTTGCGCATAGGAGGCAGTATTATAGTAGTTATATTCTTGTACATAGGGGACAGTATTATAGTAGTTATATTCTTGTACATAGAGGGCAGTATTATAGTAGTTATATTCTTGTATATAGGGGGCAGTATTATAGTAGTTATATTCTTGTACATAGGGGGCAGTATTATAGTAGTTATATTCTTGTACATAGGGGGCAGTATTATAGTAGTTATATTCTTGTACATAGGGGGCAGTATTATAGTAGTTATATTCTTGTACATAGGGGGCAGTATTATAGCAGTTATATTCTTGTACATAGGGGCAGTATTATAGTAGTTATATTCTTGTACATAGGGGGCAGTATTATAGTAGTTATATTCTTGTACATAGGGGGCAGTATTATAGTAGTTATATTCTTGTACATAGGGGCAGTATTATAGTAGTTATATTCTTGTACATAGGGGGCAGTATTATAGTAGTTATATTCTTGTACATAGGGGGCAGTATTATAGTAGTTATATTCTTGTACATAGGGGGCAGTATTATAGTAGTTATATTCTTGTACATAGGGGGCAGTATTATAGTAGTTATATTCTTGTACATAGGGGGCAGTATTATAGTAGTTATATTCTTGTACATAGGGGGCAGTATTATATTAGTTATATTCTTGTACATAGGGGCAGTATTATAGTAGTTATATTCTTGTACATAGGGGGCAGTATTATAGTAGTTATATTCTTGTACATAGGGGGCAGTATTATAGTAGTTATATTCTTGTACATAGGGGCAGTATTATAGTAGTTATATTCTTGTACATAGGGGGCAGTATTATAGTAGTTATATTCTTGTACATAGGGGGCAGTATTATAGTAGTTATATTCTTGTACATAGGGGGCAGTATTATAGTAGTTATATTCTTGTACATAGGGGGCAGTATTATAGTAGTTATATTCTTGTACATAGGGGGCAGTATTATAGTAGTTATATTCTTGTACATAGGGAGCAGTACTATAGTAGTTATATTCTTGTACATAGGGGGCAGTATTATAGTAGTTATATTCTTGTACATAGGGGGCAGTATTATAGTAGTTATATTCTTGTTTATCGGAGGCAGTATTATAGTAGTTATATTCTTGTATATAGGGGGCAGTATTATAGTAGTTATATTGTTGTACATAGGGGGCAGTATTATAGTAGTTATATTCTAGTACATAGGGGGCAGTATTATAGTAGTTATATTCTTGTACATAGGGGGCAGTATTATAGTAGTTATATTCTTGTACATAGGGGGCAGTATTATAGTAGTTATATTCTTGTACATAGGGGGCAGTATTATAGTAGTTATATTCTTGTACATAGGGGGCAGTATTATTGTAGTTTTATTCTTGTACATAGGAGGCAGTATTATAGTAGTTATATTCTTGTACATAGGAGGCAGTATTATAGCAGTTATATTCTTGTACATAGGAGCAGTATTATAGTAGTTATTATATACTTGTACATAGGAGGCAGTATTGTAGTAGTTATATTCTTGTACATAGGAGCAGTATTATAGTAGTTATATTCTTGTACATAGGAGGCAGTATTATAGTAGTTATATTCTTGTACATAGGGGGCAGTATTATAGTAGTTATATTCTTGTACATAGGAGGCAGTATTGTAGTAGTTATATTCTTGTACATAGGAGCAGTATTATAGTAGTTATATTCTTGCACATAAGAGGTAGTATTATAGTAGTTATGTTCTTGTACATAGGGGGCAGTATTATAGTGGTAATATTCTTGTACATAGGAGGCAGTATTATAGCAGTTATATTCTTGTACATAGGAGCAGTATTATAGTAGTTATATTCTTGTACATAGGGGCAGTATTATAGTAGTTATATTCTTGTACATAGGGGCAGTATTATAGTAGTTATATTCTTGTACATAGGGGCAGTATTATAGTAGTAATATTCTTGTACATAGGAGGTAGTATTACAGTAGTTATATTCTTGTACATAGGAGGCAGTATTATAGTAGTTATATTCTTGTACATAGGAGGCAGTATTATAGTAGTTATATTCTTGTACATAGGAGCAGTATTATAGTAGTAATATTCTTGTACATAGGAGGCAGTATTATAGTAGTTATATTCTTGTACATAGGGGGCTGTATTGTAGTAGTTATATTCTTGTACATAGGAGGCAGTATTATAGTAGTTATATTCTTGTACATAGGGGGCAGTATTATAGTAGTTATATTCTTGTACATAGGGGGCAGTATTATAGTAGTTATATTCTTGTACATAGGGGGCAGTATTATAGCAGTTATATTCTTGTACATAAGAGGCAGTATTATAGTAGTTATATTCTTGTACATAGGGGGCAGTATTATAGTAGTTATATTCTTGTACATAGGGGGCAGTATTATAGTAGTTATATTCTTGTACATAGGGGGCAGTATTATAGCAGTTATATTCTTGTACATAAGAGGCAGTATTATAGTAGTTATATTCTTGTACATAGGGGGCAGTATTATAGTAGTTATATTCTTGTACATAGGGGGCAGTATTATAGTAGTTATATTCTTGTACATAGGGGGCAGTATTATAGCAGTTATATTCTTGTACATAAGAGGCAGTATTATAGTAGTTATATTCTTGTACATAGGGGGCAGTATTATAGTAGTTATATTCTTGTACATAGGGGGCAGTATTATAGTAGTTATATTCTTGTACATAGGGGGCAGTATTATAGTAGTTATATTCTCGTACATAGGGGGCAGTATTATAGTAGTTATATTCTTGTACATAGGGGGCAGTATTATAGCAGTTATATTCTTGTACATAAGAGGCAGTATTATAGTAGTTATATTCTTGTGCATAGGAGGCAGTATTATAGTAGTTATATTCTTGTACATAGGGGACAGTATTATAGTAGTTATATTCTTGTACATAGAGGGCAGTATTATAGTAGTTATATTCTTGTATATAGGGGGCAGTATTATAGTAGTTATATTCTTGTACATAGGGGGCAGTATTATAGTAGTTATATTCTTGCGCATAGGAGGCAGTATTATAGTAGTTATATTCTTGTACATAGGGGACAGTATTATAGTAGTTATATTCTTGTACATAGAGGGCAGTATTATAGTAGTTATATTCTTGTATATAGGGGGCAGTATTATAGTAGTTATATTCTTGTACATAGGGGGCAGTATTATAGTAGTTATATTCTTGTACATAGGGGGCAGTATTATAGTAGTTATATTCTTGTACATAGGGGGCAGTATTATAGTAGTTATATTCTTGTACATAGGGGGCAGTATTATAGTAGTTATATTCTTGTACATAGGGGCAGTATTATAGTAGTTATATTCTTGTACATAGGGGGCAGTATTATAGTAGTTATATTCTTGTACATAGGGGGCAGTATTATAGTAGTTATATTCTTGTACATAGGGGGCAGTATTATAGTAGTTATATTCTTGTACATAGGGGGCAGTATTATAGTAGTTATATTCTTGTACATAGGGGGCAGTATTATAGTAGTTATATTCTTGTACATAGGGAGCAGTACTATAGTAGTTATATTCTTGTACATAGGGGGCAGTATTATAGTAGTTATATTCTTGTACATAGGGGGCAGTATTATAGTAGTTATATTCTTGTTTATCGGAGGCAGTATTATAGTAGTTATATTCTTGTATATAGGGGGCAGTATTATAGTAGTTATATTGTTGTACATAGGGGGCAGTATTATAGTAGTTATATTCTAGTACATAGGGGGCAGTATTATAGTAGTTATATTCTTGTACATAGGGGGCAGTATTATAGTAGTTATATTCTTGTACATAGGGGGCAGTATTATAGTAGTTATATTCTTGTACATAGGGGGCAGTATTATAGTAGTTATATTCTTGTACATAGGGGGCAGTATTATTGTAGTTTTATTCTTGTACATAGGAGGCAGTATTATAGTAGTTATATTCTTGTACATAGGAGGCAGTATTATAGCAGTTATATTCTTGTACATAGGAGCAGTATTATAGTAGTTATTATATACTTGTACATAGGAGGCAGTATTGTAGTAGTTATATTCTTGTACATAGGAGCAGTATTATAGTAGTTATATTCTTGTACATAGGAGGCAGTATTATAGTAGTTATATTCTTGTACATAGGGGGCAGTATTATAGTAGTTATATTCTTGTACATAGGAGGCAGTATTGTAGTAGTTATATTCTTGTACATAGGAGCAGTATTATAGTAGTTATATTCTTGCACATAAGAGGTAGTATTATAGTAGTTATGTTCTTGTACATAGGGGGCAGTATTATAGTGGTAATATTCTTGTACATAGGAGGCAGTATTATAGCAGTTATATTCTTGTACATAGGAGCAGTATTATAGTAGTTATATTCTTGTACATAGGGGCAGTATTATAGTAGTTATATTCTTGTACATAGGGGCAGTATTATAGTAGTTATATTCTTGTACATAGGGGCAGTATTATAGTAGTAATATTCTTGTACATAGGAGGTAGTATTACAGTAGTTATATTCTTGTACATAGGAGGCAGTATTATAGTAGTTATATTCTTGTACATAGGAGGCAGTATTATAGTAGTTATATTCTTGTACATAGGAGCAGTATTATAGTAGTAATATTCTTGTACATAGGAGGCAGTATTATAGTAGTTATATTCTTGTACATAGGGGGCTGTATTGTAGTAGTTATATTCTTGTACATAGGAGGCAGTATTATAGTAGTTATATTCTTGTACATAGGGGGCAGTATTATAGTAGTTATATTCTTGTACATAGGGGGCAGTATTATAGTAGTTATATTCTTGTACATAGGGGCAGTATTATAGTAGTTATATTCTTGTACATAGGGGCAGTATTATAGTAGTTATATTCTTGTACATAGGGGCAGTATTATAGTAGTTATATTCTTGTACATAGGAGGCAGTATTATAGTAGTTATATTCTTGTACATAGGAGGCAGTATTATTGTAGTTTTATTCTTGTACATAGCAGCAGTATTATAGTAGTTATATTCTATATAGGGGGCAGTATTGTAGTAGTTATGTTCTTGTACATAGGAGCAGTATTATAGTAGTTATATTCTTGTACATAGGGGGCAGTATTATAGGAGTTATATTCTTGTACATAGGAGGCAGTATTATAGCAGTTATATTCTTGTACATAGGAGGCAGTATTATAGCAGTTATATTCTTGTACATAGGAGCAGTATTATAGTAGTTATATTCTTGTACATAGGGGCAGTATTATAGTAGTTATATTCTTGTACATAGGGGCAGTATTATAGTAGTTATATTCTTGTACATAGGGGGCAGTATTATAGGAGTTATATTCTTGTACATAGGGGCAGTATTATAGGAGTTATATTCTTGTACATAGGAGCAGTATTATAGTAGTTATATTCTTGTACATAGGGGGCAGTATTATAGTAGTTATATTCTTGTACATAGGGGGCAGTATTATAGTAGTTATATTCTTGTACATAGGGGCAGTATTATAGTAGTTATATTCTTGTACATAGGAGGCAGTATTATAGTAGTTATATTCTTGTACATAGGAGCAGTATTATAGTAGTTATATTCTTGTACATAGGGGGCAGTATTATAGGAGTTATATTCTTGTACATAGGGAGCAGTATTATAGTAGTTTTATTCTTGTACATAGGAGCAGTATTATAGTAGTTATATTCTTGTACATAGGGGCAGTATTATAGTAGTTATATTCTTGTACATAGGAGCAGTATTATAGTAGTTATATTCTTGTACATAGGGGGCAGTATTATAGGAGTTATATTCTTGTACATAGGGAGCAGTATTATAGTAGTTTTATTCTTGTACATAGGAGCAGAATTATAGTAGTTATATTCTATATAGGGGGCAGTATTATAGTAGTTATATTCTTGTACATAGGGGGCAGTATTATAGGAGTTATATTCTTGTACATAGGAGCAGTATTATAGTAGTTATATTCTTGTACATAGGGGGCAGTATTATAGTAGTTATATTCTTGTACATAGGGGGCAGTATTATAGTAGTTATATTCTTGTACATAGGGGCAGTATTATAGTAGTTATATTCTTGTACATAGGAGGCAGTATTATAGTAGTTATATTCTTGTACATAGGGGGCAGTATTATAGTAGTTATATTCTTGTACATAGGGGGCAGTATTATAGTAGTTATATTCTTGTACATAGGGGGCAGTATTATAGTGGTTATATCCCTGTACATAGGGGGCAGTATTATAGTAGTTATATTCTTGTACATAGGGGGCAGTATTATAGTAGTTATATTCTTGTACATAGGGGGCAGTATTATAGTAGTTATATTCTTGTACATAGGGGGCAGTATTATAGTAGTTATATTCTTGTACATAGGGGGCAGTATTATAGTAGTTATATTCTTGTACATAGGGGGCAGTATTATAGTAGTTATATTCTTGTACATAGGGGGCAGTATTATAGTAGTTATATTCTTGTACATAGGGGGCAGTATTATAGTAGTTATATTCTTGTACATAGGGGGCAGTATTATAGTAGTTATATTCTTGTACATAGGGGGCAGTATTATAGTAGTTATATTCTTGTACATAGGGGGCAGTATTATAGTAGTTATATTCTTGTACATAGGGGGCAGTATTATAGTAGTTATATTCTTGTACATAGGGGCAGTATTATAGTAGTTATATTCTTGTACATAGGGGGCAGTATTATAGTAGTTATATTCTTGTACATAGGGGCAGTATTATAGTAGTTATATTCTTGTACATAGGGGCAGTATTATAGTAGTTATATTCTTGTACATAGGGGCAGTATTATAGTAGTTATATTCTTGTACATAGGGGGCAGTATTATAGTAGTTATATTCTTGTACATAGGGGGCAGTATTATAGTAGTTATATTCTTGTTCATAGGGGGCAGTATTATACTAGTTATATCCTTGTACATAGGGGGCAGTATTATAGTAGTTATATTCTTGTACATAGGGGGCAGTATTATAGTAGTTATATTCTTGTACATACTAGGCAGTATTATAGTAGTTATATTCTTGTACATAGGGGCAGTATTATAGTAGTTATATTCTTGTACATAGGAGCAGTATTATAGTAGTTATATTCTTGTACATAGGGGGCAGTATTATAGGAGTTATATTCTTGTACATAGGGAGCAGTATTATAGTAGTTTTATTCTTGTACATAGGAGCAGAATTATAGTAGTTATATTCTATATAGGGGGCAGTATTATAGTAGTTATATTCTTGTACATAGGGGGCAGTATTATAGGAGTTATATTCTTGTACATAGGAGCAGTATTATAGTAGTTATATTCTTGTACATAGGGGGCAGTATTATAGTAGTTATATTCTTGTACATAGGAGGCAGTATTATAGTAGTTATATTCTTGTACATAGGGGGCAGTATTATAGTGGTTATATCCCTGTACATAGGGGGCAGTATTATAGTAGTTATATTCTTGTACATAGGGGGCAGTATTATAGTGGTTATATCCCTGTACATAGGGGGCAGTATTATAGTAGTTATATTCTTGTACATAGGGGGCAGTATTATAGTAGTTATATTCTTGTACATAGGGGGCAGTATTATAGTAGTTATATTCTTGTACATAGGGGGCAGTATTATAGTAGTTATATTCTTGTACATAGGGAGCAGTATTATAGTAGTTATATTCTTGTACATAGGAGGCAATATTATAGTAGTTATATTCTTGTACATAGAGAGCAGTATTATAGTAGTTATATTCTTGTACATAGGGGGCAGTATTATAGTAGTTATATTCTTGTACATAGGGGGCAGTATTATAGTAGTTATATTCTTGTACATAGGGGGCAGTATTATAGTAGTTATATTCTTGTACATAGGGGGCAGTATTATAGTAGTTATATTCTTGTACATAGGGGGCAGTATTATAGTGGTTATATTCTTGTACATAGGGGGCAGTATTATAGTAGTTATATTCTTGTACATAGGGGCAGTATTATAGTAGTTATATTCTTGTACATAGGGGGCAGTATTATAGTAGTTATATTCTTGTACATAGGGGCAGTATTATAGTAGTTATATTCTTGTACATAGGGGCAGTATTATAGTAGGTATATTCTTGTACATAGGGACAGTATTATAGTAGTTATATTCTTGTACATAGGGGGGAGTATTATAGTAGTTATATTCTTGTACATAGGGGGCAGTATTATAGTAGTTATATTCTTGTACATAGGGGGCAGTATTATAGTAGTTATATTCTTGTACATAGGGGGCAGTATTATAGTAGTTATATTCTTGTTCATAGGGGGCAGTATTATACTAGTTATATCCTTGTACATAGGGGGCAGTATTATAGTAGTTATATTCTTGTACATAGGGGGCAGTATTATAGTAGTTATATTCTTGTACATACTAGGCAGTATTATAGTAGTTATATTCTTGTACATAGGGGCAGTATTATAGTAGTTATATTCTTGTACATAGGGGGCAGTATTATAGTAGTTATATTCTTGTACATAGGGGCAGTATTATAGTAGTTATATTCTTGTACATAGGGGGCAGTATTATACTAGTTATATCCTTGTACATAGGGGGCAGTATTATAGTAGTTATATTCTTGTACATAGGGGGCAGTATTATAGTAGTTATATTCTTGTACATAGGGGCAGTATTATAGTAGTTATATTCTTGTACATATGGGGCAGTATTATAGTAGTTATCTTCTTGTACATAGGGGCAGTATTATAGTCGGTATGATGTTTTATGTAGGCATGAAGTGCTAAATCTAATGCAAGGATACCTATAACAGCCTTACATGAAGTATAGTATTAGAATGGATGTGATTGCATACTAATAAACTACACATTGATATACACACCCTATGAATCCACAACAATATGTTTTCAGCACCACATTTATTACAAAGGTTACAAAATTTTCTGCACACTCATGTATGGTATAAATGTAGCACCAGGTAGAAGATTCATCAGAAGAGCGACCTCAGGGATCTACAACATTAATACTTTGGTCACAATGATCCATACTGGGAAATAATAATTAAGGGTCTGTCTTATTTGTGATTTCCAGACTTCCATCTCCATAAACAACAGTCACTGTGTACATACATTACTTATCCTGTACTGACCCTGGGTTACATCCAGTATTATACTCCAGAGCTGCACTCACTATCCTGCTGGTGGAGTCACTGTGTACATACATTACTCATCCTGTACTGCTCTTGAGTTACATCCTGTATTATACTGCAGAGCTGCACTCACTATTCTGCTGGTGGAGTCACTGTGTACATACATTACTTATCCTGTACTGACCCTGAGTTACATCCAGTATTATACTCCAGAGCTGCACTCACTATCCTGCTGGTGGAGTCACTGTGTACATACATTACTTATCCTGTACTGCTCCTGAGTTACATCCTGTATTATACTGCAGAGCTGCACTCACTATTCTGCTGGTGGAATCACTGTACATACATTACTTATCCTGTACTGCTCCTGAGTTACATCCTGTATTATACTGCAGAGCTGCACTCACTATTCTGCTGGTGGAATCACTGTACATACATTACTTATCCTGTACTGATCCGGAGTTACATCCTGCATTATACTCCAAAGCTGCGCTCACTATTCTGCTGCTGGAGTCACTGTGTACATACATTACTTATCCTGTACTGACCCTGAGTTACATCCTGTATTATACTCCAGAGCTGTACTCCCTATTCTGCTGGGGGAGTCACTGTGTACATACATTACTTAACCTGTATTATACCCCAGAGCTGCACTCCCTATTCTGCTGGTGGAGTCACTGTGTACATACATTACTTATCCTGTACTGATGCTGAGTTACATCCTGCATTATACTCCAGAGCTGTACTCACTATTCTGCTGGGGGAGTCACTGTGTACATACATTACTTAACCTGTATTATACCCCAGAGCTGCACTCCCTATTCTGCTGGTGGAGTCACTGTGTACATACATTACTTATCCTGTAGTGATCCAGAGTTACCTCCTGTATTATACTCCAGAGCTGCACTCACTATTCTGCTGGTGGAGTCACTGTGTACATACATTACTTATCCTGTACTGATCCTGAGTTACCTCCTGTATTATACCCCAGAGCTGTAACTCACTATTCTGCTAGTGGAGTGACTGCTATATCTATGGAGAGTATATACATATACCGCGGGGCTCCATAGTGAGCTGTTCCTGTGTGTCTCCTGCAGGCTGAGTCTTTGGTTCCCACTTGCCCTTCTGTTTGAGTCCCTTTATCTGCTATATAGTAAACGTTCCTCTCTGCACTTCACATACTTGTTTCAGGCTCTTCGTATGTAAGAAGCAGTTCTAATGGAGGATGCAAGCAGGAAAGACAAGAAGGAAGACTAAGTTCTGCCGGTGAACTTACAGCCGGCTTCGGCTTCGGAGGGAGCTTTTAGCTCAGGGACAAATCCTACAATCCTCGTGCGTATGCAGATGCAGGATATTTAATTTAAAGGGCCAGTGTCCAGTTTTCTGGAAGCAACATTTAATCATAATGTAAAGTTCTACAACTTATTAACAGACTTTCAGTAACTCATTAGTTTCAGGATCCCTGCTTGCTGCCAGTGAAGTGTACCGCCTTGTAAATAGAAAAGTCTATTAGAAAGCTGCATTATACGGTGATTTCGATCTGTGACTGATCTGCCATGTAAGACCCGGGGCCCAATGTGCGCATAATGCAGACTGGCTGCTGGGGGCTGAGGGTCTTTCTGTAGTAATGGGAGAAGGGGGGGCGGGGGGCAATTCCTATGTGCAAACTGTCTATGTGTCCGGCGCTGCTCCCCACTAAGTACCGGGAGCAGTAAGTGCAACATACCCTCCCGCAGCCCCTTCCGAGAGGCTTCTAGATGTGGGTGAGGGGGTCCTGCCATTATCCACAGCACATACATAGAAGAGAATATATACAGAGGGTGAATACTCCCCACATATAAAATAAGACGGCGCCAGCACTGCTGCATACAAAACATCCGAATAATAACAACACGATACAAAAGATAAATATATACAATACTGAGGGGGAACCACCGGCCCACCACATCTGTCAGCACCCACCGGCCCACCACATCTGTCAGCACCCACCGGCCCACCACATCTGTCAGCCCCCACCGGCCCACCACATCTATCAGCACCCACCGGCCCAAAATGTTTTGTTTTAAATTCGCCCTTGGAATGTTTGCGGACCCTACGAGCTGGAGGAGCGGCGATGCCGGGTTATGGGAGGGTTTCCCCTGGATGTTCGCTGCTTTGGATTATCCTACAATGACAACAGACACAGATGAGTCCAGGTCCGGGGGAGTTGGGGGACTCGCCATGTGGACCCTCAGAGTCCGGTGACGTCAGATAGTGGGGAGTCCGTAAAGCATCCAAGATGGGGGATGTTTGGCCTTCTGAATGTCCGTGAACGTCCCACCAGGTTCCGCTTTCCTACTATTGCTTCACAGCAAATATACGGAACGCTTTACCTTCTTTACGATTCTTAACGCTGGAAGACAAAACAAACAGTTAGAATGTTCCGGGGGCTTCACCTTCTTAAAGAGACCCAAATGACACCTTACAGATGCAGCAATGTTATCGCTTGTTCCTCAGTCCCTTCTAATCCTCCGCAGGGAAGAACTTAGAACTCTGTTCATCCGGAGCTTACTGGGTCATGAATAGAACTCTAAACTCCAGTGAAGACTGACACTTATACAGTCAGGGCGCTAGGCAGCAGATTTATAGGGCACTCAGAACCCGCATTGGTGATTGTCATCCAGGACCTGTTACTTGTGTAGCAAACGAGATGCCGGGGGTCTCGGCTCTATAGTGGCTTCTAACCACACACCATATAGCAGAGTGGCTCTATATGTCGGTATACTAACCCCTCCCACTCTTATCCCAATGACACTTCTGGGCCACGCCGCATACCGTGCAGCGATCTACAACAGCGGCAGGCCAGCACCTTTCAAATACCTGAGAGGCATGAGAATCATCCACATGTAAATCGAGCAATGGATGGAGGAGACCCCCCTGGACAGTAATGAGGGGGCACTGCCTGTAGGATCCCAGGAGGGAAGACTGGACAAACCCTTGAAGTTCCCAGAACTTGAACCCATGAGGTTTTTACCTTTCTGAGTGGATCCCATTTTTATTGGAACCAAAGTAATGATTTTTCTTGTCCATGGGCATCACATCCACGTATCCACCAGCCTCGTCCTTAATGACTCCGGCATGCACGGCCGTCCGACAAATACTGGATGTCTAGAAGAGAAGACCATGTCAAAACCCAAGAGACTCACAACCAACATGGCAGCAGTCACTTTTAGAGATAACGCTACTGAAAGGTTAGTGCTGATATCACTGATATAATGACATGTGATCCGACACCTTATACTACAGTGACATCATCTAGTACTGCTGACAGCCAGCCTGTATATCATGTCTGAGAGGTAGTCACAGCCCCGCCCCCTGCTGATGACATCACTGATATAATGACATGTGATCAGACCTGAGATCCGACACCTTATACTACAGTGACATCATCTAGTACTGCTGACAGCCAGCCTGTATATCATGTCTGAGAGGTAGATACAGCCCCGCCCCCTGCTGATGACATCACTGATATGAGAGGTAGTAACAGCCCCGCCCCTGTTACAAGTACTTTCTTTCTACACAGTTTTACTATGTACTGTTCTCTGTATACCCCTAGTCCTCCTGTATATTAGTAGGTCTGCAGGTGATGGTTATGTTGTTGTTCCGTGTTCTCAGGTTGGCAGCATCAGGTTTGGAACCTAGTGGACTCTTATTCCGGATTTCTGATTTCGGACTTTGTGCTGTGAGTTGGCAACAGCTGTGTGCCCATAGAAGGGCAGAGTCACAGCTGGCAGCCGCATGAGGAGCCAAACTGCGGCCGCTCTAAATCTGGATTCTGAGCTCCTTGTGATGGGAAGAAAATCTCAACGATGCTTGTATGAGGTTCACAGGAGAAGCAGCCGCCCTGCATGGCATCACGGAACAGTCTGACCGTCATATCTCCGGTCCTGATAGACGGCCGAGTCACAGGAGACAAAGCAGCGCTCCACCTCTCGCCCACGACTGGTCACTGACTAGATATCTCCAGGGAAGCAGACGTTGCTCTCGTTTGTTACAATGTATCAGTGCAAACAACATGTATCTGATTGACTGCATACAATTGTAGCGACCACTCACTTATGAGAAGTTTTAACTCAGGGCAGATTTTCAGAATCTGGATGTAAACAATGTTCCCAGTCACTGACAGGAAGCAGAGATGTTGAGGAATTGAAACAATGTAACGTTTCAGGGAAAAAAAATCAGCATATCCTATTTTGTCACAATTTTTGGATGAAAGTCTCCCATTCAAGTCCGTGGGGCCATTTAAAAAATGGAATGCATTTGTTTGATTCGATTGCCATCATTTTTATCACATTGAACAACGATCACCTTTAAAACAAAAAGTGCGCAGAACCAGAAAGTGAGAGTGCGGTTGTTTTTTTAATGTGCGTAAAAATCGGATGCAAAACAGATGAAGATCTCACGGAAAAAAAGCAGAAACACCTAAAAAGTGCTTGAAAATTGCATTTAAAAAATGGTCCAGTTTTTCAGGACTGCAAAAAATCTGCCAGTGTAAAAAAACATATGGAGTACAACTCCCATCAGCCAACTCATCCAGAGGGATGGCGGACATCTGGCTGAGGAGGAAGATGGCGGACATATTGGTGGTGCGAGAACTTCCTGTAGACGTCCTCCGGGATCACTGATGACAAATTTCTGGAGGATCACTAATGAGAACAAGACCTGCGTCACAGAGACCATGTCCTAACATTCATTTCATCACGTCAGAAGCCAAATCACATGACCACAACATGTGCAGGCGCTCGCACAACGCTCCGAGGCCGCCCGAATATCACAGGCTGTCTGCTCCCTTCATACATACGAGCTCTATGGATATCACTGATTCTGTATCACAGCTTTACTCCAGTCCCCTCCAGAGCTGCATCCACAGTGCTGCTGGCCTGATACCAAAGATCTTCTGGAAGAGTCCTGCTTCTTATTACAAAGAACAGACTGTTCTCATTGTCCGTCTGCGTCCCGGCCGCACGCTGCGGTAACAATTTATTTATTGATTCGAGTCGGTGACCGAGCGCGGCCCCTGAATGATCTGCTTATACGGACTGGTGGTGACATGTCAAGAATGTCTGCCTCCTCTCCAGCCCCGGCCCTCCACATGACTCCCACATTGGACCGCAGTCTCATCGATTACTTACGTCTGCGTAAATATTCGCGCCAATGACGGGCGCCCAGTGCGAGGGTTCATCTTTACAATAGCTGGGGCAGGAGAACCTGTGCAGGAGATGAAATGGTTAATACCAGCACAGATCAAACCTCCCCAATACACCACCACCGACTATCACCCGCCACGCTGCTACTCACCTGGGGCAGTGCTTGGCCGGCTTCTCATACGGACAGATCTCCGCCACCGTAGAATAACAGTCGATTGTCTGAACTGAGAGAGGAAACAAGAGTTACCGATATTATAGATCTAGATCGCCACAGCACCCCCCATGTAGACCCCAGTATATACCTCCATATACACCCAGAATACCTTCTAACGTACACCCCCAATATACAACCCCATATAGTCCTGTAATATCCCCTAATGTACACTCCCAATATATACCTCCATATACACCTTCATACACTCATATGTATCTTTCACGCACCTCTCCAGATACCACAGCAGCCCCCCAATATACACCCTCATATATACTCCTATGTATCCTCCAAACACATCTCGATCTACTGTTACAGTACCCCCTAATGTATACGCACCAATATACACCTCTATATAAACTCATAACCTCTAAACATCCCCAATATATACCACCACATACCCTGAGAATACCGCCCAAATGTACACTTCAATATATGCCATATACACCTGCATATTCCCTCACAGCACCTCTCAATGTATACAGCACCTCCATATACGCCTCCTTTTTTCCTCCAAATAAACCCATGCTACCCTCTAATGAAGACCCGCAATATATACCTATATACACCCATTTATCCTTCATGTACACCTCCATGACCCTATAGTACTCCCTAATGTACACCTCAATATATGTCCATATAAACCTCACTATGTCCTCCAAATACACCAATACACCCCTAGTGTGCACCTCCAATATATCCTCCATGTGCCTCATATATTCTCCAAATACAACCATTAACACCCTTCCATATAACCCCTGTATATTCACACACCCCTCCGTAGCACTCCCTAATGTACACCTCAAAATATACATTCATATACATCACTAATACACTTCCATATACATCCATGTATCCTCCAAATACATACGTAGTACCCCCATATACCTACATGTGCACCCAGCATACACCTCCTGTGTATCCTGTATTTACAGGTAGTCCATCATATATACACCCCATGTATCCTCCATATACACCTCCCCCATACAGATGGTATAGGCGGCCCCTCACCTGTAACTTTGGACACCATGAATGAATTTCCGGGTTTGAATTTACTGAAGGATATAAAAGAGATTGTCACTTCTGGAATTCTGGGAATCTGCAGCTGGACAGAAAATGTCGCATCTTACCTCTGTGATTCCACCCCGTTCCTGGTGGACTTGACAAAGAACTGCAGCCGCCCTTTCCGGGTTATGTCCACCAGACCGCCATTGTTGTCGATGACCCCATAATGTATGGCCGCTCTGCACAAGCTGGACATCTAGAGGAACGCAAATGTAACAGCAGGATATGTGAGTGAGATGTGGTCACCCCATCGCTGAAGACAGAGGGGCTTGTTATAATACTGGGGGTCTGCACTGCCCATTGGGGAGGAGGTGGGCTGGCATCCCCAGGGCTTCCTACAGGACATCTCTAGAAGACACTTACACTGTCATAGAACAGAGTCCCAAAGACCTTCACCTTCTTATTTGTGCAGCCGGCTGGACAGAAGTACCTGAGGAGGTGGGACACATTGTATCACTGATGGGTTATTATAGACCATTGTAGATTATTGTATGGGGTGATTCAAAGGTCAGGGCCACCCAAAATATCTTCTGAATGAAAAGAGAGGGAGGTAGGAAACTTTGTAGGACACAGAGGGGTGGGGAAAAATGTTGACACTCTGGTGATGCCCGTCCGCCATCTTGGATTCAGCCCAAGAAACTTCAATGGAAAGGGAGTCATCAGGTAAGGGTCAATTTCTGTGAGGAATTGATCATTGAGGCAATTTTCTTAAATACCTGCAACCATTTTTGAGTTATGGATGACGTCATGTTGAGAACTAATGAAGTTTTTAAGTTGAGTTATGTGGTATGGAAAACATTAATCGCGTGTCGTTCCAGAAGATGCCGTTAACAATCCAGGACAGAACTGAGATCATCCTGAGGGTCGGTAACGGACGTTCACATGAGGTGGCCGAGGCGTTCCATCAAGAACACCCGGGAAGACGGCCGGTGATTACAGGAAACGGATTCAGAGGTTCTGGGTAACTGGTCATGGCCTGAACAATCCGAGAACCGGTCGAGAACACAGAGACCTTGTCAAGTGCTGGTGTGAGTCAACCAAGTGTTGTAAGGATCCTTCATCATGTCATCTTCACACAACGTCTGTGGCGCATCACTTGTGTGTCTCACGCTCCAACGTCCGACTCCTGGTGCTTTCTGTGGACACCTGAAGATGAAAAGGCCCACCGGACGACCGGTTCTTGGATTGTCCTGGACACGACCAGTTTACTTGAACCTCTGAATCGGTTTCCTAATAGTTCACACGCTCCCCGGCCGTCTTCCTGGTGTTCTTGATGGAAAGCCTCGGCCACCACACGTAGCTTCTGTTACCAACTATCAGACGTACGATTAGCGTTTTCCAAGCCATATAATTCTACTTTATTAAGACTCAAGAGGACGTCGTCCAGAACTCAAACGTGGTTACAGATATTGAAAAAATGACTGCAGCCAAGCCCTCTGGGGTAAAAGTAGGTGAGCCGCTGATTCCAGGGATGTGTTATACTTACCACTCCCGTTGTCCCCCCGGTGTCAGCGCTGGAAGGCGCCGCTCGATGCGTTAAGTGGTGCGCTAAGCAGTCCGCCATCCTAATTTTATAATGGGCGGACTATTTAGCAGCAGCCCTCCGTGCACTCAGCGGCAGCTTCCAGGGCTGACACTGGGGGAACAACGGGAGAGGCAAGTCTAATACCTCCCTGGAATAAGCGGCTCACCTACTTGTAGTCCATATGCTTAGCTGATGTATCTCATGAGCCCCTCACCACTGAAGGTTCTTGGACTAAATCCAAGATGACTGCAACCAGGATGCCAACAGGCACCTCCATAGGACCAAAGGTTTCCCCAACCCATCGAAGTGTTCTGAACAAAAAGAGATACAAAAAGGAAACTTTGTAGAAGATATTCCAGGTGGCCCTGACTTGTGAATCACCCCGGATATTACAGATTATAGATCCCTGTAGATTATTGCCAGCGCAGTGGATCCCCGCGCCTTTGTATCCGTGCTGATAGGAGCGCTGACCTTTCAGAACATTATAACTTGTCCTGTGACACACGATGCATCCGCAGCGCCGCGCCAAAGTCATTCTATTAAGTGCTAATCTCAGCCTTATAGGAGAGAAATGGGAGGAGCCTCTGAACTGAACGCTAACTGCTGCGAGGCTCACATGAAACACAATATCTGGGGGGCGGAGTCCTGGGGAGGGGCTTATTGGGGTAGAATGAAGTCCGCACACTATGGCCGCTGACTAACGCTTTCTTTGTGGCGTTTTTGTCATGTGGTGATTTTTCTGGTGTTTTGGGGTATTTTCTGAGGTTTATAGTAAAACTCCTGAAAAAAACACCATAAAACAAAAGAAACCGCACCAAACATGAGGAACAAAGGCACAAATTAGAATAAAAGCACTCCTTTTGGTTGTGTTTTAGGCGTTCTTCCTGCAGAAAAAAAAAGGAGGCACAAAATGAGGTGTGTGAAGCGGCGGCGGCGGCGGCGCGGAGGGGCTCGGAAGATCCCGCCGGCGAACAGACCGCCTCCACATGTCTGAATATTGTCTCAGGGAGTCAACCGGGACGTTTCATTTATTTTGCCACCTCGGCTCCCAGCGCTATAAACAGTCGTGCTTTATACCTGCAGCGCCATACGTTCCCGTGACTCAGCGCCGCCACTGACTAAACCTCTTCATCCCACTATGGATTAGGTCACCACACTCACCCCAAATTTACATTTCCAGCAAAACCACTTCATCTCCGTGAATAATGTGAGGGTGAAGAATAAACAGTGAGTGAGGCGGCGCTGGAAGGAGCGCTCACGCCGCCGCTGCCAAAAATGTTGTTTTCTGTGGATGTCAGTGAGCGGAGAACGCCTGCAGTGTAAAGCCAACCGTTCTACCTAAAATATCAGCAAAATACTCAGGAGAAGCCAGACGAGAGGTGCAGGAAGCTCACACCTCAGTCCGGGGGGTGCAGGAGATCCCATTGTCCCGGCCCCAGATATCCGGGGTCTGTTCCCACCCCATGCTGCTTTCTGGAAATGTTAGTGGGCGGGGACTTCCAGGTGTGATGTCACAGTTGTGCTATGAGCTCGGAGCCAATCAGTTAGTGCTCTCCCCCTCCTCCGTCTGCTACTTCCTAGGGTGCAGGTACTTGGGGGGAGGGGACGCCATCTCCTCATAACACTTTATACAGTTTTGTCGCTTCACATGTTTTGCAGATTTATACTAAATAAGTGAGAAAATGTACAAACACTACAGAAAATACAAGACATCAACATGGATGATAACAGAGAGAGAGCGCTTGTACCTGTTACAGGTAGATCCTTTACACTTGTCTCTCATCCTTGTCTCACATTTGATGACTTGCGCTAGAAGAGAAAAATCTAATATCAAGAGACTGCATTCTCAGTGATGTCACCGCTGCTCTCTAGTGATGGATAGGCGTCATTCTCAGGGATGTCACCGCTGCTCTCTAGTGATGGATAGGCGGCATTCTCAGTGATGTCACCGCTGCTCTCTAGTGATGGATAGGCGGCATTCTCAGTGATGTCACCGCTGCTCTCTAGTGATGGATAGGCGGCATTCTCAGTGATGTCACCGCTGCTCTCTAGTGATGGATAGGCGGCATTCTCAGTGATGTCACCGCTGCTCTCTAGTGATGGATAGGCGGCACTCTCAGTGATGTCACCGCTGCTCTCTAGTGATGGATAGGCGGCACTCTCAGTGATGTCACCGCTGCTCTCTAGTGATGGATAGGCGGCATTCTCAGTGATGTCACCGCTGCTCTCTAGTGATGGATAGGCGGCATTCTCAGTGATGTCACCGCTGCTCTCTAGTGATGGATAGGTGGCATTCTCAAGGATGTCACTGCTGCTCTCTAGTGATGGAGGGGTGGCATTCTCAGTGATATCAGCGCTGCTCTATAGTGATGGATAGGCGGCATTCTCAGTGATGTCACCGCTGCTCTCTAGTGATGGCTAAACAGCATTCTCAGTGATGGCACCGCAGCTCTCTAGTGATGGATAGGTGGCATTCTCAAGGATGTCACTGCTGCTCTCTAGTGATGGATGGGTGGCATTCTCAGTGATGTCATTGCTGCTTTCTATTGATAGATAGGCAGCATTCTCAGTAATGTTACCACTGCTCTCTAGTGATGGTTAAGCGGCTTTCTTAGTGATGTCACCGCTACTCCCTAGTGATGGATAGGCTACATTCTCAGTGATGTCACCGCTGCTCTCTAGTGATGGATAGGCGGCATTCTCAGTGATGTCACTGCTGCTCTCTAGTGATGGATAGGTGGCATTCTCAGTGATGTCACTGCTGCTCTCTAGTGATGGATAGGTGGCATTCTCAGTGATGGCACAGCTGCTATCTAGTGATGTATAGGCGGCATTCTCAGTGATGGCACCGCTGCTCTCTAGTGATGGATAGGCGGCATTCTCAGTGATGTCACTGCTGCTCTCTAGTGATGGATAGGTGGCATTCTCAGTGATGTCACTGCTGCTCTCTAGTGATGGATAGGCGGCATTCTCAGTGATGTCACCGCTGCTCTCTAGTGATGGATAAGCATTATTCTCAGTGATGTTACCGCTGCTCTCTAGTGATGGATAGGTGGCATTCTCAGTGATGTCACCGCTGCTCTCTAGTGATGGATAGGCGTCATTCTTATTCTCAGGCAGTCTGGGGTTTCTGGGCTCAGTACACCCAAGTAGTCTCTGCAGTTCTCTTACTCATGAGGTTCTCTTTGGCCGGCTGCGTTGTTTTTGGCACCACTTTTGGCTTGTTGATTGTTTCTTGCACCCAGATCGGCGTCTCTTCAGGCACGCGAGGAGGTTCCACCTCATTGGCTTCATCAGTCTCCACCGCGCCCGTGTGCTTGTCACCTGCAGGACGAGAAGAGGACACCATCTAACCATCAGCAGGTCGTCCCCGGCACAACGTGACCAACACAAGATGCAGCAACTGTTGCTAAAACCTCCATAAACCCTCAGTGCCCAGGACACGACAAACCGCCTCTATGGCGACGCTCCGCACGCCTAGCAGAGAAGCGACGACAAGAGCTTCAGTGAGAGAAGTTTGTGGAAAATCTGCTTCTCATTTACTTCCTGTCAACACAGAGAGTCATTGAGGACTGGGGGGCTTTTAGGGGTCCGGAGCGCATCGCTAGAAAACTGCTGCTGCATAAAGCCCAGTGTGGAGCTGGATGGGATGTCGGAGACATAAGCCGCAGCGTCCTGTAGGGCGCAATGCAGCCTCGTCTCACCGCAGAGCAGTGCAGGACCTGATGTTCAGACAATGTCCTGTAAATCTCACTCTGCCTCTATGGCAGCCCGTAAACCACCAGGCGGATGAGGACTTAATGGGCATTACATAACAGACCGAGATGTGTAATAGACACATAATCCACGAGCTGCAGGCAGATTCCAGGGTCTTATTGGAAGAATAATACAGCAGATTCCCTCCGCTTCACAGCAGCCTCATTATTTGGTTGCGGGGCAGCAGTCCATGGCAAACGGAGTCCCCACCCCGACGGCCGGACAATGGTGAAATCACATCGGACATCTGTACTCAGGAAGACGAGCATTAAAGAGTGTAATGGCCCAAGACAATGGTACAAGACCATAAGGCTAGTCCAAAGGAGCTACCTCCACGGAGAGGAGGACGGAGCACGCTCCCATGGTCCCGGAGAGGAGGACGGAGCACGCTCCCATGGTCCCGGAGAGGAGGACGGAGCACGCTCCCATGGTCCCGGAGAGGAGGACGGAGCACGCTCCCGGTCACGGAGAGGAGGACGGAGCACGCTCCCATGGTCCCGGAGAGGAGGACGGAGCACGCTCCCATGGTCCCGGAGAGGAGGACGGAGCACGCTGCCATGGTCCCGGAGAGGAGGACGGAGCACGCTGCCATGGTCCCGGAGAGGAGGACGGAGCACGCTGCCATGGTCCCGGAGAGGAGGACGGAGCACGCTGCCATGGTCCCGGAGAGGAGGACGGAGCACGCTGCCATGGTCCCGGAGAGGAGGACGGAGCACGCTGCCATGGTCCCGGAGAGGAGGACGGAGCACGCTGCCATGGTCCCGGAGAGGAGGACGGAGCACGCTGCCATGGTCCCGGAGAGGAGGACGGAGCACGCTGCCATGGTCCCGGAGAGGAGGACGGAGCACGCTGCCATGGTCCCGGAGAGGAGGACGGAGCACGCTGCCATGGTCCCGGAGAGGAGGATGGAGCACGCTGCCATGGTCCCGGAGAGGAGGACGGAGCACGCTCCCATGGTCCCGGAGAGGAGGACAGAGCAACCCCAGCCCATGGTCACGGAGCAACCCCCCCCCCCCCCCATGGTCACGGAGACGACGACGGCGCAACCCCCCCCCCCCCCCCCCCCATGGTCACGGAGAGGGCGACGGCGCAACCCCCCCCCCCCCCCATGGTCACGGAGAGGGCGACGGAGCAACCCCCCCATGGTCACGGAGAGGGCGACGGAGCAACCCCCCCCATGGTCACGGAGAGGGCGACGGAGCAACCCCCCCCATGGTCACGGAGAGGGCGACGGAGCAACCCCCCCCATGGTCACGGAGAGGGCGACGGAGCAACCCCCCCCATGGTCACGGAGAGGGCGACGGAGCAACCCCCCCATGGTCACGGAGAGGGCGACGGAGCAACTCCCCCCCATGGTCACGGAGAGGGCGACGGAGCAACCCCCCCCCATGGTCACGGAGAGGGCGACGGAGCAACCCCCCCCATGGTCACGGAGAGGGCAACGGCGCAACCCCCCCCCATGGTCACGGAG
Organism: Eleutherodactylus coqui; assembly: GCA_035609135.1. Classification (NCBI taxonomy): domain Eukaryota; kingdom Metazoa; phylum Chordata; class Amphibia; order Anura; family Eleutherodactylidae; genus Eleutherodactylus; species Eleutherodactylus coqui. The sequence goes on from CM069415.1 coordinate 4,502,789, forward strand.
AGGGCGACGGAGCAACCCCCCCCATGGTCACGGAGAGGGCGACAGAGCAACCGCCCGGTCACGGAGAGGAGGATAGTGCTACCGTATGGTCATTACTAGCATGTATTCCCCCGTGTGCAACACCTAAAAAGTTTTGTTCATCCCAAGCTTCTTGGTTGCTGAATATAATGCTAGACGTATAGTAAATACTGCCACAGGCAGATCACACAGGAAGAACTGTAACTGTACATAACAAGGCAGAGTTATAGATCATCCTGATCTCCAGAAAACTCAAAAATGGCTGAATAGCAGACGATTTTTAGGAGTGACAGGATTGATCATGCAGGGATTGGCATTTACATGACTGGGCTAAGGGGCAGAATGGGACATGAGTGCCCCCTGCACCATCAGAGACCTTTACCTTTGTAGCAGAGGTTATTTTTGCAGCTGCCCCCGTAGCTGGGTGGACATTCGGAGCAGGCTCGGCCGTTCTTATAGGGGGCTTCACCAATCCAGTTCCCCCTAAAACAGAAGATTAAAGATTCAGTGCATATCCTCTGTGGTCCTGGGGGGCTGCAGAGTCCGGCAGAGGATGGGGGCTCGGATGCTTCGCCTTCAGGGATGAATACTTTGTTGCAGGCACAGAACTTGACAAAGTACGGATTCTCCTCCAGGAATTGTCTTGTAGTGCCACTTATCACATGGCCTTAGCCGCTGCTCATTACGTGTTTTTCTATGATTTACTGATGCTGGGTGAACAGTTTTCCAGCCCTACGGTTGGCAATGAAAGGTCTGCTTGTGCCCCGCAGCGGGGGCCGTACATGGCGGGGCTCTTACTTTGGGGAATAGTTGCAGACGAGGTAGACAGCGTTCTCCCAGATCTCTCCCCACACGTTCATCTTCTTGCAGACGTTCACCGCGCAGCCCACTTTAGTGGTTGTGGCCCAGACGATCTGGAGATGGAAAAGACAACATGAATAGTAGCAGGTTGTTGATGGAGACGGAGCGGGGGCAGGTCAGCGGTGGTCTGAAGCTTAGGGGCTCCATGGGAGGTCGGGTCGTGGGATAAACCGCACATCTCAGGTAGGATCTGATCCAAAGCCGGTGGACTTGTTGCTCATCTCATTGCAGAATCCTACTAACACCCCGGACTGTGGTGGTGAGGGTCAGTCCTTAAAGGGGTGGTGCCTATAGCCCAGAAGATAACTTGCTGATAGCTGGGGGTCTCATTGCCGCTGATCTGCAGAACAGACCTCCCATGCCCCACTCTGCCTGTCACTGCGGAGCTCGTCAGCATGGAGGAGCGCTGGCCTGGGATTGTGTGCCCAGCGTTCCATTCAATTGTTGAGGCTGATGGGAATACCCAAGCAAGTGCTGCTCCAGTAACTCCATGACTCCTCATCTCGAGATTAGAGGGGTCTGAGTGGTGAGACCCCCCACGGATCAGCAAGTTATCCCTTATCCCTTTAAGGAGTTAACTCCTAGCATGAATTTATAGATAAAGACTCCAGACATTCCCTTCCCCAGCATGAACCCTAGGTGTGACTGGCACTGCCAGCATGCCCCTATAGTGTATAACAGACCTACCTGGGTGTAGTGGGTGCACATGGGTCCTGAGCAGCGTTCCGGACAGTAGGGGTTACACTCATGGGGGTATGGATACGTATAATCCTTCACCTCGTCGTACCAGGACTGGACATGAAACGCTGGAGACCGATACCTTAGTGAAAACATGATGATATGGGGTTTAATTACAATGCGGATGGTAGGATAGCGGCGGGGGGCTGCGGCGGTCCTCACCTGCCCCAGTGCACTGCCAGGTTCTGGCCGATGGACATGAGCAGGTTGGTGGGGCCGTGCTCCCACATGCACTGCTGGGCCCAGGCCTCGGCTGATCTCTCCAGCTCATCGTCCCATGTCTGCAAAAAGAACAAAAACTTCTAAATGCTGTGATTTAACCCCTGGTATTTTTCTCTCTGCTACAGTTTTGCTTGCTGTCAGTGAATCGAGACATTCACCGTTGACATATAAAGGCTGATACCTGTCCTGGCATAGTTCTACTCATGCTGGTAATGCATATGTTACAGTGTATCTAGTCTAGACAATCCTCTGTGACCACCTGATACATTGTAACAAACTATCAGGACAGGAGAGAGATTTGTGCTGATGTGTTTACCTCACAGAGGGGATTGTCTGCACTGATACATTGTAACAAACCCTCAACTCTGCGAGAAAGACAATTTGTCACTGTAGGGTTCGGAACTAAAACATAACTTTTATTGAATCTTTATAAAAAAGAACTTGATAAACAAGTCTCGAGAAAGACACACAGAACTAAAAGAAAATACCCCAGAATTAGTGTATAGAAGGGAAATGACCGTATTCCGGGAAAGAAGGTTTAACGCTATGGATTCCTGTCCAGAGCTTTAAAAGGAGTGGACCATGAATGGTTCAAACAATCAACGATTTGCTACAGAATTGCGTAGTATAGCTGTAGCCGTTTACTTAAAGGGTCAACCTAGCTATTACGTTCAGATGTTTCAGAACACCGACCACCTAGAGAAGTCCCTGTAGCCCTCCAAGTAAGGGGTTAACTCGGTGATTGTGTTCAGAGATTAAGGAACTTCACACGTTACCCCAGCCTGGTTTAGTGCACAGGGGTATAGATAAATCCAATAAAGACTGAAGGGTATTCTCAGCAGAAAAAGAAGATCCAGTCCTCTCAGATTTAGTCCCCTGGATATAGATGAATCCCTATGTGGCTATATCTGATAAAGAATGAACCATCGATGACCCAGAACGTATTCCAAAATTGATTAATTCCACTCCAAACAAGGAGGGAATAGGTAATCCGTCAATTATATGGAATAGTTTTAAGACGTCGCTTTTTAAAAAAAGTTAGGCGGTTCGACGCGTTTCTGCTACAGTTAAAGTAGCGTCATCAGGAACCTAATTCTATATCTGGATGTCAAAAGTTCAGTACAGAAAGTCCTTAACTGCTCAACAAAAAATAAGTTGTAGCGGAAGTTGTAAGGTTGAGAGGAGAGGTAGACGATACTAGCATTCAAAGGGTTAGATATACCCCAGAGATTCCCCCCTGTAGCAATAAGAACGAGAAAAGGTAGCAGCACCAGCCCCTGTGGTAGGCTGGCGGCTAATCTGAGAGAAAGACAAGATCAGAATAGGATTTCTGTGAATGTAAACATTGAATATTCTCAATTACTGACAGCAAGCAGAGATTTTGAACATGGTTAGAGATGAGCGAACGTACTCGGTAAAGCACTACTCGTCCGAGTAATGTGCTTTATCTGAGTACCTCCCCGCTCGTCCTGAAAGATTCGGGGAGCGCCACTGCTGACAGGTGACTTGCGGCGGGGAGCAGGGGAGAGCGGGCGGGAGAGAAGGAGAGAGAGATCTCCCCTCCGTTCCTCCCCGCTCTCCCCTGCAGCTCCACGCTCCGCGGCGCTCCCCGAATCTTTCAGGACGAGCGGGGAGATACTCGGATAAAGCACATTACTCGGACGAGTAGTGCTTTACCGAGTACGTTCGCTCATCTCTAAACATGGTTAAAATTTCTAAAATACGAAAAGGAGCAGCACTATGCAAATTTTTTTTTCAAATTATACAGTAAAACTAGATGTCACCGGTCACTAAATATGGCAGCCAGGATGGATTTAGAGTTGTGGTTAACTAGCATCAGTGAAGCTCCTGAATAGTCATCATTGGAGATTTTTTCTTCAGTCCATCACCACTAGGGGGCAGGAAGCAGTTCTTTTATTCCTCTTTTTTCTGGAACAACACTGTCAACGCCACCTATACAATCACTAGAGAGCAGCGGTGACATCACTGAGAATGCCACTTATCCATCACTATAGAGCAGCGGTGACATCACTAAGAATGCCACTCATCGATCATTAGAGAGCAGCGGTGACATCACTCAGAATGCCACTCATCGATCATTAGAGAGCAGCGGTGACATCACTCAGAATGCCACTTATCCATCTTTAGAGGGCAGCAGTGACATCACCGAGAATGCCGCCTATCCATTACTAGAGAACAGCGGTGACATCACTGAGAATGCTGCCTATCCATTACTAGAGAACAGCGGTGACATGACTGAGAATGCCACCTATCCATCACTAGAGAGCAGCGGTGACCTCACTGAGAATGCCACCTATCCATCACTAGAGAGCAGCGGTGACATCACTGAGAATGCCGCCTATCCATCACTAGAGAGTGGCGGTGACATCACTAAGAATGCCACCTATCCAGCACTAGAGAGCAGCGGTGACATCACTGAGAATGCTACCTATCCAGCACTAGAGAGCAGCGGTGACATCACTGAGAATGCCACCTATCCAGCACTAGAGAGCAGCGGTGACATCACTGAGAATGCCGCCTATCCAGCACTAGAGAGCAGCGGTGACATCACTGAGACATATTTTGTTTGTTACATTCGATCCATCCAGTGTAACCAGCGGTAATCCTCGCTCTATATGTCGGTTTGTCTGGGGGTTGTAGTCTCTTTAGTCCCTGACAGTAAGCACTCAGTAGTTCCTTGGCGCTTTCCTTTACCCTTCCAGTCAGAGGAGGGCTGTCTCTCGTCTCTCCGGAATTTCCATACAGTAGCTCCGCAGCTGCAGCATGTATAGGTTATTTTATATTTGGCTTTGGCGGCCGTCCACGCTGCGCGCCTGGAAGAGCTATAGGAGCACAGAAGCTTGGAGGCTGAGGTGTACTTCATGGCCTGCATCCCGCACACAGCTGCTCCCACAGCGGCTGCCAAGAGTCTACACTGTTCCGAGCATCCAGCTGCAACAGGAGATAATCCGACTCTCAGCCTCTGGCCTGATGAGGATGATGATGATGATGATGACTCTCAGCCTCTGGCCCGATGATGATGATGATGACTCTCAGCCTCTGGCCCGACGCCCCGATGATGATGATGGGGAGTCTTAGACGAAGAATTAAATGCAGTTGAGTTCAGTGTCATTAGGCAATCTCCATTATAGCCAAGTGATGGCCTCAGACTACAGGGGGCAGCACTGGGGACACCCCACCCATGGCAGCCTCTCACACAATACAATGAATAGACAAATGACGGAAATTGACGATTCAGCAAAAATAAAAAGTAACTCCAGGACAGAAGGAGCAGCTGCCCCCAGAGCTGACAATCTAACACAGTAGTGCAGCAGGAGCTCGTAGTGCCCAGTGGGCGGGCCACCCATCAGTATAGGCTACATGGAAAGACTGAGGAGGATTCCAGACTGCAGGGATGAAAGCCGGTGGTCCTTACCTTCTGGAGACCACCAGAGATCACAAACAGGAACAACTAGCAGACAATGCAAGTCATACCAGATCCATAGATCAGGAGAATATTCAGATCCCCCTGCAGCCAATCAGATCATGAGAATATCCACAGGACCAGATCCCCCTGCAGCCAATCAAGTCACAATAGTGTTAATACAATTTTCAGTACATCTCAAAACTTAGACGCCACTCGATTGTCTGTGAAATCAAATTAACCCCCTGAGGCAGGGAGAAAATCATCGGCAGGGAAGAAACAGGCCGGCAACATTCACGTTTCTGAGTTCTCTGGGGTGTTGGGGTTCACTCTGGGTATTCTGGGGGCCGAACCCCCACATCCTGGTCAGTAACGTGGAAAACCAATCAGAATGGTTCTCCGAGGCTTCTGACCAGTCTGCTTCCAACGAGTACTTTCAGCATTCACTACAATACGAGGAGGGAAACGGAAGCTTCTCTCCTCCCACCAAATTACCTTTGCGACATTGACCTTGGGGTTGTTGCTACACTGCGGCTTCCGTCATTGAGTTCTGCTATTCTGGGTGGGATCTCCTTGCAGCAACGGTTTCATAAGTATGTGGCTTTACACCTCCGTAGGACGCTGCGCCAAACATTTATATATTTAATTCTGTATTCTGACTTAACTTCCTTAAAACCCTTCTATGCTAAAGCCTGGCTGCCAACAGGAAGCGCCGTCCCAACCCCCTCCGCCACATGTGATGGCCTTGCGGTTTCAGCAAAAAGTTACAATTAAAAAAAGAGTATGTGAGCGTTTATGTAGGGTTCTATAGGTATACATGGAGGCAGATATGGACAGGAGATAGATATATATATTAGCGCCACTGCAATGGGAATGGAGCCATCGGCTTCCTGCATAAATTGGCTCAGTGCACAGGAGCACCAGCCCGACCCCTAATGACAACCTACTGTCAACGGTCTGAGACCCGAAGACTGGCGATCAATAGTTTACAACTGGACAAGCCCTTAAAGGAAATGAGACAGAATGGAAGAAAACAAATCTTGCTGAGCCTGATGTATAGAATCCCTTGGACAATAGTCACAGGAGCAGATTATCCTGCAGCCAATCAGATCATCAGAATATTCATAACACCAAATTACCCAACAGCCAATGAGAAAATGCATAGCATCAGATCACTCTGCAGCCAATTGGATCATGAGAATATTCACAATACTAGCTGTAATAATGAGAGCTCCAATAGAGCCATGTGCGGCCCTGGTGGGTGCAGAAGGATGTATGAGCCGTGTGCGGCCCTGGTGGGTGCAGGAGGATGTATGAGCCATGTGCGGCCCTGGTGGGTGCAGAAGGATGTATGAGCCGTGTGCGGCCCTGGTGGGTGCAGAAGGATGTATGAGCCGTGTGCGGCCCTGGTGGGTGCAGAAGGGTGTATGAGCCGTGTGCGGCCCTGGTGGGTGCAGGGGGGTGTATGAGCCATGTGCGGCCCTGGTGGGTGCAGGAGGATGTATGGGCCATGTGCGGCCCTGGTGGGTGCAGGAGGATGTATGGGCCATGTGCGGCCCTGGTGGGTGCAGGAGGATGTATGAGCCATGTGCGGCCCTGGTGGGTGCAGGAGGATGTATGAGCCATGTGCGGCCCTGGTGGGTGCAGGAGGATGTATGAGCCATGTGCGGCCCTGGTGGGTGCAGGAGGATGTATGAGCCATGTGGGGCCCTGGTGGGTACAGGAGGATGTATGAGCCATGTGCGGCCCTGGTGGGTGCAGGAGGATGTATGAGCCATGTGCGGCCCTCGTGGGTGCAGGAGGATGTATGTGCCATGAGTGGCCCTGGTGGGTGCAGGATGTATGAGCCATGTGCGGCCCTGGTGGGTGCAGGAGGATGTATGTGCCATGAGTGGCCCTGGTGGGTGCAGGATGTATGAGCCATGTGCGGCCCTGGTGGGTGCGGGAGGATGTATGAGCCATGTGCGGCCCTGGTGGGTGCGGGAGGATGTATGAGCCATGTGCGGCCCTGGTGGGTGCAGGATGTATGAGCCATGTGTGGCCCTGGTGGGTGCAGGAGGATGTATGTGCCATGAGTGGCCCTGGTGGGTGCAGGATGTATGAGCCATGTGCGGCCCTGGTGGGTACAGGAGGATGTATGAGCCGTGTGCGGCCCTGGTGGGTGCAGGATGTATGAGCCATGTGCGGCCCTGGTGGGTGCAGGATGTATGAGCCATGTGCGGCCCTGGTGGGTGCAGGAGGATGTATGAGCCATGTGCGGCCCTGGTGGGTGCAGGAGGATGTATGTGCCATGTGCGGCCCTGGTGGGTGCAGGATGTATGAGCCATGTGCGGCCCTGGTGGGTGCAGGTTCCGATGATGCAGCAGATGGGACCCTGTTCGTCTACCTGCCACTTCTCTTCTCCTGAGAGGCCCCGTCTGCTGGAGTCACCTCAGGTCACCGCGGACCATGAAGCGAGGTCCTGAGGCTGTAATTTTCATGGCAAACATTCCGGCTGCGTCTGCCAGCTCTTCCCTGTACTTTTCCACAGTCCTAGAATGAGGCTCTTTCTTGCCCGTCTGCAGCCTCTGTGGGCAGAGATGTTACCTCCAATAAACCGACTCCGGCTTCTCAGATTCTTCACCTAATCTATTCTTGTAGCCAAAATAACCCCTTCCCTGCCAAGGCAGCTCCACCGGGGGGGCAGAGCTGCCCGCGCCGGCCCGTCAAGCGCCCACCACCTCCTTGAATTCTGCACTAATCGCTTTTCATAGAATACCCCATTGAAATCACACATTGTATAACCAGAGTCCATCAGGACAGCGCCCCCAGTGGCCGCCCCAGTAACACATACAGTGAATAGTTCTGCTTTTGTCTGTGATATTTTTGGGGTTCACACACAGGTTTGCTCTGCTGCCGATATATTGCTGTGCGGCTCCTGACTGGCGCTACGAGTGGACGAAGCTTTCTGGTGGGGCTGAACGCTGGCTGTATTTTTCTTGTTCCTATGTCCAGTAGGTGGCACTGCTGTGCACTGATGTATATGGGAGGAGGCTGGGGGGGCAGGATAGTCTTATGATCGGATGTTCCCAGCAGGAGGTGCGGGCACAGCTGCTTATTACACCAATTTTTATGCTCTTTTTGAGAAATTTGCCAATGATGATTATTCCGCTCAGCCGAGTCCATTACTCACATGGCCGACACAACGGATTAATGAGCAGCCGGGATGAAACTATGCGGTGGTGACCACAAGATCAGCGCTCCTGTCCTGAAATCCTCTGTCCTGCTGGGAATCCTCCTCCTCTGTTTGTGAACCCCCACAAGGTCAACGACTCCTCTCCTGGAATCCTCAGTGCAAGGAGGGGTCCCCAGCGGGACAAGCTTGTAAGTCAGTCTGTGATCTCCCCCAAGATCAGCACAACCTTCTCCTGAAACCCTGTGTGCTGCTGTGAGGACTGCTGCTTCCACTATGTACAGGGAGGGTGGAAAGTCTCCGGACCCTTTTACTTTTTCTTATATGTTGTGGCCTTGTGCCCCCTCATTCTACACTCAGGACCCCAAAATGACAAAGTGACATCAGAATATTAGAAATAAAAAACATACCATTCTGCGTTGATATAAGCAACCCCCCCCCCCCCCCCCCCCCGCATCCCCCGCTTCCCCTTGGTATGACACGGGACATATAGCTCCCATTTCTCTTGATCATATCTGAGGTGTTTCTACACCTTTATTGGAGTCACCTGTGGAAAATTCAGCTGATTGTACATAAGACCCACCTGTCTATATAAGGTCTCACCGCTCACAATACATATCAGAGCCAAAACCAAGCCATGAGGAGGACAGAACTGCCTGCAGAGCTCAGACAGGATTGTGTGGAGGCTCAGATCTGGGAAAGCTACAAAAACATTTCTGCTCCCCTGAAAGTTCCCAAGAGCCCATCGGCCCCCATAATACTTACATGGAAGAACCACCAGGACTCATCCTAGAGCCGCAAGCCCACCAGACTAAGGGGGAGAAGGGTCTTGGTAAGAGAAGTGATCAAGAGCCCAGCAGCCCCCATAATACCTACATGGAAGAGCAACCAGGACTCATCCTAGAGCCGCCGACCCCCAAACTAAGGGGAAGAAGGGTCTTGGTAAGAGAGGTGACCAAGAACCCAACGGTCACTGGCGGAGCTCCAAAGATCCTGTGCGCCAAAGGGAGAAACTTCCAGAAGGTCAACCATTCCTGCAGCCTCCACCAATCTAGGCTTTATGGCGGAGCGGCCACAAAGAAGCCTCCCCAGTAAGACACATGAAATCCACCTGGAGTTACCAAAAATACCCCAAAGGACCCTCAGACTGTGAGAAACAAGATTCTCTGCTCCAATGACACCAAGATGCAACATTCTGGCATCTAAGTGTTGTGTATGAAGAAAACCAGGCGCCGCTTATCACCAGCCCAATACCATCCCTACAGTGAAGCCTGGTGGAGGGGCATCATGCTGGAGGAGGGGAGACCGGTCAGGATGGATGAAAACCAGGCGCCGCTCATCACCTGCCCAATACCATCCCTACAGTGAGGCCTGGTGGAGGGGAATCATTCTGGGGGAGGGGAGACCGGTCAGGGTGGATAGAAAGCTGAATGGACCAAAGTACAGAGATAATGACAACCTGATCCAGAGCACAAGGGACCTCAGACCTGGCAGAAGGGTCACCTTCCAACAAGACAAGGACCATAAGACTCCAACCAAGACCACCTAGGAGTGCGGACAACTCTGTGAATGTCCTTGAGTGGCCCGGCCAGAGCCCTGAACCCAATGGGACATCTCTGGAGAGACCTGACAATGGCTGTCCACAGACGGCCCCCATCCAGCCTGACAGAGGGCAGAAAACCCCCAAATCCAGGGGTGCAAACCTTGTGGCATCAAAGCCAAGAAGACTGGAGGCCGGAATCACTGCCAAAGGTTCTTCCCCTGAGTGCTGAGTCCAGGGGTGTGAATACTTATGGCACTGCTGGGTGGGAGGTTTTTTGTATTTTTTAAAATTGATAAACATTTCTCCGGTTCTGTTGTCACTTAGTCATTCTGGGGTCCTCAGTGCAGAACGAGGGGGGCACAACATAACATGTAAAATAGTGAGAGGGTGTGGGGACTTTCCAGACCCGCCATAACTGTGACCACTAGATTAGCGCCCGCCTCTCTGGACTCCTCCGTCCTCCGGGGGCGCTGCTCCTTCCGCTCTGGATCTCCAGTCTCCTCTTTGGTTTCATATTTTGCACATAAAACTCTTTCATCCTCATGAGCCCCTGGAGATCGGCGCGTCCGGTGGAGTCGGAGAACACTGTGTCACCGCTCAGCCTTCATATCCAGGGCCAACCCAAATACTCGTCTGCCCCTCGTTCCGCCTGTGAGATCTCGCTCCATTCTCAGCCCTGAGAACCTTAGATGTTGTATAACATGAAAGAGAAGAGTCTGAGTGCGGGGGGGGGGGGGGGGGGGGGGGGGGCGGTGACCCCACAAATATCACCCTCCAAACTACTCTGCCGGACACCTAGCCGCCTGTATGGGGGTCCTCACCTGGCGGAACTAGGGGAGCATCTCTACAACCTGCGCTGGGATAGCTGGGAGAGACTGCCAGCGGCCACAGTGGTCATCACCCAGCTTTCCCAGGAACAGATGAGACGGGACTGTTGGTTACATTACTGCACTCACCATGTACTCCATGTTGGAGGCTGATGGGTGGACTTGTCCTCGCAGCTTGTTGTGAAGTTGCAGGATTTCCTCCTTGTCAGACCTGGGGATGGCTCTCCGGCTTCGGGCGTGCGCCGCGCCGTCCTGGTATCTGCTCAGGAGGTTTTCCAGGAAGGTGTTATTGGGCAGGAGCATGCAGTGACACTGCTCCACCAGCAGGAGGGCGCCAAACAACGGGATCCAAAGATTCATAGTGATGATGAACAAGAAGACAAGGAGCTCACAGGCCAAAGGTGCCGGAAAAGGTCAAGTCTGAGAAAAGAAACACAGAAGTCACCCAAGAGCTTGAGACAGGAACAACCATCATCCATCCCGCACACAACACAACTGAACCCATCATCCATCCCGCACACAACACAACTGAACCCATCATCCATCCCACAACAACACAACTGAACCCATCATCCATCCCACACACACAGGACAACTGAACCCATCATCCATCCCACACACACAGGACAACTGAACCCATCATCCATCACACACACACACACAACACAACTGAACCCATCATCCATCCCCCACACACACACAACACAACTGAACCCATCATCCATCCCACACACACACAAGACAACTGAACCCATCATCCATCCCACACACACACAAGACAACTGAACCCATCATCCATCCCACACACAACACAACTGAACCCATCATCTATCCCACACACACAGGACAACTGAACCCATCATCCATCCCACACACACACAAGACATCTGAACCCATCATCCATCCCACAGACACACAAGACATCTGAGCCCATCATCCATCCAACACATACATACACACAAGACAACTGAACCCATCATCAACAGCCAACGCAGCACATCTCTTCCCACACTCCTGCCCAGCAACAATCGCTGGATGATGAGAGTTGTAGTTATGTGTCTTTAAAAGATCAGACTAAGAGACAAAGACGCCCAACAAGGAGAGAACCAGAAACCGACAACGGAAGTCACTTAAATAAGGATGACGGCTGTCAGAGTTATTATCCTTTACTGCAAGGAAAAGAGGTTCTGCAGAAGCTCATTGGCATTATGCAAATCTGCACCCTCACCATCTTGGCCCCACAGCAGCTGCCAGGTGGGTCCACTCCTTACTCATCCCTATTACTGGTTCACTGGCTGCGAGTCCCCTGTTGCTGCCTTATGGTGGGATTTACCTTCATTTATCAGAAATGACTCACAGCAACCAATCAGAGTGCAGCTTTCTTGGATGCACATCAGTTTATGATATGAAATCTGCGCTATGATTGGTGCAATAGATAATAAGGTTTATTATTAGAGAGCGAGGCGCCCTGCAGCAGTGACATCACCTGCCACCATGTATGATGACATCACACTGCACAGGAGCTCATCCATCCTGCAGCAGTGACATCACCTGCCACCATGTATGATGACATCACACTGCACAGGAGCTCATCCATCCGGCAGCAGTGACATCACCTGCCACCATGTATGATGACATCACACTGTACAGGAGAGCATCCATCCTGCAGCAGTGACATCACCTGCCACCATGTATGATGACATCACACTGCACAGGAGAGCATCCATCCTGCAGCAGTGACATCACCTGCCACCATGTATGATGACATCACACTGCACAGGAGCGCATCCATCCGGCAGCAGTGACATCACCTGCCACCATGTATGATGACATCACACTGCACAGGAGCGCATCCATCCTGCAGCAGTGACATCACCTGCCACCATGTATGATGACATCACACTGCACAGGAGCGCATCCATCCGGCAGCAGTGACATCACCTGCCACCATGTATGATGACATCACACTGCACAGGAGCGCATCCATCCGGCAGCAGTGACATCACCTGCCACCATGTATGATGACATCACACTGCACAGGAGCGCATCCATCCGGCAGCAGTGACATCACCTGCCACCATGTATGATGACATCACACTGCACAGGAGCGCATCCATCCTGCAGCAGTGACATCACCTGCCACCATGTATGATGACATCACACTGCACAGGAGCGCATCCATCCGGCAGCAGTGACATCACCTGCCACCATGTATGATGACATCACACTGCACAGGAGCTCATCCATCCTGCAGCAGTGACATCACCTGCCACCATGTATGATGACATCACACTGCACAGGAGCTCATCCATCCTGCAGCAGTGACATCACCTGCCACCATGTATGATGACATCACACTGCACAGGAGCTCATCCATCCTGCAGCAGTGACATCACCTGCCACCATGTATGATGACATCACACTGCACAGGAGCTCATCCATCCGGCAGCAGTGACATCACCTGCCACCATGTATGATGACATCACACTGCACAGGAGCTCATCCATCCGGCAGCATTCTGGGCACTACTTTGTATCAGTATTTGTAAGCTCGGCACCCCCTCAGGGCCAGAGGCCCTACAGCCCCCCAAGACTAGGGGTTCTGCACCCCCCATCGCTGAAGCTCACTTGCATGGCGTGTTTTCTATGGCGCCGCCGCCCATCCTCACACGTTCAGCGCTGCGCATTTGTCTTTATAAATATGTAAACTGCGATTTTCCCATAAGACTAAAACCGGAAATGTACAAGAGGGAAAAGTGGAACATTCCAGAAGCGGCAGACGCCTTAACCCTTTGTGGCACGCACTCCGACACATGGCAGAGGGGCAAGACGATCAGAAGCTAGCTACAGCAGGCAGTATCCCATAAGAGAATTAGATACGTATCACAAGATAGGATTAGATACAGCAGCTCAGCAGACAGTATCACACAGGATCGGATTAGATACAGCAGCTCAGCAAGTAGTATCACAAAGGATAGGATTAGATACAGCAGCTCAGCAGACAGAATCACACAGGATCGGATTAGATACAGCAGCTCAGCAAGTAGTATCACAAAGGATCGGATTAGATACAGCAGCTCAGCAAGCAGTATCACACAGGATCGGATTAGATACACAGCTCAGCAAGCAGTATCACAAAGGATCGGATTAGATACAGCAGCTCAGCAAGCAGTATCACACAGGATAGGATTAGATACAGCAGCTCAGCAGACAGAATCACACAGGATCGGATTAGATACAGCAGCTCAGCAAGTAGTATCACAAAGGATCGGATTAGATACAGCAGCTCAGCAAGCAGTATCACACAGGATCGGATTAGATACACAGCTCAGCAAGCAGTATCACAAAGGATCGGATTAGATACAGCAGCTCAGCAAGCAGTATCACAAAGGATCGGATTAGATACAGCAGCTCAGCAGGCAGTATCACAAAGGATCGGATTAGATACAGCAGCTCAGCAGGCAGTATCACACAGGATCGGATTAGATACACGTCTCAGCAGACAGTATCACACAGGATAGGATTAGATACACGGCTCAGCAGGCAGTATCACACAGGATAGGATTAGATACAGCAGCTCAGCAGGTAGTATCACACATGAAAGGATTAGATACAGCAGCTCAGCAGGTAGTATCACACATGAAAGGATTAGATACAGCAGCTCAGCAGGCAGTATCACACATGAAATGATTAGATACAGCAGCTCAGCAGGCAGTAAGCAAACTCTTATTTTTGTATACCCTCAGTCACATTGCATACTCCAGTTACATCCAAATCTGCAAGCACAATTCTGCCTCTTTGATGGGCTTCGGTATCTCGGGGTCTGGTCACACGCCACAGATTTGTTGCAGAATTTTTTGCAGCTGAAAATCCCTTCCATCCCTGTGAATGTGGCGCCGCAGCAGCACCTGCGCCGATATCTGCAGCCTGTGAATGTGGCGCCGCAGCAGCGCCTGCACCGATATCTGCAGCCTGTGAATGTGGCGCCGCAGCAGCGCCTGCACCGATATCTGCAGCCTGTGAATGTGGCGCCGCAGCAGCGCCTGCACCGATATCTGCAGCCTGTGAATGTGGCGCCGCAGCAGCGCCTGCACCGATATCGGCAGCCTGTGAATGTGGCGCCGCAGCAGCACCTGCACCGATATCGGCAGCCTGTGAATGTGGCGCCGCAGCAGCACCTGCACCGATATCGGCAGCCTGTGAATGTGGCGCCGCAGCAGCACCTGCACCGATATCTGCAGCCTGTGAATGTGGCGCCGCAGCAGCACCTGCACCGATATCTGCAGCCTGTGAATGTGGCGCCGCAGCAGCACCTGCACCGATATCTGCAGCCTGTGAATGTGGCGCTGCAGCAGCACCTGCACCGATATCTGCAGCCTGTGAATGTGGCGCCGCAGCAGCACCTGCACCGATATCTGCAGCCTGTGAATGTGGCGCCGCAGCAGCACCTGCACCGATATCTGCAGCCTGTGAACGCTCTCTGCAGCACCTGCTGGATCAGTGTCTGGGTTTGGGGCATTCTGCCGCGCTGCATTACGTGAGATGTAGTGTTTATACCAGATATGGTAAAAAGTTGTTTGGAGTAATAGAGGCTCCAGCTAAGCTGGTAGGTACAGGGGGCAGCAGAAATATGACTGCAGATCTGGATGTGACTGGAGTATAAAACAGGTTACAGAAGATCAGTAAAAGGACAAGAAGTTTAGATCCAAGTTGAAAAAAGTCTCAGCTGTCACTGATGGAGGGCAGCGCAGGATCCGCACCACCATCATTCTCATGGCTGCTGCTGAACTACAATGCTCAGCATACCCTGCAGCTGCAGCTCCCATCAGCAGATGTGATTCCCATAGCAATCCTGGTCTCTGACCTCTGTGGAGGAGGTTGGAGGTTCAGCTGGAGCGCAGGCCTCATGGAATATTCTCTGTCATGCAGTGAATCACAGTAACCATAATACATGCCAGAGCCAAATCCCCCTCATCCATCTCAGTCCTTCCCCTGGTTCTCTATCCCAGACCCCCCTGACCACAGCAGAGAGGAGGGAGGGGATGCAGGGGGCCTGTCCATACTGTCATATCACCAGGAGCAGGCAGCAGTTACTACATAAGCTGCACCAAATTGTAAGAAGATTGTAAACTGAAGCAGAAGGTACTATAAACCGCATATATTCCTCGTGCAGGTTACAGCTACAAACTGGGTTATATGTATACGGCTGCGGCCAGATATTAGGCTTGAATAACCCTAAATCTATAATATCCCTAATCACATTATATATAACCCAGCATACATAGGGGGCTGATCACCCATCGCTCCACATGTTACCAGTCCTCAGTTCTGTTTTGCATTGTTTGGTTACTTTTTGTTACACTTTGTTATTTCTGTATCAGGCATTAACCCTTCTGCTCCCGATCACCTGGTGCCCACACAGCGCCCCCTACTATAAAATCTCCCAGTACCTGAGATCTGCAGAAAAAATCTCACATAGTAACAGCTAAACTGATGACTATGAACCACAAGTTCCAGCAACACCCGAATCCTAATATCATAGCCACTAGGAACCTGAGAGCTTCACAATAGTTCAATGCAGAAAAAAATACAAAACCACAAGAAGTAAATACCAATATGGGGACTACAAGTCCTGTGTATGGGCTGAAGACCACTAGTCCAGCAGTCATGCTGTATACAAAGAATGGGGGGTCCTGTCTATGCTCACCTCTACAAGATCTTTTGGGGAGGTTCAGTTCTGGGGGATGGGGGGGGGGGGGGCGGACTACCTGTTCTCATCTTTGGTAATGGGGGTCCTAGCTGTGCTCATCTATTAGGATGGGGACCCCTACCTGTGCTCAGCTCTTTGGGGTGAGGGCTACTACGGGGCAGGGGTCGTACCTGTGCTCAGTTCTGGGGGGGAGGGGTTCTACCTGTGCTCAGCTCTGGGGTTGGGGGCTCCTACCTGTGCTCAGCTCTGGGGTTGGGGGTAGGGGCTCCTACCTGTGCTCAGCTCTGGGTGTGGAGGGTCCTACCTGTGCTCAGCTCTGGGTGTGGGGGGTCCTACCTGTGCTCAGCTCTGGGGGTGGGGGCTCCTACCTGTGCTCAGCTCTGGGGGTGGGGGCTCCTACCTGTGCTCAGCTCTGGGGGTGGGGGCTCCTACCTGTGCTCAGCTCTGGGGGTGGGGGCTCCTACCTGTGCTCAGCTCTGGGGGTGGGGGGTCCTACCTGTGCTCAGCTCTGGGGTTGGGGGTAGGGGCTCCTACCTGTGCTCAGCTCTGGGGGGTGGGGGCTCCTACCTGTGCTCAGCTCTGGGGGTGGGGGCTCCTACCTGTGCTCAGCTCTGGGGTTGGGGGTAGGGGCTCCTACCTGTGCTCAGCTCTGGGGGGTGGGGGTAGGGGCTCCTACCTGTGCTCAGCTATGGGTGTGGAGGGTCCTACCTGTGCTCAGCTCTGGGTGTGGGGGCTCCTACCTGTGCTCAGCTCTGGGGGTGGGGGCTCCTACCTGTGCTCAGCTCTGGGGGTGGGGGCTCCTACCTGTGCTCAGCTCTGGGGGTGGGGGCTCCTACCTGTGCTCAGCTCTGGGGTTGGGGGCTCCTACCTGTGCTCAGCTCTGGCTCCAGCAGTACAAGCTCCAGGGATTCCGCTGCTTCCTCTGAACTGACTCCAGGGCTGCAGACTCCCTCCTATTTATACTTGTGGGGACGGCTGATCCTGGAAGTCAATGTTCTTGGCAACTTTTCCCCACTGACGAAATGAAGAAATAGGTGTCATCAAAGATCTGCTTCTTCGGAGAGGAGATAGCAGCAGGTCCAAGGAGAGCCCAGCTGCAGGGGGGACACCACAGCCCTGCACTCCTGCTTCAGGGGGGACACAATAGCCCCCCACTGCTGCTTCAGGGGGACAACACAGCCCTCCACTCCTGCTGCAGGAGGGACACCACAGCTCTCCACTCCTGCTGCAGGGGGGACACCACAGCTCTCCACTCCTGCTGCAGGGGGGACACCCCAGCCCTCCACTCCTGCTGCAGGGGGGACACCCCAGCCCTCCACTCCTGCTTCAGGGGGACACCATAGCTCTCCACTCCTGCTGCAGGGGGGACACCCCAGCCCTCCACTCCAACTGCTGGCGCTATAAACAATGCAAGGAGCTGACAACAGGACTGATACACCAGAAGTCAGAGCTCCCAGTATATATCACCCCGGGCAGACATAGTACTGTACTAATATATATGTATACCTGTAGAGCTTCTGGTATATTATATACTGTATGCCACCTGCAGATATGAGACTGTATAAGACATTCCATACAGCACTTTCATGTCGCCCGCTGAGCTGACAATCTACTCATAATTATCGACTTCTGTACAGATTTCTCCTGGGAATACAGGAGACAAACCATGAGAATTCATGTAAGAGCCCTATAGACGACAGAATGATCCCTACTCCAGCCCCTATAGATATACTAATATATAGATCCACCGGCAGGATTATCCCTCTTTACTCTCTGCTGCATATCCCGATCTCCATTAATGGCTGCGACCAGCAGAGGGCGACACAGACACTGCAAACTCCTTAGAACACACTGTACACTCCTGCAGTAAGTGGTCCGGAGGAGCCGTGATACCACTCACCTCTGATGTCATAACACAGTTGTTGTACATGATGACATCACACACTGCTGTATAGGATATCACACTTCAGTATATGATGTCATCATATATTGCTGTACAGGATGACATCACTCACCAGCTGCTGTGTACGATATCTCTGTAGGCACCCAGGGTGATGCTTGCTTTCTCACTAAACTACTGATCTTCAATTTGTGGAGGGGATGAAGGGTGAGGGGGTCTAGGACAGTAGGGGGCGCTATCCCCAGGCATATGATCAGGGTGAGGGCTGCAGGTCACTGATCTCTCAGTCTGAGCCTCATAAAATAATCACCTTCAGAAATGCCCCCCATGACTCAGATGTGACGGTTCTGGGGGTTGTTGCACGGCCCGGACCTCCGGCAACATCACCCCATGTATGAGGTCTGTATGAGTATCTGCACACCTGCCCTAAACGCCTCGCTGGATGACGAATTGCTGGATTTACACAGAGGATTGTTCTCTCGCAGCGATTCTCCAAGACGGAAAAATCTCAGCATGTTCTATTTCCATACGAGTCTCACATGAAACTAGAACCTGCATCCATACAGTCCGCCGCCCCTCGCACGGCACGTGGATGGGGGTCCGGGTGCGGCTCGCTGCTGCTTGTCTGAAAGGTCCCTTATTGATACAGTTTGTTGCAGATTTCTGGCACGTTCTGCTTTATAAATCCCCTGTGGCGCCGCTGCAACCTCTGTATCCCCCCAAGTACCCCGCCTGACCCTGCACACACGTACATGCCTCCCAGCGGATCCCGCAGCGGGACGCTCTGCTGCAGATCTCTGCTCCATAAGCTGCAACGTATTCATGCAGACTCGGTTGCAGAAATGTTCTGCCTTAGAAAGCAGCAAGTCTGCAGGGGAAGGTCGGGACTGCCGCAGGTTGGGGGATGTCCGTGTTCATTAGCACAGATACTCCCTGTATGACAGCCGCCCCCAAGGGTCAGGACGCCCAGTGATGCAGCCATTCACTGTACGACCCGGAAGTTATATCAGTGCTAGAGCGTTCTAAGTCATATCAGTCACACATGATGTAAATGTCTCTGTGGGTTATATATCAGTATCACTCCCCTCATACAAAAGAGAAAAAAAGGTAAAGCCCCCCCCAGCTCACCAACCCGTCTGACCAGAGGGCGGGCGCCCGGACACGCCAACAATGAGGTCCAGCGCCTCCGATGGGAAAACATTATAAGAACACTAAACTCTGACACACCGCCAAAAAAATATTAAGGTCCGGTAGAGCAATAGGGACCATGTTTGTTTAGAAGCATTTCAACTTAGAGTTTAGCGGTTTTATAACGTTTCCCCATCAGATGAGCCGGACGTCTTATTTTGTATCACTCCCATTATCCCTGCCCCCAGGAGCTTGCAATCTAATCTCCCCATCACACAAACTCAGCTGAGACTGGCCATACACATTTGAATGCTCTCAGTGTGCCTGTGCCCTCAGGAGTTAGTTGCTTGCAGCGCCCCCTCTGGCCTCCAGTCATGTTTTCTCAACCTAAAGTCTGCTGGAGCCACAAGAGCCCACGGGGGCGTCCAATGAGCACCACAGGGAGATCGTCTGTTTAGTCCATCCGTAAGGTCATTAAAGGGATTGATCAGCCTTAAAGTATTGCTGGCCTATCCTAAGGAGGTCACAAACCTCTTATAATGAGAGGTGGTACAAAGCCCAGCAGCAACACAGAGGCCGATACCAATAGAACCCCGCTGACAGACCGAGAGAACCCCGCTAAACACGAGAGCTGAGAGAGACCGAGAGAACCCCGCTAACCATGAGAGCTGAGAGAGACCGAGAGAGCCCCGCTAACGCGGAGAGAGACAGACGAAGAGAACCCTGCCAACCATAAGAGCTTACACTCTACAGGAGAGAGAGGACCCTGCTGACCATAAGAGCTTTCTCTATCTCACCTGTACAGCTGTTATGGTCAGCAGCGTCCTTTCTCTCCTGTAGAGTGTAAGCTCTTATGGTCAGTAGGGTCCATCCTCTCTCTCCTGTAGAGTGTAAGCTCTTATGGTCAGCGGGGTTCCCTGTCTCTGTCCTGTAGAGTGTGAGAAAGGACCCCGCTGACCATAAGAGCTGAGAGAGACCGAGAGAACCCCGCTAAGGGTTCCATTCACCCTTTATGTTCTGCGGAGACTGACCCCCAATTTCCCGTGACTTCTCTTCATCTTTCGCACTTTGCTGATCTTTTGAGAAATGTTGCAATGTAGTAATTTTCCTGCGGTCTGGTCTCCGTCCAGCGGGCATTAATCTAGTTAATTGGGAACACATCCCCACGACTGGCTCAGGTTGTTGGGCGCGGGGCTATTGTGTAACACGCTGGTTTCTTTGGAGCGTGCGCTCCCCGTGCCTCGACCCTCCCTCTATCACTGCGCTCATCTGATCTCCCAATCCTGCAGTGTTGTCTGTCTCTTGGACGAACTGCTGATATCTGCATCTGATTATAGAGGAATACCCAGTACGGAGCGCAGAGATGGACGCACCGAACCCGCCGGGCATCTGGAACGGGGGCCATTAGTGTATGTACTGCATGTGTCCTGGAAGTCACACCACAGTACAGTGCTAGCAGACATGGCCTTAAATGGTTGATACGGGGGTCCTCTCTCGTTCCTGTAGAGTGTAAGCTCTTAGGGTCAGTGGGATCCTCTCTTTCTCTCGCTCCTGTAGAGTGTAAGCTCTTAGGGTCAGTGGGATCCTCTCTCTTTCATTTCTGTAGAGTGTAAGCTCTTATGGTCAGCAGGGTCCTCTCGCTCCTATAGAGTGTCAGCTCTTAGGGGCAGCAGGGTCCTCTCTCTCCTATAGAGTGTCAGCTCTTATGGTCAGCAGGGTCCTCTCGCTCCTATAGAGTGTCAGCTCTTAGGGGCAGCAGGGTCCTCTCTCTCCTATAGAGTGTAAGCTCTTATGGTCAGCAGGGTCCTCTCTCTCCTATAGAGTGTCAGCTCTTAGGGGCAGCAGGGTCCTCTCTCTCCTATAGAGTGTCAGCTCTTAGGGGCAGCAGGGTCCTCTCTGTCCTATAGAGTGTCAGCTCTTAGGGTTAGTAGGGTCCTTTCTCTCCTATAGAGTGTAAGCTTTTAGGGTCAGTGGGATCCTCTCTCTCTCTCTCGCTCCTGTAGAGTGTAAGCTCTTAGGGTCAGTGGGATCCTCTCTCTCTCGCTCGCTCCTGTAGAGTGTAAGCTCTTAGGGTCAGTGGGATCCTCTCTCTCTCGCTCCTGTAGAGTGTAAGCTCTTAGGGTCAGTGGGATCCTCTCTCTCGCTCCTGTAGAGTGTAAGCTCTTAGGGTCAGTGGGTTCCTCTCTCTCTCGCTCCTATAGAGTGTAAGCTCTTAGGGTCAGCGGGTTCCACTCTCTCTCGCTCCTATAGAGTGTAAGCTCTTAGGGTCAGTGGGTCCTCTTTCTCTCGCTCCTTTAGAGTGTAAGCTCTTAGGGTCAGTGGGTCCTCTTTCTCTCGCTCCTTTAGAGTGTAAGCTCTTAGGGTCAGTGGGATCCTCTCTCTTTCTCGCCCCTGTAAAGTGTCAGCTCTTAGGGTCAGTGGGTCCTCTTTCTCTCGCTCCTTTAGAGTGTAAGCTCTTAGGGTCAGTGGGATCCTCTCTCTTTCTCTCCCCTGTAAAGTGTCAGCTCTTAGGGTCAGTGGGAGCCTCTCACACACACCCTCTACAGGAGAGAGAGCGAGATACAGCTAGTTAGTAAATACTTGTGCTCCCTTGAAACAACAGTTTTGAGCCTCTTTTCTTAGAACTCTGTGCTGATCTGTTTCTGTTATTCCTCCTGGAAAATTTTGAATAAACTGACAACTGAGTGTTACCATTCTATGTCAGAGGGGCGTGTCAAATACTGTCAGAACTGGTTAGGTTCTAGGGATGTCTGTTTCCCTTTTTTCATACCCATTTTCAGTCTATCAATATATTTCTAGGAGGAATAACAGAGGAACGGCACCCTGGAAGGATCAAAAGAAAGAGGCGACAGAGTTTGGGAAATTAAAGGCAACTTCAAATGTCTACGGCCCAGAAGACGTTGGGGGTCCAAGTTTATAAACTTTTTTGACACTTTCAGCGGAGGCCTCTAAAGGCCCATTTAGACACGACGATCTTTTGAGCAATAATTGTTGGGTGTAAATGTGCCCATCTTTCACTTTTCTGCCGAAGGATAAAATGCAGTTCTGCATGAAAACCATTGTTCAGTAGAAGAGCTGATAAGTAGGACCGCATGCTGTGCTCCGCCCACTGAGAGCTGATAAGCAGGACTGCACGCTGTGCTCTGCCCATGGAGAGCTGATTAAGCTGATACTATTGTCTCAGCTGCCAGCCTGCCACAGAACAGAGGGAATGTAATCAAGGAACTGCAGGTGGTCTGTTCCCGGACTACAGCTCCCAGCGGCTCACACACTACTAAGTGGTACTTATAGGCATTAGTACTGTGAAGGCTACGGGCCTATATACTTCATCTTGTCTCCTCTGAACATTTCTTATATGAACTTTATATGACTTATCTTGACAAGAAACACGGGGCTCCTCAGGGGAACAAACATCAACCGATTATCTCAGCCGCTCAGCTAAAAATACATATTTTATATCCTCTTTTGTTCTGTTTTTCATATCTAAATTC
This sequence comes from Eleutherodactylus coqui, assembly GCA_035609135.1. NCBI lineage: Eukaryota > Metazoa > Chordata > Amphibia > Anura > Eleutherodactylidae > Eleutherodactylus > Eleutherodactylus coqui. The sequence continues at coordinate 4,525,822 of CM069415.1, forward strand.
CTCTTTTCTTTCTCCTTAGCGGCATTTTCCCATAAATGTATATGAATATGCAAATCTTTGATCACCCGCTCTACATGTATACGGGCACAGATATTTGATCACCCGCTCTACATGGATACGGGCACAGATATTTGACCACCCGCTCTACATGGATACGGGCACAGATATTTGACCACCCGCTCTACATGGATACGGGCACAGATATTTGATCACCCACTCTACATGTATACGGGCACAGATATTTGATCACCCGCTCTACATGTATACGGGCACAGATATTTGATCACCCGCTCTACATGTATACGGGCACAGATATTTGATCACCCGCTCTACATGTATACGGGCACAGATATTTGATCACCCGCTCTACATGTATACGGGCACAGCGCCACTCAGCTTTTGGTATAAAGGAAGATGATTTGGGAATAAGCCTCAGATTGCTGTCACAGTCCTGCTCTCTTGTCCATTGCTTTCTCATGGCCGCCGCCAGAATCCCCTTTTAATTTGGAGCCTCCCAGCGTTTCGCTGGAAGCACTGAATGTCCCCGACAGGACCAAGGAGTGGTTTATGCAGAATGATGCTCACAGCCCATCGCTGTGGTGTAAATCCACCTGAAACTCCTCAGAAGGCTTAACGGTGACTGCAGACTATGAGAAACCTGGAGCAGAGATGACAGTGCCGACCCGGTGACCCCAACCCCAATAGAGGGGCAATAAAACTCTCACATCCCTCATCAGTGGACTAATTAAAGGCTGGTTTACACGGGCCGATGATCGCTCCAACCACAGTGACAGCTTTGATCGATCATTTTCCACAAAGTATTAAGTAGCTACTTAAGAGCGATTAGGTCTCCATGTGGAAACAATGCTATCAGCACGCCCCCTGGAGAACTGCTGATAAGGCTGAGGGACGATTTTTAGGTTGGACTGAATTTAATGATCAGCTAGCAGTGCCTGAAAAGCAGACGATGGGCGCACATTTACACGCACCGATTATCGCTGAAACAATCGCCGATTTTTTTTAGCGATCATCGGCTGGTGTAAATGAGCCTCCAGTAACTCCTCTACTGATCCTGTTCGGATATTGATTAAAATGCAAATTAATCACCCCATGGCTGTTATATTATACACTTATCTACACCTCCTGGGATCTATTCCATTATGCCGAAGTAGGTATGAAAGCTGCCATGACATCATGTGCTTTTGCAGCAGTTAAAAGGTATCAAGAGGACTGGGAACAATCACATTCTGCAAATTAAAAAGATGGACAATATTGTCATCCTTCATGTCACCGCTGCTCTCTAGTGATGGATGGGCGGCATTCTCAGTGATGTCACCGCTGCTCTCTAGTGATGGATAGGCGACATTCTCAGTGATGTCACCGCTGCTCTCTAGTGATGGATGGGCGGCATTCTCAGTGATGTCACCGCTGCTCTCTAGTGATGGATGGGCGGCATTATTAGTGATGTCACTGCTGCTCTCTAGTGATGGATAAGCAGCATTCTCAGTGATGTCACCGCTGCTCTCCCAATAATGGATAGGTGGCATTCTCAGTGATGTCACCGCTGCTCTCTAGTGATGGACAGGCGGCATTCTCAGTGATGTCACCGCTGCTCTCTAGTGATGGACAGGCGGCATTCTCAGTGATGTCACCGCTGCTCTCTAGTGATGGATAGGTGGCATTCTCAGTGATGTCACCGCTGCTCTCTAGTGATGGATAGGTGGTATTCTCAGTGATGTCACCGCTGCTCTCTAGTGATGGATGGGCGGCATTATTAGTGATGTCACTGCTGCTCTCTAGTGATGGATAAGCAGCATTCTCAGTGATGTCACCGCTGCTCTCCCAATAATGGATAGGTGGCATTCTCAGTGATGTCACCGCTGCTCTCTAGTGATGGACAGGCGGCATTCTCAGTGATGTCACCGCTGCTCTCTAGTGATGGATGGGCGGCATTATTAGTGATGTCACTGCTGCTCTCTAGTGATGGATAAGCAGCATTCTCAGTGATGTCACCGCTGCTCTCCCAATAATGGATAGGTGGTATTCTCAGTGATGTCACCGCTGCTCTCTAGTGATGGATAGGTGGTATTCTCAGTGATGTCACCGCTGCTCTCTAGTGATGGATAGGTGGTATTCTCAGTGATGTCACCGCTGCTCTCTAGTGATGGATGGGCGGCATTATTAGTGATGTCACTGCTGCTCTCTAGTGATGGATAAGCAGCATTCTCAGTGATGTCACCGCTGCTCTCCCAATAATGGATAGGTGGCATTCTCAGTGATGTCACCGCTGCTCTCTAGTGATGGACAGGCGGCATTCTCAGTGATGTCACCGCTGCTCTCTAGTGATGGATAGGTGGCATTCTCAGTGATGTCACCGCTGCTCTCTAGTGATGGATAGGCGGCATTCTCAGTGATTTCACCACTGCTCTGTAGTGATGGATAAGCGGCATTCTCAGTGATGTCACCGCTGCTCTCTAGTAATGGATAGGTGGCATTCTTAGTAATGTCACCGCTGCTCTCTAGTGATGGATAAGTGGCATTCTCGGTAATGTTACGGCTGCTTTTTAGTGATGGATAGGTGGCATGCTCAGTGATGTCACCGCTGCTCTCTAGTAATGGATAGGTGGCACTCAGTGATGTCACCGCTGCTCTCTAGTAATGGATAGGTGGCACTCAGTGATGTCACCGCTGCTCTCTAGTGATGCATAGGCAGCATTCTCAGTGATTTCACCGCTGCTCTCTAGTAATGGATAGGCGGCATTCTCAGTGATGGCACCGCTGCTCTCTAGGGATGGATAAGCGGCATGCTCAGTGATGTCACCGCTGCTCTCTAGTGATGGATAAGCGGCATTCTCAGTGATGTCACCGCAGCTCTCTAGTGATGGATAGATGGCATTCTCAGTGATGTCACCGCTGCTCTCTAGTAATGGATAGATGGCATTCTCAGTGATGTCACCGCTGCTCTCCAGTGATGGATAAGCGGCATTCTCAGTGATGTCACCGCTGCTTTCCCAATGATGGGATAGGCGGCATTCTCAGTGATGTCACCGCTGCTCTCTAGTGATGGACAGGCGACATTCTCAGTGATGTCACCGCTGCTCTCTAGTGATGGACAGACGACATTCTCAGTGATGTCACCGCTGCTCTCTAGTAACGGATAGGTGGCATTCTCAGTGATGTCACCGCTGCTCTCTAGTGATGGATAGGCAGCATTCTCAGTGATGTCACCGCTGCTCTCTAGTGATGGATAAGCGGCATTCTCAGTGATGTCACCGCTGCTTTCCCAATGATGGATAGGCGGCATCCTCAGTGATGTCACCGCTGCTTTCCCAATGATGGATAGGCGGCATTCTCAGTGATGTCACCGCTGCTCTCTAGTGATGGATAGGCAGCATTCTCAGTGATGTCACCGCTGCTCTCTAGTGATGGACAGGCGACATTCTCAGCGATGTCACCGCTGCTCTCTAGTAATGGATAGGTGGCATTCTCAGTGATGTCACCGCTGCTCTCTAGTGATGGATAGGCAGCATTCTCAGTGATGTCACCGCTGCTCTCTAGTGATGGATAAGCGGCATTCTCAGTGATGTCACCGCTGCTTTCCCAATGATGGATAGGCGGCATTCTCAGTGATGTCACCGCTGCTTTCCCAATGATGGATAGGCGGCATTCTCAATGGTGTCACCGCTGCTCTCTAGTGATGGACAGGCGACATTCTCAGTGATGTCACCGCTGCTCTCTAGTGATGGATAGGTGGCATTCTCAATGGTGTCACCGCTGCTCTCTAGTGATGGACAGGCGACATTCTCAGTGATGTCACCGCTGCTCTCTAGTAATGGATAGGCAGCATTCTCAGTGATGTCACCGCTGCTCTCTAGTGATGGGCAGGCGACATTTTCAGCGATGTCACCGCTGCTCTCTAGTAATGGATAGGTGGCATTCTCAGTGATGTCACCGCTGCTCTCTAGTGATGGATAGGCAGCATTCTCAGTGATGTCACCGCTGCTCTCTAGTGATGGATAAGCGGCATTCTCAGTGATGTCACCGCTGCTCTCTAGTGATGGATAGGCGGCATTCTCAATGGTGTCACCGCTGCTCTCTAGTGATGGACAGGCGACATTCTCAGTGATGTCACCGCTGCTCTCTAGTGATGGATAGGTGGCATTCTCAATGGTGTCACCGCTGCTCTCTAGTGATGGACAGGCGACATTCTCAGTGATGTCACCGCTGCTCTCTAGTGATGGATAGGCGGCATTCTCAGTGATGTCACCACTGCTCTGTAGTGATGGATAAGCGGCATTCTCAGTGATGTCACCGCTGCTCTCTAGTGATGGATAGGCGGCATTCTCAATGGTGTCACCGCTGCTCTCTAGTGATGGATAGGCAGCATTCTCAGTGATGTCACCGCTGCTCTCTAGTGATGGATAAGCGGCATTCTCAGTGATGTCACCGCTGCTCTCTAGTGATGGATAGGCAGCATTCTCAGTGATGTCACCGCTGCTCTCTAGTGATGGATAAGCGGCATTCTCAGTGATGTCACCGCTGCTCTCTAGTGATGGATAGGTGGCATTCTCAATGGTGTCACCGCTGCTCTCTAGTGATGGATAGGTGGCATTCTCAGTGATGTCACCCCTGCTCCCTAGTGATGGATAGGCGGCATTCTCAGTGATGTCACCGCTGCTCTCTAGTGATGGACAGGCGACATTCTCAGTGATGTCACCGCTGCTCTCTAGTGATGGACAGGCGACATTCTCAGTGATGTCACCGCTGCTCTCTAGTGAATTAATTGGTTACTCAAGATCTGCCTCTACAACGATGTTGTGGAACTTTGCAGCAGACAGGCGATCCGTGGAACTCGCTGCCTCCGGTTAAGTTTGGTGATCACCGCGGTGTCGATGCCAGGGAGTGACTCCGACCGACATCCGTCTTACAGTAAGTGGGATTACTTTTATGTTTTGTTCAGTAGTCCCTGGCACCGCCGGCGAGGGGTCGGTTAGAAGGAGCCGGAAGCCAAGCCAGTTCAGCAATAAACCAGAAGTGTGTCAAACACCAAAAATAATGATTTTCCATGAAACATCCAAAAACTCCCTAACAGGCAATTAATGATCAAACCCGAGACGGCAGCAGAATAAAAGGGACAAGGCCTGAGAGCAAACACCGCCGTGGGGGCGGAGAGCTGCGACTCCCATCACACAGTATCCACACTCTGGGCCCTAAACCCCCATTCTTTACACTGCAGGCTGCATCCAGAGAACATTGAGCTGTTAGACTCCATGATAAACTGGCTTCATCTATAATCTTCACCCCCCCCCCCCCCCCCCAACTCCGTAATCACTGACTTGGGGTTGAACAGTTTTAGTCCCCGAGACCACTCAGTGTTGTGGACCCCAGAGGGATTAGAGGGGGACTTTTAGTAAAACTCCACTTACCTGGATCCCTGATCAGATGAAGGTCCGAGGCGATCGCCAGTAAAGACATCTCATTACTGTCACTCATTACAGCACTAATTACAGGATTTATTATCAGCGGGAAATCCGGACATTTACATAACGGAGCAGAAAGGAAACATTCAGGAGTTGTGGAGCGATTAGATGAGCGGAGACCCTAGAAGGGATACAAGTTTGGCGCTCTTTTGCCCGCTGGAGTCTTTCTGTTCGTCTTAGACACAATGGCGCCTGAACTGGTTGCCCGCTGTTATACCATCCGTGCGGAGGAACGGCGAGTTGTGTGTTCGGACACGTTAGTTGGAGCTCCAGTGTTGTATTCAGCTGACTGTGCAGCCTGTTGGTCAGAACGATTCCTGACATCCTCCTCCGACCCCTTTCAGTGATGAGTTATTTCCGTCCGCAGGATCCCCTTTCGCTGGATGTTTTCCTCCATCGCGCCATTCTCGGTATACCCTCCACACCGTTACATGATAAACCCCCGTGGTTGGCGGTGAGACCCCGGCTAGTCTAGCTCTGATGACCGGCCTCGCTGGAAGTCGCTCCGATCGCTGGATCTTCCATCTAATGTGGATTCACACTGAAACTGATCCACGGAAAACTTGTCACGTGACTTTATGCCGCACTCCGGGGTCACGGGGGAATTACTGAACAGGGGAGTGCCAATCGTGAGAGGGCCGGGGGGCTCAAATAAAGGGTCTGTTTAGTCTACACACCCAATTGTTGGGGCCCAGGCCTCCGGCCGGCACCAGGACAGCAGCACTGAGAAGTGTAAAGGACCAATAAAGGTACACACTTTCCAGTGCCGGCCGGTATCTGTAGCCCCTGCAGTAGATTTGCTGGATGCGCCGCCTTCCTCCAGCGTATAGCAGGTCTGCTGGGCTCAGATAGTCGACCTCCCCAGGATAGATTCGGACCGCAGCGCACCCGTTGAGCAGCCATGAACTGAGAGATCGGCCCAGACAAGACCCTGTTTTATGCGTAATGGTCATGGGCGACCACGGGCTGCATCAGCTACTAATCCCCCTCTACCGCTCATCTATGGGGGCGGAGTTACATGAATTTTGCGCACTTCATTGGTGGTCAAGGCTAATCAGTCAGAGCGGCGGGCACAACAATACACAATGAACGACTCCACGAGGTTTAAACCAACGTTGTGACTTTATTGATGGGCGAAGACTTTGTACTCCTAGAGATCACTAAGCGGTGTACAATTAGGAACTGAACGTTAGAGGAGAGCGAGACGGCAAAAAGTAACTGAAGCGGACTGCCTGGCATCGCGGGCGGCTCTGCCCTCCGCCGCACAGAGGATCCTCATCATTGGGGTGTCTGGTGACACTCTGTCCCCTCGGCAGGCGAACCTCCCGCACTTCACGCCTTTAACTGGTTTACTTTATGCTTTTTCTCCGCAATGGATTTTAAAGCCTTTGGCTGCTGGGAAAGGCCGCCGTTTGTGGCAATTCTCCAGCAGGAAAGGGGTTAAAATGCTCTAATACTTCAGGTTACGCCCACGAGGCCCCCAGCGACCGATGTAAAGCCTTCTGTGGTTTTTGTTGTTTTTTTTTTAACTTTTTTGCTACTTTTTACTATTTTTTTTTCCGTTTTTTAAACTGATTTATGCGAGAAAATCTAGAGAAAATTTGCAGCCCGACGCGTTTACGTATTGTATCGTTACTGTTACTGATTCGGTGATCCGGAAAGCGAGGAGTGGCGAGTTTTTTTGTCTTTTGCTAGGAGTGAAGGGTGGAGGCTTGCAGGAAGGGGCTGAAACCTTACAGGCCTGACTGTTGTCACATGTAGATTAATGCTGGTGTGTGTTGAGTCTTTGGAGAAGTGCGCGGCGGCCCGACAAGTGGCGCGGCGGCCCGACAAGTGGCGCGGCGGCCCGACAAGTGGCGCGGCGGCCCGACAAGTGGCGCGGCGGCCCGACAAGTGGCGCGGCGGCCCGACAAGTGGCGCGGCGGCCCGACAAGTGGCGCGGCGGCCCGACAAGTGGCGCGGCGGCCCGACAAGTGGCGCGGCGGCCCGACAAGTGGCGCGGCCACTTCTACCCCAGACGCTAAAAAAATAATAAAATCTATTCTGTGTATTAAGAACCGTCCCCTCGACTGGTTAAAGCCTCGGCCCTCTGGGCCAACGTCCAGCCCGGTGCCGCAGGTTACTGTGCAGCGGCAGCAGACCGGACCTACCTGCCCAGAGGTGGTTTCATCGCTTGATCCTTTTGCCTCCAGATGGGGGCGCTCCTAGCCGCAAAAGGATGAAGTATCAGCAATATATTAAACATCTTGCTAAGCAGATTACAACATCGTCTCATTTGCTAAGATTTTCACCTTTGCAGGTCACATGGTACGCTTAAAAAAGGTCTGCGCCCCAAAAACGGGGGAGCAGCAATCTTGGCTACTCCGCACCCCACTCGCCCCCCATCGGCGGTATGCTGGGGTCCCTAAAGCAAAGTGAAATCGCTTTTAAACATTTCCCCTGGTCTAATCTAAAAATGTACCAGGAAAAAGAAAGAAAAACTCCGGGGGCAGCGGGGAGAAGGGGGGGGAGGGGCACTCAGGAGAAAAAAGAAATAAGGGCGAGGATTAAAAGGAAGTGGAGACCGGTGATTTGTGTCCTATGAAGCAGGAATCTTGCGCAGGAGCGCACGGGGCGCGGTTCACAGCAGGTCGACGCGGCGGTAATACAGGAGGTAGGCCGTGCGCTCTACAGTCTGTTTCACCACCTGATACTGATTGATCACTTTCACAGTCTGGTCGTCGATGCGTAGCCAGCCGTTCAGACCGATCTGGAAGACGTCTGTAGTGTAGTGTCCGCCCGTTGCGCTGTTACCATGGTGATAGACCACTGATGGAGAGAAGACAAGAAATGAGTGAGAAGGGCGGTGCAGAAGATACACGGAGCTCACAGGGCAACACAGCGGGTCACAACTGAGGCCTCGCCCACAGACCACCTCACCGCCATTAGTGCGGCGCTGTCAGGCCTCGCTAACCGCCGCAGAACGCGACCATCGCTCTTTACTATTTTTTTTTTCCTTTCGTTTTTTTTAAACTGATTTAACAGAACAGTAAAGGGTTAAACATCAATAAAATAGAAAAACATTTGATCTGGTGTAATGATCGGCCGTGGTGACCGCAGGCCCAGCCAGAGCGCCCCCTACTGCGGCTATGCAGCTCGGCGCATACGGATTTCCCCAGCAATTTCCTAGCTGCAAACAAAAAGAGGGATTTCAAGAAAAGAAAAAGTACAACGAGGCTGATAACAGAGAGCTGCGCATTCTGAAACGGCCGGCGATCATCGGGCCACAAGCAGAGCAAATTAATGAACTGGAGCGATAATGGTTCAGTGTGATGCAGACAATCGCTGGCTCGCCGTTTGCGGTCGTCTGCTTACACTTTGTCGGCTCGCTGGCGTATCGCTCCGTGTAAACGATTCCCATGAGAGGAGTGCCGAGCGAGAAACAGAGGAGAAGCGGCGAGCCGGCAGCAAGGCTTCATGTGAACGAGCGGTCTGAGCGCCGGCGGCCCCAGCACTGACTCAAATGTGTAACTTATAGTAAAACGTGACGAGCCGCAGCTGAACGCACGGAGTACTGACCTGCGAAGAGCCGGTAGGTTCTTTGGCCTTTAAAAATCTTACTTCTCACCCCCGGAGAAAGCAAATCTGCAGAGAAGGAAAACAGCGTCTTACAGGAGGCAGAAGAGTAATGCGAGACGTCAGCGGTCGGCGCCGCGCCAGATTTACAGAAACGTCCCAACAGGAGGAGGAAACTGATGGGGGGACAACGGGTGCTTTGTCTCCCCTCGCTGCTCTGTATGTGGGGGGCTACCCACCGCCTGACACCCCTCCATGTCACCAGGAAGGTACGCTGCTCAAAGAAATGACGGGGGCACATCAGGGCTCGGTCTCAACGGCATCTGCAGACTCTGGTGAATGCCAATAGAGCTGCCCGTTACTGGGCTCCGAGGGCCCCACTACAGGATGCCCAGCCCTCACCAAGTCTGGGTGGTACAGGTTGGCCAGTAGCTGCTACAGGGGACAGTTCATGGGACTCTGGCAGCTCCTCCTGTCCGGCTGTCCTGGTGTAACGCCCGTGGCCTGCTATCTGCTTCTGTGCTGGTAGACACAGCGGACCTTCTTGCTGCGGCACGCATGGATGTGCCAACCTGGAGGAGCAGGACCGCCGGTACAACCTGATTGGCGCCTCGTGTACCAGTAGTGATAAGGACACCAGCAACATGCAGAACTAGAGAGGAGTCGGGGGAGGAGAGCGGCGGAGGAGAGAGTCCCTTTTTGGGGGTGTCTCGCCCCTCCGGCACTCCTGTTGTCACTCTCATTTGCACCAAACCAGGTGAAATGGATTCCCGATGGCTTCTGCCTCCTAACTGGACAGATTGATGTCCCTGACATGTACGTGACTTGGGGTTACACCGCGATGCTTACACGTCCCCTTCACTTTTTGGAGCAGTATAGCTGTGGAGGACACGACGATATGTATTCATGCCCCTCCCCCCTCCGATGGGGCAGAGCGCCTCCTCCTACCTTTGCTGATTTCCAGATCCACAGGGTATTCAATATTCTTCACCAGCTTCTGGCAGCCGCCAGTCTTCTCGAACACGAATCGTTTGAGGTGCAGAACGAGGACCGGCGGCAGCTCCTCCAGCGTCACTCGCCGGCTGACCTCCACCTGGAACAGAAGCAACATGTCAGCAAGGAACAGAACAACCCGGTCGCTGCACCCCGAGCACAGACCCTGCTGGGATGAGGGAACGCCTGGACAGAGCCGCAGATACCAGAAACAGATGTGCCATCAGTGCCGTATCCAACTGTTCGCCCAGCGCTGCGATGGTTAAATATTTGGGTTATCACTTCTCCAATGTCCTGCCAGTATATGTGAAATTACAGACTACACTCTGCAGCAACCTGCCCTCTGCTGCTCGCAGGGATGCTCGGCCGCCGCAGACGCTAGGAATGTGCAGACCTGAAAGCAAGGACAGCCGCCAAATCCCACTGCTACAACAACAATACAGAAGAGAGCCGGGACGTAAAACCACAACGATCAGTCTGGGCTGCATCCATCCATAGCGAGGAGTAGATGTGGTGCAGTGCCAATAGTAAGGAGTAGTTGTGGTGCAGCGCCAATAGTGAGGAGTAGTAGTAGATGTGGTGCAGCGCCAATAGTGAGGAGTAGTAGTAGTTGTGGTGCAGCGCCAATAGTAAGGAGTAGTAGTAGATGTGGTGCAGCGCCAATAGTGAGGAGTAGTAGTAGTTGTGGTGCAGCGCCAATAGTAAGGAGTAGTAGTAGATGTGGTGCAGCGCCAATAGTAAGGAGTAGTAGTAGATGTGGTGCAGTGCCAATAGTAAGGAGTAGTAGTAGATGTGGTGCAGTGCCAATAGTGAGGAGTAGTAGTAGATGTGGTGCAGTGCCAATAGTAAGGAGTAGTAGTAGATGTGGTGCAGTGCCAATAGTGAGGAGTAGTAGTAGTTGTGGTGCAGTGCCAATAGTAAGGAGTAGTAGTAGATGTGGTGCAGCGCCAATAGTGAGGAGTAGTAGTAGTTGTGGTGCAGCGCCAATAGTAAGGAGTAGTAGTAGATGTGGTGCAGCGCCAATAGTGAGGAGTAGTAGTAGTTGTGGTGCAGCGCCAATAGTAAGGAGTAGTAGTAGTTGTGGTGCAGTGCCAATAGTAAGGAGTAGCAGTAGTTGTGGTGCAGCGCCAATAGTAAGGAGTAGTAGTAGTTGTGGTGCAGTGCCAATAGTAAGGAGTAGTAGTAGATGTGGTGCAGTGCCAATAGTGAGGAGTAGTAGTAGTTGTGGTGCAGCGCCAATAGTGAGGAGTAGTAGTAGTTGTGGTGCAGCGCCAATAGTAAGGAGTAGTAGTAGATGTGGTGCAGCGCCAATAGTAAGGAGTAGTAGTAGTTGTGGTGCAGCGCCAATAGTAAGGAGTAGTAGTAGATGTGGTGCAGCGCCAATAGTAAGGAGTAGTAGTAGATGTGGTGCAGTGCCAATAGTGAGGAGTAGTAGTAGTTGTGGTGCAGCGCCAATAGTAAGGAGTAGTAGTAGATGTGGTGCAGTGCCAATAGTAAGGAGTAGTAGTAGATGTGGTGCAGCGCCAATAGTGAGGAGTAGTAGTAGATGTGGTGCAGCGCCAATAGTGAGGAGTAGTAGTAGTTGTGGTGCAGCGCCAATAGTGAGGAGTAGTAGTAGTTGTGGTGCAGCGCCAATAGTGAGGAGTAGTAGTAGTTGTGGTGCAGCGCCAATAGTAAGGAGTAGTAGTAGTTGTGGTGCAGCGCCAATAGTGAGGAGTAGTAGTAGTTGTGGTGCAGCGCCAATAGTAAGGAGTAGTAGTAGATGTGGTGCAGCGCCAATAGTGAGGACTAGTAGTAGTTGTGGTGCAGCGCCAATAGTGAGGAGTAGTAGTAGTTGTGGTGCAGTGCCAATAGTAAGGAGTAGTAGTAGATGTGGTGCAGTGCCAATAGTGAGGAGTAGTAGTAGATGTGGTGCAGCGCCAATAGTAAGGAGTAGTAGTAGATGTGGTGCAGTGCCAATAGTAAGGAGTAGTAGTAGTTGTGGTGCAGTGCCAATAGTAAGGAGTAGTAGTAGATGTGGTGCAGCGCCAATAGTAAGGAGTAGTAGTAGATGTGGTGCAGTGCCAATAGTGAGGAGTAGTAGTAGTTGTGGTGCAGTGCCAATAGTAAGGAGTAGTAGTAGTTGTGGTGCAGTGCCAATAGTAAGGAGTAGTAGTAGATGTGGTGCAGTGCCAATAGTAAGGAGTAGTAGTAGATGTGGTGCAGTGCCAATAGTGAGGAGTAGTAGTAGATGTGGTGCAGTGCCAATAGTAAGGAGTAGTAGTAGTTGTGGTGCAGTGCCAATAGTAAGGAGTAGTAGTAGTTGTGGTGCAGTGCCAATAGTAAGGAGTAGTAGTAGATGTGGTGCAGCGCCAATAGTAAGGAGTAGTAGTAGATGTGGTGCAGTGCCAATAGTAAGGAGTAGTAGTAGTTGTGGTGCAGCGCCAATAGTGAGGAGTAGTAGTAGTTGTGGTGCAGTGCCAATAGTAAGGAGTAGTAGTAGATGTGGTGCAGTGCCAATAGTAAGGAGTAGTAGTAGATGTGGTGCAGCGCCAATAGTAAGGAGTAGTAGTAGATGTGGTGCAGTGCCAATAGTAAGGAGTAGTAGTAGTTGTGGTGCAGCGCCAATAGTAAGGAGTAGTAGTAGATGTGGTGCAGCGCCAATAGTAAGGAGTAGTAGTAGATGTGGTGCAGTGCCAATAGTAAGGAGTAGTAGTAGTTGTGGTGCAGCGCCAATAGTAAGGAGTAGTAGTAGATGTGGTGCAGCGCCAATAGTAAGGAGTAGTAGTAGATGTGGTGCAGTGCCAATAGTAAGGAGTAGTAGTAGTTGTGGTGCAGCGCCAATAGTGAGGAGTAGTAGTAGTTGTGGTGCAGCGCCAATAGTAAGGAGTAGTAGTAGATGTGGTGCAGCGCCAATAGTGAGGAGTAGTAGTAGTTGTGGTGCAGCGCCAATAGTAAGGAGTAGTAGTAGATGTGGTGCAGCGCCAATAGTAAGGAGTAGTAGTAGTTGTGGTGCAGCGCCAATAGTAAGGAGTAGTAGTAGATGTGGTGCAGTGCCAATAGTAAGGAGTAGTAGTAGTTGTGGTGCAGCGCCAATAGTAAGGAGTAGTAGTAGATGTGGTGCAGCGCCAATAGTAAGGAGTAGTAGTAGATGTGGTGCAGTGCCAATAGTAAGGAGTAGTAGTAGTTGTGGTGCAGCGCCAATAGTAAGGAGTAGTAGTAGATGTGGTGCAGCGCCAATAGTAAGGAGTAGTAGTAGATGTGGTGCAGTGCCAATAGTGAGGAGTAGTAGTAGATGTGGTGCAGTGCCAATAGTGAGGAGTAGTAGTAGTTGTGGTGCAGTGCCAATAGTGAGGAGTAGTAGTAGTTGTGGTGCAGCGCCAATAGTGAGGAGTAGTAGTAGTTGTGGTGCAGCGCCAATAGTAAGGAGTAGTAGTAGTAGTTGTGGTGCAGCGCCAATAGTGAGGAGTAGTAGTAGATGTGGTGCAGCGCCAATAGTAAGGAGTAGTAGTAGATGTGGTGCAGTGCCAATAGTGAGGAGTAGTAGTAGATGTGGTGCAGCGCCAATAGTGAGGAGTAGTAGTAGATGTGGTGCAGTGCCAATAGTAAGGAGTAGTAGTAGATGTGGTGCAGTGCCAATAGTAAGGAGTAGTAGTAGATGTGGTGCAGCGCCAATAGTGAGGAGTAGTAGTAGATGTGGTGCAGCGCCAATAGTAAGGAGTAGTAGTAGATGTGGTGCAGTGCCAATAGTGAGGAGTAGTAGTAGATGTGGTGCAGCGCCAATAGTGAGGAGTAGTAGTAGATGTGGTGCAGCGCCAATAGTGAGGAGTAGTAGTAGATGTGGTGCAGCGCCAATAGTGAGGAGTAGTAGTAGATGTGGTGCAGCGCCAATAGTGAGGAGTAGTAGTAGTTGTGGTGCAGCGCCAATAGTAAGGAGTAGTAGTAGATGTGGTGCAGTGCCAATAGTGAGGAGTAGTAGTAGTTGTGGTGCAGTGCCAATAGTGAGGAGTAGTAGTAGTTGTGGTGCAGTGCCAATAGTGAGGAGTAGTAGTAGTTGTGGTGCAGTGCCAATAGGGAGGAGCAGCAGTAGTTGCAGTGTAGCGCCAATAGTAAGGAGTAGTAGTAGTTGTGGTGCAGCGCCAATAGTGAGGAGTAGTAGTAGATGTGGTGCAGTGCCAATAGTGAGGAGTAGTAGTAGTTGTGGTGCAGTGCCAATAGTGAGGAGTAGTAGTAGTTGTGGTGCAGTGCCAATAGTGAGGAGTAGTAGTAGTTGTGGTGCAGTGCCAATAGGGAGGAGCAGCAGTAGTTGCAGTGTAGCACTGGCAGTCCTTTTATTCCAGATCCCCCTCATATAATATATTACACGCACCGGATGTCAACGGGAATATTAAAAAGTTATGGTTTTTGCAACAATTAAAAAAAAAAAAAACACACCTAAAAATGAGTTGGTCATTAAGGGGTTAATGTACCAGAACACAAAAATCAGGTGGAGTGAAATGGATTTGAATCCCCATTGTTCTGCCATCCTGTGTTAACGGCGCGGCCCGATGTGGGGAGTTCGGCGGTTCTTTATATAGTTTACTTTGAGGCGGAGCGACCAGAGCAGCGCAAATAATCCCCCCCCCCCCCCCCCCGACGTTCTCCATGCGGGATGAATGCGTTACTTTGACAAGTCTTAAGGATGCAGCAACACGAAATAGGAGTTTTTTCAAATATGCGAAAATGGATTTTCTTAACCCCTTAACGCTCCAGGGCAGAAGCGGCGTGTGGAGTGAAGGCAGTCATGTCCATGCAGTCACCTATGAGAGCGCGATACGGGGCCGGCTATGTCCGTGCGCTGCGTGATGCAAGCGGTGCCCAGAAGACGTCATGTAAATAGGTACGGCTGCCTGTCAGACTATGGTATACAGCAATACTGCGGTACTGCATTACACTGAGTGATCAAACCATCACAAGGTCAAGACTTTAACGGGGACTAAGAAAAAAATACAATGTCTACAAAAAGAAGAAAAATGGTGTTATTTAAAGAAAAGGTGATAAAAAGGCGGCGAATCCCCCCGCGGCTGCTAATCCCCCCGCGGCTGCTAATCCCCCGCGGCTGCTAATCCCTGGACTGGCCAGCCATGTGGACGACATTTGTCAAAAATCTCATCCACACGGGGCAGCAAATCAGTCGTGGTAAAGCCGGCGCTGTGGCGCAGATTCCCGGGACGCAGCATATCCATTCATCTGTTTTGCCGCTGCGGCCTCGCTCCTCTCTATGGGAGCGCCGGCTGCAACAGAGAAGCATGCGGCAAAGCTGCTACCAAACCCGCAGAGAAGTGCTGCAGGTTTTGAAGCTGCGCTTTCCCGGTGGAAATCACGTGGTTTTTGCCGCAGCAAAACCGCCAGATTTCTGATGATACGACCCATGTGACCGCGGCCCGAATACCCGGTACCCATAGCTGTCGGGCATCACGGCGCCCGTCTGACCGTACATTAAATACTACCACTGGATAACGGAATACGAGCCCGCAGACCGCTGCGATGACCGATACACGAAGGATTGGTTGAAAGTGGGGGGAGGGGAAACCGAAAATTGGAAAAAAAAAAAAAAAGGAAAGGCCGTTCGGGGATTAAGCCTCGTCCATCACCATTAATTTCTTCTGAACTCGCGGCCGTTTGATCGCTCAGCGTATATTGCTTTATCCCCCTGACAGGCAGCCATGGCGGCCCTCGCGGTCTCCTCACTGATCGGGACGTACCGCTGCTGCTCGTTGCCACGATCCGTGAGAACATTAATCGCGTCTGTTGACGCCCGCCGTTTTTTGGCTACCGATCCCACAGGCCCAGAATGCAATGCTACGCTCCCAGCCATGCAGGGGTTAACGGCCATTCACACGGGACAAGTAGAGCACAACAGCGTAATAATCGCGGTGTGTAAAGCCGCAGCCATCGCACTCCCCGTCTACAGCTCACCGACTTCTCGCTGATGGCAGCGCTCCCCGCTCGGTGTGTTACAAAGAACTTGAAGCGCTGAGTGATAATCTGCCTGTCTAAACGCTCTGCAGGAGCGCCAACAACCTAGCGGTGACTGAACTGCGTGAGCGCTGATGTCGACTGTCGTCCCATCTAATTGGACATCAAACAGCCTCCAGACTGATACATTGTAACAAACTATCAGGACAGGAGAATGATTTGTGCTGCTGCCGCCTTAGGATCATCTAGACTGGATACATTGTAACCAACCCTCAGCTGTGACAAGCATTATGTTCACAAGGGGTTTTCAACCTCTGAATATTAAAAAGATTTCTATTCACTGACAGCAAGCTGAAATGGACAGTAGCTGAAACAAAGTCCAACAGAAAGCTTGGCGTTTGCACCAGTGCCAGGCTCTCTGGGTAGGGGGCATTCTGAATTACTCCCTGATGAGACGGTGCCAAGGACAGACGCGTTATCACGTATTCACAGGGCGTCCAGTACAGATCCGCGGCAGTAACCGTTATCACCGATGTGCCAGCCGCGTGTGAGCGCAACACAACCAAAACAATCTGCAGGCGCGGCACGGAGTGTTCGTTAACAGGACAGCGTGGGCGGTTAATGAGCAGCTAATCTGCTGCTCCTCCTCTACCTACCAACAGGTCTGATGATGTCATCGAAGGAGCAGAGGGGTGCGAGAGCCGGACCCCACTGCCAGGTCAGTAGAAGAATAGGGTCTGCGGGGGTCTATTAGCGCTGGGACCTCCGAGCACCTGAGGGGCCGCCATGTCTGCGCCAATCTCACACCAAAATCCTTGTGAAATAGAAAACTCGAACAGCGCTTCTGCTTTGTTGCTTCACCCTTTGGAAGACCTCCGCTTGCTGCCAGTGACCGGATACTCCTCACAGCTCAGCGGGTGCTACAGTTGTATCCAATCCTGTGAGCTAAACTTCAGACTGATACATTGTAACAAAATCAGGACAGGAGAGTTATGTGCTGCGGTGGCGGCGGCGGCCCGGGGGCAACCAGCATCGGCTATCAGTTCAGTCTATGAATCTGACTAAATGCCCGTTTACACGGGACGATTGTCGTTGAGTTGCTCTAACTCCCCATGAAGGACAGTCGTTCCGTGTAAACGGGCAGTCAGATTCAGAGACTGAATGACGGTTTACAGTGAATGGAGGCGGCGGGAGGGAGAGCGCCCCCTGGCTGCCCCACCTCCAGGCTGTCCACGCTCAACGTAACAGCACCCTAAATCCCCGCCGCGGCGCAGGGCCTAAATACTTTCCTCCAGCTAGAGTGTAAATGTCGCCGCTCCCCCCCCCCCCCCCCCCCCCCCCCGCGCGGCGCAGGGCCTAAATACTTTCCTCCAGCTAGAGTGTAAATGTCGCCGCTCCCCCCCCCCCCCCCCCCGCCGCGGCGCAGGGCCTGAATACTTTCCTCCAGCTACAGGAGTGTAAATGTCGCTGCTGCCCCCCCCTCCCCCCCCCGGCGCACGTAAACCTGCGAGAACAAACACCCCCAAATATCATCCCACCGCAGCGAAGCGTCCGCACCTCAGGCCTGCGCCGCTCGGAAAGTTCCCCTGGCCGCCTGTCTAAATGCCATGCGCGGCTCCTGCGCGGCTTCGCTCGCCTCGGCTAATTATCATGCGTGAACTTTATTTCCAGCCCAGACATCAAAACAAGAAGCAGACGGAGCGACCAGAAGGCAAACGCCGCGCCCAGCGCTGCTGACCCCTAATTGGCCGGCGGTCGCTCCGTGAAGACCAGAAATGACGGGTTACCCACCAGAACCTTACAAGCTAAAATCAAGTCACTTGGCGAGGAGCGACGACCTTCAGATGGCTGGGAAACGTAGACCGCGGCGGAGCGCGCTGCTTAACCCCTGCACTGCCAGCAGCTCCTACACAGGTTACATCTGCCGGCCCGAGGACGGAGCCGCGCAAAACTGAGGCCTCCTAGAAGGGACGCCTCATCACCGTGTAAGGGCAAAGCTCTGCAGCCTTCAAATACAGCATGCAAGATCACTGCTTGCTGTCAGTGAATAGGAACATTCAACTGTTGTCTAGAACTCCAGACTGATACATTGTAACGAAACAGCAGGTGGAAACTTCCTCTATTACCACAGATTTTCAATGGCAGACGGGGCGACCGAAACCCCCACAATTCTGAAACAATGCATTCATTTTGTGAGATTAATGATGGAAGCTCAGACCGAGCTTTTTTAGATGTGGTGATAAAAGTGAACCGAATTCGTATTATTTACGTTGTTTTGTAGGAAAAAAAGGTAAAAGGAGGTTTTGGGGAAATTAAATATTTATCATTTTACATTTCTGTTTTTTGTGCCCTTTACTGTTTGATGGCTTCTATAATACACCGCAACGCTTCGGTACTGCAGTACATTGTATCTGTACTGTTCTCATAATAACCCCTTAGTGACCAGACTGTTTAGCTGCAAGGACCAAGCGACTTTCGCACAAGCCATAATTTGCTTCCGTAGTCGGAGGGCCCGCTGCTTGTGGGGGGAGCTGTGTAACTCATGGCAGCCCTCTGGGGGTCCCTAGAATGTGTAGAGCTGCTGTTGCATCTTTTTTGGAAGGTGGAGGGGGGGGGGGGGGACCGGAAAAATCATCCAGAAAGTCTTTTTTTACAACATTCACCATTTGCTAAAAACAACAATTCTGGATCTGGATCCCCCTGACTACTGCGATACCAAGTTTATTGAGAGAATTGGAAAAAAAAAGTACATTTACTAGTTTTGCTCAATAGAAACATATTTTAACCCTTAAGGACACGTAAGGTTATGTCCTGCACATTTGAGGTATGTATGGAGGGGGATCGCAGGGTGAGGTCGCTGCATACATCACGGCTGCCGGCTGTTTCTTACAGCAGACACCCGGCGGCAGTAGCTCCCATAAGCTGTGCGGCTTATCTGAGCTGTTAACCCTTTAAATGCCACCAATTTTGACAGCAGAATTTAAATCCCCCGGCCAATGTTCCAGGGTCCCATACGGCTGTGCGGTTGTCATGGCAGCTGGGGGGGCCTTTTGAAAGTCATTCTGCTTGTGACAGCCGTGGAGCCTATCAGGCCATGCCATTGGGGTAGCTTGATAGAATGTCTGTCTGATCGCAGAATGATTAATGCTATGGCATTACATCACACTGCAGAAGTGATCAAAGCATCACAAGCTCTTGTTCCCCCTGGGGACTAAAAAAAAAAAGTAAGAACTAAGTTTAAAATAAAGTTTTACTGATTAAAAAAAAAAAAAGTAATAAAAATTAAAAAAGAAAAAACAAACAAACAAAAACAAACGCAAACAAAAACAAACACAAACGCTCCTTCGCCATATTTACAATACAAGAATCTAAATAATAAAACAAACACATTTGGTATCGCCGCGTCCGGAAAAGTCCGACCTATCAAAGTAACTCATTATTTACCGCGGGCGGTGAACGGCGTCCGAAAAAAAAAAGTCAGAATTGTGCTTTTAGGTCACCCTGTAGGTCATAAATATTCCAAAACGGTCCCAACATAACCGGAGCACAAGAGGAGACGTCGCACAACTCGAGGAAGACATGAAAATGATAACGGTCAGCAGACGGCGGCGGGAAATAAAAAAAAACAATAGTACAGCAAAAACAAAAAAAACCCAAGAGTGTAAGTTTGTCCGGCCGTGATCGTACAGCGCCCCGGAGTGACGTCATCAGTGCTCGCCGCAGAGAGCCGTGAGGGTTGTATCTACAGGGGAGCGGTCCCTCTTGGCCGCGGTCGCCTCTAGGTCGCTTGGCTTTATTTTTGGCGCGGACGATAGGCCGCGTTACTTTAAACTATTTTTATGGCGTTCAGCCGGCGCAGCCAAATACTTCATCGTCTGTCGTTCTGAAGGCGCTGATAACCATGCGGAGGATTTGGGGTTAAATTGTGGTATTTCATCCAAAAAGGTTCGTGTAGAAAAATGCCTTTTAATTAAACTGGATTTTCTCTGTTTAAACTTTATTAACGCTTTTTTTTTACCCTCAAGGAGACTTGAAGATGCGATCGTTTGATGGCTGGGATAATACACTGCATTACCTTTGTGGCGCATTCTACTGAGCCCGTCAGACTCTGCCAGTCGGGGTCTAATACACCAAGTTACATGACAGATGGGATCCCGGCTGCATACCTTGTAACCGGTGGCACTGCGGGTGTCACAGGGTGGCAGAAGGTTCCCACGTCTCCCGCTGCCATCTGTTACATGCTGCAGTTGCTATTGTGGCATGTAAGAGGGTAAACTGTCAGCATCTGAGATTTCTCAGCTACCGACGGTTAGCGCAGGAGCCTTAGCGCAGGAGCCTTAGCGCAGGAGCCTTAGCGCAGGAGCCTTAGCGCAGGAGCCTTAGCGCAGGAGCCTTAGCGCAGGAGCCTTAGCGCAGGAGCCTTAGCGCAGGAGCCGGGCTGTTGGCAGTCAGCTAGGCCACTGCTTTAAAGAGATATGCAGATTTAACCCCTTAAGGACCAGACCCGTTTCAGGGATTTCACCCCTGTGGCGGTTTTACTGCCGTATTTTGTTTCCTTTAGCTACCAAAATTATTTTACTGCTTTTTTCCGGCGACATTTAGAGCGATTTGTTAAATATCTTTTTCACTGACTTTTTCCCCATTTTTTAGTTTTATTGGGGGTAAAATGATTTTTTTTACATTTAGTTATTTTTTGATTTAGTAGATTTATGCTATAATAAGGTCCAGCAGCGGCTGCTCTAATTGTTCCAGACATTCTGATATATTGTATGTATGGTTTATGTACGGCGACGGTTCTGGATGCCGTTTTCTGTTATTCTTTCTTATGTAAATATTGTTGGTTTATTTTGTAATTTTGTTCCACTGATGTCTGGATGGTGTTTTTTACTATCTATATCCCTGCTGTCATCATGTAAGACCTCTGTGGGACAGTCACGTTTTTTTTATTTGACACTTTCCCCCTGTAGCCGGAGCCGCATCCATAGGCGCCGCATTCATAGTGACCCATTTACAGGGAAAACAACCCCTGTAGTGACAGTTACTGGCAGAGCTGGTCAGGGTCTAGTATGACCCTCCAGCTCTGCTGTAGCAGGAAACCCCGGCAGTCACATGATCCCCGGATCCCATAGTGGAAGACACCCTTCCATTTTCCCCACACAGTGGTCATTGAGTGCTGTGTACTCGGGGAAGCAGAAGGCAGGAAGGGTTAAATACCTGTCCTGCCTTCTCCTCCGGGTTATCAGCTGTCACGAACAGCTGATAACCTGTCCTGCATCTAATTGATTGCAGAGCGAGGAGGCTTAAAGGCCCATCGTAATTTTACTATCGGCGTGGTTTTAAACCCAGGATCAGACGCCGTATATTTACCACGCCTGGTCCTTAATGGGTTAAAGCCCATTACCAAGGTCAGTAAAAAGATGTATCGGCCGTCACTAAGGGGTTAAAGGGTAACTGTCACCAGTGTTTTCGACCATGAACTGCCACCATGGGGCCATCACTCACTTACAGCACCCCAGATATGTGGTGCCATGTATTATTTACACTGTTTTGTAGGTGAAAGCCTTCCGTCCCGGTCAGGAATGAACTAAATTCCCGGCATGTTGTATTCCTGTCTGCTTTACGGATGAGACATGACTGTGCCGTGTCAGTCAGACGGCAGACTGGCGTCGGTGTGCCATGCGAGGCGCCCGAGCCTCTCCTCTGAGCCCGCACTCACAGCCAGAGTGCCAGAGGCCTTAGTGGAAATCATGGAAAAAGCTACCTAAAACGTGGCTGCAGCTCTGGATGTGACTGGAGTATTCCACATAAAGTATGAGGCAGCGTTGAGTGCAGATTAGGTCGGAGACTTTCCAACAACCCATCAGATAGCTGTACTTGGCGATTATCAGTGGCTGCTCACAGTAAGTCCTCGGGTCAGCAACGGGTCGGGAGGTAATCAGATGTGAGACATGTATGGCGGCCGCAGCCCTGGGAGTGGAGCGGATGCAGCGAGGCACCAGTGGAGCGATCCACGGATGAGCGGCGTGGGCCAGGACTCACCTCTTGCTTGGTTTTGGTGGTATAACCCTGGACAGACTCCCTCGCCACGAGACTCTCCAGAGCGTCCTGGACGGTGCGGATCTTTTCAGACTGAATGTCCAGTTGCAGGGTGAAGAATGGCTGCAAGGTGGCCGACTCCTTGGAGCTCTGCTGGTAAACGACAGATCTGCAATAGAAGATAGTAGCACGTTACCCTCGGGTGCACTACTACTGCCTGAACGCAACGCAGCGAGCACAGAGGGAAAAGGTCACACCATAGTTCTAGATAGCCCGTGCCTGCCTGGACCGAGCGGCTGTGCCCTCCAGCTCCCTACCTGCATGTAACTATAGACAGTGAACACCAGGGGGAGCCGCACTACGGAGATAAATGTCTGCGCCGGCCGCAGGTAAACGGCCAACACTCCATCATCATCTGCACAGTGCAGGGCGGTTCTTTAAAGGGCCACTAAGATGCCCGTGTCGGTGTCTCACATGGCCGATGCGGTGCGAGACGTCTTCATGAAATGCTCCTTCATATGGTTCCCCTCAATCTTGGCTCAATCAGAGATGAAACGTTCTTTGCCAAATCACAAAGCCCCGAGACTCAGGAGAGGGCGGCACATTAATGGGTGTCCGTGCTAACCACATGGCACAGAGTGCAAGCCCTTGTGGTGAGGGGAAGTGTCACGTTACATCCTCATCCCACACCCTTCCTCCGCCGACGGCAGATGTTACTCGGGATACTGCAGACTGCGCCGTCTGAGAAAGAGAACCGCAAGTCTCACACGTCTGACATCCCGACCGTACCGCGGAGCGGCGAACCGATGAGAGACGTCCCGCACCGGAATACAGAGCGCAAGTCTGACTAACCGGGAGGTAAGAAAAGCGACATCACTAATGGATGCACTCTTGGTGATATCACTACTGCCCTCTAGTGATGGATAGGCGGCATTCTCAGTGATGTCATCGCTGCTCTCTAGTGATGGATAGGCGGCATCTTCAGGTGATGTCACCGCTGCTCTCTAGTGATGGATAGGCGGCATTCTCGGTGATGTCACCACTGCTCTCTAGTGATGGATAGGCGGCATTCTCAGTGATGTCACCGCTGCTCTCTAGTGATGGATAGGCGGCATTCTCAGTGATGTCACCGCTGCTCTCTAGTGATGGATAGGCGGCATTCTCAGTGATGTCACCGTTGCTCTCTAGTGATGGATAGGCAGCATTCTCAGTGATGTCACCGCTGCTCTCTAGTGATGGATAGGCGGCATCTTCAGTGATATCACCGCTGCTCTCTAGTGATGGATAGGCGGCTTTCTCAGTGATGTCACAGCTGCTCTCTAGTGATGGATAGGCGGCATCTTCAGTGCTGGCACCGCTGCTCTCTAGTGATGGATAGGTGGCATTCTCAGTGATGTCACCGCTGCTCTCTAGCTATGGATAGGCGGC
Source organism: Eleutherodactylus coqui (assembly GCA_035609135.1). Lineage (NCBI taxonomy): Eukaryota > Metazoa > Chordata > Amphibia > Anura > Eleutherodactylidae > Eleutherodactylus > Eleutherodactylus coqui. Next base: position 4,549,251 of record CM069415.1, read on the forward strand.
ATCCTCAGTGATGTCACCGCTGCTCTCTAGCTATGGATAGGCGGCATCCTCAGTGATGTCACCGCTGCTCTCTAGTGATGGATAGGCGGCATCTTCAGTGCTGGCACCGCTGCTCTCTAGTGATGGATAGGCGGCATTCTCAGTGATGTCACCCCTGCTCTCTAGTGATGGATAGGCGGCATTCTCAGTGATGTCACCGCTGCTCTCTAGTGATGGATAAACTACATTCTCAGTGATGTCACCGCTGCTCTCCAGTGACACTAAAGTTACATTTTTGGATTCGCGCAATTCTTTACTTTTTCGGTTCGCACGGTCTGAACGTATGTTGGATTTTTCAGCACAGATTCTGCAGTGATATCGGTGGCCGAGCCGCAAACTTCCACTTGTAGCGCCGGCAGATATGACTGGGAGGCATGGGCATCACACAGTGACCGGCCGCCTCCTACAAACTGCAGCCGATTTACATTATCTTTAGTGATGCTACATTGTGGATCTGACGCAGGATTGGCGCGGCGCAGACCCCACATCCGCCTGCTGTGTGAACGCAGCCCTAGGGATCACAAGACGTAAGAGCAGCGATACAAGGACCCCCACCTCATGTGCCCTCCGAAGATGTCCGTGATGGGAGTCTGCACAAAGTCCGCCTGCCGGGTGACCGACGACTTGTTCCGGGGTCCCACCTGCTCCCACTCCTCGTCGCTGCCTTCGCCTTGGTCTCCATGTTGGTTTACGTCATTTTCATCATTCGCCGGCTGAGTTTCGGGTCCATTTGATATTTCTTTATGGGGAGACAGAAAAGTAAGGTTAGATGAAGCTGAAGGGCCGCCCCGGTAGGACGCGGGGCCGCCCCGGTAGGACGCGGGGCCGCCCCGGTAGGACGCGGGGCCGCCCCGGTAGGACGCGGGGCCGCCCCGGTAGGACGCGGGGCCGCCCCGGTAGGACGCGGGGCCGCCCCGGTAGGACGCGGGGCCGCCCCGGTAGGACGCGGGGCCGCCCCGGTAGGACGCGGGGCCGCCCCGGTAGGACGCGGGGCCGCCCCGGTATGACGCGGGGCCGCCCCGGTATGACGCGGGGCCGCCCCGGTATGACGCGGGGCCGCCCCGGTATGACGCGGGGCCGCCCCGGTATGACGCGGGGCCGCCCCGGTATGACGCGGGGCCGCCCCGGTATGACGCGGGGCCGCCCCGGTATGACGCGGGGCCGCCCCGGTATGACGCGGGGCCGCCCCGGTATGACGCGGGGCCGCCCCGGTATGACGCGGGGCCGCCCCGGTATGACGCGGGGCCGCCCCGGTATGACGCGGGGCCGCCCCGGTATGACGCGGGGCCGCCCCGGTATGACGCGGGGCCGCCCCGGTATGACGCGGGGCCGCCCCGGTCCCAGCATGCCCTGCAGTCAGCGGCGGGCGCAGCATGCTGGGAGCTGTAGTTTCCCACAAGTCGTACCCTGGCGTTATTAAACGGTCTAAGCTGATAACTGCATACAATGCCCACCGTGACCCGGAGACGAGGGCACACAAGTGGGTCAGACTGCGGGTTGGGCGTAGGGACTTATATTTGTGTTGCGTCCTCAGCGTAGGCCGGTTAGTCAGGAAGTCTGCTGGTGCGTGGAGGAGGCACGGCGCTTCCTGGTGGTCACCAGCAGCGATTACAGCCGGAACTGGAGAGACAACAGCAACCACCGCTGTACCAGGATGCCACAATGACAGGGCGAGAAACACCGGACAGAAATAGCGCCACGGCCTGCAGAGCATCGCGTCTGCTGTAGGCGCAGGGCGTATACACTGCAGGACTAATCACAAATAAAAGCTCAACGCCAAAAATACGGAGGTTCCGGAAGGGAAGTGATTAACCCTTTAACTGCTGACCAATTCTCAGGCTTCCATTTGTTTTTTTTAATCCTTTCCACATCCATGAAGTGTTTTCCCGCTGACCGCCACACGGGGGCGATTGTCGCACGGCGGGACAGAACTTTTCTTGCCTCCATTTTGGGGGACGTATAATTATTTTTTAAGCACTTTTTATGACTTTTTGGGGGAAAGTGACAAAAATATCAGAATTGTGGCATTTTTTTTCCTTTTCAACTTGAGAATATTGTGATGTTTGGGCAGTTTGGACTCTCACCGCCGCGGGGAGCGCGATTGGATCGCGGCTTTTTGTAAGACGGTTTAGTTTGTTTTAACCACTTTATGACCAGAGATTTTTCATTTTTGTGTTTTTTCCCCATTTCCTTAAAAGTTCCATCATTTTAATGTTCCATTGGCGACCCCACGGGGCTCATTGTTAGAGGGACGAGTCGCATCATTAAATGTACGGAAAAACCTTTAACAAAAAAGCTTGGCTCCGCGCCGACGGGCGATACCGAATTTGTAGGTTTTTAAGCTTTCTGTTGTCGCACCCTGGGACCCGTAACGGTTATACTTCCTCGCCTCCGGGGGGCGCTGCAGGTCTTATTACTAAATGATGAACATCTTTTTGATGAACGCCGTTTACACCCAACGAGCCGCAATCCTTTTTAGGCCCCCAAGAGGCGCTCTCGCTCGCAGTCACCGGTTATCGCTCAAATCCATAGAGCTCTGAGCGGTAATCGCTTCGTGTGAGGGGGCCCGGCGTTATGTCGCCCGGGGAGGTATGCTCTATTGTTCTCCGCCTGCGCCATCACCGCTGTGGGCACACAACTGGCAGAGCGCTGTGCTCACCGACGAGCCCATCCGCTGCCACATTTCAGGCCACTATGGATTTTAGGCAAATCGCACAAACGCGGCTGCAGAACGTGACAGAAGTCATTGGGGGGAGCGGCGATCCCCGCGGCCTCCGCAGACGCATCCAGCGACCCAAGAACATGCAGATAACGAGCGGCACGGTACAGCTCTGCAATCGGGAAATAAGCAGATAATCCACAAGGACATCACTGCTCGGACGACCGGGACAATCTGCGCCAAACATGAGAGGCGGGGGAGGGGGGGAGGGGTGACCGTACTGTCGTTCTGCGGGTACAGCAGCTTCTTCAGAGACAGCATTTCTTCGTGTAATCCGTTCAGCACGAAGCCCAGGTACTCCTCCGCGTCCTCCTGCCGCCCCTGCCGAGAGACAACATATGGATGAGCATCGCCTATATACAAGCTCTGCGTTACACTGTATACGGCACTACACAGGTCAGGTGATCCCTCACAACCAATCAGGAAGCTCCCATAAGAACCTTCCACAGCAGCCGCCAATTACTGCGGAAACGTTATAAAGAGGTCGCTGACCTTAAAGTGAAGCTTACTAACCGGATAGTGCAATCTTATCACACGGTCTCAAATTAACCATCTCTGCTTGCTGTCAGTAAATCAACTTATTTACATTGGAAAACCAGAAGAAGTCCGGAGCAGCATCAGTGATGAGAACTGAATACACAGGGTTAAATGGCTAGTGGTCACCCAGCATGCCTCAGACCAGGAGGTTTCCCTTCAACAAGCCCTCCTCCCCCTCCGCACGCCGGGGGTCCCCATGCCGCTCCCCTCCACGCGCCGGGGGTCCCCATGCCGCTCCCCTCCACGCGCCGGGGGTCCCCATGCCGCTCCCCTCCACGCGCCGGGGGTCCCCATGCCGCTCCCCTCCACGCGCCGGGGGTCCCCATGCCGCTCCCCTCCACGCGCCGGGGGTCCCCATGCCGCTCCCCTCCACGCGCCGGGGGTCCCCATGCCGCTCCCCTCCACGCGCCGGGGGTCCCCATGCCGCTCCCCTCCACGCGCCGGGGGTCCCCATGCCGCTCCCCTCCACGCGCCGGGGGTCCCCATGCCGCTCCCCTCCACGCGCCGGGGGTCCCCATGCCGCTCCCCTCCACGCGCCGGGGGTCCCCATGCCGCTCCCCTCCACGCGCCGGGGGTCCCCCAGACCACACACTTTGACTTGCACTGCGATTCTCTTCTTCCTACATTATAGACCTTCCTAACTGATGAACGCTAACGACACGGACAGGAGTGCAACAGTTTCCTGAAATTTTCAGAAAACGAGCACCAAAACACCCATTTCATAGGGTGAGATTTACTCCCCCCACCGGCCCCCCTTCGTCCCTGACTCACAGAAACGAGGCTCTACTATAATTGGAGGGTCTTTGTTCCTTTCTGTTGGATACAGAATGGATTAACTCAGACGCGCCGCACCTTCCTGTACGTGTAGTTATCAAAGATGGCGTCCCAGAACCTGCGAATACGGACTTCATCTATAATACCAGCGACAGACCCGAGGCACACCGGGGAGTTCAGGGGGGTTCTTAGCTTCTTTACACAATAAGGCCTCATCTGTCCCCAGGCTCTTCATTAGGGCCACTGCATCCCTGCTGCCTCCCCCCCCCCCCCACATAAGGGCCCAGGCTCCCCCGTATGGCCCCGCCCACATAAGGGCCCAGGCTCCCCCGTATGGCCCCGCCCACATAAGGGCCCAGGCTCCCCCGTATGGCCCCGCCCACATAAGGGCCCAGGCTCCCCCGTATGGCCCCGCCCACATAAGGGCCCAGGCTCCCCCGTATGTCCCCGCCCACATAAGGGCCCAGGCTCCCCCGTATGTCCCCGCCCACATAAGGGCCCAGGCTCCCCCGTATGTCCCCGCCCACATAAGGGACCAGGCTCCCCCGTATGTCCCCGCCCACATAAGGGACCAGGCTCCCCCGTATGTCCCCGCCCACATAAGGGACCAGGCTCCCCCGTATGTCCCCGCCCACATAAGGGACCAGGCTCCCCCGTATGTCCCCGCCCACATAAGGGACCAGGCTCCCCCGTATGTCCCCGCCCACATAAGGGCCCAGGCTCCCCCGTATGTCCCCGCCCACATAAGGGACCAGGCTCCCCCGTATGTCCCCGCCCACATAAGGGACCAGGCTCCCCCGTATGTCCCCGCCCACATAAGGGACCAGGCTCCCCCGTATGTCCCCGCCCACATAAGGGACCAGGCTCCCCCGTATGTCCCCGCCCACATAAGGGACCAGGCTCCCCCGTATGTCCCCGCCCACATAAGGGCCCAGGCTCCCCCATATGTCCCCGCCCACATAAGGGCCCAGGCTCCCCCGTATGTCCCCGCCCACATAAGGGCCCAGCTCCTCCGTATGTTCCCCTACATTAGGTCCCAGCTCCCCCGTACGTGCCCTCTACATTAGGTCCTAGCTCCCTTGTATGTCCCCCCCCCCCTGCACACATAAGGGCCCAGCTCCTAAGTATGTTCCCCTACATTAGGTCCCAGCTCCCCCGTATGTGCCCTCTACATTAGGTCCCAGCTCCCCCGTATGTGCCCTCTACATTAGGTCCCAGCTCCTCCGTATGTGCCCCTACATTAGGTCCCAGCTCCTCCGTATGTGCCCTCTACATTAGGTCCCAGCTCCTCCGTATGTGCCCTCTACATTAGGTCCCAGCTCCCCCGTATGTGCCCTCTACATTAGGTCCCAGCTCCCCCGTATGTGCCCTCTACATTAGGTACCAGCTCCTCCGTATGTGCCCTCTACATTAGGTCCCAGCTCCTCCGTATGTTCCCCTACATTAGGTACCAGCTCCTCCGTATGTGCCCTCTACATTAGGTCCCAGCTCCCCCGTATGTGCCCTCTACATTAGGTCCCAGCTCCCCCGTATGTTCTCTCTACATTAGGTCCCAGCTCCCCCGTATGTGCCCTCTACATTAGGTCCCAGCTCCTCCGTATGTTCCCCTACATTAGGTCCCAGCTCCCCTGTATGTGCCCTCTACATTAGGTCCTAGCTCCCTTGTATGTCCCCCCCTGCACACATTAGGTCCCAGCTCCCCTGTATGTTCCCCTACATTAGGTCCCAGCTCCCCTGTATGTTCCCCTACATTAGGTCCCAGCTCCCCTGTATGTCCCCTTACATTAGGTCCCAGCTCCCTTGTATGTCCCCCCCTGCACACATTAGGTCCCAGCTCCCCTGTATGTCCCCCTACATTAGGTCCTAGCTCCCTTGTATGTCCCCCCCTGCACACATTAGGTCCCAGCTCCCCTGTATGTCCCCCTACATTAGGTCCTAGCTCCCTTGTATGTCCCCCCCTGCACACATTAGGTTCCAGCTCCACCATATGTCCCCCCTACAACAGATCAGGGGCTCCCGTTCACCTCCTCCATGACTTTACCTTCTCGGAGAGGTTAGACTTGGAGAGGGTCAGCAGCTGGTAGATGTAGGTCGGTTCGAACGCCGGGCCGGGCCGAATGTCGCGAACAACCTTATCAATGGCAGTAGCTGCAGGAAAGACAAGAGAATCCAGTCAGCGATCCATTCCCGCCCCGCTTTATATGGCAAAATCTACCATCGGGTGACATCATCAGCTGACGGCCCGTCCGTCACATGGCAGGCAGCGGGACGCTGTCAGTGACATCACACATGTGACAACGGTCCAACCAGGGACAGGGATCCCCGCAGCACTTACCTTGCTTCGCTTTAGGAATAACCGGCATGTTTGTGAATTCATTCATCAGATGAACACTGAAAGAGAGAGCGAGAGCGAGCATCAGAGCAGAGAAGCGGCGCCCCCTGGAGCCCACAACGAGCGGCGCTGCGGGGAGATCCGTACGGGCGTCCACACCCCAACACACAACCTCCTGTGAAATCCTAATCCTGGACACAGACAAGTTCTCCAACTTCCTAATACCACGTTTAATTTCTCACTCCTCCCAACATCACTGCTTGCTGTCACTGAATGGAAATAACATTTACATCCAGAGGCTGAAATCTCATGTAGACCCAACGCAACTGCACCAAACTCTCCACTGTGAGACATCAGTGCAGGTGAGAGCTCTTAGCCTGCGCACACACGACCGCTAACACTGTAGCAGCCCCTCAGCTACGAGGAGGCAGGGCATGAGGTCAAAGGACATTTCCATTCAGTGTCAGCAAGCAGCCATCCTGCAAAATAAACTACTGAAATGTTGCAAAATGCTGAGAGTGGTGTAACATCTGCCCGTCTCCCCGGGTGCCGCGGCCCGCTATCTGCTGTGACCTGGTGCTGCTGATCTAGTGCGGTCAGACCTCTCTATCCCGGCACTGAAGGCAGCGGGGTGCCAAGTGTGCGAATGCTCCTCGCCCTGAAGCCGTCAGACTGCAGCTTTACATGAAGTGACAGAGAAGGTCGGGGCGAGTGGCTCCACCAGACGGCACGTCAGGGTGCACCGTGTACGCTTGGCCGCCGAACATGAGCCCAAGATGGGCAGATGAGGTTGGCAGCAGCAGTAATGCCAGCGGGCGCGGTCATGTACCTCACAGATCAATACGTCTTCCTACCAGAATATGAATATTAAAGGTGTTTCCCGAGTGTAAAGTAGGCTCCTCCCCATCAGGTGGGTGGGGTCTGCGGCGCGGGACCCCCGTGGAACATCTTTCTGAACCAACCACGGCACTCAGGCGGTGACACTTCACTGCATACCAAGCACAGCGCCGTACATGTCATAGTGGCTGTGTCTGGCATTGCAGTCCAGTCCTGTGAACTTGAATGGGACTGAGCTGCTTGCAAGTCATGTGACTGATGTACATGACGCCGCTGCGACATTTAATGGAGCCCCGCAGCCTCGTCCATCAGCTGCCAGGGGGGGATCCCTGGCACTGATGAAGGATCCCGAGGTCAGGCCATCAACATCCTAACGTTGGAGAACCCTTTCATAGGGGCTAATCTAAGAAACATAATCCTTCTGCCTGTATACATGTATACACGCCGTTGTGGCGCCGCCCCGTTGGAGCCCCCCAACACCTCATGAGAACGGCGGGTACTCACAAGCTGTCGATCATCGGCGTGGAGGTACACGATCTCTGCAGTCTGCTGTACGCTGGAATGCACTTCATTAGATGATACATGGGTGGGCACGCCACCAGCGCTTGTAGGGTCTGCAGCACGGGTGAAGGAAGACAACGGCTAGACGTGGCCACAACACGCCGTCAGGGCTCCTCGCCGCGCACAACACGGCAGCACCGGCCCCGCAGAACCGATCGGGGCGCTCAGGCTCTTCTCACGTGTTTATCCTAACTGCATGACGAATAGCGCAGCGCGGCCGTCCGTCCCGCATTAAGGACCAACCGCGACCAGGCAAGTCTATGGGAGCGCGAGAAATACGGAGCGAAGGCCCGCGGTCCGCGTTTATTGTATGTTTACACAGCGCGCCGTTTGGGTTTTTCTCACACGCATGAATCGGGCGCAAAAACAGGCAGAAAGGACAAAATATGCAGTAAAAATAAGCAGTTCCGGTCCGTGAAAACCTTGCGTGTTTCAACCCAAACTGCACATCCTTAAAGGGCCGGCGTCTCATCGCGGCGTCAGGAAACGTTCTGCAGCTTTCTATGCAGACCGAATACTTCTCACCCCTCAGTGATGGGATGCAAAAGGAACAAACCCTCAGCGCAGAAAAGTATCAGGGCAGGACAGGCTCCCATCCTCTGGGTGTAAACAGCGAGCGTTCCCATTCACTGACAGCAAGCAGAGTGCTTGAACACACAGATTTAAACAGTCCATTAGACAGCTGCCGAAATGTTTCATGTCTGGGAAGTAAAGGGGCCCCCAGCTTTATAGAGTAACACTATTGTTAGGAGGGCCCCCAACTACAAGCCGCTGCGGGGACGCCAACGATCACATGGAATGTGTATGGAAGTGCAGTTTACTTGCTGTGCCAAGGCCTAGAGACAACTGCTCTACCCGATATGAGGGTCCTGGACGGGGCCCCCCAACTCCCTGATAGCAGATATATAGTAATGAAGGATACAGCATTGATATAGCACCAGTTGCCTTTGTTGATGAGTCCTCGCGGCTGCAGCGACACCGGCTTATGGATGAGCTTCACGCCTTCCAGGAGTTCTGGCAACAAGAAGAAAGCAGCGTTAGACAGAAAGGGTTAAATATGTGGCTGGTGGGGAGCGGGGCTGCCGGCAGGGCGGGCGTCACATATCACACCGCCGGCAGGGCGAGCGTCACATATCACACCGCTGGCAGGGAACGGGGAGAGTGTCGCATATTACTGTAATCTATGTACACAGTGACTCCACCAGCAGAATAGTGAGTGCAGCTCTGGAGTATAATACAGGATGTAACTCCGGATCAGTACAGGATAAGTAATGTATGTACACAGTGACTCCACCAGCAGAATAGTGAGTGCAGCTCTGGAGTATAATACAGGATGTAACTCAGGGTCAGTACAGGATAAGTAATGTATGTACACAGTGACTCCACCAGCAGAATAGTGAGTGCAGCTCTGGGGTATAATACAGGATGTAACTCAGGATCAGTACAGGATAAGTAATGTATGTACACAGTGACTCCACCAGCAGAATAGTGAGTGCAGCTCTGGGGTATAATACAGGATGTAACTCAGGATCAGTACAGGATAAGTAAGGTATGTACACAGTGACTCCACCAGCAGAATAGTGAGTGCAGCTCTGCAGTATAATACAGGATGTAACTCCGGATCAGTACAGGATAAGTAATGTATGTACACAGTGACTCCACCAGCAGAATAGTGAGTGCAGCTCTGGAGTATAATACAAGATGTAACTCAGGGTCAGTACAGGATAAGTAATGTATGTACACAGTGACTCCACCAGCAGAATAGTGAGTGCAGCTCTGGAGTATAATACAGGATGTAATTCAGGATCAGTACAGGATATGTAATGTATGTACACAGTGACTCCACCAGCAGAATAGTGAGTGCAGCTCTGGAGTATAATACAGGATGTAACTCCGGATCAGTACAGGATAAGTAATGTATGTACACAGTGACTCCACCAGCAGAATAGTGAGTGCAGCTCTGGGGTATAATACAGGATGTAACTCAGGAGCAGTACAGGATAAGTAATGTATGTACACAGTGACTCCACCAGCAGAATAGTGAGTGCAGCTCTGGGGTATAATACAGGATGTAACTCAGGATCAGTACAGGATAAGTAATGTATGTACACAGTGACTCCACCAGCAGAATAGTGAGTGCAGCTCTGCAGTATAATACAGGATGTAACTCCGGATCAGTACAGGATAAGTAATGTATGTACACAGTGACTCCACCAGCAGAATAGTGAGTGCAGCTCTGGAGTATAATACAAGATGTAACTCAGGGTCAGTACAGGATAAGTAATGTATGTACACAGTGACTCCACCAGCAGAATAGTGAGTGCAGCTCTGGAGTATAATACAGGATGTAATTCAGGATCAGTACAGGATATGTAATGTATGTACACAGTGACTCCACCAGCAGAATAGTGAGTGCAGCTCTGGAGTATAATACAGGATGTAACTCCGGATCAGTACAGGATAAGTAATGTATGTACACAGTGACTCCACCAGCAGAATAGTGAGTGCAGCTCTGGGGTATAATACAGGATGTAACTCAGGAGCAGTACAGGATAAGTAATGTATGTACACAGTGACTCCACCAGCAGAATAGTGAGTGCAGCTCTGGGGTATAATACAGGATGTAACTCAGGGTCAGTACAGGATAAGTAATGTATGTACACAGTGACTCCACCAGCAGAATAGTGAGTGCAGCTCTGGGGTATAATACAGGATGTAACTCAGGGTCAGTACAGGATAAGTAATGTATGTACACAGTGACTCCACCAGCAGAATAGTGAGTGCAGCTCTGGAGTATAATACAAGATGTAACTCAGGAGCAGTGCAGGATAAGTAATGTATGTACACAGTGACTCCACCGGCAGAATAGTGAGTGCAGCTCTGGGGTATAATACAGGATGTAACTCAGGAGCAGTGCAGGATAAGTAATGTATGTACACAGTGCCTCCACCGGCAGAATAGTGAGTGCAGCTCTGGAGTATAATACAGGATGTAACTCAGGAGCAGTACAGGATAAGTAATGTATGTACACAGTGACTCCACCAGCAGAATAGTGAGTGCAGCTCTGGAGTATAATACAGGATGTAACTCAGGAGCAGTACAGGATAAGTAATGTATGTACACAGTGACTCCACCAGCAGAATAGTGAGTGCAGCTCTGCAGTATAATACAAGATGTAAATCAGGATCAGTACATGATAAGTAATGTATGTACACAGTGACTCCACCAGCAGAATAGTGAGCGCAGCTCTGCAGTATAATACAGGATGTAACTCAGGATCAGTACAGGATAAGTAATGTATGTACACAGTGATCCCACCAGCAGAATAGTGAGTGCAGCTCTGGAGGATAATACAGGATAAGTAATGTATGTACACAGTGACTCCACCAGCAGAATAGTGAGCGCAGCTCTGGAGTATAATACAGGATGTAACTCAGGATCAGTACAGGATAAGTAATGTATGTACACAGTGACTCCCCCAGCAGAATAGTGAGTGCAGCTCTGGGGTATAATACAGGATGTAACTCAGGGTCAGTACAGGATAAGTAATGTATGTACACAGTGACTCCCCCAGCAGAATAGTGAGTGCAGCTCTGGGGTATAATACAGGATGTAACTCAGGAGCAGTGCAGGATAAGTAATGTATGTACACAGTGACTCCACCAGCAGAATAGTGAGTGCAGCTCTGGGGTATAATACAGGATGTAACTCAGGATAAGTAATGTATGTACACAGTGACTCCACCAGCAGAATAGTGAGCGCAGCTCTGGAGTATAATACAGGATGTAACTCAGGATCAGTACAGGATAAGTAATGTATGTACACAGTGACTCCACCAACAGAATAGTGAGTGCAGCTCTGGGGTATAATACAGGATGTAACTCAGGATCAGTACAGGATAAGTAATGTATGTACACAGTGACTCCCCCAGCAGAATAGTGAGTGCAGCTCTGGGGTATAATACAGGATGTAACTCAGGGTCAGTACAGGATAAGTAATGTATGTACACAGTGACTCCCCCAGCAGAATAGTGAGTGCAGCTCTGGGGTATAATACAGGATGTAACTCAGGAGCAGTGCAGGATAAGTAATGTATGTACACAGTGACTCCACCAGCAGAATAGTGAGTGCAGCTCTGGGGTATAATACAGGATGTAACTCAGGATAAGTAATGTATGTACACAGTGACTCCACCAGCAGAATAGTGAGTGCAGCTCTGGAGTATAATACTGTATGTAACTCAGGATCAGTACAGGATAAGTAATGTATGTACACAGTGACTCCACCAGCAGAATAGTGAGTGCAGCTCTGGGGTATAATACAGGATGTAACTCAGTAGCAGTACAGGATAAGTAATGTATGTACACAGTGACTCCTTCAGCAGAATAATGAGTGCAGCTCTGGAGTATAATACAGGATGTAACTCAGGATTAGTACAGGATAAGTAATGTATGTACACAGTGACTCCACCAGCAGAATAGTGAGTGCAGCTCTGGAGTATAATACAGGATGTAACTCAGGAGCAGTACAGGATAAGTAATGTATGTACACAGTGACTCCACCAGCAGAATAGTGAGTGCAGCTCTGGGGTATAATACAGGATGTAACTCAGGATCAGTACAGGATAAGTAATGTATGTACACAGTGACTCCACCAGCAGAATAGTGAGTGCAGCTCTGGGGTATAATACAGGATGTAACTCAGGAGCAGTACAGGATAAGTAATGTATGTACACAGTGACTCCTTCAGCAGAATAATGAGTGCAGCTCTGGAGTATAATACAGGATGTAACTCAGGATTAGTACAGGATAAGTAATGTATGTACACAGTGACTCCACCAGCAGAATAGTGAGTGCAGCTCTGGAGTATAATACAGGATGTAACTCAGGAGCAGTACAGGATAAGTAATGTATGTACACAGTGACTCCACCAGCAGAATAGTGAGTGCAGCTCTGGGGTATAATACAGGATGTAACTCAGGATCAGTACAGGATAAGTAATGTATGTACACAGTGACTCCACCAGCAGAATAGTGAGTGCAGCTCTGGGGTATAATACAGGATGTAACTCAGGAGCAGTACAGGATAAGTAATGTATGTACACAGTGACTCCACCAGCAGAATAGTGAGTGCAGCTCTGGAGTATAATACAGGATAAGGATAAGTAATGTATGTACACAGTGACCCCAGCGGATGTAGTATATAGAGGGGTTGTCCCGCTGTTTACTACTGACGACCTATCCTCTGGAATCTGCACAGAGATCCACAATAAAAATCTGCGGCATTAAGACTCGGATTTTGCGGTCGTTTTTAAAGGAGTAATTCCCGTGGATGATAGCGTTCTCTCCATATAGGAGAACACGGGGCCTCCTGCACCCCCACTGCAGGCTGAGAGCGCCACCTGCTGCCCAAAGCAGCTTTAGGAGTAAGTACGCCGCAGGTCACGTCCGATCGCCTTCCCTGCACAGTGCAGTCTTTGTTCGCGGCTACAGTACGGCATCCATATCTACAGCGCCCCGCGGATATGATTTCCATCACAACCCCAGTGGTCGCTGATGGCGCCCGGACTGCGGCGACACTTCACGGTGACAGTGATGGCTTCTGCGGCGGCCGTCACTTTATACCGACGGCTTCAGGAGTTTTAGAAAACTTACACTGCCAAGTTTGTGAGGAGCAGAGAAGAGGCGGCGCGGCTCAGTACCTCCCCATGCTGGAGACATTTATCCTTTTCAGGTTTCCATGCCCACTCTCTTTTTGCAGAGCAAGTTTTGCTACCATTTTGGGGTAAATATAGGACTTTTTGATCACTATTTTTGGAGATGGACGGATCACTTGTGACAACTGGGGAAAGGGTTTTCTAGTTTAATGTTTACATTATGATTAACCTGCATGACGCCTCCTCCTCCACACGGCGGCTGCTTATTGGTCAGTGACACATTTCACTGTTTTTGCACTTTTTACATAATTTTTGTTGCATTTTTAATATACGAGCGTTATTAAGTGTAATCTGTTTTTCATATGTGAAAAAAAAAATGTTGTGGCTCTGACCGCCGAGACCCCCGCAGATCCTGAGAACGGAACACCGATGTCCTCCATACTGCGCCCCCCGCAGCGAGGAGCCGACTGAGCAGAGCTCTGGGCGCACAACGGCATAGACACTCCCTTCACTTTCAGTGGGACGAACGTACATGCAGGAGGTAGACGGGCCCCCGCAGTGATGGGCACAGCGGGCACGGGAGCCCCTGTGAATAGGAGATGACTTGGTACAACCCCTGTGGGTAAGCGGGGCGCGCGTCGCCATGCCAACGCTCCTTCTTTCCACTCATCCACTGACAATAATGGGCAATTTTGGTGCACAAAAAACAAAACAAAATAGGATGCGCTGCAATGTAGTTTTTTTTTTTAATCAAGAAACGCCCGTGCGAACGGCGGCATTCACCCCAACGGGTCCACGTTCTGTCAGTTGCAGACACAAACGGATCTCACTTTGCACGCGGGCGGCGCGTTTAGACTGATTCAATCCGTAAGCGTTCAGATTTCCACATTCCTAGGACCGATCGGTGTTTAAACTGCTTGAGACGTGAACGAGTCGGCGCCGATTCTTATGCCGGCTGAAACTGAACAAGCAGCGCACGATTCTTGCTGGTGGCGTTTAAACTGAACGATTATCTTTCAGTCTAGACGCGGCACGTCCTGAAGCGCCCCTCCGGACCCGGACAAAGATGGCCGCAGCAGCTTCTCTGACTACGTGAGGTGCACTGTGCATAGCAGGCATCATTAGGCTGAGTTCACACAGGGCCACAGCAAAAACCGCGAGATTTCCACCGGGAGAACCGCCGCGGTTTAAGGCTGTGTTCACACAGGGCGGATTTGCCGTGCGGCATTTGGCCGCGGCAAATCCGCCCACGGCCGCTAATCTCGGGATTACCCAGCCATGTGGACGAGATTTCTCAGAAATCTCGTCCACACGGGACGGCCAATCCGCTGCGTTAAGTCCGGCTGAAACCGCGGCTGCGGCCGCCGCAGCTTCAGAAGATGCAGCATGTCCGTTTACCTTTCCTTTTTTGTTTATTTTCGTCACGGCCGCGCTCTCCTCTGTGGGAGAGCCGGCCACAACGGAAAAGCAAGCGGCCGGGCCGCTTCAAAGCCGCGGCGGTTCTCCCGGCGGAAATCTCGTGGTTTTTGCTGCGGCCAAACCGCGAGATTTCCGTCGGGAATCTGCCCTGTGTGAACCCTGCCTAAGCCGTGGCGGCTTTGAAGCGGCCCGGCCGCTTGCTTTTCCGTTGCGGTAGCAGCGGATTGGCCGTCCCGTGTGGACGAGATTTCTGAGAAATCTCGTCCACATGGCTGGCTAATCCCGAGATTAGCGGCCGTGGGCGGATTTGCCGCGCGGCAAATCCGCCCTGTGTGAACCCAGCCTTAGACGCTGCCGTCATTAACCAGCGGTGATCATGTGACCAGCGCTGACCAGTCAGACCAGCCCGCAGTGTCCCAGACCACGGGACGGGGACCAGAGGGATATATGAGAGGAGGAATACTGTCGGGGAAATGTACAGAGATTTAGAAAAAGGTAGGCGGCGGACTTCATGATTAATGAGCTGTGCCGACTCCTCCCCGCTGCTCAATGCAAACTTTGAAATGCAAGTTTTCTTAAACTCCTGAAGCGACGGGAATCAGCGTTACAATATTGCAGCGTCTGCAGCCCGGGCACCGTTAGGGACCTGACAGGTTCCTTTTAGCGAGGCCTTCCCCTTGGTGCGAGAACTGCAGACCCCCGGCCCACCTCACCATGCCAGGGAGCTTGGAAGACGAGAGCCAAGGCAAGACTCTGGACTGTAAGTACTTCGGAGTCCACCGCTCGCCACCCCAACCTGCTGGCATGTAACAGTCCAGCTGAGGGCCGGCCCCCCATTGGATGAGCCGAGCGCCATTCATCTATCAGGGCTCATCCACACAGGCGCATCTCCATCTGTATTATGCGTGTAATTCGGACTAATAACTGATTCGCAGTCGGTTATTCAGAGGGGCGATTTTTACACACAAAACAAACAATCGCAGGATTCCCGTTCGTCCGTTTTTATGTACCAAAATCATTAAAGTCTAAAGGATCGTGTAGAACCGCAGCCGATACGCATTTACACGTATATTCATTGCGGTTTTACGCAGGTTTGCAGGAGACTGGTTTAAAAAACAGCGACACCCCCTGCGAAAGACGCAGTAAACATACGTGTAAAAACATGCCGCAAATATGCAAAAATACAGTAAAAAGGCTGTATACATCTGTGTGGGGAAGCCTTAGGGAGCTTTAGGCCTCATGTCCACGGGGACAGATCCGCAGCGGGTCACCCGCACACGTGATCCGCGCCCCACAGGGATGCATTGGACACCCGCAGGTAAGTAAATACCTGCGGATGTCATTTTCCCCTGAGGCGTGGATTGTGTGTGCGGGAAAACACCCACGGCATGCTCCATTTTTAGTGCGGGTCTCCCGCGGGGACGGCTCCCGCAGGCTTCTATTGAAGCCTATGGAGGTCATCCGGATTCGCAGCACACCCGCAGCTGAATTCCTGCTCTCCGGCGCGGGAGAGCAAAAAAAAAAAGAATGCACGGTGCATGCGCACATCCACGGAGGGAAGATCCGCAGCGTCCGGACAGGTAAGTAAATTCTTATTTTTAGGCCTCATGTCCGCGGGAAAGGAGGGACCGGCTGTGGGACTCTGCATGGAGAATCCGCGGTGGGCCTGATTTTCCCCCGTGGACATGAGGCTTTAAACTGCTTCCACCTGTGGCGCCACCTTGTGGTAAACCAGGAGTACAATACAATACTTTACAGACCAAGTAAACACCTCATCCCCCTGCGGGGCAGCGGATACCTGCAATCTTTATGGCTACCGGGTCTTCTGACACAGGAACGGGGCCCTCCTTAATGTCAAGCGGTTTCTCGGGGGCCGGAGGGGCTGCAGAAGGAGAAGCTGGCTTAGATTCAACATAAGCCACCAGTGGGGTTGGTGAGGGCTTGGAATTGTGAAAGAGACTCGCCCAAGACTTAGCTGGTGGATTGCCGGGGGCCGATGAGGAAAGCTGGTTGCCGGCCTGAGATAAGGACGTATCGTCTGGCTTGCCTTGCTCGGCCTCGGGATGTAAATCCACCCCGTTGGAGGCGGCAGCGTCCTCTGCGGCGTCGAGCGTTTGTCCGTTTGTTACCCCAAGCTTTTCAGTAGTATCAGAGACAGCCGGCGGCTGCTCGTCAGATGTCCTTAGCGGGCTCTCCCGCCCCGGGTCTGAGGCCGGGCATCCCTCGGGCTGACCAGCAGTCCTGCCATTGTCTAGTGCATTACAAGAGCTGTCGTCAGTGACAGCCTCGTCAGTGAAGTCCACAGAAAGCTCCGGGCTGTAACAAGTCCTAGGAGAGGCCGAAGACGCCCGAACGTCATCTGCAAACTCCGTCTCGTCTGTGCTTATACTGTGAGGTCCTGCAGAGCTGGCGTGCCCGTTCACAAGGGTCTCCGCAGGAGCGCCGCCATCACTAACACCGTCCAAGTAATTGTAATACCCCGGAGGACGTTTTTTCTTCTTTTTCCGCTCCCTCTGCCCGGATGTACCATCGCTGTCTGCGTTGCCACTACCGTCCTGAGCAGCCGCTTCGCTGTACTGACCGTCGATGGCGTCACAGTTGTTAGTATGGATGAGGTCATCGGGGGATTTCTGGGTCGGGCTGCAAGAGAGGATGAACTCCGGAGCCTGCGGGTTTAGGGTGCTGGAAATACTGTAATCGGAGTTACTGAGCTGCGCGGCGTCCGGGTCGATCACTTCACTGACGCCAAACTCGATTCTCTGATACTCCTCACCTGGAACAGAAAACAAAAGCGTGAGCGGCCAGTAAGACGGGGGGCAGAAACTTCTGGTCCATTATGGGGGAAAAGGTAAGAAGTTTAGCTACTCTTTAACCCCTTAACATCCAATGTACAGAGGGGGGATATGAGCCGACTCCATACAGACCACAGCGGTAACTCTGATCCCAGCCTGTTACCCATCTAGATATCGCCGTCATGGCTGACCACAACATTAAATGGCTTCACAGGGTGAGGGGATGTGACCGGCCCCCCACGCCCAGATCCAGCACATGTCTAGATACATATTGGACGTGGATCGTCATGGTCACGCGGGCCGCTTAGCTGTGGAAAACCTGCATGGCTTCTGCTTTAGGACTCCGGAGCGTCTGCTGCTGATTTCAGCCTTTACTGAAGTTCAGGTCAGAAGTCCAGAAGTTTTGGGCACCAAACCCACCGTGGCAGCGGGAGTATTGTGCAGGTAAATTCCACCCCATTTAGTGCCGATTGTTTTCTACAGCATTTAGAGGAGATGCTGAACATCTGCATCCACATCGCTGCCGTGGTACAATCCACATGGGTAGTCGGCCCCACGGGGAGGAGCGCATGCAGAAGTGCCGCAGATCGTCTACAGAGGAGAATCCACATCATTGGCGCAGCAACAGCTATCAGCCGGCACAAAAACATTTCACTTGTGCACTCAGAGCGTTGCCGGCACACAGAGCGCAGCGTACACCGACACCCGGCAGCCGCTACTGAGCTCTGACAGGCGATGTGGAAGTGGGCTTTCCCCCACAGACAGGCAGCCTACTTCCACCTCATTGGACCGGCGGCGCTCAGTAGCGGTTGCTGGTGTGCGCTGCGCTCTTGATGCGACAGCACTCAGAAGCGAGAGGAGCGCTCGGCGCCGGCCGCAGATTCTGATGAGGATTTTCTGTACACCATTTCCGTGTGATCGTCAGTAACTGAAGGCGCTC
This sequence comes from Eleutherodactylus coqui, assembly GCA_035609135.1. Taxonomy (NCBI): domain Eukaryota; kingdom Metazoa; phylum Chordata; class Amphibia; order Anura; family Eleutherodactylidae; genus Eleutherodactylus; species Eleutherodactylus coqui. Next base: position 4,567,855 of record CM069415.1, read on the forward strand.
ACAGCGGGTTACTGCAGATGGTTGTGGCAATCTGCAGCAGATTTCACTCCAATCTAAATTGAAGTCCGCGCTGCGTGTGAACACATGGCAGAGTTTTAAAAAACAAACAAAAATTAAGTGTGTTCCCCCCCCCCCGCAGCAAAAAATAAGAAACCTAACCGGTAACCGCCTCATCAATTATAATATTTGTCCCACATGGTCAACATTGTCAAAAAAAAGTGTGTTTTCTTCACTTTATCCCCTCCCCAAAAATGTAATAAAAACGTTACCCAACAGTCCCATAAACCCCACGATGGTACCAATAAAAACAGCAGCCGCTCACCTCGCAAAACAAACCCGGAGACGAAGGTAGAGCAGCAGAAACAACCACAACGCGCCGACCGATGACACGAAGTAAACACGCCGTTCCCAAAGCGGTTATCCAAGACTTAACATTAGTGGCAGCGGGGGGCCGAGGGTGTAACCACCTACACTGACCTCCCACGGCCCGGGCTCTGCTTACATCGATCACATGACCAGTACAGCCAATGGGAGGTCCGCGGGGACCAGATCAGTGACGTTCCGTAAACTTACCTTGGGACGAAGCCCACGACAGGTTAATGGGAGGTCTCCGCGCCGGACCGCTGCCGCAGGGGAACCCAACACTAGGACCGCTGCCGCAGGGGAACCCAACACTAGGACCGCTGCCGCAGGGGAACCCAACACTAGGACCGCTGCCGCAGGGGAACCCAACACTAGGACCGCTGCCGCAGGGGAACCCAACACTAGGACCGCTGCCGCAGGGGAACCCAACACTAGGACCGCTGCCGCAGGGGAACCCAAAACTAGGACCGCTGCCGCAGGGGAACCCAACACTAGGACCGCTGCCGCAGGGGAACCCAACACTAGGACCGCTGCCGCAGGGGAACCCAACACTAGGACCGCTGCCGCAGGGGAACCCAACACTAGGACCGCTGCCGCAGGGGAACCCAACACTAGGACCGCTGCCGCAGGGGAACCCAACACTAGGACCGCTGCCGCAGGGGAACCCAACACTAGGACCGCTGCCGCAGGGGAACCCAACACTAGGACCGCTGCCGCAGGGGAACCCAACACTAGGACCGCTGCCGCAGGGGAACCCAACACTAGGACCGCTGCCGCAGGGGAACCCAACACTAGGACCGCTGCCGCAGGGGAACCCAACACTAGGACCGCTGCCGCAGGGGAACCCAACACTAGGACCGCTGCCGCAGGGGAACCCAACACTAGGACCGCTGCCGCAGGGGAACCCAACACTAGGACCGCTGCCGCAGGGGAACCCAACACTAGGACCGCTGCCGCAGGGGAACCCAACACTAGGACCGCTGCCGCAGGGGAACCCAAAACTAGGACCGCTGCCGCAGGGGAACCCAAAACTAGGACCGCTGCCGCAGGGGAACCCAAAACTATATAATAGAACTTGGAAAACTCTCTGAACACAATTTACACCAAACACTAAACACAACGGCGGCGTCTCTGGAGGGTCTGACCTTCTGCTCCCCCCATTAAGAAAGTTTTCCAAGTTCTGCAATACATCCTACAGACATCAAGCAGTGACCGTGGAGACGCGGCCGCCTGGAGGTAAAACATCCTCATGTTGGGGGAAAAGGCAGCGAGGAGGAAAAAACTGAACAACGGGGAGTCCAAGTCTTGTGCGCCGCAACCTCAGACCGACGCACGTGCAGAACATCGGCCCCGCTGCGGACACATGCGCCGGTCTCAGAGGCTGCTGCACGTGCGCCGGCTGTGAGGACCTGGAGGACGAGCGGCAGGATGGAGGGACGCGGAGCTCCAGGGGTGATCCCACCGCCCACCGGACCCCTCGCCCGATATCTGCCTGCGGCACAGAGTGCAGGTCCGCTTGGGGAACAAAATAAGTGGTGAAAACCACGTCGGCCGCCTGTAAACGATGCATGAAGGTTCTCAATCCGTACACCAGACTCACATCGGGGGCACTCACCATCCTGAAGGTCGCTTGAAAACTGGGGTCCACATAAAACGGTTTCATTAAAAGGAGGCAACTGCAGAGAGAAGAAGCTTCATCAGTCTCATCCAAGGCAGAACCAGTGAACACAAACCATACGAGGCGAGATCCCCGAGGGGCCGGCAGCAACGACCCTACACAGGTCACTGATGGGCAGTGGTCTGCCACTCGGGACCCCCTATCCATCAGCTGATCGTCCGGCCCTCTGCAGCGGGACAGACATCGTTATCAGTGACCGGAGGTAGCGGGGGGAGGGCGCCGTGCTTCTCCTACACCTCCTGACATTGTGACCATAAGGGGAGCAGCGCAGGGGGGTCTTCAGTGAAGAGTCCAAAGTACCCCTCTGACTTTATTCTTCAGGCTCCGTCATCCGCTTTATTATAGCGGGACGCTCTGCGCATTTTCCTGCAATCTGATATTGAAATCAGAGCCGACACACATAACTTCTGTCGCCTTCCGCAGAGATGATCGCGTGGATCCACATCCTGGCGGACGGTGCCGGCTCGGCCGCAGGTTTACGTGGTAGATGGTGGGAAAACCAGAGAGATGTGATGAAGCGATCCGTGTGAAGGCGTCCTCAGGGGACCTGCAGCACCGGCCCATTTACACGCAATCATTATCGCTCAAAACTCGTTCAATCAACCGCAGATGAGTGATAATCGTTACTTGTAAATGCGGCCACCGGCCACTTTTCGTCTGAACAATGATTTTAAGGTGAGCTTAAAATCCATCATTCAGCCGCAAAGATACAGCATCTCTCAACAGACTGCAGGCTGTGTTCTCAGCGGGAGCCGGGAGATTACATTGTATTCAGCGGACAGCTCTGATGAGAACAACGCAGCTGTGTGCAGAGCTCAGCCCACATACTGGGCTCTGCAAACAGCTCCTGGGGGCCCTTTTACACGCAAATGAAGATAAGTGTTAATGGGCATTAGTGCTCATTAACACTTTATACAAAATGATCGCTACATCTTTCAATCATTTAAAAGACTGTGTAAACGAGCCTTTATACTGAAGAGCCTCACACTGCGAAGCACTACTGCAGCAAAGTATTAGGCCACTTCAGGCAAATGCTCAGGTGGGTAGACCTGGGGGGCCTTTGTTAGACAACCGACTGCTGTAGTAAAGCATTGGTCCACCTATGGAGCGACATCATCCCTCAAAATCCATAGAGGCCGCGAGCGCCAACACTACAGCATCCAAGGGGTTAAAACAATCAGATCAATGTTATTGATCTCCATGTCACTACCAAATGGCTGAAGGCTGCATGTAATAGCCGAGGGCTTGGATAGCAGCGAGCGCAGCAGTTCTCTTCCATAAAGTAGTCCTTACAGAAAGGTTACTTCTGAGATCCAACATGCCGGACGGGCGGCCAGGATGTCCAGGCGACCACTACAGCAGCCAGCAGCCTTCCGGCGCAGAGCATCTCGTCAATGACAAATCATCGGGGCCGCGGCCTTATCTAATGTAACGATTCATTAGGGTAATTGATGTTGCTGTGCAGAGGTCCACAAGCAGAGGGACCCCCGAATGTAACCTGTTGGGGGAGGGGCGGCTCATAATCCTCTTACCTCTACTGTGCAGCGAGCACTGATGAAGAACTGCCGGAACTCATCGTCACTGAACTCCCCAAAAATGTACTGAAACAAAAGGAGAAACAGAAGTGAGAAGAGAGAGCGGAGGCGGGCGCCCCCCCCAACACGACCGAGGCGGGCGCCCCCCCCAACACGACCGAGGCGGGCGCCCCCCCCCAACATGACCGAGGCGGGCGCCCCCCCCCCCCCAACATGACCGAGGCGGGCGCCCCCCCCCCCAACATGACCGAGGCGGGCGCCCCCCCCCCCCAACATGACCGAGGCGGGCGCCCCCCCCCCCCCAACATGACCGAGGCGGGCGCCCCCCCCAACATGACCGAGGCGGGCGCCCCCCCCAACATCCCCATAGGCAGCGCACACAGAGGAGGTCCTGCTCCCCCGTCTCCAGCAGTCTGTCATCCCTCTATCATAAAGTACCTCAAACTTGGAGGTTCCTGTGACACAGAAGGGGGTTTTGGAATATGGTGGTCAGACGGTCATCTTTGTGTAGTAAGAAGGGTCATCAGAAGCCCAACTGTAGATTCCACAAGACGCTTGGACTTGATACCGGAGATCCCCGGGGTGGGAATAGGTTTCCTAAACTACACAAAGCTGGCAACCAGGGAGGCCGATGATCTCCGGTGTGGGACCCTCACTGAAGGAACCTGAGGATGGGTGGAAGGTGTCCTCAAACCACTGGAGAGGAACACAACCAGCAGGACACCACGGCCCTACTGAACAAACTGTCAACCCTAGGTCCCCTCCCGGCCGGCACCATCCGGGCCACCAACATCCCCCATGAAGACGGAGGACCGGCTGCCAGGAGCACCTTAAGGCCAATGGGGTCGCCTCTAGTAGAGACCTACAACCCACAGCTAGAAGTACTAAGGAAAACCACAAACGCCATCATACCTACACAAGGATGACCATCTGACCACCATATTCCCGGACCCTTCCCTTCTGTGTTACAGGAACCTCCAAGTCTGAGGAACCTTCTAATCAGGAGTGCATTGTCCTTCAACACAGGAGCTTATCCCTGTAAGGTAAGGAGACGCAAGACCTGCTGACATGTACGGACCGCGGACAGGATATATATATATACACACACACACAGCAGGACTATAAGACCCCTGTAATGTAAGGAGCTGCAACTTCAGATCTCATCATAGAAGAACTTGGGAGTAGAAGTTTAGAACCATCTCTGACTCAAGAAAGAGAACCAACATCTCAGGAGGCTTCATGCATCACTGGAGATGAGAGATAACACGCTGGCCTGGTGACCCCCGACACGAAACCACACCATGAAAACCGGACCCAACCCCAATGTACTGTAGAGCCCCAACCCAACAGCCCAGTCCCCTCCGGCCGCCATCATGCCCCTGCCCCACATTACAGCCCCCCCTGCAGGCCGGACCCTCCCTCACATCTGCCAGCAGCGCGACTCGCCTGAACACGGACGCGCCGCCGCCATTAATACAAACCATACCGGAGTCAGCGGATGTAGGAGCGATAATCCCTACATTCAGGGGATCGCGGTGATTCAGCTGAAGATCAGCCGTGCCGCACTGCACTCTGTGACGGCCACGGTGTGCGCAACTTACAACCCACAATGCAACAGTACAGAAGCTTTTAGGCGGTGGCGGCCCCCCAGGTCGCTCCGAGACCCCACTGACCAGCAGATGGAATGTTGCCCTAAACAAAGCCAAAAACCAAACAGGTGTGATTGATGAGGTCAGCATATTATGGCTCCGCCCGCAGGTTGTACCAGCTTTATAGCGCCAACTACAGGCCAAAGTCCCCCAGATAACGAGGCTTTTGTGGGGGAGAAACTTTGTCCGTACAATGTGCCTAATCCTGAGATGGGAGCGAGCCGCCAGAAAACTGCAACCGCAGCACGGCGCCCTTTGTCACAGGACTGCTACTTCAGCACCAGACGCGTTCACGTGCAAAGCAGCGTAATCCGCGGGCGCCGCGCCAGCAAAGCCTATTACAACAGACCTCACCCCTCCCCCGCTCTGAAGGGGGCGCTGTATGATGGACGGCACCCCTCCCCCCACTCTGAAGGGGGCGCTGTATGATGGACGGCACCCCCTCCCCCGCTCTGAATGGGGCGCTGTATGATGGACGGCACCCCCTCCCCCGCTCTGAAGGGGGCGCTGTATAATGGCCGGCACCCCTCCCCCGCTCTGAAGGGGGCGCTGTATAATGGCCGGCACCCCTCCCCCGCTCTGAAGGGGGCGCTGTATAATGGCCAGCACCCCTCCCCCGCTCTGAAGGGGGCGCTGTATAATGGCCGGCACCCCTCCCCCTCTCTGAAGGGGGCGCTGTATAATGGCCGGCACCCCTTCCCCGCTCTGAAGGGGGCGCTGTATAATGGACGGCACCCCTCCCCCGCTCTGAAGAGGGCGCTGTATGATGGACGGCACCACTCCCCTGCCCCGAAGGGGGCGCTGTATGATGGACGGCACCACTCCCCTGCCCCGAAGGGGGGCGCTGTATGATGGACGGCACCCCTCCCCCATGCCGAAGGGGGCGCTGTATGATGGACGGCACCCCTCCCCCACGCCGAAGGGGGCGCTGTATGATGGACGGCACCCCTCCCCCACGCCGAAGGGGGCGCTGTATGATGGACGGCACCCCTCCCCCGCCACGAAGGGGGCGCTGTATGATGGACGGCACCCCTCCCCCGCCACGAAGGGGGCGCTGTATGATGGACGGCACCCCTCCCCCGCCACGAAGGGGGCGCTGTATGATGGACGGCACCCCTCCCCCGCCACGAAGGGGGCGCTGTATGATGGACGGCACCCCTCCCCCGCCATGAAGGGGGCGCTGTATGATGGACGGCACCCCTCCCCCACACCGAAGGGGGTGCTGTATGATGGACGGCACCCCTCCCCCGCTCTGAAGGGGGCGTTGTATAATGGACGGCACTCCTCCCTCGCCACGAAGGGGGTGCTGTATGATGGACGGCACCCCTCCCCCGCCCGAAGGGTGCGCTGTATGATGGACGGCACCCCTCCCCTGCCCCGAAGGGGGCGCTGTATGATGGACGGCACTCCTCCCTCGCCACGAAGGGGGCGCTGTATGATGGACGGCACTCCTCCCTCGCCACGAAGGGGGCGCTGTATGATGGACGGCACCCCTCTCTCGTACCAAAGGGGGCGCTGTATGATGGACGGCACCCCTCTCTCGTACCGAAGGGGGCGCTGTATGATGGACGGCACCCCTCTCTCGTACCGAAGGGGGCGCTGCATGATGGACGGCACCCCTCCCTCGCCACAAAGGGGGCGCTGTATGATGGCCAGCACCCCTCCCCCGCCCGAAGGGTGCGCTGTATGATGGACGGCACCCCTCTCTCGTACCAAAGGGGGCGCTGTATGATGGACGGCACCCCTCTCTCGTACCGAAGGGGGCGCTGTATGATGGACGGCACCCCTCTCTCGTACCGAAGGGGGCGCTGTATGATGGACGGCACCCCTCTCTCGTACCGAAGGGGGCGCTGTATGATGGACGGCACCCCTCTCTCGTACCGAAGGGGGCGCTGTATGATGGACGGCACCCCTCCCTCGCCACAAAGGGGGCGCTGTATGATGGCCAGCACCCCTCCCCCGCCCGAAGGGGGCGCTGTATGATGGACGGCACCCCTCCCCCGCCCGAAGGGTGCGCTGTATGATGGACGGCACCCCTCCCCCGCCCGAAGGGGGCGCTGTATGATGGACGGCACCCCTCCCCCGCCACGAAGGGGGCGCTGTATGATGGACGGCACCCCTCCCCCGCCACGAAGGGGGCGCTGTATGATGGACGGCACCCCTCTCTCGTACCGAAGGGGGCGCTGTATGATGGACGGCACCCCTCCCTCGCCACAAAGGGGGCGCTGTATGATGGCCAGCACCCCTCCCCCGCCCGAAGGGGGCGCTGTATGATGGACGGCACCCCTCCCCCGCCCGAAGGGTGCGCTGTATGATGGACGGCACCCCTCCCCCTCCCGAAGGGGGCGCTGTATGATGGACGGCACCCCTCCCCCGCCACGAAGGGGGCGCTGTATGATGGACGGCACCCCTCCCCCGCCACGAAGGGGGCGCTGTATGATGGACGGCACCCCTCCCCCACACAGAAGGGGGCGCTGTATGATGGACGGCACCCCTCCCCCGCTCTGAAGGGGGCGCTGTATGATGGACGGCACCCCTCCCCCGCTCTGAAGGGGGCGCTGTATGATGGACGGCACCCCTCCCCCGCTCTGAAGGGGGCGCTGTATGATGGACGGCACCCCTCCCCCGCTCTGAAGGGGGCGCTGTATGATGGACGGCACCCCTCCCCCGCTCTGAAATGGGCGCTGTATGATGGACGGCACCCCTCTCTCGTACCGAAGGGGGCGCTGTATGATGGACGGCACCCCTCTCTCGTACCGAAGGGGGCGCTGTATGATGGACGGCACCCCTCTCTCGTACCGAAGGGGGCGCTGTATGATGGACGGCACCCCTCTCTCGTACCGAAGGGGGCGCTGTATGATGGACGGCACCCCTCTCTCGTACCGAAGGGGGCGCTGTATGATGGACGGCACCCCTCTCTCGTACCGAAGGGGGCGCTGTATGATGGACGGCACCCCTCTCTCGTACCGAAGGGGGCGCTTTATGATGGACGGCACCCATCCCCTGCTCCGAAGGGGGCGCTGTATGATGGACGGCACCCATCCCCCGCACCGAAGGGGGCGCTGTATGATGGACGGCACCCCTCCCCCGCACCGAAGGGGGCGCTGTATGATGGACGGCACCCCTCCCCCACACCGAAGGGGGCGCTGTATGATGGACAGCACCCATCCCCCGCACCGAAGGGGGGGCGCTGTATGATGCACGGCACCCATCCCCCGCACCGAAGGGGGGGGCGCTGTATGATGGATGGCACCCCTCTCCCGCAGGCACCCCGGCTGCTCTGAAGGGGGCACTGTATGTTGAAACAGAATATTTCAACTCCCCATTTCAAGATTTCTGCCTGCTGTCAATGAATAGACATGCAGATGAGATCCTGAGGCTGAAGAGCTGCTGCTTGTTACAATGTATCAGTGCAGCCCACTCTGGATACATTGTAGCAAACCTTCAGCTGTGAGAATCCTGAACAGTGTGCGGCTTCTGAATAAAACAGGCTGCGATTTTTCTTGCAGACGTAATTTATGTAATTCGTACGAGCGGCAAGATGGCGGCCCGCGGGATATACTGCGCCGCCACGCTCGGCCCCCCCGCAGGACGCACTGCGCCGACACGCTCGGCCCGCGGGATATACTGCGCCGCCACGCTCGGCCTGCGATCCCTCCGGAGTCGCTTTATCCACAAATACGGAATTAGATTTTATGCCCGTCAGTTCATCATCCCGGGGTTAACCCTGCGGTCGCTGGACGCGGCTAAGAATGCGGCGGGCGGGAGAAGGGCAGTGTTATCAGTACAACCCCGCGGTCTTGTGACGCCACCGGTGGGCGGAGCTTCAGGCGCACGCAGTTACAGCGCAGTCTGCGGATCCTGGCAGCAGCGGGTTTTCATATTTTTGTGATTTTTCATCCGTTTTTTGCGCGGGCCGTTTGTCCAATTAAATGTGTAACGATGCACTTTATCTGTACTTTTCTCACCTGACGTCGGACCGGCGCTCGCTGCGGCGCAGGAGGCGTGAAGTCGCTGCAGCTGCAGAACGGATTCGCAGCGCGATTACAAAAAGCATAAAAAATTGGTGAAATTTGAGCAAAAACGCTGTAAAACCGCCCGGCGGTCAGTATCTGCGCCGCTCGCTGCTCTCCGTGAATCGCGGCGGCTTGCAGTTCTAGCGTATAGTAACGGAGGAGGAGTATACAGCGGCGGGTGCAGAGCGTGGCAGCTTACACAACGGGGGTACGGCGCCCCCATCAGGACGCTCCTCGCTGCCGCTACGAGGAACGTTTACTGCTTGTGCTGCCATTAAACTGCGGTTATCAGCGGGACCAGCGCGGGATTCGCTCACGGGCATCAGTGGCGCTCATGTCATAGCGCCCCCTAGGACACAACTAAGTGTAGAGATGACGATCGGCGGTAGACGAAGCTTACCATAAAGCGAGGGACGCTGGCCCTTTAACCCCTTCCCGCCCCGGGGTGTACATGTACGTCCTAGCGGGTGTGCCCCGGTGATCCCAACGCCCCGCCTCCTCGCCAAGATCACCGACACCCGCTGTTAATGAAAGTTGGATTGTGGCATGTAAAGGGTTCACAGAGGGCGGGCGCTCCGCCATGTAATTGCAGAAGGATGATGGGTTGCCCTGGTAACCAGACTGCCAGCCAATGGAGTCCAGATCAGCCGTGGCCTGCAATCACAGCATCGCAGGTTCAAGTCCCCCGCAGGGACACGAAACTCTAGATGGGGATTACAAAGAAAAAAAAAAGCATTTTGCGCACTTTTCTATTTGCTATAACCCCGCCCCCATTTATCGTCACGCCCGCAGCGACGCCTACGGTGTAAGGAACAAACTCGCCCGCCGAGGTTCACGTAACCTCCTAAAAAATGTAAAAAAGTGAAACTCCAGCGGATCGCGCAAAAGACGAGCGGAAGAAAGTCACCGGGCTGAGCGCAACACAAAAACAAGTGCCATCACTGACGCTGCGGGGTGAAGGGCGCGAGCCCACGGGCGGAAATGTGTCGCGTTTTACACAGCGTTATCAGCGTCCACCGCGCGACTCCGCAGCACGAAGCGACCAGCGGCGCTCCAACCGCCGCGGGAACACACTGTAGTCAGTAGAAGCCGCCGTCACGCTATAGCGCAGCACGCAGCCCCGCCCACCGCGGCATCCACACAATGTACTGCACAGACACGGCGGCTCGAGGGACGGCAACAGCGCAGCGGATCTGAGAGGAGAGTATGAGGGTTGGGGGCGCCGTGGCGGACCCCGCTGCGATATTCTGCCGCGACCGCGAGGACCAGCGCTGTAAGGACACATCTGATCCCAAAAATGGTGCCGATAAAAGCTGCGTCACACGGCGGCGGCCGCAACGGGGGGGGGGGGGGGGGGGACGACAATGAGGAAGGCTCCGGCCCTCGAGATGTGGGGATGACAATCCCTAAGATGTGATGCGTCCGGCGGCCGTCACTGAAGGGTTAAGCAGCGGCTTCAGGTGGCGCCGGCCGTCGCGCTCCTCGCTGCCGTCACGCTGGCGGGGGACGCGGCTCCGGGCCGTGAGGTTTGTTCGCAGAGAAGGACGGGAGCCGCGCTTCACCCACCGACCGCGGGCACAGAGACGCCAACCTGCGTACGAGAAACCCACCGAGCCTCCGCAGAGCGCCACACGGGACATTCCAGGACGGCGTCGCAGTTGTATAACCGCAGGTCACCGCGGGGGCCGGCCGCCATCACGGGCCGCAGAGATCTCCTCCGGACGCAGCGAGATCCGCTCCTGTGGATAGAAGATAAAACATGGCGGCCGGCGACGCTGCGGAGAAAGATGCCTGAAGCCGGAGGAGTCGAGCGGACTGCGGGAATATCCCCCCCCCATCAGCTGGCGCACAGCGTCCTGCGGGGTCCGGACCCCCCGCCATGCTCCACCATAAGACCCCAGGAGGCGGCGGTTCGCACCGGTTTCACGTTCATCCGGGACGCTGCGGCTCAGCGGAGCCCCTCCCCCCTGGCGATAACGACCGGCAGACAGCGGAGCCCCTCCCCCCCGGCGATAACGACCGGCAGACAGCGGAGCCCCTCCCCCCCGGCGATAACGACCGGCAGACAGCGGAGCCCCTCCCCCCCGGCGATAACGACCGGCAGACAGCGGAGCCCCTCCCCCCCGGCGATAACGACCGGCAGACAGCGGAGCCCCTCCCCCCAGGCGATAACGACCGGCAGACAGCGGAGCCCCTCCCCCCCGGCGATAACGACCGGCAGACAGCGGAGCCCCTCCCCCCCGGCGATAACGACCGGCAGACAGCGGAGCCCCTCCCCCCAGCGATAACGACCGGCAGACAGCGGAGCCCCTCCCCCCGGAGCGCTGTTGATACAAGGTGCAGCTAACCGCCGGCTGGGACTTGTAGTCCCATATCTGCAGGCTTTGAAGAGAGAAGCACTACAACTCCCAGCCGGACGGCCTCCGCCTCCAGTGATGAATGACTTGTGCTGCTCCCTGGGTGACCATTACTGGAAGGGCTGATAACAGAGAGCGGCAGCCCCCACTACTACTACTGGGGCGCACGAGTCACGTGACTGCTGGGATGAACCCGCGGTGACCCCAGGACAGCGAGCAGTAACCGGGCCCTCCCGCCGCCCCCGAGCTCCGGCCCGCTCCCAGGCCCCACGTGTGGTCGGAGCCCCGGGCCCAGATGAGGCTGCAGAAATGGGGCCGGGCCTAGCGCCACCGCCCCCCGGCGCCTCATGCCGAGCGGAGCTGCAGGCCGCGGCCGCCCCCACGCCGCGCTGTGGCTGCCGGCTGCCCGTCTCCTACCTGCGCGCCCGGGGAGGCCATGCTGGACACTTTCAATGAGTGAGGCCGCTCATGCCGCTTCCCCCGCCGCCGCCATCTTCTCAGCGCGCCTACCTCGCTGCGGAGCCTTGCGCAGGCGCAGACACGCCCTCCTCCTGCTCTACCTCAGTGAGGGCGGGGCACAGCACGTGACCCGAGGAGGAGCGCAGGGCTGCACGTGACACCGGAGGGGCGGGGCGCAGCATGTGACCCGGAGAGGGGCGGAGTACTCCACGTGACTACTGCGCGGGCCGGGATAAACCAAACGGAGAGGAGAGAAGGGGGAGAGCAGCGGCGGGAAAGTCTGAAGGACGGCTGAACGAACGGAGCCGCTTTAGCCCGCGGGGGAAGAGGCGGCGGCGGCGGCGGCAGCGGCAGCGGCAGCAGCAGCAATGGTCTCTGGGGGGTCCGTGCGGAGGAGGAGGCGGCGGCGGCCCCGGTCCGTTTATCTCAATGGGTGACGGAACGCGGTTTAAACGGCATGAACCCCCCCCCCGCCGGCGCTCTGACCCCTCGGCGTTGTTCCGCTGCTCTGTGCCGTCGGGGTCGCCGCGTTAGGCCGCCTGCAGACGAGCGGAAATCCCGCCGCTGAAAGTCTGCATAGGAGTGCATTACAATACGCACTCCTATGCAGACGGCCGCGGTTTGGCCGCGCGAAATGTCGCGCGGCAAACAAACCGCGGCATGTCCTAATTTTCTGCGGGGCACGCACTCACCCGGTCTGCGCATGCGCCGGCTGCACGGCAGCTGGCACATGAAAGAGCCGGGGGCGCCAGGCGCGGGTGAGTACGCGTTCGTCCCTGCAGGCACTCGGGTCGGATTGTGCGGCGTGAATTCTCGCTGCCGGATCCGACCCGCTCGTCTGCAGGCGGCCTTACGCGGGTGTTTTTCCGCTCACACACTTCCTGCGTCCGGCAGCGTGTTTAGCGCCCCCTCAGTGTGATGGGTGACGAGGAGCATTACACGGCCAAACATAGAACTGCGCTGGGAAGCGCCATCTAGTGGCGGCATGGAGCGTGTGTCTGCGGGGCCCCACTGACTTCTATGGGAGCGTTATACCGCCATGTATGTAGTAATGAGACGGAGGAAATGGCTGACGAGAGGGAAGAGGCCGCGGACCGAGAGGGAAGAGGCCGCGGACCGAGAGGGAAGAGGCCGCGGACCGAGAGGGAAGAGGCCGCGGACCGAGAGGGAAGAGGCCGCGGACCGAGAGGGAAGAGGCCGCGGACCGAGAGGGAAGAGGCCGCGGACCGAGAGGGAAGTGGCCGCGGACCGAGAGGGAAGAGGCTGCGGACCGAGAGGGAAGAGAGCGCCGGAGGAGACCAGAGGAGACAGACGCCCGGAGCCCCCGCACCGCACCGGAGGAGACCGCAGAGGAGGAGACGGAGCCCGGGAGCTGAACCCCCCACTCAGCGGAAGCGTTGGAGTCCTGTTCTACTGCAGGCGTCGGACCCCCAGAGTCTGTTGGAGACCCCCTTCTCTCAAGGCTGACCGCCCGGGAACTGCAACATTGATACAAGAAGCCTCCAGGGGGCGCCGCAGCGAGCGGCCGATTACTGCAGTCTCTGTAATTAGGAAGGGATGAGGGGGCATGTAGGGAGGAGTACAGGCGGGAAGAGGGATGCCTCCGCCAGCCGCACACACCCTGCTCTCGGGTAGAGCCCCCTTCATCAGGCACGGGTCATACCCGGCAGACGTGCCAACGCCATCCAGACCCCCATGTTGTATAAACGCCCTCCGTTTATCGTCGTTGGCTCGGAGTCCCCCCATATGGCTGATGTCGCCCAACTCATCCAGACCCGTGGACTCGCCATCCTCGTGGCCAGGAGGCGGAGTCTAAGGAAGTCTCTCTTACTGGTCTTGCTCGAGCTTAGAAGACTTGACCAAAGGGCCATCTCTGGGGGGCGCTCTAATGAGCCCCTCCCCCCTCAGGGTATCGTACATGGCTGATATCTCCACAGTCCAGCAATAAGTGGACAGGACCACCAAATACGTGTGACCGCGCCCACTCCTCCCACCCCCCCAGCATCTGCAGTCCCACCCAGCGGCCGGAGTGCGATACACCTGGGCAGGGGTTTGTAGTTCAGCGCATTGGGTTTACCTGACTCTATGCGGTAAGGTCAGGGCTTTGGTTCAGTCATCGTCTGACAGACGCAGGCTCAGCTCCCTTCCCCAGTGATCCCTAAACCTCGGCGTTCTGCAGCTCCCTGGCCATTAGATCTCACCTCTTGGGCCCCGAGGGGTCAAGCAGGAGTTATTGAAAGCAGTGGATGGACGGTCATTTCTGGCGCCGAAAAAATGGCATAACTAACTATTGTAGCCACACACCCGCTATGGGTCTGCCAATGCCTAGTAATGCGACTAGCGGCCTAATGCCATCCTCGCGGGCAAGAGCTCGGATTCTAGGCATGTGAGTTTCCAGTCTGTCAAGAAGTGGCCAACCGAAGTCTCCCCACCAGTCCAGGGATAGTTGTCATACCGCTCCCCTGTGCAAAGTCATCCCATAGCCACAGCATAGAGTTCAGGTAGAGTGAGACCCTCGCGCCCCGTCGTCCCAACCCCCCTGAACCCAAACAGGAGCAGAATCTTGCTGCACCCCATAGTATGTGGCTCTCCTGTTTAGTTAAAGGCCCCATAGTAGAGCAGCGAGTCCGCGCCCCCCCCCCCCCCTCCCTCTTCGTTGGGTAAGAAGTTTATAGCTCAAACAAGACCTGGACCCCCCCCCCCCACATGAAGCGTGTGACCGCCCAGTAAAGGGTCCACGGGATCTGTATGGGGGGGGGGGGGTGCAGAAATCTAGGCAGGGAATTCCTCTTATTGATTCTACCCACCATGAGAGGGTTAATGGTCGCCATCTTTCTAGGCCTTTTGCCGGGGTGGCGTACATGGGTTCATAGTTTAGCTTGACTAGTCGTTCAGGATCTGGGGACGGTCGGACCCCAGGGGATGTAATGTGGCCCTCGTGCTAATGTAGAGGAAAGAGGGGCTCAAGCTGTGTGACATCCGAGGCTGGAACACATGCAATCAGAATTTCGGCTGTTTTTTAGATTAACTATTAACTTTAGCGTTGCTCTCGTCCGAGGCCACCCCCCCCCCCCCCCCCCGCGGAGATTGGTGGGTAATCCCAGTAGGACGAGGGGCCCTCCCTGGTTTCGGGATGTGATGATTGCCTCTAGTGCTTGGCCCCCTGGTAGGTTGTGTTCTCGGGGGGTTTGCTGAACCCGGATTCATCCATCATTGCCAGATAGATTGGAGGTCCAATGACCAGTCACCACCCCAGCCGTACCTTGGTATTGAGCATGCTGGTCTTAGACTTGTGTGCAGCTGCTCCTACATGGGAACCCAGTTCATGAGGCTCCTGCCGCCCAGACCTAGTGCCCTCCCACTCACAGGGTATTTTAGACAGGGTCATCCATAGGGACAACTTGGGACTGCTTAGGGACAGTGGGATCTGGTGTTGAGGGAGGGACAGCCTTTCTCGTTAGTTCAGTTCCAGAGTATCTGTGTCAGTTTCCACTGCCAGTTTTCTAAAAGTCATCATCCTCTTATCACCCCCCCCCCCCCACCCTGTCATCTAAGGGCAGTCCCTGGATGCATCTACTATCAGTGTGTCGATACGTTCTTCATTAAATTATTCAGCTCTACTTTAAGGTCTAGGAGCATCTGAGTGTTGGGGGGCATTGCTAGTACCCAGGAAAGGTGACTATGAAATGTGGGGCCAGGTTGTGCCATCTAGTGCCTGCTGGTGGAGTCACTGTGTACATACATTACTTATCCTGTATTATACCCCAGAGCTGCACTCACTATTCTGCTGGTGGAGTCACTGTGTACATACATTACTTTTCCTGTACTGATCCTGAGTTACATCCTGTATTATACCCCAGAGCTGCACTCACTATTCTGCTGGTGGAGTCACTGTGTACATACATTACTTATCCTGTACTGCTTCTGAGTTACATCCTGTATTATACTCCAGAGCTGCACTCATTATTCTGCTGGTGGAGTCACTGTGTACATACATTACTTATCCTGTACTGATCCTGAGTTACATCCTGTATTATCCTCCAGAGCTGCACTCACTGTTCTGCTGGTGGAGTCACTGTGTACATACATTACTTATCCTGTACTGACCCTGAGTTACATCCTGTATTATACTCCAGAGCTGCACTCACTATTCTGCTGGTGGAGTCACTGTGTACATACATTACTGATCCTGAGTTACATCCTGTATTATACTGCAGAGCTGCACTCACTATTCTGCTCTACATTAATGATGACACAAGAACAGACGAGCCGGTTGGAGGTTTCAGTGTTTTATCATCCTGTAATAACGTTGTGTTATAATCCAGTGTGGAAAATCTGTTAGTAAAATGGGGCAACCACCAACCACATGAAGAACGGCTCCGGGTGCGATAACTGTAAGTCACTGATACAATACGGTAAGTAGCTGACGGCGTACGGCTTCTAAACATCACAGACAGCCAATCAGAAGCCACGGTTGGGATATTCTGCTACTACATGAGCTACAGGCAATGGCTGATGATTCCAGGGTCGCCCCCCAGCGGTTACCCCTCTGATTGGTTATTGGCATCATCCTCCGGACGGTCCCACGCTGCGGTTCCTGTGCCACCGGTCGTGCCGCCGATCCTCCCAGAGCCCCACAATGAGGCCTGTCCCTACCGTTTTGCTAATGAATTACAGGGGTCTTCCAGGCTTTTACTATTGATGACCTTTCCTCATCTGATCGACTGGCATCTCTGCCAATCCTCTGTGTACCGCCGCGGTCAGTGCAGACCCATCAACACCGCAGCCGCCCAGTGTGTTAGACTACCAATGCAGTATACCTGCTTTCTGATTGGCCAGATCTACTCACAGTCCTGGCCAATCAGAAAGCAGTGTCCATGAGGACAGTTGAATACGAGACCTGTAACCGGCGGCCCGGAGAGACAGCAGATAATATACCCCTCCTGTCCTGAAACCAGAAGGTCACTTTAAGGCGCGTTCACACCGCAGAGGACATGGAGCCGCATCAAACTCTGCGCCATTAGGGTTCACAAATATCAGCCCTCCCCGCAGGGGTCCTAAGGACGGATCCGAGCCGGGGGGTGCGGGCCGCCACTTGTAGCCAACATCAGGAATGGAGGACAAACATGGCGGCCGTGCAGTTTGGCTGAGAGCCTCATCACCATGTCTTCGTCGCTCTCGGTGCCGTGTTTGTGGATCCGCAGCACATTGCACCCTTTCAGTTGGGGGTCTGCAGTGGATCGGCACCCGTCATGCAGATTTTGCTGTTGTGGGATCTCCGCGCCGATGCCACCCTGTGAACGCACCCTACCGGGTTTTCCACGTTAGTACTTTTATATACTTTTGGGCCCCCATGCCCAAAGCTACATACTAGTAATATACCGAGCGCTTCTGTAGTCCGCCGCCACATCTGACAGGTGACGCTAGAAGGCCGGGGGTCATCCCGCAAACCCGTCATGGGGGCTACTAATGTAGACACCCCACAGCAGATTTACAAGACGGCAGTGATGCCGTCACCGCTGCAGCCGATGTGAATAGAAGACCGCGGTGACGGCTGGGCAGTAATGTGGGCATCCCCCCCCCCCGCAGAGACCCCCCACTAATGCATTATCCCAGCAGAATCATTTATCACCCATTCACAGGGCAGCTGAGGATCGCCGCGGGACCAAAAGGGAGAACGGCGCAGCCTGATGAATGGCGGTCGGCGTGGGACTGAGCGCATCGACCACATGTCTCCACCGACAGCTGAGAAGTTCTCCTGCGCTGTATTATAATGAGCTGAGGCCTCCCACACCGGGCGCTCCGGCTCTTGATTGGCGTACAAACTGATTTCCCGTCTTCGCTGTAATCCTGCGCTGGCGCTGTACTAAACCTCGTCTGCGCCTTAGCTCTCCTGTACTTGCGGCGTGGCACTGAAGGGCTCCAGGGTCGCCGTGGCGGCGCTGAAGGCTCCGGCGTTACGGAGTGGCTCCTCGGGCAGCGTTCTATCCCCTCTCGTGAAGCTCTTTGCTCCACCTTCTCTTCCTTCCGGTTATGAGCTGGAGCCGCGCCGATCTCACATGTGCCGGATTGTCTGTATGCACGACCAAACCGGGGAAGAGAAGGCGGAGCGGGGAGCGTCGCGGGATGTCAGCCATGCTAGAGCCAACGTCACAACCGGAACAGGCGCGGTCCGTGGAACGATGTGGGAAACCATCAGCGCCGCCCCGGTGACTGCGGCGATGTCATTAGCATACTGCGCACACCAGAATAAAGGGGCTCATTCACAAGGGTCTCTGCAGTTTCGGTTGCCGCGCCTGCAGCACATTCGCGTTTCTTACATTCACTGTTTTTCACAAACGCTAAAAAGAAAACCGCAGAAAGACCCGAGTAATATTTTTTTGCACCGTCTCAGAAAAACTGTGAATACGTACAACGGCGTCTCGGCTGCATTTTTACGCGATCCCGCAGACTGCAGCGCGCATTGCAGGCTGTAAATTAAGATGACAGACGGGCGTGTTGCGTTTATCTTTTTTTTTATGTGACCGACCGAATTCACGAAAATCCTGCGCATCTGATTTACCGATTCATATCAGCGGCGTTGTAGGCTGAACGCATTACATCCGTGAAAACAGAGAGGGAGCGCGGGCAGAAGATCCGCCCCCTCGGGTGAACGGGCGCAGAATGGCACGCCAGCGATGCCAACAACACGTATGTAACAGCGGGTGCTGGGCGCTAAATACGCAAAACGATGTGTTCCCCCCCAGTGGCATTTATCGTAGACTCCTTTTGGACCTCACCGCTGACGATTGCGCCAAAATGTCCCACAAGCGACGATCCGGACAAACTAACCGCTCAGACGACGCGACGCGGAGGGCCTGAACCCCGAGATAAGAACGTACTTGACCCATCCCAAGTTGTATGATCTACTCTAGTCACCTCCAGAGCTGCAGCCACAAGTCTTCCAGTTACGGTGAGCAGCCTTGTAACTCGGGATCATTACCACAAGGGGTTACTGTTACCGGAGACGGGCTGTAGATTGTGCGCAGAAGCGGACGGCAGCCATGATGGTTTACATCCAGTGACGTCACCTCTGTGATGAAATTGGCGCGTTGTTGTTGTCTCATTGCAACATTTTGGGTCGTTTGCAGATGAAACGTTCACTTCAGGACTTCCCTACAAAAATCTGCCACATCTTCTCCGTGCGCGGCGCCGTTCACATGGCGGTTACCACCAGCGATCTGAAGCAGAATCCACATGAAACCCTCAACCAGAAGCGCTACACGGAAATCCGCTCCGCACGCGAGGAAAACCAGTAGCGTTGCTTCTTGATTCCGTGCCGGGTCACAGCGCCGTGGACAGCGGCCAATCCGTGTGTATCTGCGGCTCGTGGTTTCTGCGCTGGATTTTTCTGCCTTGTGAACAGAGCGTAAGGCTGCGCCCGCGCGGTACAGATGTGCGCACTTCACCCCTGAGGGCTTATTCACACGACCGTATTTATGCAGGTACATGAAACGCGACCGTGCGAAGCCTCGGACTTCAGTTACTTCATTCAGGCAAACGATTTTTTGCTGCATTAAAAAAAAATCGTGCGAGAAAAAAAAAACATACGCGACGTTTCCGTTTTTTTTTTTTATACGGCGTGCGAAGCGATCGGTCCTGCCCTATCCTTCACTGTGATACGCAGCAAGTTCTCATAGACTTCTATGGCAGCTGGAAAAAGGGAGGGGGTTACCCTGCGTACAACGACAGCGCGCCATAATTAGGCATTATTCGTCATTCCGAGCGTCTTACGGCGATCGCCGGTTCCCATCGCTTCGGCCTGGTTTCCTACATTCCCGCAGCGGCGCCCGGGGGAATGGCTTGAAATATGTGAATTAAGATCGGGACTCATGCGAATATATCGTGCGAACGTAAAAACGCATTCGGTTGCGTGAAGGAGGCCTTAGTGGAAGAAATGAAAATCCACCGCCTCAACCAACGTGCTGCAGATTTCAGCTGCGCGGGTCAGTGTAAGCCGCAGTCTCCACCCTGTCCGGGCGACTTCTCATCCATACGGCCCGTTCTGTAATGCGCTGCCTCCGATCCCGCAGTGGAAAACCAACGCATTTCTGCTACATGATCATAAACGGAACCTTGGCCCTACAACAAAGCGCTATTTTCCGCTGTGGGCGGAGTTACCCTTTAGGCCGGGTCCGGACGCAGGTTTGTTTGCTGTGGATCTGTGGCAAAATCCCCAGTGGAAATTATCCGTCACGTCTGGACCCGGCTTACCTGCTGCATGCGCAGTCCTATGTACCAGCAGTCCCATGTACCAGCAGTCCCATGTACCAGCAGTCCCATGTACCAGCACAGGACGCATCCTAGGAAGACCCCAGAAGCTGTAACACCCTGCAGCGCCGCAGCGGTCGGCCCGTCACCGGCCTCGGTCAGCCGGTCTCTTTGTTTTCGGTTTTCTCGCTCTGTCGTAGCTGCGGTTCTTCAGCACGCACGCGGAGGCGGACACCCCGGCCACGGTCTTGGGTAAGTCTGTCCCTTTCACCCACCTCTTCCTCTCCTTGTCGTAGACTTGCACAGTCCTGGAGAAGGTGGTGTTCTCCCAGCTGTAGCCCCCCAGGATGTAGATCTTATTGTCCAGGACCGCCACCCCGGATTCGCTGTTGGGCTGCAGTAATGGCGCGACGCGCGTCCACAGATCGCACTGCGGGCTGTAGCACTCCACCGCCAGGATGTCAAAGCGTTCCATAGACTCCAGGTTGTCATCGCTGCCCCCTATGGCATATATGCTGTCGTCCAGCGTGCACATGCTGTGCCAGCCGCGGGCGACGCTCATGGGCCTCCTCTCCTCCCAGGCGTCGGCTCGCGGGTCGTAGCACAGCAGGTTCTTCCTGTAGGGTCCGATCTGGTAGTCGTGGCCTCCGGAGATGTAGACGTAGTCCTTGTGGACGGCCCCGGCGTGTCCGTAGGTGAACCTGCAGACAACAGAGAACGATAGTGAGGCACATGAGCGTGCAAAACCCCTGCGCCAAACCTCCCGCCGCGGACAATTGGTGCAACGAGTTCAAGAGGTGTTCTTTACCTGCAACACGGAGCCGCCGTATTGTGTGCGCAAAATAAGTGCTTCTGCATGAAAGCAATGGCTTCTATGTTCTGCATGTTCCCTTCACGAATTACGCATGCGGGTGGATTCCATGTCTGACCGCGGCCGGCGACCCTGCGTACGGCACTATACTGTATTGCGGATGACCGCAGCGGCTCGCCGACAGTAATGCACCGTATAGGGGGGGGTTGGTTCGTATTTCCTGCGCCATCATTTAGCGGTGACGCAGTGAGTTGCTTATGGGCTGCGGATTGGACGCCTCCACTGACATCAATGGAGGCCGTCTGCGCGACTTCCACTGTAAAATAGAGCATGGAGCGCCTTCCAATGTCTGCATCTGACTGCAGAAAGTCCGCATGGACGCCAATCACACAATCCACAATACAAACCCGGTTGTGTGAGACCGCCTTAGGTTGGTGATGCTATTTCTGGTAAAGACCCCAAGGTGGCGCTGTGATACCAACTCCTGCCAGCAGAGACCGGCCTGAAGGACCGCAGTAGCCGCATCCCGCTCAATACAGGGCGACCCGACCGCTGACCCGGGACTCTAGGAGTCATCTGTACTACGCCGACAGGTTGTGTCCGCTGGGGCTAAAGATGCCGCCTCACGGCCGAGCGAACGTGTCCTATTACACGCAGCGCCGCCGCCGCAGGGATGGGAAGCTCTGACCTCCCATCAGCATCCATCCGACCAGATGTTTATAACGCACCCATCATTGTGACGGGCGAACGCACTAAAACAGAGCAGACAGCGTTAGAAACGCCGCCCTGGAATGCTCGTCTGCGCGGCGGAGGCGTTTGGCGCGTTTCCAACACCGCGCTATATGCTGTAAAAAACAGAGTGTGAGAGCGGCCTGAATGTTTTTCCTCCATCGCGCCATTCTCTGTCTACTCTCCACACCGTTACACGAGAAACCCCCGCGGTTGGCGTGAGACCCGGCTAGTCTGGCACCGATGACCGGGCTGCAGTAAGGCCGACCGCACACCAACGGGTTTGAATTGCGGAATCCACGATCGTCTCCCACACGGACGATCCGCGGCGTTCCGCATCAATTCAAACCAATGGAGCGTCCGCGTGTCTGTGGAGGACAAGTCGCAGCACAGAAGTCAATGGCGCCGTCCGGCCCGCGGCCCTGTCCAGGAAACATCTGTACCGCGCCGGCCGGACCATCCGCAGTACAGAGAATGACTGGACATAACAGGTACGCGCGGACGCCGCATCCGGAACCCGACCCGTTCGTGTGCAGGTCATTCAGGAAAGGGCGCTGCCAACCCCTACGAACACCACGACGGCCGCCATGATTGCTGCTCACCCGCGGCGGCAATCAACATTGGATTCACCTTGGCAGTTCCGAGACGTAGCTCCAGGCGTCCAGCTGCGGGCAGTAGACTTCCACTGAAGACAAGGCGCCATTTTCATTCCTCCCACCGACCGCCACAAGTTTGTCCGTTAGTGCAGCTAAATAAAAGTCCACGCGGTGCTGATTCATGGCGGCCACCTGCGAACGGCAAACAGGACACTCAGTACACAGCCCACATAGAGGGTGATCCCCCTCCCCCAGGGCGACCCCCCCCCTTCCCCGATGAAAGGGGCTCATTTACAGCAGCGAGAAAACCGCGCAAAATCTGTCTGTTTGTGTAAAGTAAACAACTCGGTGAAATATTCACCTCCTGCTTCCAGGGGGCTCATCTACACGGAGAACTGCAGCATGTTCTGGCCCGAGAACCGCCCATTAGGCCAGCCTCACACGGGCGAGCGCGATATCGGGCTGTGAAATCCCCGTCACGGCTGCCACAACCACAATCGTGGAGTTTCTCCCATCGGGAGCGCGCACAAGATAGAACACGCTGACATTTGATTCTCGCATCGCTCTTATGTATGACCACTTTCAAAAGAATAAGGTTCATATTTGCGCGTTTCGCAACGCACAAATCTTGCGCAATTTTCATGCAATGCAACTTTGACAATAGGAAATCCTACTGTCATAGCCGAAGCCCTGGTGGGTGCAGGGAAAAAACAATACACCTTCTTCCCGGTCCCTGACACTTGTCTTCTTCTCTTCTGGCCGGCGATTGAAAAATCCCCGCCTCCTGGAAGCGCTTCCTCTGATTGGCTGACGCTTAGCCAATCCCAGCCAGCGCTTGATGAAGCCATTCATCAAGTGCTGGCTCTGATTGGCTATGTGTCAGCCAATCACAGCTAGCGCTTCCAGGAGGCGGGGATTTTTCAATCCCCGGCCAGAAGAGAAGATCAGTGCCGGGGGCCCGGGGAGAAGTTGCGGCGGAGCCACGGACAGCGCATCTAGGCAATCTATGATTTTTTTTGATTTTTTTTTTTAAAAAACCTTTTTCTTCGGCTACGGCTGATTTTCGGGGTAGGGCTTATATTTCAAAGTCGCGATATCGCACG
Organism: Eleutherodactylus coqui; assembly: GCA_035609135.1. NCBI lineage: Eukaryota > Metazoa > Chordata > Amphibia > Anura > Eleutherodactylidae > Eleutherodactylus > Eleutherodactylus coqui. Next base: position 4,591,401 of record CM069415.1, read on the forward strand.
GACGAGCGATGCGATATTGCTGCGATGTTCTCGCGGCGATGCCGTGTCACCTGTGTGAGTGAGGCCTTAACAGCAGCATTTAAAGCATAGACAGCCGCGGTCAGCGTGACGCTGGTAGTGGCAGGCGGTTGTCACAGACAGCCAGCACCCACCGTGCCCGGAGCAGGATTGGGAGCCAATCCCGCTCCATACAAACCCTGAAGGTACATCTTGGGGCATGAAGGGGTTAAGAAATGCAACTTTGTTTCTACTACTTGCAGGCACTGACATGTATTGCAGGTAATGGCGTGGCACGGCTACATTGACCTGATGTGTCTCACCTGGATCCACTGACTCCAGCGGGGGTCGTACCTGTAGAGCAGGTTGGATGCGGCGTCCCCCCCGTTGTCCCTGGAGAAACTTCCTCCGGCCACATAGAGAAAGTTGCCCAGCGAGGTGACACAATGGTGGCTCCTCCGGGCGGGGAGCTGCGTCTCGGACATCCACTGCTCCTTCTGTACGTCCAAACTGTAAACGTCATCGCTCAACTCCAGACATAGTTCAGAGACCTCTCCGCCCACGAAGAGGAGGCGCTCCGCCGCCATGCGCAGGGTGCTGCGCACGTTCTGCAGCAGGGGCTGCGCGGCCACGTTGCTGTGGTAGTACACGGCTTCCTCCACCAGACTCTCGCAGTTCGACTCCTTCGGCAGGAGAGAACATATGGCCGGCTTGACCCGATGCAATAGTTCGCTCTTGGCCATCAGCTGGAAGCGGACGTTCTGCAGGACCTGGTAGGCCAGGCCCTCGCGCTGCGGGCAGTGGGTCAGCCATTGCAGCGCGGACTGCAGGAGGTCGTGCTCGCTGGTGTGCTGCACCTGGCCGCTCATCAGGTACTGGCAGAGCTTCTGCACGGGGATGCTCTGCAGGAAGGCGCTGGTGAAGCAGAGGGCGCCGTAGTTGCGCAGGATGAAGGAGTCAATGTAGGAGCCCAGGCGCTCCAGGCTGTAGATGGAGGCCAGCTCCTGCAGGTACAGGTAGTTCTCCTCGTTGACCTCGTTCTCCAGGTACTCGCAGCAGAAGTCCACCACCTTCCAGATCTGCAGGAGGTGGGCCGTTTCCAGCACGTAATCAATGTTCCCTCCGTCCAGCGTCAGGTCCCCGCTGTACAGGAAGTCAACGGCCGATTTGAGGCCTATGAAGGAAGCGCCCACCAGCTCCACCTCCTTCTGGTGCGCCTCCTTCATGCCGATGGTGAACATGGAGTTGAAGTAGTCGCTGCAGGCGGACAGGTAGTTCCTATGAGCGGGCACCCGCTGGTCGTCGGCCACCAGTACGACGTCACAGAAATGGCCCTTCTGCCGCTGCTCGTTCAGCCTCTGAAGAACCAGACAGGAGAGGTCGGTCCACCGGTACAACTGTCGGAGCAAAGGAAGCGTTACTATATGTGGGGGGCGGTTACATGTATTAGAGGGGTCATCCATAAGAAGCAATAGGGCCTCATTCACACGGATGTATGTGTGCTTGGTCTGGAAAATACGTTTTTACATAGAATGGTGGTGTTGGAAGAGACCTCCAGGGTCATCGGGACCTCCGGGGTCATCGGGTCCTCCAGAGTCAACGGGACCTCTGGGGACATCCGGTTCTCCAGAGTCATCGGGACCTCCGGTTCTCCAGAATCATCGGGACCTCTGGGGTTATCGAGTCCTCGAGTCATCGGGTCCTCCGGGGGCAGCGGGACCTCTGGGGTTATCGAGTCCTCGAGTCATCGGGACCTCCAGAGTCATCGCAGGATTCACCAAATCCTCCCATACAGATTGTGGGGTGTATTTGCTGTGTACGCGGTATTTTTGCGCAGGTTCACCTGTGTTCACTGCATTTTACTCATACAAAAACACGTAAGAAGGCCAAATTCACGTCCCCCTTTTTTCACGCTGTCTTCTGGCAATATCTGCAAAAACTGCAGCAACTACACACGCCACATTTTTTGTGCACCCATAGGGAATGTGCAGACGGCAGATTGCACCACAGGATTCCGCCTTTAGCGCTCACGCCCACTTGCGTTTTTTTAACGCTGCGATATCGCTGCGTTTTTTAAATGCGATTGTCAATGGGACTTTCTAATGTAAAATCGCATTGCGCAAAAATCGCAGAGCGCAAAAATCGCAGAGCGCGAACTTGCAATGCGTTTTTAACATTAGAAAGTCCCACTGACGATCGCATTAAAAAAACGCAGCGATATCGAAGCGTTTAAAAAAACGCAACTGTGCGTGAGCGCTTATGCTGCAAATCGGCAAAATCCGTGTGCAGAATCCTACGGACAAACGAGGAGCCGCTGGTTTCAGAGTTACAATTCCGTAATTAGATTTTGCCCACAAACGGAGCTACATCTGCCCGCGCTCTACGGCCGCGAGTCGCGGACTTTATCGTGCTTTTTACATACTGAACACTCTGCGCCGAATCCCGCTGTGCGCCTCCAGACATGGCGGGACGTGCGGAATACGCACAAAATAAGTAAAAAACACGTCAAAATGCACCAATGCATAAAAAAAAATGCGCATAATACGGACCACAACACACCCGTGTGAAGGAGCGCCGCCAATCGGACTGCTGAGACTCCAATCTCTGGATGGGACTGAACAGCGCCGCCCGGACCACACCCACTACAATGGGGTCCGCCTGCTCTCCGCCCAGCAGGCCGGCTTTTGGACAGAAGAAGCGCTGCATTTCTGCTCAGCCGTATCTGTGACGGCACCTCCGGACGGCGGTTCCGACGCAGATGGGAAACCACCCTGGGCCTGTGTTCACACATTGCTGATGTGCTGCAGATCAGCAATGTGTGAGCGCACAATAAAGCACATAGGGTGCTGCTTGGCTCCTAAGCTCCCCCTAGTGGTGGCTGCAGGCTGGAAGAAGATCATCATGTAATGTTCTGCCCATACAGGGACTTCTGTACAGATACATTGTTACATCAGCAAAGGCAAAACATAAAGTTCTTCCTGTGCTGGAAAATTGCTACATTGTATACATTTCTGTAACATGAGGAGCGCGGCGGGGGGGAGGGGGGGGGCTGTATAACCGGCCGTACCTTGGACGACTCACTGATCTTCTGGGGCCGAGAAATTCGGATATGCTTTGATCCTTCCATGTCTACTGAAAGGGTTAACTGTAAAGAGAATAAGACAAAGCTGATGTAATGTATGTACACAGTAACCAGCAGAACAGTGAGCGCAGCTCTGGATGTAACTCTTGTCCAGCTATTCACAAAGTAGAAACACAGCAGGAAACAACTACAATGTACAGCTGGTATAACCTGGGGATCTCCTTATATGTACAGCTGGTATAAGTTATACATCTCCCTGTATATAGTGATATGGAGCATGCTGGTATAACCTGGGTATCTCATGTATATAATTATATATGTACAGCTGGTATAAGTTATACATCTCCTGTATATAGTGATATAGAGCATGCTGGTATAACCTGGGTATTTCCTGTATATAGTGATATGGAGCATGCTGGTATAACCTGGGTATTTCCTGTATATAGTGATATGGAGCATGCTGGTATAACCTGGGTATCTCCTGTATATAATTATATATGTACAGCTGGTATAAGTTATACATCCTGTATATAGTGATATGGAGCATGCTGGTATAACCTGGGTATCTCCTGTATATAATTATATATGTACAGCTGGTATAAGTTAAACATCTCCTGTGTATAGTGATATGGAGCATGCTGGTATAACCTGGGTATCTCCTGTATATAGTGATATGGAGCATGCTGGTATAACCTGGGGATCTCCTGCATGTAATTATATATGTATAGCTGGTATAAGTTATACATCTACTGTATATAGTGATATGGAGCATGCTGGTATAACCTGGGGAACTCCTGCATGTAATTATATATGTACAGCTGATATACGTTATACATCTCCTGTATATAGTAATATGTAGCATGCTGGTATAACCTGGGGATCTCCTGCATGTAATTATATATGTATAGCTGGTATAAGTTATACATCCTCCTATATAGTGATATGGAGCATGCTGGTATAACCTGGGTATCTCCTGTATAGAATTATATATGTACAGCTGGTATAAGTTATACATCCCCTGTATATAGTGATATGGACCATGCTGGTATAACCTGTGTATCTCCTGTATATAGTGATATGGAGCATGCTGGTATAACCTGGGGAACTCCTGCATGTAATTATATATGTACAGCTGATATAAGTTATACATCTCCTGTATATAGTAATATGTAGCATGCTGGTATAACCTGGGGATCTCCTGCATGCAATTATATATGTACAGCTGGTATAAGTTATACATCTCCTGTATATAGTGATATGGAGCATGCTGATATAACCTGGGTATCTCATGTATATAATTATATATGTACAGCTGGTATAAGTTATACATCCCCTGTATATAGTGATATGGAGCATGCTGGTATAACCTGGGGATCTCCTGTATATAGTGATATGGAGCATGCTGGTATAACTTGGGTATCTCCTGCATATAATTATATATGTACAGCTGGTATAAGTTATACATCCTGTATATAGTGATATGGAGCATGCTGGTATAACCTGGGTATCTCCTGTATATAATTATATATGTACAGCTGGTATAAGTTAAACATCTCCTGTGTATAGTGATATGGAGCATGCTGGTATAACCTGGGTATCTCCTGTATATAGTGATATGGAGCATGCTGGTATAACCTGGGTATCTCCTGTATAGAATTATATATGTACAGCTGGTATAAGTTATACATCCCCTGTATATAGTGATATGGAGCATGCTGGTATAACCTGGGTATCTCCTGTATATAATTATATATGTACAGCTGGTATAAGTTATACATCCCCTGTATATAGTGATATGGAGCATGCTGGTGTAACCTGGGTATCTCCTGTATATAATTATACAGCCGGTATATATGTTATACATCTCCCTGTATATAGTGTTATGCAGCATGCTGGTATAACCTGGGTATCTCATGTATATAATTATATATGTACAGCTGGTATAAGTTATACATCCCCTGTATATAGTGATATGGAGCATGTTGGTATAACCTGGGGATCTCCTGTATATAATTATATATGTACAGCTGGTATAACCTGGGGATCTCCTGTATATAATTATATATGTACAGCTGGTATAAGTTATACATCTCCTGTATATAGTGATATGGAGCATGCTGGTATAACCTGGGTATCTCATGTATATAATTGTATATGTACAGCTGGTATAAGTTATACATCTCCTTGTATATAGTGATATGGACCATGCTGGTATAACCTGGGTATCTCCTGTATATAATTATACAGCCGGTATATATGTTATACATCTCCCTGTATATAGTGATATGGAGCATGCTGGTATAACCTGGGGATCTCCTGTATATAAATATATGTGTACAGCTGGTATAAGTTATACATCCTGTATATAGTGATATGGAGCATGCTGGTATAACCTGGGTATCTCCTGTATATAATTATATATGTACAGCTGGTATAAGTTATACATCCTGTATATAGTGATATGGAGCATGCTGGTATAACCTGGGTATCTCCTGTATATAATTATATATGTACAGCTGGTATAAGTTATACATCCTGTATATAGTGATATGGAGCATGCTGGTATAACCTGGGTATCTCATGTATATAATTATATATGTACAGCTGGTATAAGTTATACATCCCCTGTATATAGTGATATGGAGCATGCTGGTATAACCTGGGGATCTCCTGTATATAGTTATGGAGCATGCTGGTATAACTTGGGTATCTCCTGTATATAATTATATATGTACAGCTGGTATAAGTTATACATCCTGTATATAGTGATATGGAACATGCTGGTATAACCTGGGTATCTCCTGTATATAATTATATATGTACAGCTGGTATAAGTTATACATCTCCTGTATATAGTGATATGGAGCATGCTGATATAACCTGGGTATCTCCTGTATATAATTATATATGTACAGCTGGTATAAGTTATACATCCTGTATATAGTGATATGGAGCATGCTGGTATAACCTGGGTATCTCCTGTATATAATTATATATGTACAGCTGGTATAAGTTATACATCTCCTGTATATAGTGATATGGAGCATGCTGGTATAACCTGGGCATCTCCTTTATATAATTATATATGTACAGCTGGTATAAGTTATACATCTCCTTGTATATAGTGATATGGACCATGCTGGTATAACCTGGGTATCTCCTGTATGTAATTATATATGTACAGCTGGTATAAGTTATACACCCTGTATATAGTGATATGGAGCATGCTGGTATAACCTAGGTATCTCCTGTATATAATTATATATGTACAGCTGGTATAATCTAGACATCTCCTGTATATAGTGATATGGAGCATGCTGGTATAACCTGGGGATCTCCTGTATATAATTATACAGCTGGTATAAGTTATACATCTCTCTGTATATAGTGATATGGAGCATGCTGGTATAACCTGGGGATCTCCTGTAAATAATTATATATATACAGCTGGACTTGACAAAGACCCGTGTAACTTGGGTTGAAACGTTGTCTGTGGGCACAATAAAGATACCTCTTTGATATAATTCCCTGGAGTGCTGCTCTTCTCCATTTCGTTTGGCTCTGTTATATATGTACAGCTGGTATAACCTGGGTATCTCCTGTATATAATTATATATGTACAGCTGGTATAAGTTATACATCTCCTGTATATAGTGATATGGAGCATGCTGGTATAACCTGGGTATCTCCTGTATATAGTTATATATGTACAGCTGATATGTTATACATCTCCTGTATATAGTGATATGGAGCATGCTGGTATAACCTGGGTATCTCCTGTATATAGTTATATATGTACAGCTGATATAAGTTATACATCCTGTATATAGTGATATGGAGCATGCTGGTATAACCTGGGTATCTCCTGTATATAATTATATATGTACAGCTGGTATAAGTTATACATCTCCTGTATATAGTGATATGGAGCATGCTGGTATAACCTGGGTATCTCCTGTATATAATTATATATGTACAGCTGATATGTTATACATCTCCTGTATATAGTGATATGGAGCATGCTGGTATAACCTGGGTATCTCCTGTATATAGTTATATATGTACAGCTGATATAAGTTATACATCCTGTATATAGTGATATGGAGCATGCTGGTATAACCTGGGTATCTCCTGTATATAATTATATATGTACAGCTGGTATAAGTTATACATCTCCTGTATATAGTGATATGGAGCATGTTGGTATAACCTGGGTATCTCCTGTATATAATTATATATGTACAACTGCTATAATTTATACATCCTGTATATAGTGATATGGAGCATGCTGGTATAACCTGGGTATCTCCTGTATATAATTATATATGTACAGCTGGTATAAGTTATACATCTCCTGTATATAGTGATACGGAGCATGCTGGTATAACCTGGGTATCTCCTGCATATAATTATATATGTACAGCTGGTATAAGTTATACATCTCCCTGTATATAGTGATATGGAGCATGCTGGTATAACCTGGGTATCTCCTGTATATAATTATATATGTACAGTTGGTATAAGTTATACATCTCCTGTATATAGTGATATGGAGCATGCTAGTATAACCTGGGTATCCCCTGTATATAATTATATATGTACAGCTGGTATAAGTTATACATCCCCTGTATATAGTGATATGGAGCATGCTGGTATAACCTGGGTATCTCCTGTATATAATTATATATGTACAGCTGGTATAAGTTATACATCTCCTGTATATAGTGATATGGAGCATGCTGGTATAACCTGGGGATCTCCTGTATATAATTATATATGTACAGCTGGTATAAGTTATACATCCTGTATATAGTGATATGGAGCATGCTGGTATAACCTGGGTATCTCCTGTATATAATTATATATGTACAGCTGGTATAAGTTATACATCTCCTGTATATAGTGATACGGAGCATGCTGGTATAACCTGGGTATCTCCTGCATATAATTATATATGTACAGCTGGTATAAGTTATACATCTCCCTGTATATAGTGATATGGAGCATGCTGGTATAACCTGGGTATCTCCTGTATATAATTATATATGTACAGTTGGTATAAGTTATACATCTCCTGTATATAGTGATATGGAGCATGCTAGTATAACCTGGGTATCCCCTGTATATAATTATATATGTACAGCTGGTATAAGTTATACATCCCCTGTATATAGTGATATGGAGCATGCTGGTATAACCTGGGTATCTCCTGTATATAATTATATATGTACAGCTGGTATAAGTTATACATCTCCTGTATATAGTGATACGGAGCATGCTGGTATAACCTGGGGATCTCCTGTAAATAATTATATATGTACAGCTGGTATAAGTTATACATCTCACTGTATATAGTGATATGGAGCATGCTGGTATAACCTGGGTATCTCCTGCATATAATTATATATGTACAGCTGGTATAAGTTATACATCTCCTGTATATAGTGATATGGAGCATGCTGGTATAACCTGGGTATCTCCTGTATATAATTATATATGTACAGTTGGTATAAGTTATACATCCTGTATATAGTGATACGGAGCATGCTGGTATAACCTGGGTATCTCCTGCATATAATTATATATGTACAGCTGGTATAAGTTATACATCCTGTATATAGTGATATGGAGCATGCTGGTATAAACTGGGTATCTCCTGTATATAATTATATATGTACAGCTGGTATAAGTTATACATCTCCTGTATATAGTGATACGGAGCATGCTGGTATAACCTGGGTATCTCCTGCATATAATTATATATGTACAGCTGGTATAAGTTATACATCCTGTATATAGTGATATGGAGCATGCTGGTATAACCTGGGGATCTCCTGTATATAATTATATATGTACAGCTGGTATAAGTTATACATCCTGTATATAGTGATATGGAGCATGCTGGTATAACCTGGGGATCTCCTGTATATCATTATATATGTACAGCTGGTATAAGTTATACATCCTGTATATAGTGATATGGAGCATGCTGGTATAACCTGGGTATCTCCTGCATATAATTATATATGTACAGCTGGTATAAGTTATACATCTCCTGTATATAGTGATATGGAGCATGCTGGTATAACCTGGGTATCTGCTGTATATAATTATATATGTACAGCTGGTATAAGTTATACATCTCACTGTATATAGTGATATGGAGCATGCTGGTATAACCTGGGTATCTCCTGTATATAATTATATATGTACAGCTGGTATAAGTTATACATCCTGTATATAGTGATATGGACCATGCTGGTATAACCTGGGTATCTCCTGTATATAATTATATATGTACAGTTGGTATAAGTCAGTGATGGTGAACCTTTTAGAGACCGAGTGCCCAAACTGCAACCCAAAACCCACTTATTTATTGTAAAGTGGCAACATGTCAGGGGGCGGGGCTTATCACAACGTATGATTTTTACCCCCGTCGTTCTTAAAAGGACAAGGCTGTTTCAAAATAGACAGGGTGCAGATTTTGACTGCTTTTGGATGCGGAAATGCTGTGAAATTTGCCATGGAAATTTCCGCTGAGGACATTCTGCAGCATTTCTACCTCGTGTAAACATATCCCAGCAGTGATATTGACCCCCCCAGAGCGGCCCCAGTGCTAAAAGTGAACCCACCGCAGAGTGGCTTTAGTGGTTATAGTGACCCCGCACAGTGGCCCCAGTCGTAATAGTGACATCCCACAGTGGCCCACCAGTGGTAATAGTGACATCCCACAGTGGTCTCAGTGGTAATAGTGACATCCCACAGTGGCCCACCAGTGGTAATAGTGACATCCCACAGTGGCCCCAGTGGTAATAGTGACATCCCACAGTGGCCCACCAGTGGTAATAGTGACATCCCACAGTGGCCCACCAGTGGTAATAGTGACATCCCACAGTGGCCCACCAGTGGTAATAGTGACATCCCACAGTGGCCCACCAGTGGTAATAGTGACATCCCACAGTGGCCCACCAGTGGTAATAGTGACATCCCACAGTGGCCCACCAGTGGTAATAGTGACATCCCACAGTGGCCCACCAGTGGTAATAGTGACATCCCACAGTGGCCCACCAGTGGTAATAGTGACATCCCACAGTGGCCCACCAGTGGTAATAGTGACATCCCACAGTGGCCCACCAGTGGTAATAGTGACATCCCACATCAGCCCAGTAATAATAGTGATATCCCACAGCAGCCCCCAGTAATAATAGTGACATCCCACAGTAGCCAGTAGTAATAGTGACATCCCATAGTGGTCCCTGTAGTAATAGCATCCCCCTCTGAGACCCAAATTTTGCCCCCCCCCCCCCCTCCTCTGCTTGGTGCTGTTGCTGCCACTGATCCCAGGAGCACAATGTGACGTGCTGCCGGACACCTTCTCCCCTCCCCTGCTCTCGCAGAACCAAGTAGGAGACGTCAGAGGAGGGGGGAGAAAGATCCCGGCTGCACACTGACATCACAATGTGCACCGGGATCAGCACCTCTAGCAGTGCTGCTGAGTGAATACCAGCAGGGGAGCTGTGGCACTCCTCCCGGTATTTACTAATGTGGTGAGCGGCCGATGGTGGCGAGTGCCAGCTGGAAAGGCTCTGAGTGCCGCCTCTGGCACACGTGCCATAGGTTCGCCATCACTGGTATAAGTTATACATCTCCTGTATATAATTATATATGCACAGCTGGTATAAGTTATACATCTCCCTGTATATAGGGATATGGACCATGCTGGTATAACCTGGGTATCTCCTGTATATAATTATATATGTACAGCTGGTATAAGTTATACATCTCCCTGTATATAGTGATATGGAGCATGCTGGTATAACCTGGGTATCTCCTGTATATAATTATATATGTACAGCTGGTATAAGTTATACATCTACTGTATATAGTGATAAGGAGCATGCTGGTATAACCTGGGTATCTCCTGTATATAATTATATATATACAGCTCGTATAAGTTATACATCTCCTGTATACAGTGATATGGAACATGCCGGTATAACCTGGGGATCTCCTGTATATAATTATATATGTACAGCTGGTATAAGTTATACATCTCCTGTATATAGTGATATGGAGCATGCTGGTATAACCTGGGGATCGCCTGTATATAGTGATATGGACCATGCTGGTATAACCCGGGTATCTCCTGTATATAATTATATATGTACAGCTGGTATAAGTTATACATCTCCTGTATATAGTGATATGGAGCATGCTAGTATAACCTGGGTATCCCCTGTATATAATTATATATGTACAGCTGGTATAAGTTATACATCCCCTGTATATAGTGATATGGAGCATGCTGGTATAACCTGGGTATCTCCTGTATATAATTATATATGTACAGCTGGTATAAGTTATACATCTCCTGTATATAGTGATACGGAGCATGCTGGTATAACCTGGGGATCTCCTGTAAATAATTATATATGTACAGCTGGTATAAGTTATACATCTCACTGTATATAGTGATATGGAGCATGCTGGTATAACCTGGGTATCTCCTGCATATAATTATATATGTACAGCTGGTATAAGTTATACATCTCCTATATATAGTGATATGGAGCATGCTGGTATAACCTGGGTATCTCCTGTATATAATTATATATGTACAGTTGGTATAAGTTATACATCCTGTATATAGTGATACGGAGCATGCTGGTATAACCTGGGTATCTCCTGTATATAATTATATATGTACAGCTGGTATAAGTTATACATCTCCTGTATATAGTGATATGGAGCATGCTGGTATAACCTGGGTATCTCCTGTATATAATTATATATGTACAGCTGGTATAAGTTATACATCTCCTGTATATAGTAATATGGAGCATGCTGGTATAACCCGGGTATCTCCTGTATATAATTATATATGTACAGCGGTATAAGTTATACATCTCCTGTATATAGTGATATGGAGCATGCTGGTATAACCTGGGTATCTCCTGTATATAATTATATATGTACAGCTGGTATAAGTTATACATCCTGTATATAGTGATATGGAGCATGCTGGTATAACCTGGGGATCTCCTGTATATAATTATATATGTACAGTTGGTATAAGTTATACATCCCCTGTATATAGTGATATGGAGCATGCTGGTATAACCTGGGTATCTGCTGTATATAATTATATATGTACAGCTGGTATAAGTTATACATCCCCTGTATATAATGATATGGAGCATTCTGGTATAACCTGGGGATCTCCTGTATATAGTGATATGGAGCATGCTGGTATAACCTGGGTATCTCCTGTATATAATTATATATGTACAGCTGGTATAAGTTATACATCTCCCTGTATGTAGTGATATGGAGCATGCTGGTATAACCTGGGTATCTCCTGTATATAATTATATATGTACAGCTGGTATAAGTTATACATCCCCTGTATATAGTGATATGGAGCATGCTGGTATAACCTGGGGATCTCCTGTATATAATTATATATGAACAGCTGGTATAACCTGGGTATCATTACATTGTTATTTTTGTTGTTCCCACAGTCTTCCAGCAGGTGGCGCCGCTGCACCTTGTGATAAATGCATATCGGCCTATTTTTCTGTATTTTTCTGCATAGCGGCCTATTATTTTAATGTGCATTCTGTAAATAAGCCGGCAAAACCCAGGTCCTCCACCTGTGGCCCCCCTGGACTACGAGCTGTTCCTACTGGACTATGTGCAGTGGCCCCCTGGACTCCTAGCTGTGGCCCCCTGGACTCCTAGCTGTGCCTACTGGACTATATGCTGTGCCTACTGGACTATGTGCTGTGGCCCCCTGGACTCCTAGCTGTGCCTACTGGACTCCTAGCTGTGCCTACTGGACTATGTGCAGTGGCCCCCTGGACTCCTAGCTGTGGCCCCCTGGACTCCTAGCTGTGGCCCCCTGGACTCCTAGCTGTGGCCCCCTGGACTCCTAGCTGTGGCCCCCTGGACTCCTAGCTGTGCCTACTGGACTATGTGCAGTGGCCCCCTGGACTCCTAGCTGTGCCTACTGGACTATGTGCAGTGGCCCCCTGGACTCCTAGCTGTGGCCCCCTGGACTCCTAGCTGTGGCCCCCTGGACTCCTAGCTGTGGCCCCCTGGACTCCTAGCTGTGCCTACTGGACTCCTAGCTGTGCCTACTGGACTATGTGCAGTGGCCCCCTGGACTCCTAGCTGTGGCCCCCTGGGCTATGTGCTGTGGCCCCCTGGACTCCTAGCTGTGGCCCCCTGGACTCCTAGCTGTGCCTACTGGACTCCTAGCTGTGCCTACTGGACTATGTGCAGTGGCCCCCTGGACTCCTAGCTGTGGCCCCCTGGACTCCTAGCTGTGGCCCCCTGGACTCCTAGCTGTGGCCCCCTGGACTCCTAGCTGTGGCCCCCTGGACTCCTAGCTGTGCCTACTGGACTATGTGCAGTGGCCCCCTGGACTCCTAGCTGTGCCTACTGGACTATGTGCAGTGGCCCCCTGGACTCCTAGCTGTGGCCCCCTGGACTCCTAGCTGTGGCCCCCTGGACTCCTAGCTGTGCCTACTGGACTATGTGCAGTGGCCCCCTGGACTCCTAGCTGTGGCCCCCTGGGCTATGTGCTGTGGCCCCCTGGACTCCTAGCTGTGGCCCCCTGGGCTATGTGCTGTGGCCCCCTGGACTCCTAGCTGTGGCCCCCTTGTCCCCCAGTGCCTGCTGATGCAGGTGACAGTGGCCCCTCAGCCTCCATACTTGCCCCCCATGGCCTGTGCTCGGTGGTCCCTACCTGCAGCTCGGAGACTCCTCCTGCTGCTGCAGCGCCCTCTCCCCCGACATGGCCGGGCCCGGTGCCCTCCAGCTGCTGGGCATTGCAGTGCCAGGGGGGCCCGAGCTCACGACTCCCAGTAATGCTTTGCAGCTCGGCGGGCAGCGCAGGAAGCAGATGGCACCATTGCTGGCAGGGAGGCTCCGCCCACTGCTTGCAGAAGAATGAGCTGCCGGCCGGCGGCGCAGGGGTTAAGCTGTAGTCAGCGCTGAGAGCATCTGCTGCTCCTCCTGCCAGAACTGCCAGAGGATCGGAGTCCGCACAACCTGCACTACTACCCCCAGCATGGCCACCAAGATAGACAAGGAGCCGTGCAGAGAAGCCTACAACCTGGTGAGAGACGACACCAACGGCATCAGCTGGTGAGTGGCACCTCTGTGCCCACATGCCCAGGGATCCTGCAGTATTATAGCAGTGGGGGCATCTGTTCAGGCTATAACCCTGGGGGGGGAGACTGTATATAGCGCTGGGTGTGAGACTGTATATAGCGCTGGGTGTGAGACTGTATATAGCGCTGGGTGTGAGACTGTATATAGCGCTGGGTGTGAGACTGTATATAGCGCTGGGTGTGAGACTGTATATAGCGCTGGGTGTGAGACTGTATATAGCGCTGGGTGTGAGACTGTATATAGCGCTGGGTGTGAGACTGTATATAGCGCTGGGTGTGAGACTGTATATAGCGCTGGCTGTGAGACTGTATATAGCGCTGGGTGTGAGACTGTATATAGCGCTGGCTGTAAGACTGTATATAGCGCTGGCTGTAAGACTGTATATAGCGCTGGCTGTAAGACTGTATATAGCGCTGGGTGTGAGACTGTATATAGCGCTGGGTGTGAGACTGTATATAGCGCTGGGTGTGAGACTGTATATAGCGCTGGGTGTAAGACTGTATATAGCGCTGGGTGTGAGACTGTATATAGCACTGGGGGTAAGACTGTATATAACCCTGGGTGTGAGACTGTATATAGCACTGGGGGTAAGACTGTATATAACCCTGGGTGTAAGACTGTATATAGCGCTGGGTGTGAGACTGTATATAGCGCTGGGTGTGAGACTGTATATAGCACTGGGGGTAAGACTGTATATAACCCTGGGTGTAAGACTGTATATAGCGCTGGGTGTGAGACTGTATATAGCGCTGGGTGTGAGACTGTATATAGCGCTGGGAGTGAGACTGTATATAGCGCTGGGTGTGAGACTGTATATAGCGCTGGGTGTGAGACTGTATATAGCGCTGGGTGTGAGACTGTATATAGCGCTGGGTGTGAGACTGTATATAGTGCTGGGTGTGAGACTGTATATAGCGCTGGGTGTGAGACTGTATATAGTGCTGGGTGTGAGACTGTATATAGCGCTGGGTGTGAGACTGTATATAGCGCTGGGTGTGAGACTGTATATAGCGCTGGGAGTGAGACTGTATATAGCGCTGGGTGTGAGACTGTATATAGCGCTGGGTGTGAGACTGTATATAGCGCTGGGTGTGAGACTGTATATAGCGCTGGGTGTGAGACTGTATATAGTGCTGGGTGTGAGACTGTATATAGCGCTGGGTGTGAGACTGTATATAGCGCTGGGGGTAAGACTGTATATAGTGCTGGGTGTAAGACTGTATATAGCGCTGGGTGTGAGACTGTATATAGCGCTGGGTGTGAGACTGTATATAGCGCTGGCTGTAAGACTGTATATAGCGCTGGCTGTAAGACTGTATATAGCGCTGGCTGTAAGACTGTATATAGCGCTGGGTGTAAGACTGTATATAGTGCTGGGTCTAAAACTGTATATAGCGCTGGGTGTGAGACTGTATATAGCGCTGGGTGTGAGACTGTATATAGCGCTGGGTGTGAGACTGTATATAGCGCTGGGTGTGAGACTGTATATAGCGCTGGGTGTGAGACTGTATATAGCGCTGGCTGTAAGACTGTATATAGCGCTGGCTGTAAGACTGTATATAGCGCTGGGTGTAAGACTGTATATAGTGCTGGGTCTAAAACTGTATATAGTGCTGGGTGTGAGACTGTATATAGCGCTGGGTGTGAGACTGTATATAGTGCTGGGTGTGAGACTGTATATAGTGCTGGGTGTGAGACTGTATATAGTGCTGGGGGTAAGACTGTATATAGTGCTGGGTGTGAGACTGTATATAGTGCTGGGTGTGAGACTGTATATAGCGCTGGGTGTGAGACTGTATATAGCGCTGGGTGTAAGACTGTATATAGCGCTGGGTGTAAGACTGTATATAGCGCTGGGTGTAAGACTATAGCGCTGGGTGTAAGACTGTATATAGCGCTGGGTGTGAGACTGTATATAGCGCTGGGTGTGAGACTGTATATAGCGCTGGGTGTGAGACTGTATATAGTGCTGGGGGTAAGACTGTATATAGCGCTGGGTGTAAGACTATAGCGCTGGGTGTAAGACTGTATATAGCGCTGGGTGTAAGACTGTATATAGCGCTGGGTGTAAGACTGTATATAGCGCTGGGTGTAAGACTGTATATAGCGCTGGGTGTGAGACTGTATATAGCGCTGGGTGTGAGACTGTATATAGTGCTGGGTGTGAGACTGTATATAGTGCTGGGGGTAAGACTGTATATAGCGCTGGGTGTGAGACTGTATATAGCGCTGGGTGTGAGACTGTATATAGTGCTGGGTGTGAGACTGTATATAGCGCTGGGTGTGAGACTGTATATAGCGCTGGGTGTGAGACTGTATATAGCGCTGGGTGTGAGACTGTATATAGCGCTGGGTGTAAGACTGTATATAGCGCTGGGTGTAAGACTGTATATAGCGCTGGGTGTAAGACTATAGCGCTGGGTGTAAGACTGTATATAGCGCTGGGTGTAAGACTGTATATAGCGCTGGGTGTGAGACTGTATATAGCGCTGGGTGTGAGACTGTATATAGTGCTGGGTGTGAGACTGTATATAGTGCTGGGGGTAAGACTGTATATAGCACTGGGTGTAAGACTGTATATAGCACTGGGTGTAAGACTGTATATAGCGCTGGGTGTGAGACTGTATATAGCGCTGGGTGTGAGACTGTATATAGCGCTGGGTGTAAGACTGTATATAGTGCTGGGTGTGAGACTGTATATAGCGCTGGGTGTGAGACTGTATATAGCGCTGGGTGTGAGACTGTATATAGCGCTGGGTGTGAGACTGTATATAGTGCTGGGTGTGAGACTGTATATAGTGCTGGGTGTGAGACTGTATATAGCGCTGGGTGTGAGACTGTATATAGCGCTGGGTGTGAGACTGTATATAGCGCTGGGTGTGAGACTGTATATAGCGCTGGGTGTGAGACTGTATATAGCGCTGGGTGTGAGACTGTATATAGCGCTGGGTGTGAGACTGTATATAGCGCTGGGTGTGAGACTGTATATAGCGCTGGGTGTGAGACTGTATATAGCGCTGGGTGTGAGACTGTATATAGCGCTGGGTGTGAGACTGTATATAGCGCTGGGTGTGAGACTGTATATAGCGCTGGGTGTGAGACTGTATATAGCGCTGGGTGTGAGACTGTATATAGCGCTGGGTGTGAGACTGTATATAGCGCTGGGTGTGAGACTGTATATAGCGCTGGGTGTGAGACTGTATATAGCGCTGGGGGTAAGACTGTATATAGTGCTGGGTGTAAGACTGTATATAGCGCTGGGTGTGAGACTGTATATAGCGCTGGCTGTAAGACTGTATATAGCGCTGGCTGTAAGACTGTATATAGCGCTGGCTGTAAGACTGTATATAGCGCTGGGTGTAAGACTGTATATAGTGCTGGGTCTAAAACTGTATATAGCGCTGGGTGTAAGACTGTATATAGCGCTGGGTGTGAGACTGTATATAGCGCTGGGTGTGAGACTGTATATAGCGCTGGGTGTGAGACTGTATATAGCGCTGGGTGTGAGACTGTATATAGCGCTGGCTGTAAGACTGTATATAGCGCTGGCTGTAAGACTGTATATAGCGCTGGGTGTAAGACTGTATATAGTGCTGGGTCTAAAACTGTATATAGCGCTGGGTGTAAGACTGTATATAGCGCTGGGTGTGAGACTGTATATAGCGCTGGGTGTGAGACTGTATATAGCGCTGGGTGTGAGACTGTATATAGTGCTGGGTGTGAGACTGTATATAGTGCTGGGTATGAGACCTGATCTAGTCCTGGGTGTAGTGCTGGCTATTAGACCGGGTATAGTCCTGGGTGTATTGCTGGGTATTAGACCGGGTATAGTCCTGGGTGTAGTGCTGGGTATTAGACCAGGTATAGTCCTGGGTGTATTGCTGGGTATTAGACCGGGTATAGTCCTGGGTGTATTGCTGGCTATTAGACCGGGTATAGTCCTGGGTGTAGTGCTGGCTATTAGACCGGGTATAGTCCTGGGTGTAGTCCTGGGTGTAGTGCTGGGTATTAGACCAGGTATAGTCCTGGGTGTAGTGCTGGCTTTTAGACCGGGTATAGTCCTGGGTGTAGTGCTGGCTATTAGACCGGTATAGTCCTGGGTGTAGTGCTGGCTATTAGACCGGGTATAGTCCTGGGTGTAGTGCTGGCTTTTAGACCGGGTATAGTCCTGGGTGTAGTGCTGGGTATTGGACCGGGTATAGTCCTGGGTGTAGTGCTGGGTATTGGACCGGGTATAGTCCTGGGTATTAGACCAGGTATAGTCCTTGGTGTAGTCCTGGGTGTAGTGCTGGCTATTAGACCGGGTATAGTCCTGGGTGTAGTACCGGGTGTAGTCCTGGGTGTAGTGCTGGCTATTAGACCGGGTATAGTCCTGGGTATTAGACCAGGTATAGTCCTTGGTGTAGTCCTGGGTGTAGTGCTGGCTATTAGACCGGGTATAGTCCTGGGTGTAGTACCGGGTGTAGTGCTGGCTATTAGACCGGGTATAGTCCTGGGTGTAGTGCTGGCTATTAGACCGGGTGTAGTCCTGGGTGTAGTGCTGGGTATTAGACCGGGTATAGTCCTGGGTGTAGTGCTGGCTATTAGACCAGGTATAGTTTTGGGTGTACTGCTGGGTGTAGTACTGGGTATAGTCCTGGGTGTAGTACCGGGTGTAGTCCTGGGTGTAGTGCTGGCTATTAGACCGGGTGTAGTCCTGGGTGTAGTGCTGGCTATTAGACTGGGTATAGTCCTGGGTGTAGTGCTGGCTATTAGACCGGGTATAGTCCTGGGTGTAGTGCTGGCTATTAGACCGGGTATAGTCCTGGGTGTAGTACCGGGTGTAGTCCTGGGTGTAGTGCTGGCTATTAGACCGGGTATAGTCCTGGGTATTAGACCAGGTATAGTCCTTGGTGTAGTCCTGGGTGTAGTGCTGGCTATTAGACCGGGTATAGTCCTGGGTGTAGTACCGGGTGTAGTCCTGGGTGTAGTGCTGGCTATTAGACCGGGTGTAGTCCTGGGTGTAGTGCTGGGTATTAGACCGGGTATAGTCCTGGGTGTAGTGCTGGCTATTAGACCAGGTATAGTTTTGGGTGTACTGCTGGGTGTAGTACTGGGTATAGTCCTGGGTGTAGTACCGGGTGTAGTCCTGGGTGTAGTGCTGGCTATTAGACCGGGTGTAGTCCTGGGTGTAGTGCTGGGTATTAGACTGGGTATAGTCCTGGGTGTAGTGCTGGCTATTAGACCGGGTGTAGTCCTGGGTGTAGTGCTGGGTATTAGACTGGGTATAGTCCTGGGTGTAGTGCTGGCTATTAGACCGGGTATAGTCCTGGGTGTAGTGCTGGGTATTAGACCGGGTATAGTCCTGGGTGTAGTCCTGGGTGTAGTGCTGGCTATTAGACCGGGTATAGTCCTGGGTGTAGTGCTGGGTATTAGACCGGGTATAGTCCTGGGTGTAGTGCTGGGTATTAGACCGGGTATAGTCCTGGGTGTAGTGCTGGGTATTAGACCGGGTATAGTCCTGGGTGTAGTGCTGGCTATTAGACCGGGTGTAGTCCTGGGTGTAGTGCTGGCTATTAGACCGGGTATAGTCCTGGGTATTAGACCAGGTATAGTCCTGGGTGTAGTGCTGGGTATTAGACCGGGTATAGTCCTGGGTGTAGTGCTGGGTATTAGACCGGGTATAGTCCTGGGTGTAGTGCTGGGTATTAGACCGGGTATAGTCCTGGGTGTAGTGCTGGCTATTAGACCGGGTATAGTCCTGGGTGTAGTACCGGGTGTAGTGCTGGGTATTTGACCGGGTGTAGTCCTGGGTGTAGTGCTGGCTATTAGACCAGGTATAGTCCTGGGTGTAGTACCGGGTGTAGTCCTGGGTGTAGTGCTGGCTATTAAACCGGGTATAGTCCTGGGTATTAGACCGGGTATAGTCCTGGGTGTAGTGCTGGGTATTAGACCGGGTATAGTCCTGGGTGTAGTAGTGGGTACAGGGCTGGCATCTCTGTTGCCCACATCCTCATGGCTCTGCTCCTTACATTATAGGGTTACATTCATATACAGCGGCTCCACAATCGTTCCCGGAGAGCAGGGGTCCAGCTATGAGGAGTTTGTGAACACCTGTACAGGTAAGTGGGTCGTCCGCTGCTCCTCGCTCTACTATTACCTGAGGACAGAGATCTGGAATGTGGGACAAGTCCTGACGGCACCGAGAGCCGAGCAGACAATACCTCTGCTATCACAGTCACCTATGTATACAGCGCTGCTTCCTTCCCCTCCTATATACTGTATGTGGAGCTGAGACAAATGTCCAGGATGTTATATACTAACTTGTATACAGTATACGGGGTCCGATATGTCATATAGTAACGTATATACAGTATACGGGCTCAGATGTGTTATATTATAGGTCAGAGGCTGTATACGGGCTCAGCTGTGTTATATTATAGGTCAGAGGCTGTATACGGGCTCAGATGTGTTATATTATAGGTCAGAGGCTGTATACGGGCTCAGATGTGTTATATTATAGGTCAGAGGCTGTATACGGGCTCAGATGTGTTATATTATAGGTCAGAGGCTGTATACGGGCTCAGATGTGTTACATAGTATCTTATATACAGTATATAGTTTCACGTGTGATATATACAAAGTAATATACACTATATACAGCATGATGTGTTATGTAGTAACTTATATATTATGTATCGGGTCAGGTGTCACAGCAGCCCGTATACAGGGTGAGGCCCGTCCTGTATATTATTACTAGAGATGTCATTTCCAGTCCCTTTACGTTGTCCGTAGCTCTGAGCCCAGCGCCATCCGGAGCAACAAGACCGTCTACCCGGGCACCTCACCACAATATTGTTACCCCCTCCTCTGACACCAGTGACTGACACTCTCATCCTCCTCTCTACAGTGACTGACACTCTCATCCTCCTCTCTACAGTGACTGACACTCTCTCCCTCCTCTCCTCAGTGACTGACACTCTCATCCTCCTCTCTACAGTGACTGACACTCTCATCCTCCTCTCTACAGTGACTGACACTCTCTCCCTCCTCTCCTCAGTGACTGACACTCTCATCCTCCTCTCTTCAGTGACTGACACTCTCATCCTCCTCTCTTCAGTGACTGACACTCTCATCCTCCTCTCTTCAGTGACTGACACTCTCATCCTCCTCTCCTCAGTGACTGACACTCTCATCCTCCTCTCTACAGTGACTGACACTCTCTCCCTCCTCTCCTCAGTGACTGACACTCTCATCCTCCTCTCCTCAGTGACTGACACTCTCATCCTCCTCTCCTCAGTGACTGACACTCTCATCCTCCTCTCCTCAGTGACTGACACTCTCATCCTCCTCTCTACAGTGACTGACACTCTCATCCTCCTCTCTACAGTGACTGACACTCTCATCCTCCTCTCTACAGTGACTGACACTCTCATCCTCCTCTCCTCAGTGACTGACACTCTCATCCTCCTCTCCTCAGTGACTGACACTCTCATCCTCCTCAGTGACTGACACTCTCTCCCTCCTCTCTTCAGTGACTGACACTCTCTCCCTCCTCTCTTCAGTGACTGACACTCTCATCCTCCTCTCCTCGGTGACTGACACTCTCATCCTCCTCTCTTCAGTGACTGACACTCTCACCCTCCTCTCTTCAGTGACTGACACTCTCTCCCTCCTCTCTTCAGTGACTGACACTCTCTCCCTCCTCTCTTCAGTGACTGACACTCTCTCCCTCCTCTCTTCAGTGACTGACACTCTCTCCCTCCTCTCTTCAGTGACTGACACTCTCACCCTCCTCCCCTCAGTGACTGACACTCTCACCCTCCTCCCCTCAGTGACTGACACTCTCACCCTCCTCTCCTCAGTGACTGACACTCTCTCCCTCCTCTCTTCAGTGACTGACACTCTCATCCTCCTCTCTTCAGTGACTGACACTCTCATCCTCCTCTCTTCAGTGACTGACACTCTCTCCCTCCTCTCTTCAGTGACTGACACTCTCATCCTCCTCTCTTCAGTGACTGACACTCTCACCCTCCTCTCCTCGGTGACTGACACTCTCTCCCTCCTCTCCTCGGTGACTGACACTCTCTCCCTCCTCTCTTCGGTGACTGACACTCTCTCCCTCCTCTCTTCAGTGACTGACACTCTCTCCCTCCTCTCTTCAGTGACTGACACTCTCTCCCTCCTCTCTTCAGTGACTGACACTCTCTCCCTCCTCTCTTCAGTGACTGACACTCTCTCCCTCCTCTCTTCAGTGACTGACACTCTCTCCCTCCTCTCTTCAGTGACTGACACTCTCTCCCTCCTCTCTTCAGTGACTGACACTCTCTCCCTCCTCTCTTCAGTGACTGACATTCTCTCCCTCCTCTCTTCAGTGACTGACACTCTCTCCCTCCTCTCTTCAGTGACTGACACTCTCACCCTCCTCTCTTCAGTGACTGACACTCTCACCCTCCTCTCTTCAGTGACTGACACTCTCACCCTCCTCTCTACAGTGACTGACACTCTCTCCCTCCTCTCTACAGTGACTGACACTCTCTCCCTCCTCTCTACAGTGACTGACACTCTCTCCCTCCTCTCCTCGGTGACTGACACTCTCTCCCTCCTCTCCTCGGTGACTGACACTCTCATCCTCCTCTCCTCGGTGACTGACACTCTCATCCTCCTCTCCTCGGTGACTGACACTCTCATCCTCCTCTCCTCGGTGACTGACACTCTCATCCTCCTCTCCTCGGTGACTGACACTCTCATCCTCCTCTCCTCGGTGACTGACACTCTCATCCTCCTCTCCTCGGTGACTGACACTCTCATCCTCCTCTCCTCGGTGACTGACACTCTCATCCTCCTCTCCTCGGTGACTGACACTCTCACCCTCCTCTCCTCGGTGACTGACACTCTCACCCTCCTCTCCTCGGTGACTGACACTCTCTCCCTCCTCTCCTCGGTGACTGACACTCTCTCCCTCCTCTCTTCAGTGACTGACACTCTCATCCTCCTCTCCTCAGTGACTGACACTCTCATCCTCCTCTCCTCAGTGACTGACACTCTCATCCTCCTCTCCTCAGTGACTGACACTCTCTCCCTCCTCTCTTCAGTGACTGACACTCTCTCCCTCCTCTCTTCAGTGACTGACACTCTCTCCCTCCTCTCTTCAGTGACTGACACTCTCTCCCTCCTCTCTTCAGTGACTGACACTCTCTCCCTCCTCTCTTCAGTGACTGACATTCTCTCCCTCCTCTCTTCAGTGACTGACACTCTCATCCTCCTCTCCTCAGTGACTGACACTCTCTCCCTCCTCTCTTCGGTGACTGACACTCTCATCCTCCTCTCCTCAGTGACTGACACTCTCACCCTCCTCTCTTCAGTGACTGACACTCTCACCCTCCTCTCTTCAGTGACTGACACTCTCACCCTCCTCTCTTCAGTGACTGACACTCTCACCCTCCTCTCTACAGTGACTGACACTCTCTCCCTCCTCTCTACAGTGACTGACACTCTCTCCCTCCTCTCTACAGTGACTGACACTCTCTCCCTCCTCTCCTCGGTGACTGACACTCTCATCCTCCTCTCCTCGGTGACTGACACTCTCATCCTCCTCTCCTCGGTGACTGACACTCTCATCCTCCTCTCCTCGGTGACTGACACTCTCATCCTCCTCTCCTCGGTGACTGACACTCTCATCCTCCTCTCCTCGGTGACTGACACTCTCATCCTCCTCTCCTCGGTGACTGACACTCTCATCCTCCTCTCCTCGGTGACTGACACTCTCATCCTCCTCTCCTCGGTGACTGACACTCTCATCCTCCTCTCCTCGGTGACTGACACTCTCATCCTCCTCTCCTCGGTGACTGACACTCTCATCCTCCTCTCCTCGGTGACTGACACTCTCTCCCTCCTCTCTTTAGTGACTGACACTCTCTCCATCCTCTCTTTAGTGACTGACACTCTCACCATCCTCTCTTTAGTGACTGACACTCTCACCATCCTCTCTTTAGTGACTGACACTCTCACCATCCTCTCTTTAGTGACTGACACTCTCACCATCCTCTCCTCAGTGACTGACACTCTCTCCCTCCTCTCCTCAGTGACTGACACTCTCTCCCTCCTCGGTGACTGACACTCTCATCCTCCTCTCCTCGGTGACTGACACTCTCATCCTCCTCTCCTCGGTGACTGACACTCTCATCCTCCTCTCCTCGGTGACTGACACTCTCATCCTCCTCTCCTCGGTGACTGACACTCTCACCATCCTCTCTTCGGTGACTGACACTCTCTCCCTCCTCTCTTCAGTGACTGACACTCTCATCCTCCTCTCTTCAGTGACTGACGCTCTCTTCCTCCTCTCTTCAGTGACTGACACTCTCTCCCTCCTCTCTTCAGTGACTGACACTCTCATCCTCCTCTCTTCAGTGACTGACACTCTCATCCTCCTCTCTTCAGTGACTGACACTCTCATCCTCCTCTCTTCAGTGACTGACACTCTCTTCCTCCTCTCTTCAGTGACTGACACTCTCTCCCTCCTCTCTTCAGTGACTGACACTCTCTCCCTCCTCTCTTTAGTGACTGACACTCTCACCATCCTCTCTTTAGTGACTGACACTCTCACCATCCTCTCCTCAGTGACTCACACTCTCACCATCCTCTCTTCAGTGACTGACACTCTCTCCCTCCTCTCCTCAGTGACTGACACTCTCTCCCTCCTCGGTGACTGACACTCTCTCCCTCCTCTCTTCAGTGACTGACACTCTCTCCCTCCTCTCTTCAGTGACTGACACTCTCATCCTCCTCTCCTCAGTGACTCACACTCTCACCATCCTCTCTTCAGTGACTGACACTCTCTCCCTCCTCTCCTCAGTGACTGACACTCTCTCCCTCCTCTCCTCAGTGACTCACACTCTCACCATCCTCTCTTCAGTGACTGACACTCTCTCCCTCCTCTCCTCAGTGACTGACACTCTCTCCCTCCTCGGTGACTGACACTCTCTCCCTCCTCTCTTCAGTGACTGACGCTCTCATCCTCCTCTTCTCCCTGGTGACTGACACTCTCTTCCTCCTCTCCTCGATGACTGACACTCTCTTCCTCCTCTCCTCGATGACTGACACTCTCTTCCTCCTCTCCTCGATGACTGACACTCTCATCCTCCTCTCCTCGATGACTGACACTCTCATCCTCCTCTCCTCGATGACTGACACTCTCATCCTCCTCTCTTCAGTGACTGACACTCTCATCCTCCTCTCCTCAGTGACTGACACTCTCATCCTCCTCTCCTCAGTGACTGACACTCTCATCCTCCTCTCCTCAGTGACTGACACTCTCATCCTCCTCTCCTCAGTGACTGACACTCTCATCCTCCTCTCCTCAGTGACTGACACTCTCATCCTCCTCTCCTCAGTGACTGACACTCTCATCCTCCTCTCCTCAGTGACTGACACTCTCACCATCCTCTCTTCAGTGACTGACACTCTCACCATCCTCTCTTCAGTGACTGACACTCTCTCCCTCCTCTCTACAGTGACTGACACTCTCATCCTCCTCTCTACAGTGACTGACACTCTCTCCCTCCTCTCTACAGTGACTGACACTCTCTCCCTCCTCTCTACAGTGACTGACACTCTCTCCCTCCTCTCTACAGTGACTGACACTCTCTCCCTCCTCTCTACAGTGACTGACACTCTCTCCCTCCTCTCTACAGTGACTGACACTCTCTCCCTCCTCTCTACAGTGACTTACACTCTCTCCCTCCTCTCTTCAGTGACTGACACTCTCTCCCTCCTCTCCTTCTTGGAGTGTTATCTTGGAGATTAGACACTTTACTCACTTCCTGTTCATTGCGTAAATAATGAACCTATTGTGTTTTTTCCCACCGGGGTCTATGAGAGCTGCTGCTGTATAACTACAACTACCAGCAAGTCCTATGCCAGCAGTTAGTGCAATCAGTGCTCAGTGTCAGATTAGTGCTGTAAAGCCAGCAGTTGTGTGAAGCGGCTGCACATGTGATACAGTGATATCCCCGCAGGCGTTGGATATAATCTGCTCCTCTGGAAGGGTGCGGCCGCTATTACAACAAAGTTTATTTCTGTTGGTCCAGTGCAGCTCAAATGAAAAACTGAAGCAATTTTGCAAACTCTGTGCCCCGCTTCAGACTCCTCTGTCTTCCCCCTCTGCCCCCCTTCAGACTCCTCTGTCTTCCCCCTCTGCCCCCCTTCAGACTCTTCAGTCTTCCCCCTCTGCTCGCCTTCAGACTCTTCAGTCTTCCCCCTCTGCTCGCCTTCAGACTCTTCACTCTTCCCCCTCTGCTCGCCTTCAGACTCTTCACTCTTCCCCCTCTGCTCGCCTTCAGACTCTTCACTCTTCCCCCTCTGCTCGCCTTCAGACTCTTCACTCTTCCCCCTCTGCTCGCCTTCAGACTCTTCACTCTTCCCCCTCTGCTCGCCTTCAGACTCTTCACTCTTCCCCCTCTGCTCGCCTTCAGACTCTTCACTCTTCCCCCTCTGCTCGCCTTCAGACTCTTCACTCTTCCCCCTCTGCTCGCCTTCAGACTCTTCACTCTTCCCCCTCTGCTCGCCTTCAGACTCTTCACTCTTCCCCCTCTGCTCGCCTTCAGACTCTTCACTCTTCCCCCTCTGCTCGCCTTCAGACTCTTCACTCTTCCCCCTCTGCTCGCCTTCAGACTCTTCACTCTTCCCCCTCTGCTCGCCTTCAGACTCTTCACTCTTCCCCCTCTGCTCGCCTTCAGACTCTTCACTCTTCCCTCTCTTCCCCCTCTGCAGACTCTTCTGTCTTTCCCCCTCTGCAGACTCTTCTGTCTTTCCCCCTCTGCAGACTCTTCTGTCTTTCCCCCTCTGCAGACTCTTCTGTCTTTCCCCCTCTGCAGACTCTTCTGTCTTTCCCCCTCTGCAGACTCTTCTGTCTTTCCCCCTCTGCAGACTCTTCTGTCTTTCCCCCTCTGCAGACTCTTCTGTCTTTCCCCCTCTGCAGACTCTTCTGTCTTTCCCCCTCTGCAGACTCTTCTGTCTTTCCCCCTCTGCAGACTCTTCTGTCTTTCCCCCTCTGCAGACTCTTCTGTCTTTCTCCCTCTGCAGACTCTTCTGTCTTTCTCCCTCTGCCCCCCTGCAGACTCCTTTGCCCCCACCGCTTCCTTTCCAGAGTCTTTTGCTCCCCCTTTACATTAGTTGCAGGCAATAATAATTTCCATTTTTTTGAAGTTTTGCGCTGGCACTCCCACTTGTGAGAAGTGGGCGGGGCTTAGTGCTCGGGGTGTGGCCAATTGGACTGTCCCAAACTGGCCTAAATTCTTGTATATTGTATATGGCGTTGATTTCAGATTTGGCACACGGGTGGCCCAGGAGATGCGACAAACATGTCCCAAAACGTCTGGCGCCCTTCAGGTCAGCGTCGTCATGACTTGGACCGCTGTATAACACGCCTGTGCAGTCTGTATCCAACCGGCAGACAGACACGATGGGTTTACATTATACTAACGAGATTCTGCGCCATTCCCCCTCCGCTTCTCTGATGTGTCTGATAATTAATTGCCGCCGCTCTTCAATGTTCCCATTATCATTGTGCTAAATTAGATCCGAGGACGGCCAGGAATCCTCCGGGTCTCTCTGGTGACAGACGGCCTCAATGCCAGCGCAGAGTTCTGCTCCTGAGGAGACAGTTGTCAAGAAGGAAACACTTTCTGCCTCCTCTGTGAGCGGAAGCATGGAGGAAAGGAGGGTGAGATAACCGGCAGGAAGATGTCAGCAAGCAGGACTCAGAGCTGCAGGACTCTGCTGCATCGCTGTTAGCTCTCCGGCTGCAGGTTGTCACCTCTTCCTGCAACTCCTGCTGCTTCAGTGTCTGCACAGAGCGCCCCCTGCTGATTGTGCAGGCATACCAGATACTATATAGCGTGGTGCTGTTACTTATAGCCATATAGTAGTGCCAGCTGCAGAGCCCGTATAATGGTGGAATCTATGCTGCCCATATAGTAGTGCCAGCTGCAGAGCCCGTATAATGGTGGAATCTATGCTGCCCATATAGTGGCGCCAGCTGCAGAGCCCGTATAATGGTGGAAGCTACGCTGCCCATATAGTAGTGCCAGCTGCAGAGCCCATATAATGATGGAAGCTACGCTGCCCATATAGTAGCGCCAGCTGCAGAGCCCGTATAATGGTGGAAGACATGCTGCCCATATAGTAGTGCCAGCTGCAGAGCCCATATAATGATGGAAGCTACGCTGCCCATATAGTAGTGCCAGCTGCAGAGCCCATATAATGATGGAAGCTACGCTGCCCATATAGTAGTGCCAGCTGCAGAGCCCATATAATGATGGAAGCTACGCTGCCCATATAGTAGCGCCAGCTGCAGAGCACATATAATGGTGGAATCTACCCTGTCCATATAGTAGTGCCAGCTGCAGAGCCGTTATAATGGTGGAAGCTACGTTGCCCATATACTAGTGCCAGCTGCAGACCCCCTATAATGGTTGAATCTTTGCTGCCCATATAGTAGTGCCAGCTGCAGAGCCCCTATAGTGGTGGAAGCTACGCTGCCCATATAGTAGTGCCAGCTGCAGAGCCCCTGTAATGGTGGAAGCTACGCTGCCTATATAGTAGTGCCAGCTGCAGAGCCCGTATAATAATGGAATCTACGCTGCCCATGTAGTAGTGCCTGCTGCAGATCCCGTATAATGGTGGAAGCTACGTTGCCCATTAAGTAGCGCCAGCTGCAGAGCCCCTATAATGGTGGAAGCTTCGCTGCCCGTATAGTAGTGCCAGCTGCAGAGCCCCTATAATGGTGGAAGCTACGCTGCCCATATAGTAGTGCCAGCTGCAGAGCCGCTATAATGGTGGAAGCCAGGCTGCTCCCATAGTAGTGCCAGCTGCAGAGCCCGTATAATGGTGGAAGCTACGCTGCCTATATAGTAGTGCCAGCTGTAGAGCCCGTGTAATAATAGAATCTACGCTGCCCATATAGTAGTGCCAGCTGCAGAGTCCGTATAATAGTGGAATCTACGCTGCTCATATAGTAGTGCCAGCTGCAGAGCCCGTATTATGGTGGAAACTACGCTGCCCATATAGTAGTGCCAGCTGCAGAGCCCGTATTATGGTGGAAACTACACTGCCCATATAGTAGCGCCAGCTGCAGAGCCCGTATAATGGTGGAAGCTACGCTGCCTATATAGTAGTGCCAGCTGTAGAGCCCGTGTAATAATGGAATCTACGCTGCCCATATAGTAGTGCCAGCTGCACAGTCCGTATAATGGTGGAATCTACGCTGCTCATATAGTAGTGCCAGCTGCAGAGCCCGTATTATGGTGGAAACTACGCTGCCCATATAGTAGTGCCAGCTGCAGAGCCCGTATTATGGTGGAAACTACGCTGCCCATATAGTAGCGCCAGCTGCAGAGCCCGTATAATGATGGAAGCTACGCTTCCTGTATATTAGTGCCAGCTGCAGAGCCCCTATAATGGTAGAACCTACGCTGCCCATATAGTAGCGTAAGTTGCAGAGCCTGTATAATGGCTGAAGCTACGCTGCCCATATAGCAGCACCAGCTGCAGAGCCCTTTCAATGGCGGAAGCTACGCTGCCCATATGATAGCGCTAGTTGCAGAGCCCATATAATGATAAAAGCTGCGCTGCCCATATAGTAGTGCCAGCTGCAGAGCCGGTATAATGGTGAAAGCTACGTTGCCTATATAATAGTGCCAGCTGCAGAGCCCATATAATGGTGGAAGCTACGTTGCCCATATAGTAGTGCCAGCTGCAGACCCCCTATAGTGGTGAAAGCTACGCTGCCCATATAGTTGCGCCAGCTGCCTACCCCCTGTAATGGTGGAATCTACGCTGCCCATATAGTAGCGCCAGCTGCAGAGCCTGTATAATGGTGGAATCTTTGCTGCCCATATAGTAGCGCCAGCTGCAGAGCCCGTATAATGGTGGAAGCTACGTTGCCCATATAGTAGTGCCAGCTGCAGACCCCTTATAATGGTGGAATCTTTGCTGCCCATATAGTAGCGCCAGCTGCAGAGCCCGTATAATGGCTGAAGTTTCGTTGCCCATATAGTAGTGCCAGCTGCAGAGCCTGTATAATGGTGGAAGCTACGTTGCCCATATAGTAGCGCCAGCTGCAGAGCCCCTATAATGGTTGAATCTTTGTTGCCCATATAGTAGTGCCAGCTGCAGACTCCCTATAATGGTTAAATCTTTGCTGCCCATATAGTAGCGCCAGCTGCAGAGCCCGTATAATGGTGGAAGCTACGTTGCCCATATAGTAGTGCCAGCTGCTGACCCCTTATAATGGTGGAATCTTTGCTGCCCATATAGTAGCGCCAGCTGCAGAGCCCGTATAATGGCTGAAGCTTCGTTGCCCATATAGTAGCGCCAGCTGCAGAGCCCGTATAATGATGGAAGCTACGTTGCCCATATAGTAGTGCCAGCTGCAGACCCCTTATAATGGTGGAATCTTTGCTGCCCATATAGTAGCGCCAGCTGCAGAGCTCGTATAATGGCTGAAGCTTCGTTGCCCATATAGTAGCGCCAGCTGCAGAGCCCGTATAATGGTGGAAGCTACGTTGCCCAATATAATCCACATCCAACATGCGGTGTGACTGCGGCTCGAGGTGAAGGACGCTCAGTAATGGCCGCCATCGCTGGAGACTCGGGACGCTCGAATTCGCAATGATTTTGTTGTGACAAACAGGCGCGATGATTCCGGTCTGTAATTATGTCACCATGTAATTGTGGCGCCCCCCGGAGACCGCAGGAGGCGGAACGTGTTTACCTGCCTAGTTGTGCAGATTCATCACCTGAACCTCACACTGCGCAGGTTCACGGTCTTCGGCCGGCGGCGGCGGTTCGCTCCTGGCGTTTCGTCTTTTTCTGATGTGAAGCGATTGGATCTCACCGGAATATTTGGGTTTTGTCGGTCGCCTGTAGACCCACTGCGGGATTCCTTACAGGAGAGGCCATAATAATGGCTTCTATGGGGTGCCAGTCGCAGGAAGGCGGCCAGCCGCGTCTAACGCTGATGTTTTACAACCTGCAGCTGTTCTGGCACTACAACTCCCAGCATCACATTAACTTCTGATTGCCGACATGCCCCGTTTCGCACCGCCGCTCCCTCACATTCCTCCTTTGGTTCGTCCTCAGTCACAGGGGTGCAGATACGGGGGGGCAGAGAGGTAAGAGGGCTCTGGTCAGCCACGCTGCGCCATTTTGTGCCTCTAATAGTCCAACCCTTAATAGGTTCCTTTAAATGACGGCATCTAGAAAAATCCGATCACAGCTGCTGACCTAGTGGTCAGACTGGGCCAACCCACAAGCTCCACCCCTATGACACTTTCTATTTCCAAGGAGTCAGGGATGTGTGTCATGTGACTTGTCTCTGCTCTCCTGACTGGTGGAGAGGCCTTTAAAGGGGAGGGGCTTATTTGACAAGCTATTTTTCAGCCTCCTGAGGGTGGCAGTTTAGTGGGTGCATATGTGCCCTGTGTTATTGGGGCGTCTGTAAGGGTCTCAGCTACTGAGGGGTAATTACTATTGTATGAGGAAGGAGGGTGGAGGGAAGTGACTCAGGGGCAGTGTACAGGCTCTCTGTAGAGGGAAAGAACAAACTTCTGATAAAACTTTAATGCCCCCTCCCCCACCGCCTCAGCGTTCCCTGAGAAGTAGAAGCGGAGCTCCAGCAGAATAGTAATTGAGTCAGCACCGGCGGATTCTATCTATCTATCTATCTATCTTATATCTATCTATCTATCTATCTATCTATCTATCTATCTATCTATCTATCTTATATCTATCTATCTCCTATCTATCTCCTATCTATCTATCTCCTATCTATCTATCTATCTATCTATCTATCTATCTTATATCTATCTATCTATCTATCTATCTATCTATCTATCTATTTATCTATCTATCTTATATCTATCAATCTATCTATCTATCTATCTATCTATCTATCTATCTCCTATCTATCTATCTATCTTATATCTATCTATCTATCTCCTATCTCATATCTATCTATCATCTATCTGTCTATCTATCTATCATCTATTTATCTATCTATCTTATATCTATCTATCTCCTATCTATCTATCTATCATCTATCTGTCTATCTATCATCTATTTATCTATCTATCTTATATCTATCTATCTATCTCCTATCTATCTATCTCCTATCTATCTCATATCTATCTATCTCCTATCTATCTATCTATCATCTATCTGTCTATCTATCTATCATCTATTTATCTATCTATCTTATATCTATCTTATATCTATCTATCTTATATCTATCTATCTTATATCTATCTATCTTATATCTATCTATCTTATCTCCTATCTATCTATCTCCTATCTATCTATCTCCTATCTATCTATCTCCTATCTATCTATCTATCTCCTATCTATCTCCTATCTATCTATCTCCTATCTATCTATCTCCTATCTATCTATCTCCTATCTATCTATCTCCTATCTATCTATCTCATATCTATCTATCTATCTATCTATCTCATATCTATCTATCTATCTATCTATCTCATATCTATCTATCTCATATCTCCTATCTATCTATCTCATATCTCCTATCTATCTATCTATCTATCTATCTATCTATCTATCTATCTATCTATCTATCTATCTATCTATCTATCTCTCTATCTATCTCATATCTCCTATCTATCTATCTCATATCTCCTATCTATCTATCTCATATCTCCTATCTATCTATCTCATATCTCCTATCTATCTATCTCATATCTCCTATCTATCTATCTCATATCTCCTATCTATCTATCTCATATCTCCTATCTATCTATCTCCTATCTCCTATCTATCTATCTCCTATCTCCTATCTATCTATCTCCTATCTATCTATCTCCTATCTACCTCATATCTATCTATCTGTCTGTCTGTCTGTCTGTCTGTCTGTCTGTCTGTCTGTCTGTCTGTCTATCCATCCATCCATCCATCCCTCTCTGTTACTACATTAGTCGTTGCCGCCGCTTCGCCCCATCCCCGGAGCGGATCAGCATTTCCTCTGGATGGATGTGGAGGGCAGCAGAATGTGCGCTAACAATATTTAGCTCCTAAATATTCTGTCCCGGTGGCGGTTTTTCTGCTGACTCCTCTTGGCACGGCCGGTGACTCTTCCTGCAGACTGACATTACTCGGCAGTCCGGGAATAGAACGCCCGGGGTCATTGTCTGCATTTGTAGAGGAACGGGCGCGAGTCGCTGCTGATTATCGGATCTGTGAGGTCATTTATCAGATCTATGAATGTTCATCATGTCCGACGGCAGAAGCCATATTGTTATGTAGATCCGTCTGTACGTCCGCCATGATGGATCCTATAACTCATCTGTATGGTGGTCGCATCCTGCTACAGAGCTCCAAATCCCCTGCGCAGACACAGGCCATGTGACCTCCTCTGTATCTGGGGGGCATAATGCTGCTGGCTGTGATGGATAGGATTACCCATGGTATCCAAGGGGTTAAACAACCCTGATCAATGCTTGCTCCTACCGCGGCCGATGTAGCAGGGCAAAACTTCTGAGCCGCGCCATCGCAGCGCCGCAACTACCTACCAGCTGCGCTGCACATTTACGGAGCGGAGCGTTTACAGGGGGTGTCCAGGATTAGAAAAAAATGGCTGCTTTTTTTTCTTCAAAAAACGGCGCCGCATCTGGTTGTGTCTGGTATTGCAGGTTCAATATAAGGCTAGTTTCACATGGCTGAGCGCAATATCGTGCGTGGCTGAAAGGATCGGCAAGTGTCTGCCATTGTTTTCTTGCATCACAGTGTGTTTTCCGGCCCCATTGAAAGCAATGGGCGAGGCGCTCCAAGGGGACGCCCCAAAACGCCCCAGGAGAACAGGCTTCTTATCCCTTCGAGGTTTCTGCGTCTCGCATCGCCCACGATCTCCCACGATTTTCTCGGCCGTGTGAATGCGGCCTAAGGGCTTCTTCACATGACCATTTGCGCCACTATGCTCACCGCTATGGAGCGTAGTCACGCATGAACGGGTTATTTTCTTTTTTTTTTCTCAAACTCCGCGCAAGTTTCAGTAGAAAAGCATGGAGAGAGGTCTGCCCCATCTTTTCCCGCCCGGACTATAAAATCAATGGTTTTGTCCCGTTTTCCAGACGTTCTTATCGCGCGACTAAATCACGCCCGTGAAGAAGCCCCAAGGAAGTGATCGGGGGAAACTGTTGTTCCACGCCCCGCCTATGTACAAGTGTGGCGCTGTTTCTGAGACCGCAGGAGGCTGTGACTTGCACATTGCCGGTCGCGGTGTTTGGTCTGCTTCAAGGACACCGCCCGCCGCCGCCGAGTCCGCAGCGTTAATCCCTCCAGTCTGATCACATGACCAGGGCTGAAAAGCGGCAGTTTGATCTTTTCTTCTGCTCTGTTCATAGCTGAGGATGGGAACGCACTGCCATGGCGACCGGCCGAAGCCGACGGACAGAGGCTTAGCGCTGCGCTCTTTCCGGAGCCCTTTTTGAAGTGAATGGGAACTATGGAAACGGCGAAGCATCGAGCGCTTCGGATAGAGCGAAGCGTTCATCTCCTTGCGACACACGGACGCAACAGAGATCCGCGCTCTCCCACCTCGGCCATGGAAATACCCCTGTGTGTTCGCACATGCGGAAACGCTGCGGTTTTGTTGTGCAATTTCCGCAGCGGATTCACAGCAGAACGGCGGGGTAGAGTTCACATCTGCAGCGTTTCTTCCTCTACAGGATTTGCTTTCCATTCATTGTAATAATAAACGTTTCCGCTGCGTTTTTTCTGTGCTTCCGCAATGTGTGAGCACCCCCTCACTGTCTGAATGCCGATCCGTCATACACTTCACATCTCCGGTATTTCTTAGACGCGTCTCAGTTCTGCACCATTTTCAGTATCTCTGCTTCCTGTCAGTAACACGAACCCTCAGCTGTGAGAACACAGTGGGCTCCAACTTAGAGAATGGTGTCATTCACTGACAGCAAGTAGAAACATAGGAAAGGCGTGCCGGTCGTGTTTCTAGAGCGTCTCTGGTAGTTTCGCTGTTCCGTTGTACCCAGGTGATTCGTGAGCATTTTGTTGCTTTATGGAATCCGTTATTTAATAAAGTTCATCAGTAGTGCGGCGCTGAGGTAAATATGGCGCATTGTGAGACGGCCCTCACTGATCTGCAGTGTCTGACCAGAGCAACCAATCAGAGCACAGCTTTCACTTTACCTCCGTACTATATGAAA
The DNA here is from genome assembly GCA_035609135.1 of Eleutherodactylus coqui. Taxonomy (NCBI): domain Eukaryota; kingdom Metazoa; phylum Chordata; class Amphibia; order Anura; family Eleutherodactylidae; genus Eleutherodactylus; species Eleutherodactylus coqui. The sequence goes on from CM069415.1 coordinate 4,626,873, forward strand.
TGAAAGCTGCGCTGTGATTGGTTGCCACGGGCGACAGGGAAGGTCAGGCCTAGTAAAGGGGCTTTACAGGACTGCCACAAAATGGCTGCCGCCCTGGTCATAACGTTGTTCTGAACTGTACGGCGTTACGATGCGTTCGCACGCCGGAAACCAATGTGGATTTATCAGTCGCTAAAATTCGCAACAGAAGTCCGCAATTAAGCCCTGGATCTCCGCCGCAGCGATGCGCACGTAAACCCGCGGATTCACAAGGGGATTTAGCCATTTTAAGTTAGCAGATCCATCTGTGGAATTACCAACGCGGATACGGCCTAGAATTCACATTAAGAAATGCCACCAGCTGCGGCCCCGCCCCTTCTTCCACGGGCTGCGGGGATGGCAACCATTTTGTGGCATTTCCGTACAACTCCTTTAAGATGGGCGTTTCGTACATCAGTCACAACAGACGCGGCATTTGATTAAGACGCACCTAATTTATTTCAGGGTCTTTTAAGCGCATCTCCCCACCCCTAAGCCCCACCCTCCTGTCTCATTTTTTTTTTTTTAAAGTAGCAAGAAAAGGTAAAAGTCTGAAACTTTGGTGCCGATATGTGTGACTTGTAAACCCCAGTGACCGGCTCGTGCTTCGTGTTTTCGATCATTCACAGATCTTGCAATGATTTGGCTCTTTCAATCGAGCGTATTTCAGCCGCCATTACACACATAAAACGGACAGCATTAACCCCATTGATGGGTATTGGGGTATTCGGACGCGCAAAATAGATCGCAGCACGGCCTGTCTTGGTTAGCGTTACAAACCGCCCATTAAAGTCACTGGGATTGCAGAAACACGTAGTGAATACGCACGATACATTCGTATGTGCGCATGCAGGACGGAGAAATTTACGGCGGAAAATCTTGCAGGTTTTTTTTGCGCAGAAATGCCGTGAGTTTGTATACTAAAAAAATTCAAGAAGGACCAAATACACAATAAATACGCCAAATTTTGGTTCGTGAAAATGCTGCGTATTTCACAGACCAAAACTGCGCCCCCGCGTGAATGAACTCTGAGGCCGGCGTCGCACATCTCGCACGAATATCATTCGTATCATATCGTTCTTTTGAATGGAGTCATAAACACGAGCGGTGTGTTCCTTCACAAAGGGTCGCTACATGTCCTATTTTCGCTCATTCCTCGGAACGCATCGCCCATTGTTTTCCGGTAAACACATCGCACGCCGTGAAAACAATGGGAGACACTTGCCGCTCCTCTAACGTGGCTGAGAACGTGCCGGAGAATCGCTACTTTACTGAAGACAGAAAACCGCATCGCTGTGAAAACGCACGATGGCGAGCGCGAGATCACACCCGTCCGTGTGTCGGTGGCCTCGGACTGAGAGAATTCAGACTAACTGTCGTTGGTGATGTTCTGCGCCGAAGCTCAGAGCGCAGATCTGCTCCGAGGGTCACCGGATGGCGGCGTGGGGGGGTGCGGCCGTCACATGGGACCTCGTGATTCCAGGGCAGACAATAGCTTAGTAAGGCACAATAGCCATGAATCTCCTCGTGGCGGTCAGCGCGCCCCGGCAGCCGTCCGCTGCTCAGTCACCTGAACGCAGCCAGAAGAACCTGTCCGACTAAGTAAATCCCTGGCTAGATCTGTTCCCGGGGTGGCGGGGCGACAACCAATATGGTGGCTCCCTCCGACACCCAACTGTCCTGGAAGGTGTAGGAGGGGCTGTACTGGTGGCCATATTGGTTGTCCCGGTACAATAACGTCTCCGCCTTCTTCTCTCCGCTTACAGACGACATCCGGCAGTTCGCCTACATCAGATTCACCACCGGAGACGCGCTGAGCAAGAGGGTGAAATTCGCCTTAATCACCTGGATTGGTGAGAACGTCGGCGGACTGCAGAGAGCCAAGACCGGCACCGACAAGACCCTGGTGAAAGATGTCGTCCAGGTACGTGAGCGGCACGCCGTGCCAGTGATAACGGCCGGTTCGCGCTCGCCGGGCGTCGCTGTGAATGTCAGTTGTTCAAACGCTGCGCTAAACGCTGTAAAACCCCTCCATTGATCTCAGTGCGGCTTCTCAGACGAGCGTTCGAACGCGGCGTTCCAAACACGTTGATTTTCGAACGCTGTCAGCTCTATTTTAGTGCGTCGCAACGCTTTTTAACGCACCTCATCACCCATCACAATGCTGGTGCGTTAAAAAAACACTGTCGAACGCGTTTGAAAACATTCGAAATGCTGAAAAACACCTCATTTTTACAGACGGCAGTGTAAGGGCAGTCGCACAGATACGCTTTTCACCGCGATTACTGCAGCGTTTTGAACGGCGCACTAATCGCGGTACACCACGCCCATTGATTTCAATGGGGCTTCGCAGACCTGCACTTAGAACACACCACGATTTTTGAGCACTTTCTGCTTTATTTTGGTGCGTTTTCGTGCTTTTTAACACTTCTTCACCTGTCAGGGTTGCGTTAAAAAACGCTAAAAAATTCAGTAACCCGCGTTTAAAAACGCCAATAAAAATTGCGGTAAAATGCTGTGATAATAATCGTAGCGATTTACCGACGCCGTGTGTGAGAGCAGCCTAGGGGTCACCCGATGTTACGCCCGTGACGATCCCCACTTGTGGGTCCCAGGTTCACAGTAAAGGCTCATTCACACTTGTGTATTACGGATCCGTATTCTGTTTTTGCGCAGGGGTAATGTAATAGCCCTCGCCACCGCACCTCAGTGGTTTTAATGACACGTCCGTTTTTTTGCGTACTGTGTTTTTTATTTCTAATATGCAGCACGTTTCCGCGGATCCGCACAGGAAGCCTTTTTAGTCCCTAGAAGTCGATGGGTTAAATTTAAGAGCACAATACGTAACAAAGCTGGAATTGTGCGTCCGTGCGTGCTGCGAGAATGATCCCTAAGATGTAGGAGCGGCCGCATTAACACCCCGCTAGGCATTAACAAGATGACTGTCAGCCGTGTGACTGCCATATGGCGCTCTAGCCTGGCAGCCTCGGCCGCGGGTCACCCTGGGTGGGCAGAGGCGGCCGGGGTCAGAAGGAAACCTCTCTGTACCGAGTCAATAGCGGTCAGTGTTCAGACCTGAACAAGCAGGCGTCTGTCTGCGCCGCCGGATTGTTTTGTTCCTTGCCGAATCTCGATGTGTTCTTTTCACATGCTGAGATATCCTTATCAGGATTACGCACGCCGGCGGCCATGTTTTTCTAGCCAGGACACGAAATGTACGTAAATGTATTCTTTCCCAATTGTGTGGTCTCTCTGCACATCCATGACTCTTAAAGGGGCAGTACACCTATATAATCAGCAGACAGCATCAATCTTCGGTGCTCATTATAGAGGGGGGTTGGTAGAGCCTGAACCCCCTTATGTGTCTCTAGCACGGCGCTCATCGTACGGCGCTACTAAGATGAAAAGATTGTGGCACGCTACGAAGAACCGCGGAGCCTTCATTTTGGGCATCAGTCTGTATGATGTCACAGGTTTATATGGAGTCGCCCCTTAATAGAACGTCTTCCACATCTCACAATTGGGGGGCGCCTTCTAAATTCTAACCCACTAGGTAGAGCTGCATTATGGGGAGGACACACGGGGGCGGGGGAGGGGGGGCGCGGATTTATCCGTAAATGATACGTTTTTATTTCTGTTTTGTAATTGAGTAACAATATGTTTCACCTTCTCTTAGAATTTTGCCAAAGAGCTGGTGATCACCGAACACAAAGACCTGGACGAAGAATACATCAAGGCGGAGCTGAAGAAGGCGGGAGGAGCCAACTACGACGCCCAGACAGAATAGCGGGCGACCTGCCGCCGCTGCTCCGCGGCGTTCACGACTGGAATACATGATATAAACTGGTTGTTTCTTTGCATTCGCCTCCCTATTTTGCTGCCCGTCCCAGGACTCTCCGTCCCTCGCTGCCACCGTGATGATGTCATCACGCGGCCGTGCTGGTTGCTCCGCAGGCACGCGCCGTTTTTAATTGGTCGCTTCTTTCAGATTGTTGTGAGGACGTCGTGGACGGAACCGTCGAAGCCGTGAAGTCTACTTCTTGCCTCATCATCACTGAGAGTCACATGACCCTCCGATTCATTATCCATGTTTGTCATTTCAGAAGGGCAGCCATCATTGGGGGAGGAGCTCATTAACATACATAATGTGATGAATTAGGGCTCACTCACACGGGCGTATGCTTCCCACGTATTATATGCGTATGTTTCATGCACGTAATACGCGGTCTAAGAGCCCGGTGATTTCTATTGGGCCACTCGCACGCGGCGTTCCTAGTTTGGTTCGTATTACACATCTATATTGGCTGCGGGGATTTAACATACACCGCAAATATGTACGAGCGTAAAATATGAGGTGGGACGCACACGCCCATGTGACTGAGCCCCTGCGCACCCCACATGTCTCATTGCACTCAGAGGGGGCAGTAAATGAGCACAGAGCAGTTGTCACATCCCTTCCCTGAAGAAAGCCCCTCCCACTGCATAGAGAATATGCGCCCGATGCATGTTGGGAGGGCTGCTATCCACGCGCCCGTGCTGTGTGACGCCTGCGCCATGATGTTTGCCACCCGCCATGTTGTCCTTTAATTCATTCAAACGTTTTTATTTGTAACTTCTAACATTCCTGCCCTGATATAATCCCCGGCTGAGCCAAACCAAGATCTGCCCATCGCTGCCCGTTTTCCCATGCCCGCCCCTAGTTGCAGCCGCTTCGCGTTATCGGATAACCTGGCGCATATCATCTCACATCCACAATGTTGCTGCTGATCTTGTTTTGTAGATTTATAGCCCTTCTGCTTTTGAAATGAACTGGAATCCTCCGCTGCGGGTCGATGCCGCTTATCATCTGCAGGGAAAAGCGTGACAGATACGATATACCCAGAGTGCACTGCGCCTCATCGAAGGGACATAAGTTTTTTTTTTTTATTTTAATCTTTATTTCTGGACCCCAAAACATGAATTGTCTGAGGGACCAAAACCTTGTGAACCGGACGGGAGAAACAATCACTGCTCAGAAAAACCGCCCAAGAATAAAATGTTTTTTTTCCAATATTTGTCACTTTGTATTTCTTGGAGTTAGTGTCACGGGGGCGGGGCTGTGACTACCTCTTGTTATATCAGTGATGTCATCAGCAGGGGGTGGGGCTGTGACTACCTCTTGTAACAGTGATGTCATCAGCAGGGGGTGGGGCTATGACTACCTCTTGTTATAACAGTGATGTCATCAGCAGGGGGTGGGCTGTGACTACCTCTTGTTATAACTGATGTCATCAGCAGGGGGTGGGCTGTGACTACCTCTTGTTATATCAGCGATGTCATCAGCAGGGGGTGGGGCTGTGACTACCTCTTGTAACAGTGATGTCATCAGCAGGGGGTGGGGCTATGACTACCTCTTGTTATAACAGTGATGTCATCAGCAGGGGGTGGGGCTGTGACTACCTCTCAGACATGATATGCAGGCTAGTTGTCAGCAGTTATAGATGATGTCACTGTAGTATAAGGTGTCGGATCTCATGTCTGATCACATGTCATTATATCAGTGATGTCATCAGCAGGGGGCAGGGCTCTGGAGTAGTCATTACTGTAGTATAGGGTGAGCTGATGCCTCATACAGTGTAGTAATGGTGCAGGGCGTGCAGTCCGGGCTACTCAGTATCACGGGGTCTGCACACACGTCACGCTTCCTACACGCTCCACCAAGTATGTGAATTTACATAGAAAACATCTCATCAGACATGAGAACCTTCTCCTCCTCCACAAGAGGAATTCAGGGGGTCACAGCGGAGAGTGAAGATCCGCGGATGCAGACAAAGAGCGATGTGTCTGATGTGGTGTGTCAGCCGCAGGCAGCAAAGTCTCACCGCACCAGCAGCATCTAGATGTACGGTTGTAGCAATCGTTAGCATGACAGGACAGCATGATAACTCGCGGTACTTCAATACATTGTAGCTATTGTAACACTATATATGTCAAGTTAACGGGTGCTACATCTGTAACTAGCGGTGCGGAGGCAACGGTCAGCTGCAGATACAATGTAGACCCTCCATGCCAGAGCCGCTTATAGACTTCTTTCCCTTCCTGCCGGAGCCGCTTATAGACTTCTTCCTCTTCCTGCCGGAGCCGCTTGTAGACTTCTTTCCCTTCCTGGCAGAGCCGCTTATACACTTCTTTCTCTCAATGCCGGAGCCGCTTATAGACTTCTTCCTCTTCCTGCTGGAGCCGCTTATGGACTTCTTCCCCTTCCTGCCGGAGCCGCTTGTAGACTTCTTCCCCTTCCTAGCAGAGCCGCTTATAGACTTCTTCCTCTTCCGGCCGGAGCCGCTTATAGACTTCTTCCTCTTCCGGCCGGAGCCGCTTATAGACTTCTTCCTCTTCCGGCCGGAGCCGCTTATAGACTTCTTCCTCTTCCGTCCGGAGCCGCTTATAGACTTCTTCCTCTTCCGTCCGGAGCCGCTTATAGACTTCTTCCTCTTCCGGCCGGAGCCGCTTATAGACTTCTTCCTCTTCCTGCCAGAGCCGCTTATAGACTTCTTCCCCTTCCTGGCAGAGCCGCTTATAGACTTCTTCCCCTTCCTGCCAGAGCCGCTTGTAGACTTCTTTCTCTCCATGCCGGAGCCGCCTATAGACTTCTTACCCTGCCTGCCGAAGCCGCCTATAGACTTCTTCCCCTTCCTGCCAAAGCCGCCTATAGACTTCTTACCCTTCCTGCCAAAGCCGCCTATAGACTTCTTACCCTTCCTGCCAAAGCCGCCTATAGACTTCTTCCCCTTCCTGCCGAAGCCGCCTATAGACTTCTTCCCCTGCCTGCCGAAGCCGCCTATAGACTTCTTCCCCTTCCTGCCGAAGCCGCCTATAGACTTCTTCCCCTTCCTGCCGAAGCCGCCTACAGACTTCTTCCCCTTCCTGCCGAAGCCGCCTACAGACTTCTTCCCCTTCCTGCCGAAGCCGCCTACAGACTTCTTCCCCTTCCTGCCGAAGCCGCCTACAGACTTCTTCCCCTTCCTGCCGAAGCCGCCTACAGACTTCTTCCCCTTCCTGCCGAAGCCGCCTACAGACTTCTTCCCCTTCCTGCCGAAGCCGCCTACAGACTTCTTCCCCTTCCTGCCGAAGCCGCCTACAGACTTCTTCCCCTTCCTGCCGAAGCCGCCTACAGACTTCTTCCCCTTCCTGCCGAAGCCGCCTATAGACTTCTTTCCCTTCCGTCCGGAGCCGCTCCTGCACTTCTGCTTCTCTTTTCTGCTGGATCCTCTTCTGTGTGACTCTGCCCATAACAATGCTTGCTGAACGGCTGCACATCTCTCGGTAGAGTGCAGCTGAGCGGTGACAGGCCCTCCGGGAGGAGAGACCGCAGTACAATCTGCCCCGTGAGGAATGAGCGCTGACCGATGGGCTTATTGTCACCGCAGCTCCAACAGATTATCTAGCTGAGTAAAGGGAGGCAGGAACGTAGAGATGTGACATCACCGTCATCCCCAGCCACGCGGCTAATACCCTCCACTACCGGTGGTAATTACCTGCCCCATGTCATGTGCCCACCTGCATCCGGGGCTGTGAGAGGTGGCTGCGTGCCCCCGAGCCTCACTGCGCCATCTGGCTCGGAGCGCTGAGAATATAATAATTCGGGGCCCTTTGTGTAATTTTTAGTAACACTTGGGCTTTGAAGAGAAATTCTGAGCGGGCCGCTGCGCCGGTAACAATGTACTCAGGAGGAGATCGCTGTGCTGAAGTTGGATTTTGACCTGCGAGGAGGCGGCGGAGGCGGCAGGCGGCGCGTTCAGCGGATCTAAGATAAATATTCTACCCAGTTAGTAAATACGCCGAGCAAATCAGATAATGAGATTTCCAGTGAGGACATGAAATGTTCCACTACAATGTATCTGCTGGAATGGAAGGATGTTTACCCAGGAGATGGCATCACTCCCGTGTGTTACTGCACCGCGTGTTCACAGCAGGGCCGCCGCCACCGTGTGTTACTACACCGCGTGTTCACAGCAGGGCCGCCTCCACCGTGTGTTACTACACCGCATGTTCACAGCAGGGCTGCAGCCACCGTGTGTTACTACACCGCATGTTCACAGCAGGGCTGCAGCCACCGTGTGTTACTACACCGCATGTTCACAGCAGGGTTGCAGCCACCGTGTGTTACTGCACCGCGTGTTCACAACAGGGCTGCAGCCACCGTGTGTTACTACACCGCATGTTCACAGCAGGGTTGCAGCCACCGTGTGTTACTGCACCGCGTGTTCACAGCAGGGCCGCCTCCACCGTGTGTTACTACACCGCATGTTCACAGCAGGGCTGCAGCCACCGTGTGTTACTGCACCGCATGTTCACAGCAGGGTTGCAGCCACCGTGTGTTACTGCACTGCGTATTCACAGCAGGGCCGCCTCCACCGTGTGTTACTACACCGCGTGTTCACAGCAGGGCCGCCGCCACCGTGTGTTACTGCACCGCGTGTTCACAGCAGGGCCGCCTCCACCGTGTGTTACTGCACCGCGTGTTCACAGCAGGGCCTCCGCCGCTGTGTGTTACCACACCGCATGTTCACAGCAGGGCCGCCTCCACCGTGTGTTACTGCGCCGCGTGTTCACAGCAGGGCCGCCTCCACCGTGTGTTACTACACCGCGTGTTCACAGCAGGGCCTCCGCCGCTCGGTGACCTCACCCGTGTATCAGGCTGCATTTATTTCCGCGCACAAGAAATGCACATGGGAAAAAAGGAAATGAGAACGAACCAATTGAAATCAATTGGCTCTATCCTCTGTGTACAGTGTGGGCGACCACGCCCGCGTGAAGGAGCCCTCAGTCTGAGTTTCTCGTCTTGCCCTCACCTGGGTAAACGCCACTTGAGGCCTCTTTCACACGAACGTCATCTTAGCGCTCCGATAGCTGTGCAAAATAATTGCGACTTTCAAAACGTAAAATCGTGTGAACGTAGAAAAGCCGTAACCGAGGCGTGCCTATTGTCCACGCTGTTATCGTCCATTGACATGCCTGCCGCGGTGACATAACGACGCAGCCTGGAATCCCGCGGTCGGCAGAACAACTTTTGACTTAAATGCCTGAACTAGAAGCACCCGCCATTATTCAGCTGCGGCCGCCGCTCTTAGACTCCTCCCCCTCCATTTACACGGAAGAGTCGCTGCGGATTTGCTTGTGGTGGAGTTTACTGATACAAAGGTACAAACATCAGTTCTGAACAGCGGGTGCAGCCAGAGCGGCATACTGGGGGCAGTATACACTGTGCAGCCAGAGCGGCATACGGGGGGCAGTATACACTGTGCAGCCAGAGCGGCATACCGGGGGCAGTATACACTGTGCAGCCAGAGCGGCATACTGGGGGCAGTATACACTGTGCAGCCAGAGCGGCATACGGGGGGCAGTATACACTGTGCAGCCAGAGCGCCATACCGGGGGCAGTATACACTGTGCAGCCAGAGCGGCATACTGGGGGCAGTATACACTGTGCAGCCAGAGCGGCATACCGGGGGCAGTATACACTGTGCAGCCAGAGCGGCATACCGGGGGCAGTATACACTGTGCAGCCAGAGCGGCATACCGGGGGCAGTATACACTGTGCAGCCAGAGCGGCATACTGGGGGCAGTATACACTGTGCAGCCAGAGCGGCATACTGGGGGCAGTATACAGTATGTAGCCTTCTGATTGGCCCCCTACAGACTTCCATCTATGTGTAATTGAAGTCTGCGGAAGGCCCGGACCGCGACTCACGCCGCTCTGCCTACATTGTAACTAATGTCAGTGAATGCAGTCATGTTGCAATTCACAAGTTGCCACAACCGGACGACCACAATGTCACAATGCGACCACATTCAGTTACTTGTGATGCAGGCAGGGCCATGTGTACCTTGTAGTCAGGGTGGCCGTGTGGCTGAGGGCGCTGCCACTGAAGTCAGGGTGGCCCTGTAGCTGATGGCGCTGTCACTGAAGTCGGGGTGGCCGTGTGGCTGAGGGCCCTGTCACTGAAGTCGGGGTGGCCGTGTGGATGAGGGCGCTGTCACTGAAGTCGGGGTGGCCGTGTGGCTGAGGGCCCTGTCACTGAAGTCGGGGTGGCCGTGTGGATGAGGGCGCTGTCACTGAAGTCGGGGTGGCCGTGTGGCCGAGGGCGCTGTCACTGAAGTCAGGGTGGCCGTGTGGCTGAGGGCGCTGTCACTGAAGTCGGGGTGGCCGTGTGGCCGAGGGCGCTGTCACTGAAGTCAGGGTGGCCGTGTGGCTGAGGGCGCTGTCACTGAAGTCAGGGTGGCCGTGTGGCTGAGGGCGCTGTCACTGAAGTCAGGGTGGCCGTGTGGCTGAGGGCGCTGTCACTGAAGTCAGTGTGGCCGAGGGCGCTGTCACTGAAGTCAGGGTGGCCGTGTGGCCGAGGGCGCTGTCACTGAAGTCAGGGTGGCCGTGTGGCTGAGGGCGCTGTCACTGAAGTCAGGGTGGCCGTGTGGCTGAGGGCGCTGTCACTGAAGTCAGGGTGGCCGTGTAGCTGAGGGCGCTGTCACTGAAGTCAGGGTGGCCGTGTGGCCGAGGGCGCTGTCACTGAAGTCAGGGTGGCCGTGTGGCTGAGGGCGCTGTCACTGAAGTCAGGGTGGCCGTGTGGCTGAGGGGGCGCTGCCACTGAAGTCAGGGTGGCCGTGTGGCTGAGGGCGCTGTCACTGAAGTCAGGGTGGCCGTGTGGCTGATGGCACTGTCACTGAAGTCGGGGTGGCCGTGTGGCTGAGGGCGCTGTCACTGAAGTCAGTGTGGCCCTGTGGCTGATGGCGCTGTCACTGAAGTCGGGGGGGCCGTGTGGCTGAGGGCGCTGTCACTGAAGTCAGGGTGGCCGTGTGGCTAAGGGCGCTGTCACTGAAGTCAAGGTGGCTGTGTGGCCGAGGGCGCTGTCACTGAAGTCAGGGTAGCCGTGTGGCTGAGGGCCCTGTCACTGAAGTCAGGGTGGCCGTGTGGCTGAGGGCGCTGTCACTCAAGTCAGGGTGGCCGTGTGGCTGAGGGCGCTGTCACTGAAGTCAGGGTGGCCGTGTGGCTGAGGGCGCTGTCACTGAAGTCAGGGTGGCCGTGTGGCTGAGGGCGCTGTCACTGAAGGTAGGGTGGCCGTGTGGCCGAGGGCGCTGTCACTGAAGTCAGGGTGGCCGTGTGCCTGAGGGCGCTGTCACTGAAGTCAGGGTGGCCGTGTGGCCGAGGGCGCTGTCACTGAAGTCAGGGTGGCCGTGTGGCTGAGGGCGCTGTCACTGAAGTCAGGGTGGCCGTGTGGCTGAGGGCGCTGTCACTGAAGTCAGGGTGGCCGTGTGGCCGAGGGCGCTGTCACTGAAGTCAGGGTGGCCGTGTGGCCGAGGGCGCTGTCACTGAAGTCAGGGTGGCCGTGTGGCTGAGGGCGCTGTCACTGAAGTCAGTGTGGCCGTGTGGCTGAGGGCGCTGTCACTGAAGTCAGGGTGGCCGTGTGCCTGAGGGCGCTGTCACTGAAGTCAGGGTGGCCGTGTGGCCGAGGGCGCTGTCACTGAAGTCAGGGTGGCCGTGTGGCTGTGTAGCAATTCCACCATAAATTTTGGTGCAAAGTTTTGGATGGTGCAGTAATTTGCCACATGTGGGGCGCCCGAACCGGGACAAGACGCTGCGGAAAAATCTGCACCAAAATCCACATTTGTAAAAATGGCAAAATTCTGCCAGCGATTCCACTTCCAAATCTGACGGGCGTGAATTCTAATGCGGATTTTGGTTCGGAATTCTCCCCCCTCACTTGAAGAGATCTGCTGCTAGAACTGACGCTCACCGGCGCTCGTCGGATTTACATTTCCATGGCGCAGTTCTTGTGCAGCGGTTTGCACAAACGATCATTGAGACGATCACCTATGAACTGGTTGGCGTCCCTCGTTACGAGCGCGGGTCTGCCGCTAACAAACAGCGACTTTTGTGATTCAGAAATTTGCTCAGAGAAGTTGTCATTTACCCTCCGCCGCTCCTCCTCAGCAGGGGGTGACACTGAGCACAGGAGACCCCAGGGCAGGATGGGATGGAGTCCCAAGAGGTCTTCCCAGCGATGATCGATGATCGCTCCTCTGCTTTTATACAGGAAGGGTCATTGCTGACTGAATGGAGGCGGAGCGTCCGGGATCGTTCCAGCCGCCTCCGTTCACAACGAACAGGCCATCGTTCATAGATGATACCGCCTGTTCACACCGCGGATCCGGCGTTCAGTTTTATGCGCGTGTCAGAGAAGCGGCAAGTGCTTTCACATCACGTCGTACGGCATGCGAGTCCTTTCAGGTCCCATGGAAAAGGATGGGGAAGGCGATCTGAGGAGCGTCCAGAGAGAAAACGCGCAGCGATATTTATCTTTGTCGCTGCGAAGGAAAGTAATCGCTCATGTGAATAAGTCCTTTGAAAAGCATGTGTTTTTTTTAGCGAGTTTTATGCGTCTCGCAACGCACAAAACTCCCGTGAGATTCTCGCCCGCGTGAACAAATCCTTCGGCTGCGCGTACAAAGAGGAGCGCAATATTGATCCAAGAAAATGTGGGCTGATATTGCGCTGATAATGGCGGTCCGTGCTGTTTTTACGTGCATGTATTTTCATTAGAATACATTACAAATGCCCTGGCATGAGACCGCGTGCGCGCGGCCGCGAGATGCGATTTTTTTCTCACCCATTAGGAAAAATGGCCCAAATTTCTGCAAACTTGCATAAAAATAGAACTTGACACAATTGTACGATCTCGCAGCACCAGAGAATAACCAACTACATAAGCAGCTATTGCAACTAATCGGACGGATTTTCGTGTGAGTTTAGTGTAACTCCAGCCTGGCGGTTACACTGCGGCGCGGTATACGGTATATCCGCTGTCCGCTCGGCGCTCCAGGAATTCAGATGACTCTAAATTAATTAACCTACTTAGCCGAGAGGCTGGCAGCAGCTCATCCGTCAGCTACTATTACAGGAGCGCCAGCGGTTACCTGATGATCGGCAGGCTGCGCGGGCGCCACTTGTGTAATGTCACGCAGAAGGGCTTATTCACACGAACAAGAAACTCGCGCAAATATGGAATCTGGTCTTTCGAATGGATTTATTCACAGGACCATCGCTGCGAGCGAAAAAATCACAGCAAGTTCTGCTTTTGTGCGTTCCAGCGAGAGGAGCCGCTCGCTGCTTCCTGCGGGACCTTGAAAAAAAATCATAAGGCGTTCACATGCCGTGAGTGCAAGTTTTCCCATTGAAGTCTATAGGAAAGCAGAAGTATGACCGCAGCTCTGGATGTGACTGGAGGACGAGCCGCCTCTCACTTTATAACACCTCCATCGCCTCCTCATTTGTACCCTACATTTTTAGCGGCGCCAATTTATATAGATTATTAGTGTTCCCGCCAATTTGCGACCATTACCAGAGCGCACGAAGTCCAGTCATGTGACGCCTCCTGGAATCTAAGAGCGCTCACGGAGATCATGAATTCGCATGCCACGGATCTGTTACAGAAAACTCATTCACCCGTCCTGTTCACCTAAATGAGGCCGCAACCGTGCGAGCGCAGCCCGCCAAAACGACTGCATGCTGGGAGTTGTAGTTGCACAACCGTGGGGGAGGCTCATCTGTGATCGGGGTCTCCTCAGGGGCTCTTATTGAGTTTAGACCATCTAGAGGAGGCGCAGCTGGCTCTATAGGCAGTGGCGTGGGATTACATGACACCCGCGCCTCTCAGGCTGCAGCGGCTGTTGTACAGGCAGTTTGTGATCCGATCTGAGCTGTTATAATGTGATTACGCTCCGTCCCAACAATGGAAGCGTTAATGATTACAGGTGCGCCCGTTGGAGGCGATGCGTGCCAGGAAGCCTCCACCTGAGGGCAAAGTGCAAGACTAGACGGCAAACCCCAGTCTAGAGTCCCTATCTCTTACGGCCTGCAGGGAGGGGCCCACACTCTGCTATCCAGGGGGTCTTCCACCTTCACGCCCTGCTGTCCAGGGGGTCTTCCACCCTCATGTCCCGCGGTCCAGGGGTCTCCTACCGTCACGTCCTGCTATCCAGGGGTCTCCTACCCTGATACCCTGCTATCCAGGGGTCTCCTACCCTGATGCCCTGCTCTCCAGGGGTCTTCCACCCTTACGTCCTGCTGTCCAGGGGTGTTCCATGCTCATGTCCTGCTGTCTAGGGGGTCTTCCACCTTCACGCCCTGCTGTCCAAGGGTCTCCTACCCTCACGCCCTGCTATCCAGGGGTCTCCTACCATCAAGTCCCGCTGTCCAGGTGTCTCCTACCCTAATGCCCTGCTGTCCACGGGTCTCCTACCCTCTCGTCCTGCTCTCCAGGGGTGTTCCACCCTCACGTCCCGCGGTCCAGGGGTCTCCTACCGTCACGTCCTGCTATCCAGGGGTCTCCTACCCTGATACCCTGCTATCCAGGGGTCTCCTACCCTGATGCCCTGCTCTCCAGGGGTCTCCTACCCTGATGCCCTGCTCTCCAGGGGTGTTCCATGCTCATGTCCTGCTGTCTAGGGGTCTCCTACCCTCACGCCCTGCTGTCCAGGGGTCTCCTACCCTGACGTCCCGCTGTCCAGGGGTCTTCCACCCTCACGCCCCATTGTCCAGGGGTCTTCCACCCTCATGTCCTGCTGTCCAGGGGTCTCCTACCCTCACGTCCCACTGTCCAGGGGTCTTTCACCCTCCTGCCTGCTGTCCAGGAGTCTTCCACCCTCATGTCCTGCTGTCTGGGGTCTCCTACCCTCACGCCCTGCTGTCCAGGGGTCTTCCACCCTCACGTCCCACTGTCCCGTGGTCTTCCACCCTCACGTCCTGCTGCTCAGGGGTCTCCTACTCTCACGTCCCACTGTCCAGGGGTCTTCCACCCTCACGTCCTGCTGTCCAGGGGTCTCCTACCCTCACGCCCTGCTATCCAGGGGGTCTTCCATCCTCACGTCCTGCTGTCCAGGGGTCTTCCACCCTCACGTCCCGCTGCCCAGGGGTCTTCCACCCACATGTCCTGCTGTCCAGGGGTCTCCTACCCTCACGTCCCACTGTCCAGGGGTCTCCTACCCTCACATCCCGCTGTCCAGGGGTCTCCTACCCTCACATCCCGCTGTCCAGGGGTCTCCTACCCTCACGTCCCGCTGTCCAGGGGTCTCCTACCCTCACGTCCCGCTGTCCAGGGGTCTCCTACCCTCACATCCCGCTGTCCCGGGGTCTCCTACCCTCACATCCCGCTGTCCAGGGGTCTCCCACCCTCACATCCCGCTGTCCAGGGGTCTCCTACCCTCACGTCCCGCTGTCCAGGGGTCTCCTACCCTCACATCCCGCTGTCCCGGGGTCTCCTACCCTCACATCCCGCTGTCCAGGGGTCTCCTACCCTCACATCCCGCTGTCCAGGGGTCCTGACCACAATTGCCACGCTCAGAGGAAGGTATTGACTCTTATCATGCAGAGTCCACAAAAAAGGGTTTCATAAGACAGAACAGTTGTCACTTCCCCTCCCCCGCTCCACTTGGTGGCTCCTAGGCAGCATATAGCTCTGCAGGGGGCAGCACTGAGGACTATATGGAATCTGTGCTGCGCCCTGAGGCATGATGGAAGATATTCTGAATACACGTAAGGGGCTTCAGTGAGGCGAATGAAGATATGGAAGTGTAACATTACAGCTACGGGGCCCCTCCACCTACCAGGGGCCACTTATAATACTGGTGTTTTCTTATGTGACAGATGGGTCTTCGGGCCCCTTGGGCTCCAGGGCCCGGGTGTGACTTCTGCACCTCGTTCCTCTTCGCTCTCTCCTTAGCGCCAAAGTCGCATCTGGGGGTCTGCACTGAGCATACGTCCTATAAAGCGGCAGACCCTCCAGCTGTTCCCGAAAGGAGGGGGGCGTCCTGTAGGAAGGGGCTGTCATCACTACAGAGCGCCTGGGATCTGTGCTGACAGGAGGAGCAGCAGAGCCCCTCGAAATATATTATCATCTGCACTGAACCTAGAATAGCGGTCTCAGAGGTGAGAGACGGGCGACGGGGAGTGAAGGGTTAAAGACCCTGTAAATGAAGCTTCATGACTGCAGCTTCATGACTGCACCAGTTACAAGAAGTCTGCTTGCTGTCAGTGACTGGAATCCTATCCGCAGTTCCACTATTTCTGGGAATGACATCGCCTCGCGTTCTCTGCAGCGGTTTCTAACCAATATGGCCGCCATTACACCCGGCTTTCCTGCAGTCCTGAACAGTCATTTACATGATCTTATAGCAGCACCTTCGGACAGACTAACTGGTAGATCTCCCGCGGCCGCAGCGTGGCCCTCGCCGGGCGCAGACTCATTTTGGCGTTATATCTCACTTTGTGACCTTTTCGGCGCTGTCTCTGTCCCTGCAGTGATCGCCGCTCCTCGTCCAGTTCCGTATACAGACGGATCTTCAGATGAGGAAGAAGCGGGTCATAAATAGATGCTTCCCCTTTAATTGCGACAATTCCTTCTTCGCGGTTGATGATTTTGTCAGTTTATTGTCTTCCGCCGGCCGCTTCATCATTCGCAGACATCCGTGGTCTTAAACCGCGTTCGCATCGCCGCAACAATTATAATAAATGTGAAATGTCACGGGGTTTTATGGCGGCGGCTCAAATGTCTCCGAATACTGACCCGCGAGGGCGCATTAACCCCTGGCTGATGGCAGTGGCTTCTGAAGTGTCGCCCGTCGCCCCGAGTCATCGCCGCTCAGCAGTGAATGGGTTAACGGGCTCCGGCTCGGCGCCGGTCAGTTGTCGTCTCTGACACCATAAAAAGCGAATTCCATTTAAAATGTAAATGTCGGCGGTCGCGTGTTGTGCGCTGACCCGGCGCAGAAGTGATTGGCGCGTACAGAAATAGAGTGACATGAATGGTAGCAAGGGGGGGGGGAATAATGACCGTAACGCCCGCCCCACCCCCACACTGGCCATAGAGGCCCCTTTATTGCTGGATCCTGACATTACGGTGGACACTGCGAAAACACAACGTGCAGCATCCATGCGCCTAGACGTTGTACCGCGCAGCGTCTGTACGTGCACTGCGCATTTCCTGGGCTCCAGTCTCACACAGCGGCACATGCTGTAATATACTGTTATTACTCCAGCCTCTCTGTGTATAGCCCTGGTGCTGGGGGGGGGGGGGGGTGACTTGCTGCACAGTTCTAGTGGTTGGGGGGGATGTGTTGCTGCACAGTTCTGGTGGTTGGGGGGGGGGTGTTGCTGCACAGTTCTAGTGGTTGTGGTGGTGTGTTGCTGCAGAGTTCTGGTGGTGGTGAGATGTGTTGCTGCAGAGTTCTGGTGGGGGGACGTGTTGCTGCACAGTTCTGGTGGGGGGATGTGTTGCTGAACAGTTCTGGTGGGGGGGATGTATTGCTGCACAGTTCTGGTGGTGGGGGGATGTGTTGCTGCACAGTTCTGGTGGGGGGATGTGTTGCTGCACAGTTCTAGTGGTGGTGGGGATGTGTTGCTGCACAGTTCTGGTGGGGGGGATGTGTTTCTGCACAGTTCTAGTGGTGGGGGGACGTGTTGCTGCACAGTTCTGGTGGTGGAGGGGATGTGTTGCTGCACAGTTCTGGTGGGTGTGTGTGTGTTGCTGCACAGTTCTGGTGGGGGGGATGTGTTGCTGCACAGTTCTAGTGGTGGGGGGATGTGTTGCTGCACAGTTCTGGTGGTGGAGGGGATGTGTTGCTGCACAGTTCTGGTGTGTGTGTGTGTTGCTGCTGCACAGTTCTAGTGGTGGGGGGATGTGTTGCTGCACAGTTCTGGTGGGGGGATGTGTTGCTGCACAGTTCTAGTGGTGGGATGTGTTGCTGCACAGTTTTGGTGGTGGGGGGACGTGTTGCTGCACAGTTCTGGTGGTGGAGTGGATGTGTTGCTGCACAGTTCTGGTGGTGGAGGGGATGTGTTGCTGCACAGTTCTGGTGGTGGAGGGGATGTGTTGCTGCACAGTTCTGGTGGTGGAGGGGATGTGTTGCTGCACAGTTCTGGTGGTGGAGGGGATGTGTTGCTGCACAGTTCTGGTGGTGGAGGGGATGTGTTGCTGCACAGTTCTGGTGGTGGAGGGGATGTGTTGCTGCACAGTTCTGGTGTGTGTGTGTGTGTGTTGCTGCACAGTTCTGGTGGGGGGGATGTGTTGCTGCACAGTTCTAGTGGTGGGGGGACGTGTTGCTGCACAGTTCTGGTGGTGGAGGGGATGTGTTGCTGCACAGTTCTGGTGTGTGTGTGTGTGTGTTGCTGCACAGTTCTGGTGGGGGGGATGTGTTGCTGCACAGTTCTAGTGGTGGAGGATGTGTTGCTGCACAGTTCTAGGTGTGGTGGGGATGTGTTGCTGCACAGTTCTAGGTGTGGTGGGGATGTGTTGCTGCACAGTTCTAGTGGTGGGGGGATGTGTTGCTGCACAGTTCTGGTGGTGGAGGGGATGTGTTGCTGCACAGTTCTGGTGTGTGTGTTGCTGCTGCACAGTTCTAGTGGTGGGGGGATGTGTTGCTGCACAGTTCTGGTGGGGGGATGTGTTGCTGCACAGTTCTAGTGGTGGGATGTGTTGCTGCACAGTTTTGGTGGTGGGGGGACGTGTTGCTGCACAGTTCTGGTGGTGGAGTGGATGTGTTGCTGCACAGTTCTGGTGGTGGAGGGGATGTGTTGCTGCACAGTTCTGGTGGTGGAGGGAATGTGTTGCTGCACAGTTCTGGTGGTGGAGGGGATGTGTTGCTGCACAGTTCTGGTGGTGGAGGGGATGTGTTGCTGCACAGTTCTGGTGGGTGTGTGTGTGTGTTGCTGCACAGTTCTGGTGGGGGGGATGTGTTGCTGCACAGTTCTAGTGGTGGGGGGACATGTTGCTGCACAGTTCTGGCGGTGGAGGGGATGTGTTGCTGCACAGTTCTGGTGTGTGTGTGTGTGTGTTGCTGCACAGTTCTGGTGGGGGGGATGTGTTGCTGCACAGTTCTAGTGGTGGAGGATGTGTTGCTGCACAGTTCTAGGTGTGGTGGGGATGTGTTGCTGCACAGTTCTAGGTGTGGTGGGGATGTGTTGCTGCACAGTTCTAGTGGTGGGGGGACGTGTTGCTGCACAGTTCTGGTGTGGGGGGGGGTGTTGCACAGTTTTAGTGGGGGGGATGTATTGCTGCACATTTCTGGTGGTGAGGGGGACGTGTTGCTGCACAGTTCTGGTGGGGGGGGGATGTGTTGCTGCACAGTTCTGGTGGGGGGATGTGTTGCTGCACAGTTCTGGTAGGGGGGGATGTGTTGCTGCACAGTTCTAGTGGTGTGGGGACGTGTTGCTGCACAGTTCTGGTGGGGGGGATGTGTTGCTGCACAGTTCTGGTGGGTGTGTGTGTGTTGCTGCACAGTTCTAGTGGTGAGGGGGACGTGTTGCTGCACAGTTCTGGTGGGGGGGATGTGTTGCTGCACAGTTCTGGTGGGGGGATGTGTTGCTGCACAGTTCTGGTAGGGGGGGATGTGTTGCTGCACAGTTCTAGTGGTGTGGGGACGTGTTGCTGCACAGTTCTGGTGGGGGGGATGTGTTGCTGCACAGTTCTGGTGGGTGTGTGTGTGTTGCTGCACAGTTCTAGTGGTGAGGGGGACGTGTTGCTGCACAGTTCTGGTGGGGGGGATGTGTTGCTGCACAGTTCTGGTGGGGGGATGTGTTGCTGCA
This sequence comes from Eleutherodactylus coqui, assembly GCA_035609135.1. Classification (NCBI taxonomy): domain Eukaryota; kingdom Metazoa; phylum Chordata; class Amphibia; order Anura; family Eleutherodactylidae; genus Eleutherodactylus; species Eleutherodactylus coqui. The sequence continues at coordinate 4,646,503 of CM069415.1, forward strand.
CAGTTCTGGTAGGGGGGGATGTGTTGCTGCACAGTTCTAGTGGTGTGGGGACGTGTTGCTGCACAGTTCTGGTGGGGGGGATGTGTTGCTGCACAGTTCTGGTGGGTGTGTGTGTGTTGCTGCACAGTTCTAGTGGTGAGGGGGACGTGTTGCTGCACAGTTCTGGTGGGGGGGGATGTGTTGCTGCACAGTTCTGGTGGGGGGATGTGTTGCTGCACAGTTCTGGTAGGGGGGGACGTGTTGCTGCACAGTTCTGGTAGGGGGGGATGTGTTGCTGCACAGTTCTGGTGGGGGGGATGTGTAGCTGCACAGTTCTGGTGGGGGGGATGTGTTGCTGCACAGTTCTAGTGGTGTGGGGACGTGTTGCTGCACAGTTTTAGTGGAGGGGATGTATTGCTGCACATTTCTGGTGGTGAGGGGGACGTGTTGCTGCACATTTCTGGTGGGGGAGGGGGGCCTTTATGTCTGTATCTCAGTGACCTCAGTCTACGTCCCCGGAGTCCTGTCATGGCAGCTGGCAGGGCGGCGGCCCGGACCCCGAGCATTGTGCATCAGACCAGAAGAATGTGCTGGAGATGATCATCCTGATCTCAGGGGGGAGAAGGGAATCTGGAATCGCCGCCCCGTCTCAGCCTTAAAAAGTCAATTCTGTTCTTCCTGAGTTGTGTCTGTTCCTGGGAAAGCTGGGTGACAACCAACATGGCTGCCGGCCGGATCATTGTATCATCGGACCCCAGAGATCTGGAGAAGCGTCTGGGGGTCATTAACCCCTCCAGGGCCATATAGTGCTGCTGCGGTCCAGTATGCGCTCTGGTTCTCTATAGCCATCCGTCTATGTGTCAGTCTTAATGCGGTTCTGGAGTTCCATTCATGAGCACTGGAGCTTCCAGAGCAGAGGATTATGGGAGGAGTTAACCCCCTCCTCACTGAGCTCAGAATGTCCTTCCTCCCCTACGAGGCTCAGTCGAACGGCGTCCTTCGCGTGGAGCGAGGATTTCCTGCAGATTACGGGTTACTTTGGGTGATATTCCAGGCGCCGCCGTCTGGCCGCTGTAGATTATGAAGCGCCGCAGCGATAACGCCAACTAGACCTAAAAGAACTGACGTTCCGGAAGTTTCCTGAGTCCAGTGAATGATCCCCCTCCCCCGCCTGCGCCACTTGTCACATGGACAACAGGATAATCCCGCCGCCTCGCAGATGTGAACAAGGCCGAACCCCGAGCATCCTGCCGCGACCGCCGACACTGTACGGACGAGCGCAAAATATCACCGGCTGCGGAAGACGTGGCGCCGACAAGAGGATTCTTAGGAGCCACTTTATCGGAAATTGTCCGTTATTGAAAGCCAATGGATCTCCACAAATGTCGCATCATAGAGGTGGCGGCGCTGCGTTCACGGGTGCGACTGATCATCCGTATTGTCGCCAATCACACCGTTACATAACGGTAGTTCACACGGGCGCCCGCAGCCTCGTCTGTGAAATACGCACGGGGTATTGTGGTAAACACGCCCACGCACGCATCCGTAATACGCACCATAGTAAACACGCCCACGCACGCATCCGTAATACGCACCATGGTAAACACGCCCACGCACGCATCCGTAATACGCACCATGGTAAACACGCCCACGCACGCTTCCGTAATATGCACCGTGGTAAACACGCCCACGCACGCATCCGTAATACGCACCGTGGTAAACACGCCCACGCACGCATCCGTAATACGCACTGTGGTAAACACGCCCACGCACGCATCCGTAATACGCACCGTGGTAAACACGCCCACGCACGCATCCGTAATACGCACCGTGGTAAACACGCCCACGCACGCATCCGTAATACGCACCATGGTAAATACGCCCACGCACACATCCGTAATACGCACCATGGTAAACACGCCCACGCACGCATCCGTAATACGCACCATGGTAAATACGCCCACTCACCCATCCGTAATACGCACCGTGGTAAACACGCCCACACACGCATCCGTAATACCTACCATGGTAAACACGCCCACGCACGCATCCGTAATACGCACCGTGGTAAACACGCCCACGCACGCATCCGTAATACGCACCGTGGTAAACACGCCCACGCACGCATCCGTAATACGCACCGTGGTAAACACGCCCACGCACGCATCCGTAATACGCACCATGGTAAACACGCCCACGCACGCATCCGTAATACGCACCATGGTAAACACGCCCACTCACTCATCCGTAATACAAACTGTGGTAAACACGCCCACTCATTCATCCGTAATACGCACCATGGTAAACACGCCCACTCACTCATCCGTAATACGCACCATGGTAAACACGCCCACTCACTCATCCGTAATACGCACCATGGTAAACACGCCCACTCACTCATCCGTAATACGCACCGTGGTAAACACGCCCACGCACGCATCCGTAATACGCACTGTGGTAAACACGCCCACGCACGCATCCGTAATACCTACTGTGGTAAACACGCCCACGCACGCATCCGTAATACGCACCGTGGTAAACACGCCCACTCACGCATCCGTAATACCTACTGTGGTAAACACGCCCACGCACGCATCCGTAATACGCACCGTGGTAAACACGCCCACTCACGCATCCGTAATACCTACTGTGGTAAACACGCCCACTCACTCATCTGTAATACGCACCGTGGTAAACACGCCCACTCACTCATCCGTAATCCGTACAAAAATAGGGCATGATGTCATTTTATTCGCACCCGAGAAAAACGCGTGTCCGAATACCTCAGTGCGAATCAATGCGGTTCCAGCTCTCCGTGTTACACGAGTAATAATACACGCGGTGCACAAATACGCCTGCCTATATGAGGCCTGACTCCGCCCCTAGACCCCGTACGCGGCGGCGTGCTGCGCTGATAGAGATCCGTGTTCAGATTCGCAGAGGGTTTAATTGCAGTTTAGTCGAAGGTGTTTTCGAATATGGCGTCATTTCTATGAAACACGTGCGGATTACATCCACGGTCACAGAGCACTCCAATATGGCGGCCTCTGTGGAGGATGGGGACGTTCAGGAGCCTGGGAGAGCTGGGTGCCTCCTGTGTGACCTGCGGCGCGGAGACGCCCCCCTGTGTGGTAACTGTAAATGACGTGTTTCCTCGTGACACACAAGACGCTGAATCATGGAACTTCTCATCCCCTTATAAGGAGATTCCTCGCAGCCGCCTTCTTGTAGGTGAGGCGAGACACCAAGGGTTAACTGCGGCCGAGAAACATGAAAGCGCCTGAACCTGCAGGGGGCGCTGCGCTCGCCATGTCACATTAGTAACTAAACTGCTGCTACCTAATATGGAGAAAGAAGAGCGAGGAGGACAGGAAGCCGCGACAGCGGTGGGCCCGGAGCCACTGCTGCCCGTACGTGTTATGGGGGCCACCGGCATCCTTCAGGGACCCCTCTCCGACTGGTACTGGTGGACCTTGTCCTGCCATCAGCAGCCGCTGCAGCAGAGGATGAGCTGTCCGCTGGGGGGCGCTGTGAGCGCCAGCTGTTCACCCCACATGTGGGCACAACCCTATAATACTGTCAATATCGGGCAACCCATAGCCGCAGTCTCCTCACTGCCCATCACTGCACTGGGCAGCTGGACTGGCACTGTTCTGGGCAATAAGCCGCTCATCAGGCCAGTGATTGCCCCTCCCTGCAGGGTCCCAGGGAAAAACGTGGGGAAACCCGGGCATTACCTGTTGGGGGGAAACAGAGTAATAATGTCCTAATTCTGCAAACAAAGTGCCCATATAATACCACCACATAGTGCCAATGTAATACCACCATATAATGCCCAAATACCACCGCATGGTGCTCACATAATACCACCACATAGTGCCAATGTAATACCACCATATAATGCCCAAATACCACCACATAGTGCCAATGTAATACCACCATATAATGCCCAAATACCACCGCATAGTGCTCACATAATACCATCATATAGTGCCAATATAATACCACCACATAGTGCTCACATAATACCATCACATAGTGCCAATATAATACCAACATATAGTGCCAATATAATACCACCACATAGTGCCAATGTAATACCTTCAAATAGTGCCCACATAATACCATCACATATTTCCCATATAATACCACCATAGAATGCCCAAATGCCACCTCCTAGTGCGCTTATAATACCACCACATCATACTGCTCATAGTACTCCCATAGTTCCACAACTGCATAGTGACTAGATAATACCACCCTACAGTGCCCACATAGTACTGCCGTACCATGGTTACCTCTCACTGCACAGTGCCCATGTAATAGTGCCATACAGTGCCCACATTATGTGCCCTGAAACTATAGCACCAGCTGGATGTGCAGCACTATATGGACGGGGCGGGGGGCATCCTGGGGCAATTATGATTGCTGCTGTGCTTCTATAGCAGCTCTCTCTCCCCTGCGCAGCGCGTTGACACACAATATAGCCAGCAGTCCGCGCTCGCGCCGCAGACCCTCAGCGTTGACTGCGGAGTGATGCAGGTCCAACAGGGGCCACAGAAGAGCAGTATACAGGGCCCGTAACTGGCGCCCTCTGCTGGAGGAGCTCCCAGAACACTTTAGGAAAAATTTATTTAACATTTTGCGCCGATTTTCTGCTGTTAAGCCCCAAACTTTTGCGCAAATCATATAAAATCCCCGTCTACGTAATTGTCCCGGTTTAGACTGCGGTAGTAACGCAAGAACTGTCACATAATAAACCCATCACAATGCTGCCATCTAGTGGCGGAATCAGATATAACTGCGCTGCACAATACATTAATAATACTAAGCTTCACAGCACCAACATAGTCTGTGGCCATGTACAATCCAGGGGGACAACTACATCAGCCATCACACACTGAGACCAGAGGCATGAGGACCCTGAGCACAGGAGCTTACAATCTATGAGGGAATAGGGCGGACACAAGAGCTTACAGTAACATAATGTGTTAAAAAGCCCCCCATCCATCCAGTTCAGCCCATTACCCCCAATGTGGATCCAGAGGAAGGCAAAAACCCCAATGAGGTAGAAGACAATTTTCCTCATTGAGGGAAAAAATTTCTTCCTGACTCCAATCTGACAATCAGAATAATCCCCGGATCACCGATCCCTCCGAGTAATCAGTGATATAACGTGTGATATTATTACACTCCAGGCCCTCTTACACTCTTATATCGTATCTCCATCACCGCGTCCTCAGAAGAGATCTCTGTACTGACCTCTGATATATTATACATAGTTATTAGAGCGCCCCCTTGTTACAGTCCTGGGTATAATAGATGATGGGAGAGATCTCTGTACTGACCCCTGATATATTATACATAGTTATTAGAGCGCCCCCTTGTTACAGTCCTGGGTATAATAGATGATGGAGAGATCTCTGTACTGACCCCTGATATATTATACATAGTTATTAGAGCGCCCCCTTGTTACAGTGTTGGGTATAATAAATGATGGGAGAGATCTCTGTTCTGACCCCTGATATATTATACATAGTTATTAGAGCGCCCCCTTGTTACAGTCCTGGGTATAATAGATGATGGAAGAGATCTCTGTACTGACCCCTGATATAGCTATACATAGTTATTAGAGCGCCCCCTTGTTACAGTCCTGGTATAATAGATGATAGGAGAGATCTCTGTACTGACCCCTGATATATCTATACATAGTTATTAGAGCGCCCCCTTGTTACCGTCATTGGTATAATAGATGATGGGAGAGATCTCTGTACTGACCCCTGATATATTATACCTCTCTGGGTATTGTAGTCCGCCCATTCCGTTTATTACTTTAGTTGCCCCCTTTACACCCGCTCAAGCTCCGATATGTCCTTCTTGAGTCCCGCTGCCCAAAACTGTCCACAATATTCCATGTCTGGTTTGACCAGTGACTTGTAGAGAGAAAGAACAATGTTCCCATCATGCACCCCTAGACCTCTTCTGATGCCCCCATGATGCTATTTGTCTTTGCAGCTGCTGCCTGACACTGGTTGCTCCAGTTAAAGGGGTTGTCTCGCGAAACCAAGTGGGGTTATACACTTCTGTATGGCCATATTAATGCACTTTGTAATGTACATTGTGCATTAAATATGAGCCATACAGAAGTTATTCACTTACCTGCTCCGTTGCTAGCGTCCTCGTCTCCATGGTTCCGTCTAAATTCGCTGGCGGCTTGCTCTTTTAGACGCGCTTGCGCAGTCCGTTCTTCTCCTTTCAGCACGAGCCGCTTCAGTGTGCTCCCCGCTACAGCTCTTCTGCGCATCGCAGACGAGCTGTCACTGCTCGGGAGCGCGCTGGAGCGGCCATTCTGTAGAGGTGCAGAGCTGCCGAGCTGTCCGGAGAAGCCGCCCAGCTGTCCCACCGTCCAGCCGTCCTGGTAAGTGATGGGCCGGGGGGGGGGGGGGGGGGGCTGCCGCTGCGCCGGGGGGGGGGGCTGTCGTCGCTGTCGCTGCGATAGGGGGGGCTGTCGCTAGTTTACAAGGGCAATAGGGTCCCAGTTAGACCTATGGAAAGTTTACCACTAGGACCTTCCAAACTGATAAAATTAAAAAATACCTTTTATTAAATTACTTAAAAGAAAAGAACAAAACACACACAGACAATCACAAGAGGAGTTATGATGTAAATAGACACCTATAACTAGTAATCAGAAGGATGTTCGAAACGTAAATTTTACGCTCGACTTGTAGAGCAAAAACACTTGCCACTCGTGTAATGTGAACAATGACAGATTAGAGTCATACGATGAGACTCTGTTGATGTAAATCATTGGTCATAGTCCAAGTGAAGGTGATTCAGTCTAATAGGAGGACGAATCCCATACTTGGTCAGGTATAACACCGTGCGTCAAAGGATGGAAATGACTAACACGTGAAAAAATTAGCTCATCAAGAGCGCGTCACCCAACGCGTTTCCCCCACCTAGTGGGTTCTTCAGGGGTTACAGTACGCTAATCCCAACTGATGTGTCAGGTCGTGGCCAAAGTCTACTTATGGAGACCACATAGACGTCCCGAATATAGAAGGCACGCTAGTGGTCGCCAAAAAATGGTCTGTTTGCGTCCATTTACGGATGCTAGGCACCGAAAAGATAAAGGTGCGTTGTAGGTAAAAACAGACCAAAAAAAAAAAATAATAATAATTGACCCTAAGCGTGACAAAAAAAAAAAAAATAATAAAATAAATAATTTTTTTTATTTTGTCACCACTGTGGTCATAAAAAGAGCATAACTATCCTCTTAGTACAAGAAAAGGGCAGGGAGATATATCCCAAGCCCTAAAGCCGTTAGATAGAAACACGATCTGCAGTCCCTATGGTCCTAAAGATAGAACAAAAGTACCTAGCAGATATAAACTAGCTTAGGTTGCTAGATACATGGATAAGTGCAACCAAAGTAAGTAGTAACGGGGAACTCGCCCCTAAATCAGGACCCAAAACTGAAATCAAATAAAAGAAAAAAACGGCGGCATGTCAGTCCTTGGGGGGGGCTGTCGCTAGGCCGGGGGGGGCTGTCGCTGCGATGGGGGGGCTGTCGCTAGGCCGGGGGGGGGGGGGGCTGTCGCTAGGCCGGGGGAACTAGCGCTGGGCCAGGGGGGTAAGTGATGGGTCGGGGGTGATGTTCACGGACAGGTGAAGGCCCCGGAGCCCAGCGCTGGGCTCCGGGGCCTTCACCTGGGCTCCGGAACCTAGCGCTGGGCTCCGGGGCCTTCACCTGGGCTGAGGGTCTAGCGCTGGGGAGCCGGGAGCGTAGCGCTGGGGAGCCGGGGGCTAGCGCCGGTTACCTGCTGCCTGGCGGTGGGTGACTGGTCGGCGGCTGCGGGGCGTCTGGTCGGCAGCTGCGCGGCGTCTGGTCGGCGGCTGCAGGGCGTCCGGTTGCCATGGAGACACAGCTGGCAGCGTCTCGGGAGCGCGCACGTCGGGCTGCAGCGAGCGACGGGGAAAGAGCCGGCGGCCATCTTGGGGAAACTTTTATAAGTTGCTGGAACGGTAAGTACAAACCAGCTAGGAAAGTAATTTACAGGGGTAATTAGTAATGTATGTTTAATTAGGGGGACTGGGCAAAAAAAAAAAATCACTGCTTCCTCGAGACTTCTCCTTTAAGCTTGCAGTTATAAACCCCCCAGTCCTTCTCCCTGTCGGGGTCCCCAGTGGTTTCCCATTTAGTGTGTAATGGTGACATGTATCTCCTGCCGCGTGCAGAACCTCACCTGTACAGCGGTACCCCTCAGCGGACACTTTACTGCCCCCATCTTCTCCAGATCCTCTTGCGATCTCCTTGCGTCTCTCTTGTATCTTCACGTAGTTTTGTATCATCTGCAGTCTATGAGGAAGCAGGGGGCCATGGAGATCGGAGGGAGGAGACATATGGTGGTGCAGCACTGGCACTGGTGAGGTGGGCAGGACTGGCATTTGTGCAGTGGTGACCAGTAATGTAAGCGCCTGATGTCACAGCTGGATCATCACCAATCCCTGATCAATCAGCGGCACTAAACTTGGTCACAGTGATTGGTCGGCGCCAGACTATACACCAATGTCTGCGCATGCTGGGCGTAAACTCACCAAGTAGTTGCTGCCTGTCTGCACGCCGCTGCTGCCGCTTATCTGCCTGTCGTAGCTTATACTCATACATCTGATCAAATATTAAGGTTGATGGCCGCTATGCGGCAGTCACATGACTGCGGTCCCCAGTGGTGGATTGTGTATGATCTTGTGTCCCAAATCAGTGTTAATACGAGCAGCTTGGAGGATCGCCGGTCGCACAGCATTTCAGTAAATCACGAATGATTCCATTTATTTGTTAACAAGCCGAAGTATTTATAGTCCTTCTGGACACTAGAGGTCACCTGACTGATATATGTGCAACATGTTATGCCTTATTACTGTTAGCACGCTTCGCTCGTGCCGGGGGCCGCTCTCTGGGTCTCGTGCCGGGGGCCGCTCTCTGGGTCTCGTGCCGGGGGCCGCTCTCTGGGTCTCGTGCCGGGGGCCGCTCTCTGGGTCTCGTGCCGGGGGCCGCTCTCTGGGTCTCGTGCCAGGGGCCGCTCTCTGGGTCTCGGGACGGGGGCCGCTCTCTGGGTCTCGGGACGGGGGCCGCTCTCTGGGTCTCGGGACGGGGGCCGCTCTCTGGGTCTCGGGACGGGGGCCGCTCTCTGGGTCTCGTGCCGGGGGCCGCTCTCTGGGTCTCGTGCCGGGGGCCGCTCTCTGGGTCTCGTGCCGGGGGCCGCTCTCTGGGTCTCGTGCCGGGGGCCGCTCTCTGGGTCTCGTGCCGGGGGCCGCTCTCTGGGTCTCGTGCCGGGGGCCGCTCTCTGGGTCTCGTGCCGGGGGCCGCTCTCTGGGTCTCGGGACGGGGGCCGCTCTCTGGGTCTCGGGACGGGGGCCGCTCTCTGGGTCTCGGGACGGGGGCCGCTCTCTGGGTCTCGGGACGGGGGCCGCTCTCTGGGTCTCGGGACGGGGGCCGCTCTCTGGGTCTCGTGCCGGGGGCCGCTCTCTGGGTCTCGTGCCGCGGGCCGCTCTCTGGGTCTCGTGCCGCGGGCCGCTCTCTGGGTCTCGTGCCGCGGGCCGCTCTCTGGGTCTCGTGCCGCGGGCCGCTCTCTGGTTCTCATGCCAGGCGCCGCTCTCCGGGTCTCGGCTGTTCGCCAGCTCTCTGAGGCCGGTAATTGGCGATCTGTAAGGATTCCTGAGCGGAGTTAAGGTTTATATATGTAGAGGAGATGAAGTAAAGCCGATGATAGCGATCCTCTCGTCGCCGTCTGGCTGCACGTTGCCGTGAAGGTCGGTCGCAGCGTCTTCTTCGGCTGTTCATGTGAATACGTACAGCAGCGCGGTGAATACTGCGGTTGTAGATATGACGAGAGGCGGCGCCGTCCACTGACCCGGCCCGTCGCCAGCCCATTACTACAACTCCCAGCATGCACTGAGTCTACAACTGTCTGCATATGCTGGGAGTTGTAGTTCCATCGAACCACAGGCAGTAATGGCGGAACGGCCCGACGCTCCCGTCTGCTGAGATCTTCAGAGAACTACAATTCCCAGCAGTTTGGGGCCTTCAGAGCATGCTGGGCGCTGTAGTTCTTTCTTGGAGTTTATTCAGGGTCCGTTCCCACATGGCGGAAAATCCACCCCAAAATCCGCTACGTGAGAACGAACCGTAAAGTGACCCTCCGGCCCGCGCTCCTGACTCTGGTCTGACATCGGGCGAGGTTGCTGCGCGGTGGGCGTTGTCATGGTAACCGCCGGCGTATACGGTGTTTAGGTATTTACTGTAACTGATAGGACCGGTGTCGCAGCGATGTCTCCATGGCAACGGCGGCTTGCATGGACTGCAGCCCGCAGGGACATTTACGGCTCTGTTCACACGCAGCACGCGGACTTTGATGCAGATTCACCACAGACTTCATTCTGCTGTATTACAAGAGGGAAATCCACAATACAAACTGCGGCCCTGCGGGGAGAGCGATTCCTGCAGCAGGACAGGAGGGGGCGCTGAGCCTGCTGGGGTCACATGCTGTGAGGAGGTTGGGGCTGCTGTGCAGGAAGGGGGGCAAGCGAGAGGCATGCTGGGAGTTCTTGTCCTCCACCTTCCAGCAGTTCTACATGTCGGGCACTAGGACCCAGCTGGCCGCCCGTGTCCAAGATGGAGGAGTACGCTCACTGTCTCCGCCCACAAACCTGGTACTGATTGGAGAACGGAGCTGCCACTCACACAGACCTCCGGCATCGAGAATGAATGAATGAGGAGGGCATGGGGGCGGAGCAATGACGCCACGGGGATCCAGGGCGGGGCCTAAAAAGAAGTCGCAGGAGGAGGTGAGCAAGAGGGTCCCGAAACAGCAGGAAAATGGGGGGATCTACCACTAGGACTGTATAACATGGGGGGATCTACCACTAGGACTGTATAACATGGGGGGGATCTACCACTAGGACTGTATAACATGGGGGGATCTACCACTAGGACTGTATAACATGGGGGGATCTACCACTAGGACTGTATAACATGGGGGGATCTACCACTAGGACTGTATAACATGGGGGGATCTACCACTAGGACTGTATAACATGGGGGGAGGGATGGACTGGAGTTGGTCCTACATTACTCCCTGGCAGTGAAGGGGTTAAGCCTGTGATCCCCAGCGATCCCTGGTGACTTATAATCACTGACACCTCACTGTTTTTGATGCAAATATTCTGCCCCTGTGTCACCTGTAAATACGGGGGAGGAGAGAAGTGGCCGCCCTGCAGGCAGTGACCGCTGATCGCTGGTTACATCCAGAGCTGCGCTCGTTATTCTGATGGTCGCCATTCGCAGTAGACGGTGTTCGGACTAGTGGCACACCGCTATCAGTAAGGTGGATGTAGACCTGTGTGTGGGGGAGGTAAGGGGGGACTGGAGGAAAGAGTGGGGTCAGGGAGGGAGAGGGGGCGGAGGGGTCAGGGAGGGAGAGGGGGCGGAGGGGTCAGGGAGGGAGAGGGGGCGGAGGGGTCACGGAGGGAGAGGGGGCGGAGGGGTCACGGGGGCGGAGGGGTCAGGGAGGGAGAGGGGGCGGAGGGGTCAGGGAGCCGATGGGGGCGGTGGGGTCATGGGAGCCGAGGGGGGCGGAGGGGTCAGGGAGGGAGAGGGGGCGGAGGGGTCACGGGAGCCGAGGGGGGCGGAGGGGTCAGGGAGGGAGAGGGGGCGGAGGGGTCACGGGAGCCGAGGGGGGCGGAGGGGTCAGGGAGGGAGAGGGGGCGGAGGGGTCACGGGAGCCGAGGGGGGCGGAGGGGTCACGGGAGCCGAGGGGGGCGGTGGGGTCACGGGAGCCGAGGGGGGCGGTGGGGTCACGGGAGCCGAGGGGGGGGTCACGGGAGCCGAGGGGGCGGTGGGGTCACGGGAGCCGAGGGGGGGGTCACGGGAGCCGAGGGGGCGGTGGGGTCACCGGAGTCGAGGGGGCGGTGGGGTCACGGGAGCCGAGGGGGCGGTGGGGTCACGGGGGGACGCCTCTTTACATGTAGGGTCTCACTCTGCTGTCGGTGCACCACACCGTCTGATCTGCGCCCGGCGCCGCCTTGTGGGACTTACGGATCCGTGTTTAGGCGCCAGGGAACATTCCTGGACAGATATTTGGCGCTGCTTATTTCTAGGGTGAAGGGGAATAACCGCCTGCGCCCTCCTGCGGGACACGATGCGCTCGTGGGGGTCATTCGCTGCGCGGACAGGATTATCCTGACCCCATTTGCTGACTGCGCGGTCTGCAGGAGGCGGCCAATCAGGGCACGGCGAGGCGTCTATAGACACAATACATACAGGGCGGCCACGGCACCGCGCCATTATAGAGACGCCGGCCTCTGTCGCCCCTAGCAACCAGTCGCAGCGCAGCTTTCGTTTCACCTCACCAGTGTGTGATTGGTTTCTTGGACTGACACAGAGTTCTCTCGGACGGCTTCCACAATGGCGCGGGGGCTTCTCCGTGTCGGCCCTACGTAAAATACGTGTCCGGTTTTCGGACGCTTGTCGGGCGTGCGATCGGCCTCCCACCCAGCAGCGGTTTGCTTGCAGCTCTAGATGTGACTGGAGACGCCATGGACGTCGCGGCTCTCCGGTTAATGCAGGAATCTGCCGCGGGCGCCGTCCTGGAGTTTCCATTCGCAGTATTGATCGCCCTCGCTGTCCGTATCGATGAGTTCTGCCCGGGGGGGATTACCCCCCGCTGTATATAACGCTGCTCACAGTCTGCTCCGGCCATTCACCGCGCCGCTGATCTCTGCTGACTCTTGCTTGCAGTCTCCTCGGTGATGGGCAACGCGGAGAGCAGCGCCTACCAGAGGCGAACGGCGCGGGTGCCGCCGGAGGAGCAGGCGCAGATACAGAGAGGCTTCGACAACCTGACAAGGAACCCCAGCAAGAAATGCGTGGGACTGGCGGCGTTCCAGGTGAGGCGCGGCGAATCCCCACGGGGCAGCGGCTTACTGACACTCATGCAGTTCAGTCTCTGCTGTTGTTCTCTGGTGTCAGCCAGTCAGGACTGCTGCTGGTTTGCATGAAGCGGTGATCAATATGACGGCCGCTGTTATTAATTGTATCCGCAAGTGGCGCTAATAAAGGGGAGGCGCCCGAGGGACCTGATCTGCTTGCTGTCAGTGAATGGAAGCATTTACACCCAGAGGTGGAGGAACCCATCCGGACCGCATCCTTCTCACAGCTGAGGGTTAGTTACAATGTAGCAGTGCAGACAACAGATCGTTTGTATCAGTCTGCAGTCACAGAGGTTGTCTGCACTGCAACATTGTAACCAACCCTCAGCTGTGGGAAGGATGCGGTCAGGATGGGTTCCTCCACCTCTGGGTGTAAATGCTTCCATTCACTGACAGCAGGCAGATCAGTGATTCAGGCTCATTTACTGGGCGCTGGCCCTTTTAAAACAACATGAGGAGGATTGTTCATGTCAGTTAGACTTGGCGCCCCCTGATGTGGCCGCCGCGCTCTGTGCCGGGCAACAGTGTGACCCCACGGTGAGGTCAGGCTCCACCCCCAGATGTTGTGGCCCCCACAGTAAGATCGGGCCCTGCCCCGGATGTTGTGACCCCGTGGTGAGGTCAGGCTCCACCCCCAGATGTTGTGACCCCGTGGTGAGGTCAGGCTCCACCCCCAGATGTTGTGACCCCGCGGTGAGGTCAGGCTCCACCCCCAGATGTGGTGACCCCGCGGTGAGGTCAGGCTCCAGCCCCAGATGTGGTGACCCCGCGGTGAGGTCAGGCTCCAGCCCCAGATGTGGTGACCCCGCGGTGAGGTCAGGCTCCAGCCCCAGATGTGGTGACCCCTCGGTGAGGTCAGGCTCCACCCCCAGATGTTGTGACCCCGCGGTGAGGTCAGGCTCCACCCCCAGATGTTGTGACCCCGCGGTGAGGTCAGGCTCCACCCCCAGATGTGACCCCGCGGTGAGGTCAGGCTCCACCCCCAGATGTTGTGACCCCGCGGTGAGGTCAGGCTCCGCCCCTCATTCACAGATTGACTGCCCATTGGGCAATTTCCTAATACAGAAGCCACTGTGAGGGGAGGGGATGTGGGTGGGATCCTGTGCAGTGACTCCACCCCCTGCCCTCATTATAATATTACATGTTCCCCCAGAATCCTCTGCTTCTTCCTCTCAGGATTCCGTTGGCGATTCCCTCCCGTCCGCCATGTCTCGGCGCCTTTTTAATGGGATGCAGAGCGTGAATCTAACTGGAAAAATGGCGCCAGCGGCGTCCGGAGCGGAGGTGACGAGGGATCAGTTTGTTGTGTTCATCATCGACCTCTTGAAAGGGACGGCCGAGGAGAAGAGCGCCATCGTAACGCCGATGATCGCGGCTGACAACAGCGAGCAAATAACGGGACGCCAAGTGCAACAGGTGAATGTCAGTCCGTCCTGTACGGTATATATGGGGGGCCGACGTGTGGAGGGGACGGCTGTACGGTATATATGGGGGGGGCTGTACGGTATATATGGGGGGGGGCTGTACGGTATATATGGGAGGCCGACGTGTGGAGGGGACGGCTGTACGGTATATATGGGGGGCCGACGTGTGGAGGGGACGGCTGTACGGTATATATGGGGGGCCGACGTGTGGAGGGGACGGCTGTACGGTATATATGGGGGGCCGACGTGTGGAGGGGACGGCTGTACGGTATATATGGGGGGCCGACGTGTGGAGGGGACGGCTGTACGGTATATATGGGGGGCCGACGTGTGGAGGGGACGGCTGTACGGTATATATGGGGGGCCGACGTGTGGAGGGGACGGCTGTACGGTATATATGGGGGGCCGACGTGTGGAGGGGATGGCTGTACGGTATATATGGAGGGCCGACGTGTGGAGGGGAAGGCTGTACGGTATATATGGGGGGCCATTCTGTGAAAGGGACGGCTGTACGGTATATATGGGGGGCCGACGTGTGGAGGGGATGGCTGTACGGTATATATGGGGGGCCGACGTGTGGAGGGGACGGCTGTACGGTATATATGGGGGGCCGACGTGTGGAGGGGACGGCTGTACGGTATATATGGGGGGACGACGTGTGGAGGGGAAGGCTGTACGGTATATATGGGGGGACGACGTGTGGAGGGGATGGCTGTACGGTATATATGGGGGGCCATCGTGTGGAGGGGACGGCTGTACGGTATATATGGGGGGCCATCGTGTGGAGGGGACGGCTGTACGGTATATATGGGGGGCCGACGTGTGGAGGGGACGGCTGTACGGTATATATGGGGGGCCGACGTGTGGAGGAGACAGCTGTACGGTATATATGGGGGGCCGACGTGTGGAGGGGACGGCTGTACGGTATATATGGGGGGCCATTCTGTGAAGGGGATGGCTGTACGGTATATATGGGGGGCCGACGTGTGGAGGGGACGGCTGTACTGTATATATGGGGGGCCGAGGTGTGGAGGGGACGGCTGTACGGTATATATGGGGGGCCATTCTGTGAAGGGGATGGCTGTACGGTATATATGGGGGGCCGACGTGTGGAGGGGACGGCTGTACTGTATATATGGGGGGCCGAGGTGTGGGGGGTCGGCTGTATATTATCGCTAATGGGGGGGAGGGGTGTATTTGTTTTCTCTCACCAGTTCCTGGAGGATATGATTGGCGCGGCGGTTCACGTTTTAAGTCAGCAGAATGCGCTTTCTGGATGGACTCTTGAAAACACGCGGGACTGTGACTCCGGGGTCCGCGCCGTCGCCGCGCAGCTGGTGTCACAGATGAAGGCGGACGGTAATGCACTCAGCAATCAAAGGGTTAATTATACATGTCCAGGACAGAAACGTGAAGCGCAATACCGCGCCCATCCCCCCCCCCCCCCCACACATTCCCTTCCACTGGTCATGTGATCCTTCATAGCAGGAGTGGATTTGTGTAATGCGGGGGAGGGGTGGCTGCTGATGCTAGGCGTGTACCCCGCTTCGCCCCCATATACCCCATTGTTTGTATCCGCGGCATGTGGGGGAGGGGCGCAGGACTAAAGGAGGACAGGAATGGCTATGAATTCCGCGGTTCGTCTGTGTTGGCGCTGAGCTCAGCTGTTCCTCTCATATTGCAGGTTTGCCGTCACCGGACGCGCCGGAGTCCTCGCACTTCTCGCGGGCGGCCATCGAGGACTGGCTCTACAAGGCTCCGATCGTGTCCGCGCTCCTCAGGGTCGTCGTCACGTTGGGTTTCTCAGTCTTACGGCAGAACGTAGAGCAGCAGAAGGACGTCGCCAGCCTGGTGCCGCGCTGCCGCGGGGGGCGGGCGCCGGCCTTCACCAGCCTCCTGGACCTGCCCGCCGTCATGTTCCTGAACTTCCACCTGCCCTCCGACATGCAGCACAAATGGCGGCTGCTCTTCTCCACGCGGCTCCACGGCGAGAGCTTCTCCCAGCTGTGCGGCCATCTTGTGGACCAGGGACCCAGCCTGCTGGTCGTCAGGGATGCCGGCGGCTTCATCTTCGGAGGATTCGCGTCGCACAACTGGGAGGTGAAGCCGCGGTTTCAGGGTGAGCGTTTACTGCGTGCGCGGCGAGCGGCGACAATCTAACCCCTTCATGACTGCCCGTCTTACGCCAGCCGAAGCCTGGCGCCGGTCTCCAGCGGGAAGCAGGCCTCCGATGTGTGATGGCGGCCCAACACCTGCTGCAGCGGTGCTGATCCCTGCTGTTTAACCCTTCACATGCCATGGTCAATGCGACCGTGACCTGTAAAAGGCTGACAGAAGGATGGGGGGCGCCCTTCACCTCTTGGAACCTGCAATGTGATCACAGCGACTCGGTGGGTTGCTATGGCAGCACCTTGAGGATGGCCCCCAGGTCCGCCATCTACGGTGGCCTATGAGGCTCCGCCTCTGACTATAATACACTGAAATACGGATCATTTTGTATCTCGTCTCCAAAGGAACAGAAAGCGATCGAAGTCACATTAAAAAGTACAACTTATCCCACAAAAGTACCTTTGCGCAGCGGCGCTGATGATCTGGGCGGCGCCGTCGGTGGAGGCGAACCGACCTCAGAAACCGCCAGTATAAATCTGGTAGGATTCATTCAGCGCAGAATTTGTTTTTGTATTTTTTTTTCCTTTTACGGGAATTTAGGAAAGTTGTGAAACATAAATGAGCGCCGCGGGTTTGGCTCCGCCTCCTTCAATGTGGTGATACAAAAAGTACATTTTACAAAAAAGCTGAAAAAAATCAGTCTTGTTGTACTAATAATAACTGCAGATGACGTGAACGTTATTTACACCTCGCGGCGAACGGAAATGGCGGATGTTGTTACTTCCTTAACGGCCGACCGTACGCCTTCTGACAGCGGCCATTAAGGGCGATCTGCTCAGATGCGCGAGATGAAAAAGCACATAAAGCTTATAAACCCGCCGGAGGACAACGCCGCAAATAAACAAATGGCGGATCTACAATGCAATGTACCCCGACCTGATGCCATTAACCCCTTCACACCCCGGGATGTACTCCGGCATCATGGGGGGCTTGGCTGTTTTTGACAGCTGCGATCAGCGGGATTGCTGATCACGGCTGTTAACCCTTTCAATGCCCTAATTGGTTTTCAGGGGTCCCGAGTTGCCGTTCGGTTGCCATGGCCGCTTGGGGTCTTCTGAAGGCCCCCAGGTTTACGGCTTGATAGACTGTCAGCATGCGGTATAATGCAATAATACGGTATTATACTGCATGAAGGATCAAACGATCACAAGTTCAAGTCCCCCGGAGGACTAAAGAAATGTAAATTAGAAAAAAAGGTAATAAAAAGAGATGCCGCGCTACCGGAGCGTCACGGTGACGTCATGCAGCTCTTATGGTGACGTGACTGGCCCTTTAAATTCCACATACGGGGAGGTGATGGTGCTGTAGTCGCTCCGCGCTGCTGACTTCTCCATTATGGCTTCATGTCCGCAGGTGACAGCACGTGCTTCCTGTTCACCGTGTCGCCGCGTCTGGAGGTCTTCACGTACACGGGATATAATGACCACTACATGTACCTGAACCACGGCCAGCAGACCATGCCCAACGGACTGGTGAGTGCCCGCCGGGGCTGCTGGGGGGTCATTCAGGCACATCCCCACCGTATGCTGGGAGTTATAGTTCCCCCTCAGCCACTTGTGTAAATCATTGCAGTTTCTGCCATCGTCCACAAGATGGCAGCAGATAGACGCGTAGAAGCCACAGACTGCAAAATACAACCCGCCTCCATCATTTAAAGGGGAAGTCGCCATCGGAGTGGGGGAGGTGCTGCAGTGGGAGATAATGGGGGGCTATAATGGCCGTCACCAATAACTTGCCTCCCTTCCGTCCCGCAGGGTATGGGGGGGCAGCACGACTTCTTTGGACTTTGGATTGACAGTAATTTTGGAAAAGGTCACAGCAAAGCGAAACCGCGGTGCACAACGTACAACAGCCCGCAGCTGTCCGCCAGCGAGGAGTTCAACATAGACGCCATGGAGGTGTGGGGGCTGGGAGACCTGACCGAGGAGCTGCAGGTGAGAGACCCCAAAACCCCTCAGTCACTGTATATACCGTATACTGTACTCCTAATTGTAAATACCGTATACTGCGCCCCTCAGGTGCTGTATATATACCGTATACTGCCCCCCTCATTGTATATACTGTGCCCCTCAGTCAGTGTATATATACCATATACTGTCCTCAGGTGCTGTGTATATACTGTATACTATCCCCCTCAGTCACTGTGCATATACTGTATACTGCCCCCCTCAGTCAGTGTATATACCGTATACTGCCCCCCTTAGGCACTGTATATTCAGGGCAGAGTATCCAGCGTATGCCGCCATCCTGTGCTTCACTTCATGTATCGCTCCGCCTCATTTTCTCATCTGCTGCATTGCATTGTGGGAGGTGTAGTCCTGTGCGTTCAGTCCCATGTAATATTCCCTCTCCGTACAGGTTAAGAACAAGAAGAGCATCCTGGACGCCGATCCGGAGGCGCAGGCGCTGATGGAAATGACGGGACGGACGCGGCAGAGCGAGGGGCTGAGAGATAAGGACGACGATGAGACGTAGATGCAGGCGACCGCCACAAACACGGACTCTACGGTGTTATATGGGACCTCCCGCCGCCATTGTGATTCCCACCCAATGGAGAACAAGCTTCAGGGCCTTCAACAAGATGGCAGCAGATGGATATAAAGGCGCCCCTCCAGCCCGGCGCTCGTCCCCGATGCACGATTATCTGCGCGCTGCTCGATGTTATGGAAGAGCCTGTTTTATTACCTGATCTCACACTGCGCTGTCTGGTGGCGCTCCGGGACTCAGCGCCAATTTGGTATTTTTATATTTAAACAGCGTAATAAATGAAACATTATAATATGGCCTCCGGTGCTGACCCCTCCCCCTCACGATCATACAGGTGCTGACCCCTCCCCCTCATGATCATACAGGTGCTGACCCCTCCCCCTCATGATCATACAGGTGCTGACCCCTCCCCCTCATGATCGTACAGGTGCTGACCCCTCCCCCTCATGATCGTACAGGTGCTGACCCTTCCCCCTCATGATCGTACAGGTGCTGACCCTTCCCCCTCATGATCGTACAGGTGCTGACCCCTCCCCCTCACGATCGTGCAGGTGCTGACCCTTCCCCCTCATGATCGTACAGGTGCTGACCCCTCCCCCTCACGATCGTGCAGGTGCTGACCCTCCCCCCTCACGATCGTACAGGTGCTGACCCTCCCCCCTCACGATCGTACAGGTGCTGACCCTCCCCCCTCACGATCGTACAGGTGCTGACCCTCCCCCCTCATGATCGTACAGGTGCTGACCCTTCCCCCTCACTAGCGTACAGGTGCTGACCCTTCCCCCTCACTAGCGTACAGGTGCTGACCCTTCCCCCTCATGATCGTACAGGTGCTGACCCTTCCCCCTCTCGATCGTACAGGTGCTGACCCTTCCCCCTCTCGATCGTACAGGTGCTGACCCCTTCCCCCTCTCGATCGTACAGGTGCTGACCCCTTCCCCCTCTCGATCGTACAGGTGCTGACCCCTCCCCCTCACGATCGTACAGGTGCTGACCCCTCACGATCGTACAGGTGCTGACCCCTCCCCCTCACGATCGTACAGGTGCTGACCCCTCACGATCGTACAGGTGCTGACCCCTCCCCCTCACGATCGTACAGGTGCTGACCCTTCACGATCGTACAGGTGCTGACCCCTCCCCCTCACGATCGTACAGGTGCTGACCCCTCCCCCTCTCGATCGTACAGGTGCTGACCCCTTCCCCTCATGATCGTACAGGTGCTGACCCCTCCCCCCTCACGATCGTACAGGTGCTGACCCCTCCCTCTCACGATCGTACAGGTGCTGACCCCTCCCTCTCTCGATCGTACCGGTGCTGACCCCTCCCTCTCACCATCATACAGGTGCTGCTATAATGCCTGTATGGCTTTGGGTTCCGTTCTTGGGGTTTTCGTGCTTCAGTTGGCTGTAATGATGCGGCAGTGACGTCACCCATCGCCCGCAGGGCCCCTCCCCCCGGATGTACAGGGGAAGCTCCACCCATGCCAATGGAGAATTTGCAGTTGGTTCCGGTCAGATCCGGTCAGATCCGCAGAGGATCACCGTATTGGATCTTCACCAGCGATTCATGATCTTCTGTATAATGCATCATTTCCATCATGTTCGGTGGGGATTTACCGCCAGACCGTGCTCCAGGTCCAGCAGCGCCAGAGCCTCTACCTTCAGCGCGGGCTGGTATGGGGTCTTTCTCTTGTGGTTGATGTCCTCACAGGGGCCGGCATAGTTACTAAGATGAGCTGAACTGCCGGCCCCTGCGATGACGTCACGGATACTATGTGCCCCGGGGCCAGGAGTGGGGGCGTTGGCACCGCTGGGTCTGGACTGCAGCGGGTATTCTCTACCCCGCTGCTCCGTAATAATCATTATTAATGCCGTATCCGGTTCTGCTATTTTACTGAAGCCACGCCCCCTTGTTCAGCCATCCTGATACCCGCTGCAGTTAGTGTCATGTGACCGTAGCTGGAGTGCGGGGCAGAGCGATCGCCAAACGAGGGGGCGTGGCTTCAGTAATTACACAGAACGGAATGCGGCATCAATAATGATTATCATTATACCTACAAATAAAACGCTCTTCTTGATGTTACGTATAAAGGGGCCTCCAGATTCTGGACCAGGAGAGACGACCGTTGGGCGCCGTTCACACGGGACGGAATTATTCTGCGCAGATATCTCTGCATCGCAGTGTTATCTCTACAGAGCTGGAATCCCGTCAGCCTCCTCGCCTCTCCTCCCCACAGCCCCAACCCGTCAGCCTCCTCCTCGCCTCTCCTCCCTGTGGCCTCCTCCCCATGGCCTCGCCTTGTCAGCCTCATCGCCTCTCCTCCCGTTGGCCTCCTTGCCTCTTTTTCTCCCCGCAGCCTCTCCCCATTGGACTCCTCGACTCTCCTCCTCATGACCTTCTCTCCTCCCTGCAGGCTCGCCCTGGCGGCCGCCTCTTCTCCCTGTGGCCTCGCCCCAGCAGCCGCCTTTCCTTCCTCTTGCTGGATTTGTACAGGCAGGGCACGGGAAATTAATTTGGCTCCACACTCTTATGATAGCAGTCTAAAAAGTCTCTGTTGCCCCGAGCAACCAATCACAGCGCAGCTTTCATTTTTTTTCTACTGCTGAGGTAACATGCAAGCTGCACTGTGATTGGTTGCTCTGGGCGATAGCGACCGTGGTTCAGCTTCGGTGCGGCGCCAGCCCGCTCTTTTGTATGATTTGCTCTTATATCGATGTACCGCTTACAATATAGACAGACTGTGGCGGAGGTTTACGTACGAGCGCCGCGGCCACGAGGGAATGGACGTTGGTGCAAATTTATTAGGAATTCCGGTGTCCAAAAGTTGCAATCTTAGTAAATGCGCCAAAACTGCCCCTTTCTGTTCGTGTACGCCAAGTGTCTTGGGCTGCAGGAGGCGTCACTTACTATAATCTACACCAGGAATTGGCAGATTATAACAAACAGCCGAGGGGGATCCCCAAAGACTACAGGAATTGGGCCATATTTATCAAAGTTGTCTAGAAGAAAAACCGTCCTTGTTGCCGCGAGCAACCAATCACAGCGCAGCTTTCATTTAACCTCAGCAGTATATGAAAGTAGAGCTGCTCTGTGATTGGTTGCCCGAGGCGACAGGACAGATTCTGTTTTAGATGGCTTTTCCATGGCCGACCTTGTACTAAAGCGTTCCTGGATGCAGCTGAGGCTCACGGAGTGCGGTGGAAGCCATATTACGGCCGCAGCCACGAGGAGCAGCATCCAACCACCGAACAGCCCTGTGTGAGTGGGTGCGATGCTCTGCTCAGCCTGCAGAGGGCGACATCATCCCACCATGCGGTAATCCTGAGTGTGATGCTCGCTCAGCCTGCAGAGGGCAGCATCATCCCACCATGCCGTAATCCTGAGTGCGATGCTCTGCTCAGCCTGCAGAGGGCAGCATCACCCCACCATACCGTTATCCTGAGTGCGATGCTCTGCTCAGCCTGCAGAGGGCAGCATCACCCCACCATGCGGTAGTTCTCTGTGTAAACTGATGTGATGCAATGCTCTGCTCAGCCTGCAGAGGGCGGCATCATCCCACCCTGCGGTAATCCTGAGTGCGATGCTCGCTCAGCCTGCAGAGGGCAGCATAATCCCACCATGCAGTAGTCCTCTGTGTAAACTGACGCGATGCGATGCAATGCTTTGCTTCGCCTACAGGGGGCGTCATCGTACCGCCGTCTTGACTCTCTTCATTATTTAAAAAATAAATGATTCGTCTTTAATCGGAAATGAGCCAGAAAATACAAAAAACGGATAATGGCGGTGACGATGACGTTTCCTTCGGAGCGCTGGCGTCTTGTTTTACTCTTTCCGTTTTTCATGCCTGGTAAATGTTTTCTCCCATAAATCACAGCAGTGTCAACTTTACATAAATACATAATATAGGGGACGGCGCGGTGCACATCGTGGGGGCGGGGCAGTGTCGGCGAGGGCGGGGCAACAGGAGAAACACGGTCCTCTTCAGATTTCTTCCTCCAGTACTTTCACGGTCTTCTTCCGGCAGCAGCACTGCTCGCAGAATTTAATCAGCTCCGACGCCACGAAGACGGAAGACGCCAAACCGGTGAGGAAGAGCAGATCTGCGGGCGAGAGGGCGGAGTTAAGGCGGGAGAGATGAGGATGAGCAACTCCCCTGCTCGCAGAAAGCGGGGTGGAATGAACATGGCCGCCATTATTGCTCATGGCAGTTTCTAGAGTGATGACGACCCACGGCTCCTGTATCACGATAGCGGTGGATAGAGACCCTCACGCCCATCCTCCTTTGCTCCCACCCCATTACTCCCCTCATCCTGTGTTCCCCACCCCCCTCATCCTGATCCCGCCCCCATCTCTCTGATCATCCTGGGATTCCCCCCCCCATCCTCCTGTGAACCCACCCTCATTACTCTCATCCTCCTTGATCCCACTCCCATCATCCTGTGATCCCGCCCCCATCCCTCTGCTCATCCTGTGATCCCGCCCCCATCCCACTGCTCATCCTGTGATCCCGCCCCCATCCCTCTGCTCATCCTGTGATCCCGCCCCCATCCCTCCAATCAACCTGGGATCCTGCTCCCATCCTCCTGTGAACCCGCCCCATCACTCCGATTATCCCACGTACTCATCCCATCATTATCCTGTAATCCCGCTTCATCCCTCCAATCATTCTGTGATCCCGCCCCCATCGCTTTCATCATCCTGTGATCCCGCCCCCATCCTCCTGTGAACCCGCTACATCACTCCGATTATCCCACGTACTCATCCCATCATTATCCTGTAATCCCGCTTCATCCCTCCAATCATTCTGTGATCCCGCCCCCATCGCTTTCATCATCCTGTGATCCCGCCCCCATCCTCCTTTGATTTCCCCCCCATCCTCATGTGATGCCGCCCCCATCCCTCCCGGGATGCCGCCCCTCATCCCTCCTGTCCTCCCGTGATGCCGTCCCCGTCCTCCCGTGATGCCGCCCCGCTCCTCATGTTTCCGCTCCCACCCTCCCGTGATGCCGCCCCCGTCCTCCCGTGATGCCGCCCCGCTCCTCATGTTTCCGCTCCCACCCTCCCGTGATGCCGCCCCCATCCTCCCGTGATGCCGCCCTGCTCCTCATGTTTCCGCTCCCACCCTCCCGTGATGCCGCCCCCATTGACCCCGTCATGCCGCCCCGCTCCTCATGTTTCCGCTCCCACCCTCCCGTGATGCCGCCCCCATCGCCCCCGTCCTCCCGTGATGCCGCCCCGCTCCTCATGTTTCTGCTCCCACCCTCCCGTGATGCCGCCCCCGTCCTCCCGTGATGCCGCCCCGCTCCTCATGTTTCCGCTCCCACCCTCCCGTGATGCCGCCCCCATCGCCCCCGTCCTCCCGTGATGCCGCCCCGCTCCTCATGTTTCCGCTCCCACCCTCCCGTGATGCCGCCCCCATCGCCCCCGTGATGCCGCCCCCATCGCCCCCGTGATGCCGCCCCGCTCCTCATGTTTCCGCTCCCACCCTCCCGTGATGCCGCCCCCATCCTCCCGTGATGCCGCCCCGCTCCTCATGTTTCCGCTCCCACCCTCCCGTGATGCCGCCCCCATCCTCCCGTGATGCCGCCCCGATCCTCATGTTTCCGCTCCCATCCTCCCCGGACTCACCCAGCGCATGCAGGTTCTGAGTCTGGAACACTTTCTGCAGGGGGGGGATGTAGATGACGGCCATCTGACCCAGGATGGAGCCGATCACCGAGTACCAGAACATCCGGTTCTTGAAGATGCCGATCTCAAAGATTGTCTTATTCTGTAAAACACGGAAATACCGTAAAGAGGCGGAGCTAGGGGGAGCCATCGCAGGACAGCGAACCGTTCTCTATATATACACTGACCAGCGAGCGGCAGGCCAAGGCGTTGAACATGTCGAAGAAGACGAAGCAGGTGAAGGTCATCGTTGTGGTTCTTGGAGTCACTTTCCCATCCGGAATCTGAAGGTGGAGAATAAAAACGCATCAATCACAACGTGATCATGTGACAGCGATACGGGCGGCACGGATGTAGATGGCGGTAACGAGGGGGCGGGGAGCTGAGCGGCAGCTGTCTGACATCACTCCGTGCTCAGCCGATGCAGCTCCTCGAGGGCGGTCCCAGAAGTGAGACCGCCCCCTCGTCATCACAGGGGCTCACTGCGTTTATACTCAGGTGCACGGAGCCCCCTAGTGGTGGCTGCAGGACCAGCAGGTCATCATGTCACTGTGGCCATGCAGGGGATTTGGAGCTGCCCATACAGATATAGAATTATTCAGCGCCGACCACAATTCCCGGAGGGTCGCAGCGATGAATCCATTAATGCCGTTATTAGATCTGGTCATTCACTAACTGGACCCTCCGACCAACTAGAACCCAGCGCCAATCGTAAAAATGCTGCACCTCACATTAAGCTCCGCCCCCTCGCCGTATCCTTCTACGTCTAGCGAATTGTCTGACCTCTTTCCAGAAGACGAAGAGCGTCCCGCTGATGATGATGGCGGCCGACAGCAGGATCTTCAGGAGTAAGGCTTTGCTGAGGATCGATTCCTTGGCGTTCCGCGGGGGCTGCTTGATGGCGTCTTTATCCACAGGCTCCACCCCCAAACTGGACAGAAGGTAAAGAGCGGTTACGGGGGTCGCCCGGGAGTTTAGATTCTTTTCTCTATTGCTGACTCCCCAGGATAAGTCATTAGATGATCGGCGGGGGTCCGGCGCTCAGATCCCCGCGATCAGCTGATTACCGGTTGCGCAGCGCCCGGCTTGGTATTGCAGAACCAACCTGGACCGCTGAGATGGTCGGCCGATCTGCTTCCTGCGTTACCATAGCAACAGCAGCATTGGTAGTCAGCTGATCGGCGCAGATCTGCGGTGGGGGTCAGTACTACAGAGATGCACAGCGCGGCGTGTAGAAGGAACACGACTGCGACAACCTCCACAAGTGTCAGGTGACCACCGCCTCCGCCAGCCGCCTGCACTCCGATAGTAAATGGGGGTCTGCCGTTACCTCTGAGCCGGGGGGCCGTCCATGATGATGTTGATCCACAGTATCTGCATGGCGTTGAGAGGGTTCGGCAGATTCATGATGGTGGACAGCGTGATGAGGCTCAGCGCAGAAATACTCCTGCAGGAGAACGGGGGAGGGGTGAGAGGGGGTGCAGGACGGGCGACACGCGGGCGTATTAGCGGTGTTTTTGCTGCGCAGTTACCTTTGATGCATTTTTTGCACGTGTATTGCCTGCGTACTTTACACGCGCAAAATAAATGCAAGCTGCCCCAAAGCATGGCAGAGCGTCCCGAGGAGGGCTCCGGACACACCTGTAATACCCTCTACGCCCCCTACAGGTACGTACCACCTGGATGACCCATCATCTCCCTGGGCAGCTTCTGACTGCCATGCTGTCCTCCACAGCTGCACTTACTGCTCGTGTCACTCCTGCGCAGAGTCGGCTCTGCTGCGCTGCATTGTGGGAGATGTGGCGTTCTGCAGCACATCGCAGGAGCTCTATGCCTGTGAGCGGGCAGTTCGGCAGAAGTGTGACTGCAGCTCTGGATGTGACTGGAGTATAATCCAGGCCGCAGCTCTGGATGTGACTGGAGTATAATCCAGGCCGCAGCTCTGGCTCAGTCATATATTGCTATTAGAGCGCGCCCCAATATGGAGGCAGACTGCGCATATCTCATGGGCTCTGGGATCCAGCGGCGCCCCGCGTGAGGCTGTCGCCACTTACGTGCTGAGCTGGAACCGCACGAAGTTCTTGATGTTGTAGAATATTCCTTTCCCCTCCTCGATGGCGTTCCTGCAAAACATGGAAGCGTCACCGCAAACTCATCGACAGAACAGCAAGCAGAGATCCTGAAGATGGCGGACAGAACTGCTCATTATAAAGCCATTACGCTCCATGTGCACTAATCCGGTAATAAGAACTACTGGCAGGCATGCTGGGAGCTGTAGTTCCCCTGGACACTTCCAGGAGATGACTGCTTGCATTAGCGGACCTCCAGCTTGTGGTCCGCGGTGTCAGAGCGCTCCGGAACGTGACCGCGCCGCCCGCTGGGACCGTCTGCGCCATTTCCAGGAAGTTACAAGGAGAAAAGCTGAGAGCAGACAGACAAGAGCTGAGCAGTGAGTGACCCCAGTCTCATTAGAGGCTCAGGCTGCTCCTCTGTCCGTCCCCCATGCTTTACACTAGAGCTCTGCTCCTTCAGTTTGTAGTCAGTGTATGGAGAGATGATGACATTAAAGTAAAGACTGAAGATTATAAACTACAAGGAACTGTAATAACAGTGAGGGGTATTGTCAGGAAACTGCGGCAATAGACTAAGGGGAGGAGCCTCTATAAGAGGGAGGGGCCTGACGAGCTGTAGATAGAAGAGGAGCCGCAGCAGCTGGCGGATGACCTGTTTGCCAGGATCCTCTCATCGTCTCTGCAAATATAACTTTTTAGAGGTGACACTAATGACAGCGCAGAATGCGAGGAAACCGGCGCTGATATATGTGGGAGGAGTTCTATAACCGGCGCTGATATATGTGGGAGGAGTTCTATAACCGGCGCTGTTATATGTGGGAGGAGTTCTATAACCGGCGCTGCGCTCGATTACCCAGCTGTACACATCAGCTGCTCCTTAATGCTGCCTAATGGTCAGGAAATGTTACATGTGTCAGCCGCTCGCTGCGCAAACACTTCAAGAGGAAGGATGGAGAATACCCCCATCATCCCACCGCTGCTGAACCCAACCTACATGAGGACTACCCCCATCATCCCACCGCTGCTGAACCCGTCCTACATGAGGACTACCCCCATCATCCCACCGCTGCTGAACCCAACCTACATGAGGACTACCCCCATCATCCCACCGCTGCTGAACCCGTCCTACATGACTACCCCCATCATCCCACCATCACTGAACCCGTCCTACATGACTACCCCCATCATACCACCGGTGCTGAACCCGTCCTACACAATGACTACCCCCATCATCCCACCATCACTGAACACGTCCTACACAATGACTACCCCCATCATCCCACCACCTCTGAACCCGTTCTACACAATGACTACCCCCATCATCCCACCACCTCTGAACCCGTCCTACATGATGACTACCCCCATCATCCCGTCATCACTGAACACGTCCTACACAATGACTACCCCCATCATCCCACCGCCGCTGAACCCGTCCTACACGATGACTACCCCCATCATCCCACCGCCACTGAACCCCTCCTACACGATGACTACCCCCATCATCCCACCATCACTGAACCCGTCCTACATGATGACTACCCCCATCATCCCACCGCTGCTGAACCCCTCCTACACGATGACTCCCCCCATCATCCCGTCTCTGAACCTGTCCTACACGATGACTACTCCCATCATCCCACCGTCGCTGAACCCCTCCTCCACGATGACTACCCCCATCATCCCACTGCCGCTGAACCCCTCCTACACGATGACTACCCCCATCATCCCACCGCTGCTGAACCCCTCCTACACGATGACTCCCCCCATCATCCCGTCTCTGAACCTGTCCTACACGATGACTACTCCCATCATCCCACCGTCGCTGAACCCCTCCTCCACGATGACTACCCCCATCATCCCACTGCCGCTGAACCCCTCCTACACGATGACTACCCCATCGACCCACCGCCGCTGAACCCGTCCTACACGATGACTACCCCATCATCCCGTCTCTGAACCCCTCCTACACGATGACTACCCCCATCATCCCACCATCATTGAACCCGTCCTACACGATGACTACCCCCATCATCCTACCACTGCTGAACACATCCTACGTGACAACTACCTCCATCGGCCCACCGCCTTTCCACGAGGCAGACCCCCAGGCTCCTGAAGAGAGGCCAGCAGATACCACATAGGGCTCTGGCTTTCTAGCAGCTTTTGTGTGTTCAGGATCTCTGCTTGCTGTCAGTGACTATTCTCGTCTCCTGCGGTGGCTGTGGTATACTTGTGTCCCTTCCGTTCTGGCGTCTGACTATCGCCGGGACCGCGGTTGGATCTCCGGGAGATTTATTTACTTACATGATAGTAGAGAAATCGTCGTCCACCAGGATCATGTCCGCCGCCTCCTTACTGACGTCTGTGCCCGTTTTCCCCATCGCCACGCCGATGTCAGCTGACTTGAGAGCGACTGCATCGTTTACACCATCTCCCGTCATGCCGACGATGGCGCCGGTGCGCTGCAGAACCTGGAGATGTGCGCCAGTTATTACACGGCGGGCCATAGAAGGGGACAGAAGTCGCCGCCCCCCCCAGGCTCACGTTATACCGCGGGGGGCGAACGGATGAGGCGCTTACCTTGATGATCTTCAGCTTGTGCTTGGGGCTGGTCCTGTAGAACACGGACACCTGGGGAGTCAGAGAGAGTCAGATGGGGAGTCGCACGACTAATGGCACATCCAGACTACAGGGCAACGGAGCAGACCTTGGTGACCACCGACGGCAGCGCCGACTCATCCAGGGCGTCCAGCTCCTCTCCAGAGATGGCCTTCAGGTGTCCGTTAGACAGACCGATGCTCCTGCCTGCAGAACACGGAGCAAGAGTGAGGGGGCGCTCCTCGGGGCCGGGCACTCTAGAGAGCTCTGTCTATAGCCACATGTAACACTAAGGGCTGCGTACATCCATCACCTTCTGTACCGCTCACCAATCCTAAGTGACTTCATTTCTTATACAGCAGTCACATCCAGAGCTGCAGTAACACACCAGTCACATCCAGAGCTGCAGTCATAGTTATAGCATGTAGTAACACTCCAGTCACATCCAGGGCTGCAGTCATAGTTATATCATGTAGTAACACTCCAGTCACATCCAGGGCTGCAGTAACACTCCAGTCACATCCAGGGCTGCAGTAACATTCTAGTCACATCCAGGGCTGCAGTAACACACCAGTCACATCCAGGGCTGCAGTAACACTCCAGTCACATCCAGAGCTGCAGTCATAGTTATATCATGTAGTAACACTCCAGTCACATCCAGGGCTGCAGTCATAGTTATATCATGTAGTAACACTCCAGTCACATCCAGGGCTGCAGTAACACACCAGTCACATCCAGAGCTGCAGTCATTCTACTACAGGTGCTCATGCGGTACAACTAGAGGAGGATCACTGTTGTCTTGTAGTCCTATGGGGTCTCACCGATGGCCTGGGCGGTCTCCAGTGCGTCACCGGTGATCATCTTCACAGCCACCCCGGAGTCCAGCAGGATCTGCACCGCCTCGCTCACCCCACTACGTGGCGGGTCGATTATTCCGATCAGTCCGAGGAAGGTGAGTTTTCCCAGCTCTGCGCCGGACGCCAAAGCCAAGACTGGAGAGACGGAGGAAGAAACACCATTATACATCAGTGGGAGGGCAGGAGCGGCCGCCGACACGTCACTACGACCCCCATTATCCACCGCCGACACACCCTACAACTCCCATCATCCACCGTCGGCATGTCCCTACAACTCCCATCATCCACCACCTGCAAGTCACTACAACTCCCATCATCCACCGTCGGCATGTCCCTACAACTCCCATCATCCACCACCTGCAAGTCACTACAACTCCCATCATCCACCGCCTGCACGTCACTACAACTCCCATCATCCACCGCCTGCACGTCACTACAACTCCCATCATCCACCGCCTGCACGTCACTACAACTCCCATCATCTACTGCCTGCAAGTCACTAGAACTCCCATCATCCACCGCCGGCAAGTCACTACAACTCCCATCATCCACTGCCGGCAAGTAACTACAACTCCCATCAACCACCGCCAGCAAGTCACTACAACTCCCATCAACCACCGCCGGCAAGTAACTACAACTCCCATCATCCACCGCCATCTGCAGGAGGCTGCTGATGTGATCAGTTAACAGAGGAAGTAAACGAAGATTTATCATTGTATCAGGAAACATTCTACAACTTTCTAAGATCTCTGCTTGCTGTCAGTAAATGGAAAGATAGTTGACAACCTGGTCTTCATCTAATACTTCTCCCAGCTGAAGGTTTGTTACCTCATTGTCTAGACTGATACATTGTAACAGAGCAGCAGCACAGAAAGGGTTGGGACATCGACACAAAAATATCGATAGTATCGACTATCGCTGAACAAACTATCGATATATCGACTTATAAATGCTGTATAAACTAAAGCAGGTCGAGGGTTAATAAAGCAACAATCAGCAAAAAGAATTATAGTTTTCTTCTAAAACTTTAACCTGTTGGATTTTTTATTAACTTCTAATTACAGATGAAACCTATAATATGAGGTCTGCAGAGAAGAGTTGTATCATCGGCCCCAATAATCGTTATCTAGTATTAATCTGCCGGCCGGAGGGCAGAGAGATGATTGGAGGTAAACACCCTGATACAAGGTCCTGCCAGCGACAAGGAGGCCAGAAGCCGCTGCAGCTGACGGATGGGACCGTGATCTCTGTGTGTGTGTGGGGCCAAGTGCCCTGCATTTTCTCAAGTTGCCGCTGAGGGACCAACGGTCTCCATGGCAACCTGTAAACAATGCGGGCCTGGTACCGCGAATGCAGCGCCCCGAACACAATTGTAATTGATGGGTCTCCTATCTTTTCTGTGGGCGCTGCGTTCCTGTTAGACGCTGGATCCCCGATATGTCGCATCTCCTTTTCTGGATGTGACC
Organism: Eleutherodactylus coqui; assembly: GCA_035609135.1. Lineage (NCBI taxonomy): Eukaryota > Metazoa > Chordata > Amphibia > Anura > Eleutherodactylidae > Eleutherodactylus > Eleutherodactylus coqui. The sequence goes on from CM069415.1 coordinate 4,678,212, forward strand.
TTCATGCGTTCAGCGCAGCCCTCCATCTTTAGTTAGAAAGCATTGCCCACAGCCATGGCGTTAGACGCAAGCGTTCAGAGCCTGCGTCTAAGGCGATGAACAAACGCATGTGGGGGAGGGGCCGAAGACCCCACTGCAGCAAACCTGATTGGTCACAAAGAGCCACCTGACACTTTCCAAAAGTTTCTAGAACTTGTTTATAAGTTCATTAGTGCCGCGAGCAAAACTACATCCTGTACAACACAAAGGAAAGAAGATCCGGTCACCGGACCACAAGACACGCTGCTGCTTTACAAAAATCCATATTATATCGCCTTAAACTACCGATATATCAGACATAACAATATCAATGAAAAGTATCGCCAAAGCATTAGCGATATTTCGATATTTCGGTTTTCGATGTCCCAACCTTAAGCACAGCTCTCTCTCCTGTCCCGGTAATCTGTTACAATGTATCAGTCTGCAGTCACAGAGGATTGTCTAGACTGATACATTGTAACAAACCCTCAGCATTCAGCAATGATGAGCGCAGCGCTCGCACCTCGCAGGCCCTGGCTCCCCATGTTCTTCTCCTCCTGCACATACAGGGACTTCTGCTGGGGGGTCAGCGCCATGGACATCCCCCCGCTGTTGTAGCTGGTGCAGTACTGGATCACCTCCTCGTACGCCCCCTTCAGGAAGTACATGTCCTCCTGGTTCTTTAAGAGGAGAACAACAATCAGTAGGAGAACGAGCTGTCGAACCGCTTCGCAGCGTCAGGGGCGGAGCTACCACGTTTTACCTCCAGCTTGTCCACGCATTTCACTGCCATCCACCGCTGCTCCGAGCTGAATGGAATTTCCTTCTTGCGGATGTAATTCTCACTGATGTTTCCGAGTCCCATCTGGAAGTGAGGAGAGGAAAGTAAATCGTACATTGCGCTAACAACCACCGCTGCAGTGGCGTAGCTATAGGGGTCGCAGGGCTCACAACTGTGACTTGGCCCCTAAGCAAGGGGGCCCACAAGCCCCCCTCACCACATTATAGATGTCTGTTTTGTGTCTCCCAGGTTACCATCGCCACTAATTTCCTGTCAACCAGTCAGTCACCCACCCGGCAGCACCGCCGCTCCTCCTCTGTGCCTGCAGCGCGGTCTGAGCTCTTGGATGCGGCTAGGTAACTGACTGACCGGCGGTGGCAGCACCACTCAGCCATGTAACCTGGCAGCATCAAAGCCGACCGCTCCTCGGTGCCTCCAGTGCTCAGCCCGCGCCGCGGAGGGGGAGTCGGGCGGCCGGATAGGTGACTGACAGAAAGTTAGCAGCAATGGCCACTCTGGTTGGGCAGAGGACGTACATTATGGTAAGGGACCGTCTTTGGGGGTAATCTTGCTAGAGGGACACTTTAAGGACACTGTTACAAAAACGCAGCATATTGATGATTAGCGCTGCGGAATCAGATTATTATTATTATGGGGCTTTTATCAAAGGCATCAGAAAAGCGAAAAAATGTGCGTTAGAAATATGCGCCATTCTTATAGGATTCTCGGACATATGGGAGGGCCACCCATCTGGGGTTTCGTTCTCCTGATGAGCGAGGCCTCGTTTAGGGCGCACTGAACCGCAGCGGATTTGGTACAGATCACCCAGCTCTCTGCAACCCTGAACATCACACCAGGGAGCTTGCGAGGAGCAGAACTCCACGGCCCTCCCGGATAACAGAGGCTGCGGAGCAGGGGATTATGGGAGGGCAAACAACAGATCGCACTGACCCGTGCAGTGCTGATACCAGCAGGGGGCACTAGCGTCATCCTTCTGATACTCAGAACTGATTACCCCGCGAGGGGCCGCTGGCGTCAACGGGGAGCAAGAAAACAGGTTTTGCTTGAATGTTGCAATCAGGACACGGATCTTCCATTTATGCTTGTAAAGATCCCAGCTGATTAAACACCAATCTGTGTAGAGACCCCGCCCACAACGCTGCGTACAGCCCACGACATAAGGGGGCCGCACATCGCCGAAGACCCCATTATACAGAATAAGCCACCATAAACAGTGGAGTCAGACTGTAGGTACTCAACCGCTACGCAGCGTAAAGTTCCCGCACCCCCTGCTTGATCAGTGTCTGCATCTGCTGTAGGAGAAATTTACTGCCCCCCAGCATTGTAGGGGTTCAGCTTAGCTCTTAGCAGGCGTCTGTCCACCAACTTGCCCATAGGTGGCCACTGACCTGTGGGGATCATCTTACCTTCATTGCCAGGACTAGTAGAGCGCCCTCTGTTGGTTGACCCATGAGCTTATCCCCCTGGATGATGGCGTTGTTGGCGACACAGCCGGCCTGACCAGACAAGACAAGGGGTTAATGACCTCAGAAGAGTTAGCGCCCTGCAGTCAGGCTCCTCCCACTGTAAACACGCTAAATAATAAGCTGTAATACTCTGCGCTGCAGTTGCCATCTGGGTGATCCCCTTTATACATGCCTAGGGGCTCATTCACATGGGCGGATAGAAGCGCCGTATTAAGATGGGATGTACAGAATCCCCATTGATCTGCATTGGGGTATTCAGACCTGAAGTGGCAGCATGTCCGACGTTGGTCTGTATTATGGATCGGGACGGCCCTTTGAAGTCAATGTGGTTCCTGAATACGCCTCATACATCTGTAATCACACATTAAATCAAGGAGACCGGAGCGGGCGCCTCAATACGCAGGGAATACAGGGGAAAAAAACCGCGACCAGTCAGATACAGGGGATATGGAGAGCTTCGGTCTGTGAATACGCTGCGTATTAATGGCCAAACCACGTGTGTGAATGAGCCCCAATAATAGGAAGTGCTACTGAAATACTCTGTACTGCGGTTACAACTACAGCTGTGACGCCGTCCGCAGGCGCCGCTTCTCACCTCCACCAGTTTTCCTACAGAAATGTTGGAGAATTCTCGGATCTCGTCGTTTGATGGCAGCAGGTTGACCGATCCTTTCCCCTCGTAGCCAACGCCGGTGACCTGGGGAGATGGAGAGGAGATCTAGAGATCCGGACCAGGGCCCTAATCCTGGGGGCCCGCAGACCTGATACTCAAGAGAATGGCGGCTCTATGGAGGGAGGTATAAACGGACCAAGAGGGGGCCTCATTACCTCTGCGTGCAGCCCGTCTGAGGTGACTAATTTGGTGGCCGTCATCTCGTTGGCGGTCAGAGTGCCGGTCTTGTCAGAGCAGATGACGTTGCAGCAACCTGTCACCAGAGAGAATGCCAGGGGTCATGTGCAGCAGATATATGAATATACAGTGTGTGGCGACCGTCGGGCCCTTGTGGCCCTCATCACATCAATAACCCGGGCATCAGAGAGGTGCAAGCATACATGAGGCCGGTGCTGCCGCCATCATCGCAGTGCAGCCCACACCATCAGCGAGATCCCGCGGTTCTGACTCAGACGCCGCGGCGCTCACACTCACCCAGCGTCTCTACTATGGGCAGCTTCTTGACGATCACCCGCTTTTTGGCCATTCTCATTACCCCGAGGGCCAACGTCACCGTGACGACTATGGGGAGCCCCTCCGGAATAGCAGCAACGGCTAAACTGAAAGAAGAAGAGTCGAGAGTTCAGGATCCGAGGAGGAAGACCCCCATCATCCGGAATGTGAGGAGCGTACCTGACTCCGATGGTGAACATGCTGAGCGGAGGCTTCCCCTGCAGCCAGCCAATCAGCATGATGAGCCCTGCGGAGAGACAGACACGGGTCAGCGAGGACTGCGGCGATACCCCCGCACCGAAACAAGCATGCCCCCCTGAGGAACCAGAGGAGCTCATTTCTGGCAGCCCCCCGCTGTACCCCATGTACAATACAGACGTCTCCCCCCCGCTGTACCCCGAATACAGGGGCGCCCCCAAATATAGACTTCTCCAGATACAACAGGCTGCGCTCCCCCCAGCTGTACCCCGAATACAGGGGCGCCCCCAAATATAGACTTCACCAGATACAACAGGCTGCGCTCCCCCCAGCTGTACCCCGAATACAGGGGCGCCCCCAAATATAGACTTCACCAGATACAACAGGCTGCGCTCCCCCCAGCTGTACCCCGAATACAGGGGCGCCCCCAAATATAGATTTCCCCAGATACAACAGGTTGCGCTCCCCCCAGCTGCACCCCAGATACAGGGGCGCCCAAAATATAGACTTCTCCAGATACAACAGGCTGCGCTCCCCCCAGTTGTACCCCGAATACAGGGGCGCCCCCAAATATAGGCTCCTCCAGATACAACAGGCTGCGCTCCCCCCAGCTGTACCCCAGATACAGGGGTGCCCCCAAATATAGGCTCCTCCAGATACAACAGGTTGCGCTCCCCCCAGCTGTACCCCAGATACAGGGGCGCCCCCAAATATAGACTTCTCCAGATACAAAAGGCTGCGCTCCTCCCCGCTGTACCCCGAATACAGGGGCACCCCCAAATATAGGCTTCTCGAGATACAACAGGCTGCGCTCCCCCCAGCTGTACCCCAGATACAGGGGCACCCCCAAATATAGACTTCTCCAGATACAAAAGGCTGTGCTCCTCCCCGCTGTACCCCGAATACAGGGGCGCCCCCAAATATAGGCTTCTCGAGATACAACAGGCTGTGCTCCCCCCAGCTGTACCCCGAATACAGGGGCACCCCCAAATACAGGCTTCTCCAGATACAACAGACTACACTTCCCCCAGCTACTTCCTTCCAGTAGCCCCGTATGTGATGAAAAAAATGCAGCAAAAATGATTTTGGCGGGCTAAAAAAAGATAAAAATAAATAATAATAATCGGGCCAAAAAAACCCCCTCCATATGGGAAAAACTGCCAAGCGCCTGGTCCTTAAGGGGTTAAATACAATACAGACCGCCCCTCCCCCGCTGCACCCCAAATACAAAATGACAAAACATTCAATAAACCTGATGGCGGTCCAGGTCCCCCCGAGCTTGTGCTGGGGCGGCGGCCGGTGACGGGGGGCTCGCTGAGTATTAGGGGGCTCACCTATTATGCCAAATGAGAAGAGGGAGAGCTGCTTCCCCAGCCGGTCCATGCTCTTCTGCAGAGGAGTCTTCGGAGTCTGAAACACAAGAGGAGCCAATGAGCAACAATGTCTCAGCCACCACCCTACTGGTGACAGTGTGGTACTGCGGCTGATCGTGTATTACGGAAGACCCTATCCTATCCTACAAATATGGCAGCCGGGTGTGCAGGTTTTACTCCTCCGCCTCGTCCTGTAAACCTAAGGGTCCTTTTAGACGAGCCGATTTATCGTTTTAGCGAGTGACGCCTCCGCCAGCTCATTCGTTTGGGCGGCCTGTTAATACCGGCAGATACATCGTTGGCCGTACAAACGTGACGGAACAATCGGCCAACCATGATCATGCCTGCAGAAGTAATCGCTAATCGTATATTGTTGGCTGCGTTTGCGCCCGGCGATTATCGCTCATTTTCGCTCATTTGAACGATTTTTTGCCCAATAATTATCATTCCGTCTTAAAGCCCCTGAAGACATTTAGTAGCAGCTTGTAAAGTAAACGAGCGGACGCGGCTCCGTTACACCAATCACAGCACGTAATGGACTGGTTGCTATAGCTACGGACGTAAGGGCAGCGCCGCTGCTCACCAACAACACGTTACATGAAAGTCTGAGGCGTTCCACATGACGACACCTATGATGTCATCGGCTCAGCGCAATAATCACAAATGACATCATAGCCCCAAAGCAGGAAGATCCGAGACACAAACCTCCTCTGCCTGCATCATCTTAAAGACTTCTCCGAACTGCGACTTCTCTCCGACACAGATGACGACACCCTGAGGAGCAAGACAGGAAGTGAGGAGCCAAATCTATAAGATTGTATGTCTATGAACCATATGGGGGGGTCAAAATCATTTACAGCTGCCCCGGCGGCATTCTCCATCATGTCACCGCTGCTCTCTAGAGATGGATAGGCGGCATTCTCAGGGATGTCACAGCTGCTCTCTAGTGATGGATAGGCGGCATTCTCAGTGATGTCACCGCTGCTCTCTAGTGATGGATAGGCGGCATTCTCAGTGATGTCACCGCTGCTCTCTAGTGGTGGATAGGTGGCATTCTCAGGGATGTCACAGCTGCTCTCTAGTGATGGATAGGCGGCATTCTCAGGGATGTCACAGCTGCTCTCTAGTGATGGATAGGTGGTATTCTCAGTGATGTCACTGCTGCTCTCTAGTGATGGATAGGCGGCATTCTCAGGGATGTCACCGCTGCTCCCTAGTGATGGATAGGCGGCATTCTCAGTGATGTCACTGCTGCTCTCTAGTGATGGATAGGCGGCATTCTCAGGGATGTCACCGCTGCTCTCTACTGATGGATAGGTGGCATTCTCAATGATGTCACCGCTGCTCTCTAGTGATGGATAGGCGGCATTCTCAGGGATGTCACAGCTGCTCTCTAGTGATGGATAGGCGGCATTCTCAGTGATGTCACCGCTGCTTTCTAGTGATGGTCAAGCGGCATTCTCAGTGATGTCACCGCTGCTCTCTAGTGATGGATAGGTGGTATTCTCAGTGATGTTACCGCTGCTCTCTAGTGATGGATAGGTGGCATTCTCAGTGATGTCACCGCTGCTCTCTAGTGATGGATAGGCGGCATTCTCGGTGATGTCACCGCTGCTCTCTAGTGATGGATAGGTGGCATACTCAGTGATGTCACCACTGCTCTCTAGTGATGGATAGGTGGCATTCTCAGTGATGTCACCACTGCTCTCTAGTGATGGATAGGTGGCATTCTCAGTGATATCAGCGCTGCTCTATAGTGATGGATAGGCGGCATTCTCAGTGATGTCACCGCTGCTCCCTAGTGATGGATAGGCGGCATTCTCAGGGATGTCACAGCTGCTCTCTAGTGATGGATAGGCGGCATTCTCAGGGATGTCACAGCTGCTCTCTAGTGATGGATAGGCGGCATTCTCAGGGATGTCACAGCTGCTCTCTAGTGATGGATAGGTGGTATTCTCAGTGATGTCACTGCTGCTCTCTAGTGATGGATAGGCGGCATTCTCAGGGATGTCACCGCTGCTCCCTAGTGATGGATAGGCGGCATTCTCAGTGATGTCACTGCTGCTCTCTAGTGATGGATAGGCGGCATTCTCAGGGATGTCACCGCTGCTCTCTACTGATGGATAGGTGGCATTCTCAATGATGTCACCGCTGCTCTCTAGTGATGGATAGGCGGCATTCTCAGGGATGTCACAGCTGCTCTCTAGTGATGGATAGGCGGCATTCTCAGTGATGTCACCGCTGCTTTCTAGTGATGGTCAAGCGGCATTCTCAGTGATGTCACCGCTGCTCTCTAGTGATGGATAGGTGGCATTCTCAGTGATGTCACCGCTGCTCTCTAGTGATGGATAGGCGGCATTCTCGGTGATGTCACCGCTGCTCTCTAGTGATGGATAGGTGGCATACTCAGTGATGTCACCACTGCTCTCTAGTGATGGATAGGTAGCATTCTCAGTGATGTCACCACTGCTCTCTAGTGATGGATAGGTGGCATTCTCAGTGATGGCACCGCTGCTCTCTAGTGATGGATAGGCGGCATTCTCAGTGATGTCGCCGCTGCTCTCTAGTGATGGATAGGCAGCATTCTCAGGGATGTCACAGCTGTTCTCTAGTGATGGATAGGCGGCATTCTCAGTGATGTCACTGCTGCTATCTAGTGATGGATAGGCGGCATTCTCAGTGATGTCACCGCTGCTCTCTAGTGATGGATAGGTGGTATTCTCAATGATGTCACCGCTGCTCTCTACTGATGGATAGGCGGCATTCTCAGTGATGTCACCGCTGCTTTCTAGTGATGGATAGGCGTCATTCTCAGTGATGTCACCCCTGCTCCCTAGTGATGGATAAATTACATTCTCAGTGATGTCACCCCTGCTCTCTAGTGGATAAATTACATTCTCAGTGATGTCACCGCTGCTCTCTAGTGATGGATAGGCGGCATTCTCAGTGATGTCACCGCTGCTCTCTAGTGATGGATAGGCGGCATTTTCAGTGATGTCACCGCTGCTCTCTAGTGATGGTCAAGCGGCATTCTCAGTGATGTCACTGCTGCTCTCTAGTGATGGATAGGCGGCATTCTCAGTGATGTCACCGCTGCTCTCTAGTGATGGATAGGCAGCATTCTCAGTGATGTCACCGCTGCTCTCTAGTGATGGATTGCTTGGTCTCTGCTCTTACCTTTCCCTTTCCATATCGGACCAGGGTGCCCATGAACACGATGTTGCTAAGTGTTGTCAGGCCGCTCGCTTCGTCCACAGATCCGTGACTTTTGCTGCACGGTTCCGTCTCACCAGTAAAGCTGGATTCATCCACTAACAGGTCGGTCGTCTGAGGAGAGAGAAGCCATCATGTTACGCTCAGCAATGACTGGTTAGGGGTCCGCAGCCCTTACTTCCCTCTCGGGCTGCTGTGGGGTCTGTTGCTCCCCCGGACTGCTGTGGAGTCTGTCCCCCCCCTCCCCCGCACTGCTGTGGGGTCTGTCCACCCCCCTCCCCCGCACTGCTGTGGGGTCTGTCCACCCCCCTCCCCTGGACTGCTGTGGGGTCTGTCCACCCCCCTCCCCTGGACTGCTGTGGGGTCTGTCCCCCCCTCCCCCGGACTGCTGTGGGGTCTGTCCCCCCCCCTCCCCTGGACTGCTGTGGGGTCCCCCCCCCCCGGACTGCTGTGGGGTCCTTCCCCCCCCTCTCCCCCGGACTGCTGTGGGGTCTGTCTACCCCCCTCCCCTGGACTGCTGTGGGGTCTGTCCCCCCCCCCTCCCCCGGACTGCTGTGGGGTCAGTCTACCCCCCTCCCCTGGACTGCTGTGGGGTCTGTCCCCCCTCCCCTCCCCCGGACTGCTGTGGGGTCTGTCCCCCCCCCCTCCCCCGGACTGCTGTGGGGTCTGTCCCCCCCCTCCCCCGGACTGCTGTGGGGTCTGTGCCCCCCTCCTCGGGCTGCTGTGGGGTCTGTTCCCCCATAACGTCGCCGCACTGCGTAGAGGATTCACCAGCTGATAGTCTATTTGTCTGAATGGGCTGATAACTGCGAGGATTTCTTGACCTCCGTGAACCAGGATTTCCGATCGTCGGGCGGGGGAGAACACTTCGTCCCTCTGTGGGATTCTGACGCTTATCAATGTTTGCGTGGAAAACTCCACTTCTATCCAGTCTGCTATTTGCTTTACTGTATTGACACAGCGGGGGAGGGGCGGCTCAGAAATGCCTTTGTGTGAGGCGAGAAGGCAGCCGTCCGTGACCTTGTGATGTGCGTTAGTAATAAACATGGCAGCCAGGAAGAGATTAATGGAAAGTACAACAAAAAGTTTGGGCTTAAGGTCACTTTGACAACCGCCGAACCGTCCCCAGCTGACAACCGCCGAACCGTCCCCAGCTGACAACCGCCGAGCTGTCCCCAGCTGACAACCGCCGAGCCGTCCCCCGCTGACAACCGCCGAGCCGCCCCCCGCTGACAACCGCCGAGCCGTCCTCCGCTGACAACCGCCGAGCCGTCCCCCGCTGACAACCGCCGAGCCGTTTCGCACGCTGACAACCGCCGAGCCGTTTCGCACGCTGACAACCGCCGAGCCGTCCCACGCGCTGCCAACCGCCGAACCGTCCCACTGTACTCTTCGGCAGCCCTCCCGCTGTCCTGGGGTCAATACTCCGACATTTCCTTCACGCCCCATATTCAGTCACCTGCTCCCCAAAAACATCTCCTGAATCCGGCCTTTCATTATCAAAAACTCTTATTGTGGCCCTTATCCACTCTGACTAGACTACAGTCCCTACACCGACGCCTCCGCCCCATAACAGTCCCTACACCGACGCCTCCGCCCCATAACAGTCCCTACACCGACGCCTCCGCCCCGTAACAGTGCCTACACCGACGTCTCCGCCCCATAACAGTCCCTACGCCGACGCCCCTGTGCCAAGAAGTGCACCGATGCCTCCACCCTGTGCCAAGAAGTGCACAAATGCCTCCACCCTGTGCCAGTCACTACACTGATGCCTTCACCCTGTGCCAGCCACTACACCGATGCCTTCACTCTGTGCCAGCCACTACACCGATGCCTCCACCCTGTGCCAGCCACTACACCGATGCCTCCACCCTGTGCCAGCCACTACACCGATGCCTCCACCCTGTGCCAGCCACTACACCGATGTCTCCACCCTGTGCCAGCCACTACACCGATGCCTCCACCCTGTGCCAGCCACTACACCGATGCCTTCACCCTGTGCCAGCCACTACACCGATGCCCCCCCCTGTGCCAGCCACTACACCGATGCCTTCTCCCTGTGCCAGCCACTACACCGATGCCTCCACCCTGTGCCAGTCACTACACCGATGCCTCCACCCTGTGCCAGCCACTACACCGATGCCTCCACCCTGTGCCAGCCACTACACTGATGCCTCCACCCTGTGCCAGCCACTACACCGATGCCTCCACCCTGTGCCAGCCACTACACTGATGCCTCCACCCTGTGCCAGCCACTACACCGATGCCTCCACCCTGTGCCAGTCACTACACCGATGCCTCCACCCTGTGCCAGCCACTACATCGATGCCTCCACCCTGTGCCAGCCACTACACCGATGCCTTCACCCTGTGCCAGCCACTACACCGATGCCTCCACCCTGTGCCAGCCACTACACTGATGCCTCCACCCTGTGCCAGCCACTACACCGATGCCTCCACCCTGTGCCAGCCACTACACTGATGCCTCCACCCTGTGCCAGCCACTACACCGATGCCTCCACCCTGTGCCAGTCACTACACCGATGCCTCCACCCTGTGCCAGCCACTACACCGATGCCCCCCCCCCATGCTGTCCCTTCGTCCTCTGAGATGTATTTGGGCCTTTAATATTTGTCTTTAGCCCATAGATTCCAGCAGATGACTGCCAGCATCAGCCGGGAGCTGCAGACCGCGCCAAATCTCCTAATCAGAAAACAAACAAGAGCTGAACGTGCGGCGGGAGCGTCCAGGACTCGTCACGCTGGCTGCTTAATAAGGTCACTTTCTAGATCATTAACTGGCAATAAAGACGTTTCCTGCGTGACGGGGCACTCCGGCCGAGGAACGCCACCTCATCAACAATGGCGTGGAAATCCCACATCAAACACGACCGCTTAGTTGTAACCGTGCGGGACTGTTGGCGCCATGACACGCCGCAGGGAAGTCACCCGCAGAAACGCAAGAAGTGGATTCAGCCACAATATTAGGCTGCGCAAAAGAACCTCTCGTTCTAGAATAGTGGAGGGGCCGGGCGGAGGGGCCGGGCGGAGGGGCCGGGCGGAAGGGCCGGGCGGAAGGGCCGGGCGGAAGGGCCGGGCGGAAGGGCCGGGCGGAGGGGCCGGGCGGAAGGGCCGGGCGGAAGGGCCGGGCGGAAGGGCCGGGCGGAGGGGCCGCGGAGACATCTGACAAGCGCTGACTAGGTCACTGGTGACCTAACGCTCACCATCCAGTATGGCGGACAGCGGCCCGGTCCCAGATCTAACGCAATTAATTATTGCAACTGCTTAACAGAAAAAGCAGCATGCCTGCCGATATCAACCAATCAGAGCGTGCGTCCGTTGTTGCTATGGGTTACAAGCTCCGCTTTGATAAACGGTGCTGAATGTACATTACTTGGGTGCGCCGTTAGTACAGCCCCTCGCTGCCACCGCCGCCTCATATAATAAACCGCGCGGCGTGGTGACCCTCCGGGTTCGATTCTGTCCTGGGGGGCTGTCACCCGCAGTAGTTCTTTGCTGCCCCCCTGATCCGCCAGTTTCTGGGCCTCTTTTCAACCGTTCAAGACAGCAGCTACAATGTTTTAGCCATGTGATGCACACCGCACTGCTCTCTGATTGGCCCGTACTGATCACAGAAGCCTCTCCGATACAAAGCGGTTGCTCCTCCTCCTTGACACTGGTGGACACGCTGGGCTCGGCTGGGGAGGAGGCAAGTAAAGGTCAGACTCCTCCCAAGATGCCAGCCAAGAGCAAGGTCACGAGTGTGCGCTACTCACTGATTGTTCTACTAGAAGGGCTGCTGCAGAACCTCTTCCCTATAGTGTCTAACCACACAATGAATGTAGTCTGAGAACTACCTCTATCAGCCTGATGTCTGCAGGCACTCTGTCTCCAACCGCCAGACACACCACATCTCCAGGGACCAGCTCTCGAGCAAGTAGGTGCTGCAGATTCCCATCACGGACACTGCAAAGGATGAAACAAGAAGGAGCCATTACAGCTGAAAGAGCCGCTGCCCGCGAAAGAGTGCCGCCCCAGGCCAGAGAGCTGCCGCCCCCGAGAGAGCACCACCCTAGGCCAAAGAGCTGCTGCCCCTGAGAGAGTGCCGCTCCTGGCCAAAGAGCAGCTGCCCCTGGAGAGCGCCATCCCTGGCCAAAGAGCCCCTGCCCCTAAGAGAGTGCCGCCCCAGGTCAGAGAGCTGCCGCCCCTGAGAGAGCACCACCTTAGGCCAAAGAGCTGCTGCCCCCAGAGAGCGCCGTCCCTGGCCAAAGAGCCGCTACCCTCGAGAGAGTGCGTCGCCCCTGGCCAAAGAGCCGCTGCCCCCGAGAGAGCGCCACCCCAGGCCACAGAGCTGCCGTCCCCAAGAGAGCACCACCCTAGGCCAAAGAACTGCTGCCCCCGAGAGCACAGCCCCTGGCCAAAGAGCCGCTGCCCCCGAGAGAGCGCCACCCCTGGCCAAAGAGCCGCCGTCCCCGAGAGAGCACCGCCCCTGGCCAAAGAGCCGCTGTCCCCGAGAGAGCGGCGCTCCAGTCCAGAGAGCTGCCGCCCCCAAGAGAGCACCACCCTAGGCCAAAGAGCCGCTGCCCCCGAGAGAGCGCCGCCCCTGGCCAAAGAGCCCCTGCCCCTGAGAAAGCGCCGCCCCTGGCCAAAGTGAGGCTGCCCCTGAGAGAGCGCCGCCCCTAGCCAAAGAGCCGCTGCCCCCGAGAGAGTGCTGCCCCTGGCCAAAGAGCCCCTGCCCCTGAGAAAGCGCCGCCCCTGGCCAAAGAGCCGCTGCCCCTGAGAGAGTGCCGCCCCTGGCCAAAGAGCCGCTGCCCCTGAGAGAGCGCCGCCCCTGGCCAAAGAGCCGCTGCCCCCGAGAGAGTGCCGCCCCTGGCCAAAGAGCTGCTGCCCCTGAGAGAGCGCTGTCCCTGGCCAAAGAGCCGCTGCCCCCGAGAGAGCGCCATAAAAAGAGAGAGTGGCAATGAACAACCAGGGAGCACACCCCTAAACCTCTTTGCATCAGGGTCTGGCACAGAAGAGCTGCTAATGTTGCGCAAGGAAGTGTCTGTGCAAAAAGGTGCGACTTTACCTCTTTCAGAATCGGCCCTGACACTTTTTTTGAAAGTGGGTGGGGCTTTGAGGGGGCGGGGCCTCACTGAACTGATGTATAAACTACTCCAGAAACGTACGCTAGGTTCGGACCTGGAATACATTTCGCTGAAGGCGCACGGAGGAATGCTGGTCTTCGTAAATTTCCTTCCATATTAGTTACCGTCGGCGACTGCGGGCTTTCAGCGCACCGAACACAACCTGCTGGTCTGAGAACATAAAGGAACTTACGCATGCGCACACGGTGGGGAATTCACCTACTCCTATAAACCGCGCTGGAATAAGATGCGCCTAATTAAAGGGACGCACACCTCTTAATAAATGAAGTGCATCTCCGGCCATCCTTGCGCCAGACAGTCAGAACCCTCCAGACTTGCCAGTTTCTGGTATACGTTCTGGTAAATTTGCGTGGCACGCTGTATGCCAGCAATGTTTCGCCTCGGCCGTGGACAGGGGGCTTAGACTTGCCCTGCTTAGACTGTTACAATGTATCAGTAAAAGCAGTAATACAGTCAATAAACTGTGAGCGAACAGAAGAGGTTCTGCAGCCCTTGGACAGAACCAATAATGTTCCCATTCACAGACAGCAAGCAGAGATCTCAGAGAGCAAAAGAAAAGTCTACTAAACAGTTGCAGAATGTTTCTGGCCGGTCTTGCAAAACAAGATGCAATGAACACGGTCACATGACCACGGGCAGTATTTGGGGGTGTCCATCAGAATAAAGCATTCACTCACCAGTTACATTCGGGGGGCACCAGCTTGTTTAACTCCTCCAGAGACTTTTCGGAGCGATATTCCTGCCGGCAAAAGGGAATCCGATCAGGTTCAGATGTGCTAAGTGCAAGTAGAACCCTTCCCCCGCACTACAATAGGGGGCCACCATGACAGGGTGGGGGGGGGGGATATATAATAATCGGGAGGTGGGGGACAACAAAACAAAAACTATAACAAACATAGAATTGCACTTTTTTGTTTTGTTGCTGTTTGTGTCACATAAATACTAACTAATTCACCCAAATACAGGCCAGCACTTCCCTGGACGCCCCTTCTGGTGACTGCAGGGTGCAATACTCGCCTTCTGGGGGTCTCCATGGGGGGACCTCCTGCACAAGTAAGTCACTCGCATTGGGAACTTATGTATCGCTGCTCACGAAGCGCAGGATCTCTCTTTCTTACACGTTTTTCTTCTAATGTAATACGCTGCGATTCTGCACTTTGTGCAGCCGCCACTGTACCCTGCGGGGATGTCGATGGCTGCAGCGCCCGCCATCCGCCCGCCCCCCGGTAACACCTGAGAACGCCTACCTGCACAAAAGCGACCGTCACCACGATTAATATCGCCTGCAGGAAGACAAGATCAGAGAATACATGGGTAACAGATGCGCCAATCGCAACTTCCGGGAAGAGCTGAGCGCAACATGGCGGCCTCTGACTTACCACAGTGATGCTGACGGCATCCTCGTACTCCTTGGTGATGACGCTGACCAGAGCGGAGCAGAGCAGCAGCAGGATCAGGGGGTTTGTGAACTGTGAAGGAAGAAGAAAACATCACATACGGAGCGAGAAATCCGCCCGGCGCTCTCCGGAGACGCTCAGCTAAAACCGCGCCGCGTCCATTATCATCCATTAATGCAGGGAGGTGAAACGCGGCTGCGCTGTGCTGGAAGTGGTTCGCCACATGTACGAGAGCAGAGATCACACCCGCTCCACCTGTCTGAGGGTCTCTGTGTTAAAGGGCCGGCAGCCCGACATCCGCAGCGGGTGGATGTGAACGTCTCCGATCTGGAGATGCGGGAAGTGGCTGATAAATGGGAACAACAGACTGCGGCAGAAGGGGGGACAGTTTATACTAGACGCGCTTGTACCTGGCCCAGGTATTTCTTCCACACGGGATCGGAATTGTCCACCTGAAATTCGTTCCAGCCATGTTTCAGGCGGCGCTGCAGCACGGAGCACTCGGACAGTCCGGAGGTCACATCCACCTGCACACGGGGGAGACATTATAATGTTATAATGGTGCACTGCAGCGTCCGGTCACTGTGGGGTCACCCCCATGGTAGGTAGTGGGCGGAGCTCCCCTTTACATATTATCGGGAATTCTCCTTTAAATGGGTTCTCATTAAGTAACCTTAAACTACGATAACGCAACCGCAGAGATAAAGTTACCCGACGGGCGCGGCACGTTCCCACAGCATAAAGACAATAGCGCCAGGAATGTGCCGTGTGCACAGCAAGGGAGGGCGACCGGGGCAACAACCACGTAACGCTAAACAATCTTATATAAACCACCGCACACAAGGGCGCAGCAGAACCGGACGACTGCTGAGAGATGGCAGATGGGGGGGCACAGAAAGTGAGGGGGCTTCTGGGGGCACCCCTATCGTCTCCATAACAGAGGAAAAGTTATAGTCTGCATTGTAGACCGTCTTTCTATTGTGCCCTGATAGATGCCGCCTGCACTGTAAAGAATGGAGGGTTTCATCTGGTAACCACGGACACGTCTAGATACCACAATCTATACATGCAATGGACGTAGCCATGACAACCAGAATGAAAACCTCCATGCTTTACACTGCAGGATGCATTTAGAGAAAAGCACAAAATAGATACAAAGTTTATCTCCATATGTTTATAGCGGAACGTAGATTCCTCCGGCCACTTTGTAAGCCGCATTCTATAGGCCAATCTTTCCCACCCCGCCCCCTGCAGGAGACGCCCTCGTCTAACAATCTCTAGACACGCTGTCCAGAAACCTCGCCGTTCAAAAAATCATTTAAACGATCAAAACTGATTGCTAATCGTTGGGTCTAAACGAAGCGACGACTGAACGACCAATGAGAATCGTTCGCTTCTCGCTCGTCGTTCAGTTTCAGACCAGGCACAACAATCATCCTATGAGTAGACTGAAGGAGAAGTGAGCGATTCTCCTGTGAATCTGCCCGACTACCGATGATGTCACCGGCCCATCGCTCCTGAGATTCTTCAGAATTGTTCAGTGTAAAAGGAGCATAAAACACACAAAGAAAACTACAAAAGGTATAAACATCAGGAAACACGAAGGACGGGATCAGACGCCATCGCTGCAGGAGAACGGAGGAAAAGCTCACGTGTAAATATTTAAGAAGCTCGCTCTCGTCCAGCCGGCTCGCTTCCTTGGCAGGTAACGGGATGACATCATCTTCTTGTCCCACAGACTTCAGTTCACACTGGTCATCTGCCTGCAAGGAGAAGACGACATTTATAAACCAAAACTGCGAGACTGTAGATTCTTGTACATAGGGGGCAGTATTATAGTAGTTATATTCTTGTACATAGGAGCAGTATTATAGTAGTTATATTCTTGTACATAGGAGCAGTATTATAGTAGTTATATTCTTGTACATAGGAGCAGTATTATAGTAGTTATATTCTTGTACATAGGGGGCAGTATTATAGTAGTTATATTCTTGTACATAGGGGGCAGTATTATAGTAGTTATATTCTTGTACATAGGGGGCAGTATTATAGTAGTTATATTCTTGTACATAGGGGGCAGTATTATAGTAGTTATATTCTTGTACATAGAAGGCAGTATTATAGTAGTTATATTCTTGTACATAGGGGGCAGTATTATAGTAGTTATATTCTTGTACATAGGGGGCAGTATTATAGTAGTTATATTCGTGTACATACAGGGCAGTATTATAGTAGTTATATTCTTGTACATAGGGGGCAGTATTATAGTAGTTATATTCGTGTACATAGAGAGCAGTATTATAGTAGTTATATTCTTGTACATGGGAGGCAGTATTATAGTAGTTATATTCTTGTACATAGGGGGCAGTATTATAGTATTTATATTCCTGTACATAGGGGGCAGTATTATAGTATTTATATTCTTGTACATAGGGGCAGTATTATAGTAGTTATATTCTTGTACATAGGGGGCAGTATTATAGTAGTTATATTCATGTATATAGGAGACAGTATTATAGTAGTTATATTCTTGTACATAGGGGCAGTATTATAGTAGTTATATTCATGTACATAGGAGGCAGTATTATAGTAGTTATATTCTTGTACATAGGGGGCAGTATTATAGTAGTTATATTCTTGTACATAGGAGGCAGTATTATAGTAGTTATATTCTTGTACATAGGGGGCAGTATTATAGTAGTTATATTCTTGTATATAGGGAGCAGTATTATAGTAGTTATATTCTTGTACATAGGGGACAGTATTATAGTAGTTATAGTCTTGTACATAGGGGGCAGTATTATAGTAGTTATATTCTTGTACATAGGGAGCAGTATTATAGTAGTTATATTCTTGTACATAGGGGACAGTATTATAGTAGTTATAGTCTTGTACATAGGGGGCAGTATTATAGTAGTTATATTCTTGTACATAGGAGCAGTATTATAGTAGTTATATTCTTGTACATAGGGGCAGTATTATAGTAGTTATATTCTTGTACATAGGAGACAGTATTATAGTAGTTATATTCTTGTACATAGGGGGCAGTATTATAGTAGTTATATTCTTGTACATAGGGGGCAGTATTATAGTAGTTATATTCTTGTACATAGGGGACAGTATTATAATAGTTATACTCTTGTACATAGGGGGCAGTATTATAGTAGTTATACTCTTGTACATAGGAGGCAGTATTATAGTAGTTATATTCTTGTACATAGGAGGCAGTATTATAGTAATTATATTCTTGTACATAGGAGGCAGTATTATAGTAGTTATATTCTTGTACATAGGGGGCAGTATTATAGTAGTTATATTCTTGTACATAGGGGGCAGTATTATAGTAGTTATATTCTTGTACATAGGGGGCAGTATTATAGTAGTTATATTCTTGTACATAGGGGCAGTATTATAGTAGTTATATTCTTGTACATAGTAGCAGTATTATAGTAGTTATATTCTTGTACATAGGGAGCAGTATTATAGTAGTTATATTCTTGTACATAGGGGGCAGTATTATAGTAGTTATATTCTTGTACATAGGGGGCAGTATTATGGTAGTTATATTCTTGTACATAGGGGCAGTATTATAGTAGTTATATTCTTGTACATAGTAGCGGTATTATAGTAGTTATATTCTTGTACATAGGGGGCAGTATTATAGTAGTTATATTCTTGTACATAGTAGCAGTATTATAGTAGTTATATTCTTGTACATAGGGGACAGTATTATAGCAGTTATATTCCTGTACAGTTTTGTCTTCCTTGTGTAATACAGAAGTGTAGTGCAATGTGGGTTAGTGTAGTGATATGATCACCTCGTCATCAGTTGTGTTTGTTATGAGGGAGTATCTTTCACCAATGCACGGTGACATCAGTCTGCAGGGTCTATAGAAGTCATGAAGTGCAAAGGCTTCACTTGCAGCAGCTGGCGGTATTATATCATCTAAGACATCCTTATAAAACTAGGCAAATATAACCAATGCTACAATGTATCAGCCACCTGGAGAACAGCCCAAGTGATGGCATTCCTAACCGTGGGATTACCTGCAGCTCACAGTCCAGGGATTATACCTATAAACTGCAGAGCATCGCTCTGTCCCCCGATTACATCATTTTAGATCTGACTCCCCTATCCGCATTCCCCTTCGGTGCCGGCCGTGCTCAATCATTGCCCCACCTTATTTAACTATATTCAAGAGCTCCTATGTGACTAATTGTCCATGGAGGTCACGGCGAGGCGCGGATCAATCGCAGGAATGTGACCAGGTAACTGAGAAGCAGAGAAACCGGCGAGACGAGAACACAAGTGGCTCACCTGAATAACAGGCTGAGGGTCTGTCGCTGTCCGGGGGGGCCTGATGGATGAACATTCGGAAAATTCCTAACGGACTGCAGTCTCAGTTGCTCAACATAAAGCTCTGTTTACTGTCAGTGAATGAGAACCTTATGGTGCAAAATGTGTCCTGCTCACAGCTGAAGGTTTGTTACAATGTTTCCAATCTTCTACAAAAATACAAGTCTCTCTCTTCTGTCCGTCTCACAGCGTTGAGACATCAGCTTCATGTGCAGGACATGTCCTCAGCCTTTGGATGTAGACAAGGGTATTAGTATTCACTGACAGCAAGCAGAGATCTTGAACAAAATGGTGAGGAACTAAAACATAGTTTATTAGAAAGTTTCAGAACTTCTCATTAAGTTTTGTTTACAGCAAGCGACGCAAAGACATTGTCATAGGAACCATTGACCATGAGAGTTGACGTGGCTCTCATAAATTGGGCGTTTCCTATTGCTGTGGCGAGATTTTCCAATAATTTTGATATGGTGACAATTCCCTTCAGCTGGACTCGGCAAACAAGATGCGTTCCCTTCCTGGCATCAGAGTAATGGAAGGGGAAATAAATGTGTACCGTGACTTTAAGAGTTAACAACTACCGCTATATAAAATGAGGCGAGCAGCAGAAAAGCGCAAGAGCGGATTATATCACCCAACATCCACCTGAGCGCTTCAGCGCCAGCGTAATCCTGCAGGTGACACAATGAAGCATTGTACTGCGCCAGATATCAGGACAACGGCGCAGCGCGTTCCAGTTAGTGCATTAGTGCTCTTATTAGCAGTGAGCGAAACGCGCCGGATTCATTTAAAAGTGTATGCCTCTCCAGTAAGTTTGGATTTCTGTGTGTTAAGCATATAAATCTACGCCAGCGATGAGTCAGAGCGGATTTGCGCTATAATCTATGCCAACTTCTAATATAAATTATAGTAAATATGTTGGGCTGTGAGGCCACACCCCCTCCACTAATCCCACCCACTTTTCACTTACTTTACCGTGAGGCCCCTAAAGTATGTAAACCCTGCAATTTTTTTGCCACAGAATTTGCTGAGGAATCTGCGCAAATTCCAAATCAAATCCGCACGCAAAAAAAATGCAAGAAGGCCAAAACGATATCAGTTTTTTTATAACCCACAGAAAACATGGTGGGCAAACAAAACCGCAGTGAACACGGACATTCATGTGCGCAGCATTTTCGTACGTACGCATAGACTTTCTGTTCAATGACTACGAACCAGAATAGAACATGCTGCGATTTTGTTTTTTCACGCGCAACATCAATCCACGTAAAATTCCACGAGTCCGTGCGCCAATGTATGCCAGATCCAGCAGGTTTTCTCGCTCTGCTCCAGAATAACGGAAAATTGGAATGGCAGCAAACGCCGATGTGGACGAGCCGAGGCTGGATAAAGTCATTGTCACTCGGTCGGCCTCCGCAACAGAACCGCGACGCCACAGAAGAGCGAAGATGATGGATATTTGCTGCTCGCGGGGCCTGTGGTGAGACAATCGTCATCTTGTGCTAAGTCTTCTCTGGACTCATCCTCACTAACGTGGAACATCCGGCGCTGGAAAAACCGCCACAAAGACGCTGCGCGAGAACCTGCGTTCAGAGGTAGACAATCAGAAGATCTGTGAAGGATAAAACCTCAGCTCATCCGTCCCGCTTCCTCCTCCTCCTCCTCCCGGTGACCTACTTCTGCCACAATACAGCATCGGGAGGCCGCGCCGCCATCGCCGCCAGGAAGTAGCGCCTTCCCCAAAAAAGGAAAATAATGAGAAGGTCTGAGAAATGCTTTCCCAGAACGTACCTGCACAGGTACACACAGGGCATTGTTCCTGGCCCTGGCACAGGTGGGCTTAACCCTACGGTGTCCAGAGTGACTCTGCACCCACTATAATAAGATGAAGGCCCCCGAGATGGCGGCCGCCTGCACCCTGTAGATAGGACGGTATAACGTCCGCACACTTAGTTTACACCCCCATCAGCTGCCAAAATAGAGTGCAAGCTCTTCAGGGTGGAACAACATTCAGGAATCATGGTCACGGCACTTCAGTCTATATACCACATGATGGTATGGTCTACGGATGCCCAGGATGATACCCCTGCTTCCCCCACCGCACCGGCAGGCCAGGGTCGTTTTCATCCTCTCAAACTGTGTGGTAGTAATTTTCCAGTCCCTCAAGTCCGGGTAAGACTGAGCGGCTGGGCAATTGGGCAGCGTCCGTGACCCCTCCTGTAGTCACCCAGCTTAGTGCCACACACTATAGGACTGCACCCCGAATGGCGATGCGGACCTCACTAGCCTTAGTAAAGAAGATTCATCGGTTCACTGCGGCATCATACTCTACAGCGGGCACAAGACATTACTGACGCAACGCCACCCCAGAACGCCATCACCCAGCTGTCAGGATCCACAGTGTTGACACAGATAACACAAGTAATCGCATCAGTATAAGGGGCCATAAAACTGGTAAACATGGGCGTCAGAGAGTGTGGGCAGCAGGGATGGTCCACTGGAGGACACATGGTGGTTTGTGGCATGCGAGTATAGTGTACCAAGATAAAGGCCTATCATATGATGATGGAGGTAAGAAGCCAGGATAAAGGTCGGTCATAGGGCAGGGGTACAGGGTGCCAGGATAAAGGTTATATAATGATGGGGTAGAAAGCCAGGATAAGCCAGGTCGGTCATAGGGCAGGGGTATAGGATGCCAGGATAAAGGCCGGTCATAGGGCAGAGGTACAGGGTGCCAGGGTAAAGGTCGGTCATAGGGCAGGGGTATAGGGTGCCAGGATAAAGGCCGGATATAGGGCAGGGGTACAGGGTGCCAGGATAAAGGTTGATCATAGGGCAGGGGTACAGGGTGCCAGGATAAAGGTTGATCATAGGGCAGGGTTACAGGGTGCCAGGATAAGGTCGGTCATAGGGCAGGGGTATAGGGTGCCAAGATAAAGGCCAGACATAGGGCAGGGATATAGGGTACCAGGATAAAGCCCTATAATGAGCTGGTTGATATAGGGTGCCCTGATAAAGGACAGTCATGTTTGTGGGTAGAAGGTGCCAGGGTGACAGGTTAGTCATAGGTCAGGAATATACTGTACCAGGATAGAAGCTGGGTACTAGGTGGCACCAGCTGACAGGTAGGTGGCACTAGCCCCTCTTGTGGCCGTACTCCCGGGGTCTCCGCGTCCCGTCCCCTGCTGGTCCCTTCATACGATCTGCATTTCCTGACACACAGAAATAATCTATTGTTCTGTCGGATGATGCGAGTTCTCAGAAACTGAACACCCAAAAGTCAAATAGAAGCCGCAACCAGAAACACGTGAAGGCGGAGACGGGTATATCGCGGTCAGCGGCTCTACTCACCCACGGAGTCGGCCTCATATACCATCACCCTGACAAGGTGGCATCTGCACATGAATCCCCCTGTGGTCAACTGACCGGCGGCGGCCCTCAGTGGTTGCCGGCTGATTTAGTGCGTTGCGCTCTTGGTGCTGGCGGCACGGAGAATTCAGGGTGAGGGAAGCGCTGCGCAGGGGGATACGGGCGTTATGGCAGCAGTCATCAGTAACCGCAGGGATGACATTCAGCGACCAACACTGGGGAGGAAACTGTTTCCACAGCAACCAATCACAAGGCAGCTTTCATTTTTCACAACCAATCACAGCGCAGAAAGATCAGGATATGAAATGAAAGCAGCGCTGTGATTGGTTGCTAAGGGCAACACAGACATTTTCTCTCAGTTTTCATAAATCACCCCTAACGACCCCAAATAAACACAACAATCCCCTAATCGTGTCCCCTGTGACCGCTAACAACGATGTCCCCACCTGACACAGCGCCGTTGATTACCCCACAGCATTTGCCATGTCTGCCCCCATGCTGCCCATTCAGAAGGCCTGCGAGAGCCGCCATCTTGTTTAACGAGAGGATGACTCCCAGACGTCTTGTGAACAAGGAGCCGGCGATGAAGCGTTAGGGACACAGCGGCAGACGCCAACCTGCGGCACCCGAGCTGAGGGGCACAGGGAGGGCGAGGGTTAAGTGCGCAGGATCAACGGGCGTCTCACATTTACAGGTAATTACAGGTAAGGTTATACACCGCTATTTACGGCGATCGCTTCAAAGGAAACATTATACGTGAGGGAAGCAGGGACCGCGCCAAAGTCTCTCAGCACAGACCTGATAAATGTGAACTCGATCCAAGCACCAGGTGGAGACTGCGCAGCCATAACGAGCCGCTTCGGACCGCGATTTCCCTTACGCGATTTCCTGATATGTTTCCGTTCGCAGCGATTTGAGCTCCGTGACTCTTGTGACATCCCTGGCGTTCGGTTCACATCCGCATTCCAATGGATCTCTATACAATCCAATACATGGATTAAAAAATGGACGCCAAATGGAAACTTCGGTTTGCAGGTTTTATTGGACAGAACAGTTTCACAGAACCGTACAAAAACGGAAACCGCAGCTTCCCCGAGGGGCAGTCTGGCGTCGGTTTGCATCTACTTTAAAGGATTTATGTGCGTTTGTTCTCTAGTTTCCTTCTGAGCGCGAGTAGAAGAAAAACGGATCCGTGAAATGACACAAATACAACGGGGGGGGGGGGGGGGGGGGGGGGCTGTCCACTTGTTTACGCTCTCCAATGACAAAGTAAACAAAAAAGCCCACAGAAGCCATTTTCTGACAATTTCCATTGGGGGGGCAGCAGGCTACATTATTGTATCCACGAATAAGAGATGGGAACCTGAAAGTTCGGACGAGCGGCGCCCTACAGACCCCAAAGAAATCAGTGGGAAATAAACGTTTGCTTCCATTTTATGTCCCGATGAGGGAACAGAACGGAAACCCCCAACGTGGACGTGAGCAGAGCTTTATATCGGGGGGCTCACAGCGTACGTCTGTCAGCAGAGCATTGCCCCCCTGTACACACCGCCGGGAACACTTGACCCGACTTAAGACTCAATCATGAGAGGTCTGAGGGGGCCGCGGCCACCTGTCACATCTAATTCACCACCAGATGCTCCGCTGACAGCCGCCCACAGACATGACAGCTGATGAACGCAGCAGCCGCCTGCCAAGAGCTTCCCACTGACCACAGGGCCGAAAGCCGCTCACACAGAGGCACCGAGCACCTCACAGCCCTCAAATGCCGTCACACTGGGGGGACAGGATAATGACACGCTGATACATGGGGGGACGGGATAATGACACGCTGATACATGGGGGGACGGGATAATGACCCGCTGATACTTGGGGAGAAGGGATAATGACACGCTGATACTTGGGGGACGGGATAATGACACGCTGATACTTGGGGGACGGGATAATGACACGCTGACACTTGGGGGACGGGATAATGACACGCTGACACTTGGGGGATGGGATAATGACAGGCTGACACTTGGGGGACGGGATAATGACACGCTGATACTTGGGGGACGGGATAATGACACGCTGACACTTGGGGGACGGGATAATGACACGCTGATACATGGGGGACGGGATAATGACACGCTGACACTTGGGGGATGGGATAATGACAGGCTGACACTTGGGGGACGGGATAATGACACGCTGATACTTGGGGGACGGGATAATGACACGCTGACACTTGGGGGACGGGATAATGACACGCTGATACATGGGGGGACGGGATAATGACACGCTGACACTTGGGGGACGGGATAATGACACTCTGATACTTGGGGGACGGGATAATGACACGCTGACACTTGGGGGACGGGATAATGACACGCTGACACTTGGGGGATGGGATAATGACAGGCTGACACTTGGGGGACGGGATAATGACACGCTGATACTTGGGGGACGGGATAATGACACGCTGACACTTGGGGGACGGGATAATGACACGCTGATACATGGGGGGACGGGATAATGACACGCTGACACTTGGGGGACGGGATAATGACACGCTGATACTTGGGGGACGGGATAATGACACGCTGACACTTGGGGGACGGGATAATGACGCGCTGACGCTCGGGGACGGGATAATGACACGCTGACACTTGGGGGACAGGATAATGACACGCTGATACTTGGGGGGACGGGATAATGACACGCTGACACTTGGGGGACGGGATAATGATACACTGATACTTGGGGGACAGGATAATGACACGCTGATACTTGGGGGGCAGGATAATGACACGCTGACACTTGGGGGACAGGATAATGACACGCTGACACTTGGGGGGCGGGATAATGACACGCTGACACTTGGGGGACGGGATAATGACACGCTGACACTTGGGGGACGGGATAATGACACGCTGACACTTGGGGGACGGGATAATGACACGCTGACACTTGGGGGACGGGATAATGACACGCTGACACTTGGGGGACGAGATAATGACACGCTGACACTTGGGGGACAGGATAATGACACGCTGACACTTGGGGGACGGGATAATGACACGCTGACACTTGGGGGACGAGATAATGACACTCTGATACTTGGGGGGACGGGATAATGACACGCTGACACTCGGGGACGGGATAATGACACGCTGACACTTGGGGGACAGGATAATGATACACTGATACTTGGGGGACAGGATAATGACACGCTGACACTTGGGGGACAGGATAATGACACACTGATACTTGGGGGGCGGGATAATGACACGCTGACACTTGGGGAGCGGGATAATGACACGCTGATACTTGGGGAGTAGGGATAATGACACGCTGATACTTGGGGAGAAGGGATAATGACACGCTGACACTTGGGGGGCGGGATAATGACACACTGACACTTGGGGGGCGGGATAATGACACAGTGACACTTGGGGGACGGGATAATGACACGCTGACACTTGGGGACAGGATAATGATACACTGATACTTGGGGGACGGGATAATGACACGCTGACACTTGGGGGACGGGATAATGACACGCTGACACTTGGGGGACGGGATAATGACACGCTGACACTTGGGGTGCATATAATGACACGCTGACACTTGGGGGGACGGGATAATGACACGCTGATACTTGGGGGACGAGATAATGACACGCTGATACTTGGGGGATGGGATAATGACAGGCTGACACTTGGGGGACGGGATAATGACACGCTGATACTTGGGGGACGGGATAATGACACGCTGATACTTGGGGGACGGGATAATGACACGCTGACACTTGGGGGACGGGATAATGACACGCTGATACTTGGGGGACGGTATAATGACACGCTGACACTTGGGGGACGGGATAATGACACGCTGATACTTGGGGGACGGGATAATGACACGCTGATACTTGGGGGACGGGATAATGACACGCTGACACTTGGGGGACGGGATAATGACACGCTGACACTTGGGGGATGGGATAATGACACGCCGACACTTGGGGGACGGGATAATGACACGCTGACACTTGGGGGACGGGATAATGACACGCTGACACTTGGGGGACAGGATAATGGCACGCTGACACTTGGGGGACAGGATAATGGCACGCTGACACTTGGGGGACAGGATAATGACACGCTGACACTTGGGGGACGGGATAATGACACGCTGACATTTGGGGGACGGGATAATGACAGGCTGACACTTGGGGGACGGGATAATGACACGCTGATACTGGGGGGGGGCAGGATAATGACACGCTGAGACTTGGGGGACGGGATAATGACACGCTGACACTTGGGGGACGGGATAATGACACGCTGATACTGGGGGGGGGGCAGGATAATGACACGCTGACACTTGGGGGACGGGATAATGACACGCTGACACTGGGGGGACGGGATAATGACACACTGACACTGGGGGGACGGGATCATGACACGCTGTCACTTGGGGGACGAGATAATGACACGCTGACACTTGGGGGACGGGATAATGACACGCTGACACTTGGGGGACGGGATAATGACACGCTGACACTTGGGGAACGGGATAATGACACGCTGACATTTGGGGGACGGGATAATGACACGCTGATACTTGGGGGGACGGGATAATGAGACGCTGAAACTTGGGGGACGGGATAATGACACGCTGACACTTGGGGGACGGGATAATGACACGCTGACACTTGGGGGACGGGATAAGGACACGCTGACACTTGGGGGACGGGATAATGACACGCTGATACTTGGGGAACGGGATAATGACACGCTGACACTTGGGGGACGGGATAATGACACGCTGACACTTGGGGGACGGGATAATGACACGCTGACACTTGGGGGGACGGGATAATGACACGCTGACACTTGGGGGGACGGGATAACGACACGCTGATACTTGGGGGACGGGATAATGACACCCAAGTCACCTAATGACCCTTTCTATTCCCCAAATGTTGATTCCCGCAAGAAACCAACGGGCGCCATAGACGAGACAGGGTGTTGCCGAATGGGATATGGAATGATAACAGGGCATTCCTTAGAGCGCTCTCCTCAGATTGCTATTAGAATTACGTCCTCTACCAGCGGACAACTATCGACAAGATAGGCAGAGCAGCCTGTGGTGCTGCAGCGGTGGTGAACTACAACTCCCATCATCTAGGGTTGGCAAAGCGCAGGTCAGTGACCACAGACTATGGAGACCCCAGAGACCTGTGCATGAAGACGCACGGAGCTTGGGGTGCAGCCCTGCCATGACTTTTGGGGTCCCCTCTGCTATCTGGGTATTCCTATGTCAAAGTTCTTTTTCCAACTTTCCCGATTCCAAAATTGTAAATCTGCGCAGTTATATTAAAGCGGGGAGATAAGCCGGGGTGGATCTGAGATGGCAGACATGCTGGTGGCCACCAAGCAACCCCCACCCCAAAGATACAGCTATGAAGCTGGACAGAAGATATAGCAGCAGACAAGTGACTCATAGACTCTGGGGGGCTCCTGTATAGGGGGTCCTGCTCCCCCACTGTCCTGCAGCACTGTTCTACACAACAACCCCACCGGGATATACAGTGATTCCTATACACTAATTCTATATATCACCCCGGAGAGGGCGGGCTGGGAAATAGGGTCAGCGGGGCAAGAACAGCAGCAAAACAACACTTATATAACCTCACTGCACAGAATGAATCACAGTCACATCCCTATATGTAACCTCACTGTATACAGCGTATCCCTATATGTAACTTCACTGTATACAGCGTATCCCTATATGTAACCTCACTGTATACAGCATATCCCTATATGTAACCTCACTGTATACAGCATATCCCTATATGTAACCTCACTGTATACAGCATATCCCTATATGTAACCTCACTGTATACAGCATATCCCTATATGTAACCTCACTGTATACAACGTATCCCTATAGGTAACCACACCATAATCAGTGTATCCATATATGTAACCTCACTGTATACAGCATGTCCCTATATGTAACCTCACTGTATACAGCGTATCCCTATATGTAACCTCACTGTATACAGCATATCCCTATATGTAACCTCACTGTATACAGCATATCCCTATATGTAACCTCACTGTATACAGCGTATCCCTATATGTAACCTCACTGTATACAGCGTATCCCTATATGTAACCTCACTGTATACAGCGTATCCCTATATGTAACCTCACTGTATACAGCGTATCCCTATATGTAACCTCACTGTATACAGCGTATCCCTATATGTAACCTCACTGTATACAACGTATCCCTATATGTAACCTCACTGTATACAGCGTATCCCTATATGTAACCTCACTGTATACAGCGTATCCCTATATGTAACCTCACTGTATACAGCATATCCCTATATGTAACCTCACTGTATACAGCGTATCCCTATATGTAACCTCACTGTATACAGCGTATCCCTATATGTAACCTCACTGTATACAGCATATCCCTATAGGTAACCACACCATAATCAGTGTATCCATATATGTAACCTCACCATATGCAATGTATACAGCATTCATATATATAATTTCACTGTATACAGCGTATCCCTATATGTAACCTCACCATATACAGCGTATCCCTATATGTAACCTCATTGTATACAGCGTATCCCTATATGTAACCTCACCATATACAGCGCATCCCTATATGTAACCTCACTGTATACAGACTATCCCTATATGTAACCTCACTGTATACAGCGCATCCCTATATGTAACCTCACTGTATACAGACTATCCCTATGTGACCTCACTGGATACAATGTATCCCTATATGTCCCCCCCCCCCATATAGAGTGCAGCCCCGCCGCCCCGCACTCACCTCCGCCTTCAGCTCGCTGCCCCCCAGCAGGTGGTACTTGTGCGGCAGGCGGCGCACGTTGTGCAGGAGGCGCTGCAGCCGTTTCCCCCCCATGTTCCCTGGGGAGATGAGCGGCGGCTCCGGCGGGAGAGGGGCGGGGGGCTCCGGACTGTACCTGGGACAGGTGAGCGCAGCCCCGCCCTCCTCCAGCAGGTGCCTGCCCATCCCGCAGCCCGAGCACTGGGGACAGGAGGAGGAGGCCATGCCGGGCGGAGGAGGAGGAGGAGGACGGGGAGAGCAGCTCTTCATCACCGGCCGCACCGCGCATGTGTGGAGCCAGCACCGAGGCTGCGGCGGAGCCCGAGGAGGGGTCTGCAGAGCATCACCCCCACAGAGCGTCATCCCCCTCAGAGCAGAGCATCATCCTATAAGTGCAGAGCATCACTCCCATCAAAGCATCATCCCTATAAGTGCAGAGCATCACACCTATCAGAGCATCATCCTATAAGTGCAGAGCATCACCCCCACAGAGCGTCATCCCCCTCAGAGCAGAGCATCACACCTATCAGAGCATCATCCTATAAGTGCAGAGCATCACTCCCATCAAAGCATCATCCCCATCAGTGCAGAGCATCACAACTATCAGAGCATCATCCTATAAGTGCAGAGCATCACAACTATCAGAGCATCATCCTATAAGTGCAGAGCATCACTCCCATCAAAGCATCATCCCCATCAGTGCAGAGCATCACCCCCAACAGAGCGTCATCCCCCTCAGTGCAGAGCATCATCCTATAAGTGCAGAGCATCACTCTCATCAAAGCATCATCCCTATAAGTGCAGAGCATCACTCCCATCAAAGCATCATCCTATAAGTGCAGAGCATCACAACTATCAGAGCATCATCCTATAAGTGCAGAGCATCACTCCCATCAAAGCATCATCCCCATCAGTGCAGAGCATCACCCCCAACAGAGCGTCATCCCCCTCAGTGCAGAGCATCATCCTATAAGTGCAGAGCATCACTCCCATCAAAGCATCATCCCTATAAGTGCAGAGCATCACAACTATCAGAGCAGAGCATAACCCCACAGTGCAGAGCATCACTCCCATCAGTGCAGAGCATCACAACTATCAGAGCAGAGCATAACCCCCACAGTGCAGAGCATCACTCCCATCAGTGCAGAGCATCACAACTATCAGAGCAGAGCATAACCCCCACAGTGCAGAGCATCACTCCCATCAGTGCAGAACATCACAGCTGTCAGATCAAAGCACCATCCTATACGTGCAGAGCATCACTCCAGTCAGAGCATCATCCCTATAAGTGCAGAGCATGACACCTATCAGTGCAGAGCATCACCCCCTCAGTGCAGAG
This sequence comes from Eleutherodactylus coqui, assembly GCA_035609135.1. Lineage (NCBI taxonomy): Eukaryota > Metazoa > Chordata > Amphibia > Anura > Eleutherodactylidae > Eleutherodactylus > Eleutherodactylus coqui. The sequence continues at coordinate 4,708,924 of CM069415.1, forward strand.
CATCACTCCCATCAATGCAGAACATCACACCTGTCATATCAGAGCACCATCCTATAAGTGCAGAGCATCACTCCCATCAGAGCATCATCCCCATCAGTGCAGAGTATCGCAGCTATTAGAGCATCATCCTCATCAATGTAGAGCATCACCCCCATTAGTGCAGAGCATCACCCCTGTCAGAGCAGAACATCACTCCTATCAAAGCTTCATCCTCATCACTGGAGAGTATCAACTCCATCAGAACATCATCCCCCACAGTGCAGAACATCATCCCCATCAATGCAGAGCATCATACCTGTCAGAGCAGAGCACCGTCCTATAAGTGCAGAGCATCACTCCCATCAGAGCATCATCCCCATTAATGTAGAACAGCACCTCCATCAGAGCAGAGCTCCGGTCCTATCAGAGCATAACCTGATCAGTACAGAGCATCACCTCCATCAAAGCATCATCCCCATCAGTGCAGAGCATCGCATCCATCAGTGCAGAGCATCGCCTCCATCAAAGCATGATTCTCATTAGTGCAGAGCATCACTCCCATCATTGCAGAATGTCACCTCCATGAAAACATCACTCTCATAAGATGGCATCACACCCATTAGTACAGAGTATCACCCCTAATAAGAGCATCATCCTCATCACAGCAGAGCATCACCCCCATCAGAGCAGAGCATCATCCATTAGTGTGGAGCGTCACGCCTATCAGAACACCATCCTCATTAGTGCAGAGCATCACCCCCATCAGAGCATCACCCCCATCAGAGTGTCACCTCCATCAGAGCATCGTCCCCATTGGTGCAGAGCATCACCTCCATCAGAGCATCACCCCAATCAGAGCAGAATGTCACCCTATTAATTAAAAAAATTGGAACTTTTGCAGCAGGGCCCATGAAGCTTTAGCTCCGCCCCTGTATCCAGGTGTGCTGTCTTCATACATGAAGGTGATGGCTTTCTCTCCCTGCTGCCCCTGTAGTGTATAATACCAAGTCATGGGAGAAGTCATGGCAGAGACCTCAAGATGTGCACCATGAATATATACACATGGACCTACAGTATATATGTGCACCAGTGTCCCACCTGCACTGATAGAAGCTGCGAACTGTGGCCCCCTGCTGGTCTTTAGTAGACAGTGACACTACAGGGGGGCAGGGTGGGCATCTCCAGGGTGACGGCGCTGCCACCAGTCTTGTGGCTCCTTCTGGGACTTTTTCAAACAAGCACGTTCGATTTTGGTCTCAGCCTTCCATCCTTCCGAGGTCGGTAAAATGAGTACCCAGCTTGCTGGGGGGTAAAGATGACTGGAGAAGGCAAACCACCCCGCAAAACAGCCTGCCGAGAAAACGTCACAATGTGCCACCCCCTAGGAGTCAGTCATGACTTGGCACCTGCACCAGGGGCCTGTACCTACCATGGAGAAAGCCGGCATGTCAACCCAAGCGCAGATCTGCTTACGTACCGCGATGGGTTTGCCTGTTCGTCATTATGTCTCCGGAGGGGCTAAGTGTGGAGTATAAGTGCCTTATAGACAGGACGAGGTTTGGGGTCCCTTTTGTGTGATGAGTTTTTATTACCCTATTTTAATTTTGGGTTTGTTCCTTTGCTGCCCTCATGGAGGTCGCGGGCGCCACCTGTGTGCCTACCTACTGCCTGACCTGCGGGTGAATCATGGCTGTGGCATTTTTATCCCTTGATTGAGGGTGTTTCCTTTTTGTTATTTCTATTTGTGTCCTGTATGTATAATGTATCTATTTGTAGCCGTCGTTGTGGATGTTACCACCTGACTGAGGTGGCGCCACTCCTCTAGTTTCGCCATTTAGATTGATGCACTGCGCATTGATCTTGTGGATCATGTGATCAGGTATGGATCAGTTACATGGGAGCTGCTAGAACAGCATTTAGATTAGTAAGTAATAGCGGGTGCGCTCTGGCGAGGGGCACTTTTATTAAAGCTGTCCAGAAATCTGTGTTGCCCATAGCAACCAATCACAGCGCAGCTTTCATTTTACCTCAGCTGTTTAAGAAATACAAGCTGCGCTGTGATTGGTTGCTATTGGTAACAAATTACAGGGGAAGTCGGTGAGTTCTCGATTTTTAATTACGCCAGTATTTGTCGCCCGCTGCTGGAGAACAATCGTGCAGAATATCGCTGAGATCGGACCAGGACTGTGGATTTATATATACGACTCAAACAGACAGATTTGTGTTTTATATAGAAGACTAGCTGTATACAGGACTGTATATAAAACATAGCAGTATATAGGGCTGTATAGAAGACACTAGCCGTATATCAGGATGTATCTATAGGATATAGAAGAGCTGGGGTATAAGTCCTTCATCTGGTGTTACTGCAGAATGTGTCCACCTAAGGCTTGTAATAAAGAAGCAGTCAGGAAACAATGTCACACAAAAAGAAAACAAAAACAAAAAGTTCTTGTGTTACATTGTTTCTTGAGTGCTTCTTTCTTACAAGCTGCAGTTATATACCGTCCTGTGATCACATGAATGGAGACCATGCAGTATATACTGGTAATATCTGTACGCCGGGGGCCATATGCCCTTTGTGTCCTCTAGTGTCGTTCCGCCGGTCCTCAGTACACGAGTCATTACAAGCGGGCGGAGACGGCCCGGCCACATTCCTTTCTACATGAAAGGTATTTTGGAGTTCCCCGCAGCGGCCCCTGAGGTTAGCAGTAATGGCCCGTTCACACGGACAGGTGCGCCGCGCGATTGTTTACTTCTATTTACACGGCACAATAAACAAGTGTTTCACAGACATGTTTACACGGGGCGGTGATCACGAATGGCAGCGCCTACGAAGGCGCGGGTGATCATCGGGGCCTCTTGTCATCGCAGAGAGTCGATGTAAATCACGCGGGGGCACTCCCCTCTATCCACTCATTTAATGGGCATCACAAAACCCATTTTCAGAATGGATTCTCTCCCGCGATCCTGTACATTACATCCATTAATAAACTGAAAGCCAAGTCAATATTGGCGCTGTCGGCGCTCCAGGACGTTCCCGGAGGAGACTTTCTACTTCTTCCCGTGTTTACTGGCAAAAAGCTACAAAGTTCTCCCCTTCTGGTTGAGAAGCGTTGGAGCTCATGTCTACGGAGACCCTAGGAAGCTGCTACCTGCTCCGATACCTGGTATACCCAGTACAGGGACAAAACTACCGCTGTAGCAGCCTCTACGGCGCCCACATCTGGCCATGTGCTGACAACTGACCACTGCAGCCAATCCCCAACCTCAGCCGTATGGCGCCGTGGAATGGTTGCAGCAGTCACTTGCATCAGAGCATGTTGGGAGTCAAGGGCAGAGCTACTGAGCAGGGGCATAAAGAGGGGTATTAATACTGAACGGGGGCAAGAAGGGGGCCACAAATACTAAGCAGGGGCCTAAAGGGCTTGTACCACATTTACAAGTTCTCCCCTATCCATACAGTATCCACAGGTTAAGGGATAACTTGCTGATCATTAATTGGGGGTCTCAATGCTGAGATCCCCCTGATCTGCAGAATGGGGGTCCTGTGTCCCACTCTGCCTGTCACTGGGGGGGTCGCTTCTTCCCTCAGTGACATCATGAAGGCAGCACTGGCCAAGCATGTGCTCATCATTCAGTATCCCCCTGGATGCAGTAACCCTGCAGTGAGGAGGACATGGAACCAACAGGGGTCTCAGTGGTGAGACCCCCACCGATCAGTTAGTTATCCTACATCCTATGGATAGGGGAGAACTTTAAACCTTGATACAACCACTTTAGGGAGGCATTATTGCATTATTACTAAATGGGGGGAAAAGGAGGCACTTTTACTGTATGAGGTGCACTAAAAAGAGCACTTACTGTGTGGAACCTACAAGAAGCACAAAAGGGGGATACTATAAGTGTTTGGGGCACTACGGATGGGAAGACTGTGTAGAGGAAATGCTGGGAGGGTGTTGGAAAAGCAAAAAGATGTCTCTAGAGACTGTTAGGGACAGCGATTGTGGACCCACTGAGTCAACCTACCAGTTTGGCAGCTGACCCCTGGTGGTCACAGGCGCTGGTACAAGGTGATGTGAAACAGACTGACCTATGAGCAATGTCAGATGGGAACTCTTGGCCTTTGCTAGTCAGGGAGATGAGGGAACCCCTGCCTAACAGCAGGGTAAGCGTCCCTACAAGGACGGCCCCACGGTCTTCCTCTCAGGCCTGACTATCTCTGCATGCAGCACTTTCTTTTCCAGTATGTTAAGCCGGATCTGCGATGGAACCTCCAACCGAAGGTTCTAATGCAGATATGACACCGGCCTTACACATCCGACATGTCTTGAAAGGAAACAAGACTAGATGGAAGTAACTTGCTGGCTTATGTGTTGTATAATGCACAGAAACCAGACAAGTAAAAGAAACACAAGGGAGTTAATAACAAAGATGCTCAGCTGACCGGCGGCGCCAACTGGGAGCCGATACATATACAATGCCAAACTAGATCCTAATAAGAACAGCTAGGAATAGGGGGGCAGCATTTTTCAACCACTAATGGGGTCTTCCTCAGGCGTAAAAAAAACATAGACATCACGCATGTTTAACGTGTTCCGAGTGCGATTTGACATCAGACCCAGTCGGAAATATAAAAATGCATCACATCAGAGTTTGATCCGCAAGGACAGGAAGGCCAGGAGGTTCGGGTTTGGTAAGGTGACCAGACGTCCTGATTTAGGTGGGACATTCCAGCTTTGGGACGTTGTCTCCTGCTTTCCCCAAGGTCCTAAGCAAAACAGACATTTGTCCCACTTTTGGGATGTCGAGTCACCATGAAAGTGATGACCAGCAGGAGTGCCGCGGCTCCGGACTAGTAATAACTCTGCAGCGCTGACCTCTCCTCATTGGTTCCACAGGAGGAGAGGCGATGGGAGGAGGAGTCCTGGCGCACACTCTTCCGCCCGCAGCAGCGAGTACAGGAGCAGCGGCGCTCTGAAGACCAGGAAAAGGTAAGTACATCAGTCTCAGGTGGGGCTCTATGATTACTGGGGCCACACTGCACATGGCAACGTACCTCCAGCTGACTTGGGGTATATTGACACAAGGTGGAAATGCTGTAAAATGTCCGCAGCAGAAATTCTGCTGCAAATTCCACATCCAAAAAACAGTGAAGTGGAGGAGGTGTGGGGGAGTGTCTCATAGTATGACATCAGCTGTGGGTACGCGGCTGATTTCCAGTCATTTGCATCAATGGTACAGATTTTGACTGCTTTTTGGATGCAGAAATGCTGCGGAATTTGCTGTCTGTCTTTTTTGAAACATCCCAGAACTTTTTATAATGATGGAGGTAAAATGATACATTGTGGTAAGCCCCGCCCCTGACCACACCCCTCTGTCCCGCCCCTGACCACACCCCTCTGTCCCGCTTTGACCCTGGAAAAACCTGGTCACCGTCGGTCTGATGCCTAGTCGCACTCGTAACGTGTTAAACACGCGTGACGTCTGTCTCTTCCCAGTTGTCCAACTCTTTAATATTCTTTAATAAAGGTCATATGTAATTAGGGATCGTCTCTGTGATCTTTTGCTCATTTTGAGGTTTCGACTGCCTTCAGTGAATTAATAACAAACTCAGGGCTTAAACGGACGGGCGTGATAATCAGGGTCACATAACGGGATGAAACAAAACCATTGATTTCAGTGGATTCAATTCCACCATGGGGATTCTCGCGCATTAATGCTGCGCATGAAGTGGGGCCGGACGAATTCTCCCGCTTTCTATTGTTGCGCGCAGAAGGGTGGAGATTGACTAGTCAAAAAAACAAGGGATCGTGCGCTAATACGCTTTGTAGTGGCGAAAATACTAGCGCATGCCCCAAGTGTTTGTGCCCTATACGCCTATCATACACTTTAGCCTTTTTGCACGCGACAATATCGTTCAGGCTCCGGCGCTCCCACAGGAATCGGAACGATAATCGTCCTGTTGGAAAGCAGCAGCGACTGAACGCGGAATGTGCAGATCAGTGTAAGCCGCGGTCGGTCACTTTAGAACAACTGTCTACTTACTGTGAATGGTGGGGGGAGATCGCTGCCCGGCGCCCCGCCTCCATGCCAGCAGCGCTGTGAGCGATGCCAACGATACCTGCTCCTGTGTAACAGCATCACTGGGACGAGGTGTTGGGCATCGTTTGCCCGCTAGCTCATGCCGTGTAAAAGGATATTCCAGCACCTTCCGCCGGGTTTAGGGGCACGGTCACATGTGTAAATTCTGTGGATTTTCTGCCAATCCGCCGCTGATTTCAGCCTGCATTGGCACCTACTACTGAGTGCCACGTAATGCCAGTGTGTGCGGCGCTCTGGGTACGGCGCAGTCCAGGGAGGTGAGAGCAGCGCGGTGCAGGCTGGAGTCATCTTGCGGATCTGCAGCTGATTTTGAGTGAAAATTGCAGATTTTCACAGGTTTTTGATTGGAAATGTTGCAGATTTTGAAAAGAAATTTTCCAGCGCAGTTCCGCTACGTGTGGAGATACCCTAAAGCGGGTCTCCAGGCAACTGTAATTGATGACCTATCCCCAGAATAGTTGACCTGCTGGGTCTATTGCTCGGAAGCCCGACGAATCAGCTGTTCCGGTGCCCGCTGTTACCGGCAGATTACACAGGGTGCACCTATGTAGCGTTATGAGAGTTGTGCATCGCCACTACACAAAGGGCGGAGCTATCTGCGTCCCCTCCATACCCCGGGACATCTGACCGGTTGGGGTCCTGCCAATCAACTACTGATGAAGCCTCCCGAGGAGAGTGCAACGATAGCAACTGTCTGGAAAACCCCTTTAAATCTGGAGCCAGCGATGTTAGTTATAATCGCCTTCCGCTTGTTATTAGTTAATGCTACATTGTTGCAATAAGGAAGGGAAATAAGGAAGCGGAAGTGTGTGTGGGGGGGATTATGAAGAGGGGCTTACCATGGAATTTTAGGCCAATTGTAAGCTGTCATCACTGGATGTGACACCTGAGGTACCCTGATCTCCACCCCTTCACCCCATCAGTCAGGATGTGGGCTGTGCTGCGGACCCCAGGCTGTTAGTACTGTGGCAGGTGGCGCTGCTTTAGACCAAGGAGCGGTGAACAGGAGCGTAGTCAGACAGTCCAGGCTGCGGCTAACAGTACAGCCTCATTCACACGAGCATTTTTACGCGACTATTTAGCCGTGATAGAATGTCAGCCGAAACCCGTGACCGTGTGAAGCTTCGGATGCCAGTGCAGGCATTCATGTGAGCGATTTTCGATTACGTGAAAAAAATCGCAGCGTCAAAATTTCAAATCCACGACTATTTCCGTTCGCCAATTTTTCACGCTGCGTCAAGAGAGAGGTCTTCACTTATCCGTTAATGAAAAACGCAGGAGGCTCCCATAGACTCCTATGGGACCTGAAGAAGAAAAGGGAGGGGAGGGGGTTTACCTGCGTCCGGCGCTTGAAAACAAAGATAGTTGGCTTTAGTTAAAACTTACGACTATTCTATATTGATGCAATGTTCAGCCGGCGTAAGATGGCATAACCCGTGTGAGGCCTGAAGCATATAGAACAAGCCAGGGCTGAATCATGGAAAACAGGTTCTACACAGCAAGCCAAAAGTCAGGACACGTGGCAGACAGATGCGTATCAGTATAATGAGCCGTGTACAGCCGCCGGGGAATGATGGGAACTGAGGATGGAGGTTTTATTACATACAAGTGGATATTGGGGGTAGAAGGCAAAAAAGGGTATTATTACTGAGTGCGGACATGAGGCGTTATTGCTGAATGCCGGCACTTGTATCGTGCGAGGGTCACTATAAGCAGCACTTACTGTGTATGGTCTACAGGGGGCACAAAAATGCGGACAGTCCTACTGCAGGGTCCCAGAGGTAGCAGTACTACTATCCTGGGTACTGTACAAGGGGGGGGGGGGGGGGGGGTAACACAGGGGCAGCCTCAGCTATACAGGCATCAAATACCAACATCGGGGTCTTCAATAAGCCCCTAATGCCCGGCGGCTGAATCTGTAAGCAGTTGCCATCTGATAGCCGTGCGCCCACCTGGGAACATACAGGAAGCCACAACTGTAAGCTCGGGTAAGACTGTGGCGGCCCGAGGGTTGGCAGCGGAGGCGCGGGGGCGCTAGCAGGCTGTTCACACGGACAGCCGTGATATCGGTCAGAGAGACTCGGACTGATCTGAGGCTGCTGACCGGGATGTTCTGGTGACTGGGATGCGCTTTACTTGTGATTGTCACGTTATTTCAGTAGTAAGAATAAATATTTGCCTCTGCTCAGCGGTGCGATGGGATTTTTTTGTGCTGCCATAGAAGATCCATAGAAGATACCGCGGTCTGTGTCACAGCATGTAAATAGGCTCACCGCAAATAACTGGAGGGAGAATATCAGCAATGCAAATACCGCCTGCAGAGAGACAGAAGAGGTCTGATCTGTGAAGAACAGAGAAGCTCCCTACTGGGCAAGGAGTGTCCTGCAGTCCGGGGGTCCAGGATACTAATAGACTCCTGCAGTCTGGGGGGCCGGGATACTAATAGACTCCTGCAGTCTGGGGGGCCCGGATACTAATAGACTCCTGCAGTCTGGGGACCCTGGACACTTATAGGCTCCTGCAGTCAGGGGGGCCTGGATACTAATAGACTCCTGCAGTCAGGGGGGCCTGGACACTAATAGACTCCTGCAGTCAGGGGGGCCTGGATACTAATAGACTCCTGCAGTCAGGGGGGCCTGGACACTAATAGACTCCTGCAGTCAGGGGGGCCTGGATACTAATAGACTCCTGCAGTCAGGGGGGCCTGGATACTAATAGACTCCTGCAGTCTGGGGCCTGGATACTAATAGACTCCTGCAGTCCAGGGGGGGCCAGGATACTAATAGACTCCTGCAGTCTGGGGCCTGGATACTAATAGACTCCTGCAGTCTGGAGGGCCTGGATACTTATAGACTCCTGCAGTCCAGGGGGCCTGGATACTTATAGGCTCCTGCAGTCTGGGGGGCCTGGATACTTATAGACTCCTGCAGTCCAGGGGACCCTGGATACTTATAGGCTCCTGTAGTCTGGGGGGCCTGGATATTTATAGACTCCTGCAGTCTGGGGGGCCTGGATACTTATAGGCTCCTGTAGTCTGGGGGGCCTGGACACTTATAGGCTCCTGCAGTCTGGGGGGCCTGGATACTTATAGGCTCCTGCAGTCTGGGGGGCCTGGATACTTATAGGCTCCCGCAGTCCAGGGGGCCTGGATACTTATAGACTCCTGCAGTCTGGGGGGGCCTGGATACTTATTGACTCCTGCAGTCTGGGGGGCCTGGATACTTATAGACTCCTGCAGTCTGGGGGGCCGGAATACTAATAGACTCCTGCAGTCTGGGGGCCTGGATACTTATAATAATGTATAATAATATTATAGTGTACTATATATACACACATACTGAAAGACTCCTTTATTAGACCCCCCCGGCCCTCTCATGATTGGCGCTCCCCTGTATGGTAATTCTCCCGTGACCCCGGAGCGCAGCATAAAATCACGTGACAAGTTTTCCGCGGATCAGTTTCAGTGTGAATCCACATTAGATGGAAAATCCAGCGATCGGAGCGACTTCGGCGCTAGACTCACTGGGGGCTCACCGCCAACTGTGGGGTTTTTTTCCCGTGTAACAGTATGGAGAGTATACAGAAAATGGCGCGATTGAGGAAAACATCCAGTGAAAGGGAATCCTGCGGACGCAAACAACTCATCCCTGGAAGGGGTCGGAGGAGGATGTCAGGAATCCTTCTGACCAACAGGCTGCACAGTTAGCTGAATACAACGCTGGAGCTCCAACTAACGTGTCCGAACGCACAACTCGCCGTTCCTCCGCACGGATGGTATAACAGCAGGCGACCAGTTCCAGCGCCATTGTGTATAAGAGAAACAGAAAGACTCCAGCGGGCAAAAGAGCGCAAAACTTGTATCACTGAGCAGCGGGAAAACATCTCCTGGTCAGATGGAGACAGATTTATGTACTGATGGGAGGCAGAATTTGGCGCAAGCAGCATGAATCGCTGACCCCTTCCTGTCAGCCAGTCAGAACATGTCAGCACCGCCATCTAATCTGCAGCAACTATAAGAAGCTTCCTGTCCGCAGGGGCCGAGATTCCTGCAGAACAATCTCATCACCAAGTGGAATCTGCATTGCAACGAATTGCTGCGGGTCTGAAGACCAAAGGAGTCCAACATACTAGATGGGTGTCTAATAAAGGGGCGGTCAGTAGATGGGGGTCTCTAATAAAGGGGCGGTCAGTAGATGGGGGTCTCTAATAAAGGGGTGGTCAGTAGATGGGGGTCTCTAATAAAGGGGCGGTCAGTAGATGGGGGTCTCTAATAAAGGGGCGGTCAGTAGATGGGGGTCTCTAATAAAGGGGCGGTCAGTAGATGGGGGTCTCTAATAAAGGGGCGGTCAGTAGATGGGGGTCTCTAATAAAGGGGCGGTCAGTAGATGGGGGTCTCTAATAAAGGGGCGGTCAGTAGATGGGGGTCTCTAATAAAGGGGCGGTCAGCATGAAGAAGTACGATAATATTAGAGCAGTCATTATATGAGTATGTACAGGTAGTGTAGGTGTGTTGGTAAGTACATGGACCCACTAGCTGGCAGGATGGATGCCCACAGTGAGTGCGCAGGGTTACGTATATTGACAACCCGCAGCTAAACCTCATTTCCATGTGGATCTGTGACTTCTGTGTCCGGCAGTGATAATGGATGAGTGGACTATATACCGTCTAATGGGCACCCATAGTGGAGGCCGCTGACTCCACAGCTCGTTGTCAGGCGGCACCCGGTATTAAGGGCATGTAAGTGGCGCTGGCAGCTGCTGGTGTTTGTAATATTCGCTCACAGAATAATGAGGCTTTATCTGCCCAAAGCCGCTCGCTAATTAACAACAGGAAGCGTAGAGTAATTATCCGCACTGACGAGTCATCACCGCAGCGCAGCGATCACACTTCATACACTGTCAAACACCCCCCCCCCCCCCCGCGCCCCCAGAAGAAGCTGTCATATTGCTGCAAAACCCGGCATGCGGCTCCATCTCAGCAGATCTGTAATGATGGGAGTTGTGGTGATTAGATGGACGGTCTTGTGGTTCCCCTTGGCCTATAAGAGGCTCTCGGAGGCCCCTTGTGTGTAGTGACCTCTTCTTTCGCTTGTAGAGCTTGTTGGCCACTAGACGCCTCTACGACGCAGAGAAGAGATTTCACCCCGTTACCAGAGGGGGCGCATTATTGGGGTGTGAGGAGCTGGATGGTCGTATCCATGAATTGTTCCCCACCGGCCGTTCTGACCAGACTGTTAGGGGGTGTTGGGACCAGTGGATGGGGGAACACAAGGTGACCAGGCTCAGGGCGCCCCCTACAGACCACCAGTAGAGAGGAGCATCTGACCAGACTGTTAGGGGGTGTTGGGACCAGTGGATGGGGGCACACAAGGTGACCGGGCTCAGGACGCCCCCTACAGACCACCAGTAGAGAGGAGCATCTGACCAGACTGTTAGGGGGTGTTGGGACCAGTGGATGGGGGAACACAAGGTGACCGGGCTCAGGACGCCCCCTACAGACCACCAGTAGAGAGGAGCGTCTGACCAGACTGTTAGGGGGTGTTGGGACCAGTGGGGGCACACTAGACGACTGGGCTTAGGACGCCCCCTACAGACCAGTGGATGGGGGCACACAAGGTGGCCGGGCTCAGGACGCCCCCTACAGACCACCAGTAGAGAGGAGCATCTGACCAGACTGTTAGGGGGTGTTGGGACCAGTGGGGGCACACTAGACGACTGGGCTTAGGACGCCCCCTACGGCCTCTGACCCCCACTGTCGCCCCCATTACATGTACGGCCTCTGACCCTCACCGTCGCCCCCCCCCCCATTACATGTACGGCCTCTGACCCCCACTACATGTACGGCCTCTGACCCCCACCGTCGCCCCCCATTACATGTACGGCCTCTGACCCCCACAGTTGCCCCCATTACATGTACGGCCTCTGACCCCCACAGTTGCCCCCATTACATGTACGGCCTCTGACTCCCACCGTCGTCCCTATTACATGTACGGCCTTTGACCCTCACCGTCGCCCCCATTACATGTACGGCCTCTGACCCCCACAGTCGCCCCTGTTACATGTACGGCCTCTGACCCCCACCGTCGTCCCTATTACATGTACGGCCTCTGACCCCCACAGTCGCCCCCATTACATGTACGGCCTCTGACCCCCACCGTCGCCCCCATTACATGTACGGCCTCTGACCCCCACTACATGTACGGCCTATGACCCCCACAGTCGCCCCCATTACATGTACGGCCTCTGACCCCCACCGTCGCCCCCATTACATGTACGGCCTCTGACCCCCACCGTCGCCCCCATTACATGTACGGCCTCTGACCCCCACCGTCGCCCCCCATTACATGTACGGCCTCTGACCCCCACCGTCGCCCCCCATTACATGTACGGCCTCTGACCCCCACAGTTGCCCCCATTACATGTACGGCCTCTGACTCCCACCGTCGTCCCCATTACATGTACGGCCTCTGACCCCCACAGTTGCCCCCATTACATGTACGGCCTCTGACTCCCACCGTCGCCCCCCCATTACATGTACGGCCTCTGACCCCCACCGTCGCCCCCATTACATGTACGGCCTCTGACCCCCACCGTCGCCCCCATTACATGTACGGCCTCTGACCCCCACCGTCGCCCCCCATTACATGTACGGCCTCTGACCCCCACCGTCGCCCCCCATTACATGTACGGCCTCTGACCCCCACAGTTGCCCCCATTACATGTACGGCCTCTGACTCCCACCGTCGTCCCTATTACATGTACGGCCTCTGACCCCCACAGTCGCCCCCATTACATGTACGGCCTCTGACCCCCACCGTCGTCCCCATTATATGTACGGCCTCTGACCCCCACTGTGGCCCCCATTACATGTACGGCCTATGACCCCCACAGTCGCCCCCATTACATGTACGGCCTCTGACCCCCACTGTCGCCCCCATTACATGTACGGCCTCTGACCCCCACAGTCGCCCCCATTACATGTACGGCCTCTGACCCCCACAGTCGCCCCCATTACATGTACGGCATCTGACTCCCACCGTCGCCCCCCCATTACATGTATGGCCTCTGACCCCCACCATTGCCCCCATTACATGTACGGCCTCTGACCCCCACCGTCGCCCCCATTACATGTACGGCCTCTGACCCCCACCGTCGCCCCCATTACATGTACGGCCTCTGACCCCCACCGTCGCCCCCATTACATGTACGGCCTCTGACCCCCACCGTCGCCTCCGTCTGCAGTGATGTTGTGAACGATGAAGCTGGACGCCATGGAGGGGAATCGGGTTGTCTGCAGCGGTGATTCCAGGTTTAGTTTGGGCACTGAAGACGGCCGTGTTCATGTCTGGAGACCCCAGGGTGACGCCTCAGTCCTGCCCCCTGCTGGTGTGATGGTCTGCGAGGCCATCGCATATGACAGTCGGTCCCCCTAGTGGTGGTACGAGGGACAATGACCGCTCAGCGACATGTTCAGGACGTCCTGCAGCCACATGTGTTCCTCTCCAGCAGGATAATGCCCGGCCGCACACACAAGGGGGTCACAGGAGCCCCCCAACATTGTACACTACCATGGCCGCCCGGTCACCAGGTTTATCACCAACAGAACATGTATGGGACCATCTGGGACACCAACTTCCCCCATGCCCGCCATATCACATCTTGTATCCAAGCTAGAGGCGGTACAACAGGGTACTAGAGCCCTCATGCCCGCCCCTATGGGCACTATAAGGGCAGTCTGTAGTTGCTGTGACTCCTGCACCCGCTGCTCTGCCCACATAGGGCAATCACATCCTGGCGCTGCGGCTCATTAGGGGCGGCTAGGTGACTTGGGAGTATCCAATCCTCCGCTGACCCAGACACCTGCGCCCGTCTCCCATTATTCCCGCCCGTATGGAATTCCGCCTCTGGGTGGGCGACACTCTTCTCCTTATAAGTGATAACATCAGGATTCCTCCGTGTTCTGTAAGTCCCGCGCTACGTGGCGACTTCCAGCGTGTCATGTGATCCAAGGTCATGTGACAGCAGCAATCATAAGAAATGGTCGAGTCACCATATATTTGACCCCAACGCGACAAAGTTGTGCACAATAGTCATCAGCGGCAAATGCTGGGGACGGACGTGTTTGCCATGTGCAGGTGAACTGAGGTTTAGGGGCGGAGTTTGCAGGTGATGACCGTTTCCATGGAAACACATAAACCAGGACAATGGCTCCAAACATGAAAGCTTTATTAGATTTGGCGCTGAGCTCCTTCTACAATATTTGGCAATTATGGCCCCGCCCCCCTCGCCGGGCCGGTGACGCTCTATACAAACTGCAGATAAAGACTAACGGAAGTGCTTTTCAGGCTTCATTCTCTTTGGTCTCTCGCTTCATTCCTTGCGCAATTATTTCTGTGAGATGCGAAAAATCCAAGTGTCCATCCATCCAGACGTGACCGATAAACAACGCAGTTATATCCTTCATCTAATTGGTCAGACGGAGGATCCAGCGCGGAAATGAGCATAAGATTTGGTTCCGAGATCCTTGTTGTAGCACCAGGGTCATATGTGAAGTCGCGGCTGATGGCGGATCGCGCTCTGTTAGTCCTCCACAGGGGGTCGCTGACTACCTGCGGATACAAGAGATGAATGACACCAGGTGCCGACTGGCCGACGGAGATTTTCACACCTCAGTCTAAAACTAAAATGCGTTAGGGTCAGATTTGCCTCTTAATACATTTGGCGCATCTTAGCCGATCCGTGCACCAGAAATTGGAGTCCATGAGCAGGCGTGGATTTGCCCTATAATTTACACCACTTTTTGATCTGAAGTATAGTAAATCTATTGATCTACAGAGGCACGCCCCCTTCATAAGCTCCACCCACTTTCAAAAAGTTGTGAGAGAAGCGCAGTTTACAAAAAGTTCCAAATTATTTTGCAAACATGGCAGGTGCCCTAATTTACCCCTCTTTTTGTCAAAAAACTGTCATAAAGTCTTTAATTAGTCCCCCCATTAGTCTTCGAGTAGTCACCACTTTCAATATATCTGCTTGCTATCACTGAATGGAAATATTGCTGTCTTGGTAAAGCAGCTGAGAACCCCTCTGACCCAATGCTTCTTAGACTCTGGTCACATCTGTGTCGGAGGCTCCATTCTGGGCGGCTTTACTTGGTTTTGGGAAATGCCGAAGAGCAGAATGGAAGCCGGACGGACCCCATATAGTCAATATCATCCCTCCGGAGCCTCCACTTCTGTCAGCCGTTTACTGCAGGATTTCCATTCTTCTGTTGCGATGACATAAACGTAGAATGGAAACCCAAGTGCAGATGTGAATAGAGCCTCACAGCTGAGGGCTCGTTACAATGTATCAGTCTAGACAATCCTCTGTGACTCCAGACTGATACAGGTTATCTGCACTGACACATTGTAACAGCCTATCAAGCCAGAGGTAGAAAAGCACTAGGCTTGTACAGGTTTTCAGCCACTAGATGTCAACAAGAATGTCTCCATTCATTGATAGCAAGCAGAGTTTTGAACATGGTGAAGAACTGGAACACAAAATGTATACTAGAAACTTGCAGAACCTTCCGTTATATACAGTGATGAAGAATCCCTTCTCCAGTGACTCTACAACGTGCGACAACTCCAGTCAGAATCTACGGAAAGCCTGAATTACCTCAGGTCTTGTGCTCCAGTCACATCCAAAGCTGCTAAATTCATGTCACCAGAGAGCAGTGCATTGTGGGAGTTCAGTGCAGAGGTTATGTCACATAGCTGACAGGAGGTTACAGCTAAACCAGCTCTGGATGTGAATGGAGAAAACAATGCAAAATAAACAACATGGATGCAAAACCAGAATGTCTGCAAATACACAGCGGACCCTGCGGCAAAATGTCAGAATCAGAAGTGGATCCTGTGGAAAGGAGGAGTCTAGAAGTGTCTCTAGCAGGAGGAAGGAGAAGTCAAGGAGTGGATCTGACAAGGAGGAGAAGAAGAAGTCCAGTAGCGGATCCGACAAGGAGGAGAAGTAGAAGTCCAGTAGCGGATCTGACAAGGAGGAGAAGAAGAAGTCCAGTAGCGGATCCGACAAGGAGGAGAAGTAGAAGTCCAGTAGCGGATCCGACAAGGAGGAGAGGTAGAAGGCCAGTAGCGGATCCGACAAGGAGGATAGGTAGAAGGCCAGTAGCGGATCCGACAAGGAGGAGAGGTAGAAGGCCAGTAGCGGATCCGACAAGGAGGAGAGGTAGAAGGCCAGTAGCGGATCCGACAAGGAGGAGAGGTAGAAGGCCAGTAGCGGATCCGACAAGGAGGAGAAGAAGAAGTCCAGTAGGGGATTCGACAAGGAGGAGAAGTAGAAGGCCAGTAGCGGATCCGACAAAGAGGAGAAGTAGAAGTCCAGTAGCGGATCCGACAAGGAGGAGAAGAAGTCCAGTAGCGGATTCGACAAGGAGGAGAAGTAGAAGATCCGACAAGGAGGAGAAGTAGAAGTCCAGTAGCGGATCCGACAAAGAGGAGAAGTAGAAGTCCAGTAGCGGATCCGACAAGGAGGAGAAGAAGAAGTCCAGTAGCGGATCCGACAAGGAGGATAGGTAGAAGGCCAGTAGCGGATCCGACAAGGAGGAGAAGTAGAAGGCCAGTAGCGGATCCGACAAGGAGGATAGGTAGAAGGCCAGTAGCGGATCCGACAAAGAGAAGTAGAAGTCCAGTAGCGGATCCGACAAGGAGGATAGGTAGAAGGCCAGTAGCGGATCCGACAAGGAGGAGAGGTAGAAGGCCAGTAGCGGATCCGACAAGGAGGAGAGGTAGAAGGCCAGTAGCGGATCCGACAAGGAGGAGAGGTAGAAGGCCAGTAGCGGATCCGACAAGGAGGAGAAGAAGAAGGCCAGCAGGGGATTCGACAAGGAGGAGAAGTAGAAGGCCAGTAGCGGATCCGACAAAGAGGAGAAGTAGAAGTCCAGTAGCGGATCCGACAAGGAGGAGAAGAAGTCCAGTAGCGGATTCGACAAGGAGGAGAAGTAGAAGATCCGACAAGGAGGAGAAGTAGAAGTCCAGTAGCGGATCCGACAAAGAGGAGAAGTAGAAGTCCAGTAGCGGATCCGACAAGGAGGAGAAGAAGAAGTCCAGTAGCGGATCCGACAAGGAGGATAGGTAGAAGGCCAGTAGCGGATCCGACAAGGAGGAGAAGTAGAAGGCCAGTAGCAGATCCGACAAGGAGGATAGGTAGAAGGCCAGTAGCGGATCCGACAAAGAGAAGTAGAAGTCCAGTAGCGGATCCGACAAGGAGGATAGGTAGAAGGCCAGTAGCGGATCCGACAAAGAGAAGTAGAAGTCCAGTAGCGGATCCGACAAGGAGGAGAAGTAGAAGATCCGACAAGGAGGAGAAGTAGAAGGCCAGTAGCGGATCCGACAAGGAGGAGAAGTAGAAGTCCAGTAGCAGATCCGACAAGGAGGAGAAGTAGAAGTCCAGTAGCAGATCCGACAAGGAGGAGAAGTAGAAGTCCAGTAGGGGATCCGACAACGAGGAGAAGTAGAAGTCCAGTAGCAGATCCGACAAGGAGGAGAAGTAGAAGTCCAGTAGCGGATCCGACAAGGAGGAGAAGTAGAAGTCCAGTAGCGGATCCGACAAGGAGGAGAAGTAGAAGTCCAGTAGCAGATCCGACAAGGAGGAGAAGTAGAAGTCCAGTAGCGGATCCGACAAGGAGGAGAAGTAGAAGTCCAGTAGCGGATCCGACAAGGAGGAGAAGTAGAAGTCCAGTAGCGGATCCGACAAGGAGGAGAAGTAGAAGTCCAGTAGCATATCCGACAAGGAGGAGAAGTAGAAGTCCAGTAGGGGATCCGACAAGGAGGAGAAGTAGAAGTCCAGTAGCGGATCCGACAAGGAGGAGAAGTAGAAGTTCAGTAGCGGATCCGACAAGGAGGAGAAGTAGAAGTCCAGTAGCAGATCCGACAAGGAGGAGAAGTAGAAGTCCAGTAGCGGATCCGACAAGGAGGAGAAGTAGAAGTCCAGTAGCGGATCCGACAAGGAGGAGAAGTAGAAGTCCAGTAGCGGATCCGACAAGGAGGAGAAGTAGAAGTCCAGTAGGGGATCCGACAAGGAGGAGAAGTAGAAGACCAGTAGCGGATCCGACAAGGAGGAGAAGTAGAAGGCCAGTAGGGGATCCGACAAGGAGGAGAAGTGAAAGTCCAGTAGCGGATCCGACAAGGAGGATAGGTAGAAGGGCAGTAGCGGATCCAACAAGGAGGATAGGTAGAAGGGCAGTAGCGGATCCGACAAGGAGGAGAAGTAGAAGGCCAGTAGCGGATCCGACAAGGAGGAGAAGTAGAAGTCCAGTAGCGGATCCGACAAGGAGGAGAAGTAGAAGATCCGACAAGGAGGAGAAGTAGAAGATCCGACAAGAAGGAGAAGTAGAAGTCCAGTAGCGGATCCGACAAGGAGGAGAAGTAGAAGTCCAGTAGCGGATCCGACAAGGAGGAGAAGTAGAAGTCCAGCAGCGGATCCGACAAGGAGGAGAAGTAGAAGTCCAGTAGCGGATCCATAAAGGAGGAGAAGTAGAAGTCCAGTAGCGGATCCGACAAGGAGGAGAAGTAGAAGTCCAGTAGCGGATCCGACAAGGAGGAGAAGTAGAAGTCCAGTAGCGGATCCGACAAGGAGGAGAAGTAGAAGTCCAGTAGCGGATCCGACAAGGAGGAGAAGTAGAAGATCCGACAAGGAGGAGAAGTAGAAGATCCGACAAGGAGGAGAAGTAGAAGTCCAGTAGCGGATCCGACAAGGAGGAGAAGTAGAAGTCCAGTAGCGGATCCGACAAGGAGGAGAAGTAGAAGTCCAGCAGCGGATCCGACAAGGAGGAGAAGTAGAAGTCCAGTAGCGGATCCATAAAGGAGGAGAAGTAGAAGTCCAGTAGGGGATCCGACAAGGAGGAGAAGTAGAAGTCCAGTAGCAGATCCGACAAGGAGGAGAAGTAGAAGTCCAGTAGCGGATCCGACAAGGAGGAGAAGTAGAAGTCCAGTAGCGGATCCGACAAGGAGGAGAAGTAGAAGTCCAGTAGCAGATCCGACAAGGAGGAGAAGTAGAAGTCCAGTAGCGGATCCGACAAGGAGGAGAAGTAGAAGTCCAGTAGCGGATCCGACAAGGAGGAGAAGTAGAAGTCCAGTAGCGGATCCGACAAGGAGGAGAAGTAGAAGTCCAGTAGCATATCCGACAAGGAGGAGAAGTAGAAGTCCAGTAGGGGATCCGACAAGGAGGAGAAGTAGAAGTCCAGTAGCGGATCCGACAAGGAGGAGAAGTAGAAGTCCAGTAGCGGATCCGACAAGGAGGAGAAGTAGAAGTCCAGTAGCAGATCCGACAAGGAGGAGAAGTAGAAGTCCAGTAGCGGATCCGACAAGGAGGAGAAGTAGAAGTCCAGTAGCGGATCCGACAAGGAGGAGAAGTAGAAGTCCAGTAGGGGATCCGAAAAGGAGGAGAAGTAGAAGACCAGTAGCGGATCCGACAAGGAGGAGAAGTAGAAGGCCAGTAGGGGATCCGACAAGGAGGAGAAGTGAAAGTCCAGTAGCGGATCCGACAAGGAGGATAGGTAGAAGGGCAGTAGCGGATCCGACAAGGAGGAGAAGTAGAAGTCCAGTAGCAGATCCGACAAGGAGGAGAAGTAGAAGTCCAGTAGCGGATCCGACAAGGAGGAGAAGTAGAAGTCCAGTAGCGGATCCGACAAGGAGGAGAAGTAGAAGTCCAGTAGCATATCCGACAAGGAGGAGAAGTAGAAGTCCAGTAGGGGATCCGACAAGGAGGAGAAGTAGAAGTCCAGTAGCGGATCCGACAAGGAGGAGAAGTAGAAGTCCAGTAGCGGATCCGACAAGGAGGAGAAGTAGAAGTCCAGTAGCAGATCCGACAAGGAGGAGAAGTAGAAGTCCAGTAGCGGATCCGACAAGGAGGAGAAGTAGAAGTCCAGTAGCGGATCCGACAAGGAGGAGAAGTAGAAGTCCAGTAGCGGATCCGACAAGGAGGAGAAGTAGAAGTCCAGTAGGGGATCCGACAAGGAGGAGAAGTAGAAGACCAGTAGCGGATCCGACAAGGAGGAGAAGTAGAAGGCCAGTAGGGGATCCGACAAGGAGGAGAAGTGAAAGTCCAGTAGCGGATCCGACAAGGAGGATAGGTAGAAGGGCAGTAGCGGATCCAACAAGGAGGATAGGTAGAAGGGCAGTAGCGGATCCGACAAGGAGGAGAAGTAGAAGGCCAGTAGCGGATCCGACAAGGAGGAGAAGTAGAAGTCCAGTAGCGGATCCGACAAGGAGGAGAAGTAGAAGATCCGACAAGGAGGAGAAGTAGAAGATCCGACAAGAAGGAGAAGTAGAAGTCCAGTAGCGGATCCGACAAGGAGGAGAAGTAGAAGTCCAGTAGCGGATCCGACAAGGAGGAGAAGTAGAAGTCCAGCAGCGGATCCGACAAGGAGGAGAAGTAGAAGTCCAGTAGCGGATCCATAAAGGAGGAGAAGTAGAAGTCCAGTAGCGGATCCGACAAGGAGGAGAAGTAGAAGTCCAGTAGCGGATCCGACAAGGAGGAGAAGTAGAAGTCCAGTAGCGGATCCGACAAGGAGGAGAAGTAGAAGTCCAGTAGCGGATCCGACAAGGAGGAGAAGTAGAAGATCCGACAAGGAGGAGAAGTAGAAGATCCGACAAGGAGGAGAAGTAGAAGTCCAGTAGCGGATCCGACAAGGAGGAGAAGTAGAAGTCCAGTAGCGGATCCGACAAGGAGGAGAAGTAGAAGTCCAGCAGCGGATCCGACAAGGAGGAGAAGTAGAAGTCCAGTAGCGGATCCATAAAGGAGGAGAAGTAGAAGTCCAGTAGCGGATCCGACAAGGAGAAGTAGAAGTCTAGTAGCGGATCCGACAAGGAGGAGAAGTAGAAGTCCAGTAGCGGATCCGACAAGGAGGAGAAGTAGAAGGCCAGTAGGGGATCCCACAAGGAGGAGAAGTAGAAGTCCAGTAGCGGATCCGACAAGGAGGAGAAGTAGAAGGCCAGTAGGGGATCCCACAAGGAGGAGAAGTAGAAGTCTAGTAGCGGATCCGACAGCATCTAGAATTGGCTCTGACAAGAAAAAGTTGAAGTCCAGAAGTGTCACTAGAATGAAGGAGAAAGTTATCTCTAGAAGTGGCTGCAGCAGGGGAGAAGTCCAGAAGTATCCAGAAGGGAGGAAAATCAGACATCTCTCCTGCAGGAAGAGAAGTTTGGATCCACCTCTGGGCTTGGCTCAGAAACAGAGTTATAAACTACAATGATTTTACAAATCCCGCTGTGTGTGAGACTCAATCTGAACTGCGGCGGAGAGACCCCCTGACCATAATGGGGGTCCGTACGTTTTCTTTCCAGCTCTCCAGATTTTTCCTGGATGGAACGGCACAACACGCTGCGCTAGACCTGAACGAAGCCTCCAACACAGATGTGAGCAGAACCCCAAAGAGAAGAAGTGGGATCCCTGGGATCGGCCATCATTGCCCACATAGTGGTGGTCCTGGTGGGTTATTGTAAGCACTCCATGGGATCTGTCAACCACTGATGGTTGGCCCAACACTAGGGGCACGAGCAGCGGACCCCCACGATCAGCTATTGATGACCGATCCTGAGGATAGCTCGTCAACCTTGAAGAGAGAAGTCCTAAAAACCTGTCCAAGCTGTAAATGGTGAAAAAGAGGTGGGGGTGTGATGGTTGCTGAGCGCGGAGCGACGCGAACTTACCTCTATCCCAGCTGCTTCTGGGTCTGTTTATCGACTGCGACCACCACGTTGTTAAAATTCCCACCTGCAACACAGAGGAGTTGCGCCAATTATATTACGATGCTATGAACGCCTTCTGTTTATAATCAGTAATCCGATATTCCACTGATCGATCGTGAGCGCGGCCGCACAGGAGTAGCTGAGCAGCCGCCAGACTGACACACTGTAACAAACCATAAAGACAGGATAGGATTGTCTAGACCGGCCGCGGTCCACCCACCACATTTTGGGGGCTCAAATACGCCCCTGACTCCGTCCGCACATAGAAACTACCTGCAGGCCGCCACTGGTCTAGGCTGCTACAGTGTAACAAACCCTCTGCTGTAGACAGTATTAGCTCAGGACATGAAGGAATTCACTGACAACAAGCAGAGATCTTGCAACCAGTGAAGAATGTAACACAAGCGCTGCGAACGTATAGAACAATGAAGCTTTATCTCTAGGAGGTGACAATCGTAAGAGAAGCTGCCATGTTTGGCCGCAGCGCGGTGACTGCGGTTTCCGGATTCGTCCGCTCACCGTGGTAATCCTTCGGGTACTTGTGCCTCAGGCTCCGCCCATCTGGGAAAAAACAAAAAGTAAGCAACAGAATTACTGATGCCATACTGGGGGGAGACGAACGCCTCCCTATCACCCCTAAGCTGCTGCTCTGCTTTGGGTGATCTCTAACGCAGCTGCCCTAGGGGTCATCACCCAGCTCGCCCCAACCCCACAATGACGTCTACAGCTTTACATTTGCCCAGACCTAAACTGCTCAGGATCCCGGGCGAGCGGGGTGACCCTTGTAAGAGCTGATGCCCCAGAGACCTCCCCATACTGACCTGAGTTACCCTTCTGCTTGATACACTGCCCTCTGTTGGGGATGCCCTCCGCCGGGCTGCCGGGGTTTATTATGTGACATTCGTACCCCGTTGGACAGTGCAGCGGCTCATCCCCGTCCTCTGTAGTGCTGCAGGCCTCCGCTGCCAAAGACAAAACGGACAATTCTCAGCTGAGGGAAAACTGACAGCTCACAGATTTCCATCTTCCGTCATCACCCATAGTCATCAATCATCATCCATCCCCCTGTGATCACTACTCATCACCCATGAACATTACCCATCCACTCAAAATCACTATTCATCACCAGTAATCATCACCCATCGCCCTGTGATCACTATTCATCACCAGTAATCATCACCCATCCCCCTGTGATCACTATTCATCACCAGTAATCATCACCCATCCCCCTGTGATCACTATTCATCACCAGGCATCACCAGTAATCATCACCCATCCCCCTGTGATCACTATTCATCGCCAGGCATTATCAGTAACCATCACCCATCCCCCTGTGATCACTACTCATCACCCATAAACATTACCAATCCAGCAAAAATCAGTAATTCATGCCCCAGCATCATTACTCATCACCAGTAGTCATCAATCATCACCAATCCACAGGCATTATTACTCATCACCTACCATCTCCTATACCCCTGGCAGCACTACTAATCATCAGTCATTATCTATACCCTAGCATCACTATTCATCATCTAGCATCACCCATAATCATAATCACCTATCCATCCATCCGGTATCATCTATTCCCCCAGAATCACTACTCATCACCCTGGCATCACCCATCTCCCTGGCATAACGAGCTCTGGGGCATAGACTGTACCTTGTAACGCTTCCTCGGGACCATCCAGTAACCAGCCGTTGCCCCCCAGCCAGCGAGGTTTGGGCTGCACCAGCCAGTCCAGCACTGCAGTGACACAAAGGGTGATGCGGTCAGTAACCAGCAGGTGGCGCACATGAGGCACAGACAGGGTCATCATCCGTTAGTGTTGGGGACTGTACTTACTGCTGACCACTTACATCACACAGACGATCCATAATGCTCAATGACCCCCCCAAGATCCTGCTGGAGGCACTACATGTGAACGGGTCGGGTCCACTGCCCCCCGGTACAGCATGCACATGAGGGGTTAAATCCGCCAGGAACGGAATTATTCATATCCTTGTCTTTCAGGGAGGGACGGCAGAGAATTTAGGGGTGCAGCGCCCCTTCTTCCCCGCCTGGTGAATGCCCCAGTTTACCCATCAGATGCGCACCCCTTCAGTGCTGGTATACAGGGCTCAGCCCATATCAGGGCCCCATGTGGCCCCGCAATACATTCTAACAGCCCGAGACGTCAGAAACCCAGAGATGTCTGCAGAGTCTCCGCGCCTAATTCATGCAGACATAACGATCCCCTACTGCGCGAGCCGGGGCGACACGGCCGCCATTACAGCCCCAGAACCGCGGTCACCCGGCGCGCCCAGGAGCAGGGAGCGCAGAAGTGACGGCTTCACCCGGCGCGCCCAGGAGCAGGGAGCGCAGAAGTGACGGCTTGGTCTGGATGCAGCATGTGAGGATGTGAAGTGCTGCAGTACTGGGGTATTGCGCTACCTGGTGGCGGCTGCACGGACTCCAGGCAGGCATAGATGCATCCATTGAAGCAGCAGCGCTTGTGAAGTTCACATTCCGAGTCGGATCTGCAGCTCAGGACGTCGCAGGCGCGCTCCGGCAGGGTCTGCGGCGGGGGCGGGCAGCGGTCGTTCTTCTGGTAGTTGGTATTGTGGGGGTGCAGCGGGTATTCATAGTCCTGAGGAGATAAAGCGGCACAAGTCAGCGGGATGAAAGGTATCACAGATCATCCGTGAATGAGGCGGAGCGATGCGCATAAAGTGCGACTCCGTAATATCGGATGGACTGCGGACGGCCGCATCGCCCAACAGACACTGTGGGAATCTGCAGCCATCATCTCCGCACACAGTGCCGTAATACCACCCGTGGCCTGCAGATGGCGCTGAAGAACAAGGAATGAGAACATCCCAGGAATGTCGCCAGTCACATGACACGAGGGACATCTGCTGCGGAGATGATGGGAGTCGGCGCTATATTTACTTCACCTCTAATGGAGAACATTGCGGGGGGGGGGGGGGGGGCTGGTCCTGACATTCGTGGAAACAGTAACACTAGATTGTCAGCTCTGAGGCCGAGGGACGGGAATGTCTACAAGGATAGAGGTGCGCCTCACCTGACCGTCCGACCCGCGGCTGCAGGCTCAGGTTTTGGGGCTGGACTCCCTTTATGTGGGGCCTCCTATACCAGAGCTCCCTGACAGGAAGCCGCGCCTCATCACCCATAGCAGCCAATCACAGCGCAGCTATCATTCTGCCTTAGCAGCTAACGAATGAAAGCTGCGCTCTGATTGGCTGCTTTGGGTGACGAGGCGCGGCTTCTGTTAGGGAGCTCTGATATGGGAGGCCCTCTATCCACACATTGTGGTGGATATGCTGCTGTCATGGCGATCCCAGCATATCCACCGCCACCGGAGGGCGGGGCACCAGGGTAACACGTACCTCGCAACGTCCAAATAACGAAAAGAGGGAGAACTGGGGCCACGCCCTCGGTATCTCTAGTGGGGGATAGTCACCCCCTCACAGTAATTGTGACCCCCATAGTGGCCTCAGTAGTCATAGTGACCCCCCCCCCCAGTGTCCCCAGTAGTAATAGTGACCCCTATAGTAGCCCCAGTAGTAATAGTGATACCATTAGTGGCCCCAGTAGAAATAGTGATACTGTCAGTGGCCCCAGTAATAATAGTGACCCCTATAGTAGCCCCAGTAGTAATAGTGACCCCCCCCCCAGTGTCCCCAGTAGTAATAGTGACCCCTATAGTAGCCCCAGTAGTAATAGTGACCCCTATAGTAGCCCCAGTAGTAACAGTGACCCCTATAGTAGCCCCAGTAGTAATAGTGACCCCTATAGTAGCCCCAGTAGTCATAGTGATCCCATTAATGGCCAAAGTAGTAATAGTGACCCGCATAGTAACCCCAGTAGTAATAGCGACCCCCATAGTGGCCCCAGTAGTAGTAGTAGTGACCCCCATTAGTAGCCCCAGTAGTAATAGTGACCCCCATAGTGGCCCCAGTAGTCATAGTGACCCCCATAGTGGCCCCAGTAGTCATA
Organism: Eleutherodactylus coqui; assembly: GCA_035609135.1. Lineage (NCBI taxonomy): Eukaryota > Metazoa > Chordata > Amphibia > Anura > Eleutherodactylidae > Eleutherodactylus > Eleutherodactylus coqui. The sequence continues at coordinate 4,734,754 of CM069415.1, forward strand.
GTGACCCCCTATAGTAGCCCCAGTAGTAATAGTGACCCCCATTAGTAGCCCCAGTAGTAATAGTGATCTCAAAGTGGATCTCCAGCCACCTGACAAGCATTTAACTCCCTTGTGGTCCCGGCGGCCCTGCTGCTGCTGTCAGTGTGACCTCTGACCTCTCCACCAGCATCTGTGTGCAGGATCGGGTCCTGCCCTCCTCCCTGATAGGGACCAGAATTGGACAAGCCACAACTTATTTTCACGTGGACCATCGCTTTCCATGTGAGTAGCCTAATAATGGGTCATGTGATGTCTGTGAAGTACACGGACAGCGGAGGGGTGAGATATACGCTGGCCTGGATGAGGCGGCCGCCGCACGTGCGATCGCCAGATCGCTGCCTGTTATTAACACAAATGTCAGCAGGACTTTCTAATGTTACACACGCAGCGCACAAACATGGCCGGTGTGACGGCCGTCCGAGTCCGCTCTGCATCACGCAGGCCAAGATGGCGGTTAGTCGCACACTCGGTAGGTGAGGGCGGGGCTACGTGTGATTGGTGTGTGAGTTGCTGCTCGTACTGAAGTCACATGACTATCGCCGGCCGCCATTCGGCTGTAAGTTTTGTGCGATTTATAATACCCCTTAGATACATCGCTAACGACGCAAACGCTAATGAGACGATGCGACTCATCCCGCCACCACAGCCGATAATTCAGCACGTTTGGATTTTTGGCGACGGTCGCGTGGCATCCCATTCGCAGTCGTCACTGGTGGTCGCAGCGTGACCTCGTCTTCCTCGTGTCGCGCGTCGCACTCGCCTAAAAGGCGTTTCTGATTCTGTGGTGAAGGAGTTAATAGTCTGGGTTTGGCCCGGCGCTGTGACGCAGTGACCCGGGCGCTGTGATGTTACCGATTGGCTCAAGTGGAATATTTTAGGATTTGCTATAGCGCCGGCCGCCTGCAGCTGTGCCCCCTTCTCCTCAATGACCGCGCCCAGCCGCCCCTGGCACTGCCAGCATCTATTCTCACGTCCTCACCCGAACTCCGGGGCTGCAGACGGCTGAGCAGGGAAAAGATCCCAGACACAACCTGAGCCGGATCATCCCTAACACAACACCGGAAAACCAGCGTACCGCGTACAGTCTGCGGGGGGCGCTGCGACGTCCTTCAGGGTGAAGTCATTTAATGGCAACTGCGAATCGCATCACTGTGCCCGATGGCGTTGTCACCCAGCTCTCCGCAGACTCTGAGTGACGTATAAGATTACATCCCCCTCCATCCTACTACTCTCACAGTGTGTCAGTCTCCACTGCAGTTCTGGCATTCTGTTCATGAACTAGGAAGCACAGGATGAGCAGGGAATTGTGGGTATAACTGGTGAGATTGTAAGCCCCTGTGACCCCTATGGGATGGCCAGCGCTGTGTATGTTAGGGCTCAGCACAGACACAATGCCGCCGCTCCGACCTCTCGCCGCGCACTTAACCCCTTCCTGGCGGAACAAGCAGTGCTTCAGCGCAGAACGCAATCAGCACAGCCTTAGGCCTCATTTAGATGCATCCCAGCCTGACCGCGAATCTACGGACCCAGACGCGGTATTCTGGGGGTCCACTAGAGCCGCCATCTTTTATAATCTGATGTGCAGGACAATTCTTCAATCCGTATCCGCGGTTTTTAGCCCACAGAAGTCAACGGGCCGACTGTAGAGCGGTCCGTCTGCGCCGCGGACTTACGGACGGGCGGATTTACTATCATCCAACATTATGAGAACTAATAGGATTCGACAGAACGGTGGAGGCGGCGCGGCGAGTCCTCAGAGTGCGAACACGGATCGAGCCGCGCCGTACCAGGCCCAATGTCTGGTTACAAATGTGCGCCATATTTATCCACTCACAGCGCCATTCTAACCCCGGAGCAGCCATCATTAGTAGATGGTCAGTCCGCACGGTTCGGGATCCCCTGAAGCCGACGCATTTCCTGCTGGCGCCCTGCAGCTCCCGTATAAGTGTTAGCGGAGCACGAAACTGTATACAGCAGGAGAGAAGCGGTGCTGTGCAGTATATATATATGTACTGTCCACATATACAGACTATGTACTCTGCTCTAGCCATATACAGACTACTGTATATACTGTGCACCATCCATATATATATATACAGACTATATACTGTACATTATATATAGACTATATACTGTTCTATCCATCTACATGTTATATATTGTGCACTGTCCACATATATATAGAGAGAGTATATACTGTACATTATATATATATAATCTGTTCTATCCATTTACAAACTACTGTATATACTGTGCACTGTCCATATATATAGAGAGAGAGAGAGAGAGAGAGAGAGAGAGAGTATATCTGCTGTACATTATATATAGACTCTGTTCTATCCATTTATAATCTACTGTATATACTGTGCACCATGCATTCATATATACAAACTATATATTGTATATACTGCGCACCGTCCATATATACATACGGACTCTGTTCTATCCATATACAGGTTGTATAGTGTGCACCGTCCATATACAGTATACAGATTATATACTGTGCACATATATACAGCCTCTATACATTGACACATGACGGCTGGCCCCGTACCTCGTCCTTGTCGGCGACCCTCAGGTGCAGCGCCCTCTTGCTCCGGGCGGCAGCGGCGGCGCACAGGCTGCAGAGCAGCAGGCAGCACAGCAGCGCTCCCCGGCTCCGGCCGCTCATCCTCCGGCTGCTGCAGTAAGAGCCGCCCGGCCGAGGGGCTCCGGCACTCAGGGGGGATCAGCAGACGGGGAGGAGCCGCGGGAGTCACAAGAAACGGCTTTTTGCTTTTTCCTCCTCCGTTAATGAAGAGAAGTTCTTCTGCTGCTCCCTGGTGCGGCTGCAGGGGGCGCTGCGGGGGCAAACTGCTGTAAGGGTAGGCATTAATCTGGGCACAGGGGGAGATTTAAAGGGTTAAAATAGTTTAAGCCATCGATCTAACACTGCCAACACAGAAAGGATAATGCCTCCCATCAAGTATAGCTGGGATCAGACTGGCCCAAAGTGGTTGTTGGCATGAAAGCTGGCATCAAAGTGGGCAGGCTGCCACTTCTTACTGACATTAATAAGTAACTGTTGTTTTTAAAGGGTTAAATGAGTTTGAGCCACTGATCCATCACTGCCAACACACAGCGGGTGATGCCCTGACTCAAATATAGATTATTTCTGCCACCTCCAATCTGGTTCTTGGCATGAAGGCTGGCATCAAAGTTGGCAAACCGACAGTTTTTACTGATTTGAATAAGTAACTGGTGCTTTCAAAGGGTTAAATGGTTGGGGCCCACTGATCTGCCCTGCCAGCGCACTGAGGGCGATGCCCAGCATCAAGTACAATTCAGTCTAGCCTGATCCAAAATGGTTCTTGGCATAGAAGCTGGCATGAGTGTGCGTAGACAGCAACTTTTTACTGACTGTAATAAGTTACTGGTGTTCCTGAAGGGTTAAATGGGTTTGGCCCACTGATCTGCCCCTGCCAGCGCACGGAGGGTGATGCCCCGCATCCAATACACACTCGTTGTCAAACAAATCGAGCCTCCGGAACACAGCAAACTCATTCTATGTGGCCTGCCGGCTGTACGTTAAGCCTTAAAAGGGTTATCACCCAGGGCAACACCCGCCGGGATACATCGGGGTTGGATAGGAAGAACTGCTCCGACTCCTGTCTAGTGGCCGGCGCTTGTAATTGCAGGATCACCTCTTATTGAAATCAATGGGACCCCAGCCTGCAAATAAGAGCGGCGGCCACTACACAGGGGTTGGAGCAGCGCCTCCGCTCCGACCCTGAGGTATCTCGGTGGGTGTTGCCTGGATAACCCCTTTAAAGGCATTCTACTCACTCGGCCTGCAGCTCCAGTCTGGCAGCGCAGTGCAGAGTCTGTGACCACTGACCGCTGAATTTTGCGCCAAAGTGAAAGGTCAGCAGTCAGACTCTGCAGCAACAGCTACTGCCAGACCGGAGCGACAGGCGGGGGGAGTGTAAAGCCTGTAAGGATGCTGTCCGGCCAGAGGCCAATAGATGGACTATAATGGCCTGTAGCCGAGCTGCATCTCTGGGACTACTATGGGGGTCATTATGACAAATGGGACCACTATGGGGGTCAATATTACTACTGGGACCACTATGGGGGTCATTATTATGACTGGGACCACTATGAGGGTCATTATTACTACTCGGACCACTATGGCGGTCACTATTACTACTGGGACCACTATGGGGGTCATTATTACTACTGGGACCACTATGGCGGTCACTATTACTACTGGGACCACTATGGGGGTCATTATTACTACTGGGACCACTATGGCGGTCACTATTACTACTGGGGACCACTATGGGGGTCACTATTACTACTGGGACCACTATGGGGGTCATTATTACTAATCAGACCACTATGGGGGTCATTATTACTACTGGGACCACTATGGGGGTCATTATTACGACTGGGACCACTATGAGGGTCATTATTACTACTCGGACCACTATGGCGGTCACTATTACTACTGGGACCACTATGGGGGTCATTATTACTACTGGGACCACTATGGCGGTCACTATTACTACTGGGACCACTATGGGGGTCATTATTACTACTGGGACCACTATGGCGGTCACTATTACTACTGGGGACCACTATGGGGGTCATTATTACTACTCAGACCACTATGGGGGTCACTATTACTACTGGGACCACTATGGGGGTCATTATTACTACTGGGACCACTATGGCAGTCACTATTACTACTGGGACCACTATGGGGGTCATTATTACTACTGGGGACCACTATGGGGGTCATTATTACTACTGGGACCACTATGGGGGTCACTATTACTACTGGGGACCACTATGGGGGTCATTGTTACTACTCAGACCACTATGGGGGTCACTATTACTACTGGGACCACTATGGGGGTCATTATTACTACTGGGACCACTATGGCGGTCACTATTACTACTGGGGACCATTATGGGGGTCATTATTACTACTCAGACCACTATGGGGGTCACTTTTACTACTGGGACCACTATGGGGGTCATTATTACTACTGGGACCACTATGGCGGTCACTATTACTACTGGGGACCACTATGGGGGTCATTATTACTACTGGGACCACTATGGGAGTCATTATTACTACTGGGACCACTATGGGGGTCATTATTACTACTGGGACCACTATGGGGGTCATTATTACTACTCAGACTACTATGGGGGTCACTATTACTACTCGGACCACTATTTGGGGTCATTATTACTACTGGGACCACTATGGGGGTCACTATTACTACTGGGACCACTATGGGGGTCACTATTACTACTCGGACCACTATGGGGGTCATTATTACTACTGGGACCACTATGGGGGTCATTAATACTACTGGGACCACTATGGCGGTCACTATTACTACTGGGGACCACTATGGGGGTCATTAATACTACTGGGACCACTATGGCGGTCACTATTACTACTGGGGACCACTATGGGGGTCACTATTACTACTTGGACCACTATGGGGGTCACTATTACTACTGGGACCACTATGGCAGTCACTATTACTACTGGGATCACTATCGGGGTCATTATTACTACTGGGGACCACTATGGGGGTAATTATTACTACTGGGACCACTATGGGGGTCATTATTACTACTGGGACCACTATAGGGGTCATTATCACTACTGGGACCACTATCGGGGTCATTATTACTACTCAGACCACTATGGGGGTCATTATTACTACTCAGACCACTATGGGGGTCATTATTACTACTGGGACCACTATGGGGGTCATTATCACTACTGGGACCACTATGGATGTCATTATTACTACTGGGACCACTATAGGGGTCATTATCACTACTGGGACCACTATCGGGGTCATTATTACTACTCAGACCACTATGGGGGTCATTATTACTACTCAGACCACTATGGGGGTCACTATTACTACTGGGACCACTATGGGGGTCATTATCACTACTGGGACCACTATGGATGTCATTATTACTACTGGGACCACTATAGGGGTCATTATCACTACTGGGACCACTATCGGGGTCATTATTACTACTCAGACCACTATGGGGGTCATTATTACTACTCAGACCACTATGGGGGTCACTATTACTACTGGGACCACTATGGGGGTCATTATCACTACTGGGACCACTATGGGGGTCATTATTACTACTGGGACCACTATAGGGGTCATTATCACTACTGGGACCACTATCGGGGTCATTATTACTACTCAGACCACTATGGGGGTCATTATTACTACTCAGACCACTATGGGGGTCATTATTACTACTCAGACCACTATGGGGGTCACTATTACTACTGGGACCACTATGGGGGTCATTATCACTACTGGGACCACTATGGGGGTCATTATTACTACTGGGACCACTATAGGGGTCATTATCACTACTGGGACCACTATGGGGGTCATTATTACTACTCAGACCACTATGGGGGTCATTATTACTACTCAGACCACTATGGGGGTCATTATTACTACTGGGACCACTATGGGGGTCATTATTACTACTGGGACCACTATGGGGGTCATTATTACTACTACTGGGACCATTATAGTGGTCACTATTACTACTGGGACCACTATAGGGGTCATTATCACTACTGGGACCACTATAGGGGTCATTATCACTACTGGGACCACTATCTGGGTCATTATTACTACTCAGACCACTATGGGGGTCATTATTACTACTGGGACCACTATGGGGGTCATTTTTACTACTGGGACCACTATGGGGGTCATTATTACTACTGGGACCACTATGGGGGTCATTATTACTACTGGGGACCACTATGGGGGTCATTATTACTACTGGGACCACTATGGGGGTCATTATTACTACTGGGACCACTATGGGGGTCATTATTACTACTGGGACCACTATGGGGGTCATTATTACTACTGGGACCACTATGGGGGTGATTATCACTATTGGGACCACTATGGGGGTCAGTATTTGGGCTCGTTCACAAGGGCATTTTGGGCGCCTGTTTTTTGGGACTGCACCAGCAGAGCGGCTCACAATTGGCGCTGGTCCAGTAGCTGAACAGAAGAGTCTGATGGATTCGGACCCCCACAATGTGATGCTGGTGACCTCTGAGGATACATCATCACCAGCCTCGGTCGCCCCCTTTAACCCCTTCTCTTCGCACCTATTCTCATTCTTTTTGATCCCAGCCTTAAGATCCATAATTTTTTTTTTTTATTTTCGCATTGACGCTCCGACGGCGCCGTGACGTCCTGGTTGCGGGTTCTGGTCCCGGGTGACATCACGGCATCAGCCGTCGACCATGTGACTCGCTCGCTGACGGTGTCATTCTGCTCTGGACACTGAAGGAGTAACATCCTGCTGCGGTCCCAGTGCCGATATGCCGGCCACCAGCAGACCACTAGGGGTAGCAACAGCAACCCAGCGCCTTAGCGAATTTCATCGCTGATTGGGCGGTCTGCGGGCGCGTTTTTTGTGGGTTCAGCCGCAGTTTTTATTATTACCATTTCAGGAACGAACATCTTTTTGATCATTTATTCACATTTTTTGGGCGCCCGTATTCCAAATAAAGTTGGCATTCCGTCCTTTTGTATTTCGTCCTCCGCCGCGCGGCATAAATATCGTGATCTCTTAATAGTCTGCATTCTTATGTTCGCGGCGATCCCAAATATCTGCGGTTTCAATTGTTTTGTTTTTCTATTGTAAAAATAGGAAAAGAGGGAATTTTTAAACATTTAATATTTCTTCACACTTTTTTTTGGCCCCCGCGGACAACCTGAACTCGGGAATATTTGTTCGCTTGTACTACGTATTACAATACCTCAGTATTGCAGTATATAGTCATTTTTTATGTTGCCTATGAAGCCCTGATGGCAACCTGGGAGCTTTCAGTAGGCTCTCAGCTGCCACGCTAGCCCATCGGCAGCTTCCGATCCCACTGCAGGGTGTGGGAGTAGACCCCACCCTCCTGCTGACTGTTTCGACATGTGGTCAGCTTTGACTAAACTGTTACTGCCGCAATCAGAGCTAAAAGCTGCTCGCCGCTGGTTATGGAGCGGATGTGGCTTCCAAACCCTCTCCATCCGCACTTGGAGACCACAGGGCGTTTATAGTTGTTCGGCGGCCCTGAAGTGGTTAAACCAGCTCCTTTGCATTAAGGATGCCAGTTATACTTCCTGTGTAGCGGGCACTAGCTGTGCCAGTGTGTTCTGCGCTCGGTGATTATAGCGCTCAGGTTCTGTTCAGCTCCGAGTCCTGAGCCCAAATACTCGGCGGTTAGGTGAAAAGAGATCGGTGTTGCCAGCTTGTTTCAGATCGGGTCTCGGCTTCTTTCCTGTAGTGGGGTCACCCTTCCCGGGGTGGATGCTCCGCTTGAAGGGCTGGTCCAGTTTGGGCGGTCTGCTATACTTGTCTTTGCCACAACATCTGCTTAGAGTCCGTTGTTTCCTCCTACGTCAGATCATGATTATCCCTTTTGTCCACCGATGAGCTCCTGAATTTGTCCCCATGGGTTGTATAACCAATCGGCACAGACGTGACCCCCTGTGAGGACCGCTCTTCTTGTGGGGGGGGGGACTAGTATTTTTTTGCTCTTCTTGTGGGGGACTAGTATTTTTTTGACAAAACATTAAGAATGATTGAAGTGGGATGAAATGGAAAAAAGAAGTCGTGGCGATGTACTTGGGGGCGGGGCTTATTATTTAACAACCTAAATGTAGTGGGGGCCACATTACCGGAGGGGCTGCGTATGGGGGCCCAGTGCAGATGAATGCTGCAGGATTTGGGGGTACAGGGGTCTGGCGGTCACTATTATTTGGGGGTTCAGAGAGACAAAGGTGTACGAACACCAAGCCTATTATTGTTATAGGTGCCCGTTAAACGCTCCGACCCCCGGAGGTATCCACCAATCCCAGAGCAGTTCTGCCTGCAGGCACCGTTACCCCGTGGTTGTCGGAGATCCATCTGCATTCATTTGATAGCCTGGCGCATAAGTATCGTCACCCCCTCCCCATGAGGCTTGTGGATCCTGCTCACCAGAGGCGGCAACTGGGGGCGCCTGCTAACTCTAAATGTTCCATCCAGCAGAAACCAGACCAATATCCGATCTGTATTTGGGGGGTGAGGGGTCTGTTCTGTATTTTGGGGGTGAGGGGGGTCTGTTCTGTATTTTGTGGTGAGGGGGGTCTGTTCTGTATTTTGTGGTGAGGGGGGTCTGTTCTGTATTTTGTGGTGAGGGGGGTCTGTTCTGTATTTTGGGGGTGAGGGGGGTCTGTTCTGTATTTTGTGGTGAGGGGGGTCTGTTCTGTATTTTGGGGGTGAAGGGGGTCTGTTCTGTATTTTGGGGGTGAGGGGGGTCTGTTCTGTATTTTGGGGTGAGGGATATGTTCTGTATTTTGTAGTTAGGAGGGTCTGTTTTGTATTTTGGGGGTAAGGGGGTCTGTTCTGTATTTTGGGGGTGAGTGAGGGGTCCGTTCTGTATTTTGGGGTGAGGGTTCTGTTCTGTATTTTGGAGGTGAGGGGGTCTGTTTTACATTCTTGGGGCGACCATCAGATCCCTTGCAGGTTCTGCCATGAGGCTGTGTTGGGTCGGCACAACCCACCATGATGAGGTTCTGTTCTGTTGGCGCCTCCCTCCTCTCGGCACATTCCTGTGTGGGGGCACTAGTCCTCCTTCGGGGTGATGTTTGGGGCGTCAGCAGAGTGGACGCTAATTACAAGTGCTGCTTTCTAAGCCAAAACATGGGGCAATTAGCAGGAGACCTGGATTAACCCCTGAGCACCTGACCAGTCCTGCACACTGAGTAGGGGGGCCGCCGGGTCACATGACGGGTCACAGACATAATGACAGCGATGGCTTCTCCCAGAAATTATCACAAGACATCAGTAATGACCTCCGATCTCCGACTCCATGGAAAGTGCTATCCATTCCACAGCTGCAAAGATCAGCATGGTGAAAATGTACTCAATAGGGGGTGCAGATCCACAGTATCTGATCACTAGGGGGCGCTGATCCACAGCATCTGATCACTAGGGGTGCAGATCCACAGCATCAGATCACTAGGGGTGCTGATCCACAGCATCTGATCACTAGGGGGCGCTGATCCACAGCTTCTGATCACTAGGAGTGCTGATCCACAGCATCTGATCACTAGGGGTGCTGATCCACAGCATCTGATCACTAGGGGTGCAGATCCACAGTATCTGATCACTAGGGGGCGCTGATTCACAGCATCTGATCACTAGGGGTGCTGATCCACAGCATCTGATCACTAGGGGTGCTGATCCACAGCATCTGATCACTAGGGGTGCAGATCCACAGCATCAGATCACTAGGGGGGGCGCTGATTCACAGCATCTGATCACTAGGGGTGCTGATCCACAGCATCTGTTCACTAGGGGGTGCTGATCCACAGCATCTGATCACTAGGGGGTGCTGATCCACAGCATCTGATCACTAGGGGGGGGGATGATCCACAGCATCTGATCACTAGGGGTGCTGATCCACAGCATCTGATCACTAGGGGCGCTGATCCACATTATCTGATCATTAGGGGGTGCTGATCCACAGCATCTGATCACTAGGGGTGCAGATCCACAGTATCTGATCACTAGGGGGCGCTGATTCACAGCATCTGATCACTAGGGGTGCTGATCCACAGCATCTGATCACTAGGGGTGCTGATCCACAGCATCTGACCACTAGGGGTGCAGATCCACAGCATCAGATCACTAGGGGGGGCGCTGATTCACAGCATCTGATCACTAGGGGTGCTGATCCACAGCATCTGTTCACTAGGGGGTGCTGATCCACAGCATCTGATCACTAGGGGGTGCTGATCCACAGCATCTGATCACTAGGGGGGGGGATGATCCACAGCATCTGATCACTAGGGGTGCTGATCCACAGCATCTGATCACTAGGGGCGCTGATCCACAGCATCTGATCACTAGGGGCGCTGATCCACATTATCTGATGACTAAGGGGCGCTGATCCACAGCATCTGATCATTAGGGGGTGCTGATCCACAGCATCTGATCACTAGGGGTGCTGATCCGGAGCCGGAGCATCTGATCACTAGAGGGCGCTGATCCACAGCATCTGATCACTAGGGGAGGCTGATCCAATACATTGTATGACAGCATCTGATCACTAGGGGGCGCTGATCCACAGCATCTGATCACTAGGGGGGGGGGGCGCTGATCCACAACATCTAATCCCTAGGGGGCGCTGATCCACTACAGTGTATGACAGCATCTGATCACTAGGGGGCACTGATCCACCACATCTGATCACTAGGGGGTGCTGATCCATTACATCGCATGACAGCACCTGATCACTAGGGGGCGCTGATCCACTACATTGCATGACAGCATCTGATCACTAGGGGGCGCTGATCTACTACATTGCATGACAGCATCTGATCACTGGGGGGCGCTGATCCACTACATTGTATGACAGCATCTGATCACTAGGGGGCGCTGATCCACTACATTGTATCACAGCATCTGATCACTAGGGGGCAGTGTCCCATTATAGTCCATGAGAAGAGCTGTTGTACTGTCAGGATCTCTCTTTTTGCACCCTGCAGGTCTCCGCAGGTTCCAGGCAGCGCTTGCAGCAGACTGTGGTGATGCGCTGGCCGCACTGTGGCGCCCGCAGTAGTGGTGGGGATGTTGAAGTCTTATCGGTTTGCTTTAGCTGTGAACAGAGCAGTTCCGATAACTTTCACTATGTCAGGCAATCGCTCGCAGAGCACTTCCATGCACTCTATTCTGGCCTCAGTCTTCCCGGGGCCCCTGGCCCTATATAATATATAACGCCTTGTTTTCCTGTCGCCGTTGCTTTAACAGAATGGAGACTCCTGATCTTCTGAGCTTAAAACTTGGCACCAGAGTGAGACTATTGCAGCCCGCTGCCCCGGCCCATATAAGGCCATCGGCTGGAACAGGAGCCGCGCCAGATGGATCGTAATAACAGTCCGGAAGCCCTTCTGGAGATACCTGAGAACTGCACTGATACACAGAGACGAAGCTGCTGCTGCGCCACAAGCACCTCACATACTCCCATTTATATTGGGGGCTCATCCTAAGGACCTACATAGTGAAATAACAGAAAATCCCAGAAGGCGGACGACTACTTACTGATACAAGAGGGCCGCTACATGGAGGCGCCACCGCACAGGTGAAGGCACTGATGGACAACCCCTCACACACCCTCCTTATACTGAGGGGGGCGCTGCATAAAGAAGGATATCCAAGGGTCAGACCACATGGTACGTGTAGTGCAGCATACAGGCTTACAACCTATTACTGCCGCCATATTTGAATCCAGCAGGTTGAACTGCACCTCACAGGTGAACCCCACCGGCCTCCCAGTGTTCAAAGCCACAGTGCATGCTACCGATAAATACAAGGTATTGGTTAATACCCCGGCCAAAATACCCACGCTCACAACCCGCGTCAAGGGTCCTCGTGTACTCGCTCACAACCCGCGTCAAGGGTCCTCGTGTACCTGCGGGTCCCCACAGTAACATCAATCAGAAATCACAGAGAGGGAAATATAAACAGATCCCAGGCAGCGGCCGTATACTTACTGATACAAGAGGGCAGGTAAAAGAGGGGCCGGGGTGTCAGTGTGGGTCACCTTCGGGGTGCAGGGCAACCTGCTGGATTAAAATATGCCGTCGTTAATAGGCTGTAAGCCTACAGGGTGCACTACATGTACCATGTGGCCTGACACCAAGTATAGTACTCAGCAGCCGCCCCCTTGGTGTAAGGAGGGTATGTGGGGGGTTGTTCATCAGCGCCCTCACCTGTGCGGTGGTGCCTCCATATAGCAGTCTGGCTGCATGCTGGGCGTTGTGGTGCTTCCAGCGGCCCTCTTGTATCAGGATATCAGTAAGTATACGGCTTTCTGGGATTTTTTTGTCTGTTTATATTTCCTTTGTAGGAAGATGGCTCCGCCCAATCTCATTACATCACCCTGCAACACTATGATGTCATCACCCCTCTGCTTATGTCTGACACTAAAATACAAGTCATTGTCCTCTGTTGTCAACCCGGTCTAAAAACATTCCCACAATGTCGTCCAGAAACCCATCAGGAGAAGCATCTGTCGGCCGGGGTCAGAAGGGACCGGACTGGACGGAGATATGAGCATTGGGAGTCGCTGCGGTGAGGGCGGTGAGGTTTTGGTGCCATCGGTGATCCCGGCAGCTGAGGCGATCCCCCTGATAACATTATATTGGGGAGCGGCTAGTTAAGCCAATACTAACAAGAAAGAAGCTTGGGGGCGGAGCTTACGTGTGAAGTAAGCGGCTGGAGCGGTGGGATGTGACTCCGCCCTGAGCGACCGTCACCTGATCCGCCTGCGCGGACATCACGGCTGAGGCTTCTATAGGTGACTGTATAGGGTTACGGTACAGGCTGATGGCGCCCAATGACTCCAAGTGAAAAAAACGTACACCCTGAAAAGCGCAGCCTCCGGCTTATTCTACAGACACGCGAAGAGAGGCGAGTCGCTTCTGAGGCCGCAGTGACTGCACGGCATGACATTGGCGCTGAGCGCCCCCCGCGGCGCCTCCGGAGTTACCGCACGTGTTCTGGGTTATAGAGAACCAGATGTAATGAGAGAACATCATCTGCGCCTCATTACTGAGCGGGGAGCGGACGGGGCCTCAGGAGGCTGGGGATATAGGGAACTGTATACAGGGACCATGTATATAGGGAACTGTATATAGAAGTAGCTTTATATAGAGAACTGTATATGGGAAGCACAGTATATAAGGGATTGTATATAAGAGTAACTTTATATAGGGAAACTATATATAAGAGGCTGTGTATATAGGGAACTGTATATGATAAGCACAGTATATAGAGGGTTGTACAAGGGACTCTGTGTATATAGGAGCCTTTTATATAGGACAACTATATAGGAGCGCTGTGTAGCAGGAACTGTATATAGGTGATTGTATATAGGAGTCACTGTATCGAGGGAACTGTATATAAGAGGCTCAGCATATAGGGGACTGTCTACAGGAATCACTGTATATAGGATGCTGTGTATAAAAGGAACTTATATACGAGTAACTTTATATAGGGAAACTATATATAAGGCTGTATATGTAGGGAATTGTATATGGGAAGCTGTGTATATAGAAAATTGTATATAGGAGGCTGCATATCTAGGGAAACTGTATACAGGAGGCTGTGTATATAGGGAACAGCATATAGGAGGCACTGTATATAAGGAATTATATATATTAAACTGTACATGGGAAGCACAGTATATGGGGAATTGTATATAGCAGGCTGTGTACATAGGGAACTAGGAGCCATTTATATAGATACATTGCACATAGGAGGCTGCATATACAGGGGAATATATATAGGAGGCTGTGTATATACAGTAGGTAGTTATGTATACAGGAGGTGGTCTATATGGAAAGCAGGTAGATGTGTATGTATCAGGCACTGTATATAGGTAGGTCTGTTTATAAAAGGCGCTCTTTGTAAAATTGCAGGGCCTAGAAGTTGTCATTTTGCTGTAAAACTGGGCATGCAGTACTGATGGGGAAGCACAGGGGGCAGTGTTGGAGGGTTATTTAGTTTAGAAAAGAGTCGACTGAGGGGCGACCTGATAACTATGTATAGATATATCAGGGGTCAGTACAGAGATCTCCCCATCATCTATTATACCCAGGACTGTAACAAGGCGGTGCTCTAATAACTATGTATAATATATCAGGGGTCAGTACAGAGATCTCTCCCATCATCTATTATATACAGGACTGTAACAAGGGGGCGCTCTAATAACTATGTATAGATATATCAGGGGTCAGTACAGAGATCTCTTCCATCATCTATTATACCCAGGGCTGTAACAAGGGGGCGCTCTAATAACTATGTATAATATATCAGGGGTCAGTACAGAGATCTCTCCCATCATCTATTATATACAGGACTGTAACAAGGGGGCGCTCTAATAACTATGTATAGATATATCAGGGGTCAGTACAGAGATCTCTGCCATCATCTATTATACCCAGGACTGTAACAAGGGGGCGCTCTAATAACTATGTATAGATATATCAGGGGTCAGTACAGAGCTCTCTCATCATCTATTATACCCAGGACTGTAACAAGGGGGCGCTCTAATAACTATGTATAATATATCAGGGGTCAGTACAGAGATCTCTCCCATCATCTATTATACCCAGGACTGTAACAAGGGGGCGCTCTAATAACTATGTATAGATATATCAGGGGTCAGTACAGAGATCTCTCCCATCATCTATTATATACAGGACTGTAACAAGGGGGCGCTCTAATAACTATGTATAATATATCAGGGGTCAGTACAGAGATCTCTCATCATCTATTATACCCAGCATTGACTGTAACAAGGGGGCGCTCTAATAACTATGTATAATATATCAGGGGTCAGTACAGAGATCTCCCCCATCATCTATTATACCCAGGACTGTAACAAGGGGACGCTCTAATAACTATGTATAGATATATCAGGGGTCAGTACAGAGATCTCTCCCATCATCTATTATACCCAGGACTGTAACAAGGGGGCGCTCTAATAACTATGTATAATATATCAGGGGTCAGTACAGAGATCTCTCCCATCATCTATTATACTCAGGACTGTAACAAGGGGGCGCTCTAATAACTATGTATAATATATCAGGGGTCAGTACAGAGATCTCTCCTATCATCTATTATACTCAGGACTGTAACAAGGGGGTGCTCTAATAACTATGTATAATATAGCAGGGGTCAGTACAGAGATCTCTTCTATCATCTATTATACCCAGGACTGTAACATGGGGGCGCTCTAATAACTATGTACAGATATATCAAGGGTCAGTACAGAGATCTCTCTCATCATCTATTATACCCAGGACTGTAACAAGGGGGCGCTCTAATAACTATGTATAGATATATCAGTGGTCAGTACAGAGATCTCTCCCATCATCTATTATACCCAGGACTGTAACAAGAGGGCGCTCTAATAACTATGTATAATATATCAGGGGTCAGTACAGAGATCTCTCCCATAATTTATTAGAGCCAGGGCTGTAACAAGGGGGCGCTCTAATAACTATGTATAGATATATCAGGGGTCAGTACAGAGATCTCTCCCATCATCTATTATACCCAGGACTGTAACAAGGGGGCGCTCTAATAACTATGTATAGATATATCAGGGGTCAGTACAGAGATCTCCCATCATCTATTATGCCCAGGACTATAACAAGGGGGTGCTCTAATAACTATGTATAATATATCAGGGGTCAGTACAGAGATCTCTCCTATCATCTATTATACCCAGGACTGTAACAAGGGGGCGCTCTAATAACTATGTATAATATATCAGGGGTCAGTACAGAGATCTCTCCCATCATCTGTTATACCAAGGACTGTAACACGGGGGCGCTCTAATAACTCTAAATAAGGTTTCTACAACATAGAAGGGGGTTCTTTACTGTAAGAGCAGTGAGACTGGGGACCTCTCTCCTGAGGACGCAGTGATGGTGATATGATGTAAGAGTATAAGCGGGGCCTGGAGTGTAATAATATCACTGATTACTCAGGATGGTCGGTGATCCGGGGATTATTCTGATTGCCAGATCGGAATCAGAAAGGAGTTTTTTCCCCTAAAATGAAGAGAATCGTCATCCACCTCATGGGGGCGGGGGGGGGGGGGGGGGGGGTGCCTGCCTCTGGATCAACATTGGGGGGTAACTGGGGGATTTTTTTTCGGCTTTATATGCTAGATTACCATGTTATATATGTGTAGCTCTGTCTATAGGAGTTGATTCATATAGGAGGCACTGTATGTAGGGGGCGCTGTATATAAGACTGTATATAGCAGTCACTGTCTATAGGGGGCAGTGTATGTGGGGGGCGCTGTATATAAGACTGTATATAGCAGTCACTGTCTATAGGGGGCGCTGTATGTGGGGGGCGCTGTATATAAGACTGTGTATATAGCAGTCACTGTCTATAGGGGGCGCTGTATGTGGGGGGCGCTCTATAGGATACTTATGACTCCAGTCACAGGACGCAGATAATATTTTACCATCGCACGACCTGATATCAATCATTTTCGGTCACTTGCGGCTGTGATCGCTCCGGTTGCCGCCATGTTCCTGCCGTCTCACTAGACGTCTGCGGGACCCCCGAACGCTCATGGAGACGCGCTGACCGCCGCACGTATGGCTGCAGCTTTCTGTCATTTAATCAGCTCTCTTGCAGAACACGCGTGGGATGGATGTTCCTTTAATAACCCCCCGCCGGCGGTCCGCAGCCCACCGTCACCTCTGGTGGAGCAGAGACCTCATCTTGTGATTGGAGAGCAGAAATCATCCATCAGCGGACCCCCAGCGCAAGCAGAAGGGCCACCGCACAGCAAGCGGTGATCAGCAGTCCCATGTAAAGAAAGCTGAATCGTTGTACAATGTAAAGTTCTGCAACTTTGTAATAGATTTGGTTTCAATTCCTCATTCTCAAGACCTCTGCTTTCTGTCAGTGAATGGGACCGCTGTGTACATGAAGAGGCTAACCAACCCCATATAGGCCTATGGCGCTATTACATGTGCGCTGGCGGCCATGGGCACTACTCTGTTTACTGCTTCTTTCCTGCTGTACTTGCAATTATAGCTGAAGGTTTGTTACAGTGTGTCAGTGCAGACGCTCCTCTGTGGGGATCAGCAGCACAAACCTCCCTCCTCTCTGTTACAATGTATCAGCGCAGGTGGAGTCCGGGAGGTGAAATTTCCCGCTGTTGTTTCCCTTTATCAGCCTCTCCTCTGACAGGTGCGGTGTTGGGGGGCCTGGGCCCATTATATGGAGCCCCCAGCTGGCAGTCGGTGCCCCTCCCACTAATGCCGCTTTTTTGCGCCAATGTCTGACTCATCTTTCTAAAAACGTTTATGGCCTTTGCTTGAAAGGACGGAACGAGCGCCGGGACAATCATTCCGCTCGTGTGACTTGCATGTCAATGTGGGGGGAGGCGGGGAGCCCCTCTCTGCTGGAGCTGGGGCCTCGCCGTCTGCAGAGGTTTTGTCTCTTCTTGTCCTGCGAGGCCTCAAGTGTAAAGAAAGAGGGAAAACGATGAGACGAGCGAAGAATTCCTCACATTCCGCGTCTTCCCCCATAAGCAGCAGCTGCTGCCGCCAGGCCGTGTCACGCCACCCACCGCCATAAGTGCATCGCTTTCAGGGTGACCGGCGCAGGAGACGTTCCCGTCATCTCAATGTATTTCCCGTATAGATCAGTACTGACCGTTACCAATTGGCTGCTGCTCACACATCCAATCTACACGGGAAGACCCCAGAACTTCATCCGAGACCCCCAACCCCGAGAATCACCAGCCGTTATCAGTGTTATAACAACACCGCGACCGTAAAACTATCCTGTGACCGCAGCGCTATAAACACTGAACAGCGCCTTTATTACCCGCTTCTAGTAGCGTTGGGCTCCTTCGCCCTCCAGATCCACAGCCATTCGTCACAATGCAGATCCCACTCAGTGGTGAAATCCTCCTGCAGGAATACCGGCCCCTGCGGACAGGAAGCTTCTTGTAGTCTCTGCAGATTAGATGGAGGTGCTGACATGTTCTGACCAGCTGACAGGAAGGGGTCAGCGATTCATGCTGCTTGTGCCAAATTCTGCCCTCCCATCAGCACATAAATCTGGCTCCATCTGACCAGGAGATGTTTCTCCGCTGCTCAGTGATACAAGTTTTGCGCTCTTTTGCCCGCTGGAGTCTTTCTTAGACACAATGGTGCTGGGACTGGTGTTATACCATCCGTGCGGAGGAACGGCGAGTTGTGCGTTCGGACACGTTAGTTCAGAGAATCCTAGACTGGTAGAGTAGGAAGGATCCTCCTTAGTCATCGGGACCTCCAGGGTCATCAGGTCGCTGAGGTCATCAGGTCCAACCCCGTGCTCAGTGCAGGATCACTAAGGGCCCATTTACACGGCAAGATGATCGCTTTAAATTTCCTCAAACTGCAGTTTTAGTGACGGCTTTGAGCGTTCACTTTGCATACGTGTGTAAGAGAAGCTCACGCTGTATGGAGGAGACAATCAGGACCGCTATCTTCTGCATACAGCTGTTGTCTTCACTGAGCGCTCCGAGCGGGGTATGCAGAAAACAGAGAATTACTCCTGCTGTGTTCTACATACCCTGGCTGTGTTCTCCGAGTGGGATACCAGCTGAAACAATAGTATCAGCGGTATCCCGCTGAGAACTCAGCCACGGTCCGGATGAGACTCATGCTTGCTGAAAGACAACGATGAGCGAAAACTGCGTGATGTCTGTGTGTTTAGACCCAACGATTCTCACTCAAAAGACGGCTTTGAGCGAGAATTGTTGGGTCTAAATGGGCCTTAAATCATCCCAGACGGATGTCTGTCCAGCCTCTGAACACTTCCATTGAAGGAGAACTCCCCACCTCCTGTGACAACCTGTTCCACTCATTGATCCCCTCACTGTCTAATATCTAATCTGTGTCTCCTCCCTTTCAGTTTCATCCCATTGCTTCTAGTCTTTCCTTGTGCAGATGAGAATAGGGCTGATCCCTCTGCAC
Source organism: Eleutherodactylus coqui (assembly GCA_035609135.1). Classification (NCBI taxonomy): domain Eukaryota; kingdom Metazoa; phylum Chordata; class Amphibia; order Anura; family Eleutherodactylidae; genus Eleutherodactylus; species Eleutherodactylus coqui. Next base: position 4,754,421 of record CM069415.1, read on the forward strand.
TGTGACAGCCCTTCAGATATTTGTAGACCGCTATTAAGTCTCCTCTCAGCCTTCTCTTCTGCTAAACATTCCCAGATCCTTTACCCGTTCCTCATAGGACATGATTTGCAGACCGCTCACCATCTTGGTAACTCTTCTCTGAACTTGCTCCAGTTTGTCTCTGTCTTCTATAAAGTGGGGTGCCCAGAACTGGACCCAGTATTCCAGATGAGGTCTGACTCAGGCCGGTCTCACACAACTGGATTTGAATTGCAGGTTCAGCAGTCATTGGTCACACGGACGATCCGCGGTAATACGTGAGCACTGAAAGGCATGTATTTTCAAAGTTTCCCTCACACCTGCGAGTACAAATGGCGTATTTCACGAGTGGAAGGTAAATCGCAGCATGCTCTCTTTTACCGTGGGATCCGTGACCATAGAGCCCATTGTGCGCGGGCTGCGGATCCCAGCGTGATCGCTTAGCGACGGCACGGGAAATACAATAAAGAAAGCTGTAATGTGCAGGACCGCCTGCGTAAGTACACAGTCACACACAGTGCAATTACACGCCTTCACAGGGTCACCGACCAGGCTCACAGACAGAATCCACTGCGGACCTCCCTCATGCGGAATCCGACCCGTTGTGTGAGCCCGGCCTTAGGAAGAGTAGAGGGGGATAATTACCTCACGTGATCTAGACTTTGTGCGTGATACACCAGCTCCAGCATTGTGTTCAGCTCACTGTGCAGCCTGTTGGTCTGAACGATTCCTGACATCCTCCTCCGACCCCTTTCACTGATGAGTTGTTTCCGTCCGCAGGATCCCCTCTCACTGGATGTTTTCCTTGATTGCGCCATTCTTGGTATACCCTCCACACCCTTACATGAGAACCCCCCACATGGTTGGCGATGAGACCCCGGCTAGTCTAGCACCGATGACCGGCCTCGTTGGAAGTCGCTCCGATCGCTGGATCTTCCATCTAATGTGGATTCACACTGAAACTGATCCGCGGAAAACTTGTCACGTGATTTTATGCCGCACTCTGGGGTCAAGGGGAAAATTACCGTACAGGGGAGCGCCAATCATAAGAGGGCCAGGGGTCTAATAAAGGGTCTGCAGGGTATATAACATCTGCCACAGTCACAAATAAGGGAAGCATGACGCACATGACTTGTATCTTCCCCACAGTTACCTTATATCAGGGATTGCCCATCATGTAGGATATGGAACCAGGATAGCAGGTGATCAGGAGCAGAACTCAGGCTGCAGCCTCCACACAGACATCAGGAAGCAGAAGGACAAGTTGCAGCCACTGAAGTTTCATTTAGTTTTGGCGCCATCTGGCGGCCACTCCTGTAATTACACCTCTGTGATTCTAGACGTTCCGCAGTGACATTGATGACATTATTCTGAGCTACATCTGAACATTTGTCATAATCTGTAATCCCTTCATTGGGCTGATAAGTAGAGCGGCCTGCAGTTATATATAGATATCACCTATATATAGCCACTGTACCCTACACATGCCCACTGTCACCTACATACACCCGGCCCTGGCAGTATGGGCTCTTATTATGGGGTCGGTTATTATTTCCAGGGCTGATATGAGGGGTCGTCCGCACTGCTTTATTGTTCCTCCATTGTATGTACAGACTTCGTAACAAATGCGCCCTGAACGCCCTCGCCATTAACCCCACCAGGTCCAACTATGCTTAAAAACAGTGGAGAATTGGAAACGCGATTTACTACCGACATGAGAGAAAAATTGAGCCACCGAAGAAATCCGGACACCGCCGTAGTGGGCAGCCACCCCACCCGCTCCCTCCACGCCTTACCGCGTTCATTCCAAGTCGCTGGCGCCACAAATGACTGGACTAAATGGACGTCTGGTTTCCATCATAACCCAAAGGGATTCTGCACAAGGGGTCCCCTCTGAGCCCCCCGTGGGGCAGTGCGTCAGCAACAGAGGTATTACCTCCTTCTGCGGCGCCAGGTCCCAGAAGTCCAGCTATTTATGGCTTACACCGCACCCCTAAGCACCAACCTGTTGGCCATACGATGCCACCATAGTGCGACCCCAACCACGCTGAGGCGGGCCAAGAATCCACAGCTGATGGCCCTTCTATTTTTTCCGCTGACAGGGGTACGCCAAATTTAGCCGTGATAGAACGAAAGGAATCCAACAAAAAAACAACATTTTGGGGCGTCCCAGGACCTTAGGGGGGCAAAACTGTCCACTCAGTGAGTCATGGTACTGGATGGCATCTCAAACCGCACAACCCATTCTAAAAAGGAGCTGAGATCGAACTGCCCGCGGGTAAAGACACCATCTGACCGCCGAGGAGGTGAAGACAGAAGCCATGAAGGGGAACCGAATCAATATCGGATTTTGCCATGAACGCACCCGTGCCGCTCGCTGAACACGCAGGGCCGACTGAAGGGGGGGGGGGGGGGGGAGAGACTGCTGCGGAGTCAGCAAACATCTGTGGCCGCTGTAATGCCAACCCAACTCCGGCCGCATCAACGAAGTTCCTCCTTGTACCGCCGCCATGCGGCTCCACCGTAGACCCTGTGTGCGCTAGAGACCGTGTCAAAATACATAAAAAGCTGGGAATGCAATGACGGCCACGGCGGTGCCCTGTATGTGAGAGTAAAAGCAGGACCCAGGTCACCTGCTGCCATGGCCGGAACTAAGGGCACAGGAATTGTACAGCATGACATCACATGACATCACACCTCATGACATCACTCCTCATGACATCACATGACATCACACCTCATGACATCCCATAACATCCCACCTCATGACATCACATGACATCACATAACATCACTCCTCATGACATCACACCTCATGACATCACATGACATCACATAACATCACTCCTCATGACATCACACCTCATGACATCACATGACATCACTCCTCATGACATCACATGACATCACACCTCATGACATCACATGACATCACATAACATCACTCCTCATGACATCACACCTCATGACATCACATGACATCACTCCTCATGACATCACATGACATCACATCTCATGACATCACATGACATCACTCCTCACATCACCTGACATCACTCCTCATGACATCACATAACATCACTCCTCATGACATCACACCTCATGACATCACATGACATCACTCCTCATGACATCACATGACATCACATGACATCACTCCTCACATCACCTGACATCACACCTCATGACATCACATGACATCACTCCTCATGACATCACATGACATCATGACATCACTCCTGCAGCTAGTGATTCCCAGTAGTATTTCCATGGGGAACCCCCTTGAACTTTTTATTCACTGAAGTCCTTTTGGCAGTAAGCCCGGACTCCACCAGGGGGCAGCGCAGCGCTGTAATTCTCCAATGTACTGTGAGGGTAATATAGTGAACGCCGGCGGTCTTGTCTCTAATCGCATCGCGCTGGCATAAAACGCTCCAAATTTATTAAGAGGCGCACGGTCAAAAAGTTAAATCTCCACCAGCTATGAGTTCACGGATATTTCTGCTGTAAATTACCGTACGTTTTCCCGGAGGCCACGCCCCTTCGCGCTAAACCACTTTTATTTTTTGGAAAAGTGGCAATTTTTTTGTGCAAAACGTGTGCGCCAAAATGTGTGCCTTCTTTGTGATACAGTCGTGGCGCACGGCCGGTGATAAATCCCCAGAACTTCCTTGGCAGCGTCTTATGGCGGACGGAGTCTCGTCACTCCAAGACATGGATGAAACAGAAGATCAGCCCACAGCTGTCAGTGGGCAGAGAATCACCTGACAGCTGGTAGGTTGTTACAATGTATCAGTGCAGGCAGGAGCTCTCAGGCTGGAGGATGAATAGCGAATGTTAGAAATGGCGCAGAGTTCTCGGCTCCGACCATTGACGCTTCATCCGGGATCGCTCTACAAACGAGAGGATTGGGAATAAGACACAAGTTGTTGTATTTGAAGGCATCTGTTGGGGGCTTCCTATGGGGGGTGTCCTGCAGGAGCGTCCTGTGGGGGGTGCTCTGCGGGGGTGCGCTGTTGGGGCGTCCTGCAGGGGGCTTTCCACAGGGGGTGTCCTGCATGGGGGTGCTCTGCGGGGGCGTCCTGTGGGGAGTGTCCTGCGGGCCCATCCTGTAGGGGGCATACTGTGGGGCGGTGTCCTGTTGGGGGCTCTGTGGATCCCATCCCATGGGGGGTGTTCTGCAGATGCCGTCCTGTTGGGGGCGTCTTGTAGGGAGCTTCCTACAGGGGGTGTCCTGCAGGGTGCATCCTGTAGGGGGCATACTTTGGGGCGGTGTCCTGTTGGGGGCTTCTTATGGGGGGGGGGGGCATCTTGTAGGGGGCTTCCTACAGGGGGTGTCCTGCGGGGGGTTCTGTGGATCCCGTCCTATAGGGGGTGGCCTGCAGATGCTGTCCTGTGGGGGGCGACAGTCATTAATAATGGATCTGAGGGGTTTCACAGCTCTATCAGACATGACTGATGCCATCAGGTGGTCCGGAGACAGATCCCCCCGCGGCCGCTGGTGTGACGTGTGGCAGGATTGTGTGATGTGGCCATATATGTTTGTATGACTATATACATGTAATAAGACCCATCCCCCGCGCTACATGTGATCAGTACAGCATCTGCCTTACCTGTGAGCTATTGCTCCCTGCTGTCAGCCTGCAGTGACGTGATGATGGAATGAGATCGGTGAATGTGATGTATATTTGGCGCGGCACCTGTGATTCCGCCTCAGCAGATGTGAGCGCGACGTTATTTATAGTGGAACAGTTTGGCATCGCCGCGCCTGTCCTCACTATCCGAAATTACCAGCGTGACCGCGCACATCTAATGAGCTGCCTGCGAGGTCATCAGGACCTTTCATCACGTCTTATACTCCAGTCACAGCCAAAGCTGCAAGTCTGTGGTCACATCAGGGCGTACGCGCCTCTTATAACGCTCCAGTACGGATATAACCTGCAGGGACATCATATATGTGATATCAGCCTCTTATGACGCACGGGGAAGTATCCGCAGCTCTGGCTGTAGGGTCCCTTTAAGAGGCTCGTCTGCGGGGATGAAGCCATTAGCATGTATCTGCTTGCGGAGGGAACAGTTACAAGTTGGTGTCGCATTGACTTTACGGCTGATCGGTCACACACGCTCGTTCGTGGGATTTATATATGGAGGGGATCCGTGTAATGATACGTCGCCCGTCGGATATGGGGGGGGGGGGGGGGCTGTTCTGAGCCGCAGTTTCAATCATGGCAAATAATGCAATCCGTGTGATGAATCCCCGCAGCGGCGGCTGATTACAGAGGGAAATAGATTGAGGGGCGAAGCTGAAAGATGGAGGATGTGGAGGCGTCTGATTTGCCGCGGAGACCTGAGCGCCGCACCGCGTGCTAGAATGGCGCCCTCTGTCTGCCGGCGTATAACTTACGGTGTCCATGGGCCACCCTTCACCAGACAGAGGAGAAACGTGCGACCCTGTGGCCCCCATCTGGCCGCGTCACACTGATAGCGCAGCATGCAGAGGGCCACCGTGGAGGGAACGTTTACCCAGGCTAGGCTCAGGTGCAATGTACACACAGGCTTCCATCTAGTCTTATCCTCCAGTCACAACCAGAGCTGCAGTCACAATTCCGCAGTTACATTGTATCTTTTCCTCCAGTCATATCCAGAGCTGCAGTCACTTCTGCTATTACATCATCTACTCCAGTCACAACCAGAGCTGCGCTTTATTGTACCTGATAAAGTATCTTAAAGCAGTAGAATTACTGGAAATGCATACTAGACTGCAGCTCTGAGTGTGACTGCAGTAGAAGACGTGATGTGACTACAGCTCTGGGTGTGACTGAAGTACAAGACGTGATGTAACTGCAGCTCTGGCTGTGACTGGAGTAGAAGACATGATGGGACTGCAGCTCTGGGTGTGACTGTAATAGAAGAAGTGATGCGACTGCAGCTCTGGGTGTGACTGAAGTACAAGACGTGATGTAACTGCAGCTCTGGCTGTGACTGGAGTAGAAGACATGATGGGACTGCAGCTATGGGTGTAACTGAAGTAGAACATGTGATGGGACTGCAGCTCTGGGTGTGACTGCAGTAAAAGACGTGTTGTGACTGCAGCTCTGGGTTTGACTGGAATAGAAGATGTGATGCGACTGCAGCTCTGGGTGTGAATGGAGTACAAGACATGATGTGACTGCAGCTCAGGGTGTGACTGCAGTAAAAGACATGATGGGACTGCAGCTCTGGGTGTGACTGGAGTAAAAGACGTGATAAGACTGGAGCACGGGGTGTGACTGGAGTACAAGACATGATGGGACTGCAGTTCTGGGTGTGAGTGGAGTAGAAGAAGTGAGGAGACTGGAGCATGGAGTGTGACTGGAGTACAAGACATGATGGGACTGCAGCTCTGGGTGCGACTGGATTAGAAAACATGATGGGACTGCAGCTGTGGGTGCGGCTGGAGTACAAGACGTGAGGTGACTGCAGCTCTGCGTGTGACTGGAATAGAAGATGTGATGCGACTGCAGCTCTGGGTGTGAATGGAGTACAAGACATGATGTGACTGCAGCTCAGGGTGTGACTGCAGTAAAAGACGTGATGGGACTGCAGCTCTGGGTGTGACTGGAGTAAAAGACGTGATAAGACTGGAGCACGGGGTGTGACTGGAGTACAAGACATGATGGGACTGCAGTTCTGGGTGTGAGTGGAGTAGAAGAAGTGAGGAGACTGGAGCATGGAGTGTGACTGGAGTACAAGACATGATGGGACTGCAGCTCTGGGTGCGACTGGATTAGAAAACATGATGGGACTGCAGCTGTGGGTGCGGCTGGAGTACAAGACGTGAGGTGACTGCAGCTCTGCGTGTGACTGGAATAGAAGATGTGACGCAAATGCAGCTCTGGGTGTGAATGGAGTAGAAGATGTGATAGGACTGCAGCTCTAAATTGGACTGCAGTAGAAGATGTGATGAGACTGGAGCACGGGGTGTGACTGGAGTAAAAGACGTGATGGGACTGTAGTTCTGGGTGTGACTGGAGTAGAAGACATAATGTGACTGCAGCTCTGGGTGCGATTGGAGTAAAAGACGTGATGGGACTGCAGTTCTGGGTGCAACTGGAGTAGAAGACATGATGAGACTGCAGTTCTGGGTGTGACTGGAGTACAAAACGTGAGGTGACTGCAGCTTTGCGTGTAACTGAATTACAAGACGTGATGGGACTGCAGCTCTGGGTGTGACTGGAGTAGAAGATGTGATAGGACTGCAGCTCTGAGTAGGACTGCAGTAGAAGACATGATGTGACTGCAGCTTTGGGTGTGACTGGAGTTTAAGATGTGATGAGATGTGCAGCTCTGGGTGTGACTAAAGTAGAAGACATAGTGTAACCCAAGATCAATCATTTCTAGGATCCGCTAGCCCCCCTGGAGCTGTGAGGTGGGATCAGAGGGAAGTCACTTTGCGCTCTCCTTGAGGAGGCCGCTGACACTTATTTCTAGGAACAGCAGATGGCGGCTGAGAATCTGGCGGAGTAATCGTACAGTGACAGGAGAGAATCCATCTGCAGCTCCGCACACCGACCGCGCCGGCCGCCTCCCAACCATCATACATTACCGGCAATGATAATGAGAGAAAGTAGATGTCAGAGAGAGGAGAGCAAACGTGTACGAGGCAGAGGATACAGTGACATATAGGGGATGGTCACATGAGGAAGAACATGGCCACATATGGAAGACCCGGTCACATATGGAAGACCTGGCCACATATGGAAGACCTGGTCACATATGGAAGACGTGAGGAGACGCGGCCACATATGGAAGACGTGAGAAGACGCGGCCACATATGGAAGACGTGAGGAGACGCGGCCACATATGGAAGACCCGGTCACATATGGAAGTCATGAACACGTATGGAAGACGCGGCCAATGTCACACATGGACAGTATAGGAGATGCAGCTATAGGCGGTGCAGGGGTAGCAGTCAGTTTCAGCCTCTGGAGCCTGTAAGAGGACCCCAGTATTATGTGATGGGTGGTCTCTCTTGCATTGAGGTCCCGCAGCTTCATGTTCTCCTCTGCAGAAGAGACCGTCAGACATGAGGTGTTACCGTCCCGTCGTCTGATGGGAGGGGCTTGTGGGGCGCGCCGAGACGGGCGGAGAAAATGTAACAATCAAACCACGCAGAAAACAAATTGCACGTTTTGCCGCACACTGCATTTGCGCATAAACTCGACCACTTTTTAACATTTTCGCACTTTTGGCACACGCAGCCATCTCAAGAACAGAGACCAGCTGGTCCGGCGGTGAGCAGTGGCCAGGAGTTACGGAAATCGTGCGATTACAGCCCCGTCAGCTGTTTCTATAAGACTGCCGGGAGATACAGAAAGAACTACCCCCATCGTAGTGGTGATACCGCTGTGGACTGGCATATAACACATCAGTCCTCGTGGGCACCCCGCTGGGACTGCGCCTGAAGAAAGAACATTCAAGGCAAAAAGTATGTTCTGTCAGGATCCTCCCGCCTCGGGCGCTGCAGGAAAGGTCGGCCTCACATTCGGGTTACAGCTGTGACAGAAGTCCGCGGCATGCTATCCCATTGCTTTCTGCCAAACCCCGCAGTATGATTATCGGGAAAGGGCTTGAAATATAAGCCCTTCCGTGATAATCATCAATAAGTGGTAAAAAAATGTTTTTTTCTAAATTACTCACCTCTCCGCCGCGTCCTCCGGCTGGCTTCCTGACACTGCTGTCCAGCACTTTCAGCAGGCGGGGATTTAAAAATCCTCGCCTCCTAAAAGGGCTGTGCTGATTGGCTGAGGGCTCAGCCAATTACAGATAGTCTTTAGCAATTCATTCATGAATAGCACTATCTCAGCTATTCATGAATGAATAGCTATGGGAAATGTGTCATTGGCTGAACGCTCAACCAATAGCTAAGCACTAGCTGCTATTGGCTGAGCACTCAGCCAATCAGCACAGCTCTTTTAGGAGGCGAGGATTTTTAAATCCCCGCCTGCTGAAAGTGCTGGACAGCAGTTCCGGGGAGCCAGCCGGAGGACGCGGCGGAGAGGTGAGTAATTTTTTTTTTTTTTTACCACTTATTGATGATTATTGGGGAAGGGCTTATATTTCAAGCCCTTTCCCGATAATCATACTGCGGGGCTTGGCAGAAAGCAATGGGATAGCATGCCGCGGACTTCTGTCACAGCTGTGGCAGACGTCCGTGACATTCTCGCTATGTTTTCAATGGGGCTAGCGCTGCTGCTACTGGCCCCATTGAAAACACTGGCGACATGCTGGTTGTATTTCGGCGTCTTTCTTGCGCTGCGAGGCGAGAGTTTTCACGTGCTCTCGCAGCGCAAGAAAGAAAATATCGCCAGTGGGTGTCCACCCTTATAACGATTACTGGGCTGTAGTCCCCTCACCAGCCAGGCGAGACACCTACTGCAGACTGATGAGGGGGAATCACCCCGAAGCAGCTGTCTGTGGATGGATCGTGGCTTGGCTTAGAATTCGCAGTCAATGTTATAAGACTTGTCTATAGACTTGCAGGAATGCTGCCCTGCAGTAGGTGGCGCTGTAGAGGTAATGTTCCATCTTCCCTATTTGCATATTTCGCAGAGGAGCCTTCCTGGCCTTATAAGTCTCCTCACTCACCTTCTAGGTGCTTAAGGAGACACACCTCCGTTTTTGTGTTCTGGAGAATCAGCGCTGTGGTTTCTCCGCATCAGAATGAAGCGCGGCGGTCGGGGCGACTTCCATGGATGAGGGCAGCGGTTCCTGTGTCTTCATTTCTGAGTCCATCACCCCCTGCGCTCCGTGCAATAACACGAGCATCGATCCAATTCGCAGAATCAATATGTGCAGGCGCCGTCAGCGGACGACTATTCAGCCAATCACAGGAATTACCTCCAATTAAATGGCGCAATTTATTTTAATGTAGGAATGGATTTCTTTGTCCTTCGCGGTTTTCCAGCTGATTTGTACTTAACAAACAATTACTGAAAAAGCGACAAACAATTAAGGGTCAGTCAACAACAGCAGTGCTGCAGGAACAGCTTGTTATACACTGTGTCAGTCTTCACTGCGGCTCTGACATTCTATTCATGAAGCTCAGGCTGAGCAGAGCTGTATGTCCCTCTCTGAGGTTATAGGCGTGACTTTTGGCTCCGGACATAATAGACGTATAATCTGCTTTGTGATCCGATCTGACAACCGGAGAGATTCAACTCATTGTGATAATTCACAGCCCAATTTGTCCCATTCTCCGCGTCTCGTCTTCTGCGTTCATGCGCGATAATCAGACATGATGTCCGCACTGGGGTGGTCAGTGCTGGACCCTGCGATCCCCAATAATGGGGATGTGAGCAGCGATAACAAGCGGGGGAGGGGTTCAGGTCATCGCTTGTTCTTCGCTGTTGGTGGCGCTCATGTGAATATGATCGTGGCTCAGGTCGCCGGATAATAACTCAGCACAGCGAGGGGCCAGATAGCCGTCAGGCCATTATTTCTTGGGGTTCGTCTGAGGACAGGGGCGCATGCTGTTTTCCAATTTATATGGCTGGTAAAAAATAATGACGGCCTGGGTGGCAACCTGCCGCCCCCCTGAGGTCCTGCAGACCGCCGCCTGAGGCACAGGCTCGGGTCGCGCTGACTGCAGTCTATATTGTGCAGGTGATACAATGTATCACTCCGTTATCAGCGATTTTAGGCTTCCCCTATGACTGAGGCCAATCGCCGGCTCCGCTGTGGGGTTAGTGACCCTGGGGTGTACAGTCTGAGCTCCGTCATCCCGTCACTCTATCCCAGTGACTTTTGTTCGGCAGCACATGAAGGGTTAATTATCGCCGCAGTCTTTGCTGTTCTGACATAAGTCGCTGTGACCCCGGGCCGCGGCTGCAGCTGCTGCGGATCATCTCTTCTCACCGGCTCATTGTTCATTTCCATCTAATCCCAGCAGTGATTTCCTGGCTGTGATGGAGATCTGCGCAGTAATCCCGCGGCCGCGCATTATATCCGATCGCTCCGAGATTGGGATACTCAGTAAGAGCGCAATCTGCGGAACGTTTACCCCAGTCGCGTAACGTCGGTCTGACGCTCTCTGTGATGTCATCAGTATCCGGGCTGAGAAATATTTGTGGCTTTCATTTTAATTACAAGTCCCCTGCGGAACAAGATATTGTTACACAATAACATTCTGCTGCCTGCAGCCACCACCAGGGGGAGCTCGCCGCATACATATATCTACATCCACCCACCACTAGAAGGAGCTCACTGCATACATATACATCCACACACCACTAGAGGGAGCTCACTGCATACATATACATCCACACACCACTAGAGGGAGCTCACTGCATACATATACATCCACACACCACTAGAGGGAGCTCACTGCATACATATACATCCATCACCACTAGGAGAGCTAACCACATACAGATATATACAGCCACCACTAGGAAAATCTCCGTGTATACAGATACAAACATCCACCACTAAGGCTGCCCTCACATATGAACGCAGCAAAGCGCGGCAATTTAAATCACCGCACTTTGCCACATTTTACTTTCATTTTCGTCCACAGCATTGATGAGGTGCACTAAATGCTCAAAAATAGAACAACCTCCACTCAAGAATCATGGCTAAACTCTAAAAAAAAGGCTGTGTGAGGGAGGCCTTAGTGAGCTCCCTGTATACAGATATATACAACCACCACTAGGGGGAGCTCACTGAAGACAGATGTATACAGCCACTTCTAGGGGGAGCTCACTGAAGACAGATATATACAGCCACCACTAGAGGGAGCTCACTACATACAGATATATACAGCCACCACTAGAGGGAGCGCACTGCATCCAGATATATACTACTCACTAGAGGGAGTTCACTGCATCCAGAGCTCACTGTATAGAGATATATACAACCACCACTAGGGGGAGCTCACTGTATAGAGATATATACAACCACCACTAGGGGGAGCTCACTGTATAGAGATATATACAGCCACCACTCGGGGGAGCTCACTGTATAGAGATATATACAGCCACCACTCGGGGGAGCTCACTGTATAGATATATACAGCCGCCACTAGAGGGAGCTCCCTGTATACAGCTATATACAGCCACCACTCGGGGGAGCACACTATATATACCCTGTTCCCTGAAAATAAGACATACACTGAAAATAAGACATAGCATGATTTTCCAGAATTTTTGAGGATGCAAAATGATTTTTCAGGCTTTTTGAGGATGCTTGAAATATAAGCCCTACTCCAAAATTAAGCCCTGCTAACAGTTAATTTAAAAAGTCAATTTAAATAGTGTCCAGGCAGCTTTACATGTAAAAAAGTTAAACCTTTTTGAACAAAAATTAATATAAGACACTGTCTTATTTTCGGGGAAACACGGTAGATATATACAGCCACCACTAGGGGGAGCTCGCTGTATACAGATATATACAGCCACCACTAGAGGGAGCTCACTGTATACAGATATATACAGCCACCAGTAGAGGGAGCTCCCTGAAGACAGATATATACAGCCACCACTAGGGGGAGTTCACTGTAGGCAGATATATACAGCCACCACTAGGGGGAGCTCCCTGTATACAGATATATTCAGCCACTGCTAGAGGGAGTTCACTGCAGGCAGATATATACAGCCACCACTAGGGGGAGCTCGCTGTATACAGATATATACAGGCACTTTTAGGGGGAGCTCAGAGAGCATGCTCATAACACTCTCCCATAGAAGTCAACCAGCAGCTCTTCTTTGGCTGTGGACTCTCCTTGGTGTATCTCATCTCCTTGGTGTATCTCATCTCCTTGGTGTATCTCATCTCCTTGGTGTATCTCATCTCCTTGGTGTATCTCAGTGCGCCGGTTTGCACGCGTCATCGCGGTGGATGTTGTAACTCGATAAACGACGCTCTGAGGTCTGTGACTTCTGTATACTGAAGGAAGCCGATCCGCCGCTGTCCACACATTATGTATCCGGCGCGGCGCAGACCTCACAGGTGACTCTCCGGGGCGCTGATAACTGACCAAGATCAGCGCTGAATAAGAAGCCGGGCGAAGACGCCATCTTCAGCCTCCTTATCATTCAGTGCAACTCTATCAACTTCAAGCCACCAAGAGACGCCATGATCACAGACTGCCCCGTCTACAGCGAGGCGGATCCCGGAAGCCGGGGTGAACCGAAAATGTCTTGAAACTGGTGTAAAACCCGGCATGCGGAGGAGGGGGGTAAAGATGGAAGCAGGTAACACCCCTACCGGGGGGGGGGGGGGGGGGGGACAGGGACCACAGATTACTGTAACCTGAACCTGGAGAAATAATCCTCCGAGGACATTAGAGACGTAACAAGATGGAAAAAGGAGGCGCATCGATGCACATGGAGCACGCCGGTCTTCATCGCACTTCTTGCCCTTCATTGCTCGTTCTCATATCCGCACCTTCCATCTTTTTCCTTCCATTACATTTGGCCCAAATATTCGGTGCACTGATCCCATAAATCAGGAGCACAAGAGCTGACGATTTAATTGGTTTGTACAAAAGTATTAACAGAGGAGAGTTGAAGATCTGGACACCTCCGAAGGGGGTCACCCGAAAGGAGCCCTGTCATTCCCTGTGGATTCTGAGGTGATTAACACCCCAAAATACGAGAGGAACCAGGTGAGGGTTGAACAAAGAGGGACCAGGTGAGATTAGAACAAAGAGGAACCAGAGGAGGTTGGAACAGAGGGACCAGAGGAGGCCAGAACAGAGGGACCAGGTGAGGGCAGAACAAAGAGGTACCAGGTGAAAGCGAAACAAAGAGGGACCAGGTGAGGGCGGAACAAAGAGGGACCAGAGGAGGGCGGAACAAAGAGGGACCAGGTGAGGGCGGAACCAGGTGAGGGCGGAACAAAGAGGGACCAGAGGAGGGCGGAACAAAGAGGGACCAGGTGAGGGCGGAACCAGGTGAGGGCGGAACAAAGAGGGACCAGGTGAGATTAGAACAAAGAGGGACCAGAGGAGGCCAGAACAGAGGGACCAGGTGAGGGCAGAACAAAGAGGGACCAGGTGAGGGCGGAACAAAGAGGGACCAGGTGAGGGCGGAACAAAGAGGGACCAGGTGAGGGCGGAACAAAGAGGGACCAGGTGAGGGCGGAACAAAGAGGGACCAGATGAGGGACCAGGTGTGAGTAGGATGAGAGGGATCAGGTAAGGATGTAAAATGCAGGGTGGTGGATGGTGTTAGGTGCGGCGGTGACAAGATGGAGGTAGAGGCGGCACATTTTTGTTTAACATTGATAGAGGTGGGGTTTTCATGCCATTGCAGGGCAGGCGATGCTTAAATGTTGCTGAACAGATAATGCTGTTTCATTAGAGCATTACGCCGCTACCATCGCCCAACACTGCAGCCTAGCGGCTCCGCCATATGAAGAGACCTCCCACCCACATCTGTCCACTGGCTGCTGATGGGCCCCTTACAATATGACCAGCTGCATCTCCTGCGCTCTCTGATGGCGCACACAAAAAACTTATATAGCAATACGGCCACCGGAAGGCTCGCGTGAGGGGGCGGGGTATCACACCTGTGATGGTAGATTTGGGCGAATGTTTGCCCGTGCAAATAAATGTTTCAATGAATTAATAAATATTCCCAATTGCCTTTGCATTAACCCCCCTTACAAAGACAGGACGAGGGGGACCAGGTGAGGGTGGAACAGAGAGGGACCAGGTGGGGCTGGGACAAAAGAGACCAGGTGCAGGGTGAGATGAAAAGGACTAGGTGTGTCAAGATGAGAGGGACCAGGTGTGGACAGAGTGAGAGGGACCAGGTGTGGCAAGATGAAAAGGACCAGGTGTGGACAGAGTGAGAGGGACCAGGTGGGGCTGGGACAAAAGAGACCAGGTGCAGGTGAGATGAAAAGGACTAGGTGTGGCAAGATGAGAGGGACCAGGTGGGGGGTGGAACAGAGAGGGACCAGGTGTGGCAAGATGAAAAGGACCAGGTGTGGACAGAGTGAGAGGGACCAGGTGGGTCTGGGACAAAAGAGACCAGGTGCAGGTGAGATGAGTGGGACCAGGTGTCAGTGCAGCTTGAAGCTCCTGGGCCCCAATGCAAAATCTATCACAGGACCCCCAAACATCACCTGTCATTTCCAGCAGGCTCCAAGGCCAGGTGTGACTGCTACCTGTGCACCTCTCAGGTGATGCACCCTGAATGCCCACCTGGAGCAGCCGCCCTGAGCTCTGCGCCCCTCCAGTACAGCACATGGAATATGAGAGCGCAGGAGAGAGGGAGGAGGTGACAGCGGGAGGAGGAGGAGAGGAGACGACAGATGAGCTCCACAAATTCCCTCTATTCTGCTGGCAGCAGTCAGTGAGGAGATGGGATGGAGAGAGCGGAGCTGCCAGGAGGACGAGGAGGACCGAGACCACTGCACACACCTGGTGAGAACTTTACTGCAAGCGTCTTGTGATCAGTGCATCATCCACTACTACTAGTGCTCCATTCATCATCCATTGCTACTACCCCATTCATCATTCCCATCATTCACTACTACCTGAATCGTTACCCCATCATCCACTAATAAAAACCCAACTCATCACCCATTACTACTTGAGTCACAAAAGCCAGCATTCACTACTAGTACCCTATTCATCACCCCCCACCATCTACTCAATCACCCAGCAGTATGCATGATAGAAATAATCACATTACATGATGGGAAAGTAGTGCAATGTGCTTCTCTGGGACAGTATCACACATGATAGGCTTAGATACAGAGGCTCCGCAGACAGTATCACACATGATAGGCTTAGATACAGAGGCTCCGCAGACAGTATCACACATGATAGGCTTAGATACAGAGGCTCCGCAGACAGTATCACACATGATAGGCTTAGATACAGAGGCTCCGCAGACAGTATCACACATGATAGGCTTAGATACAGAGGCTCAGCAGACAGTATCACACATGATAGGCTTAGATACAGAGGCTCAGCAGACAGTATCACACATGATAGGCTTAGATACAGAGGCTCAGCAGACAGTATCACACATGATGGGCTTAGATACAGAGGCTCAGCAGACAGTATCACACATGATAGGCTTAGATACAGAGGCTCAGCAGACAGTATCACATATGATGGGCTTAGATACAGAGGCTCCGCAGACAGTATCACACATGATAGGCTTTAATACAGAGGCTCAGCAGACAGTATCACACATGATAGGCTTAGATACAGAGGCTCAGTAGACAGTATCACACATGATAGGCTTAGATACAGAGGCTCAGCAGACAGTATCACACATGATAGGCTTAGATACAGAGGCTCCGCAGACAGTATCACACACACATGATGTGATTAGATACACAGTTCAGCAGACAGTATCACACATGATAGGCTTAGATACAGAGGCTCAGCAGACAGTATCACACACACATGATGTGATTAGATACACAGTTCAGCAGACAGTATCACACATGATAGGCTCAGATACACTAGCAGAGTTGCCCTTTCTTCCATATGCCTTGGCTCTGTACATTGCTGGTACTTGTAGTGATCGTCTTCCTCTCCCGCAGTTCTCCCGTGTGAAGTGTCAGCTCTGCGTCAGAGATGCCGATAATCTCGGGAAGCAGCGAGCACGACTACAGCACCCTCAGCTACACGTCCAGCAGCACCCTCAACCACTTCTTCCCTGCGGCCGTAGAGTCACAGACACTTAAGGGGGTGAAGTACCAGCGGGCGCAGAGAGTCTACGACCCCGACGATTTGTACACGTCCGACTTCAAGCAAGAGATCGTCATTAATGTGGGAGGCATCCGCTACCTCATGCCTTGGAGTACGCTGGACGAGTTCCCAATGACCAGGCTGGGCAAGCTGAGGTTCTGCAGCAGCTACGACGAGATCATCCAGATCTGTGATGACTTTGATGAAGACACCAATGAGTTCTTTTTCGACAGGAACCCGTGTGCCTTCAGCATGATCGTCAGCTTCTTGGCGGCGGGGAAGCTGCGGCTGCTGCGGGAGATGTGCGCCCTGTCCTTCCAGGATGAGCTGATGTACTGGGGCATCGAGGAGTCCAACCTGGAGCGCTGCTGTCTGCGGAAGCTCTTCCAGAAGCTGGAGGATCTGGCCGACATCAAGAAGGAAGAGGAGGCGCAGAGAACCCGGGAGACCATCTGTGTGCTGGAGGACCACTCCAGGATGGGCCACTTCATGAGCAAGCTGCACGACATGGTGGAGAACCCGCAGTCCGGCCTCCCCGGGAAGGTCTTCGCCTGTCTGTCCATCTTATTCGTGGCCACCACCGCCATCAACCTGTGTGTCAGCACCATGCCGGACCTCCGCGCCGAGGAAGACCGGGTGAGTCTACGAGGCGCCACTAGGCCGGTAAATCAACCGCTAGGCGCCACTGGGAGGTTGGAGCCAGTAGAGACTCGGCAGTGTATATAGAGCAGATACTGCACAGTATATATCGTCATGGTAACTGCAATAGGATGTATGTCAAAAATATCAAACTTTACAGGAGAGACAAAAAACATTCCATTTGGCCCCAATCATCTTGATGTGTCCCATAGAGGGAATCTGACGGCTTCTCATTGGTCTGCTGACATAGGACATATTGCAGTTGGTGTAGTGCACTAGTTTGGCCACCAGGTTTTGGTTTTGCAATAAACCCAAAATTTGATTATTTTTTTTTTACATACGACCTATTGCAGTTACCACAACGATATATGTATATAGGGGGAGCCGTTCAGGGATCGTGTGCTCACATGGAGGACAACTGTCAAATCACACGCCGTGCAAAGCCACAACCACAAAACCGCACCCTTCTTAACTCAGCTGGGATTTTGTGGCGAGGAAGGTGGTAACCCTAATTGTAGCGCATGAACGGACAAAGCTGAGGCTCCACCCAGATGAGATTCCTGCAAGGAGCAGTAATCTTGTGGTCCTCCTGCGGCCCTCTTTCTGTTGTATCAGATGAGTAGTGATGTCAGCGGTCCTCCTTCTGTTGTATCGGGGAGTAGTGATGTCAGCGGTCCTCCTTCTGTTGTATCGGGGAGTAGTGATGTCAGTGACCCTCCTTCTGTTGTATTGGGGAGTAGTGATGTCAGCGGTCCTCCTTCTGTTGTATCGGGGAGTAGTGATGTCAGCGGTCCTCCTTCTGTTGTATCGGGGAGTAGTGATGTCAGTGACCCTCCTTCTGTTGTATCGGGGAGTAGTGATGTCAGTGACCCTCCTTCTGTTGTATCGGGGAGTAGTGATGTCAGTGAGTGACCCTTCTTCTATTATATTGGGTAGTAGTGATGTCATTGGCCTTCCTTCTGTTATATCTGATAAATAGTGATGTCAGTGACCCTCCTTCTGTTGTATTGCGGAGTGGTAATGTCAGCGGTTCCCCTTCTGTTGTATTGGAGTAGTGATGTCAGCGACCCTCCTTCTGTTATATCGGGTAGTAGTGATGTCATTGATCTTCCTTCTGTTGTATCTGATGAGTAGTGATGTCAGCAGCCCTCCTTCTGTTGTATCTGATGAGTAGTGATGTCAGCAGCCCTCCTTCTGTTGTATCTGATGAGTAGTGATGTCAGCAGCCCTCCTTCTGTTGTATCTGATGAGTAGTGATGTCAGCAGCCCTCCTTCTGTTATATCGGGTAGTAGTGATGTCATTGATCTTCCTTCTGTTGTATCTGATGAGTAGTGATGTCAGCAGCCCTTCTTCTGTTGTATTGTGGAGTGGTGATGTCAGTGGGTTCCCTTCTGTTGTATTAAGGAGTAGTGATGTCAGCGGTCCTGCTTCTGTTGTATCAGGTAGTAGTGATGTCAGCAGCCCTCCTTCTGTTATATCTGATGAGTAGTGATATTAGCGACCCTACTTCTGTTGTATCAGATGGATATTGATGTTAGCGGTCCTCCTTCTGTTATATTTGATGACTAGTGATGTCAGCAGTACCCTTTTTGTTGTATCAGATGACTAGTGATGTCAGCAGTTCTCCTTTTGTTATATCGGTTTGTAGTGATGTCAGCGGCCTTCCTTCTATTATAACGGGGAGGAGTGATGTCAGCAGACCCCCTTCTGTTGTATTGGGGAGTAGTCATGTCAGCAGCCCTCCTTTTGTTGTATGGGACAGTAGTGATGTCAGCAGCCCTCCTTCTGTTGTATCGGGGAGTAGTGATGTCAGTGGCTTTCCTTCTGTTGTATCTGATAAGTAGTGATGTCAGCGGCCCTCCTTCTCTTGTATCGAGGAGTAGTGATGTCAGCAGCCCTCCTTTTGTTGTATGGGACAGTAGTGATGTCAGCAGCCCTCCTTCTGTTGTATCGGGGAGTAGTGATGTCAGCAGCCCTCCTTTTGTTGTATGGGACAGTAGTGATGTCAGCAGCCCTCCTTCTGTTGTATCCGGGAGTAGTGATGTCAGTGGCTTTCCTTCTGTTGTATCTGATGAGTAGTGATGTCAGCGGCCCTCCTTCTGTTGTATCGGGGAGTAGTGATGTCAGCAGCCCTCCTTTTGTTGTATGGGACAGTAGTGATGTCAGCAGCCCTCCTTCTGTTGTATCGGGGAGTAGTAATGTCAGTGGCTTTCCTTCTGTTGTATCTGATGAGTATTGATGTCAGCGGCCCTCCTTCTCTTGTATCGAGAAGTAGTGATGTCAGCGGTCATTCTTCTGTTGTATTTCAGACTAGTGATGTCAGTGACCCTCCTTCTGTTGTATCGGGTTATAGTGACATCACCGGCCCTTCTTCTGTTGTATCAGAGAGTACTGACATCAGCGACCCTCCTCCTGCTGTATCGGAGAGTAGTGACATTAGCAGCCCTCCTGTTCTATCGGTTTGTAGTGATGTGAGTGTCCCTCCTTCTATATTATCTGATGAGTAGTGATGTCAGCCGACCTCCTTCTGTTATATCGGGGATGAGTGATGTCAGCAACCCTCCATTTGTTGTATTGGGGAGTAGTGATATCAGCAGCCCTCCATCTGTTGTATCGGAGAGAAGTGATGTCAGCGACCCTCCTTCTGTTGTATTTGATGAGTAGTGATGTCAGCGACCCTCCTTCTGTTATATTCGGGAGTAGTGATGTCAGCGATCCTCCTTCTGTAATATCAGGTATAGTGATATCAGTGACCGTCCTTCTGTTGTATTGAGAAGTAGTGATGTCAGCGGTTCTCCTTCTGTTGTATCAGATGAGTAGTGATGTCAGCGGTCCTCATTCTTTTGTATCAGATGACTAGTGATTTCAGCGGTCCTCCTTCTTTTGTATCAGATTACCAGTGATGTCAGAGGTCTTCCTTCTGTTATATCAGATGGGTAGTGATGTCAGAGGTTCTCCTTCTGTAATATCAGATGACTAGTGATGTCAGCGGTCCTCATTCTTTTGTATCAGATAACCAGTGATGTCAGCAGTCCTCCTTTTGTATCAGATGGGTAGTGATGTCAGCAGTCCTCCTTTTGTATCAGATGGGTAGTGATGTTAGAGGTTCTTCTTCTGTTATATCAGATGGGTAGTGATGTCAGTTGTCCTCCTTCTGTAATATCTGATGAGTAGTGATGTCAGCGGTTCTCCTTCTATTGTATCAGATGACTAGTGATGTCAGCGATCCTCCTTCTGTTATATTTGATGACTAGTGATGTCAACAGTCCTCCTTCTGTTGTATTTGATGACTAGTGATGTCAGCAGTCCTCATTCTGTTATATCAGATGAGTAGTGATGTCAGCGGTCCTGCTTCTCTTGTATCTGATAAATAGTGATGTCAGTGGGTTTTCTTTCTTTTATGTTTGATGAGTAGTGATGTCAGAGGTCCTCCTTTTGTTGTATCAGATGACTAGTGATGTCAGCAGGCTCTCTGTGTTATAGCTGATGAGTAGTAATGTCAGCAATCTTTCTTCTGTTGTATCAGATGACTAGTGATGGCAGTGGTCCTCCTTCTGTTGTGTCAGATGAGCAGTGATGTTAGCGGTCCCCATTCTGTTGTATCAGATGAGTAGTGATGTCAGCGGTCCTCCTTCTGTTGTATCAGATGACTAGTGATGTCAGCGGTCCTCATTCTTTTGTATCAGATGACCAGTGATGTCAGCGGTCCTCCTTTTGTATCAGATGGGTAGTGATGTCAGCAGTCCTCATTCTGTTATATCAGATGAGTAGTGATGTCAGCAGTCCTCCTTCTCTTGTATCAGATGAGTAGTGATGTCAGCGGTCCTGCTTCTCTTGTATCTGATTAATAGTGATGTCAGTGGGTTTTCTTTCTTTTATGTTTGAGTAGTGATGTCAGAGGTCCTCCTTTTGTTGTATCAGATGAGTAGTGATGTCAGCAGCCCTCCTTCTCTTGTATCAGATGACTAGTGATGTCAGCAGTCTCTCTGTGTTATAGCTGATGAGTAGTAATGTCAGCAGTCTTCCTTATGTTGTATCAGATGAGTAGTGATGTCAGCGGTCCTCATTCTGTTGTATCAGATGACTTGTGATGTCAGCGGTCCTCCTTCTATTGTATCAGGTGAGTAGTGGTGTCAGCGGTCCTCCTTCTGTTGTATTAGATGAGTAGTGATGTCAGCGGTCCTCCTTCTGTTGTATCAGATGAGTAGTGATGTCAGCGGTCCTCCTTCTGTTGTATCAGATGAGTAGTGATGTCAGCGGTCCTCCTTCTGTTGTATCAGATGAGTAGTGATGTCAGCGGTCCTCCTTCTATTGTATCAGGTGAGTAGTGGTGTCAGCGGTCCTCCTTCTGTTGTATCAGATGAGTAGTGATGTCAGCGGTCCTCATTCTGTTGTATCAGATGAGTAGTGATGTCAGCGGTCCTCATTCTGTTGTATCAGATAAGTAGTGATGTCAGCGGTCCTCATTCTTTTGTATCAGATGACCAGTGATGTCAGCAGTCCTCCTTTTGTATCAGATGGGTAGAGATGTCAGCAGTCCTCCTTCTCTTGTATCAGATGAGTAGTGATGTCAGCAGTCCTCCTTCTCTTGTATCTGATGAGTAGTGATGTCAGCAGTCCTCCTTCTCTTGTATCAGATGAGTAGTGATGTCAGCGGTCCTGCTTCTCTTGTATCTGATTAATAGTGATGTCAGTGGGTTTTCTTTCTTTTATGTTTGAGTAGTGATGTCAGAGGTCCTCCTTTTGTTGTATCAGATGAGTAGTGATGTCAGCGGTCCTCCTTCTGTTGTATCAGGTGAGTAGTGATGTCAGCAGTCCTCCTTCTCTTGTATCAGATGACTAGTGATGTCAGCAGTCCTCATTCTGTTGTATCAGATGAGTAGTGATGTCAGCGGTCCTCATTCTGTTGTATCAGATGACTTGTGATGTCAGCGGTCCTCCTTCTATTGTATCAGGTGAGTAGTGGTGTTAGCGGTCCTCCTTCTGTTGTATCGGGGAGTAGTGATGTCAGCGGTCCTCCTTCTGTTGTATCAGTTGAGTAGTGATGTCAGCGGTCCTCCTTCTGTTGTATCGGGGAGTAGTGATGTCAGCGGTCCTCCTTCTGTTGTATCAGATGATCAGTGATGTCAGCGGTCCTCCTTCTGTTGTATCAGATGATCAGTGATGTCAGCGGTCCTCCTTCTGTTGTATCAGATGATCAGTGATGTCAGCGGTCCTCCTTCTGTTGTATAAGGTGAGTAGTGATGTCAGCGGTCCTCCTTCTGTTGTATAAGGTGAGTAGTGATGTCAGCGGTCCTCCTTCTGTTGTATAAGGTGAGTAGTGATGTCAGCGGTCCTCCTTCTGTTGTATAAGGTGATCAGTGATGTCAGCGGTCCTCCTATTGTATCAGGTGAGTAGTGATGTCAGCGGTCCTCCTATTGTATCAGGTGAGTAGTGATGTCAGCGGTCCTCCTTCTGTTGTATCGGGGAGTAGTGATGTCAGCGGTCCTCCTTCTATTGTATAAGGTGAGTAGTGATGTCAGCGGCTCTTGATGAGTCTGAAGAGTGAGAATATAGTATCAAACAGTAGGAATCAGGAGACGCTCAGATACACAACATTCTCCTCTAGTTAAGGGCGAACGGGATATTATAGAAGATAAAACGACCACTAGGAGGCAGCATCTCATCACCCCGGCTGCGCAGAATGTAAACTACAGGTGCTAATATGTACCACACTGGACCACTGTATCTAATCCTATCATGTGTGATACTGTCTGCTGAGCAGGATGTATCTAATCCTATCATGTGTGATACATCTGAGGGCTGCTGGGTTGGTCAGCGTCTCTCCTGGACCCCTCGCAGAATACCAACGATATCCCGTGCGGTGCGGCTCCCCGGCGCGTTATGGGGCTTGATGAGGAACAAATGGGCATCAAGGCCGAGTCGGCGTCTAAAGATAGAAAGAACATTTCCTTCGTCTCCCGTCCGATGATTCATTGATGAGGCTGAAGTTCTTCGCCGTCCGGAATGAGCCGCGCGGGAACATTGTAATGTGTAATAGAAAAGGGTCAACGTAACCGCGGGTAATGCAGAACCCAGCAGCGCAGAGGATGTCAGGAGAGCAGGGAGCGGATGTGATCTGAGCCCCCCAGAATGATGTGTGACTCCTCATATAATGCCTGACCCCCCCCCCAGCACGATGTGTGACCCCTCAAATAAGGCCTGCCCCCCTCCACAGCACGATGTGTGACCCCTCATATAATGCCTGACCTCCCCCTTAGCACGATGTGTGACCCCTCATATAACGCCGGACACCCCCCCCCCCCCCCAGCACGATGTGTGACCCCTCATATAATGCCTGACCCCCCCCAGCACGATGTGTGACCCCTCATATAATGCCTGACCCCCGCCCCCAGCACGATGTGTGACCCCTCATATAACGCCTGACCCCCCCCCCCCCAGCACGATGTGTGACCAGTCATATAATGCCTTACCCCCACAGCATGATGTGTGACCCCTCATATAACGCCGGACCCCCCCCCCCCCCCCAGCACGATGTGTGACCCCTCATATAATGCCTTACCCCCACAGCATGATGTGTGACCCCTCATATAATGCCTGACCCCCCCCCCCCCAGCATGATGTGTGACCCCTCATATAATGCTGGACCCCCCCCCCCCAGCACGATGTGTGACCCCTCATATAATGCTGGACCCCCCCCCCCAGCACGATGTGTGACCCCTCATATAATGCTGGACCCCCCCCCCCCAGCACGATGTGTGACCCCCTCATATAATGCCTGACCCCCCCCCCAGCACGATGTGTGACCCCTCATATAATGCCTGACCCCCCCCCCCCCCCAGCACGATGTGTGACCCCTCATATAACGCCTGACCCCCCCCCCCCCAGCACGATGTGTGACCCCTCATATAATGCCTGACCCCCCCCCCCAGCACGATGTGTGACCCCTCATATAATGCCTGACCCCCCCAGCACGATGTGAGACCCCTCATATAAGGCCTGACCCCCCCCAGCACGATGTGTGACCCCTCATATAATGCCTGACCCCCCCCCCCCCCCCAGCACGATGTGTGACCCCCTTAGTGTGATGTGACGGGGCTGGCAGTCTGGACTGTGACATTATTACCGCCCCTCAGCTGGCAGATCGTGTTCCCCGCGGTTGTATCCTCTTCTGGTCGGTGTCTCGCATTGTATTCCCTCATGTTATAATCAATCAGCTGATTACTTTGCATTCGCCGTCTCCACTTTCTGCAGTTTCTTGCCGCTCGTCTTCTGTCAACCTTCTTCCTGAATATTTCATGCTTTGCTAGAATCATCCAGACGGCCGCAGCCCTCGCCATCTGAACGCGGATTGTACGCTGTAGATGACATGACGTTCCTGAGAATGATCATCTCCATCTTGAGGAACTACAAGTCTCATCATGCCCACTAACTGAATGAGTTACAGGGCTGTTCTGGAACTTGTAGTCCTACAGCAGACGATAACCGTGCCGCTCATTATACCCAGAAATTACGTTTACATGTTATAGCGCCATTAACCTATTGGTGACGCCTTTTTACAGCGCCGCGTCCGAATCCCAGTACAAATGTGGCATGCCGGGTCTAATGGGAGCGGAGCTGCTGCTCTATAGC
Organism: Eleutherodactylus coqui; assembly: GCA_035609135.1. NCBI lineage: Eukaryota > Metazoa > Chordata > Amphibia > Anura > Eleutherodactylidae > Eleutherodactylus > Eleutherodactylus coqui. The sequence continues at coordinate 4,779,408 of CM069415.1, forward strand.
CCAGGATCAGAGCCGGCTCCAGTGCTGGCCGTTTAACTCCTTATACGCCATGGTCCATGTTGACTGCAGCATCTAAGTGGTGACGCTCTGATCCGCATCCGGTCTCGTTCACACGGACAGATTTGCGCTCCGTATTACGCACATAATACGGACGGCATAAAATCCAGTGATTTCTCTTGGGGGATTCAGGTGTGTATTCCCCTATATTGGTCCGTATTACATACTGCAGTGGGCCAGTAGGGGGCGTTCACACGGTGCGTTCAATACGCGTACCATGAATCTGTAACGGGATGCAGGGCCCGTCCTGATGGAGCGTTATCTCCCAATATGCATTGAAAATTTGCATCGTGCAAAAAAAAAAAGTTGTGACTTCTGTTCTCGCGTGTTTTTGCCATAAAAGTCAATGGGACTTTAAAATATGCGCCAAACGCGAAGACCGCGCCTAAAACCCCGGAGTGTTTTGTGTGGTTTACTTAGGAGGTTTGTTTCGCCCCATGAACTCCGTCGTGTGAACGGGCCCTTAAATACTATGGTATCACGTAAAAGCGCGGTATACGCATGCTCACTGCATATTTACGTATGAACGCAGGAGAAGCCAGGAGGACCTGCTTGTATTTTTTTTTTTCGCATGTAAGATATACAGTGAATATGCGCAAAAATGAAGCGAGAACAAAACGCGCAGTAAATACGTAGTGGTGCACGAAAACGCAGCGTACTTCACCCATCAAACCGCATCCGACCGTGTGAATGAGCGCTGAGCGTGTAACCGCCCCTCTGGTTATTACAGACAGTTCATTCCACATGACGTTTACGATGCGCGGAGATCTGCGGCGCTGCGGCTCACGGATCATATTGACAGAATAAAACACGCTGGCGGTTGACATTGGCGCACATTCCGGCACGAGATGTGGAATATTCCAGCCAGTCAGGAGCGGGAACGACTCTCAGGGGACACAAGACTTTGGCTCCTGCAGGTGAAGCATCTTCCTCTCAGTCCTATGGGCCACGACCGGAGCGGCTGCGCCATTTATAAACTGGAGCGAGGAGATTGTGTTCTCCCTTGTATGCAGATGTCAGCAAGGAGTCCGCAGGCGCTGATACTGATCGCAGCAGGTCGGGTTCCTGGGACAAAGAAGCTGCAATGACACCTTGAGTCACCTTACAGATCATCTTAAAGATTAATGCTGCGTACGTGTGCCGATACTCCAGTCACATCCAGAGCTGCAGTTACCGTTCTGCTAGCTATAGCCTCTCTACTCCAGTCACATCCAGAGCTGCAGTCACCGTTCTGCTAGCTATAGCCTCTCTACTCCAGTCACATCCAGAGCTGCAGTCACTGTTCTGCTAGCTATAGCCTCTACTCCAGTCACATCCAGAGCTGCAGTCACCGTTCTGCTAGAAGACTGGCTCATCCAGAAAACCCGATTTCCAGCACTGCAGCGGCTGTTGTTAAGTTACTGTGACACATGAAATAAGTTATCGTTAGCTACATCTGTATCCGTAGAACTCGTACCTCACTGCCCAGGTCTTCACAATACACATGCACCACGCCATACATATACCCCGCTGTGCGGCTTTCCGCCCTCCCCCTGCATGGGCGCTGTCCGCCCTTCGCCTGCGTCGGCGCTGTCCGCCCTTCGCCTGCGTCGCCGCTGTCCGCCCTTCGCCTGCGTCGCCGCTGTCCGCCCTTCGCCTGCGTCGCCGCTGTCCGCCCTTCGCCTGCGTCGCCGCTGTCCGCCCTTCGCCTGCGTCGCCGCTGTCCGCCCTTCGCCTGCGTCGCCGCTGTCCGCCCTACGCCTGCGTCGCCGCTGTCCGCCCTACGCCTGCGTCGCCGCTGTCCGCCCTTCGCCTGCGTCGCCGCTGTCCGCCCTTCGCCTGCGTCGCCGCTGTCCGCCCTTCGCCTGCGTCGCCGCTGTCCGCCCTTCGCCTGCGTCGCCGCTGTCCGCCCTTCGCCTGCGTCGCCGCTGTCCGCCCTTCGCCTGCGTCGCCGCTGTCCGCCCTTCGCCTGCGTCGCCGCTGTCCGCCCTACGCCTGCGTCGCCGCTGTCCGCCCTTCGCCTGCGTCGCCGCTGTCCGCCCTTCGCCTGCGTCGCCGCACACCGATGGAATTTGTCACAGTCTCTTGTGCCGCCTCCAAGTTCTCATGAAGACATTTCATCTCCGTGTGACGGCCGGTGATAAATGGCGCCCGTCTCCTGTACATTCAGCACATCCAAAAATAACCGCAGCGTGTGGACCGCGATCCGTCTTCTCTCTGCTCAGACATCACTGACACCAACTCATCTGCAGCAGAGCGACTGCAGCCCTCATCATCCTCGCTCTACTCATCATCCTCATCACCGTTGTCCTAACACTCCTCCTTACCATCATCCTCCAGATCCTCGTCATCACGCTCATCATCTTCATCATCCTCACCATCTTTATAGTTACCCGAGTAGTCATACTCCTTATCCTCACCCTCCTCTGCCTATTTTTATCCATCACTTGTTGCAGCCACTAGGGGCGCTGTGCCATCCCATGTGCCGCTATAGCCGGTTACAATAGGATACATATATAATAATAATCTTTATTTGTATAGCGCCAACATATCCCGCAGCGCTTACATAGACAGGGGGGATACAGAAAGACAAAAGTACAGACATTACAGAACCACAGTTACATAGTAATCAGCTGATACAGACAGTAGGGGTGCGGGTCCTGCTCCAACGAGCTTACATACTACAAGTAATGGGGGATACAGAAGGTAAAGGGGCTGGAGATGTGCGCGGTATGGCGAGGTGGAGATGTGCATGGTATGGCGGGGTGGAGATGTGCCCGGTATGGCGGGGTGGAGATGTGCCCGGTATGGCGGGGTGGAGATGTGCCCGGTATGGCGGGGTGGAGATGTGCCCGGTATGGCGGGGTGGAGATGTGCACGGTATGGCGGGGTGGAGATGTGCACGGTATGGCGGGGTGGAGATGTGCACGGTATGGTGGGGCGGAGAGTGAGGGATGCTATACACATAGACAATGGGCAGACATTTAGCCGTGTGACGGCAGAATCGGTATGACTGCAGGAGCGGTTTATGATGGCTAGCAGGGATTGCAGTCAGTAGGTCAGGGAGCATGTTATCAGGCGGAGTACAGAGGGGTTTGTTTAGGGAATGCGGTATGCCTCCCTGAAGAGGTGCGTTTTTAGAGCACGCCTGAAGTTCTGCGAGTCCTGGATTGCCCGGATAGCCTTTGGTAGTGCGTTCCAGAGGACCGGTGCTGCTCTGGAGAAGTCTTGGAGACGGGAATGAGAAGTTCGAATTAAAGGGGAGCTCAGTCTGGTTTCGTTAGCAGAGCGGAGAGCCCGGGCTGGGTGATGTAGTGAGATGAGGGAGGCGATATAGGGGGGCACTGCGCTGTGGATGAGGGAGGCGATATAGGGTGGCGCTGCGCTGTGGAGGGCTTTGTGGATGAAGGTAGCACGTTTAAATTGAATTCTGTATTTAACGGGCAGCCAGTGCAGTGACCGGCACAGGGCAGAGGCGTCCGAGTAGCGGCTGGACAGGAAGATGAGCCTGGCTGCCGCATTCAGGATGGATTGTATATAGGTATATCCTACAGCACTGCACCTATTGTGTACCACTCACACGGGTCCCTGCCCCCAGGAGCTTACATTCTAATTCCTCTATCTCAGCTGAGCACTCCCTGCAGTAAAAATCATAGAAAGACAAACTGAACCTCAGAAATGTGCCCAGAGCCGTTGTCACCTCCCTTCCCCCGCTCATAAACAGCACTTTACCTGGCACAGTCCCCTCCCACCGTTCCGAGACTATGAGACCCGTGCCACCCTGATGCATGATGGGAGGGACGCCTGTGATATGATGTGACTTCGGTGCCACCCTGTGGTGCCCGTATCGGTAGGGGATGGAGTTGCCCTGCATTGACTTCTCTCTCTTCTCCCAGGGTGAATGTTCTCAGAAGTGCTACAACATCTTCGTCATCGAGACGGTCTGCGTCGCCTGGTTCTCTCTCGAGTTCCTGTTGAGGTTTGTCCAAGCCAAGAGCAAGTGTCAGTTCTTCAAGGGTCCGCTGAACATCATCGATGTGTTGGCCATCTTGCCGTATTACGTGTCTCTTGTCGTGGAGGACGAGCAGAAAACGTTTGATAGGCCGGGCAGCAACTCGTACCTGGAGAAGATCGGGCTGGTGCTGCGGGTCCTACGTGCCTTGAGAATACTGTACGTCATGCGCCTTGCCAGACACTCGCTGGGCCTGCAGACGCTGGGCCTCACGGTGCGGCGCTGCACCCGCGAGTTCGGACTCCTCCTGCTCTTCCTGTGCGTGGCCGTCACACTTTTTGCTCCGCTAGTCCACCTGGCAGAAAATGAAATGGGCCGATGCCAGGAGTTTACTAGCGTCCCTGCGTCCTACTGGTGGGCCATCATCTCCATGACGACGGTTGGTTACGGCGATATGGTGCCCAGAAGTATCCCGGGTCAGGTGGTGGCCTTGAGCAGCATCCTAAGTGGGATCTTAATCATGGCGTTCCCCGCGACGTCCATCTTCCATACGTTCTCGCGCTCCTACTCCGAGTTAAAGCGAGATCAGGAGAGACTCCACAGCCGTCTTATGAGGTTGACAGACGCCAACCAATCAGGGGACAGCGACACCTTCAACGACACGGACAGCTTAGTCTCAGAGGAAACGTACAAGTATTTCTAAGCGGGGAGGCAGACGAGCGCAGGGTTATAGGACAAGCCAATATTATATGGAGCCAAGCCATTCGCCCCGATAATCACGGGGAATCGCCGTCCAGCAGGTATCGCATTATATCAGAAGAGTCGGATCCATAAACTGTATATCCGCCGGAGACGAGCGGCGCTCATGTAATAACGCAGATAATAATTGCATTTAAATAAAAAGCCATACGATTCTATTCTGTGTCGCATCACTGAGTCGGGAGGGGTATCATGACTCCTTAGGGAGAGCAACAAGGTGAGTGAGGTGACTTATAAGGCCACCCACGCTCCTCTGGGTAATATGCAAATGAGGGAGATGGAACAATACCTCTGCAGCGCCACCTATTGGATGGCAGCATTCCTGCAAATCAATGCTTGACCCTTTATATGGGTCTGTAGAGCAATGATTGGGAATTGACCACAAGCCAGCATCCATCCACAGACAGCTGTTTCGGGGTGTTTGCCCCTCATCAGTGTGCAGTAGGATTTCGGCTTGGCTAGTGAGAGGCCTGTTACATGGGTAGGGAGGGGTAACATCAGTTGTTAAGGAGGAAAGCTAGAAGGTGAGTGAGGAGATTTAGGAAATTTCTGCCATCCAATAGGTGGCGCTGCAGAGGTATTGCTCCATCTCCCTTATTTGCATATTACCCAGAGGAGTATGGGTGGCCTTACAAGTCTCCTCACTCAGCTTGGTGGTCTCCCTAAGGAGTGATGATACCCCTCCCAACCCACATGACAGGGCTCTCACCAGCCAAGCCAGGATCCTACTGCTGAGGGGCAAACACCCCCAAATAGCGGTCTGTCAAGCATTGATTTGCAGGAATGCTGCCGTCCAATAGGTGGCGCTGCAGAGGTATTATTCCATCTTCCTTATTTGTGTTTCACTTTCAGACACGTATCGAGGTGAACCCTGAACCCCAAAGATCCAACAGAGCAGCACATCATGGTGATCGGCGTTTCCCACTGACCTTCCCAATAATAAGGAATCATTTCTCCATGCACAGACATTCTGCAATCTGAACAGGCAGAGCTGCAGTGTAAAGCATAGGGGATAAAACAGCAGTTGCATGAACCTCTGCTGAGACAGAAAGTACAGACAACCTGCGATTCCAGCACAGTGTAGTATTTATGGAAACAACCATCATTGCTGTTATAGTCACAATCATAGACAAGTACAATGTGACTGATAACACACAGCTGTACCGCCCATCATCCACAGTGCAGGGAGAAAAAGTAAGTGACCCCCTATGTAATGTAATGTAACTAATAACACACAGCTGTACCGCCCATCATCCACCGTACAGGAGGAAAGTAAGTGACCCCCTATGTAATGTAACTAATAACACACCGCTGTACCGCCCATCATCCACAGTACAGGAGGAAAGTAAGTGACCCCCTATGTAATGTAACTAATAACACACAGCTGTACCGCCCATCATCCACAGTACAGGAGGAAAGTAAGTGACCCCCTATGTAATGTAACTAATAACACACAGCTGTACCACCCATCATCCACAGTACAGGGAGGAAAAGTAAGTGACCCCCTATGTAATGTAACTAATAACATACAGCTGTACCGCCCATCATCCACAGTACAGGAGGAAAGTAAGTGACCCCATATGTAATGTAACTAATAACACACAGCTGTACCACCCATCATCCACAGTGTAGGAGGAAACTAAGTGACCCCCTATGTAAAATAACTAATAACACACAGCTGTACCGCCCATCATCCACAGTGCAGGGAGAAAAAGTAAGTGACCCCCTATGTAATGTAATGTAACTAATAACACACAGCTGTACCGTCCATCATCCACAGTGCAGGAGGAAAGTAAGTGACCCCCTATGTAATGTAACTAATAACACACAGCTGTACCGCCCATCATCCACAGTGCAGGAGGAAAGTAAGTGACCCCCTATGTAATGTAACTAATAACACACCGCTGTACCGCCCATCATCCACAGTGCAGGAGGAAAGTAAGTGACCCCCTATGTAATGTAACTAATAACACACAGCTGTACCACCCATCATCCCTAGTACAGGAGGAAAGTAAGTGACCCCCTATGTAATGTAACTACTAACACACAGCTGTACCACCCATCATCCACAGTACAGGAGGAAAGTTAGTGACCCCCTATGTAATGTAACTAATAACACACAGCTGTACCGCCCATCATCCACAGTACAGGAGGAAAGTTAGTGACCCCCTATGTAATGTAACTAATAACACACAGCTGTACCGCCCATCATCCACAGTACAGGAGGAAAGTTAGTGACCCCCTATGTAATGTAACTAATAACACACAGCTGTACCGCCCATCATCCACAGTGCAGGAGGAAAGTAAGTGACCCCCTATGTAATGTAACTAATAACACACGGCTGTACCGCCCATCATCCACAGTACAGGAGGAAAGTAAGTGACCCCCTATGTAATATAACTAATAACACACAGCTGTACCACCCATCATCCACAGTGCAGGAGGAAAGTAAGTGATCCCCTATGTAATGTAACTAATAACACACAGCTGTACCGCCCATCATCCACAGTACAGGAGGAAAGTAAGTGACCCCCTATATAATATAACTAATAACACACAGCTGTACCGCCCATCATCCACAGTACAAGAGGAAAGTAAGTGACCCCCTATGTAATGTAACTAATAACACACAGCTGTACTGCCCATCATCCACAGTGCAGGAGGAAAGTAAGTGACCCCCTATGTAATGTAACTAATAACACACAGCTGTACCGCCCATCATCCACAGTACAGGAGGAAAGTAAGTGACCCCCTATGTAATGTAACTAATAACACACAGCTGTACCGCCCATCATCCACAGTACAGGAGGAAAGTAAGTGACCCCCTATGTAATGTAACTAATAACACAGCTGTACCGCCCATCACCAACAGTACAGGAGGAAAGTAAGTGACCCCCTATGTAATGTAACTAATAACACAGCTGTACCGCCCATCACCCACAGTACAGGGGGAAAAAAAGTGACCCCCTATGTAATGTAACTAATAACACACAGCTGTACCGCCCATCATCCACAGTACAGGAGGAAAGTAAGTGACCCCCTATGTAATATAACTAATAACACACAGCTGTACCGCCCATCATCCACAGTACAGGAGGAAAGTAAGTGACCCCCTATGTAATGTAACAAATAACACACAGCTGTATCGCCCATCATCCACAGTACAGGAGGAAAGTAAGTGACCCCCTATATAATATAACTAATAACACACAGCTGTACCGCCCATCATCCACAGTACAAGAGGAAAGTAAGTGACCCCCTATGTAATGTAACTAATAACACACAGCTGTACTGCCCATCATCCACAGTACAGGAGGAAAGTAAGTGACCCCCTATGTAATGTATCTAATAACACACAGCTGTACCGCCCATCATCCACAGTGCAGGAGGAAAGTAAGTGACCCCCTATGTAATGTATCTAATAACATACAGCTGTACCGCCCATCATCCACAGTACAGGAGAAAAGTAAGTGACCCCCTATGTAATGTATCTAATAACACACAGCTGTACCGCCCATCATCCACAGTACAGGAGGAAAGTAAGTGACCCCCTATGTAATGTAACTAATAACACACAGCTGTACTGCCCATCATCCACAGTACAGGAGGAAAGTAAGTGACCCCCTATGTAATGTAACTAATAACATACAGCTGTACCGCCCATCATCCACAGTGCAGGAGGAAAGTAAGTGACCCCCTATGTAATGTAACTAATAACACACAGCTGTACCGCCCATCATCCACAGTGCAGGAGGAAAGTAAGTGACCCCCTACGTAATGTAACTAATAACACACAGCTGTACTGCCCATCATCCACAGTGCAGGAGGAAAGTAAGTGACCCCCTATGTAATGTAACTAATAACACACAGCTGTACCGCCCATCATCCACAGTACAGGAGGAAAGTAAGTGACCCCCTATGTAATGTAACTAATAACACACAGCTGTACCGCCCATCATCCACAGTACAGGAGGAAAGTAAGTGACCCCCTATGTAATGTAACTAATAACACACAGCTGTACCGCCCATCACCAACAGTACAGGAGGAAAGTAAGTGACCCCCTATGTAATGTAACTAATAACACAGCTGTACCGCCCATCACCCACAGTACAGGAGGAAAGTAAGTGACCCCCTATGTAATGTAACTAATAACACACAGCTGTACCGCCCATCATCCACAGTGCAGGAGGAAAGTAAGTGACCCCCTATGTAATGTAACTAATAACACACAGCTGTACCACCCACCATCCACAGTACAGGGAGGAAAAGTAAGTGACCCCCTATGTAATGTAACTAATAACACACAGCTGTACCGCCCATCATCCACAGTACAGGAGGAAAGTAAGTGACCCCCTATGTAATGTAACTAATAACACAGCTGTACCGCCCATCATCCACAGTACAGGAGGAAAGTAAGTGACCCCCTATGTAATGTAACTAATACCACACAGCTGTACCGCCCATCATCCACAGTACAGGAGGAAAGTAAGTGACCCCCTATGTAATGTAACTAATAACACACAGCTGTACCGCCCATCATCCACAGTGCAGGAGGAAAGTAAGTGACCCCCTATGTAATGTAACTAATAACACACAGCTGTACCGCTCATCATCCACAGTACAGGAGGAAAGTAAGTGACCCCCTATGTAATGTAACTAATAACACACAGCTGTACCGCCCATCATCCACAGTACAGGAGGAAAGTAAGTGACCCCCTATGTAACATAACTAATAACACACAGCTATACCGCCCATCATCCACAGTACAGGAGGAAAGTAAGTGACCCCCTATGTAATATAACTAACACCACACAGCTGTACCGCCCATCATCCACAGTACAGGAGGAAAGTAAGTGACCCCCTATGTAATGTAACTAATAACACACAGCTGTACCGCCCATCATCCACAGTACAGGGGGAAAGTAAGTGACCCCCTATGTAATGTAACTAATAACACACAGCTGTACCGCCCATCATCCACAGTACAGGAGGAAAGTAAGTGACCCCCTATGTAATGTAACTAATAACACACGGCTGTACCGCCCATCATCCACAGTGCAGGAGGAAAGTAAGTGACCCCCTATGTAATATAACTAACACCACACAGCTGTACCGCCCATCATCCACAGTACAGGAGGAAAGTAAGTGACCCCCTATGTAATGTAACTAATAACACACAGGTGTACCGCCCATCATCCACAGTACAGGGAGGAAAAGTAAGTGACCCCCTATGTAATGTAACTAATAACACACAGCTGTACAGCCCATCATCCACAGTACAGGAGGAAAGTAAGTGACCCCCTATGTAATATAACTAACACCACACAGCTGTACCACCCATCATCCACAGTACAGCAGGAAAGTAAGTGACCCCCTATGTAATGTAACTAATAACACACAGCTGTACCGCCCTTCATCCACAGTACAGGAGGAGAGTAAGTGACCCCCTATGTAATGTAACTAATAACACACAGCTGTACCGCCCATCATCCACAGTACAGGAGGAAAGTAAGTGACCCCCTATGTAATGTAACTAATAACACACAGCTGTATGGCCCATCATCCACAGTACAGGAGGAAAGTAAGTGACCCCCTATGTAATATAACTAACACCACACAGCTGTACCGCCCATCATCCACAGTACAGGAGGAGAGTAAGTGACCCCCTATGTAATATAACTAATAACACACAGCTGTACCGCCCATCCCCCACAGTACAGGAGGAAAGTAAGTGACCCCCTATGTAATGTAACTAATAACACACAGCTGTATGGCCCATCATCCACAGTACAGGAGGAAAGTAAGTGACCCCCTATGTAATGTAACTAATAACACACAGCTGTACCGCCCATCATCCACAGTACAGAAGGAAAGTTAGTGACCCCCTATGTAATGTAACTAATAACACACAGCTGTACCGCCCATCACCCACAGTACAGGAGGAAAGTAAGTGACCCCCTATGTAATGTAACTAATAACACACTGCTGTACCGCCCATCATCCACAGTGCAGGAGGAAAGTAAGTGACCCCCTATGTAATGTAACTAATAACACACAGCTATACCACCCATCATCCACAGTGCAGGTGGAAAGTAAGTGACCCCCTATGTAATGTAACTAATAACACACAACTGTACTGCCCATCATCCACAGTACAGGAGGAAAGTAAGTGACCCCCTATGTAATATAACTAATAACACATAGCTGTACCGCCCATCATCCACAGTACAGGAGGAAAGTAAGTGACCCCCTATGTAATGTAACTAATAACGCACAGCTGTACCACCCATCATCCACAGTGCAGGAGGAAAGTAAGTGACCCCTTATGTAATGTAACTAATAACACACAGCTGTACCGCCCATCCCCCACATTACAGGAGGAAAGTAAGTGACCCCCTATGTAACATAACTAATAACACACAGCTGTACCACCCATCATCCGCAGTGCAGGAGGAAAGTAAGTGACCCCCTATGTAATGTAACTAATAACACACAGCTGTACCGCCCATCATCCACAGTGCAGGAGGAAAGTAAGTGACCCCCTATGTAATGTAACTAATAACACACAGCTGTACTGCCCATCATCCACAGTACAGGAGGAAAGTAAGTGACCCCCTATGTAATGTAACTAATAACACAGCTGTACCAGCCATCATCCACAGTACAGGAGGAAAGTAAGTGACCCCCTATGTAATGTAACTAATAACACAGCTGTACCGCCCATCATCCACAGTACAGGAGGAAAGTAAGTGACCCCCTATGTAATATAACTAACACCACACAGCTGTACCGCCCATCATCCACAGTACAGGAGGAAAGTAAGTGACCCCCTATGTAATATAACTAACACCACACAGCTGTACCGCCCATCATCCACAGTACAGGAGGAAAGTAAGTGACCCCCTATGTAATGTAACTAATAACACACAGCTGTACCGCCCATCATCCACAGTACAGGGGGAAAGTAAGTGACCCCCTATGTAATGTAACTAATAACACACAGCTGTACCGCCCATCATCCACAGTACAGGAGGAAAGTAAGTGACCCCCTATGTAATGTAACTATTAACACACAGCTCTACCGCCCATCATCCACAGTATAGGAGGAAAGTAAGTGACCCCCTATGTAATGTAACTAATAACACACGGCTGTACCGCCCATCATCCACAGTGCAGGAGGAAAGTAAGTGACCCCCTATGTAATATAACTAACACCACACAGCTGTACCGCCCATCATCCACAGTACAGGAGGAAAGTAAGTGACCCCCTATGTAATGTAACTAATAACACACAGCTGTACCGCCCATCATCCACAGTACAGGAGGAAAGTAAGTGACCCCCTATGTAATGTAACTAATAACACACAGCTGTACTGCCCATCATCCACAGTACAGGGGGAAAGTAAGTGACCCCCTATGTAATGTAACTAATAACACACAGCTGTACCGCCCATCATCCACAGTACAAGAGGAAAGTAAGTGACCCCCTATGTAATGTAACTAATAACACACAGCTGTATGGCCCATCATCCACAGTACAGGAGGAAAGTAAGTGACCCCCTATGTAATGTAACTAATAACACAGCTGTACCGCCCATCATCCACAGTACAGGGGGAAAGTAAGTGACCCCCTATGTAATGTAACTAATAACACAGCTGTACCGCCCATCATCCACAGTACAAGAGGAAAGTAAGTGACCCCCTATGTAATGTAACTAATAACACACAGCTGTATGGCCCATCATCCACAGTACAGGAGGAAAGTAAGTGACCCCCTATGTAATGTAACTAATAACACACAGCTGTACCGCCCATCATCCACAGTACAGGAGGAAAGTAAGTGACCCCCTATGTAATGTAACTAATAACACAGCTGTACCGCCCATCACCCACAGTACAGGAGGAAAGTAAGTGACCCCCTATGTAATGTAACTAATAACACACAGCTGTACCGCCCATCATCCACAGTACAGGAGGAAAGTAAGTGACCCCCTATGTAATGTAACTAATAACACACTGCTGTACCGCCCATCATCCACAGTGCAGGAGGAAAGTAAGTGACCCCCTATGTAATATAACTAATAACACATAGCTGTACCGCCCATCATCCACAGTACAGGAGGAAAGTAAGTGACCCCCTATGTAATGTAACTAATAACGCACAGCTGTACCGCCCATCATCCACAGTGCAGGAGGAAAGTAAGTGACCCCCTATGTAATATAACTAATAACACACAGCTGTACCACCCATCATCCACAGTGCAGGAGGAAAGTAAGTGACCCCCTATGTAATGTAACTAATAACACACAGCTGTACCGCCCATCATCCACAGTACAGGGAGGAAAAGTAAGTGACCCCCTATGTAATATAACTAACACCACACAGCTGTACCGCCCATCATCCACAGTACAGGAGGAAAGTAAGTGACCCCCTATGTAATGTAACTAATAACACACAGCTGTACCACCCATCATCCACAGTACAGGAGGAAAGTAAGTGACCCCCTATGTAATGTAACTAATAACACAGCTGTACTGCCCATCATCCACAGTACAGGAGGAAAGTAAGTGACCCCCTATGTAATGTAACTAATAACACACAGCTGTACCGCCCATCATCCACAGTACAGGAGGAAAGTAAGTGACCCCCTATGTAATGTATCTAATAACACACAGCTGTACCGCCCATCATCCACAGTGCAGGAGGAAAGTAAGTGAACCCCTATGTAATGTAACTAATAACACACAGCTGTACCGCCCATCATCCACAGTACAGGAGGAAAGTAAGTGACCCCCTATGTAATATAACTAATAACACAGCTGTACCGCCCATCATCCACAGTACAGGAGGAAAGTAAGTGACCCCCTATGTAATATAACTAATAACACAGCTGTACCGCCCATCATCCGCAGTACAGGAGGAAAGTAAGTGACCCCCTATGTAATGTAACTAATAACACAGCTGTACCACCCATCATCCACAGTACAGGAGGAAAGTAAGTGACCCCCTATGTAATATAACTAATAACACAGCTGTACCGCTCATCATCCACAGTGCAGGAGGAAAGTAAGTGACCCCCTATGTAATGTAACTAATAACACAGCTGTACCGCCCATCATCCACAGTACAGGAGGAAAGTAAGTGACCCCCTATGTAATGTAACTAATAACACACAGCTGTACCACCCATCATCCACAGTACAGGGGGAAAGTAAGTGACCCCCTATGTAATATAACTAACACCACACAGCTGTACCGCCCATCATCCACAGTGCAGGGGGAAAGTAAGTGACCCCCTATGTAATGTAACTAATAACACACGGCTGTACCGCCCATCATCCACAGTGCAGGAAGAAAGTAAGTGACCCCCTATGTAATGTAACTAATAACACACAGCTGTACCACCCATCCCCCACAGTACAGGAGGAAAGTAAGTGACCCCCTATGTAATGTAACTAATAACACACGGCTGTACTGCCCATCATCCACAGTACAGGAAGAAAGTAAGTGACCCCCTATGTAATGTAACTAATAACACACAGCTGTACCGCCCATCATCCACAGTACAGGAGGAAAGTAAGTGACCCCCTATGTAATGTAACTAATAACACATAGCTGTACCGCCCATCATCCACAGTACAGGAGGAAAGTAAGTGACCCCCTATGTAATGTAACTAATAACACACAGCTGTACCGCCCATCATCCACAGTGCAGGAGGAAAGTAAGTGACCCCCTATGTAATGTAACTAATAACACACAGGTGTACCGCCCATCATCCACAGTACAGGGAGGAAAAGTAAGTGACCCCCTATGTAATGTATCTAATAACACACAGCTGTACCGCCCATCATCCACAGTACAGGAGGAAAGTAAGTGACCCCCTATGTAATGTAACTAATAACACACAGCTGTACCGCCCATCATCCACAGTACAGGAGGAAAGTAAGTGACCCCCTATGTAATGTAACTAATAACACAGCTGTACCGCCCATCACCCACAGTACAGGAGGAAAGTAAGTGACCCCATATGTAATGTAACTAATACTTTGCTGTTCATAATTCACAATGCAGGGAGGAAAGTAAGTGAACCCTTGAGTCAATGACTGCTTCAAGAGCTATTTGGCAAACGGTGTCCCCATAAGGGCTCACACCTTGTGAAACCGATGATTCTTAATGGTTTCATTCTCATTTGCGATGTTTTCAATATAATCTTACTTCACAAAGCAGTATGGCCGACATCGCCTAATGATGTTAATGGGGTCGGCGGCAGCAGCGCCAGCCCCATAGAAAACATAGGGAGAACATTGCGCTCCCCTGACACAGCTGTGACAGCTATGGCAGGGGATTCCTTCACCCCCACGGGGACCACAGGGATTAAGGAATCCTCTGCCACAGCTGTGACAGAAGCCCGTGGTGCTATCACATCTCTTTTAATGGGTCTGGCACTGCTGCGGCACCATTGAAAGTAGTGGTTTTGCAGCGATGATTTTCGGGGAAGGGCTTGAAAATCAGCCCTTCCTTGAAAATCATAGCAAGCTGTAAAAAAAGTTAAAAAGTTTAACTCACCTAGAAGAGTCATCTGGCTCTTCTCTCCAGCCCTGGCAGTGTTCTTCTCTGTTCTGGAGGCCGGGAATTGAAAAATCCCCGCCTTCAGAAAGTGCTGCCTCTGGTTGGCTGAGCGCTGTGGCCAATCAGAGGCAGTGCCCAGCCGTCATTGAATGACAGCGGAGTACTGTTACATTGTGACATATTAGTAATCAATGCAGAATCCAGCGAACTCCAAGGAGGATGTAGTAAAAGTCGCTGCACTTCTTGGTTCTTTAATCCAATCCTCCATTGTGCTCCTGACCGAGGTCCTCTCGTCCTGCTGGCTCTCCCTATAGATTAGGGATCCGTATATTGGTTACCCTTCAGCGGCTCCCTCGGACTGGCGGCGTGGACTCCCGTCACCCCAGGTGACTCCCATCTTTTCTCATTTGTGCTTTACATTTTAATATATTATACATTGATTGGAGCGCGTATCCATTCAACTATAGAGAACTCCACAGGGTTCACTTACTTTACAGGGATGCAAGGACAAGTATGAGCCCGTGATAGTAGAGGGGCGCTGCGGTCACACGGAGGTCTCTCCCCTCCGTAGGGTCCCCTCTCACCAAGGACAGGATGGGGATCCCCTCACTCCCCGGCGCCGTCCTCATCACGTCTTGCCACGCCGCTCTCGTTCACCCGCAATCACTTCTCTCTGCCGGACTGACGGGCGCCGCAGGCAGCTTCTGCGCTGAAACAAGATCTCCAGATATGTTATCGCAGGGAAGAACAGAAGAGAATCATTAAAACTAACCTGCGGCGGAGACGATTACAGAGGGGAGCGTAATCCACTGATGGTAGCGATACAGCCAGAGGAGGGAGGCCAATAATCCAGAATCCAGTAATACGGAATATAACAACAAGATTCCCAATCCCCGGATCAGCAGGAAAGCAATGATGGAGAGAGCAGCGGCCATCAGCACAAGAGGTTCTTCAGCAGCCGGAAATACCGTGGGAAAGGGTTAACCATTCTTTAACCTCTAGACAAAGATGAAGCCTTATGGTGCTTCCCTGGTGCCTCATGGCAGCCTGCAGAGTGATGAGCAAGGCATGCTGGGAAGTGCACAATGGCATCGGCCCGGCAGGAGGTAGATGGCATCAGCTGTAACATATTACACTCATACAGTTGGAGCAGCCTTGTCTCCCGGACCCCCAGCGGACCCCCAGCGGACCCCCAGCGGACCCCCAGCGGACGTCTCTCTACTGACCCTTTATAACCCTCACATGATCCGTCACCCCGTTGGTTGTCGGCTCCGATGACCGTACATATAACCAGGTGCTGCCGTACAATTAAAGGGGCGGTCTGGGAAGAAAACGTTACCTTAACGTCCACTCCGCACTTTATGAAAAATATCCGCTGCAGCAAGTTACCGGAGGATTCTGAGTTACGTAGAGCCAGTAATTGGCTGCATCGGTCACATGACCCTACAACTGCAGCGGGGGAGGAGGTACCTGCAGAGCAGGAGATCGGGCACTGATGAAGTGGGAGCTGCACAGGACTGAGCAGGAACTGCAGGGGAGTGGGAATTTGGGCAATGTTGGAGTAAGGGCTGCGGGGGAGCGGCAACAACAGTGCCGGGGCTGCGGGGGAGCGGCAACAACAGTGCAGGGGCTGCGGGGGAGCGGCAACAACAGTGCAGGGGCTGCGGGGGAGCGGCAACAACAGTGCAGGGGCTGCGGGGGAGCGGCAACAACAGTGCCGGGGCTGCGGGGGAGCGGCAACAACAGTGCAGGGGCTGCGGGGGAGCGGCAACAACAGTGCAGGGGCTGCGGGGGAGCTGCAACAACAGTGCAGGGGCTGCGGGGGAGCGGCAACAACAGTGCAGAGGCTGCGGGGGAGCGGCAACAACAGTGCAGGGGCTGCAGGGGAGCGGCAACAACAGTGCAGGGGCTGCAGGGGAGCGGCAACAACAGTGCAGGGGCTGCGGGGGAGCGGCAACAACAGTGCAGGGGCTGCGGGGGAGCGGCAACAACAGTGCAGGGGCTGCGGGGGAGCGGCAACAACAGTGCAGGGGCTGCGGGGGAGCGGCAACAACAGTGCAGGGGCTGCGGGGGAGCGGCAACAACAGTGCAGGGGCTGCGGGGGAGCGGCAACAACAGTGCAGGGGCTGCGGGGGAGCGGCAACAACAGTGCAGGGGCTGCAGAGGAGCGGCAACAACAGTGCAGGGGCTGCAGGTGATCGGCAACAACAGTGCAGGGGCTGCAGGTGATCGGCAACAACAGTGCAGGGGCTGCAGGTGATCGGCAACAACAGTGTAGGGGCTGCAGAGGAGCGGCAACAACACTGCAGGGGCTGCGGGGAAGCGGCAACAACAGTGCAGGGGCTGCGGGGGAGCGGCAACAACAGTGCAGGGGCTGCAGGTGATCGGCAACAACAGTGTAGGGGCTGCAGAGGAGCGGCAACAACACTGCAGGGGCTGCGGGGGAGCGGCAACAACAGTGCAGGGGCTGCGGGGGAGCGGCAACAACAGTGCAGGGGCTGCGGGGGAGCGGCAACAACAGTGCAGGGGCTGCGGGGGAGTGGCAACAACAGTGCAGGGGCTGCGGGGGAGCGGCAACAACAGTGCAGGGGCTGCGGGGGAGCCGCAACAACAGTGCAGGGGCTGCGGGGAAGCGGCAACAACAGTGTAGGGGCTGCAGAGGAGCGGCAACAACAGTGCAGGGGCTGCGGGGGAGCGGCAACAACAGTGCAGGGGCTGCGGGGGAGCGGCAACAACAGTGCAGGGGCTGCGGGGGAGTGGCAACAACAGTGCAGGGGCTGCGGGGGAGCGGCAACAACAGTGCAGGGGCTGCGGGGGAGCGGCAACAACAGTGCTGGGGCTGCGGGGGAGCCGCAACAACAGTGCAGGGGCTGCGGGGGAGCCACAACAACAGTGCAGGGGCTGCGGGGAAGCGGCAACAACAGTGTAGGGGCTGCAGAGGAGCGGCAACAACAGTGCAGGGGCTGCGGGGGAGCGGCAACAACAGTGCGGGGGCTGCGGGGGAGTGGCAACAACAGTGCAGGGGCTGCGGGGGAGCGGCAACAACAGTGCAGGGGCTGCGGGGAAGCAGCAACAACAGTGTAGGGGCTGCAGAGGAGCGGCAACAACAGTGCAGGGGCTGCAGGGGAGCGGCAACAACAGTGGAGGGGCTGCAGAGGAGCAGCAACAACAGTGCAGGGGCTGCAGAGGAGCAGCAACAACAGTGCGGGGGCTGCAGAGGAGCGGCAACAACAGTGCAGGGGCTGCGGGGGAGCGGCAACAACAGTGCGGGGGCTGCGGGGGAGCGGCAACAACAGTGCAAGGGCTGCGGGGGAGCGGCAAACACAGTGCAGGGGCTGCAGAGGAGCGGCAACAACAGTGCGGGGGCTGCAGAGGAGCAGCAACAACAGTGCAGGGGCTGCGGGGGAGCGGCAACAACAGTGCAGGGGCTGCGGGGGAGCGGCAACAACAGTGTAGGGGCTGCGGGGGAGCGGCAACAACAGTGCAGGGGCTGCGGGGGAGCGGCAAACACAGTGCAGGGGCTGCAGAGGAGCGGCAACAACAGTGCGGGGGCTGCAGAGGAGCAGCAACAACAGTGCGGGGGCTGCAGAGGAGCGGCAACAACAGTGCAGGGGCTGCGGGAAAGCGAAAACAGTAGTGCAGGGGCTGCAGGGGGAGTGGCAACAACAGTGCAAGGGCTGCAGGGGGAGTGGCAACAACAGTGCAGGGGCTGCGGGAGAGCGAAAACAACAGTGCAGGGGCTGCAGGGGGAGTGACAACAACAGTGCAGGGGCTGCGCGGAGCGAGCACAGCTAGAAAGGAAGATCAAGCGCCCTTGTAGCAGGAACTAGGGCACAGCTAAAGTGGGAGTGGTGAAGGACTGGGCAATGCCGGATCGGGAGCTGTGGGGGATCGGGCGCTGTCTGCGCGGGAGATATACATTACGTTTCTATACAGCACTGAGATGGGTTGGGTGTCTTCTCTCCCCAGACGGCTCCTTTAATCAGTACTAGAAACATTATTAGTGATTCATCTCCTCGTTAATATGAACATTTATTTTCCACTTCAGGATTTGGCAGGAACTTCGAGAAAACAATTAGTTATTCAGTCAGACGCCAAAATCTGGAAGAGCTTCATCGCTGGCTGCTAAAGAGAGAACAAACAGATCCGAACACGAGCAATAATGTTACCCCGGAAGATGCACTGCGCAGGCGGCTGATACTGTGACATATTACTTATGTATGGCTCATCTGATACACTACTGCTTGCTGTTATCAGCCGTTCTGACTATATGAGAGAGGAGGCCACCTCTGTGGACTGTGCGGGTCATTTCCACCTCTAGTCACTGACTGCAGGTAACACCAGCTGCACTCTCCACAGTCGTACATTTTGCCCTGTGTACTTGGAGCGCGGCCCCGCAGGAGTTACGTTTCCTTTGCATCATCCTAGAGGAAATAACATAAGAATAATATCCACATCGCCGCACATCATCTGCACCCCTCATTATCGGACAGCGAGGAGGAAACTGGCAGCTCACAATGTAACTTCCCGATAAACACTCCCATCATCCCTGACCCCAGGAGCTCACAATCTAATCCCCCATCACACACAATGTATCACTCCCATCATCCCTGACCCCAGGAGCTCACAATCTAATCTCCCTATCACACACAATGTATCACTCCCATCATCCCTGACCCCAGGAGCTCACAATCTAATCCCCCATCACACACCATGTATCACTCCCATCATCCCTGACCCCAAAAGCTCACAATCTAATCCCCCATCACACAATGTATCACTCCCATCATCCCTGACCCCAGGAGCTCACAATCTAATCTCCCATCACACACCATGCATCACTCTCATCATCCCCGACCCCAGGAGCTCGCAATCTAATCTCCCAATCACACAATGTATCACTCCCATCATCCCTGACCCCAGGAGCTCACAATCTAATCTCCCCATCACACACCATGTATCACTCCCATCATCCCTGACCCCAGGAGCTCACAATCTAATCCCCCATCACACAATGTAACACTCCCATCATCCCTGACCCCAGGAGCTCACAATCTAATCTCTCCATCACACATTGTATCACTCCCATCATCCCTGACCCCAGGAGCTCACAATCTAATCTCCCTATGTGGAATGGGAGCCATTTAATCTTTAAATCTGATGCACAGGATGTAAGAGCAGGATTATGTCAGGACAAGAATGATTCCATTCATTGGCAGCAAGCACATCTATTAGAATGTCACGGAGGTGTTCCATATATGAGGGTGCCGGCCCTTTAAGGCCTGTTTGCCTTTTTCATGTACATTTTCTGTACTTGGAGAAATGGTATAATACCAGAGCGATAAGGGGCAAAGCTGCGGCGCCCAAGGGAAGGATGTGACAGGCGCTGCCCCAGCCCCGCAGCGCCGCCTCCAGGCAGAACTGTCAGCAGCTTTACAAAACGCCTCTAGTGCTTTATATGTGACAGGAATAAAGATCGCCAGAGCTGCAAACCGGACCGCGACCGCAGGAAGGGCGCAACCGTATCACCGGGATACAGTGCAATACTGTCTGCTGAGCCGTGTATCTAATCCCATCATGTGTGATACTGTCTGCTGAGCCGACGTATCTAATCCCATCATGTGTGATACTGTCTGCTGAGCCGACGTATCTAATCCCATCATGTGTGATACTGTCTGCTGAGCCGACGTATCTAATCCCATCATGTGTGATACTGTCTGCTGAGCAGACGTATCTAATCCTATCCTGTGTGATACGGTCTGTTAAGCCGTGTATCTAATCCCATCATGTGTGATACTGTCTGCTGAGCCGTGTATCTAATCTCATCATGTGTGATACTGTGTGCTGAGCCGTGTATCTAATCCCATCATGTGTGATACTGTCTGTTGAGCAGTGTATCTAATCCCATCATGTGTGATACTGTCTGCTGAGCCGTGTATCTAATCCCATCATGTGTGATACTGTCTGCTGAGCCGTGTATCTAATCCCATCATGTGTGATACTGTCTGCTGAACTGATGTATCTAATTCAATTAATGAGATACAGTCTTCTGCGCTGCGTTATCTGATTATTCTATGCAGTCTTTAGATATCCCGTGTCATACATCACCCATATCACCCGTGTACACGCAGACAGGAGGTGACCGCGGGTAATGAGGGTCTGTTACACGCCTGCCGGTCACACTTCACCACAATGGTCACCCCTGATTGCAGTAGATTGGTTATTATAACCTCGTGCCACCTGCGATGTTGCTGAAGTAACACGACAATTCCACAACTTCTGCTCCTCAGTGGAATATTTGCGCCATTTTATTAACACGTTATTAATTATTCAACCCTAATGGAGAAACGTGCGACCTGGAAAGGAATGCTGATTGGCTGTGATGGGTCACAAGGTTAATGTCCCAATTACAGGGCGGGGCTCAATGCTTCATTAATAAGCTCCCCCATCTGAGGCGTGAATGAGAGTCGTAGTCCAGAAGCCGCACGTCTCCAGCCGTCACTAATGATGGATCGTAAGAGCCCGCAAATGACGATATGAGATGGTTAGAGTTCAGCAATACACAAGTACACCAACATATATCAGCAGGTGGAGCGATCCTGAGCCCGTAATGAGCGCCATCAGAGCGTGACACAGAAGAGCCGCCATCGCACAGCACTCGTCAGGCCGCAGTCTATAAATTAGGTCCACTGGGGCTCATTTACGATTTTTTTTATCTCTGGGTGCCGCATAATAAAGCACAGAACGTAACAAGGAACATGTTCTCCAAACACGAGTGATTTATCACTGTGCCGTAGGAGGCCATTGTTGTATGAGGACGGAAGTGCGGAGATGGGAATAACTGCGAATATCACGGTCGCCACCACGGAAAGAGCAAAACCAACTCCGCATAGAGAGCCTAATACCAGCGCTGAGATGGCACAGGGGCAAATCGGGCAAATATACCCTAAAAAACAATTACTATAATACTGCTGTGGTGCCGCCACAAAGCGCTATGGGGGCGCTATTTTTATTATTTGTGGCTGGCAATTAATTGTGATTTGTTCGTACGCCGATGCCCTTGGGCACACTTGGTAGTTGTGAGTGGTGAGGTGTGGTATCATACTCGGAGCCAGAGATTTAGCTTAAATTGTTGTAACCACGATATTATTTAATAAGGCCGTGAGATGAGGGGGTTAATTCATCACATTCAGTGCATAATAACTGATACACAAATTGCAACAATGTAGCCACCTGTCCAGCTC
The DNA here is from genome assembly GCA_035609135.1 of Eleutherodactylus coqui. Taxonomy (NCBI): domain Eukaryota; kingdom Metazoa; phylum Chordata; class Amphibia; order Anura; family Eleutherodactylidae; genus Eleutherodactylus; species Eleutherodactylus coqui. The sequence goes on from CM069415.1 coordinate 4,801,972, forward strand.
CTCCATACACCGGCAGCTGACTCTGGATGTCTCCTCTCTGTCCTTCTTTGTATTTACATCTCTTTTAGTTTATTTTTTTATTCACTGTCAAAGCTGTCTCTCCTCCTCAGTTACTCACGGTGTCTCAGACTTCTCTCTCTGTCACGGCTGATCTCTGTCTCTTTTCACTGCTCTCTCCGGCGTGGCACTTTCTTTTCTCCTCTCGGGCACTTCTTTTTTTTGGCGCTCTCTCTCTCTCTCTTTGCCTGGCACTCCTCTGCCTGACACTTCTCTTTTCTCACTACTCTTTACTTATTGCTTAAACTTAACCTACCTCTACTCTCTGGCTCCTACGACCATTGTCCAGCTATTTATCATCTCTGTCACCTGACCAGTTTGTCTGCAACCTGCCTCACCTGAGTCTCTATGCATTCTTTCCATCTTGTGCAGATGGATAAAAAAAAGTCCTAACTGGTTGCTAGGTAACCTGCATCTCTTGTGTAAACTGACTCAGATTAAACGCCAGCACCGGTTTTTATATTACTGGTCCCCATTACTAAACAGTGCTATGTAGTGCCAATTTTTAGGCCAATACACTGCCCCCTATGTACAAGAACATAACTACTATAATACTGCCCCCTATGTACAACAATATAACTACTGTAATACTGCCCCCTATGTACAAGAATATAAGTGCTATAATACTGCTCCCTATGTACAAGTATATAACTACTATAATACTGCCCCCTATGTACAAGAATATAGCTACTATAATACTGCCCCCTATGTACAAGAATATAACTACTATAATACTGCCCCCTATGTACAAGAATATAGCTACTGTAATACTGCCCCCTATGTACAAGAATATAAGTGCTATAATACTGCTCCCTATGTACAAGTATATAACTACTATAATACTGCCCCCTATGTACAAGAATATAGCTACTGTAATACTGCCCCCTATGTACAAGAATATAGCTACTATAATACTGCCCCCTATGTACAAGAATATAGCTACTGTAATACTGCCCCCTATGTACAAGAATATAAGTGCTATAATACTGCTCCCTATGTACAAGAATATAACTACTATAATACTGCCCCCTATGTACAAGAATATAGCTACTGTAATACTGCCCCCTATGTACAAGAATATAAGTGCTATAATACTGCTCCCTATGTACAAGAATATAACTACTATAATACTGCCCCCTATGTACAAGAATATAACTACTATAATACTGCTCCCTATGTACAGGAATATAACTACTATAATACTGCCCCCTATGTACAAGTATATAACTACTATAATACTGCCCCCTATGTACAAGAATATAACTACTATAATACTGCCCCCTATGTAGAAGAATATCACTACTATAATACTGCTCCCTATGTACAAGAATATAACTACTATAATACTGCTCCCTATGTACAAGAATATAACTACTATAATACTGCCCCCCTATGTACAAGAATATAACTACTATAATACTGCTCCCTATGTACAAGAATATAACTACTATAATACTGCCCCCTATGTACAAGAATATAACTACTATAATACTGCCCCCTATGTACAAGAATATAACTACTATAATACTGCCTACTATGTACAAGAATATAACTACTATAATACTGCCCCCTATATACAAGAATATAACTACTATAATACTGCCCCCTATGTACAAGAATATAACTACTATAATACTGCCCCCCTATGTACAAGAATATAACTACTATAATACTGCCCCCTATGTACAAGAATATAACTACTATAATACTACTCCTATGTACAAGAATATAACTACTATAATAGTGCCCCCTATGTACAAGAATATAATTACTATAATACTGCTCCCTATGTACAAGAATATAACTACTATAATACTGCCCCCTATGTACAAGAATATAACTACTATAATACTGCCCCCTATGTACAAGAATATAACTACTATAATACTGCCCACTATGTACAAGAATATAACTACTATAATACTGCCCCCTATGTACAAGAATATAACTACTATAATACAGCCCCCTATGTACAAGAATATAACTACTATAATACTGCCCCCTATGTACAAGAATATAACTACTATAATACTGCTCCCTATGTACAAGAATATAACTACTATAATACTGCCCCCCTATGTACAAGAATATAACTACTATAATACTGCCCCCTATGTACAAGAATATAACTACTATAATACTGCCCCCTATGTACAAGAATATAACTACTATAATACTGCCCCCTATGTACAAGAATATAACTACTGTAATACTGCCCCCTATGTACAAGAATATAACTACTATAATACTGCCTCCTATGTACAAGAATATAACTACTATAATACTGCTCTGATGTACAAGAATATAACTAAAGCTAATGCTGCTTACATGACCCAACGACCAGCCATGATGTCACCTCAGCCACCAGCTGAAGTTCATAAATCACCTGCAGCTCATATGGAAAAGCAATGTAGCAGAGCTGTGTGTGTGTGACATGAATGTAGTAGAGAGGTGTGTGTGATGTGTATGTAGCAGAGCTGTGTGTGTGTGACATGCATGTAGCAGAGCTGTGTCGCGCATTGCGCCACCAGAAACACTGGTACCATAATTTCCTAATAATTACTAATATATATATACACACACTCATTACACTTCAGGGTGCGCCGGCTCTTTAAATAATAGGTGTTGTGATGTCCTTACATCAGATAACGCTACAAAGCTTCGGCGCAGACAATGCCTGGGCTCTGTCCCCCTGAGTGTCTGTGGAACGTCTCCGGATGAACAATAATGGACACAATAGCCGGAGACAATAGATGTTCGCTGTAATCATCCCAATCGCAGGATTCATCTCTTCATGTCCTTGAAGCACATCTGAGAGGGGCACTCCAGCGCCCCCTAATGGGGGACTCGTTGGCACTCAGGACTGGCAGTCAATGTAGATTGTGACGTGTCTTCACACATGGGGTGCGACGGCTCCTCTGTTGGCCCTTCATCATGAGGGGGCCCCGGGGCGACACGTTTATTAAACTCCGTAAATCAGTCTGTGAGCCGTTCACTAAAACCTGCACGAAAATGGATCAAAGTGCGTGCGCCGTTCGCATCAGATACTACAAGCGCCGCGCCAACCGCCGCCTCTAATTAACTTCATATCTGCAGCGTGCTGCGAACAATCTATCGCCGCATCCAGATATATGCAGATCTCTGCGTCATACATATGGATGGCGGCTCGTTCCAATGTTACAGGGAAGTCACCCCGCCGCACAGAGGCCGCCGGCCCACGTCTGCTAAGCAGTATTACCAGGTCTATGAGATCACGTAAAAGCGAAGCAAATACGCAGCTTCACGTATATTCACTGCGGTTTTACACACGTTGGCAGGAGAGGTTCAAAAAATAGTGACATCACAACGGGGGCGTGAAAAACGCAAACGCACAAAATACGTGACAAATACGTGTATATACATGCACTAATAACGCTGTGTATTTGGCGCACTGAATATACGGGCGCCATAAAGGCGCTTTTATAACTTGTTCACAGCAACATTTTTGCTTTCCGTTTTACTTTTTCATCAAAGATGCAGCAAAACAAAATAGCGGCGGTTCGGCCTGAAGTCCCGCCGGCGTCACGCGGTTCCTGAGCTCCGTTTATGATCCATTCAATTCCACTCCGGTCGTTTTTAATTTTTTTTCGCAGAAGCAACAGCGCAGATTACCGCGCCAATGTTCCTCTTTAAAGAAAGGAAATTCAACGGATCTGGAACGACGGAACTGAATGGAAAGACGCCCGATGGGTCCAATGTTTTTATGTCTGTTGAATGTTTCTTAAAGGGGCGTGCGCAGACCGTTAAAATGACAACGGAATATAAAAAGTGATCTGTTAACCCCTTAAGGACTGCAGCCTTATGTTTGTTCCATTTTTGTTTTTCCTGCCCACTTAAAAAAAAGTCTTATTCATCCGTTGCCGTCGCGGTCGGAGCGCGTCTGGTTGTTTGCGGGACGAGTTGTGATACTATTTAATGTATTGGGAACATTCTCAAAGTAGAATGAAATGGAAAAAAATGCAGTTCTGCCATCTTTGGGGTCTTGCTTCTGCGGTGTACACACTGGAGTAAAAGGCACATGATAACTATATTTTGCGGTCGGTTCGATTCCTGCGAGACCAAATTTATAGAGTTTGTTTATTTGTTGTACTATTATAGGGCTTATTTACAGGAGTGTACATCGGTCAGGTTTTCACGGCCGGCCGATATTCGCTTCCATCTAAGCAGTCCCTCCTTCCCTCCCGCTCACCGCCTCTCTGCTTCTCTCCTCCCCTCTGAGCGGTTTGCAATAAGAGTGGGTGGGACAGGGGCGGAGCTTAGCTCTGCCCCCATCCTGCCCCCTCCAATTGCAAACACAGGACTGGAGGAGAGAGGCAGAGAGTCGGTGAAGGCGAGGGAAGGAGGGACTGCTCAGATGGAAGCGAATATCGTGTAAATAAGCCCTTAAAAAGTATCTGAAAAAAACTAAAATTATTTTCTGCCGCCATAACCTTTTTATTTTTTCCATCGCTGTAGTTGTGCGCGGCTCGCGGTTTGCGGGGCGGCCTGTAGTTTGTATTGGTATCACACCGGAGTTTATGTGGCCTTTTGATCGCTTTTTATTGCATTTATTCTCGGGTGATCAAAAAAGTGCAATTCTGGCGTTGTGCGTTTTTCTTTCACCGTGGGGGATAAATAATCTGTTACTTTTATAGATCGGACTTTTCTGGATGCAGCGATAACAAATGTTTTTGCTTTTTTTAGTTTTTTTATTATAATTATGGAAAAAGGGGAGGGGCTAAACGTTGATTTCCATTTTTTTACTCATTATTATATTTTTCTTAGTCCCTCTACGGGACTTGAACTTGTGAGCGTTGGATCGCTCCTGGATTATGATGTACATTACATTATGCCACAATCTGGCAGGCAGTCTTCAGAAGCAATGGCCGCCCTGGTAGACTTCAGAACCCCCAAACTGCGATCAGCATTTACTTGCTGCTCTCAGAATTGGCTGTGGCACTTAAAGGGTTAACAGCCGCCATCCATGCGAATAGTCGGCACCCGCATTGTATGGAGCCGGATTGACACCCGATCCCCCCCATACAAACCCTGAACCTCCATGACGTTAACTGTACATTGTGGAGTGTTAAGGGGTTAAAAACGGACGCAAACTGATATAATCCGTATATAAGATCCGTTCAACCAATCGGATTCTGCGGTTTCTGTTTTAATTTTTGTTCCATAAAAAAGGCAGAAAAACCAAATCAGTTCAAAAAATAAATCCAGACGCTGATGAGCGCCCCCACCTGTTCAGAGGGAGGAAGAGAAACAGCGCTGAAACCAGCTGCACGTGGGGCTCATTCATAGAGGCCAGTTTTCACGGCTCGCCTGTCTATTTGTTAAAAAAATATAGGAAGCAGCGATGTCAGTGACAACCCGCAGAAAACCGGGTGCGCAAAACCGCACTGCGAGCGCGGAGGCCGATGCTTGGTTGCTGTATTTTTTACGCATCCATTGACATATCCGGTGATTACGGCGCGATATACAGCAGGACCCGCCGCTACATGGATAGAAAATAGTCCCAACACGCAGAGCAGGCAACTGCTATATGGGGGAGGGGCGCAGGTGCAAAACGCTGAACGCACCGCGACACACGGGGGATGCACACTGGTACGGCCGTATCCCCGTATCAGTACAGGCGGCCACTTCTGTATGGACTTGATTTAGGGCTCATTCACACGAATGACTTTCTGCAGTGAAGGCCAGCTTCACACGGACGATCGCGATTTTGCTGTGAGAAAATCGCGTCTCTGTTTCCACGATTTTTGAGCGCCAGCGATGCTTTTTCTTAAGAATAATCTGCAGGGGACCCCGGCATCCCGCTGCTGGGGAATCCCTCCATCTCCCCTGCAGGGAAAAGGCATGCCGGGCGATGAAGGGAAGCCTTGGAGGGAAACCCTTCAGCTTCGCGGCGGGGCTTCCCTTCACTAGAAAGAGAGAGATGAAGGGGGTTCCCCCGGGGACTCCCTCCATCCCTTTCTCTCAAGGAGTGCATCTTTTCGGTCAGTCCTAGCTGTGTGAACGCCCCTCACCCTCACAACTAGCGCTGCAGAAAATTGTCCATTTAGATGATTGCCAGCTGCAATTTTTTTGCACAGCTAAGGCCCAAAGCACTCGGCCGGATTAGTATTAAGGATTCCGGAGCAAATATTGTCCATAGCATGCAATGTGAAAGCAGGTTTCCACGCCAACGAGCGGAAATCAATCAATTTTCGGCTCGCTGGGGGAAAAAATATAATAATGGCAGCATGCTCTATTTTGAGCCGGATTCCGTGCGGACAGCTTACATTGAAATCAATAGAAGCCGTCCGTGCCGCAGCCCTTCCGCAATCATCACTGCAGAAAAGCCGTGGGATCCGCGTCATCGCCTAGCGACGGCGCTGTCACATCAGTACTGCGCATGTGCGCCTGCCGGGACATCTGCAGCGCAGACAAAAACCATCTGGACAGGTACGCGGGGGGGGGGGGCACCGGCGGGGACTGGGTCTGATCCTGCATGCAGAATCCGACTTGGTCATGTGCAGGAGGCCTAATAGTCATCAATGGAACTGTACCACATGCTCCCACGGGGGAGTGTCTCAATCTGTTATTGCATGGACTGTACCACACAGACTTTCCACAGGGGAGACACAGCCAGGGTTTCTGGACTTTTCCGAAAATCCCAGACAGATAACATTTTTTACGGACACTTTGGCAAACCATAATCTTTTATTATAAGAGATACATGTGTTTAGGTCAGATTAAAGTAGAGGTGATTGGGGCGACCACTCTGGGCCTGGGGCTTCAATAGGCTTACTGCCGTCCCAATCACCCCTCCCAGCTGCAGGGAGGAAGGGGTTAAACGTGTTAGTACTCTCACAGCCTTCGCTCCCTGCTGCTGGAGCACCGCAGGACGTCACCACTCCTCACCCTCCCAGTACTCCAAGAACAGTAAGTGCTGGGGAGAGGAGTGGTGACGTCCTGCGGTGAGCCGGTAGGTAGTAAGCAATGAAAGCCCTTCCTCTCCCTTCATCTAGAGGTTTAGTAGTAGAATTAATTAGGGCCTCTGATTATTTAGTTACTAAGTGGGGCCACAGAGGAGGATTCTATTACTAAGTGGGGCCACAGAGGAGATTACTATTACTAAGTGGGGCCATAGAGGAGGATTCTATTACTAAGCGGGGCTACAGAGGAGGATTCCATTACTAAGTGGGGCCACAGAGGAGGATTCCATTACTAAGTGGGGCCACAGAGAAGGTTTCCATTACTAAGTGGGGCCACAGAAGAGGTTACCATTACTAAGTGGGGCCATAGAGGAGGATTCTATTACTAAGCGGGGCCACAGAGGAGGATTCCATTACTAAGTGGGGCCACAGAGGAGGATTCCATTACTAAGCGGGGCCACAGAGGAGGATTCCATTACTAAGTGGGGCCACAGAGGAGGATTCCATTACTAAGTGGGGCCACAGAGGAGGATTCCATTACTAAGTGGGGCCACAGAGAAGGTTTCCATTACTAAGTGGGGCCACAGAAGAGGATTCCATTACTAAGTGGGGCCACAGAGGAGGATTCTATTACTAAGTGGGGCCACAGAGAAGGATTCCATTACTAAGTGGGGCCATAGAGGAGGATTCTATTACTAAGCGGGGACACAGAGGAGGATTCTATTACTAAGTGGGGCCACAGAGGAGGATTCCATTACTAAGTGGGGCCATAGAGGAGGATTCTATTACTAAGTGGGGCCATAGAGGAGGATTCTATTACTAAGCGGGGCCACAGAGGAGGATTCCATTACTAAGTGGGGCCACAGAGGAGGATTCCATTACTAAGCGGGGCCACAGAGGAGGATTCCATTACTAAGCGGGGCCACAGAGGAGGATTCCATTACTAAGCGGGGCCACAGAGGAGGATTCCATTACTAAGTGGAGCCACAGAGGAGGTTACTATTACTAAGTGGAGCCACAGAGGAGGTTACTATTACTAAGTAGGGCCACAGAGGAGGTTACTATTACTAAGTGGGGCCACAGAGGAGGATTCCATTACTAAGTGGGGCCACAGAGGAGGATTCCATTACTAAGTGGGGCCACAGAGGAGGTTACTATTACTAAGTGGGGCCACAGAGGAGGTTGCTATTACTAAGTGGGGCCACAGAGGAGGTTACTATTACTAAGTGGGGCCACAGAGGAGGATTCCATTACTAAGTGGGGCCACAGAGGAGGATTCCATTACTAAGTGGGGCCACAGAGGAGGATTCCATTACTAAGTGGGGCCACAGAGGAGGATTCCATTACTAAGTGGGGCCACAGAGGAGGATTCCATTACTAAGTGGGGCCACAGAGGAGGATTCCATTACTAAGTGGGGCCACAGAGGAGGATTCCATTACTAAGTGGGGCCACAGAGGAGGATTCCATTACTAAGTGGGGCCACAGAGGAGGATTCCATTACTAAGTGGGGCCACAGAGGAGGATTCCATTACTAAGTGGAGCCACAGAGGAGGATTCTATTACTAAGCGGGGCCACAGAGGTGGTTACTATTACTAAGTGGGGCCGCAGTGAGCACATTATTACTATGGAGGGCGCTGACGAGTTGTTTAGGGGTTGCAGCAGGCTGGGGAGCGGGAACCTGGCGAGGCTGGAAAAAATCTGGGCCCAGAGAGAAGAAAGCTGAATTCGGGCGACTCCAAACAGAGACGACATGAGCTGTGATCCCAGGAGGTAACTGCACTGTAAACACTATTGGGGTACGGTCACATATAGCAGAAATTGGTGTCAATTTGCCTGCAGCAAAAAATCTGTATCAAAACCCACATCCGTTCTGCATCAAAGACCGCGCCATTTGTGTGGATTTCGATCCGGATTTGGTGCAGATCCACAGCCGGCCTCCAGTGAGAAGTAGAAATCCGCTACGAATCCGCACTAAAATCTGCAACAATGTTGCAGATTGTGACACAGTCTGTGATGTGGAACTCAGGCTAGCTTCACAAGGGCGATCGCGGTATCGCCACGAGCAAATCACCGCAAAATTGCAGCTTTTTCCCCGGGATTTTTGAACCTGAGTGCTGCTTTTACTCACAAAAACATCGCTGCTACTTGCCATTTTCTCAGTTGGTATCTCTCGTCATGTAGAATGGAGACGCCGCGTGTGCAGCCTCGTCCTCCAGAGCCGGGGGTCACCTGTCAAACACTCAATATGCCATGAATGTCTTGGATGGGAATCCTCCATTAAGGGACTTACAGGGGTCCTCTGGAGGGGGGTGGCCCTGAGACCACAGATGACCAGCTGTTTGAAGAGGTTGAGTGCCATGACCAGTGACCTCACGTTCAGTCCTATTCTGGGACTGAGCTGCTATACCAGGCACCACCACTGTGAAATGTACGGCGCTGTGCCTTGTATGCTGTGAGGAGGCTGTAGCGCTCACTGCCAGAGCACCGTAGCCTCCTCCAACAGCTGATTAGTGGGGGATGTGAGCCGTGGATGGACCTCCCAGCAATCTGATGACCATCCTGAGACGGATGCAATGATACAGGTAGATTAGCACTCAAAGTTGGGTGACGATCTGCCACCTTTCTGATCTTGGAAAAGTTGAGTGGATCTAGACAGAGAGGGTTCAGTGTATTTCCTGTCAAGCTCATCAATAGTCATTCCACTGCCGGTCACACCTGTCCTGGACGGGTGTTTGATCCCATTTGTTCCTTTTTGGTCCAGCAAGGAATCCCTTGGTTGTAGTGAAAACAAAATGAGCCATTTGCTGGAGATCCCGTTATTTCCCGGCCCCTCCAATACACATCCTCCAGACCTGCTGGCTGCGATTTCCCTTCACTGAGATGGAACAAATAAACAATTAACAATGTGGATTATGGGTAATCCTAAAGTCTCAGCTCAACAGCAGTAATATGTTTGAAACGGTGGGAGTACCAGGGACCTGATGCATTCACTCCGTGCGACCCCCGCAACCCGCAGAATCACCTATGAAGCTAACCTTCTGTCACCTATCGTGTTTGGTATCCACGGGTAGGTAAATTCATAATATGAAACATGGCGGACATAGCTTCCCAATTGCAGGGTCTCCAGGGGAAATATGGCCGAAATGTTAAATTGGGGTCTATCCAGAAAATCTGCGCATCTACTTATCATGAGGAGGACGGCGGAGGTGGGACCCTGATGGACTTCAGAACTAAAGGGGGATCTTTCCCCCATTGTCAGACCCAGGACTGGCATCTAATAGCGGCCTGCCCCTCCTTCCGTGCGCCCCTCGCCCGGACGGCTGGAGACAACTGCATTTACTGGTATTTTCTATTATTTTCGCTTTCTGTATTTGTAGCTCCTCCCCTTTCTGGAAATCTCTGCTTTTGTATATTTTTATCTAAGCTCTGCTGATCCTTCTTAGAATAAAGCTTAAAACTCTATTAGGCCGGGATCCCACGAGCGCGCCGTATAATGCAGCGTTTTACCGCCGTGTGAGCCGGCCTATTGCCGCATACCACCGTGGTTTTGCGTATCTTACTGACAGCGGTATGACTTTTTTTCCCCTCGCTGTCGCTTAGCGACGTTGTGTATAAATGCCGCACATATGCAAATTAGTTGTGTATATGTAGAGTTTATTACGCACCCATAGAGAAGCCCAGGGCGTTATACGCCGTACAATAGAACATGCTGCGCGTATTATATGTAAGGAATATATGCAGGTGGAGACTGAGGCGGCTGACCTCCCTGTCAGGAGTGGTCGGTGGTGGCGGCGAGGGGTGTTGGGGCGTGCAGGGCCCAGCAGGGTGCGATTTGGGCTGCATTTTGCATGGCTGCAGGATACGGGGGGGGGGCTGGAATAATCGGACCGCGTGGTTTTGCCCCAGATTAGTGACTGTCGGCCCCGTATCTGTGACCAGGAGACGCTATCTATATCCCGGAGCGCCCTCCACCCTTGAGCTGTCCTTACACGGGCGAGTTTCATGGGCGACTTCTGTGCGCTGTGATCACGTGACAAGATCCTATGGTTCTCAATGGGTTAAATTACGAGCCATTTCTTTGCTTACGACAATTGCGTGAGCTCGAGGCATCGCGGCGCGGCTCGCGGGCGTTTCTGCTGGAGCCACAATGTGATCTTCATGCGCGATCTTCTCCGGCATTAATATTCACACGTGTGCTGCCATGTAACGTCCTCGCAGAGCGCACTGCGAACACGGAGAACACTCGCAGGGCTACAGGTCTGACCGAAATCACATCTACCCCTGCAAATATAGAGGATGTGGCCCTCAGACCAGGAGCAGCCCTGCAGTAGGGGCCACCAGAGATCCCACCGTGCCCTGACAGGATGCCAGCAACATTTCATCCACCTCCAAACTGCCAGCATGTTCTTCTGTAAACACCGCCGAGGTCTGTGCTGACACTGAACCAGCAGGGGGCAGCAGAGAATGGAGATCCTGCAAAAAGTGCAGCTTTGGATGTGACTGGAGTATATGACATGATGTAAGAGCAGAACGATGCCTGCAGCTCTGGATGTGACTGGAGTATAAGGCATGATGTAAGTCTTCATCAGTAAAGCAGAGCAGTTCTATTCCCGCAGTGCGGACATGTGGCGGCTCTCGCTGTGGTTTGCCTGCGCCTCGTCTTGCGGACGCTTCCTCGTGGTTATACGGAGATCTCAGTGGACGCTCCATGTTTTCTGTAAATGTTCGAAGTTTCCCCTCTGAGTGCGACCGTCATGTGATCTTCATCCTCGCACACGATTAATCCAGTAATGAGTTGCCGCTGATCTGCCCTCCATAACGATGACGCCTGACGAGTCGATCCGTCCGTCACTCACCGCAGTTCACCATCTGTAAACATGATTAATTCTCATGTCGGCGCTGGCACGGCTCCAGCTGCTGCCGCCGCTGTCCGGGCTGCCATAGTAATGCCCACTGACCTCTGGCTATATTATACAGCGTACTATACTGGCCCAGGGCGGGGGCATGCTGGGACTTGTGGTTCCACTGGTGTTAGATGAGCCCGATGACATTGGGGCAGTTTTTTGGTATAAATACACTAAAAAAATATGGTGTTTAGAAAAAGTGGGCGGGACTTCAGAGTTGCATCGAATTATCTAACATTTCCGACCTCTAAGGAGACGACGGTCCGACCTGCTGCTTTTATACTCGAGCGGTTGGTGCATTTCTCCTATGAAAGCGGCCCTCCGGTCCTGTCCGCGACTGGGCGGAGTTACACTACCGTTCAAAAGTTTGGGGTCACATTGAAATGTCCTTATTTTTGAAGGAAAAGCACTGTACTTTTCAATGAAGATAACTTTAAACTAGTCCTAACTTTAAACAAATGCACTCTATACATTGCTAATGTGGTAAATGACTATTCTAGCTGCAAATGCCTGGTTTTTTTGTGCAAAATCTACAAAGGTGAATAGAGGCCCATTTCCAGCAACTATCACTCCAGTGTTCTAATGGTACAATGTGTTTGTGAGAGATCTCTGTACTGACCCCTGATATATTATACATAGTTATTAGAGCGCCCCCTTGTTACAGTCCTGTGTATAATAGATGATGGGAGAGATCTCTGTACTGACCCTGATATATTATACATAGTTATTAGGTCGCCCCTCAGCCGTCTCTTTTCCAAACTAAATACCCCCAGTTTTGATGACCTCTCGGGATATTGTAGTCCTCTCATCCCATTTATTACTTTAGTTGCCCCCTTTGTATCCACTCAAGCTCTGATATGTCCTTCTTGAGTACCAGTGTCCAAAACTGTCCTCAATATTCCATGTGTGGTCTGACCAGGGACTTGTAGAGAGGAAGAATAATGCTCCCATCATGCACCCCTAGACCTCTTCTGATGCCCCCATGATCCTATCTGCCTTGGCAGCAGCTGCCTGACACTGGTTGCTCCAGTTAGGGTGCCCACCCACTGGCGTTTTTTTTCACTGCGAAATTCGCAGGTTTGTTTTTTCTGCAGGGGGTCTATGGGACTTGTAATGTAAAAATCGCGATCGCGCAAAATCGCGATTTACCGCGATATCGCGATTTTGCGCGATCGCAATTTTAGCTTTGCATGTCCCATAGCCCAAAGACCCCTGCAGAAAAAAAAAAACGCTGCGAATTTCACAGTAAAAAAACGCTAGTGGGTGGGCACCCTTAAGCTTACAGTTATAAACCCCCAAGTCCTTCTCTATGTCAGTGTTCCCCTGTGGTACCCCAGTAGTAACGGTGACCCAATCAGAGTACTGTATATACTCGAGTATAAGCCAAGCTTTTTAGCACATTTTTTGTGCTGAAAAAGTCCCCTTCGGCTTATAGTCGAGTGCGGTTAAAAAAAACCCTGCAATACTCACTGCCCAGCCGGCGTCTGTGTCCTGGCGCGATGGTCTCCTGGGCGGTACGGCAAGCTGCTTCAGCATTCTCCCTGCCGTTATCTCCCTGCTTGGCTTTGAATTCCTCCGCCGTCAGCACTGTGTAAGTAAGCTCTGTGATTGGATCGAGCGTCAGCCAATCGCAGCCGGCGCTCGATCCAATGACAGCGCTTACTTACACAGCGCTGACGGCGGGGGAATTCAAAGCCGAGCAGGGAGATGACAGCGGGGAGAATTCTGAATCAGCTTGCCGTACCGCCGGGAAGACCATCGCGCCGGGACACAGACGCCGGCTGGGCGGTGAGTATTGCAGGTTTTTTTTTTACCCAGTATATACTCGGGTAAAGCTGGGCTTATACTTGAGGCAATAAGGTTTACCAATTTTTCGTGGTAAAACTTACTGACTCGGTTTATGCTCGGATCGGCTAATACTCGAGTATATACAGTATGTACCATTTATAACCCCCTCTGCTTTCTATCACTGACGAGTTACCCCCTTACACACATTCTCCCCCAGACCAAGCATTCTCATGCTACATACCAACCTTTTATGCGTAGTAGCCAGCGCTTTGGAAGAGTCCATATACACAAGATCCAATAACTCTCCCCGGTCCAGTCTAGAACTTACCTCCTGGTAGAAGCTGGTCAGGGTGGTCTGACAGGAGCGATCTCTCATAAACCCGCTAATTTGGACTTATACAACTATTGGTATTATTGTATCTTGTCACCACCGGAAGTAGAGGTGGCGTCAAGATACAGGGGGTTTGACAGGGTGGTGACACCCCCTTTTTTTGTGATTGGCTGCATGGCCTTCATCCCTTCCTCGTGCTCACAGGTGCTGCTTCTGGCTCCGATGTGACTGTAGCACTGAACTTCAGCGCTGCTGGGAGGGCGCCGATGCCTACAGTTACAGCGGACCCAGGAGCAGGAGCTGTCAGCAGTGCGGCCAGCAGTGGGAGCTGTAAGGATAAGAAGGGGCCGCAGGGAGAGTGACAGTGGGCCCCCTACTAAGAAGCGGAGGTGACATCGGCGGCAGGAGCTGTCAGGAGCACGGCCAGCAGCGGGAGCTGTAAGGACGAGGAAGGGGCAGCAGGGAAAGTAACATCAGACCCCCTACAAGCTATCAGAGGTGACAGCGGCGGCAGGAGCTGTCGACGAGCAGCAGCTGCAAGGATGAGCAAGGGGTGGCAGGGAGAGTGATAGTGGCCCCGCTACAAGGCAGCGGAGGGCATCAGCTTAAGCCCTGTTTCAGCACTGCTGGCACGCCAGCTACAGTCACAGCGGGGCCAGAAGCAGGACCTGTGAGCCCGAGCAAAGAGAGAATGCCATGCAGCGAATCACAAAAAGGGGGCATCACTGCACTGTCAAACCCCCTGTATCTTGACTTCACCACTACTTCCGGTGGCGTAAAGATACAACAATACCACAGCTATTTTCCTTGAGGTCCTCCAGGATGGCGTCTCTTAGAAACCCTTCAGACATTTTGCCCTCAATAGAAGTCAGACTTGCCGGCCTGTAGTGTGGTGTCCCAGAGTAGGGGCCCTCCAGCACTTTAATATCTGTCTCCTGTAGTGTGTCTATCTGTCTGCACTGTTGAATGTGTTAGACTGTGTGTTGTTATGTGTATTGGCTCTCTCTGGGCCAATGGTAGGTCATCTGTCTGGTGTCTGTGTCTTGTCAGTTACCCTAAGTAGGCCTAGGATTGGCTAGGTAGGTCACCCATAGCTTGGGATTGGTTGTCAGAGCAACTATAAAAAGCCAGAGCATGGGGGAGGGAGCAGAAAGAGAAGAGGGAAAAAATTCTTAACCTGCTTAAATTCTTGTTGTGTGGAAGGACCCTCAGATAACTTGGACTGATGGCGCATCTTCCTGAATTGAGAAGTAATTTGGTACGTGTGTTTGCTGATGATTGCTAAACTGTGGAAGTTACTACTAAATGAGAAACTGCCAAGTTGGATCTGTTTGTTGAAGCCTTTTGCAAGTGTGGAGTAAACTGTGTGCCTTCGGTTTACGTTATCAAAGCTGGTGTGGACTCTTTATTCCGATCCGACCGGATCGTTTCCACTCAATGGCGTCACAAGGACAATTACACATCATTGTCACCACTATTGCTTTTTGCGACTGTGCGGAGCCGGGCCACATCCAGCCACTACGGAGAGGGATGGTAGAGCCACCGTTGATGACCATCTTATTTTCCCCACTGTTCCCCCACAAGGCCTGCACTCGGTCACCCAGTAGTTTCCAGGTTCACTTTTTGACCCCTTTGTGAATATCAGCACCCCATTGGTTATGCGCCAATCCAGTGGAAGAGACCCATCACTATAGTGGCCAGAAATGTAAGAAACAAGGGTCTGTCTATCACTGCTTTCTTCCCTCAGAGCCCGGCCATGACTCCATGCACACAGTGTCAGTAGTCTGTAGGAAAGTAGGAAAAATAAACAGGGGCCCCTGGAAGAAGCAGATTGGAGGGTCCCCCGGGACCAGAGGGTCTCTTTACTCTCCCCCATAATCTGATTCCATTCTCAGGTGCAGCTATAAGGGGGGTGAGCAGTGCTCTGTACCCCTCTTACACAGTTTGCAGCAGCCCATGTACCACGTTATGCCCACTCCCTCCAGTCTGGAACCCGGTCAGGAGGGGGAAGAGCAGACCCCGACCCATAGTACCCCCATCCTCTCTGCTTCACAACGTCTTACCGGTAGAGCTAGCAATCTATCTGTGTGGTGGGGGGCTGATCACCCCCCGCACCCGCCTGTACTTATTACTCACAGATGATGATTATTATTCCGCTCGCTCACATTAAACACTCTGATGTTCTTCCTTTGATTCTTGGCAGACTTTCGGATTTCTCAGAACCATCTGGAATCAGGAGGAAGAGAGAAACGTGAGTCACGGAACACGGAAAGCGTCTGCGAGCGAACGTTCCCTGCGGTACAGAACAAACCGCCGTATGCGCTGCCACTCTCACGCTACACAGACATGACGCTGACGTGTGACCGTGCGGCCTGTGAGCTTTTAGTTTTTATTCAGTAGACTTGGCACATTGATATAAACCCCTCAGTAACACGTATGTCGTCCTGCGGCCGGCGCGCTGTGGGCGCCATCTTGTGTGCGTGAGGTTGGCGTAGTTTAAATCTCTGATGTGAGCAATGATGAGGGCCGTGACCAGCAGGAGCGCACAACCTCAGACCAAACCCGACATGTGACACCTGGAGAGTCCAGAAGGAGCAAACCCCGCCCCCTTGACTCCTTCACAGGGGGTGAAGCTCACTTTTCCTGGGGCCATGAGCCAATTGAGAGGTGTGATGGGCCGTATACAGGTGGACGGACCTGAGTTCCATACATTTTCAACGTTCCTGCAGCCCCCCATGAATGAGGGAGATGTCCTGAGGCGGGGGCCGCTGCCAAGTTGGGACTAATGGATCATCATCCCCCAGCCGAACGCCAACTAGTGGTTCCCTTCTATTGGGATAACAGCGGGAGCCAACATAATACTTAGGAAATAACACCAATAACGCGCCTTCCAGGCCGCAGAGTAAAGCTTGTGCAGTGCACCCTCTATATAACGCCACTGATGACATCATCGGATCAGACCCGTTCCCTCTCAGCTGACCCCTGACGCTATCCCGACCTCTTTTACGTATACATAGCGCCACGTGACAGCGATCCATGTGACGGCGCAGGTTGGGCATGCAGAGGAGCCGATCAGCAGGGCCTGCGTACAGTGGGGTGCGGTCAGTTATAGGGGGTCTGAGGCCCCTGTTCCTACTTGTGCTCCTTACAGTACAGCAGTGCAATAATATATCCCGCAGCCTCCTGGTAGCTCCGTCACCATCGCTATATAAAATGTACATATTATGTCTTTTTGGGCTCCGGCTGTCATCCTTGTGGCCCCCGGCCCTCCGCTGATTGTCAGCTCCTCAGCCAAACTTGACGTGTCGCTGGTTGTAGTACCAGACCTGGAGGAGGATGAGCCCATCCAGGCAGATCTGCAGCATCCCGCACAGCCAGAATTGCGCCGGCGCCGCCCTAATGATGAAGTAGGAGGTCTTGAAGCAGTCGCCGGCGGTCCACAGCATGACCATCTTCACACTAATGAGGAGAGACAAGAAAAAGGGGAAAATGGCTGCATGCGTTATTGTTCTAACTTGTAGCATCGCTGGAGTTTATTTCCGTGCGTTTTGCGAGTTTTCTGCATCTCGCAATACACAACACTCGCACAGGAAAATCGCCCTGTGAATAAGCCCTAATACAGAGAGCCAAGGATGTCCATGTGCAGGCCCCGGGGCCACAGCACTGATCATATGGCATCTGCAGCCTCCCTACGGCCTCTATCTGGGAGGGAACTGAAGGTCTGTTCATCCTGAGCCAGCTGTTTCATGACTGCAATGGAAGAGCCGCCGTCCCAGAGACTAGAGGGATGGTTACTGCTCATCCTGCGCTGCCTGCTGCAGGAACAGAGAGGGATACGACTGCCTGCGACTCTAAAGACATAATAGAAGCCCAAATCCATCAGCGGGCGCAGCGTGACCCCCTCACATAAAGTGCTGCACCCCGGCGGTGAGGAACACGACGTCTGAGCAGACGCTTCATATCTTGCGCTAAATCAAAGTGATGTTAATGGGCCGCTGCTTATTCAGTGCGGCTCTCGCCCTCCAGAAATCATTAATGACTCTCTAAGTGTCCTGGAAATAATGACTCGCGTCACTTGTAGCGCCTGCATATTTATACTGACGGAGACCTGCGGGCGGGAGGGGGTTAATAGAGTACCTTCACAGGCCGCACTTTTGGTCAGGCTGCAATATTGATCCCGGCAGAGGATGAGGCTGCGGTAAGGACTATGGCAGGGGATGAGGCTGCGGTATGGACTATGGCGGGGGATGAGGCTGCGGTACGGACTATGGTGGGGGATGAGGCTGCAGTATGGACAATGGCGGGGGATGAGGCTGCGGTATGGACTATGGTGGGGGATGAGGCTGCGGTATGGACTATGGTGGGGGATGAGGCTGCGGTATGGACTATGGTGGGGGATGAGGCTGCGGTATGGACTATGGCGGGGGATGAGGCTGCGGTATGGGCTATGGCAGAGGATGAGGCTGCGGTAAGGACTATGGCGGGGGATGAGGCTGCGGTAAGGACTATGGCCGGGGATGAGGCTGCGGTAAGGACTATGGCGGGGGATGAGGTTGCCGTATGGACTATGGCGGGGGATGAGGTTGCCGTATGGACTATGGCGGGAGATGAGGCTGCGGTAAGGACTATGGCGGGGGATGAGGCTGCAGTATAGACTATGGCAGGGGATGAGGCTGCCGTATGGACTATGGCAGGGGATGAGGCTGCCGTATGGACTATGGCAGGGGATGAGGCTGCCGTATGGACTATAGCGGGGGATGAGGCTGCGGTATGGACTATGGCGGGGGATGAGGCTGCCGTATAGACTATGGCGGGGGATGAGGTTGCCGTATGGACTATGGCGGGGGATGAGGTTGCCGTATGGACTATGGCGGGGGATGAGGTTGCGTATGGACTATGGCGGGGGATGAGGTTGCCGTATGGACTATGGCGGGGGATGAGCCTGCGGTAAGGACTATGGCGGGGGATAAGGCTGCGGTATGGACTATGGTGGGGGATGAGGCTGCGATATGGACTATGGCGGGGGATGAGGCTGCGGTATGGACTATGGCGGGGGATGAGGCTGCGGTATGGACTATGGCGGGGGATGAGGCTGCAGTATAGACTATGGCAGGGGATGAGGCTGCCGTATGGACTATGGCGGGGGATGAGGCTGCGGTATGGACTATGGTGGGGCATGAGGCTGCGGTAAGGACTATGGCGGGGGCTGAGGCTGCGGTATGGACTATGGCGGGGGATGAGGCTGCGGTAAGGACTATGGCGGGGGATGAGGCTGCGGTAAGGACTATGGCGGGGGATGAGGCTGCGGTAAGGACTATGGCGGGGGATGAGGCTGCGGTAAGGACTATGGCAGAGGATGAGGCTGCGGTAAGGACTATGGTGGGGGACGAGGCTGCGGTAAATACTATGGGGAGGATGAGGCTGCAGTAAGGACTATGGCGGGGGATGAGGCTGTTGTAAGGACTATGGCAGAGGATGAGGCTACGGTAAGGACTATGGCAGAGGATGAGGCTGCGGTAAGGAGTATGGTGGGGGATGAGGCTGCAGTAAATACTATGGGGAGGATGAGGCTGCAGTAAGGACTATGGCGGGGGATGAGGCTGCGGTATGGACTATGGTGGGGGATGAAGTTGAGGTAAGGACTATGGCGGGGGATGAGGCTGCGGTAAAGACTATGGCAGAGGATGAGGCTGCGGTAAGGACTATGGCAGAGGATGAGGCTGCGGTAAGGACTATGGCAGAGGATGAGGCTACGGTAAGGACTATGGCAGAGGATGAGACTGCGGTAAGGACTATGGTGGGGGATGAGGCTGCGGTAAGGACTATGGCAGAGGATGAGGCTGTGGTAAAGACTATGGCAGAGGATGAGGGTGCGGTATGCACTATGGCAGAAGAAGAGGCTGTGGTAAGGCCTATGGCGAAGGATGAGGCTGCAGTAGGGATCTCAGCAAGGGATGAGGCTGCGATAAGGATTCTGTGCCGTGGATGAGGCTGCGATAAGGATCCCAGCGGAGGATGAGGCTGGATGGACTGATTATCAGTTGTGGAAATCTCTGCAAAAAGTCTGCAGCGATGACGTCACCATAATTATAAATGAGTGCGGTGGGCCCCCCCTGGTGGTTGTGTTCAGGGGACACCGCTGCTCTGGAGCAGTAATGACCAGGGAAGTCCTCTGAGTAAAAGGGCTCTCTAGTGATGGATAGGCGGCATTTTCAGTGATGTCACTGCTGCTCTCTAGTGATGGATAGCCGTCATTCTCAGTGATGTCACCGCTGTTCTTTAGTGATAGGTGGCATTCTCAGTGATGTCACCACTGCTCTCTAGTGATGGATAGGCTGCATTCTCAGTGATGTCACCGCTGCTCTCTAGTGATGGATAGGCGTCATTCTCAGTGATGTCACCGCTGCTCTCTAGTGATGGATAGGCCGCATTCTCAGTGATATCACCGCTGCTGTCTAGTGATAAGTGGCATTCTCAGTGATGTCACCACTGCTCTCTAGTGATGGATAGGCAGCATTCTCAGTGATGTCACCGCTGCTCCCTAGTGATGGATTGGCTGGCTTTCTCAGGGATGTCACCGCTGCTCCCTAGTGATGGATAGGCAGCATTCTCAGTGATGTCACCGCTGCTCTCTAGTGATGGATTGGCTGGCTTTCTCAGGGATGTCACCGCTGCTCCCTAGTGATGGATAGGCGGCATTCTCGGGGATGTCACCGCTGCTCTCTAGTGATTGATAGGCAGCATTCTCAGGGATGTCACCGCTGCTCTCTAGTGATGGATAGGCAGCATTCTCAGGGATGTCACCGCTGCTCTCTAGTGATGGATAGGTGGCATTCTCAGTGATATCACCGCTGCTCTCTAGTGATGGATAGGTGGTATTCTCAGTGATATCACCGCTGCTCTCTAGTGATGTATAGGTGGCATTATTAGTGATGTCACCGCTGCTCCCTAGTGATGGATAGGCAGCATTCTCAGTGATGTCACTGCTGCTCTCTAGTGATGGATAGGCAGCATTCTCAGTGATGTCACCCCTGCTCTCTAGTGATGGATTGGCCGGCTTTCTCAGGGATGTCACCGCTGCTCCCTAGTGATGGATAGGCAGCATTCTCAGGGATGTCACTGCTGCTCTCTAGTGATTGATAGGCAGCATTCTCAGTGATGTCACCCCTGCTCTCTAGTGATGGATTGGCCGGCTTTCTCAGGGATGTCACCGATGCTCTCTAGTGATGGATAGGCAGCATTCTCAGGGATGTCACCGCTGCTCTCTAGTGATGGATAGGCAGCATTCTCAGTGATGTCACCACTGCTCTCTAGTGATGGATAGGTGGCATTATTAGTGATGTCACCGCTGCTCTCTAGCACATACACACCTGGTAAGCTGCACCGTAGATTTTCTGCAGTCTGGTAGATCCCTGTGGATCACACATGCGGATCCCGCTGCCACCGCCAGGTATAGCCCTAAGGTTTTCGGAAATGTCTTTAGGACTGACATACTGTGAGTTTGAAGGAGGTTTCCGCCCGGCTCCATAGTGTGTAATTATGCGTGTGGTACACGATGATATCTCCAGGCAGGGTCACAAATCAGCGAGCCGTGCATGCGGCCCGCTCGGAAGTACGGCGTCCGATTGTGTGCGCCGCATTTATTCCTTATATTTATGTGTGGAGGAATGACATTTATGACTCCTCGCCTCGTGAACGCGTCACCGGGGATCTGCCTGCAGCCAGAGCCAAGATGAATGGTGTCATTTGCGTTCGCTCCCGCGCTGTGTGTTGCTTTGGTACAATAGATGGCTAATGGCTGCATGACTTCATACAACGGGACCCTAATAGTCCTCCCATGAATCAGCGGCGCCTCGTTACCCCAAACCAACTAACCTCAGGGCGGCACGAGCTCTGCGACTTCGGGAAAACAAGTTCAGGAGCAATTTACTGAGGACACCAGATTTATGAAGTCTGATCATTATTAGTAGGCGGAGCCGTGACTACCTCTCATATCAGTGATGTCATCACCAGTGGGTTGGCCTGCGACTACCTCCATACCCAACAGTATCACATCTTGTATCCAAGCTAGAGGTGGTACAACAGGGTACTGGAGCCTCTATGCCCTCCTGTATCACATCTTCTAGGGGAGGGATGGTGCTGACAAGGAGTATATTCCCGCTAGCTTTAAGTATACAAGTACAGCAGTGGCTCCCCCTTGTGGCTGCTTCTCCTGTGTATATAATGATGTTCAATGCAGATTCTCACGCATGAAGCAACACGTAAACAATGTTTGTTACCTCATTCCCCGTGTGGACTTGTTCCTGATGTTCTGCAGCAGCTGAGGGAGTCCTAGCATTGCCTCAGTCAGGAGCGCCACCAACCCCAGACCCTCCACAAAGATGGGGACGTCCAGGAGACCGTAAGTGAGGACAGCCCCGAGGACGGTCAGTGAGAGGCAGAACTGCAGATAATCCTCAAAGTGACTCCACTTCCAGAAGTGCCCAGGATCGAAATCTGCAAAGACAAAGTGGGACGGTCAAATCCCGGACGGGTCCAAATGGCTGCCATCTTGGCGCTGATTCACGCAGGACGTCTATCACCAAACAAAGGCTCAAAATAGTCGCTAAAGCAAGTTGTTGGTGTGCGAATGACAGTTTGAGGGCTTTTAAACAGAGTGATTGTTACTTCACAGTCCCCTCCTGCTCAGCACTGAGGGCTCCAGAGAATTACATCAGGGGCCACAAAGTATAAATATCTGATATACAGGGTGAGGTAAAAGTCCCCCGGGGTCATCGGGTCCTCTGGGGTCATCGGGTCCAACTCCCTGCTCAGTGCAGGATCACTAAATCATCCCAGACAGATATTTGTCCAGCCTCTCAAGACTTCCATTGATGGAGAACTCCCCACCTCCTGTGGCAACCTGTTCCACTAGGACTGTAGGCCCAATGTCATCCTGTGTCCCGGAGTGTGTGAGTCTAGGAGCAAAGTCATACAGATAACCTAGATTGTAGGCCCAGTGTCATCCTGTGTCCCGGAGCGGAGTCATACAGAAAACTAGGACTGTAGGCCCGGTGTCATCCTATGTCCTGGAGTGTGTGTGTGTGTGTGTCCAAGAGTGGAGTCATACAGATAACTAGGACTGTAGGCCTGGTGTCGTTCTGTGCCCTGGAGTGTGTGTGTCCAGGAGCAGAGTCATACAGATAACATAGACTATAGGCCCGGTTTCATCCTGTGTCCCGGAGTGTGTGTGTCCAGGAGCGGAGTCATACAGATAACTAGGACTGTAGCCCAGTGTCATCCTGTGTCCTGGAGTGTATGTGTCCAGTAGTGGAGTCATACAGATTACTAGGACTGTAGGCCCAGTGTCATCCTGTGTCCCGGAGTGTGTGTGTCCAGGAGCAGAGGCATACAGATAACATAGACTGTAGGCCCGGTTTCATCCTGTGTCCTGGAGTGTGTGTGTCCAGGAGCGAAGTCATACAGATAACTTAGATTGTAGGTCCGGTGTCATCCTGTGTCCCGGAGTGTGTGTGTCAAGGAGTGGAGTCATACAGATAACTTAGATTGTAGGTCCGGTGTCATCCTGTGTCCCGGAGTGTGTGTGTCAAGGAGTGGAGTCATACAGATAACTAGGTCTGTAGGCCCGGTGTCATCCTGTGTCCTAGAGTGTGTGTGTCCAGGAGCGGGGTCATACAGATAGCTAGGACTGTAGGCCCAGTGTCATCCTGTGTCCCGGAGTGTGTGTGTCCAGGAGCAGAGTCATACAGATAACTAGGACTGTAGACCCGGTGTCATCCTGTGTCCCGGAGTGTGTGTGTCCAGGAGCGGAGTCATACAGATAACCTAGACAGTGGGCTTGGTTTCATCCTGTGTCCCGGAGTGTGAGTGTCCAGGAGCGGAGTCATACAGATAACTAGGACTGTGTCCCGGAGTGTTTGTGTCCTGGAGCGGAGTCATACAGATAACTAGGACTGTAGGCCCGGTGTCATCCCATGTCCTGGAGTGTGTGTGTCCAGGAGTGGAGTCATACAGATAACTAGGACTGTAGGCCCGGTATCATCCTGTGTCCTGGAAAATGTGTGTGTCCAGGATCAGAGTCATACAGATAACTCGGACTGTAGGCCCAGTGTTATCCTATGTCCTGGAGTGTGTGTGTCCAGGAGCGGAGTCATACTGATAACTAGGACTGTAGGCCCGGTGTCATCCTATGTCACTGTTATGTATGCTGCTGGGATCTGTAGTTGTAACCTTCCTAGCAGCACAGCTCCACAGGTGGTTGAGAGTTAATTGAGCTGGCTGGGTGTGGTACTCTCCAGCAGCCAATCGCCTTTAGTCTGCAGCACATATAAACCCAGCTGTTGTCAGTCTGAAGCTGGTCTTGTACTGTTTGGATGTATCTGTTTGGTTCCCACTCAGATCTGTGCTTGCATGTAGGTCTGTTCTGTCTCTCTGCTTCCCTAAAGACAGTTTGGACACCTGTAGTTCTGGTCTGCAGCACATGCAGCTCCCCTTTTTCTTTCCCCTTTACAGGTGCGGCCTCCAAACGTCTTATGTCTCGCTCTGTATGTCAGTTGGTGGATCCCTGACACAGCTCTCTATGTCAGCTCGGTGGCTGACTGTCTATCCCCCCTGTATGAGGACACATAGACTTGCTGTGAGTTTCATCTATGGGAAGTGTGCGCTGGTTCATGTCCGTTTGTACGTTTATCTTCTGTCAGTTTTGTGTCAGCTTGCTGTGTGGCCTGTGATCTGTGTCCTGTCCTGTGCAGCTTGCTGTGTGTATGGTGTCTGGTTCTGCTGGACTCCTGGTTAGTGTAGGGACTAGTAGTATAACCAGGAGCCGTGAATTGGTCTGCTCACTTCCATATTTTGTACAAAATGTCAACTAATACCTGGTATTTATATATATATATATATATAGCTTATTATCTGCTATTAGTGTTTGCATTCTGGCTGCTGTATGCTGTGTTCTCTGCTCTGTGTGTCCTGTTGTTCTGTCCCTATCATGGGGCATGTGTATGTCTTCTGTTCTGGTAGCGTGGTTCCTAGGAACAGCTAGGGCCCAGATCCTAAGACCACTGAGCCGCCCTTTATGGGGGCGATGTCCCCGCTTAGATAGGGCCATATCATCCTCCCGTGTAGTACAGGGTAAGTTTGCCTGAAACCCGTTTGAAACCCCGTGTGTATCCGTTCCCTCTTGGTCACAATCGTGTGGGCTCCGTGCTTAGTTTGGCCACACGATCATAACAGTCCCGCAGTGTGTGTGTCCAGGATCGGAGTCATGCAGATAACTAGGACTGTAGGCCTGGGGTCATCCTGTGTCCTGGAGTGTGTGTGTCCAAGAGCAAAGTCATACAGATAACTAGGACTGTGGGCCCGGTGTCATCCTGTGTCCCGGAGTGTGTGCGTCCAGGAGTGGAGTCATGCAGATAACTAGGACTGTAGGCCCGGTGTCATCCTGTGTCCTGGAGTGTGTGCGTCCAGGAGCGGAGTCATGCAGATAACTAGAACTCTAGGCCCGGTGTCATCCTGTGTCCTGGAGTGTGTGTGTCCAGGAGTGGAGTCAGGCAGATAACTGGGACTGTAGGCCTGGTGTCATCCTGTGTCCCAGAGAGTGTGTGTCCAGGAGTGGAGTCATACAGACAACTAGGACTGTAGGCCTGGTGTTATCCTGTGTCCCGCAGTGTGTGTGTCCAAGATCAGAGTCATACAGATAACTAGGACTGTAGGCCCGGTGTCATCCTATGTCCTGGAGTGTGTGTGTGTGTGTCCAAGAGTGGAGTCATACAGATAACTAGGACTGTAGGCCTGGTGTCATCCTGTGTCCCGGAGTGTGAGTGTCCAGGAGCGGAGTCATACAGATAACTAGGACTGTGTCCCGGAGTGTTTGTGTCCTGGAGCGGAGTCATACAGATAACTAGGACTGTAGGCCCGGTGTCATCCCATGTCCTGGAGTGTGTGTGTCCAGGAGTGGAGTCATACAGATAACTAGGACTGTAGGCCCGGTATCATCCTGTGTCCTGGAAAATGTGTGTGTCCAGGATCAGAGTCATACAGATAACTCGGACTGTAGGCCCAGTGTTATCCTATGTCCTGGAGTGTGTGTGTCCAGGAGCGGAGTCATACTGATAACTAGGACTGTAGGCCCGGTGTCATCCTATGTCACTGTTATGTATGCTGCTGGGATCTGTAGTTGTAACCTTCCTAGCAGCACAGCTCCACAGGTGGTTGAGAGTTAATTGAGCTGGCTGGGTGTGGTACTCTCCAGCAGCCAATCGCCTTTAGTCTGCAGCACATATAAACCCAGCTGTTGTCAGTCTGAAGCTGGTCTTGTACTGTTTGGATGTATCTGTTTGGTTCCCACTCAGATCTGTGCTTGCATGTAGGTCTGTTCTGTCTCTCTGCTTCCCTAAAGACAGTTTGGACACCTGTAGTTCTGGTCTGCAGCACATGCAGCTCCCCTTTTTCTTTCCCCTTTACAGGTGCGGCCTCCAAACGTCTTATGTCTCGCTCTGTATGTCAGTTGGTGGATCCCTGACACAGCTCTCTATGTCAGCTCGGTGGCTGACTGTCTATCCCCCCTGTATGAGGACACATAGACTTGCTGTGAGTTTCATCTATGGGAAGTGTGCGCTGGTTCATGTCCGTTTGTACGTTTATCTTCTGTCAGTTTTGTGTCAGCTTGCTGTGTGGCCTGTGATCTGTGTCCTGTCCTGTGCAGCTTGCTGTGTGTATGGTGTCTGGTTCTGCTGGACTCCTGGTTAGTGTAGGGACTAGTAGTATAACCAGGAGCCGTGAATTGGTCTGCTCACTTCCATATTTTGTACAAAATGTCAACTAATACCTGGTATTTATATATATATATATATATATAGCTTATTATCTGCTATTAGTGTTTGCATTCTGGCTGCTGTATGCTGTGTTCTCTGCTCTGTGTGTCCTGTTGTTCTGTCCCTATCATGGGGCATGTGTATGTCTTCTGTTCTGGTAGCGTGGTTCCTAGGAACAGCTAGGGCCCAGATCCTAAGACCACTGAGCCGCCCTTTATGGGGGCGATGTCCCCGCTTAGATAGGGCCATATCATCCTCCCGTGTAGTACAGGGTAAGTTTGCCTGAAACCCGTTTGAAACCCCGTGTGTATCCGTTCCCTCTTGGTCACAATCGTGTGGGCTCCGTGCTTAGTTTGGCCACACGATCATAACAGTCCCGCAGTGTGTGTGTCCAGGATCGGAGTCATGCAGATAACTAGGACTGTAGGCCTGGGGTCATCCTGTGTCCTGGAGTGTGTGTGTCCAAGAGCAAAGTCATACAGATAACTAGGACTGTGGGCCCGGTGTCATCCTGTGTCCCGGAGTGTGTGCGTCCAGGAGTGGAGTCATGCAGATAACTAGGACTGTAGGCCCGGTGTCATCCTGTGTCCTGGAGTGTGTGCGTCCAGGAGCGGAGTCATGCAGATAACTAGAACTCTAGGCCCGGTGTCATCCTGTGTCCTGGAGTGTGTGTGTCCAGGAGTGGAGTCAGGCAGATAACTGGGACTGTAGGCCTGGTGTCATCCTGTGTCCCAGAGAGTGTGTGTCCAGGAGTGGAGTCATACAGACAACTAGGACTGTAGGCCTGGTGTTATCCTGTGTCCCGCAGTGTGTGTGTCCAAGATCAGAGTCATACAGATAACTAGGACTGTAGGCCCGGTGTCATCCTATGTCCTGGAGTGTGTGTGTGTGTGTCCAAGAGTGGAGTCATACAGATAACTAGGACTGTAGGCCTGGTGTCATCCTGTGTCCCGGAGTGTGTGTGTCCAGAAGTGGAGTCAGGCAGATAACCTAGACTGTAGGCGTGGTATTATTCTGTGTCCCGGAGTGTGTGCGTCCAGGAGCGGAGTCATAGAGATAACTAGGACTATAGGCCCGGTGTCATTCTGTGTCCTTGACCTCGTTAAACTGTTCTTCCTGCACTGTCGTGTGAGCTTATCAAATCTGAAAGAAGAGTTCCAGTCTCTGGACTCTCTTATTGTTGGTGGTGCTACTGTGACATCCCTGACAACGACCCCGGCCATCTCCTCAGTGGTGTGCCTTGTGTCTTGGTCGTTGCACACTCGCCCCCTAGGTGTCTCCACACACGTTTTGGGTGCTCTCCTTAAGGAGACACTACGCCCCTCCTGACCCACATATAATCCAGTCTTTGTGAACATGTAGAAGCACTGCAGGTGATATTTCTTCACAGTATGGTAGAATTTCAGCTGAATCATATTGTGGACTTTTCCCACCTACACAAGGAGCTTTAAATGGCACTAAAGATAAAGTCCAAAGGCATTAAAGGGGTTGTCCCGCGCCGAAACGGGTTGTTTTTTTTTTCAATAGCCCCCCCGTTCGGCGCGAGACAAACCCGATGCAGGGGTAAAAAAAAAAAACGGCCAGTACTTACCCGAATCCCCGCGCTCCCGCGACTTCTTACTTACCCTAGTAAGATGGCCGCCGGGATCTTCACCCACGATGCACCGCGGGTCTTCTCCCATGGTGCACCGTGGGCTCTGTGCGCTCCATTGCCGATTCCAGCCTCCTGATTGGCTGGAATCGGCACACGTGACGAGGCGGAGCTACAAGGAGCAGCTCTCCGGCACGAGTGGCCCCATTCGGAAGGGAGAAGACCGGACTGCGCAAGCGCGTCTAATCGGGCGATTAGACGCTGAAATTAGACGGCACAATGGAGACGGGGACGCCAGCAACGGAACAGGTAAGTGAATAACTTCTGTTTGGCTCATATTTAATGCACGATGTACATTACAAAGTGCATTAATATGGCCATACAGAAGTGTATACCCCCACTTGCTTTCGCGGGACAACCCCTTTAAGTCCGGCGACCTTGGCAACCATTCTACCAGATCTCTACACCCAATCCAGTGCCCAGGGAATTACACATCCAACCATCTCCGTAAAGCCACAGCAAAGTGTGGCAGTGTGCCATCCTGTTGAAAGTGACTTACGAACTCGCTGTTCTCATTGAGCACAGATGGCAATATGATATCCCATAACATCCGCAGGGACTTCTCACCGTTAAATGATCCGTCAATCAAAAAGGGGCCCTGAATGTCAGATGCAATTTACCAACCTTGCCCTTGTTTAACGGCTGAACAAGTAAAGATAGTGCAAAACTGTCACTTACAGGGGCTTAGCTCATTAATTAAAGGCACACAGAGCCTGGTTACTGACAGATCTGTTCTTTTTAGTGATTGGTCAGTAAGAGTCACGCCTTGATGTAAGAATCTTTCAGAAGACCTCAGAGGATGTGCTACAGGGACGCATGAAGCTGGAGAAGGCTACAAAACCTGAAGACCTGGATGTAGATCCCCAGTTATTTATCTACAGATGGAGGACATTCAGGACTGTTCTACTATCCCCAGGAGTGTCCTGTTATATCACTGCAAGAGCACAACGGCAACCCTGAAAGTGGAGAGAAAGAGTCCAGAAGGAACAGCAGAGGACCCATAGAAGAGTCAACAGACTGCAGAGACCTCTGTTCACGTATACTCTGTACACTGACCACAAATGGTATTCATGGAAAGACACAAAGAAGGAAGACTCTGCTGACCAAAAATAACACTGCGGCCTAGCTCATGTCCGAGAGACCACCAGGATGTCCCACAAAGCTCCCGGGAAATGTTCTATGAACTGATGAGAAAAAAGTGAAAGCTTTTAGTACAAATGCTCAATGTAGAGGAAGAACACAAACATCATATAACTGTGGAGCAGGCATCATGGTTCGGGGCTCTTTGCTCCTCAGGGTCTGGACACCTTGTGATCATTGGTGGAACAATTAATTCTACGGCAGACTAGCCATCTTACAGGAGGATGTAAGGACCATCCAGGACCTCAAGCTGAAGAGACATCTAATGATGGAACCAGAAAAGCAAACAAGTAATCAATTAAAAAAAGGTGGAAAAGAACATGATTTTAGTTTTGGATTGATCAAGCCCTGACCTTAACTTTCTGAGGATGCTGTGGTGTGACCTAAAGAAGGCTGTGCACATAAGGCACCCCTGAAATATTGATGACCCGAAGCACGTTTGCAGCAGCACAAGATCCAGTTTTTAATCTTCTACATAGGGGAGCAGTATTCTAGTAGTTATATTCTTGTACATAGGGGGCAGTATTCTAGTAGTTATATTCTTGTACATAGGGGGCAATATTATAGTAGTTATATTCTTGTACATAGGGGGCAGTATTATAGTAGTTAGATTCTTGTACATAGGGGGCAGTATTATAGTAGTTATATTCTTGTACATAGGGACAGTATTATAGTAGTTATATTCCTGTACATAGGAGGTAGTATTATAGTAGTTATATTCTTGTACATAGGAGGCAGTATTATAGTAGTTATATTCTTCTACATAGGGGGCAGTATTATAGTAGTTAGATTCTTGTACATAGGGGGCAGTATTATAGTAGTTATATTCTTGTACATAGGGGGCAGTATTATAGTAGTTATATTCTTGTACATAGGGACAGTATTATAGTAGTTATATTCTTGTACATAGGAGGCAGTATTATAGTAGTTATATTCTTGTACATAGGAGGCAGTATTATAGTAGTTATATTCTTGTACATAGGGGGCAGTATTATAGTAGTTATATTCTTGTACATAGGAGCAGTATTATAATAGTTATATTCTTGTACATAGGGGGCAGTATTATAGTAGTTATACTCTTGTACATTGGGGCAGTATTATAGTAGTTATTTTCTTGTACATAGGGGGCAGTATTATAGTAGTTATATACTTGTACATAGGAGGCAGTATTATAGTAGTTATATTCTAGTACGTAGGCAGCAGTTTTATAGTAGTTATATTCTTGTACATAGGGGGCAGTATTATAGTAGTTATATTCTTGTACATAGGGGGCAGTATTATAGTAGTTATATTCTTGGACATAGGGGGCAGTATTATAGTAGTTATATTCTTGTACATAGGAGCAGTATTATAGTAGTTATATTCTTGTACATAGGAGGCAGTATTATAGTAGTTATATTCTTGTACATAGGGGGCAGTATTATAGTAGTTATATTCTTGTACATAGGAGGCAGTATTATAGTAGTTATATTCTTGTACATAGGGGGCAGTATTATAGTAGTTATATTCTTGTACATAGGAGGCAGTATTATAGTAGTTATTGTCAGGACAGTGTCCGGGATATGGGGGTCCCTGAGATATCCCGCAACCCCTGTCCCTGCCTACTTGCCCCCCTGGGCTAACCCCCAGGGCGACAACTGGGCGACGGTCCCTACCCTCACTAGGGAAGCGGGACACGGGAGACAAACAGACACTGAGACAAACAACGGTAGAATGGTCAGACAATCCGGGTAGGCAACAAGAGGGTACGCAGTACAGAGGGGTCAGGCAAAACGTAGTCAAGTCCAAAAGCAGGTGTCAGAAAAGCCGAGGTCACAAGAGCAGTCAGGATAAACGCGGGTGCAGCTGGAGAACCAAACTAACACTGGCAAGGCCTGAAAGGAAAACACACATATTTAAATGCTGTCAGTGCTCCCGCCCCAGAAGCTGATTGGGGCGGGGAGCCTGACAGCAGCAGGGCTAATCAGGGAGGTGCTGGGGGCACGCCCCCAGTCTTGCAGCACAGACCGTTACTAGGGAAGCCAGCCTGGTAGTCAAGTGACTAGAAGCACCAGCTGCCTCCCTAGCAACCCGGCGGCGACCAGTCTTACAGCGGCCCGGGGAGATCACCAGAACCGGGGCTCCCCTACGCCGCACTCCTGTAGCCCGGGTGGCAGGACCGGTGGTGCGGGCACGGCGGCCCCGAGAGTTGCAGGTTCTGACAGTACCCCCCCTTCTACGGGGGGACACCGGACCCCCATGGCCCGGTGCGGGCTTCAGCGGGAAAGCCCTGTGGAATGACTGGACTAGGCGTGGCGCATGAACGTCCCTGGCAGGGACCCACGTCCTATCCTCAGGGCCAAATCCTCTCCAGTGGACCAGGTACTGCAGCCCACCTCTAACCCGTCGGGCATCCACAAGCCTTTCTACTTCATACTCCAGTTCCCCCTGTACCAGAGAGGGAGGAGGCGGGTTCTGGGTGGGGAGAACTGGAGTCACATACTTCTTAAGCAAGTTCTTGTGAAAAACCTTGTGGACCTTCCAGGGGTCAGGAAGTGCCAACTTATATGCCACCGGGTTGATAACCTGAGAAACCGTAAATGGGCCAATGAACCGAGGAGCAAGTTTCAGGGAGGGAACCTTAAGTCTCAGATTCTTGGATGATAATAAAACCTGCTCCCCGACCACAAAAGGTGCAGAGATAGTCCGTCTTTTATTTGCGTATTTACGCAGTTTCTCTTGGGAACCCTGAAGGTTCTTACGAACCTGGGCCCAAACTGTGCACAGTTCTTCAGCGGATATGTCAGCGGCCGGATTGTTCGAGACAAAAGGAGTAGAAAGCGAGAACCGGGGATGAAACCCATAGTTACAAAAAAAAGGTGACAGTTGGGTCGACGAGTTACCATGGTTGTTAATAGCAAATTCGGCGAGAGGTAAGTAGTTGGCCCACTGATACTGGTTATCAGAGACAAACAGTCGCAGATACTGGATAAGTTCTTGATTCATCCGTTCCGTTTGTCCGTTACTCTCGGGATGGAAAGCGGAGGAAAAGGACAAATTAACGTTTAGATTTTTACAGAAGGCTCGCCAGAAGCGAGCGACGAACTGAACCCCTCTATCTGACACAATATCCTCGGGGATCCCATGTAACCGAACAATCTCCTTGATGAACATCTCAGACAAAAGTTTGGCGTTAGGCAACTTGCCAAGCGGAACAAAATGAGACATTTTAGAGAAACGGTCAACTATTACCCAAATGACCGTATTCCCCAGCGAGGATGGCAGATCAGTAATAAAATCCATGGACAAATGGGACCATGGCCTGGACGGAATGGGCAAGGGCAGAAGAGGCCCCTCAGGACGTCTCCTGAGGTTCTTCCCCCTTGCGCAAACCGGGCACGCGGACACAAATACCCGTACATCCTTGGCCATGTGCGGCCACCAATAGAGTCTGGCCGCTAACTCCAGAGTACCCCTGATGCCGGGGTGTCCAGCTAGGACTGAAGCATGTGTCTCCTCTAACACTTTCAATCTCAGTGATAACGGGACAAATAATTTACCTTCCGGAAGGGCTTCAGGAGCCGATTGTTGAGCGGCGTAAATGAGAGGTGAAAGGTCGGAGGAGACAGCAGCGAGGACCACCCCAGGGGAGAGAATGCTCTCAGGCTCCGGCTCGGAAGGTTCCGGAGAACCAAAACTCCTAGACAGGGCATCAGCCTTGACATTCTTAGAACCGGGTCTATAGGTAACAACAAAATTGAACCGAGAGAAAAACAAGGCCCAGCGGGCTTGCCGAGCATTTAACCTCTTAGCGGAATCTAGATAGGTGAGGTTTTTATGGTCTGTGAGTACCGTGATCTGGTGATGGGCTCCTTCCAAAAAATGCCTCCACTCTTCGAAAGCCCACTTAATCGCCAGCAATTCCCGGTTGCCTATATCATAGTTCCGTTCGGTGGAAGAAAACTTCCTAGAAAAATAGGCACACGGTCTAAGGTTGGTGAGAGTGGAGGGACCTTGGGACAGTACCGCTCCCACACCAAACTCAGAGGCATCTACCTCCACCACAAAAGGGCTGGACAGATCCGGTTGTACTAGGACAGGTGCAGAAGAGAACGCCGCCTTTAGGGTATCGAAGGCCCTCAGAGCCTCAGAAGACCAGGTCCTCACATCTGCCCCCTTTCTGGTGAGGTCAGTTAGAGGTTTAGCCACCACGGAGAAGTCTTTAATGAATTTGCGATAGTAGTTGGCGAAGCCGAGGAAGCGTTGAAGGGCTTTCAACGACCCTGGCTGGGCCCACTCCGTGATGGCCTTCACCTTTTCAGGATCCATCTGGAAGTCGCATGGCGTGATGATATACCCCAAAAATGATATCTTTTGTACCCCGAAAACACATTTCTCGAGTTTAGCAAACAGCTTGTTATGTCTGAGTCGAGCTAGCACAGTCTGAACGTGAGTATGGTGACTCGGCAAGTCGGAGGAAAAAATCAAAATGTCGTCTAGATATACAACCACGAACACCCCCATGATATCCTGAAACACTGAGTTCATGTACCCCTGAAAAATGGCGGGGGCGTTACACAATCCAAAAGGCATAACTAGGTATTCAAAATGCCCGAGGGGCGTATTGAAGGCGGTTTTCCACTCATCCCCTTCCCGAATGCGGATGAGGTTGTATGCTCCCCTGAGATCAAGTTTAGAAAACCATCGGGCACCAGCGACCTGGTTGAGGAGGTCAGGAATGAGTGGAAGAGCATACTGGTTTCGGACTGTGATTTTATTTAGCTCTCTATAGTCAATACAGGGCCGGAGACCCCCATCCTTCTTCTCAACGAAGAAAAACCCGGCACCCACCGGGGATTCTGAGGGCCGGATGTGCCCCTTGGCCAGACTGTCGTGGATGTAGTCCCTCATGGATTCTCTCTCTGGGACCGTAACGTTATAAATGCGGCCCTTAGGAAGTTTGGCCCCAGGAATCAAGTCTATTTTACAGTCCCATTCCCTATGAGGGGGCAGAGCTTCAGATAGTTGTTTGGAGAACACGTCAGAAAACTCGGAGAGGTATTCTGGTAGGGGGGTCCCCTCGCAGGTGGAGATTCCCACCTTCACCGCACAAAGGTGGTTGACACAGCGGGGACCCCACTTTACCAGTTCCAACGTGTCCCAATTTACTACCGGGTTGTGCTCCCGGAGCCAGGGGAGGCCTAGGACGACGTCCACAGACAAATCTCTCATCACTAGAAAGGTGCAGGTTTCCACGTGTAAGGCTCCTATCGTAAACCTTACTTCAGGGGTAACCAGATTAACCACCCCTGCTTGCAATGGAGTGGAGTCCACTCCTGAAACCAGAATCGGAGTCTCTAAACGTAACAAAACTCCGGACAGTTGAGCAACGAAATTAAAGTTAACGAAATTAGCCGCAGCCCCAGAATCAACAAAGGCTTGCCCAGTACGGTGGAAAGCATGAAATTCTAGGGTGCAAGGCACTAACATCTTGGACAACACAGGGAGTACCTTGGCTCCTAGACAGTCCCCCCGACAACTGCCTAGGAGCGGGAGTTCTTCCTGCCGTGGCTTCTTAGCGCAGGTAGCAATGCGGTGACCCGGCTCCCCACAGTAGAAGCAGAGGTTCTTCTTCAGGCGGTGTTCCCGTCGTTGCTTGGGGGTCATGGCTCCCAGCTCCATGGCCTCGGTGGTGGGAGGGTAAAAGGTCGGGTCAGTCGAAGAAGTAGACGTGGGGAGTGGGGTGGTCCGAGCGGCGTGTCTGGCCCTCAAACGTCGGTCGGCTCGAATAGCCAGCGACATGGCTTGCTCCAGCGTTCTAGGCTCTGGGTGGGCCACAAGTAGGTCCTTGAGACCCTCAGACAGGCCGGTCAAAAATAAGTCTTTTAGGGCGGCATCGTTCCACCGGGATTCCGTACAATGTTGACGAAATTGGGAACAGTAGTCCTCCGCCATCTTACAACCCTGGCGCAGGGCCAGAAGTTTGGAGACTGCGTAGCCCGCCCGGTCGGGTTCGTCATAAATTTGACCCAGGGCGGAAAAAAAGGCGTCAAGGGATAGTCGGGCTGGAGAGCCAGCTGGTAGCGAGAAAGCCCAATTTTGGGGCTCTCCCCTCAGGCGGGTAATTACGATTCCCACTTTCTGGTATTCAGTACCAGAGGAGTGGGGGCGGAGATCAAAGTAGAGCTTGCAGCTCTCCCTAAATGCAAAAAACTGATCTCTCTCTCCGGAGAAGCAATCCGGAAGCGTGGCTCGAGGTTCTGACATTGTTCCTGGAGCGGACGAGGGCTGCATGGGGCCTGCAGCTGCCACTTGTTCCCGTGGCTGCAAGCGGGCGGTTAGGTCCTGGGCAAGGGTCGTAAGGACCTGGACCTGGTTCGCTACAGCCGCCACGGCCTCCATCGAGGGGCTCAAAGTCGCCGGGCGGATGCAAGGGTCTGACCTTCGTTCGGCCAGTGTTACTGTCAGGACAGTGTCCGGGATATGGGGGTCCCTGAGATATCCCGCAACCCCTGTCCCTGCCTACTTGCCCCCCTGGGCTAACCCCCAGGGCGACAACTGGGCGACGGTCCCTACCCTCACTAGGGAAGCGGGACACGGGAGACAAACAGACACTGAGACAAACAACGGTAGAATGGTCAGACAATCCGGGTAGGCAACAAGAGGGTACGCAGTACAGAGGGGTCAGGCAAAACGTAGTCAAGTCCAAAAGCAGGTGTCAGAAAAGCCGAGGTCACAAGAGCAGTCAGGATAAACGCGGGTGCAGCTGGAGAACCAAACTAACACTGGCAAGGCCTGAAAGGAAAACACACATATTTAAATGCTGTCAGTGCTCCCGCCCCAGAAGCTGATTGGGGCGGGGAGCCTGACAGCAGCAGGGCTAATCAGGGAGGTGCTGGGGGCACGCCCCCAGTCTTGCAGCACAGACCGTTACTAGGGAAGCCAGCCTGGTAGTCAAGTGACTAGAAGCACCAGCTGCCTCCCTAGCAACCCGGCGGCGACCAGTCTTACAGCGGCCCGGGGAGATCACCAGAACCGGGGCTCCCCTACGCCGCACTCCTGTAGCCCGGGTGGCAGGACCGGTGGTGCGGGCACGGCGGCCCCGAGAGTTGCAGGTTCTGACAGTTATATTCTTGTACGTAGGCAGCAGTATTATAGTAGTTATATTCTTGTACATAGGGGGCAGTATTATAGTAGTTATATTCTTGTACATAGGGGGCAGTATTATAGTAGTTAGATTCTTGTACATAGGGGGCAGTATTATAGTAGTTAGATTCTTGTACACAGGGGGCAGTATTATAGTAGTTATATTCTTGTACATAGGGACAGTATTATAGTAGTTATATTCTTGTACATAGGGACAGTATTATAGTAGTTATATTCTTGTACATAGGAGGCAGTATTATAGTAGTTATATTCTTGTACATAGGAGGCAGTATTATAGTAGTTATATTCTTGTACATAGGGGGCAGTATTATAGTAGTTATATTCTTGTACATTGGACCAGTATTATAGTAGTTATATTCTTGTACATAGGGGCAGTATTATAGTAGTTATATTCTTGTACATAGGGGGCAGTATTATAGTAGTTATATTCTTGTACATTGGACCAGTATTATAGTAGTTATATTCTTGTACATAGGGGCAGTATTATAGTAGTTATATTCTTGTACATAGGGGGCAGTATTATAGTAGTTATATTCTTGTACATAGGGGGCAGTATTATAGTAGTTATATTCTTGTACATTGGACCAGTATTATAGTAGTTATATTCTTGTACATAGGGGCAGTATTATAGTAGTTATATTCTTGTACATAGGGGACAGTATTATAGTAGTTATATTCTTGTACATAGGGACAGTATTATAGTAGTTATATTCTTGTACATAGGAGGCAGTATTATAGTAGTTATATTCTTGTACATAGGAGGCAGTATTATAGTAGTTATATTCTTGTACATAGGGGGCAGTATTATAGTAGTTATATTCTTGTACATAGGAGCAGTATTATAATAGTTATATTCTTGTACATAGGGGGCAGTATTATAGTAGTTATATTCTTGTACATTGGGGGCAGTATTATAGTAGTTATTTTCTTGTACATAGGGGGCAGTATTATAGTAGTTATATACTTGTACATAGGAGGCAGTATTATAGTAGTTATATTCTTGTACATTGGTGGCAGTATTATAGTAGTTATATTCTTGTACATAGGAGCAGTATTATAGTAGTTATATTCTTGTACATAGGAGGCAGTATTATAGCAGTTATATTCTTGCACATAGGGACAGTATTATAGTAGTTATATTCTTGTACATAGGAGGCAGTATTATAGTAGTTATATTCTTGTACATAGGAGGCAGTATTATAGTAGTTATATTCTTGTACATAGGAGGCAGTATTATAATAGTTATATTCTTGTACATAGGGGGCAGTATTATAGTAGTTATATTCTTGTACATAGGGGCAGTATTATAGCAGTTATATTCTTGTACATAGGAGGCAGTATTATAGTAGTTATATTCTTGTATATAGCAGCAGTATTATAATAGTTATATTCTTGTACATAGGGGGCAGTATTATAGCAGTTGTATTCTTGTACATAGGGGGCAGTATTATAGCAGTTGTATTCTTGTACATAGGGGGCAGTATTATAGCAGTTATATTCTTGTACATAGGGACAGTATTATAGTAGTTATATTCTTGGACATAGGGGTAGTATTATAGTAGTTATATACTTGTACATAGGGGCAGTATTATAGTAGTTATATTCTTGTACATAGGGGGCAGTATTATATTTGTTATATTCTTGTACATAGGAGCAGTATTATAGTAGTTATATTATTGTACATAGGGAGCAGTATTATAGTAGTTATATTTTTGTACATAGGAGCACTATTATAGTAGTTATATTCTTGTACACAGAGGGCAGTATTATAGTAGTTATATTCTTGTACATAGGAGCAGTATTATAGTAGTTATATTATTGTACATAGGAGCAGTATTATAGTAGTTATATTCTTGTATATAGGGGACAGTATTATAGTAGTTATATTCTTGTACATAGGGAGCAGTATTATAGTAGTTATATTCTTGTACATAGGGTGCAGTATTATACTAGTTATATTCTTGTACATAGGGGGCAGTATTATAGTAGTTATATTCTTGTACATAGGAGGCAGTATTATAGTAGTTATATTCTTGTACATGGGGGCAGTATTATAGTAGTTATATTCTTGTATATAGGAGCAGTATTATAGTAGTTATATTCTTGTACATAGGAGCAGTATTATAGTAGTTATATTCTTGTACATAGGAGCAGTATTATAGTAGTTATATTCTTGTACATAGGAGGCAGTATTACAGTAGTTATATTCTTGTACATAGGGGACAGTATTATAGTAGTTATATTCCTGTACATTGGGGGCAGTATTATAGTAGTTATATTCTTGTACATAGGGGGCAGTATTATAGTAGTTATATTCTTGTACATAGGGGGCAGTATTATAGTAGTTATATTCTTGTACATAGGGGGCAGTATTATAGTAGTTATATTCTTGTACATAGAGGGTAGTATTATATTAGTTATATTCTTGTACATAGGGGGCAGTATTATAGTAGTTATATTCTTGTACATAGGGGGCAGTATTACAGTAGTTATATTCTTGTACATAGGGGGCAGTATTACAGTAGTTATATTCTTGTACATAGAGAGTAGTATTATAGTAGTTATATTCTTGTACATAGGGGGCAGTATTATAGTAGTTATATTCTTGTACATAGGGGCAGTATTATAGTAGTTATATTCTTGTACATAGGGGGCAGTATTATAGTAGTTATATTCTTGTACATAGGGGGCAGTATTATAGTAGTTATATTCTTGTACATAGGAGGCAGTATTATAGTAGTTATATTCTTGTACATAGGGGCAGTATTATAGTAGTTATATTCTTGTACATAGGAGGCAGTATTATAGTAGTTATATTCTTGTACATAGGGGAGCAGTATTATAGTAGTTATATTCTTGTACATAGAGGGTAGTATTATAGTAGTTATATTCTTGTACATAGGGGGCAGTATTATAGTAGTTATATTCTTGTACATAGGAGGCAGGATTACAGTAGTTATATT
This sequence comes from Eleutherodactylus coqui, assembly GCA_035609135.1. NCBI lineage: Eukaryota > Metazoa > Chordata > Amphibia > Anura > Eleutherodactylidae > Eleutherodactylus > Eleutherodactylus coqui. The sequence goes on from CM069415.1 coordinate 4,841,707, forward strand.
CTTGTACATAGGGGGCAGTATTACAGTAGTTATATTCTTGTACATAGAGGGTAGTATTATAGTAGTTATATTCTTGTACATAGAGGGTAGTATTATAGTAGTTATATTCTTGTACATAGGGGGTAGTATTATAGTAGTTATATTCTTGTACATAGGGGCAGTATTATAGTAGTTATATTCTTGTACATAGGGGAGCAGTATTATAGTAGTTATATTCTTGTACATAGAGGGTAGTATTATAGTAGTTATATTCTTGTACATAGGGGGCAGTATTATAGTAGTTATATTCTTTTACATAGGGGGCAGTATTATAGTAGTTATATTCTTTTACATAGAGGGCAGTATTATAGTAGTTATATTCTTGTACATAGGGGGCAGTATTATAGTAGTTATATTCTTTTACATAGGGGGCAGTATTATAGTAGTTATATTCTTGTACATAGGGGCAGTATTATAGTAGTTATATTCTTGTACATAGGGAGCAGTATTATAGTAGTTATATTCTTGTACATAGGAGGCAGTATTATAGTAGTTATATTCTTGTACATAGGGGGCAGTATTATAGTAGTTATATTCTTGTACATTGGAGCAGTATTATAGTAGTTATATTCTTGTACATAGGGGCAGTATTATAGTAGTTATATTCTTGTACATAGGGGAGCAGTATTATAGTAGTTATATTCTTGTACATAGAGGGTAGTATTATAGTAGTTATATTCTTGTACATAGGGGGCAGTATTATAGTAGTTATATTCTTGTACATAGGAGGCAGTATTATAGTAGTTATATTCTTGTACATAGAGGGTAGTATTATAGTAGTTATATTCTTGTACGTAGGGGGCAGTATTATAGTAGTTATATTCTTGTACATAGAGGGTAGTATTATATTAGTTATATTCTTGTACATAGGGGGCAGTATTATAGTAGTTATATTCTTGTACATAGGAGGCAGTATTATAGTAGTTATATTCTTGTACATAGAGGGCAGTATTATAGTAGTTATATTCTTGTACATAGAGGGTAGTATTATAGTAGTTATATTCTTGTACATTGGGGGCAGTATTATAAATTATTAGTCCTGATTTTGCAATTCCTTTTATTTGTGGTAGAATGACGTTTATTTGTCATAATCCAGATTTCTCTTACTGTCTTCCTGTGTTGATTGAGTTACATATGGCGCCATTTTCAGCCGCCTCGGAACGACTCTTGTGCCCCTCTGCGTAGTTGGAGTGATCATTACAGGATCCCTGGACAGGGCAGTAATGTACATGAAATATAGAAGCTTTAAGAGGGCTGACGGCGGGGAAGGCGAATAATGCTGAATACGATTACAGGGGAGGATTTATGAAGCAGGTAAAATATTTCCCGTGTCTGTTTCTCATCCGATGTAAGCAGCGCAAAAGATGAATCATTGTGTCATAAAATGGGTTTCAGGCCGGCAGTAAATCCCGTAACCGGTTATGTAATCAAATTGGGAAAAAAAACATCTTTATGGGTGTAAAATGCAGCAGATATCGGCACAGAACGCGGCGCCTGTCAGTTCCACGGCTTCCTTTCTCAGATGTTCCTATTTTACGAATGGAATACCAGAAATACAGTGCGGACTGACATCCTGGGAGTGCCGGGGGGGGGGGGACAACACAGCAGGTTCATGCAGCATTTATGTGTGAGACAATGCTAAGTGGACGCCGATCCTCCTCCGCTGCGTATATTACATACTCATTATGACATTGACCGGAATCCTCTGATGGCCGTTAACGCGGGACATGCTGTGATTATTGCGCGGGCTTTAATACCGCTCAGTAATCCGCTCTCATTATAATTCTAGATCCTGAGGGTTAATGAGATCATTTCCCTTCACCTTCGCCAGGAATACGTGTGTATATTAGTGATGGGAGGCAGCCTGATATCAGAACACGAGACTCTGCGCAGTGGGCGGGGCAAGAACGCATGTATATTGTACCGACATGACAGCGCTGAAGGGTCTTCGGGATGGTTTACCCACCATCTTCGTAGCGCGCCTCGTGCGTAGCGTTCTCAGCTACATTTGCGTTTGCAGCGAAGCTTTCAGAACAAAATGGCGGACAAAATATCACACTAAGCTGCGCTATTTTGACAGGTAAAATGCTGAGCGCCTGACGAAAACCTGACAGAGGCCATTATAGTTATTAGCGTTCGTTGGGCGCCATTCTGGCCGGGATTTGACTTTTCAGATATTTTCATTGTTCAGCTTCGATGATCAAGCCGACTAACGGAAATCCGTAGTGCAAATGTGAACAGCGGCGAAGACCTGTAATGACCGCCTTCATGAGTCCTTCCCCCACAGGCTGGCAGAGTGGACTAACATCCCCAGGACTGCGTAAGAGGAAATCCCGGGCCAGTATAGGGGATAGTCTCACGGGACTGTGGTTATGTGACGCTCGCGCAAAAGGTTAAATATTAGCGCCATTGTTTGGGTTATGATGCGCAGCCTGGCTGCGGTGGCCGTTTTGTGATACGGATATGATGTAAAGTGTTACGCAGAGACTATGGGGGGGCTGTGCGACGACCCCTCGGTATATTATGTGACGTCTACGACTTGTTTAGGCGTTCTGCGTACAGGATGCTGCCCCTACGGGGTACGTGAGGGCGGGGCTTACGGCTATAAAGATGGTTATGTATGTGGCGGTCATGCTGCAGCCGCGTGATGTCGATTAACGTGTGACAAGTCATGGGCCGTGCCACTGCCAGAAGTGACGGAGATGCAAATGTCGCGTGAAGAGGAAGTGTATTTTGGCGCTATGAAGAGAACATTGATGCCAAGTTATCTCACAAAGTATCCCGAAAACTCCACTGGAGAGAAATAATGTTCCTTCGGTCCGTGTTCAGCAATGTAGATGGCAGTGTCTGTCCGCTGCCGCGCCGTCCTGAACCTGTGTGGCACCACCGCTCGCTCACTGCCCGCTCGCTCACTGCCCGCCCGCTCACCGCCCGCTCGCTCACCGCCCGCCCGCTCGCTCACCGCCTGCTCGCTGATCACATTCTCACCACATGAATGAAGTCGGAGAATTTGGGGGCGGCAAATCCCACTGCTGCCAATGCAAACCTGCGTCCTCCCGCTGCGCCCGGACATGACGTGTGATGTGCAGCCCTGACAGCGGCCGCAGCTGAGGCGCAGAGCACGATGTGCTGCACATATCTGACTCTCTATTAGCCCCCTCCAGTAGCGTGGGCCCCCTCCAGAATCAGTATCAGAGGAGCCCAAGGAAACCTTCCCATGTAAACGGTGCTGGTGGCAGCGCTGAGGCTCAGGGTGGCGCAGCGAGGACAGAGGCGGCACGTTTTTACTGAACATCTGCCTAATAAACGGGGCTTCTCTCCTTCGGACGTTCGTGTTCTATTAACGCTGCAGAATAAATTGTCTTAAAGCGACATTTTCATTGCTTTCTTCACCGCCGCGGCGGCTGCTGTGTTCGTGGGAGCGTTGTGCAGCGCTGTCCTCTTACAACCCCACCATTACTCCACCAGCGGACAGGAAGGGGTCAGCGATTCATGCTGCTTGCTCCAAATTCTGCCCTCCCGTCGGCACATAAATCTGGCTCCATCTGACCAGGAGATGTTTCTCCGCTGCTCAGTGATACAAGTTTTGCGCTCTTTTGCCCGCTAGAGTCTTTCTGTTTCTCTTAGACACAATGGCGATGGAACTGGTCGTCTGCTGTTATACCATCCGTGCGGAGGAACGGCGAGTTGTGCGTTCGGACACGTTAGTTGGAGCTCCAGCGTTGTATTCAGCTGACTATGCAGTTCCTTTTGTTCAGAACGATTCCTGACATCCTCCTCCGACCCCTTTCAGTGATGAGTTGTTTCCGTCCGCAGGATCCCCTTTCGCTGGATGTTTTCCTCGATCGCGCTATTCTCGGTATACTCTCCACACCATTACATGAGAAAAGCCCCGCGGTTGGCGGTGAGACCCCGGCTAGTCAAGCACCGATGACCGGACCTCTGTCCAGAGGATCACAATTAGGGCCTTGTCCCCGGGCTGACATATCGTTCAGACACGTGCGACCAACAAGAATCTGAATGATTGTTTAATGTAGGAGCCGGAACTGACCGAACAGCGATTATCATTTATTTGTCGCTTCGTTTCTACACGTCTAAAAACTGAACTATGGACCGGCGGTGTGAACAGGCAGTATCATCTATGAACGACGGACCGACGGTGTGAACAGGCAGTATCCTCTATGAACGACGGACCGGCAGTGTGAACAGGCAGTATCCTCTATGAACGACAGAGTGAACAGGCAGTATGCTCTATAAACGACAGACCGACAGTGTGAACAGGCAGTATCATCTATGAACGGCAGACCGACAGTGTGAACAGGCAGTATGCTCTATGAACGACAGACCGACAGTGTGAACAGGCAGTATCATCTATGGACGACAGACCGACAGTGTGAACAGGCAGTATCCTCTATGAACGACGGACCGGCAGTGTGAACAGGCAGTATCATCTATGAACAACAGACCGACAGTGTGAACAGGCAGTATGCTCTATGAACGACAGACCGACAGTGTGAACAGGCAGTATCCTCTATGAACGACGACCGGCAGTGTGAACAGGCAGTATCCTCTATGAACTACAGACCAGCGGTGTGAACAGGCAGTATGCTCTATGAACGACAGACCGACAGTGTGAACAGGCAGTATCATCTATGGACGACAGACCGACAGTGTGAACAGGCAGTATCCTCTATGAACGACGGACCGGCAGTGTGAACAGGCAGTATCATCTATGAACAACAGACCGACAGTGTGAACAGGCAGTATGCTCTATGAACGACAGACCGACAGTGTGAACAGGCAGTATCCTCTATGAACGACGGACCGGCAGTGTGAACAGGCAGTATCCTCTATGAACTACAGACCAGCGGTGTGAACAGGCAGTATGCTCTATGAACGACAGACTGACAGTGTGAACAGGCAGTATCCTCTATGAACGACAGACCAGCGGTGTGAACAGGCAGTATCATCTATGAACGACAGAACGGTGGTGTGAACAGGCAGTATCCTTTATGAATGACGGACCGACAGTTCGAACATCGAACAGGCAGTATCATCTATGAACAACGGACCGGCAGTGTGAACAGGCAGTATCCTCTATGAACGATGGACCAACAGTGTGAACAGGCAGTATCATCTATGAATGACGGACCGGCAGTGTGAACAGGCAGTATCCTCTATGAACGATGGACGGACAGTGTGAACAGGCAGTATGCTCTGTGAACAACGGCCTGGTTACTGTGCATGGAGGCGGACGGCTGGAATGATCCCCGGCGGCTCCACCTCCATTCACTGTGAGATGATCCTCCTGTGTAAAAGCCTAGGAACAATATTGCCAGTATCTGCACCCCGACAGGTCGCCCCGTGTAAAAGAGCTCTGGGCCCCCACATTCACAATGGCTCCTCGTATTCAGTGATTTCTAGGGGTCCCAGTAATTAAGGACCCATCTATAGTCCTAGCCATGGGTGCGGAGGCCAGGAGTACACAGGAGAATGCCTCTTCTATGTTTGCGCAGCTGCTGACCTCCACCCCTCCTGCACTGCGGTCTGCATTACTGGGGTACAATTTGTAGTGAAGACATTTTGGGGCTCCCATCCTGACTTATCATTGGGGCTCCAAAATCTAGTTAGTCCCCCTCCATTAGGAGCGGCCACAGTGCTTTCAATGTATATAAGGAGTATACAGCAGGGGCTGCAGAGCGGTCACTACTAAGCATTACTCTTAGGCTGCCTTCACACCTGCGAGAAGATGGCGGGTTTTTTGCTCTATGTGATAGCGAGAGACAATGCAGGATTCTGACCCCAAGGCTCTTGAACGGCTTCATTCGCCTCTGCAATGTTTTTCCGCATGCTAAGCCGCCTGCCCGATCTTTCTGCATTTGGCATTTTCATTTTTTTTTATAGCCCATGTTTCCCTATGGAGCCTCCGTTTTATCGCAATGCCCGAACTTGTGATGTTTGTGCCATTCGATGTGTTTTTAACATTAGAATCTCCTATTGTCGTCCGTCGCGTCAGAAAATCGTGGGCAGCAGCGATGCGAGATTATTTTCCAGGAAAAGCATCGCTGATGCTTAGACATCGCATGAGCAAGAATGCGATATTACCGCGATTTTCTGGCGCTCGCCAGCGTGGGAAATAGAAAACAATAAATATGTGTTGTAGGCCCCCTGCACACGGGCGGAAATTCTGCGGTGGGATTTCCCTCAGAAGTTTCGCCGGTGCCCGCTGCCATAGGACTGCATGCATGAGCACAATCCTATGCACACAGCCGCAATTTGTCCGTGTAAAAACACACGTGGAAAACAAATGGCGGCATGTCCTATTTCTGTACGGGTCTCGCAGAGGCCTGCACAAAAATGTCAGTAGAGACCTGCCTGCTCTGGGGAATCCATATCACTCCTTATACAGGGTCGGAGCAAGGTGCGACCCTGCAGGTTTCATCCTCGGGCGACAGTGAAAAACTTGGATAAGCAGTATGCAACTTTTGTAGGCAGCGGTACCTCCAGTCACCAACTCTGTAATTGGATATTGGGACACGGACTGCTTAGGATATCGCCCTGTTTGCCATCTGAAGGTACAATAAATGTGAGTTGTTTTTCTGTTAACCCCTTCCTGACTCCTGCAGCTCCTTTCCACTGGGGCCCTGCACCGCGCTACATTCCCAGCAGCAGAGAGCAGCATCCCATCTTGTCCCCCATCATTCACTGTAGTGCAGCGGGGTGGGAGTAAGGGACATTAACCCCCGTGATACCAGCCTCCTGCCATGGCTCGTTACATGTATATCCGCTCCCATGACAGAACAGGAAAGCGGGACCTGTCCTATGATGTAAACAAATGGCGCTGGACCGACCCAACTGCCTGGAACCCTAATGGTGCCCATTGGGCTTCTGTCCCCGTTTGGCATTTTCTCGAAAAGAGCAGGTAAACACTCCGTCATTTCATCTGGTGTCTCTGAATGGAACCTCCGACACAGATGTGAATGGAGCCTTAGAGCGGCTACAGTCGTCGCCATCCTCAGCTCAGCGCAAACCCTGCGATGCCACTCACCGGTGAAGGCGTGATGCTTGGTTGACACGCGGTTCACGGTCTGCACAGCGCAGCAGAGATGCAGGATGGATAACATGGTGACGATCATCAGGAGGCTCTGCAGGAGGAGCGGGAACTCAAAAAACTTCCCAAACCTGGAAGAGAACAGAACATGTGAGCGACCATCATTGTACTGTCCTGACCTTGGCTTTTGCCTTAACCATGATATATCGGTGTCTGCTGGCTGCCCCAACCCCCTGTCTGTCCTGACCTCAGCCTGAATATCAACTACGCTCTGCCTGTTCCCCCGTCACCGCGCTACGGTGCTACTGACCTGCCCATTTCATCTGCCACTGAACTGAGATTAGTCTTGGGGGTAACAGCCTGGGGTCCCTGAACAAAGACTAGATCCCAATTGGAGGGATTAAGGCTAACTTCACATGGGTGAGGGCGATATAAGGCTGTGAATTATGGCCCGATATCGCGCTCCCCACCATATGAAAGCCCCGAGGATGCAAGGTGTTTTCATGTGATAACAGCCTCCCATCAATTTAGGGATGTAGCGATCCTCCGGTGCTGCTGACAGCCATGGTGGAGGATCGCAGAGTTCTCCCATTGCTTTCAATGGGGCCAGTGCTGCTGCTGCCAGTCCTATTGAAAACAATGGGGCTGCGATGCGAGATCCCACAGCTAGATAGAACATCCTGTGATTTGTTTTCCGCATAGTGTAGCGGTTTCAGGCCATGGGTTGGAGCCTCAGGTGTAATAGCCGCAGGTCTGGAGGGTAATCAGGGATGTGGCAGCAATGGGAGGTCTCAAGTGGATGAGGCGAGTAACGAAGTCAGATGGAAAACCAGAAGTCGGTATCAGGAGGTCTTGTCACAATAGCCGAGAAGCAGACAGAAGTGGAGCTAGAGAAATCAATGCTGGGGAGCAGAATAATCACGCACTGAGGGAGTGGCAGGGCCAGGCTTTTATAGGAAGTGCAACTAAGGCACAGGGAGGGACCAATCGGGAACGAGGAGCAGGAGCGAGTGACAAGAACAAAGTTATGCAGGGGGAGCCTGTCCAGCAAGCTGGATAGCCCACTGGGGAGAGCCACTGACTGGAGTACAGAAGGTTGATTTTCTTGACAAATCGGTGGTTTGAACCGGATGTGTAACATGCAGCACATCATATCCATATGGGGGGTGCCTCATACAGTACGGACAGGTTTAGTAGGTACATGTGATCCTACTCTTGTGGATTGCGGTGACTTGTTCGATGATGCTTTCTGTTGGTCTCTGGGGCCTAATTATAGCAGGAAGATAATTAACAGCAGAGTAACTTTCATCTGGATAAAATATTGATACTCCACCGTCTGAGGAGTCGCTCGTTACCCTCCAACCGGGCCGCATTAATGATACATCGTAACCAGCTCTGCTGTCTCAATCATCGATGTGACCTTGCGAGAAACAATTAGTCTTACACTGGGTCGGGACGTTGTCTGCTCATTCACAGATCTGCAGCGTATTTGAGCCCTGGAGATCAGAGGCGCTCATTAATGCACCTCCACCATTAATTCTGCGCACGTTTCATGGGCTAAAGTCATTCGGTGAAATAACGGTGGAAGCTGAAAGGAAGACGACAATTACTGGGATGGGATTTAATTGCAGCCCTCCAACAAGGAGAATTCATGTAAGCTGATTATTGATGGAAATCCCCCAGAGCGGGCGCTGCCCGAGTCATCAACCGTGGAGACAGGATTGCGGGACGCGATCAGCGGTAATTAGAGGAACGGTGACATCGGCACAAAGTCAAAGCAGTTCCAACTTCTTAGAGGGGCAGCACTGTTGGAGCTGCCATTGTACCCACTAAACAGACCCATGAAGAGCCAAAGTAGATGGAAAAGTATTCAGCCCCGCCCCTCAGACTCCTTCTAAACAAGGCTCTCTGACGCAAAGAAGTGTCATGTGACCCTTTCTGTTAAGCTGATTGGTTAGAGACCACGTAGAACTGACTGGCCCATATGCCAAGATAGCTGAGGCTTGAGGGCGTTCTACACGTCAACAGTGATGGAAGTACTACAGATGCCAAACGAGCCGCAGCTGTGATGTCACTCACCAGAAAAATATGCGGAGGATATTGGCGATCAGCAGAACAAAGCAGACCCAGGTGGAAAACCCGTCCGTGTTAGATGTCCTCTTAATCTCCTGATACTGGGGGATATATGGGACCACACCGCCAAACACAATGAAACAGGACGAGAGACAGGACAGGACCGGCCACGTGTCCACGGAATCCTCCGGAATATCCATCTTACTCCTTCCCAGTAATCACAATGTGGACCTGAAAAAAGAAAGATGGAAGATCTTAAAGGAAGCGCTGCCTATAGTCACTATAAGAGCTGTGTGTGTATGTAGGTATACATATACACAGTGCAGGGGGAAAAGTAAGTGACCCCCTGTATAATGTAACTAATAACCCATAACTCTACTGCTAGTAAAATTAGTTTCCATGAAGGAGATGCTGAAGGTCTCACAGCGACTTTACCTATCAAAAAAGGCACACAGAGCCTGGTTACTGACAGATCTATTCTTCTCAGTGATTGGTCAGTGTGAGTCACGCCTTGATGCAGTGTACTCCATAGCAACCTGATATTACTCCAGAGACCCTAATATCGATCGTCACGACTTGATGTCACCCCATTGTAACGCGCAGTTTCTAAAAGAGCACGGTGAGATGACAAGGATAACACAATCGGTCACTGTATAGACTTATACACCCCCGTGACCCTACATCTATGTAATGACCTTGTAACACAGACCCGCGCACTTCCTCCGGACACAGGCTTGCTGACGTTCTCCTCCTCTGGGTTTGGGCAGTTTCCAGACCCTGGCAGGTGAATCTAGTGTGGATGTGATCTGTAACCCCTCTAGCTGTCTGCATGAAATAACACGGCCGTTTAATGTCCAACAATTAGGAAATAGTCCGGGATCATCCCCTTATCTCCAGGGCCAGTTGTAGTAGTTATCCCCGTTGATCTGTCACTCATCCTGGTAGACCACACCCCCAGCGAACCTGTTATAATTATCACCTGTGGGGAAGACGGAGCACCGGGAGGAACAGGTCCAACTCGTTCCAATGAGTCTCCATGTAATTATTGCTGCCGGCTTGTGTACATACTGAGGTGGATCTGTAATGTAACATCTGTTGATGGAACCACAAAGTAAGGCTGCCCGTATACACGTTACATAGTCATCGGCCAAACATGCACTCGGCAGCCATGTGCCCACCCAACACCCTCCATACACCCTCAACCCATTGTGCCTGCATTCTGAATATAGGGTGGAGTGAAAGCTGCTGCCAGACCCCTCTGTCCACTCCTCCAGCCCCTTCTGTCGTCCTCTCCAAATCTCTCGGTCCCCTCCTCTAGATCTCTCAGTCCGCTCCTCTAGATCTCTTGGTCCCCTCCTCTAAACCTCTCTGTCCGCTCCTCTAGATCTCTCTGTCCCCTCCTCTAGGACTCTGTCTTCTCCTCCAGACCTCTCTGCCCTCCTCTTCCAGACCTCTCTACCCACTCCTCCAGCCCCTTCTGTCACCCTCCTCCAAACCTCTCTGTCCCGTTCTCTAAACCTCTCTGTCCGCTCCTCTAGATCTTTCGGTCCCCTCCTCCACACTCCGCTGTGCCCTGCTCCAGATCCCTCTGTCCTCCTCCTGTACAAATCCCTATGTTTCCTTCTCCAGACCACACGGTCCAACTCTTCCAGACAACTCTTTTCACTCCACCAGTCTCCTCTTTCCCCTTTTCCAGACCTCTCTGTCCCCTCCCCCAAAACCCTCTGTCTTCCTCCCTTCAGACTTCTCCAGCCCCTTCTCCAGATCACTCTGTCCATTCCTCCAGAGCCCCCTGTCCTTCCCCTCCAGACCTCTCTGTCTCCTCCTCCTGACCTCTCTGTCTCCTCCAGACCTCTCTGTCCCCTTTTCCAGACCCCTCTGTGCCCTCCTCCAGACCCCTCTGCCCTCCTCTAGATCTCTCTGTCCCCTCCTCTAGACCTCTCTTAGCCATCCCCTAGATCTCTCTGTCTCCTCCAGACCCCTCTGTCTACCAGTCTCCTCTGTCCCCTTTTTCAGACCTCTCTGTCCCCTCCCCCAAACCGCTCTGTCTGACTCCCTTCAGACTTCTCTGTCCCCTCCTCCAGACCCCTCTGTGCCCTCCTCCAGACCCCTCTGTGCCCTCCTCCAGTCGTCTCTGTCCTCCTCCAGACCCCTCTGCCCTCCTCCCTCCAGACCCCTCTGCCCTCCTCCCTCCAGACCCCTCTGTTCTCCTGTCTCCAGACTCCTCTGTTCTCCTGTCTCCAGACCCCTCTGTTCTCCTCTTCCAGACCCCTCTGTTCTCCTCTTCCAGACCCCTCTGTTCTCCTCTTCCAGACCCCTCTGTCTTCTTTCCTCCAGACCCCTCTGTCTTCCTTCTTCCAGACCCCTCTGTCTTCCTTCTTCCAGACCCCTCTGTCTTCCTTCCTTTAGACCCCTCTGTCTTCCTTCCTCCAGACCCCTCTGTCTTCCTTCCTCCAGACCCCTCTGTCTTCCTTCCTCCAGACCCCTCTGTCTTCCTTCCTCCAGACCCCTCTGTCTTCCTCCCTCCAGACCCCTCTGTCTTCCTCCCTCCAGACCCCTCTGTCTGTCTCCCTCCAGACCCCTCTGTCTGTCTCCCTCCAGACCCCTCTGTCTTCCTCCCTCCAGACCCCTCTGTCCTCCTCCCTTCCGACCCCTCTGTGTTCCTCTCTCCAAACTCTTCTTGTCCTCCTCTCTTTAGACCCTTTTGTTTCCTTCTCCAGACCCCTCTGTCCTTTTCCCTCCAGACCCCTCTATTCTCCTCCCGTCTTCCTTCCTCTAGACCCCTCTGTCCTCCTCTCTCCAAACTATTCTTGTCCTCCTCACCCCAGACCCTTCTGTTTCCTCCTCCAGAACCCTCTGTCCTCCTCCCTTCAAGGTTCTCTGTCCTCTTCCATCCAGACCCCTTTGTCCTCTTCCCTCTAGACTGCTCTATCCTCCTCCCTCTAGACTGCTCTATCCTCCTCCCTCTAGACTGCTCTATCCTCCTCCCTCTAGACTGCTCTATCCTCCTCCCTCTAGACTGCTCTATCCTCCTCCCTCCAGACTGCTCTATCCTCCTCCCTCCAGACTGCTCTATCCTCCTCCCTCCAGACTGCTCTATCCTCCTCCCTCTAGACTGCTCTATCCTCCTCCCTCCAGACTGCTCTATCCTCCTCCCTCTAGACCGCTCTATCCTCCTCCCTCTAGACCGCTCTATCCTCCTCCCTCCAGACCGCTCTATCCTCCTCCCTCCAGACCGCTCTATCCTCCTCCCTCCAGACCGCTCTATCCTCCTCCCTCCAGACCGCTCTATCCTCCTCCCTCCAGACCGCTCTATCCTCCTCCCTCCAGACCCCTCTGTCCTCCTCCCTCCAGACCCCTCTGTCCTCCTCCTCCCTCCAGACTCTTCTTGTCCTCCTCCCCCCAGACCCCTTTTTCCTCTTCCCTCTAGAACCCTCTGTCCTCCTTTCTCTCCAAACTCTTCTTGTTCTCCTCCCCCCAGACCCCTCTGTCCTCCTCCCACCAGACCCCTTTTTCCTCTTCCCTCTAGAACCCTCTGTCCTCCTTTCTCTCCAAACTCTTCTTGTTCTCCTCCCCCCAGACCACTCTATCCTCCTCCCTCCAGACCCCTCTGTCCTCCTCCCTCCAGACCCCTCTGTCCTCCTCCCTCCAGACCCCTCTGTCCTCCTCCTCCCTCCAGACTCTTCTTGTCCTCCTCCCACCAGACCCCTTTTTCCTCTTCCCTCTAGAACCCTCTGTCCTCCTCTCTCTCCAAACTCTTCTTGTTCTCCTCCCCCCAGACCCCTCTGTCCTCCTCCTCCAGACTCCTTTGTCCTTCTCCCTTCAGAGTTCTCTGTCTACTCCTGTGTGTGAAAAAAACGCAACATTTCCTATTTTGGCGCATAATACGCATCACTATAGGCTTTGGAGATGTAACATATGCAGCAGATACACGTGTATAAGCTGTGTACTGCGTATTTTATGCACGTGAAAAATACGCATGCAATACGAGGAACACGTATGTCCCTGTAAGTGATCCCGCAGTGTATGTGGTTTGTGGACGTGTCTGCTACCTGATTGGTTGTTGCTGAGAGCGGCTCTATCGGACGCAGCAGATTACATACACATCCCACAGTCAGACGCCACAACAAGTTGTGACAGCGATCAGAAGGGAAGGGCCGCCGCCTCCTGCGCGTGATTACAGGAGAGGATGTACGGGCGGACGCTGTGCTCACATGCCAACACCGAAACTGGAGCCAAGAAGCAGCTTCCACACTGTTCACCCTGTATAACGACCCACAACTGGGGGTCACAGCCTGTATACCAACTGGTACAAGATGGGGGTCACACTGTATATACTGGGGTCACGCTCCAGCACCCAGTATATATTGGGGGTCATACTCCGGCACGCTGTATATACTAGGGTCACACTCCAGCATTCTGTGTATACTGGGGCCACACTTCGACATCCTGTATACTCTAGCACCCTGTATACTCCGGTGCACTGTATATACTGGGGTCAAACTTCGGCAGCCTGTATATATTGGGGGTCATACTCCGGCACCCAGTATATATTGGGGGTCATACTCCGGCACCCTGTATATGTTGGGGGTCAAACTCCGGCACCCTGTATATACTAGGGTCACACTGCAGTACTCTGTATATACTAGGGTCACACTCCAGCATCCTGTGAATACTGGGGCCACACTTCGACATCCTGTATACTCCAGCACCCTGTATACTCCGGCGCACTGTATATAATGGGGTCACACTCCGGCACCCTGTATATACTAGGGTCACACTCCAGCATCCTGTGTATACTGGGGCCACACTTTGACATCCTGTATACTCCGGCGCACTGTATATATATACTGGGGTCACACTCCAGCACCCTGTATACTCCGGCACACTGTATATACTGGGGTCAAACTCCAGTACCCTGTATACTCCGGCACCCTGTATACTCCGGCGCACTGTATATACTGGGGTCACACTGCGGCATCCTGTATATACTGGGGTCAAACTCCAGTACCCTGTATACTCCGGCGCACTGTATATACTGGGGTCACACTGCGGCGCACTGTATATACTGGGGTCACACTGCGGCATCCTGTATATACTGGGGTCAAACTCCAGTACCCTGTATACTCCGGCACCCTGTATACTCCGGCGCACTGTATATACTGGGGTCACACTGCGGCATCCTGTATATACTGGGGTCACACTCCAGCACCCTGTATACTCCGGCACGCTGTATACACCGGCATCCTGTATATACTGGGGTCACACTCCAGCACCCTGTATACTCCGGCACGCTGTATACACCGGCATCCTGTATATACTGGGGTCACACTCCAGCACCCTGTATACTCCGGCACGCTGTATCTGCAGGCTGAGAGGAAACCTCCTCATAAATCATTTAGAGCTGGAGCCGCAGCAGATAACAGCGAGCACAGATGATCCGAAAGAGGAAGTATTGTTTACAGGCAGCGCTGCGCCCGGGATGACGCCAACTACATAATGTACCAAGGCCAGCGCTGCCCTGACAATGCCGAGCAATGGATGGTGCAACTTACTGTGCAGGTCAGTCTGTTGCTCTCTGTTAGCAACCATTTCATGTTTGACGGAGGCTGACAGGTAAATGCAGTCTATTGCTCCCAGTTATCAGCCATTTCATGCTGGAGAGAGGCTGACTATAGGACATATAAGCACAATCTATTAGTCTCTGTTATCAGGCAGTCCATGCATGACAGAAAGTGACAGATGAATGCAATCTATTGCACCCTGTTATCAGCTAGCTGTAGTGGTCAGCAATGGGATAAGTGACAGGAGGTGTAATAATTCCCCCGATCATCACTTTCTGCTACATATCTGCAGCGCTGAGAACATATACTGCCCATGTGACTGATATCAGCTGCTGCGCTAATACAACCTCTGGGCTGTGCGGATACGGCTTTCTCCAGTGATGACATCATGATGCAGCACTGGTGACATCACAGGCTGCGCAGTCGGGTACTCACCGCAGTGTCCTCCTGCAGGGTGTCGGGGTGCAGATGTCGCTCAGTCTGCGCTGGAGCCGACGAGGAGGAGGAGGCGGCTGCCCGGAGTATGCAAACAGCTGGAGGAACTTCCTGCAGCGGACCGAACAACCGGCTGCTGCACAACTGTCCCCCTGGGGTCGGGACACCCGGTGGGTGGTCTCACCCAGGAGACAGTCAGCAAGAGTGCAAGACCACCATGTGACATCAGAGAGCAGCTGTGATGTCATACCATTAGAAGTGCATGATGATGTCATCACACTAGTCACTACATCTTTAGGTTGCATGTAGCTCTTGCACAGTGTGACGTCATTGGTTCTTCTCCTAGGAGGCGGGGCCATGACAGTAACCCCTCCCATGATACCGCACATCTGCACTGTGGATGTCTAGTTTTACAGATTGCGCTGAAACCACGTTTTCTTACTACGATTACGCAAAAATCAGAGCATCTTGCCTCAGTAATTATGGAAAGAAATGCAATTTAGTTGGGAATGCAACTTTAACCCCTGAGTGACCAAGCCTGTCTGCGCCTTAATGACCAACTCCTTTTCCAGCAGCCGCAGCTTTTTCCGCTGACGTATGAGGCTTGTGTTTTGCGGGACAAGTTGTATTTTCTGATGACATCATTTTTGGGTCCATTTAATTTGTTGTATAACTTTATTCATTTTTTTAATGGGGATTGGAAAAAATAAATCCTGCTATTTGGTTTTTGTTTTTCATTGTCGGCGTTCAGTCTGTGATGACATCATCCTCCGCTCGGCACCGTCCCAGCCACATCAAGCTTATACAGTTTTTTTATGTTTTGCAACTTTTGAACACATCAGACACTTTTTTTTTAAAGATTTGCTTTTGTGTCGCCGCCGGCGGAGCTGGGGGGGGGGGGGGTGAGCTTTAGGCTTCATTTATCCCATTTTTGAGAACATATAAAATCTCAATTGCTTTTTATTCCATTATTTTCTATAGAGAAGATCAACAAGATCTGTGATTCTGGCCTCTTTCTTTCTTAGCAGCGTTCACCGGGCCGTATAAATAATAGGTTGCATTAATTCGTCAGTCCGCTCCGATTATGTTAATACCAAATTTATATTATTTTTTTTTTTTTTTGCTGCATGCGTCATTTTTCTCGTTTTGTGAGCGCTGTTCTGTGAGGCTGTTTTTTTGCTGGATCAGTTGTACTTTTTAGCGGCACCATTTGTTGATCCATGCGAAGTTTTGATCACTTTCTATTCTGTTTTTTGTAAGGCAAGATAAGCAAAATTAGCTATTTTCGCCATGTTTTTTGTATTTTTCACTGCATGGGTTAAATAATAAACTAACTTTTTTCTCTGGTTCGTTACGATCTCAGCGATATCTCATATGTGATTTTATTTACATGGTGAAGGGGCAGCGGCGGGGTCTTGTCATTTTTATTATTTTGTTTACCACTTTTTCATACTTTTATATTTTAGCCCCCCTGGGGGACCTGATTGCCACCGTCTTTCTTCATTCTTCTAATACATCACTATACATCAGTAGAGTAGTGCATTAGAAAGCTTATGAAGTCCTGCCAGAGACTGAACCTCACAGGCCACTGCATCTGGCAGACCCAAAGGCTACATTCAAGCCTCTGGGAGCCAGATCAACCCATCAGGACCCCATGATCACATTGCGGGGGTCCAATGGGTGACAGAGGCAGCCCCAGCATGTAAAGGGTTAAAAAGCGGGAATCAAAGGAATCTTCGGTTCCCAATATCACAATAAGCGCCTGGCTGTCATCTAACAGCTGAGCAGCCGCTCTCCCAAAATGGTAGACCTGCACCGGACTTTTATTGCAGTGCTGTTTTTTGACTGACGGATGGGTAGGTTTTAAAGGGTTAAGACCCGGGCCAAGTCTGGCATGTGTCACTTTAAGGGTGCATTGACAAGGGCAACAGTGCGTTGTGTGGGAGACCGCACATCTGCGCATTCTATTCTCCTGCGAGACTCGCACATACACACTGTACTAATTATTTATCAGATATGTATTAACAGTTGTTTACTTTATTTTGGAAGCACATTTGAAAAAATTGTCACGTTACTAGTTTAACATTAAGTTTTAAAATTTTAGCTGAATTGGTGCGAATTTTGATGTGGATCCGCAATAGACTTCCCTCCTATATTAGAAAGGCTGAAATCAGCTTCAAATCCGTGCCAAAATCCGCTACATGTGAACACATCCCTAAAATGTAATTAAGAATGAACCCTGCACTATAGTAACTAACTAGTAGAGGTGATGGTAGTAGAAGGGGTTAATATGCTCCGCTTATCTCTCCGCTGATCTCACACTGACAGAAGAGACCCTGTTGCAGTGCTGACTTGCTGGCAAAGTTGGAAGTATACAGACTTTCCCAGTTAGCACTGTGATTGCCTGTCATTGATGACGTCATCGGAACAGCCTGTTTGGGGAGCCTTACCCAGTGTTAGGGGTCATATTCTCAGGGTGACATAAATTTACGTCGCTGCTGCACAGAGCCCAGGCAGCAGCGACGTAAATTTACCGTTGATAGTTGCCAAGGGAATAATAAAAACACGGCACAAAACTGTGGAGAGCGGCGGCGGCCAGGAACAGCTAATTTATTTGTTTGAGAAGAGACAGCCCTGTCATGTAATAACTGCTCTATAATCTGACATACCGGCCTGCCGAGCCGCCCTGCATTGACCATGTAGATGACGTTTTCTGTGCAAAGCTCTTCTCTCCATTGAGATCATCTACCGCCATACTGAACCCCAACCCAAGAGCAGAAGGACGGAGCTCAAGGTCTGGAAATCCCCCCAAAATAGACCGAGTGACCCTTTATTTGTCACGTGGTTTTATGCTGCACTCCGGGGTCACAAGGAAGCGCCAACTGTGAGAGGGCTGGGGCTCTAATAAGGCCATTTAGTGTATGTGGGCATTGACGGAAATCACTATGATGTCACTGTTTGATTCTGCTACTTCATGTAAGTTGGCATCACTTTGCAGACACCGTGTAGCTCTACATTGGAGGCTGCTGCTATTTAGAACAAGTCTGTTCGGGCACCGATGCCACCAATGTGTCCCAACCATCCCGGATTCTGTAGGGACTCTCCTGCCCTTGACAAGCATTTAATTTGCTTGGTAGGTACCGGTAGTCCTGCCACTGCTGTAATAAGTGCGACCCTTGACCTGTCTCCTGGCGTCTGCATTCCTGCACGCAGACACCGGCCTGTACACATGGCAGCCGCCAGGATGGGCGAGAGGTCAGGAGTCACAGACTGATGACAACATGGCGGTCACCTGACTTGAGCTGCAGACAAAGTTATAGCACTGCGTGTGGGGGTTGCTACCCATCTGGATCAGGGGTCATTATTAATATTGGCGCCACTATGGGGGCCACTATTAATACTGAGGCCACTATTGGAGACACTATTACTACTGGGGCCACTATGGGGGTCACTGTCACTACTGGGGCCACTATGGGGGTCACTATTAATACTGAGGCCACTATTGGAGACACTATTACTACTGGGGCCACTATGGGGGTCACTATCACTACTGGGTCCACTATGGGGGTCACTATTAATACTGAGGGTACTATAGGGGGTCACTATCACTACTGGGGCCACTATTGGGGTCACTATCACTACTGGGGCCACTATGGGGGTCACTATCAATACTGGGGCCATATGGGGGTCACTATCACTACTGGGGCCACTATGGGGGTCACTATTAATACTGGGGGTACTATAGGGTTACTGCTAATGTTGAGGCCACTATTGGAGACACTATCACTACTGGGGCCACTATTATTACTCGGGCCACTAACATTACTGTGAGGTGGTCCCGGAAGGGCACTATTATGGGATATAACAGGCATGGTTTTGCATATAAGGGGCGTGGCCTGTCATAAATATTTTCTGCGCTGTGCTATGTGCGTTGCTACAGTTGCCCCTCCTTTCGTTGCCCTAGAGCTGGGGGGTATGGCCGCCTGCTCTGGACACTCACACTGGACAGGGTTGGTTTAGGGGGTCTGTCTATAGTAATAAGGGGCGTGGCCAGTGGTGCATCACACCTGATATATTTGCTGCAGCTCGCACTTCTATACTTCCCCGTTAATATGAGGACTGATGATGTCATCGGCAGGTATGTGGTGGACCCGGTAAATAATCGCCACCAGGGCCGAGGAGCTGCGCCCGCGACGCGTCCTGCTCATGGAGGATCACAGAATTAGTTCTTAGCGGTTCGTTTTCCTTGCGGTCTCTCCAGCCCATCACCCATCATATAGAAACCACCTCTGCCCGTGGAAGTAACTGCGATGCCAGCGCTGCCAGTGCCCGTGTGTCACAGAGGGCAGACAGATGGGGACATCACAAATCACTTCTGTGTTTGCAAACTGAAACGGGATCCGGATCTTCTCCCCGTCGTGGATTAAGGGATTAGATTCTGTGAAATACATTTCATCCTTCAGCGGACAAATCACAGCGAGACGGAGAGCGCTCATTACCGCCGAGGGGCCGCAGCACAGGGGCCGCCGGAGCCGCGCAACGAGACGGAGAGCGCTCATTACCGCCGAGGGGCCGCAGCACGGGGGCCGCCGGAGCCGCGCAACAAGATGGAGAGCGCTCATTACCGCCGAGGGGCCGCAGCACAGGGGCCGCCGGAGCCGCGCAACGAGACGGAGAGCGCTCATTACCGCCGAGGGGCCGCAGCACGGGGGCCGCCGGAGCCGCGCAACAAGATGGAGAGCGCTCATTACCGCCGAGGGGCCGCAGCACAGGGGCCGCCGGAGCCGCGCAACGAGGACGGATGCTGCAGCGCTGCCCAACCATCCCAGGGGCTTGTTCGCAGGCGGATACTTACTTATTACGCACGGATTTTTACAAACATAATACGGACAGAATAAAAGCCGTAGATCCTCATGAGCGTATTCACGGACCGAGGGCGCCTATTAACGTCTATGGCGCTGCGTGAAAACACGGTTGTGTGCGCATTCACTTCGATTTTACGCTTGATGGCAGGAGACATTGCTTTAAAAAATTTTGGCCTTTCCTACATTTTTTTGCGCGTGATAGAAACGCAGTGTATACGCGGGAAACACGGGCATCGGAAAAACGAACACACACCAAGTACTCCGCAAAAACACAATACACAAGCAGTAAAAATGGCGGGTATTTCAGCATCCTAATACACGAACGCCCGTGTGAATGAGCCCTAGGGCTTAAACATGCATGAAAATCACGTGTGCAAAACGCAACAAAGCGAAACCGTTGATTTCAATGGATTTATTTTCACGCATGTTCCTCCCGCGCAATTCCTCCGTGCGTGAAAAGACAAGTCCTGCCGCAGCTTTCTTGTTTTTTTGCGCACACAATAGCTCAAAGTTTGAACTCTTAAAAAGACTTAACTTGTTCGTGCGCAAATATACTCCGCAGCGGCGAGTGTGCGTTCGCCTGCGCTCCTCTGTCTAAGCCCTAAGATAGGAAGCTTCTGTCCTGAGCGCCTCCCATTCACACAGGTGATGCTTTGTGACAGTGGATCAGCGGAAGCTGAGCGCAGCAGCAGCAGAACTCTTTCTCCGAGGCTGGACTCCATGTACCTGCACTGGTACATTGTGACAAACCCTCAGCTGTGTGAGAAGGGCTGTCAGTACAGGTGTGCAGCCTAAAGACTAGTTCCCATGGGCATATGCAGGTTTTGGTTGCGTATATTCCCTGCGTTTTTCACCCGTTGCTATGGGTTTTTGTGCGCGCAAAAAAGTACCAAAGATCCGCGGCACAAATGCGGAGAGAACAGACAGGTCTGAGGCGGATATAAAAACCGCTAAAAAAAGCACGTTATACACGGCTGCGCCAAAAGTCCTGGGATAGCGGTATGTACAGTGATGATGAGATGGCGTCACCTCAGGAGCGCCCCCACCTGCAGAGGTTGTGAGGGGGGTTGCACACCGGCCAGCATGCTCATGGCGGGGCGCGAATTATCGGCACACATATATCCCGCAGGTCAGCACAGGAGGCCGACTGCTACACTGCTTGGTGACCATTTGCAGCCCTTCATGGACTTCATGTCCCCCACAATGATGGGATATTCCAACAGGTTGATTCATTGGGCCGACGTTGTCCAGAACTGGTTGGAGGGACATTCCGGAGAGTTCCTATGTATGCTGCGGCTGGCACGGTCACCCGACATGAGCCCGATCCAGCATTTATGAGACGATGTGGAGGGGTCCATTCACACCTGACATCCGACACCGACATATTTGCCGGAGCTGTGGGGGGCTATATCCCTCCAGACCTCTGCTGTCCACTTGTGGAATCAATGCCACGTCGAGTTGCTGCACTTTGCTGCCCTAGAGGGGGTCCTACACAATACGCGCTCCCGTCCCGTGACTTTTGGCATGTCAGTGTATATGTGTGAATAACAAAAAGCCATACGGGAAAATGCTTGTACTAGAGTTCAAAGAATTGTTCTGTCTTACATATGATTTTTGGGTTAAAAAAACCACCAAAAAAGTGCATGAGAAGAACACCGGATGATGTCGCCTCCCATATTACAGTCTCCCCCTGCTGTCCTGCTGCCGCTGTGCTGTCATTCCGCTGCTCTGCATGAGATTCTACAGAATACTACTGCCATCTAGTGTCCACCAGCAGGGACACCGGCGTGTGCTCCCCAGGAGCTGCTGAACTACGCCACTGGGCACAGAGTGGCACATCTTGTTAATTTGATAGATTGCAGCAATACCAATTTTTTAGTTTTAATTTCTTATAAATATGGGAAAAGTGACGTTTTTTCTTACTTTCACTGCCTTTTATTCTTCTGATTTAACATCATCTCTTTTTTTACTCATTTTGTTTTTTTTAGTTCCCACAGGTGACTTGAACATGTGATTGTTTCATCACTCATAAAGTATAACGCAATACTATATTACTGCATTATACCATGTTCAGACAGGCAGTCTCCCTGAAGGTGCCGGGCTGCCCTGGCAAATAAACTGCACCTCACGATCTCATCACAGGGGGCCATTCAGGACCCCGGAATACTGATCGGGGCATTTAAAGGATTAACAGCAACTATCAGCCTACAAGCGGGCGAGTGTCAGCTGGCAACGACAGTCAGCACCCACTTTGTATGGAGTGGGAACAGCTCCCAATCCCACTCCATAAATTTCCTGCATGTCCAGGGCATAAATGTACGGAGACGTGAAGGGGTTAATAATCATTCGTCCCCATCGATTCTTGCCCTGGTTAGGAAATGAGTGCCAATCGGTCAGCGCTTGTTACACTGTAAAAGAATGTGCCCCCGATGAGTGATGGTGTGCCCTCGATGAGTGATGGTGTGCCCCCAATGAGTGATGATGTGCCCCTGATCAGTCATAATGTGCCTCCGATGAGTGATAATGTGCCCCCGATGAGTGATGATGTGCCCCCGATGAGTGATGGTGTGCCGCCGATGAGTGATGTGTGCCCCCGATGAGTCATAATGTGCCTTGATGAGTGATAATGTGTCCCCGATGAGTGATGGTGTGCCCCTGATGAGTGATGGTGTGCCGCCAATGAGTGATGATGTGCCCCTGATGAGTCATAATGTGCCTCCGATGAGTGATAATGTGCCCCCGATGAGTTATGGTGTGCCCCCGATGAGTGATGGTGTGCCCCCGATGAGTGATGGTGTGCCCCCGATGAGTGATGGTGTGCCCCCGATGAGTGATGGTGTGCCGCCGATGAGTGATGGTGTGCCCCCGATGAGTGATGGTGTGCCGCCGATGAGTGATGGTGTGCCCCCGATGAGTGATAATGTGCCCCCGATGAGTGATGGTGTGCCCCCGATGAGTGATGGTGTGCCGCCGATGAGTGATGCGTGCCCCCGATGAGTCATAATGTGCCTTGATGAGTGATAATGTGTCCCCGATGAGTGATGGTGTGCCCCTGATGAGTGATGGTGTGCCGCCAATGAGTGATGATGTGTCCCTGAAGAGTCATAATGTGGCTCCGATGAGTGATAATGTGCCCCTGATGAGTGATGGTGTGCCCCCGATGAGTGACAGTGTGCCGCCGATGAGTGATGTGTGCCCCCGATGAGTCATAATGTGCCCTCGATGAGTCATAATGTGCCCTCGATGAGTGATGATGTGCTCCCGATGAGTGACGGTGTGCCCCCGATGAGTGATGGTGTGCCCCCGATGAGTGATGGTGTGCAGCCAATGAGTGATGATGTGCCCCCGAAGAGTCATAATGTGCCCCCGATGAGTGATGATGTGCCCCTGATGAGTGCTGGTGTGCCCCCGATGAGTGATGGTGTGCAGCCAATGAGTGATGATGTGCCCCCGGAGTCATAATGTGCCCCCGATGAGTGATGATGTTCCCCTGATGAGTGGGTACTTATATGTCCGCACAAGAGACACGGTTAGCTGATGAACTTTCACATAGGCCGATGGTTGGTGGAGCACTCCAATGAACGTACATACCCGATCATCAGCCCATGTAAGGGGCCCTTTGGTGCCAGTTGTTGGGCCCCCGGGTTCTGCCCTCAGCTGCGGCCTCTGTAAGACATAATAACTCAGTCGCTGCAGATGCACAATCATTACCCCGGCTTCTTCTCATCACGTCCATCTCTACTGCCATCTACTTCTAGGACTTACCAGCCTGCAAGAAAACATGTAAGGTCACTGATCCTCAGAAGTGGGAGGAGTCAGAAGGTCAGGATCCCAGGACGCCGGACATTAGGAAAACTCTCGTCCTGAACCTGCACATCCCACCGAGTGGTTAAAGTGGCGGAGGGGGAGACTCGAAGCTAAATATAGTGATGAAGAAGGATCAGGACAGATGACTGGCACACGGCCACCCTGTTCCTACAAGACTGAGACATCAGCAAGGAGCGGGTGGAGGGATGTTTTGGGCTGGAATATTGGGAAGTGAAATGGTAGGTCCCTTTAGGGTAATTGAGGGTGACAATACGAACTCTGAACAATGCGTGGAGTTCAGAATGGTGCTTTCCGAAATAAAATCATTATCATGCAAGATAATGCACCGTCCTATGCCGCAAGACGCAGAGAGATGGTGAGGGACACGTAGCTGACTTACCTGAACCCAAGTCTCCAGGTCCAGATGGATTACATAGGATACTGAAGGAAGCAGCGGAGGTAGTTGCTGAACCACCCGCCATAATCAGTGGAAAATCCTGGAGAACAAGAGAAGTCCTAGAAGATTGGAGAAGGGTAAATGTTGTACCCATGTGGTGCCCCACGGCGACCAAGACATGAGGCCCACGCTGAGGAGCTGGTGGAGTAGGAGTGGCACTTGTCACGGTGGCTCTATCAGACTCCTCCCCGGAGGGACACATACAACCTCGGCCCAAGTACCGCTAGGCCTCTTCCAGGCAATGCTGCGACAGCGGTTACCTGTATAAGTCTAGCAGACTTGGAGATGTCACGCATGACGCCACCGGTCCTTTCACACTGGCGAATCCTCGGCGGTTAAATAAGAGAGTCCACACACTGTTAATGTTGAATACCTCAATCACTGGGAACAGGCAGTGACTGGAAACTTTACTCTGTACTTGAAGAAATACAGCTTACTGGCACGTGCAGGAAGGACAGTGTTTCAGTAGATGGTCAGGGAGGAGACACAGGATGAAACCGGGCCTACAGTCTCAGTTATCTGTGGTGCTCCGCTCCTGGACACACACAGTCCGGGACACAGGATGACACCCGACCTACAGTCCTAGTTATCCGTAATGCTCCACTCCTGGACACACTCCTGGACACTGGACACAGGATGACAACGGGCCCACAGTCTCAGTTATCTGTATGACTCCGCTCCTGGACAGACACACACAGTCCGAGACACAGGATGACACCGGGCCCACAGTCTCAGTTATCTGTAATGCTCCGCTCCTGGACACACACACTCTGAGACACAGGATGACACTGCGCTACAGTCCGAATTATCTGTATGACTCTGCTCCTGGACACACACACTCTGGGACACAGGATGACACTGGGCCTACAGTCCTAGCTATCTGTATGACTCCGCTCCTGGACGTACACACTCCAGAACACAAGATGACACCGGGCCCACAGTCTCAGTTATCTGTAATGCTCCGCTCCTGGACACACACACTCTGAGACACAGGATGACACTGCGCCTACAGTCCAAGTTATCTGTATGACTCCGCTCCTGGACACATACACACACTCCGAGACACAGGATGAAACCGGGCCTACAGTCTCAGTTATCTGTGGTGCTCCGCTCCTGGACACACACACTCCAGGACACAGGATGACACCGGGCCTACAGTCCTAGTTATCTGTATGACTCCACTCCTGGACACACACACTCCGGGACACAGGATGACAATGGGCCCACAGTCTCAGTTATCTGTAATGCTCAGCTCCTTGACACACACACTCCGGGACTCTGAATACTTCCGGAGGGGGACACAACACTCTGCTGACACTCACTCAGAACTTGTTTGTAGGACACTGCACAGTAGACTCCTTCACTCCTCAGAAGTGGTAATCTGAATATCTCTTGAAGTACCCCAGAGGAGTACCTCGGACACCTGACATAGGTGGGGAGCTGGGAGGGTTAAGTTTTGGCTTGTCACGGTGGCACTTACCAGGCTCCTTCCCCATAGGGATAGCACGCAGCCAAGGCCAGAGTGTACTGCAGTTCGCCAAAGACACCCCTGAAATAGGGAATGTCAATAAACAGGAGGATGGGGGGAGTAGTTGTCAGGGGTGACGCCACAATCTCTACACACCAGTATTCTACATGGCGGAAAATAATCACAGACACAGATTTTGAGTACCTAGGGTCCCCAGGAACGGTTAGGGCCCGGTATAAACTTTACTTGAATGAAACTGAAGATGACAATTTTGCAGGACAAATGAGATACAGTCTTCACAGTGCAGGTAAGGTCAAAGGTCAGGGAGGAAACACAGGATGAAACCGGTCCTACAGTCCACGTTATCTGTACGGTACCGCTCCTGGACAGGGAGCACTCCGGAGGAGAAAGGGTGTAGGAGTTACTCTACAGACACTCTGGCGGTATTTAATTGACTTTCAGGATTGGTACCCGGCACTGGAGACGTGTGGGTGTGACTTAGTAGCATACTTCTACACAGGGATCCTAGACTTGGACGGCCGTGTAGGAAACTTGGAAACTAAAATTAGTACCTCTGCACTGGGCCTCTCTCACGGAATTACTTACGAGTGCTCTCTCTCTTAGGCTTGGGACTCACTCCACTCACATCCAGTTCCCATATCTCTCCTCTTCCTCCATCTTCACCAAAAGGAACCTAAAGGTGCTACCATGTGGCTCTGTGTTAGACTCTCTCAGATTTAAGACAAGATGGAACTCCTTTCCCGCTCTCAATCAATCCTGTTTATACCCTCACTCACACCACATGACATCACAGACTGATACATTTACAGGCAGGCAATGATTTTAGAAAAGTTAACCTCTCAAGCGCCGCAGCTGTGCAACACACACACTGGATATGACAGGACAGGCTTTGCACAGTACATCTACATAGGACAAACATGTATGACATTTATGGACGGGACCAGGATAATGTGCTGGGACACTACACTCTCCTCTTCTTCCATACTTCACCACATGAGGGTTGAAGGTGCCCCCATGTGGCCGGCTCTCTCCCTCCTTTCTCTACCATTGAAATAAATAGAAGACCCCACCTTGCTCTCAATCACTCATACTTATAGAGTGTAGACATCATGTGACAGAATTGTTACTTTCCCAAACATATGCCAGCCACTTTCAGACATTAACCTATTGCATGCTGCAGCTGTGCAATACACATAACAGCAGACAAGACACTTTGCACAGTGCATTCACATGGAAGATTGGTGTTTCGGGCCACTACACCTATTTTCAAAAAGGGAAGAAGGTGGATCCAGGAAACTACAGGCCTGTGAGCCTGACTTCTATACCAGGAAACATCTTTGTGCAAATTATTAAACCGCACGTATGCAAGTACTTGGATGAGAATGGAGTAATTAACCAGAGCCAGCATGGGTTTGTAACAAACAAGTCATTCCAGACTAATCTAATGTCCTTCTATGACAGAATCACCGACTGGGTTGATCAGGGAAACACAGTGGATATAGTATATCTTGACCTTAGTAAAGCATTTGAGAAAGTATCTCATACCATACTTATTGAAAAAATGACCAAATCTGGGATTGACAAGGCAACTGTTAGGTGGATTCACAACTGGCTGAGTGATCGTACTAAAGGAGTGGTCATAAATGGCTGCACATCCAATTAGAAGAATGTATCAAGTGGGACCACAAGGCTCTGTCCTAGGCCCAGTGTTGGTCAACATTGTTATAAATGATCTGGAGGAGGAAATTGATGGGAAACTGATGAAATCTGCTGACGACACAAAGCTAGGAGGGATAGCTCAAGGGCCATTTAGACACAAAGATTATCGCTCAAAATTCGTTATAAGATGGAAAGTGAGCGACGGTTTTGCTTTTAAAGACGGACGTTTTAACCTAAAGAAATTTGTTGAAAAATAGACGTAGCGGCCGGCACTTCAGGCGTTAGATCATCATTGTGTATCGTTTCCATTAAACGATAATTGATAGTTTGTCTGAAAGGCCTTTAGTGAAGGGAAAAAAAGAGCTTCTTTGTATCGGCTCGCGACAATCGTGGCCGCGCTTATCTGGTCTGGATGTTCAGCAGCGACAGAAAGAAACGAGATGTCTAATATAAAAGTAACAAACGAGGCCTCTAATCGGCGATCCGTGTTAAGGAATTAACAAAGAGTTATATGATACAACTTGGTGGTACGAACAATAGTATTATTGTCATTGGAATGTAAATAATCTGAAGCTCAGAAATCTGCGCGAGCCTAAATAAAAATAACGCGTGAATGCGAGGCCTCGGCACGTGCGTTTAAAATGCTGAATTCATGTTTAATGGTCTTGGTTGCTGCTTGCAGGGTAAATCACAGCCGCACCGCCAATGGTGGAGCACTAGGGGTCGGGTTAAAATCGAGGTTTTGTCCTCCCGACAGCCAATCGCTCTGCCTGTAGCCGGCTGAATGTACGCCCCGCCACATGATTAAACACTCCCCTCAAATCGCTGAACGAAGGTCATTTAAACCAAACGCAAAGCGATCTGCCGAACGACTGAAAGACAACGATGAGCGACTAGGAAAGGGAAAATGCACGATGGGCGCACGTTTACACACAACGGCTATCGCTCAAAAGACAGCTAGGAGCGAATCTTGAGCAATAATCCTTGTGTCTAAATAAGCCTTAACACTGAAGAAGAGAGGGAGGATTCAAAAAGATCTAGACAAGCTTGCACAGTGGTCGGCGACTAACAGAATGGGATTTAACAAGGAGAAATGCAAAGTCCTACATCTGGGCAAGAAAAATGAAGAAAGCAGATTATTCTCGGTTTCTGTTTCTCCTCTTTGGCCTCACTAATCTTGAACCGTGAAGTGTGAGACACTTGTACAATCATCAAGAGATTCCGAATCCTCTTGAGAACTCCATTAATAAAATGTGGACCCCCATCACCTCAGCGGACCCCACACTGACATACTACCTCACACAGCAGCTTCTTAGCCATATTCTTTTCTGTATGGTCCGTCTCTGATGGTTGGATGAGGCCCCCCTCGCAGTCTCTGAAACGGTCATACAGTGTGTAGGGCAGGTACCGCCACCATGTTACCTGGGCTATGACAGGCACAGACATTACCGGCCCGTACAAACCTTGTGGCAACACTGTTGAACCCGGAGACAATCCAAGCAGAAGACACCATGTCAGTCTGATGTGTCCATGGGTTAGGTACGTTATCATGGGGTATGACACTCATGGCAGGCAGGTCAGGTTACCTCTGCTCCAGGTGCCATCATGTCCAGCTCCTTTTGCTTTCCACTCCTCCACCTCAGTCAGTGGTGCTTGTTCCTGCAAGACAGATATGAAGTAAAGGCCCATGCCCTGTTCAGCAGCCACCATTACCTTGATTGGAGGTAAGAGAGCTGCAGCCTCAGCAGCTTCATCCGCCCTCCTGTTCATGTCGCCTCTGGGGCGTCTCTTCAGTCCGAGCCTTGACTTTGATGGTTGCAACCTGTTTGGGTAGAGTTAGTGCCGACAAGTCTGATACAGCTTCTGCATTTCTGATTGGCTTGCCTGAGGACCCCACAAAACATCTACTACACCAATGGGCCATAAGTGCGGGCGATGCTCAAAAAGTACCTGGACCTTGTGTGCAGCTTCAGTCTTACCTCCAGACGTCTTACATATCTCAGTGAGTGCCTTCAGCCGACATCCTAGGTGCAAGTGGCCATCATCGTACTACTTCACGTTGCATAGCCAGTGCATATCCTGTCTCGCATGACCCGTCTTTGTAGTATCTGAAGCCATCTACAGACCACCCATATAGGTAACACAGACCATCTCCTGCTAGTGAGACAAGATGGGGTTAGGAGAGCACCCTTGTATTAGTGAGCCGGGCAGCAGAAAGGTACTTGGGCCGGGCTCACGCGAACGATCCAGACTCCATATGTGGGTTCCCGTAGCAGAATCCGTCTGTGCCCCGGCTGGCGACTCCGCATACCTTCTCTTTCTGTACCTCGGATGACCATGAAAGCTCGCCGTCCATCATGCACAGGTTTTTTAATATATATTTGTTTCCCCCGTGCCGTCGCTAGATGATAATGCAGGTAACCGCGACCTATCCCTAATGCATTGCGGGTCAGACGGACTACATTGACTTTGATGGAGACCATCCACAGCAAAATAGAGCATGCTGCGATTCGTCCTCCGCTCATTAAAATGACAATTCGTTTTCACGTGTGTGAAGGAAAAAGTGATTTTTACCTTCCTTTCAAGGCATTCCATTTGCTGCGGATCCTCCGTGCGGACGTTGACCGCAAATTCTGCAATTCTAATCCGCCGTGTGAGACCGGCCTTAGTTTGTGTCTGATGAAGAATTTTCTGAACTCCACCAGAGACCAATAGAATTGAATCATGTTCCAGGCCCATCCGGCCGTGCTGTGAGCGATGCCAATGGTACTCGCTCTTATGTAAGAGCGCAGCAGCGAGCGTCACTGGGACCAGCTGTCGGGCATCGCTTGGCCAACAGCTCATCCCATGTAAAAGGACCATTAGACCGAATAAACACAAAGCTACCAGTGTGAGGCTGAAACCCTTCGACACAATGTATATCTACCCAGCAGAGATCAAGGTCACATTGTGTTCATTTGTACGGGTTATTCACATGCGCTCCTCTATGGTTACAAACAGGTCTAACCCAGGAGCTACTGTTGAGCTATCCAGCCTGTTGGACAGCTCCCCTGCTCCCCCTTGTTCTTGCTCCTGACTGCCTGATTAACCTCAGCCTGCTTCCTGATTAGATACCTTATTTAACTTGGCCTACAACCTCCCATCCTTGCGTGATTATTGAGCTCCCAGCCAGTAGTCAAGCTCCACCACCTGCCTGCTCCTCCACCCCCTGAACTGATACTTACCCGTTACTGACCTCTGGCCTTCCTCTGACTATGCTACCTGCCTGCTCCTCCACCCCCTGAACTGATACTTACCCGTTACTGACCTCTGGCCTTCCTCTGACTATGCTACCTGCCTGCTCCTCCACCCCCTGAACTGATACTTACCCGTTACTGACCTCTGGCCTTCCTCTGACTATGCTACCTGTCTGCTTATTTGTACTGCAACTGATACTTACCTGTTACTGACTCCTGGCTTTACTGACTTCGCTATCTGCCCACTTGGGTTACAGCAAGAGGCTCCGAGCCTGCACAAGATCGTCACATCTAGTAATCCAAACTGGAGCATATACTCTATTTCTTATGACCTAAATTAAACAAACAAAAGAGATTTCTCCTTATTCTAGCAGTCTGTCTGTCCGGGGAGTACACGGTCACTGAGAACATTCCAGCTCGAATCGCTATCTCTATATCGTAGCCTCACACTGAAAAACACACTTCAATATCCTATTGTCTTACAGAGGGGAACAGCGTGGCAATTGTATGTCCTAAATTCTATGCCTGTGTTACGTTCAGGCGGGCAAGCGAGCACGGGACCCACACAAACGTGACCAAAGATAGGGACCGCCAACAGGAGCCAAACACTCACCGTGCACACATAACAGATGGAAATGCTATGAAAGTATGAGGTATTGGTTGTTGGATTGGTCAAGCCACCCAAGCCCGCAAGCCATGACAAGGCTCCTGGTTGTCTTGCGGGTCCCTACATTAGCAAGACAACTAACTCCAATCTGCAGAGAGTATGGCATAACCCTACCTATCAGCAAGGCGATCGCCTCGATAAAGGTGGCCCCACGCTGGAACCTCAGTCCTGACTATCCCTGAAGGGGTAATACAACGAAACAGACAGACAAGGACAACAGACACAAATCAGACAGCAAGATGTATGGACACGGAAACCAGACACCAAACACACAGCAAGCTGCAAAGGAAACATGACTGCTCCCAAGGGAAAAAACCATAGAGTGAAGGGATGCCGCTACCTCTTGTGGAGGGCAGATATTTATCTGCAAACAGATCGGTGGAGATTGGCTAGCAGGAGAACACGCACGAGCGTACAGCGCACGCATAATACATGGTCTTACTGTGCTGCGCCATCTCCATTACAGGGAAGGGCGGAGCTAGGGGGCGCGATCTGGGGCAGTGGGTTCAATAAGTGTAATAGACGATGGCCCCACCTGGTCAAGTTTATGCCAGAATGACCACAACATCCAGAAACCAGTCAAAAACCCGGATGATTGGTGCGGATTGTGACTGGAGATCGGCCGCGGGGCCACAGCTGATGTCATACTATGAGGCGCTCCCCTCACCTCCACTGTAGGCTTCCCGCTGTCAACGCCTTCCGGCTTCCGGTCCCTAGCAGCCTGGTTAGGTGCGGCGCCGCTGGTCAGGTGACGCTTGTCAGGTGCGGCGCCGCTGGTCAGGTGATGCTTGTCAGGTGCGACACTGCTGGTCAGGTGATGCTTGTCAGGTGCGGCGCTGCTGGTCAGGTGATGCTTGTCAGGTGCTGCGCCGCTGGTCAGGAGATGCTTGTCAGGTGCGACGCTGGTGGTCAGGTGCCGCTTGTCAGGTGCAGCGCCGCTGGTCAGGAAATGCTTGTCACGTGCGACGCTGCTGGTCAGCTGACACTTGTCAGGTGCGGCGCCGCTGGTCAGGAGATGCTTGTCAGGTGCGCGCCGCTGGTCAGGTGATGCTTGTCACGTGCGACGCTGCTGGTCAGGTGATGTTTGTCACGTGCGACGCTGCTGGTCAGGTGATGCTTGTCAGGTGCAGCGCCGCTGGTCAGGCGATGCTTCTCAGGTGCGCGCCGCTGGTCAGGAGATGCTTGTCACGAGCGACGCCGCTGGTCAGGTGCCGCTTGTCAGGTGCGACGCTGCTGGTCAGGTGACACTTGTCAGGTGCGGCGCCGCTGGTCAGGAGATGCTTGTCAGGTGCGACGCTGCTGGTCAGGTGACACTTGTCAGATGCGGCGCCGCTGGTCAGGTGACACTTGTCAGGTGCGACGCTGGTGGTCAGGTGATGCTTGTCAGGTGCGGCGCCGCTGGTCAGGTGATGCTTGTCAGGTGCGGCGCCGCTGGTCAGGTGATGCTTGTCAGGTGCGGCGCCGCTGGTCAGGTGATGCTTGTCAGGTGCGACGCCGCTGGTCAGGAGATGCTTGTCAGGTGCAGCGCCGCTGGTCAGGTGATGCTTGTCAGGTGCGACGCCGCTGGTCAGGAGATGCTTGTCAGGTGCGACGCCGCTGGTCAGGAGATGCTTGTCAGGTGCGGCGCCGCTGGTCAGGTGATGCTTGTCAGGTGCGACGCTGCTGGTCAGGTGATGCTTGTCAGGTGGGGCCACCACAGGCTGCTGGGGACCATTAGCCAGGGAGCGCTGACAGGGAGGTGAGGGGAGGGGGAAGCGCAGACAGGGAGGTGAGGGGAGGGGGAGCGCTGACAGGGAGGTGAGGGGAGGGGGGAGCGCCGCAGAGTATTTCCAGTCAAAATGTGCATCAAGGTACGGATTTTGACTGTTTTTTGAATGCGGATTTTGATCGGTTGTGATAAGCCCCGCCCACACCCCGGTCACCTTACAATAATCGCTCTGTGTAAATGGGCCCTCACAGGCTTCTAGGGCCAATCATGTAAGGCCAGCCCCCCAACACCACCGACTGCTGAATACCCCCAGTCTTTCCTGTGATTCGGCCCTGCACTTTGTGGCCCCCTTACAGCCAGGGGACACTTATGGCTTTATCCCTCCTCCATGTCTCTACGTCTGACTATAGAACTGGAGCCGCAGCAGTCAGGGGCCATCATACAGAGGAGCCATAGCAACAGCGGTTGTCATCCGCTGACGTCACACGATGCTGTTTCCACGGCAACCAAGGAGTACTTCGCAAGGCCGGAAGCAAATTTGCGTTTCAAGCCTCTTTCTGAGAACGTCTGCGTCTCTCATTGGTAGGTTATCAGGACACGTGGGCGGGGCTAGTAGCAGCGCTTCCGGTGAGGCGACGGCTGAGGACGAGGAGACGGGAGATACACAATGTCCGAGTGCGACCCGAAAACCGTGCAGGACCTGACGGACGCGGTGAGTGGGGACCCCCGCATCCATCCCCTCCCCAGCCTGGGGCCCCCTGTTACCGCGGCAGCTGTGCGGTTCCCCTCCGGTATATGAGCTGCAGCCCGGGGGGTCATTCACTGATCGGTGGGCCGCGTCTCATTAACCCTTCTCTGCCTCTCCAGGTCCAGAATCTGCTGCAGCAAATGCAGGACAAGTTCCAGACGATGTCGGACCAGATCATCGGGAGGAATATCCTGCGGCACTGCAAGACCTCTGCTTGCTGTCAGTGAACGGGGCAGCCGAGGGGGAAGAGGCCAGGCAGTTCTACAAGACCTCTGCTTGCTGTCAGTGAACGAGGCAGCCATCATGTACAGCTGAGGGGCCGTCGCTGCGGACGTTGCGGCTCCGTTCACACTCGCACTTTCGCCTCCGTCTGGCCGCTCGGTCGCGGGAGCAGCGAGATGGAAAGAAGACCTTTTAGCGGCCCGCAGAGCCGTGAAGCCCTTCGCCTTAATCTCCGTTCTGTTCGCTCGCCGGGCGCCGCAGTTTCCTGTTCAGAAACGGAACATAAGCGGAGTTAAAAAAACAATGTAACCCCTTAATGCCCGGAGGAGCGAGATGGGGGGGGGTGCATCTCCACTTCGCATAACCGTTTCTTACATATCATCCCCCCGCCGGCGCGGCCCGTGTTTTGCGTGGCGGCTGCAGTTATTGGCGCCGGCTCCGTATCACGCCGTGCGGACGTCTCACTCGGAACGATTACGACAATAACCAAAACTGCACAGTGTTTTTTTTTTTTAAAGGTTTTTCCACTTTTGCTTCTCTGCATTCAAAGTGCCATAACTTTATTAGTTTCCGCTGGGTGCAGGCGGGTGCGGGCCGAGAGGGGTGCTGTCTTTTATATATATATATATATATACTTTTTTCCTTCCGTTTTTCATGTCCCGGCAGAGGACGCGAACCGGCGATGCTATGATAACATGTTGGAGTAGTTCTGTATGGCAGTGAATTATCGCTATGATTAGTGATTGTAGGTCATGGCAGACCTGAGCCTTGTATGGCGTCCAGTTTCCATGGAAACCCATTAGACCTCCTTGATTATATAGCGGTGGGCTTCTGATGTCAGAGGGAGCCCCCTCCCCCTGGGAATCCTTTATATGCTGTGATCAGCATTGATCGTGGCACATAAGAGGTTAACAGCGGAGATCTTGTCGTTTTCAGTGGGGCTCTGCAATGTACTGCAAAACGTTTAAAAAAATTCTAAGTGGGGCAAGATGAAAAAAAAACGCCATTCCGCCGTCTTTCAGTGCGTCGTGTAGAGGTTTTTTGTTCTCCTTTTATTTTTTTCAATGACATTTAAATTTTTTTCCTTATTTTCTCTCCATCTTCTGCGCACAATACCTTGTCTTATTTTTCCGTCCTCCCCGTTGTGCGCGGCTCGTTTTTTGCGGGGCGCCCTGTAGTTTACGTTGGCACCATTTTGGAATACATACGACTTTTTCATCGCTTTTTATTGCATTTTTTTCTTGGGTGACCAAAAAAAGCGCATTTCTGCTGTTGTTTATTTTTCTGCCGCCGTTCACCGTGCGGTAAAAATGCGTTGCTGTGATAGATCGGACTCTAATGGACGCGGCGATACCAAATCTGTACTTTTGTTTTATGATTTCGGTTCTTTTTTTTTTTTGTTGTTTAATAATTATTAAAACTTTATTTAGCTTATTTTCACTTTATTTTCTTAGTCCCCCGGGGGAAGGGGGGGGGGGGCACAGCTTGTGATGCTTTGATCGGTCCTGCAGTATGATGTAATGGCACAGCATTGGGCAGGCAGTCCATCAAGCCACCCCACGGGGACGGTGTTAGGCATTCTGCCATGACACCCGCACGGCTCCCTACAATCTCATTGCGGCGGGCTGCTTGGGACCCCTGAACATCGTCTGGGGATTTAGATGCCGCTGTCACAATTATTATTTTTTTTAATCCGTTCCCCTTTAATTTCTCATATAATGGTACCCGCTGCACAAACGCCGGTGTGAGCGTCGCCTACAAAGCCCTCGTGGATGGGCAAAATCCGCGGTGAAGCCACAATAAGAAGTGGCATCACAGCGACCGGATTCTATGGGATGCAGATCAGCGGAGTCGCACCACAATCCACTGTGAACATACCATCTGCGCCCAGGCAGGGCTGGAGCCTTCAGGTTTACTGATTGCAAGCAGAGATTTTGAAAAAGAATAGAAACACAAAGGGGAGAATTTAATAATTGCCAGAGTTTTATTGTGTTTAAAAAAAAAAAAATTGTGCAAAAATGTGCAACCTAATAAAGATGGGGAAAGTGGGCGTGGCTTAGCAGGAGGCCGACCGCGTTGACAGCAGACACTGGTGTAACTTACGGCACAAATCTATGCCGCCGGCCCGTCTCCTCATGGCTGCGCTCGCTCTGGCGCTACCGTAGTAATGCTTTCTTTCGTGTTAGTGATGGTCATGTGACAGGAAGTTCATGTCCAGAAGTCTGTTGTCGTTACTATGGTAACTCCAGAGCAAGCGTGCTTTCCATGACTGCTATAGCGAGGAGGGTCAATAGCATTGGCTCTGCCTGATAACTGTGATATCTCGTCTTGCTGTCAGTGAATTGTTGACTTTCCTTAATCGACTCCATCACTCGATGACATGAGCACTCGGATCGACGACCTGGAGAAGAACATTGCCGATCTCATGACTCAGGCGGGCGTAGAAGAGGAGGACGCTGCCAACAAGGTGTGTAAGGGACACAACATGAGGCGTCCCGCTGATGTCTGGGTGCACGGGGCGACCATGTGTAAACTGCTGTCTCCTCTACTCGCCTCCACAGCTGCACTCAGAGTTCTGCTAGTGTCTCAGTCCAGAGTGCAGTGCATTGTGGGAACGGTTACATGAGCTGTGGCATTATGAGCGCAGCTCTGGATATGGCAGGGGGCGTTGCGCTCACTGATGTTTCTTTCCCTTTTCTTAGCAGGCTGCCAAGCACTGAGCGGCGCGGAGCTCCTACGGCGCGGGACGGGCGGATCATTGTCCTCGGTGTTTGTGTCACTACTAGCGGTGTTGTAGAGTTAGACGGTTCGTTTTGTATTTTACCCTTTTTTGTGACTTCACTTCTTGTTGTTTTCACATCTGCAGGAAAATAAATAATCTTGTTGTTCTCCGGCTGTTGATTTCTTCGTGTTGCTCCGCGAGCGCTCAGGGATGTGACGGGAGCCGCTGTGCGCCGCAGGCCGTCCGCTCGCAGGGCGCTCTTGCTGTAATTAAGTCTCTGCCGGCAGCTTCTTTTTATGGCACTTTTTTTGGCAAAACAGTATTGGATTTTTTTTTTTTTTAAGCCAAAGGCCGCCTGCAGACGGGCGGAAATTCTGCGGCAGGATTTCCCGCAGGATTTCCGCCGCTGGAAGCCTGGATAGGATTTCGTTAACAAACGCAATCCTATGCAGACGGCCGCGCAAAATCTCGAGAAACGTCACTCACCTGCTGACGGCTCCGGTCTGCGCATGCGCTGGCAGCCGACACACGAAAGATCCGGAGCTGCGGGGCACGGGTGAGTACGCGCTGCTCTCTGTAGGCGCTCGGGTCGGGTCCCGCGGCGAGAATTCTCGCTGCCAGATCCGACCCGGCCGTCTGCAGATGGCTAAAAGCAGAAGTGGATTTAAAGGATGCGGAATCGGAAGGACGGCGGCGAGTTGTTTCTACCTGCCGGATGCACTGCTGCTTTTGGCCGGTTTCACACGGCTGAGAGTCTCACGTGAGTTTAATGCGTTGCGAGAGGCACAAAACGCGTGCGAATACGAACCTGATTCTTTCACTTATACGATTGATGTTTCCCTCATCGCTTCGGCACCTGCTTCCCCTTGCTTTCAATGGGACCATAAAGCACATTGTGCCGTGCGATGCAAGGTCTGCCATTGGAAACAACGGGAAACACTGGCCGATCCTTTAATGCGCCGGAGGAACGCCACTTCACAGAAGTGAGGGGAGGTAGAAAACGCCTCGCATCAGACACCTAAATGGTGAGGTTCTCGGCCCAGTCTCCTGCTGGCCAGCAGTGAGTCTGTACTCCGGGTCTGGCACCACATAGGGATGTACTGTAAAGGCACCGCCATGCGCCAAAGCTGTGGTACAAACTAAGTCAACCGATAGCTAGCAAACATAGATAAAAAGTGTCTAAACATGTAAATCCGTGTCGCAGTTTGTGCGGCTCCGATGTTTCCAGGCTCAGATTTTGAAACTCGGATAGCTGAAAAAAGAATTGCATCTGCAAGCAAACCTGCGACACCACGGCGCCGCCGCCGGCCCCTGCCGCAGATAGTCGTGTCTGAGGAGGATGTGAGAATATAAGAAGCCGCGTGAGCACGGCCGTAGGCTGCAGTCACACGGGGAGCGCGACATCAGACCAAGAGACGCAGCCCAGAATCACACTGAGGATGATCACTAATAACTCCAGGGTCGCTGAGCCGCGATTATGCCGGGTGCCAGATTGGAGGCAGGGAGGATTTTTTTTTTCCCCCCTTAAAGGGGTTGTCCCGCGCCAAAACGTTTTTTTTTTTTTTCCAATAGCCCCCCCGTTCGGCGCGAGACAAACCCGATGCAGGGGTTTAAAAAAAAAACAAAACGGATAGTACTTACCCGAATCCCCGCGCTCCGGTGACTTCTTACTTACCTTGCGAAGATGGCCGCCGGGATCTTCACCCTCGGTGGACCGCAGGTCTTCTGTGCGGTCCATTGCCGATTCCAGCCTCCTGATTGGCTGGAATCGGCACACGTGACGGGGCGGAGCTACGAGGAGCCGCTCTCTGGCACGAGCGGCCCCATTCAGAAGGGAGAAGACCGGACTGCGCAAGCGCGTCTAATCGGGCGATTAGACGCTGAAAATTAGACGGCACCATGGCGACGGGGACGCCAGCAACGGAGCAGGTAAGTGAATAACTTCTGTATGGCTCATAATTAATGCACAATGTACATTACAAAGTGCATTAATATGGCCATACAGAAGTGTATACCCCAACTTTGTTTCGCGGGACAACCCCTTTAAATGCTGAAAATTGGCTTTTCCCTCTTTTTTTTTTTTACCTTCCTCCAGATCCACATTGGGGGTAACAGGCTGAGTTGGATGGACATGTCTTTTTTCCACCTTACATACTAAGTTAATAGAACCCTTCGGCCGCTTTCACATGGCTGAGAAGTTTGCGCAGGATTTGTGTGATGTGAGACGTTAACCTCGCACAAATATGAACGCCATTCTTTTGAATGCGGTCGTATACATGAGTGATATTTTTTTTATTTTTGTTTCCACGTCGTGGGAAAAATTGCAGCATGCCCTATCTCTGGGCGTTCCCTTGGAACACCTCACCCATTGTTTTCAATGGGGCCAGAAAGGACACAGCACGGTGTGCGAGGCGTCAGGTATCCCATTGAAAACAATGTGAAACACTTGCCGATCCTGAAGACCGCGCCGGAGGATCGCTACTTCCCTGAAGTGATGGGAGGTGTTTGACCCAGAAACGCCTCGCAGCCACAGGGACGTTCCCAAGCATGATATCGACCCAATACCGCGCTCGCCTGTGTGAGCCTGAAGCAGAACCCCGAGTCGGTCTGAAAGCTCGCAGTAACATCATGGATTTTTGTAGCCATCAGAAGGTCTCCTATCTACAAGGTACTTGGTTTCTCTCACTGAGAACAATCGCACTTCGCTCTCCTGACCACAATAGACCAAACGTTTTCCTAATTAGCCTTGGCGCTTGTGATTTGCGGCTCGCTGTCAGGCTGCGCTCAGACCTGCTGCCATCGGCGGCGCTCGTGTAGTAATACGCCACGACTTTTATCACATGAGCGCAGAATCAGTCTGGTCACGTGACCGCGCTACGACAGAACGCACATATGGCGGCTGTAGAATCTGTTCTTCAAGCGGTTACTTCCATTTTATATTTCATTATTAAACCTGCTTCAGTAACCCCGAAGGGATCCAACCGGAGAGCGCGATTGTTAGTAAGTCGCCGCGTCTATCAGCTCCGCTGTCCGTGATTGCTGGTGGTAATTGTTCGCCTTTTATCATCCTCCGGCTGTGAACGCCTTGTGAGATGCTAAAATATCACAGCAATGTGAATTCCATTCTTTTGAATTGTGGTGCGGGAAAACCTTGCGCCCGGTCCTACCGGCGGGCGGCCCCTCGGAGCGCATCGCCCATTGTTGTCAATAGGACAGGACAACACATTGCAAGGTGTGCGATGCCATGCTTCCCACCGGAAAGACTTGCTGATCCTGTGATGCGGCCTAACGCCACGCCGGAGGATCGCAACTTCACCGAGAAAACCGCCTCGCATCCGCTGGTGCATCGGCCGCAGAGCGGCGTCACGGCTGCTTGTATTGGGGAGATGTCTCTGTGCGGCTGGCCTGGGATCACGGTTCTGTGGACCTGTTCGCGGCCGGCTGCTCTTCCCATACTTGTGGCTTCCTCTAAGACAAACTGAAAGCTACGTATTGGCCGTGTCTGTGGCCCCGAGGGCCCTGCAAGCCATTAACCCATCATGTTCTGTTCCTCCTGATGTGGTGTTAAACCTTCTGTTATGAGATTTATGACAGCGTGCTGCCAATCGGACCCTGCGGACCCCAATGGTTGAGGGGTGACCGCCGCTTTACTAGCTCTGTGCTGCTAGTTATGTCGCAGGGGGTCTGCAGGGCCGCTGCTGTACACTTCATCGTATACCTGTAGTCTACATAGAAGTCTATGGACCGAGGATATCTGCCGCCTCGTATGTATGGCTGCTGCTGGCGCGCTGTGTTTGTCGTGTACGGAGTGTTGGCGCTGCTCGTCTGGAGTATGCAGGTCCACCGGAGACCCTGGAAGGAGAGCAGCTGAAGGTGCTGCGGGACGACGGCCGGGTGCATCGGAGTGATAGTCGTTGTGTGAATGGAGCGGGCTGGACGTCGCCGGCCACCTGCCTCCACAGTGACCCGACCGTCGCTCCGTCTATTTACTCGGATATTAGAGGAGCTAAATACCAAATGAGCGATTAGTCGTTGAGCGCGCCGTCGGCACGAGCGCACTGTTTAACAGTCCCTGAACCTGCGGCGCTGGACGGTCTCTGATGACGGAAGATGAGGCCAATCATATGTGTTTAGTCGGGCAGAGATGACTACAGGTCGATAAACGGAGACAGGCGTTCGCTCCCGAGTCGTGGGCTAGCGTCAGTAAGCCCCCGATCAGCCGATCATTAGGTGTTTGTGAGGGCTCCTTCACACCGGCCATCGCGATTTACGGCAAAATTGCAGTTTTGTTAACGCGATTCCTGACCGTTTCTTGTGAAGACTCTGCCTTGTGTCGCCGCCGACCGCAATCATTAGGATTTTCTAATGTTAAAAACGCATCGCACAAAAATCGAAAGTCCGTGCGATGCGGTAAAAAGGAGGCTCCGTAGAGAAACACGGGCTGAAGAGCGCAAGACGCAGAACGATCGGGCAGGCGGCCATTTTTAAATCTCGCAACATTACAGGAGTGAAAAAATCGCGAGCGGGAATGAAACCAGTGAAAAGCCCAGCTTCATAATTCTGCGTTCCCGCTCCGGCCTCCCTCACACATGCGTTGCAGTAAGCGCCGCGACTTTACTTTGACTTTCGTCCGCAACTCCTAGCATAACGCATCATTGCTGACGGGCGCTAAACGTCAAAAATAAAACACACCGCTTGAAAATTGCGGCGCTGGAAAGCAGTGATTGAGCGGATGTCTGAGCGGTCCCATTGAAAACAATGGGAGCGTTATACCGCGATTGGCGCTAATTGCGGCAGAACCGTCTGTGTGAGGGGGGCCTCCTCTTGCGTCGCATCCTCGGGCCGCCTTCACACTCGCTTTTCAAAGGTTCCATTGCCATCTGCAATGTTTTCTGTCCCGCCATGTTGCGAGATTTAATAATGGCCGCCCGCCCGCTCTGTTTCCCTATGGAGCTTCCGTTTTATCGCATCACAACGCACGAACTTGTGATTTTCAAGCGATACGTTTTTAACATTAGAAACTCCTGTTCTTCGTGTGAAAAAAACGCGGCGGCGGCGATGGAAGATTACTTTCAGGAAAAAGCATCACTGACGCTCAAAAATTGCCTGAAGACGTGATTTTACCGCAATATTGCGATCACCGTGTGAAGGAGCCCTGAGTCAGCTGATCGCACCTTTCATTACCGCATCCTGATGGCGGCGTGCGGACGGCGCGTCTTCCCGTGTAAAGGGGGCATGTGCAGCCCACAAGGACTGTCTGTATTGGGACAGACGATTAGTGGTCATTCGCCTGCGTACTACTTATCCTTGGCTGCAGGGGGCAGTAATGAGCACCGAACAACATGCTTTATTGTATAGAACAGCTTGTATGTATGCCCCACGCCGGTGCTGAGGCTGACGGAACGTTCTAGAAGAAAAACTGCCTTCGGTGTCCCAAGCAGCCAATCACAGCGCAGCTTACAGCTGACGCTGCTCTGCTGACATGAGAGCCGCTCTGTCATTGGTTTGTGGCACATTTCCTCTATTGTTCTTCAAGCCAGAGATGGGAATACCAGCAACCCTCGTGAGGGAGCCGCCATAGATGAGGAACAGCTTCATCCGACTGCATCAACCAGCAGGGGGACAAAGCTACATCTCCCATCAACCCCTAGGAAGGGACCAATGGTGGAGCAAACCTGAGGTAAAGAAGGGCGGCGCCCCCGTGAGGTAAAGAAGAGCGGCGCCTCCGTGAGGAAAAGAAGAACGGCGCCCCCGTGAGGAAAAGAAGAGCGGCGCCCCCGGTGAGGTAAAGAAGAGCGGCGCCCCCGGTGAGGTAAAGAAGAGCGGCGCCCCCGGTGAGGTAAAGAAGAGCGGCGCCCCCGTGCGGTAAAGAAGAGCGGCGCCCCCGTGAGGAAAAGAAGAGCGGCGCCCCCGTGAGGAAAAGAAGAGCGGCGCCCCCGTGAGGCGAGAGAGAACAGGAGATGCTGAGGTAAAATGTGTGAGGAAGCGTAAGCTGGAGACAAACTACCTCAAGTGGTCAGTGAGATGCCCAGCGGAGCGGTCTGAGGGCCGAGATGCCCAGCGGAGCGCTCTGAGGGCCGAGATGCCCAGCGGAGCGCTCTGAGGGCCGAGATGCCCAGCGGAGCGCTCTGAGGGCCGAGATGCCCAGCGGAGCGCTCTGAGGGCCGAGATGCCCAGCGCAGCGGTCTGAGGGCCGAGATGCCCAGCGCGGCGGTCTGAGGGCCGAGATGCCCAGCGCGGCGGTCTGAGGGCCGAGATGCCCAGCGCGGCGGTCTGAGGGCCGAGATGCCCAGCGGAGCGGTCTGAGGGCCGAGATGCCCAGCGGAGCGGTCTGAGGGCCGTCACACACGTCTGAGAGTGCAGGAGATGTGAGACGCTGTATGAGACAGACCCCGGGAACAAGAAACCACAAAGCAGCTGGTAAGTAATGTGTCACCATGTCCGACCATATAGCAAATACTGCAGCTTCACTGGATAGAGCATCATTTTATGGTTGGGGGCTCCACCCCAGTCAGCAGGCTCCTCTCAGGTTGGGGGGGGGGGGGCTCCTCCCCGGTTGGCAGGCTCCTCTTAGGTCAGGGGACTCTGCCTAGGTCGCGGAGGCTCCTCTCAGGTGGGGGGTTCCTCCCTAGTCGGCAGGCTCCTCTCAGGCCACGGGGGCTCCACCCAGATCAGGGGGCTCCTCTCAGGTTGGGGGGGGCTCCTCCCCAGTTGGCAGGCTCCTCTTAGCTCAGGGGACTCTGCCTAGGTCGCGGAGGCTCCTCTCAGGTGGGGGGTTCCTCCCTAGTCGGCAGGCTCCTCTCAGGCCACGGGGGCTCCACCCAGATCAGGGAGCTCCTCTCAGGTTGGGGGGGGCTCCTCTTAGGTCAGGGGGCTCCTCAGGTGGGGGGCTCCTCCCCGGTCGGCGGGCTCCTCCTAGGTTGCGGGGGCTCCTTTCTGGTGGGGGGTTCCACCCCGGTCGGCGGGCTCCTCTTCGGTCAGGGGACTCCTCCCAGGCCGCGGGTGCTCCTCTCAGTTTGGGGGTCTCCTCCCAGGCCGCGGGGGCTCCTCCCCGGTCAGCAGGCTCCTCTTAGGTCAGGGGACTCCTCCTAGGTCGCGGGGGCTTCTCTCAGGTGGGGGGCTCTTCCCCAGTCGGCGGGCTCCTCCTAGGTCGCGGGGGCTCCTCTCAGGTGGGGGGTTCCTCCCGAGTCAGCGG
This sequence comes from Eleutherodactylus coqui, assembly GCA_035609135.1. Classification (NCBI taxonomy): domain Eukaryota; kingdom Metazoa; phylum Chordata; class Amphibia; order Anura; family Eleutherodactylidae; genus Eleutherodactylus; species Eleutherodactylus coqui. Next base: position 4,885,644 of record CM069415.1, read on the forward strand.
GCTCCTCTCAGGCCACGGGGGCTCCACCCAGATCAGGGAGCTCCTTCAGGTTGGGGGGGCTTCTCCCCGGTCGGTGGGCTTTTCTTAGGTCAGGAGACTCCTCCTCTCCTAGGTTGCGGGAGCTCCTCTCAGGTTGGGGGGGGGGCTCCTCCCCCGGTCGGCGGGCTCCTCTTAGGTCAGGGGACTCCTCCTAGGTCGCGGGGGCTCCTCTCAGGTGGGGGGCTCCTCCCCAGTCGGTGGGCTCCTCCTAGGTAGCGGGCACTTCTCTCTGGTGGGGGGTTCCTCCCTGGTCGGCGGGCTCCTCTCAGGTCGGGGGTCTCCTCCTAGGTCGCGGGAGGCTCCTCCCAGGTCACGGGGTCTCCTCTCAGGTGGGGGGCTCCTCCCCGGTCGGCGGGCTCCTCCTAGGTCGCGGGGGCTCCTTTCTGGTGGGGGGTTCCACCCCGGTCGGCGGGCTCCTCTTAGGTCAGGGGACTCCTCCCAGGCCGCGGGTGCTCCTCTCAGTTTGGGGGTCTCCTCCCAGGCCGCGGGGGCTCCTCCCCGGTCAGCAGGCTCCTCTTAGGTCAGGGGACTCCTCCTAGGTCGCGGGGGCTTCTCTCAGGTGGGGGGCTCTTCCCCAGTCGGCGGGCTCCTCCTAGGTCGCGGGGGCTCCTCTCAGGTGGGGGGCTCCTCCCCAGTCGGTGGGCTCCTCCTAGGTAGCGGGCACTTCTCTCTGGTGGGGGGTTCCTCCCTGGTCGGCGGGCTCCTCCCAGGTCACGGGGTCTCCTCCCAGGTCGCGGGGTCTCCTCCCAGGTCGCGGGGTCTCCTCCCAGGTCGCGGGGTCTCCTCCCAGGTCACGGGGTCTCCTCCCAGGTCACGGGGTCTCCTCCCAGGTCGCGGGAGGCTCCTCCCAGGTCGCGGGCGCTCCTCTCAGGTTGGGGGTCTCCTAGGTCGCGGACGCTCCTCTCAGGTCGGGGGTCTCCTCCCAGGCCGCGGGGGCTCCTCTCAGGTGGGAGGCTCCTCCCTGGTCAGCGGGCTCCTCTTAGGTCAGGGGACTACTCCTAGGTCTCGGGGGCTCCTCCCCAGTCGGCGGGCTCCTCCTAGGTCGCGGGGGCTCCCCTCAGGTGGGGGGTTCCTTCCCAGTCGGCGGGCTCTGCTTAGGTTGCGGGGGATCATCTCAGGTGGGGGGGTTCCTCCCCTGTCGGCGGGCTGCTCTTAGGTCAGGGGACTCCTCCTAGGTCGCGGGAGCTCCTCTCAGGTTAGGGGTTCCTCCCCAGTCGGCGGGCTCCTCTTAGGTTGTGGGAGCTCCTCTCAGGTCGGGGGGTCTCCTCCCAGGCCGCGGGTGCTCCTCTCAGGTCAGGGGTCTCCTCCCAGGCCGCAGGTGCTCCTCTCAGGTCGGGGGTCTCCTCCCAGGCCGCGGGTGCTCCTCTCAGGTTAGGAGTCTCCTCCCAGGCCGCGGGTGCTCCTCTCAGGTTGGCGGTCTCCTTCCAGGCCATGGGTGCTCCTCTCAGGTTGGGGGTCTCCTTCCAGGCCACGGGTGCTCCTCTCAGGTTGGGGGGCTCATGAAGCTCACAGCGCACAGATCGCACACAACCGCTCCATGGGGGCTCCACAATCTCAGGCGCTCCCCGTGGAATGGAGCCGCGGCGATGCACATGTACGACCTCCACGGTGATATGGGACCTTCGGGACCCCAGTTTTGGGAATTGGGGGGGTTCCAGTGGTTGCGCCTCCACCTGTTACACAGTTCTGCCCTATCCAGTGGTGACTAAACCTGGTGAAGGTCGCGGTCCAGGGGGGCTGCTTTATAATGGGGTCACACTGATCCGCCCCACCGTATGAAACCCTGGTTAGCTGCCGTTATCATAGGAGCTCGCGGCTTGTGTCCCTGCTATATACCGTACAACGCTGCTCTCAGGGGTGATACAGGCCCAATGGCTTTCATCTGTTGATACCTGTCCCAGCAAAGGCTTAACCGTAGAGCTGCGGCTGAAAAGGTGAGAGCTGCTGGTATCTGCGTCACGCTTAACCCCCCACTGATACCTAGAGCTGCAGGAGCGCCGCTGTACATACAGCTGAGAGCCCAGCAGGAGCGCCGCTGTACATACAGCTGAGAGCCCAGCAGGAGCGCCGCTGTACATACAACTGAGAGCCCAGCAGGAGCGCCGCTGTACATACAGCTGAGAGCCCAGCAGGAGCGCCGCTGTACATACAGCTGAGAGCCCAGCAGGAGCGCCGCTGTACATACAGCTGAGAGCCCAGCAGGAGCGCCGCTGCACATACAGCTGAGAGCCCAGCAGGAGCGCCGCTGCACATACAGCTGAGAGCCCAGCAGGAGCGCCGCTGCACATACAGCTGAGAGCCCAGCAGGAGCGCCGCTGCACATACAGCTGAGAGCCCAGCAGGAGCGCCGCTGCACATACAGCTGAGAGCCCAGCAGGAGCGCCGCTGCACATACAGCTGAGAGCCCAGCAGGAGCGCCGCTGCACATACAGCTGAGAGCCCTGCAGGAGCGCCGCTGCACATACAGCTGAGAGCCCAGCAGGAGCGCCGCTGCACATACAGCTGAGAGCCCAGCAGGAGCGCCGCTGCACATACAGCTGAGAGCCCAGCAGGAGCGCCGCTGCACATACAGCTGAGAGCCCAGCAGGAGCGCCGCTGCACATACAGCTGAGAGCCCAGCAGGAGCGCCGCTGCACATACAGCTGAGGGCCCAGCAGGAGCGCCGCTGCACATACAGCTGAGAGCCCAGCAGGAGCGCCGCTGCACATTCAGCTGAGAGACCTGCAGGAGCGCCGCTGCACATACAGCTGAGAGCCCTGCAGGAGCGCCGCTGCACATGTAACAAGGGGGTACTATAATAACTATGTATAATATATCAGGGGTCAGTACAGAGATCTCTCTCATCATCTATTATACCCAGGACTGTAACAAGGAGGCGCTCTAATAACTATGTATAGATATATCAATAGTCAGTACAAACATCTCTCCCATCATCCATTATACCCAGGACTGTAACAAGGAGGCGCTCTAATAACTATGTATAATATATCAGGGGTCAGTACAGAGATCTCTCCCATCATCTATTATACCCAGGACTGTAACAAGGGAGCGCTCTAATAACTATGTATAATATATCAGGGGTCAATACAGAGATCTCTCCCATCATCTAATATACCCAGGACTGTAACAAGGGGGTGCTCTAATAACTATGTATAATATATCAGGGGTCAGTACAGAGATCTCTCCCATCATCTAATATACCCAGGACTGTAACAAGGAGGCGCTCTAATAACTATGTATAGATATATCAATAGTCAGTACAAACATCTCTCCCATCATCCATTATACCCAGGACTGTAACAAGGAGGCGCTCTAATAACTATGTATAATATATCAGGGGTCAGTATAGAGATCTCTCCCATCATCTATTACACCCAGGACTGTAACAAGGGGGTACTATAATAACTATGTATAGATACATCAGGGGACAGTGCAGAGATCTCTCTCATCATCTATTATACCCAGGACTGTAACAAGGGGGCGCTCTAATAACTTATAATATATCTGGGGTCAGTACAGAGATGTCTCCCATCATCTATTATACCCAGGACAGTAACAAGGAGGCGCTCTAATAACTATGTATAATATATCAGGGGTCAGTACATAGATCTCTCCCATCATCTATTATACCCAGGACTCTAACAAGGGGGCGCTCTAATAACTATGTATAATATATCAGGGGTCAGTATAGAGATCTCTCCCATCATCTGTTATACCCAGTACTGTAACAACGGGGGCGCTCTAATAACTATGTATAATATATCAGGGGTCAGTACAGAGATCTCTCCCATCATCTATTATACCCAGGACTGTAACAAGGGAGCGCTCTAATAACTATGTATGATATATCAGGGGTCAGTACATAGATCTCTCCCATCATCTATTATACCCAGGTCTCTAACAAGGGGGCGCTCTAATAACTATGTATAATATATCAGGGGTCAGTATAGAGATCTCTCCCATCATCTGTTATACCCAGGACTGTAACAAGGGGGTACTCTAATAACTATGTATAATATATCAGGGGTCAGTACAGAGATCTCTCTGATCATCTATTATACCCAGGACTGTAACAAGGGAGCGCTCTAATAACTATGTATAATATATCAGGGGACATTACAGAGATCTCTCCCATCATCTATTATACCCAGGACTGTAACAAGGAGGCGCTCTAATAACTATGTATAGATATATCAATAGTCAGTACAGACATCTCTCCCATCATCTATTCTACCCAGGACTGTAACAAGGGAGCGCTCTAATAACTATGTATAATATATCGGGGGTCAGTACAGAGATCTCTCCCATCATCTAATATACCCAGGACTGTAACAAGGGAGCGCTCTAATAACTATGTATAATATATCAGGGGTCAGTACATAGATCTCTCCCATCATCTATTATACCCAGGACTCTAACAAGGGGGCGCTCTAATAACTATGTATAATATATCAGGGGTCAGTATAGAGATCTCTCCCATCATCTGTTATACCCAGGACTGTAACAAGGGGGCGCTCTAATAACTATGTATAATATATCAGGGGACAGTACAGAGATCTCTCCCATCATCTATTACACCCAGGGCTGTAACAAGGGGGTACTATAATAACTATGTATAGATACATCAGGGGACAGTGCAGAGATCTCTCTCATCATCTATTATACCCAGGACTGTAACAAGGGGGCGCTCTAATAACTTATAATATATCTGGGGTCAGTACAGAGATCTCTCCCATCATCTATTATACCCAGGACTGTAACAAGGGAGCGCTCTAATAACTATGTATAATATATCAGGGGTCAGTAGAGAGATCTCTCCCATCATCTATTATACCCAGTACTGTAACAAGGGGGTACTATAATAACTATGTATAGATATATAAGGGGTCAGTAGAGAGATCTCTCCCATCATCTGTTATACCCAGGACTGTAACAAGGGGCGCTCTAATAACTATGTATAGATATATCAGGGGTCAGTACAGAGATCTCTCCTATCATCTATTATACCCAGGACTGTAACAAGGGGGCGCTCTAATAACTATGTATAGATATATCAATAGTCAGTACAGAGATCTCTGCCATCATCTATTATACCCAGGACTGTAACAAGGGGCGCTCTAATAACTATGTATAGATATATCAGGGGTCAGTACAGAGATCTCTCCTATCATCTATTATACCCAGGACTGTAACAAGGGGGCGCTCTAATAACTATGTATAGATATATCAGGGGTCAGTACAGAGATCTCTCCCATCATCTATTATACCCAGGACTGTAACAAGGGGGCGCTCTAATAACTATGTATAGATATATCAGGGGTCAGTACAGAGATCTCTCCCATCATCTATTATACCCAGGACTGTAACAAGGGGGCGCTCTAATAACTATGTATAATATATCAGGGGTCAGTACAGAGATCTCTCCCATCATCTATTATACCCAGGACTGTAACAAGGGGGCGCTCTAATAACTATGTATAATATATCAGGGGTCAGTACAGAGATCTCTCCCATCATCTATTATACCCAGGACTGTAACAAGGGGGCGCTCTAATAACTATGTATAATATATCAGGGGTCAGTACAGAGATCTCTCCCATCATCTATTATACCCAGGACTGTAACAAGGGGCGCTCTAATAACTATGTATAGATATATCAGGGGTCAGTACAGAGATCTCTCCTATCATCTATTATACCCAGGACTGTAACAAGGGGCGCTCTAATAACTATGTATAATATACCAGGGGTCAGTACAGAGATCTCTCCCATCATCTATTATATCCAGGACTGTAACAAGGGGCGCTCTAATAACTATGTATAATATATCAGGGGTCAGTACAGAGATCTCTCCTATCATCTATTATACCCAGGACTGTAACAAGGGGCGCTGTATACATCTAGAGGAAAGGTTTCTACACAACATTAAAGTGGGTTCTTTACTGTAAGAGCAGTGAGACTATTGAAGTCTCTCCTGAGGACGCGGTGATGACAAATTTGATAAGAGTATAAGGGTTTTGGATGGCTTCTTTTGGGTGTTACAATATTACGTCTTACATCACTGATTACTCGGAGGGATCGGTGATCCGGGGATTATTCTGATTTACAGATTGGAGTCAGGAAGAAATTTTTTTGCCTTAAATTGGGAAAATTAGCTTCTACCTCATTGGGGTTTTTGCTTCCACTGCATCTACATTGGGGAGTAACAGGCTGAACTGGATGGACATGTGTCTTTTTTCAGAAGAACCGTGGAAGGATCTCGCTGCAGGGATGTCAGACGCATTGATCTGCTGTTATTTGCAGGCAGTTTGGTTATTGGACATTTTAATTCTGCGGTTTCAGTTAGTGGGTGTAGTGAGTGAGTGCAGCCACCAGGGGGCGACAGTGTCACATAGGACTTATCAACCAGCGTAATGGCCAGCAGTGGAAAATATATACATATAAGCAGGACAAGACAGGTGGTACTGTGCAGCGTATATATGTATACAACAGGAGACATAATACTGTGCAGCGTATATATGTATACAACAGGAGACATAATATTGTGCAGCGTATATATGTATACAGCAGGAGAAGTAATACTGTGCAACGTATATATGTATACAACAGGAGACATAATACTGTGCAACGTATATATGTATACAACAGGAGACATAATACTGTGCAGCGTATATATGTATACAGCAGGAGAAGTAATACTGTGCAGCGTATATATGTATACAGCAGGAGGCATAATACTGTGCAGCGTATATATGTATACAACAGGAGACATAATACTGTGCAACGTATATATGTATACAGCAGGAGGCATAATACTGTGCAGCGTATATATGTATACAGCAGGAGAAGTAATACTGTGCAGCGTATATATGTATACAGCAAGAGAATACTGTGCAGCGTATATATGTATACAGCAAGAGACAATACTGTGCAGCGTAATACAGCAGGAGACATAATACTGTGCAACGTATATATGTATACGTTCATATTGTGGGGTGGCACGAGGCCCAGTGCTGTAATTCTAGGAATGACCACTAGATGGCTCATGGCCACTGTCTGGATGGTTAAGGCGAGTAGCATAATTTGTGGATGGGTGACCCCCGTATACCCCCCTCGCCCCGGCCTCTCTGATTGGGCAGCAGCAACCAGCATGTAGTGTCAATATTACATGGTGGCATATTCCAGCCATCTGAACCTGCCGGCTGAGCAGAGCTGAGTGTGCGGCCTGTGATGTTCACACTAGTAGTGCCGCGGCAGCAGGTGAGCGCAGAGTTGGGTGCAGTGAATGGCCCTCATCTGCAGAGGGCACCACTGGCTTCAGCCTTCTCTGCGACCGATGATTGTGCTCCGGGGTCCCCGTGACGCCTCCTGGAGAGGCCTCTATCTACCATTACTTAAAGGGCCGGCGTCCTGTCTCCGCTCTCATAATTGTGTAGTGAAAAGTTCTGGAACGTTCTAATCTACATGGTTTAAGATCATTTTCAAAACCTCTGCTTGCTGTGATTGGTGTCTTTTTTTTACAGCCAGAAGTTGACAACCTGCCCTGGAGTAATACTTGTCACAGCTGAGGATTTGTTACACTGTGTCAGGTAAGAGCGAGCAGCCCGAACCCGTCCAGATATAGGTGTTGTCTACAGTGCTCTGGTACTGCGGGGGTTAATCTCCGGCAGTAGTTTGGGTTTTGAGGGTTATACAATGACTCCCCGTACTTGTAGTCCGTGATTGGCCGCGTTTTCCGCTTACGTGCGGTCGCAGCGCTTTCCTCTGGCGGTTCCTGTATTGTATGAAATAACTGGCGCTGACAGGGTTAATATTCATACTGTAACGTCGGGAGGACGGTAAATATGAAGGAAAGGTTTCCTGGCAACCGAGGACATGGCTGCACTTCACACAACGTGGCGCTGAGCCGCCGCACTCACAGAAAGGAGTCCCGCCACGCGCTGCAACAGTCAAGTATTAAATGTGCCTTTCCTGCAGCGACAAATCTCAACATCGTTACGGAAACGGCTCAGAAATATAATCATCACCCAGATGCTAATTGTCCGAATAACCCTGCAGATACCAGACGTGACAGCCGCACCCGTAACCAGCGCCGCCCTGTGGACCACTGCAGAGTATCACCCCCACTGACCTGCTCTAGAGAGCTGCAGAGCATCACGGTCACCTCTACCTCCTGTATATAGTGATATAGACCATGTTGGTATAACCTGGGTATCTCCTGTATATAATTATATATGTACAGCTGGTATAAGTTATACATCCCCTGTACATAGTGATATGGAGCATGCTGGTATAACCTGGGTATCTCCTGTATATAGTGATATGGAGCATGCTGGTATAACCTGGGTATCGCCTGTATATAATTATATATGCACAGCTGGTATAAGTTATACATCTCCTGTATATAGTGATATGGCACATGCTGGTATAACCTGGGGATCTCCTGTATATAATTATATATGTACAGCTGGTATAAGTTATACATCTCCCGTATATAGTGATATGGAGCATGCTGCTATAATCTGGGGATCTCCTGTATATAATTATATATGTACAGCTGGTATAAGTTATACATCCCCTGTATATAGTGATATGGAGCATGCTGGTATAACCTGGGTATCTCCTGTATATAAATATATATGTGCAGCTGGTATAACTTATACATCTCCTGTATATAGTGATATGGAGCATGCTGGTATAACCTGGGTATCTCCTGTATATAATTATATATGTACAGCTGGTATAAGTTATACATCCTGTATATAGTAATATGGAGCATGCTGGTATAACCTGGGTATCTCCTGTATATAATTATATATATACAGCTGGTATAAGGTATACATCTCCTGTATATAGTGATATGGAGCATGCTGGTATAACCTGGGGATCTCCTGTATATAATTATATATGTACAGCTGGTATAAGTTATACATCTCCTGTATATAGTGATATGGAGCATGCTGGTATAACCTGGGGATCTCCTGTATATAATTATATATGTACAGCTGGTATAAGTTATACATCTCCCGTATATAGTGATATGGAGCATGCTGGTATAACCTGGGGATCTCCTGTATATAATTATATATGTACAGCTGGTATAAGTTATACATCTCCCGTATATAGTGATATGGAGCATGCTGGTATAACCCGGGTGTCTCCTGTATATAATTATATATGTACAGCTGGTATAAGTTATACATCCTGTATATAGTGATATGGAGCATGCTGGTATAACCCGGGTGTCTCCTGTATATAATTATATATGTACAGCTGGTATAAGTTATACATCTCCCGTATATAGTGATATGGAGCATGCTGGTATAACCTGGGTATCTCCTGTATATAATTATATATGTACAGCTGGTATAAGTTATACATCCTGTATATAGTGATATGGAGCATGCTGGTATAACCCGGGTGTCTCCTGTATATAATTATATATGTACAGCTGGTATAGGTTATACACCTCCTGTATATAGTGATATGCAGCATGCTGGTATAACCTGGGTACCTCCTGTATATAATTATATATGTACAGCTGGTATAAGTTATACATCTCCTGTATATAGTGATATGGAGCATGCTGGTATAACCTGGGTATCCTGTATATAATTATACAGCTGGTATATGTTTCTGGCCCTTCCCCCCCCCCATCACGCTCTCGTTATTCTGCTGAGTTTTGTCCAAGATGCAGTAACGAGGGGGTTATATTGAGGAGGCTGCTGTGATGGAGGAACAGGCGGCGGCGCAGTAATTAGCAGCTTCTTCCTGTGGACCCAGAACATGTTCTACTGCAGTACTGGGGGCCATCTGCCGCTCCTCGTGTGTCTGCAGCACTCCAGACTCAGTCCCCGTTGTCTGGTGGGGCATGCTGGGAGTTAGAGATGCCAGAGGAAGGTGGGCGCGGTGCCCCTTGTGGCGACCGTCGGTACCACATGCCCATACTTTATAATGAGACACCAAAGAACATCATAAACTACAAAAAAGTGTTTATTGTAAAAAGCAGATTATAACAACTAGGGTTTAATGAGGCGTCTGTAACATTAAATAACTTATATCAGTATCGCTCCTCCCATAAATAAATCTACGGCTCCTGGGCGGTTTTTTGTTTTAATTTTTTTTTTTTTTTTTAAATTTGAATTTCTTAAACAATCAGGAGAATCAAAACACGATAAAAAATACCCACAATCGTCCTACGGGAACTAAGTAACCAAAGCAACACTTTATACAAAAATAGTTCAGCTAATCCCGTCAGCGACCCGCGGGGCGGCGCCTCCTACCGCGCCGCTCTGATAATAAACGCAAAAACTATATTCTCTCAAAGAAAACGAAAATAGATTTCTGAAAAAGGAAAAAAAAACAAACTTAATTTAAGTCACTTATATTCTACAGTTAAGACATTAGTTACAGTAGAACCGTTCAGGCCGCGGCCCGCGGGGTTAAACACCGAGACGCCGGAGGCATCTTATTGTACTGTTCACTGACTGATAACATGTAATGGGGGGGACGACCGTGTACAGACTGCGCAATAAGCTGTGGCCACAACCGCCATACGTAATGCGCTGCTGGAGGACCCCGGCCCGCCCCGCGGCTCACAGACAGTGCGGCCGGCCAGCCGTTTAGGGGATCTACTTACAATCTAGTTTAGAGCTAAACTTCAGAAAAGAATTGCGCCAAGATTACCCCGACGAAAAGTCGCCCCTCTCAGGATGTGATCTATGGCGCCCGATGCGGGGAGGCGCTCCAGCGCAGTCCCTATAGCATCAGTCTGTCACAACACATACAGCACAAGTCCTTTAATCCGGCACTTGATAATAGTCACAAGCTAATAGAATGTGGCGCCCCTAGAGGGCGGTGGGCTCCGATTAACGCCAGATTAAAGGAATCAGTGATGCACCGCGCTGCCGTCGCCTCGTGTCGCACAGCTCCGCGGATGATGCGACGGCGGCCGCGGTGACTAAGGCACTGAGCTGGTACAATATGGAAACATTCACATCTACCTCATATATACAGAGTAGTCCGCAGCGCAGTCCGCAGTGTTATATCCAGTGTCAGGGACGTCATTAGGTTGTGGATCTCGCCACCAGAGCTTACAATCAGCAATAAATAAACTACCAGGGAAGCGGATGGAGGCCGTCACTCTTCTGGTCATGTGACCGTTTGGCCAACACAGACCCAATATGCAATCTGCTTGTAGACCGGGAGATGTGGGGTTAACTCCTACATGATGGCGGAGTGGGAGGAGCTTATTTGGCAGGACGTCTCTTCTAGCCAAGGTGGGTAACTAGTGACCAGAAGGAGCGCACGGATCCAGAACCGTTGACCGGTCCTCAGCGATGACATCATCGGTGGCACAACGCACGGAGGGGATATTCTGGCGCCACCGCTCATCTGACTCATTGCGTGGCTCTACAACACATCACTTCCTGAGGATAAAGTCACAGAGGGAGGGGCGCCCACGAGACGAGGTGCCACAATGGCGGCGGTCTGTTATAGCGACCAGCATGTATAAATAAAGCGTCGCCCTCACGGCGCAAAACCTTTTGCAATGATCAGGACCTAAACTGGCCTTGTTACCATAGCAACTGATCACAGCACCGTGCCGGAAGTGAAAGCCAAGCGCTGGTTGCTGGGAGGCAGTTTCATTTCCTCACCCCTTGCAAAACCTCTGCTTGTTGTCGGTGAATAAGAGCTTCATTTCCAGGCGGCTCCGTGTTACCACCCTGTATTAGTGACCGTTGCATCTCGTGGGCTGCGGTGTCAGCGCTCGCTCTACTCCCGGGGTGTCGCACATGACGTTGTGATTTGTGGGGACCTTCCTGTGGCGGAGGCAGGCTGGTCATGTGACCGATGGAGAGCGTTTCCTGGCGGTGCAGAACCAAATGCGGAGCCTGCTGCTTCGTCTCGTCGCAACAACCGCTCACAACGAGGGGTTAATCACTGGGCGCAGAACAGGTCACCGTGGTGTTTATCTCACGGCCGTGGACGGTACGACAGCTCTGACAGCGCACCCCTCCCCCAGAACAAAATGTCAGCTGCAGCGTCCGGCAACAAGGGGTTAATACAGGTTAAGTGCTAATTCTCACTACTGGAGAGCGGCGTTGTGGCGTCCCGCGGACGAGCGCCGACCGGACAATAAATAATTTGGGACCTCCGGCTCTCTGTAGAAATGTACTGTAGACAGGCTCCGCCCCCTCGTATCTGTACACAGGGCACCCGCAGCGGCTCAGTCTCTCTCCTCCATCGGATTGGTCGCGTTCACAGCTCGGTGACATGCATGGGGTAGTTGGCCGGGTGCGGAGGAGTAATATTCACGCTGATGCGTCTGATGTGGCAGCCGTGGCACAAGAGGTGGCCCTGCAGCGGGTAACAGCGGTGGCCCTCCTCGTCGTTCAGCTGGAGGTGACAGTCCTGCACAGGAGAGACGTTATAACAATCAGATACGTAATACACTGCGGTCCCGACGATACGCCCTCGGACGCCATTCATGGCGCTCGCTTATGTTCACCGTATTCGCCAGTAAACGTATACAAAGTCCCGACTGCTCGCACGGTATATACCTGCCCGACAATGGGGCCTACGGGTGACGTATGGCATAGGTTGGGCCTTTACCTCACCGCTAGTTGGCGCTGCGACTGATTTAACCCTTCAGGACCAGAGTGTTCATTTTTTCCTTTAAGAGCCGCCGGCCACGGTGTGTTATGTTACCATGTAGGGCATTGGAGGACGGATGGAAAAACGGTCAAAGCAGGGAGAAATGAGAAAAAATGAAACTGCGCAATTTTTGGTTGGGTTTGGGTGAAGTGGTTAAAGGAAAGCTGTCACCAAGCTGCTCTACCCGTGCCCTCCACCAGCCAAATACACCGAGATCGGGGGATCGCCCTGCCGTAACGCCAGCGACATCCCCACGTTTAATCCATACCAGGAGAGACACGGTTTGCCATGACTGATGGACCCATGTCTAAGGATGCATGGGACTGCTTCCCTGTGGCGGGTGGCTTTGGCAGTCCCATGTAAGTGAAGCTTCCTCACCATCCTGAAGAGTGCTGCTGCTTTCTAATAGACGGCAGTAACTCCTCACCATTTTCAAGATCTCTGCTTGCTTTTATTTACATCAAGGTTGGGAAGCCACTCTGACCCAATCATACAGTGGAGGGTTTGTTACAGTGTATCAGTGCAGAGCATACTGAACACATATCTCCCTCCTGCCCCGGACTTCGGACTTCCAGCTTTTACCTGCACGGATACATTGTGAAAAATTCTCATCTGTGTGAGCAGGAATGGGTCTGTACAAGTTTTCACAACCTCTGCTTGTAGTCAGTGAATGGAAACAGTTACTCTTTTGCATTCAAAGTTCTTAACCTCAGTGATGAAATGCAACACAAAGAGGAAATTTTCCCCTAAAAGTAACAGAATGTTGTATCGTACCCCAACTGGCCCTTTAATAACTGACTGCTAAGTGCAGCGCGATTCAGGGTGTGTCGTAACCGCCTCCTGGCTCCGCCCACAGCCCCCCTCCCTGCTGCATTCAGCTGTATTGGATTTTCGTACAAAGTCCAAAAAAACCCATCAGACATGACCAAAGATAATGGAGGCGCAAGGGGCGGGGCTTACCTCGCAGTGATAACACTCCACGTGGTAGTCTTTATCCATGGAAACCACTCGGATCGTTTCTTCCGACCCCTGGAGAAGAAGCAGCCAGGTGAAAAGATAAGACATCTGCCCTGCGAGTCCCACCCCAGTGTATATCATCACCCTGCAGGGGGCGGAGTTAGGCATATTCACAGGCCCCTCCCCCAGCACGCAGATCTCATTTCACAAAAGACCAAAAACACTTCCTAACTCTTGTCATCAGTGAACAGAAACATTCTTATTTACGCTCAGCAGCTGAAAATCCCCCCGACCGGCTGAGGGTATCCTGCCTGCACGATCCTCGGAGGACCCCAGACTGCTACAATGTATCAGTGCAGGGAGGATGCAGCAAAACGATCGGGACGTGGGATGGCATCCATCAGAGGATCGGCTGCACCGACACACTGTAACAGCCTCCAGCCTCTAAGTGTAAGCAAGAATCTTCTCATTCACTGACAGCAAGAAGAGATGCTGAAAACAGCAGAGAGGTTCCATCCATTCTAACGCTGGCTACATAACATCGTGTGGGCGTTACCTGCGCGGGGAGGATGGGCTGGCTGCACGAGGCACATTTAGGTGCAAAAACTCTGAAAACAAAGAAATAAGAAGCATTACAAAAGGATCAGCGAGACGGGCGGCAGAAACCGTATATGTACAACGCAGCGTGGGGGCGGCCTGCACACTGCGCCCCTCCACCCTCGCCCGTGGCGCTGCCCGTACGCCCCTCCGCCCTCGCCCGTGGCGCTGCCCGTACGCCCCTCCACCCTCGCCCGTGGCGCTGCCCGTACGCCCCTCCACCCTCGCCCGTGGCGCTGCCCGTACGCCCCTCCACCCTCGCCCGTGGCGCTGCAGCTGCCCGTACGCCCCTCCACCCTCGCCCGTCGCGCTGCAGCTGCCCGTACGCCCCTTCACCCTCCCCCGTGGCGCTGGAGCTGCCCGTACGCCCCTCCACCCTCACACGTCGCGCTGCAGCTGCCCGTACGCCCCTCCTCCGGTTCTTACGTGTGATAATCTTTGACACAATAGATGTTGTTCTCCACGTCCACGGTGAAGGGCACGCCGTCCAGACACTCGTTGCACACCACGCAGCGGAAGCAGCCAGGATGGTACGACTTCCCCAGAGCTTGTAAAATCTGAAAAACACAGAAACCGATCAGCGGCCGCGCACAGGCGCTCCTCGTCTCCTCCGCTCAGCCACTGCAAGCAGCCGGCAGTCTGGAAACTGCTACAATAGGAACGTTCCGTGATTCGTGGAGCCCCCAACACAACAATGGAGGCCGCGCCAGCGACACGAGAAGAGACATGGGAGGGGGCGATCTCACATTCCACTGCAGGACAAGTCCGCGCACATACGGCAAATACTTCACATGTGCCGGAGATGACGCAACAGCCAACATGTCGGATCACGCATCCCCAGCGGAGGAATCACCAGGAGGGAGGGAACGGCACCCAGCATGGCGGGCAGTCAGACATGAGCAAGATGGGAGATTGTGCGTTGCGCATTTCCTGTATTCGCGGCGGCGATCGCACTCACCATCTCCATTATAAGGTGTCCGCACACAAAACACTTGTCGGCCGTCTGCTGGAAGCCGGAGTACTGCAACGATAAAGAAGAGCGTGCGGATCAGTCGCCGTGTGATGTCACTGTAACCCAGAGGGATTGTCCAGCCCCTACTGTAGCTCCACCCCCTGCCGCTGATCAGACAGCAGAGGGCGCCGCTTCTGTGGGCAAAAACCTTCCCTTTAAATTATCAGAAGAAATTTCTGCAAATGTCTAATAGAACCTAGAATGCAGTTTCTCACCATCCAAACCTCTCTGCTTGCTGTCAGTGAATGGGGACATTTATATCTAAAAGGCGACCCAATACTTCTCACAGCTGAGAGTTTGTCACACTGTATCCCATCCGCCTGCAGCCCCCGTTAGGTCGGTGACGGTCTGCAAGTCCCAGGATGTCCTCACACATGGCTGTGGCGCTCCAGGCCCCCAGGGACCCCCATAATGTCAGGATCTCGCACACATGATGAGTCAGACGGCAGGGGTTATAATATTTCATCCCCCCCCCCCAGTCATAATAACCACACGTTATAACAACACAGGAGACCTGGGAACAAAAGCCTCATTATACGGACCACGTGATCGGCACCGAGGAAGAGCCGGCCGCAGCCCCCCCCCCCATGCAGGCCTTTGTGGTGATGTCACTTTCAGCAGAGATTGGTCGCCATGATCAGGTGATGTCATCACACAACATTCCAGCGCTCGAAGCTCAGAGTATATTACCACATAACTCCGCCCCCCGGTAACGGCCACCATTATAACGAGACCGCAGCAGCGGCAGAACCTACCAGAAAGTCTTCTTCGCAGTAAACTTTCCCGTTGACGTTGTAAAATGCCTTCCCGCGTAATCTTCTCCCTGCCGGAAAGAGAAAGCAAGATGGTGACAATGTCAGGAGCCCCCCACCAAATGATCAACGAGGACAAGCCCCCCTACATGATCTACGAGGACCCCCCTCCAAATGATCAACGAGTACAAGCCCCCCTACACAATCTACGAGGACCCCCCTCCAAATGATCAACGAGGACAAGCCCCCCTACACAATCTACGAGGACCCCCCCCCTCCTCCAGATGATTAACGAGGACAAGCCCCCCTACATGATCTACGAGGACCGCCCCCCCGATATTATATGTACGAGCCCCATGGCTATTGTCAGCTAATGACCCCCCTTCCCACATGTTATTACTAAGATGTCAACAACCAGGAGCGGCCGTGTCTCCGGCCAGATTATCAGATGCTGAACGGCTGAACACCATGAAACAGCAGAACCACCAAGTAAAACATGGCCGCCCAACACTGAAAATAAGTCTCATCTGTGAACACAGGAAGAAAAACGTACAGACGTGTGATTACGCACGACGCCATCGCCAGGTTAACAGAAGTCACATGACTGGCGGCATCACATGTTCCATGGACGGAGAGAGTCCGCAGCCACCCTCCCTCCTGCAGCGGCACACGTGGAGTTAATGCGGCGCAGCCGGCTGGTATGTTAGTCAGCGTGTGACTCAGCGCCGTTACCTTCTCCCCGCCGGGATGAATGAAGCCTTTATACTGTGAGCCGCCGTCACGGTCAGACTTCACACAGGAGCGACCCGGACCCGGCTGGTGCCCCCCAAGTCCTACCCTCGTCACCCAAGTCACATGACCGATCTGATATTATTGCGCGGAGGAGCAGAAAACGTGACCAACCAGCAGACGCGGGTAGCCGCTCTACTGCTCCCTGTCATCAGCCACTGCAGTCTGGGAAGAAGAGGTCTATAGGATAGCGGGACACAATCCACTGCTCCCTGTTATCAGCCACATCACAAAGTAGGTTTGGGTCAACTGAATTTGCTAGCGCCTCAGTGATGTCATCACAATGGCCGCCTGTGTCCAGGAGACTGACAGCTGACACCCACAACAGGCGCAATCAGCGCTCACACTGATCGCAGCGGTAAGCCTTTAGATGCCGGTCAATTCTGACAGCAGCATTTAAACACCCCGATCGTTCAGGGGCCCCAAAGAGGCCCCCAGAATTCATGAGGGGCTAAGTTTCCATGGCAGCCTGGAACCTTCTGAGTCCCCAGGGCTTCCATCGCCTGTAGCACAAATTGATGAGCTGCCTGTCAGAACACAATATAATGCAAGATTACCCTATGAGCGCTCAGCCAATCCCCCGCGGGACCCGAAACCAGAAACAAGGAAAAGGAAGGGTTATTAGGGAAAAGGAAAAGGTAGAAGTTTTTTAAAAAACTTTTCCTATATTTATAAGAAAATCAAAATGATCCGTAAAAGTCGGCTCTATCAAAGTAACGCATTATGTATCCAAAAGGGTGAAGGTCCGAGAAAAATACAAAAACACCACAAATCGCACTTCTTTACGCTCCCTATTTTCAAGAAAAAAAATTAATAAAAAGCAACCAGTAAGGCCGCCGGCACACGGACGGAAAATCTGCAGCAGGATTTCTCACAGAATTACCTACCGCCGCCGGACGCCGGCATAGGATTGCATTGCAAAACCCAATCCCAGGCAGACGGGCGCGATTTGTCCGCGTGAAAATAACACGCAGAAAAAAGTCGCCGCATGTTCTATGAAATGTCTCATCAAAGAGCCGGCGCTGCGGGAGAGGTGGGCGCCGCACCGCTCCCTGCAGGGGCTCGCAGCGGGATCCGACCCGGCCGTCTGCAGGCGGCCCAAGTCGTATGAACTCCACAAATGTAGCCATAGAACCTACAGCAGACACGTCCTCGCACGGCTATGGCGGCGGAAAATAGATCTTTGGGGAAAAATGTATATGTTTTTTAATAGTAGAGCAAAAAGAGGAGAACGTTGCTGCAGCGTGCGCCCCATAAAAACAAGACCCCCCTCCTCAAAGATGGTGGAATTGTGGTTTTCCATTCCCGGATCGCGATGCATTTCTGGACCCCCGGGCCGCGTCATTAAGGGGTTAAGATTTGCTGTCAGCGAATATTTTTGTTCACATCAGAAGCTGAAAAAAGAGAGAGAATCCGTGGGGACAAAACGGCGGCGGGTGGGAGGAGTCATCCGTCGCCAGTAACTGGGTCAGCGGTCCGCTGGGGGTAACGATTGCCTCAGATCATGGAGAAGGAAGGACGAGCGGGCAGAGCGAGCGACGCATCAACACCGCTGAGTCCTCCCCGTATATCCTATTTACAAGAATAGCGCAGATCAGACCGCAGCCGCGCCATGTAACCAACGACTGCGCCGCCATATTCCCCACACACTTTATGAGTTGCCACAATAAGACAAAATAGCGCAAAGTAATGTAAGCGCAGAACGGCCGCGGGGTCAGTCTTATGTACACGCTAAGACGTAAAGGGGAGGAGCTTATGTGGAGGCCCCGGGGACGGCGGGACTATGTTGTAGGCCGCTCATCCCAGCGTCACCCGCACGGACGATGGCGGCTCTCACGAAGGACACATTTTTGTCTCTGGCAAACTTCACGTTTCACCCTTTGACTCCGAAGTTTACACAATATCCTGTCCCACAGCGCAAAAATAGCTGCGCCCCTCCCCCGAGCTCCATGCTTCCTGCCAAAGCCAGGACCCCGGCCGAGAGGGCGACCAAAATACATCCCAACTCAAAAACACCAACATACAGAATGCCGCCAGACCATGTGACCTATGGACGCGGGAGACGCTGCCAATCAGCGGGATCCGTCCGCAACATTCCCCAAACACCTGCGCCCCAGAATGTACCCGCAGGGCGAGGAGGGAACGGACCGCGGTCCGCCCGAGCCTCGCAAAACCTTCTGCAACCTCCTAATTTCTGAATATTCCCATTCACTGACAGCAAGCAGAGATCCTGAAGACAAGCCTTATATACACCCTTATACATTACTCAGAAGCCTTTTACCTGCTCCCGCCCTCCAGCTAAACCCCACCCCAGTTAAGCCCCGCCCCCAGTTAAGCCCCGCCCACTCAAACCACCAAGTGCGGCGGAGAATCAAAATAAGTTGCAAACTGTTATGCAAGAAAGGCATTCGCCAAGACGTGCGCCGGAGTTTGTTAGGGAGCTGCAGGGTGACCCGGCTTCACCTGAGACCCCCGAGGGGGCGGGACTTACCACACGAGCAGCAGGTGAAGCAGTTGGTGTGGAACAGGTTGCCCATGGCTTGGCACGCCTGGCTCGCCCCGTAGACGCCCTTTCCACATTTGATACAAATACCTGGGGGGGAAAAAAGGTGAAATCATCAAAGACTGCAAACATGGCGGACGCACGGGGGAGGGGAGACGTCACACGGGGGACATCCACACTATACGAGCCTGGATGATTATATATGTATTACGTGCCGCCTCCAGAGCTGCAGACACCATCATCCTGTTACATCGCGGCTTCCACTCCAGTCACCTCCAGAGCTGCACTCACCGTTCTGCTGGTTTGCTATCCGCAGTGCATTGTGGGAGTTCCAGCTATAATTTCACTGTGCAGTCACATGACCAAGTGGGAGGCGGGGCCACACCTGTCCACATGACCGGTTTGCTGCAGGTCTGGATGCAACTGGAGAAAAGCAAGAACTAAAAACGCAAAAAGTCTGACATGTACAGAAAAACAGACATCTTCTAAGGATTGGCGCAGCCCTGCCGCACATCAGCCCCCGCTACTGACCCCTCCCACGCCAGAAGGGGTTAATCACTAACCAAATCCTTGACCTGCTGGTAGCGGTCACCTGCTGAGGTCGCCGCCCCCGCCCCCCCCTACTATGACGTCATCGGGACTGAAGACCCAGTGAAGACGTCGCGGCGACAGATATGCATTTGCTTGTCTTGGAATGCGATTATGGAAAAATGTGGGCGGCGACCAGCGGCAGGCGAGCGGCTCGGGAAAATATTTTTGAAAACCAAACATTAACCTTTTGAGCGGCCGTCCCCGTATATCACAAGCCGCCATGTCTGCGTCCGCGCTGCAGAAAGAGGCGGAGCCAGGCGCTTCCCACCGCACGAACGCTCTCAGCGATGGTCGAGGATACAAAGGGGAACCCCATCGAAAGTAACTGGACCACCGAGTCCAACATCTGGGACCCCCGAAGGAACCTGCATTCAATATCTCTGCAGCACCTCCACAGGGCAAGTGAGGTATTACACGGATCGCAGGCAGCGCGGCGGGGACACAAATACGGAAAGGTATCATCACAGCGCAGATACGAGAAACCGTAAAGGTTACCAGTCAAATTCCGTCACCAGCGGGGAGTCGCTCACAACCGCCCCCCAAGTCTCCATCTTGGCTGGCAGCGGGGGAAGGGTTAACGTGCTGCGGGCGGAGGATAGCGGGCGCTCGATCGCCGCGCTCGCAGGAATGTCTGTAGTAACTTGGCAGGAAGCAGTCGCTGGATGTACGCAGCACACAGTCACACTTCCGGAGAGCGCGAGGCGATGCTCAGCGCTGTGTCAGCGGAACGGCTTCCGGCACAGACCGGGGGGGCTACCAGCACAACAGCAGTCCCATGTAAATACAGCCCAGACTTTGTACTTCATTGTGTCTCCACTTTCAAGATCTCTGCTTGCTGTGGGCGACTGGGAGAATGCTTGTTTACATCCAGAGGCTGGAATCCCATCCTGACCCAATACATCTCACAGCTGGGGGTTTGTTACAATGTATCAGGACAGGAAAGGATGGTGCCGCTTCCCTCACAGAAGACTGTCTGCAATGTGACAGACTCCGAACACTGACAGCAAGCAGAGGTCTTGAACACGAAGAACTGAAACAAAGTTTCCAGCCTCGGACTTCCTGCGTTTCTTACACTCATATATATATATTTATACACATTAAAAACATAGACCGAAACAAGCCAATGAAGTAAAGGGGATTACGCCAATATGCAGCGAATTCGCGCGATAAACGTGTTTTTGCACAGTGGGCGGGGCCTGCATGCGGGTTTTTCTTGCATGTGTAAATATCAATCAATTACGTGCGCAAAAACACTCCGCAAGAATCAAGACTGTATTCATGGAGCGAAGCTAAAAGCCCGTGCGAACACGAAACATCTGAGGGGGCAGGCGGAGCGAGCCGCGGCGGACACGGCGGACGTCTGCATGTTGGTTCGGGCATCGGGGTAACGACCGCCTTCTGCAGTATAAGTGAGGCTTTGTGGCTCCGCAATGACAGCCTGCAGAGTAACATCCACATCCGGCCACAGAGGGCGCTGAGAGGGCATGCTGAGACTTGCAGTTCCACAATGACGAGGATCTCTCTCATCACACAGGAGGGGTCTCGGACCCCCTCCCCAAGAGCGTCCGCTCAGCTC
Source organism: Eleutherodactylus coqui (assembly GCA_035609135.1). Taxonomy (NCBI): domain Eukaryota; kingdom Metazoa; phylum Chordata; class Amphibia; order Anura; family Eleutherodactylidae; genus Eleutherodactylus; species Eleutherodactylus coqui. The sequence continues at coordinate 4,907,116 of CM069415.1, forward strand.
CAAGAAACGATGAGACTCCTAACCCGTCGGCTCGTGACAAGTTCTGGTGTCCGTGCCGCAGAAGCGAAAAGACAGACGCCGCGGTGAGCGCAGGCGCCGCTACACAAGACACGCGGGTGCTGATGGGTCACATGACAAAGATGGACACCACCATTATTTCCTGACCCCATCGTGCGGCACTCATGCTGCGCCAAACATGCATCAAGCTCCAGAAGTACCAATGGCGCACTGCGTCCTCGTTATAAGCCCTCCGCCATCTTACTGGACGCACTTTGTCGCCACATTCACCGTTTGCTGCACCTAAAACCGCCAACGTACATCGTATACAAATTGCGCCACATTTGCTGATGTCAGACCGCTGAAAACAAGCGAAGAAAACGCCATTAACCCCGTATAGCGAGCCACGCTGCCAGACTGGGCCTCTATTCTTCACCATCTGCTTGCTGTCAGTGAACTAAACCTTTGTTTACAGCCAGAGGATGGAAAGCAGTGCTGACTGATAGGGTTGGTTACAATGTAGCAGTGCAGACCAGATCCCCCTCCTGTCCGGATAGTAACAATGTATCAGTCTGGAGTCACAGAGGATTGTGCAGACACTGTAACAAACCCCCAGCCGCTGGATGTAAACACCGACAGCAAGCAGAGATCTTGAGCAATCAAAGAAGCCCATTCCACAGTTCCAGCAACTCCACTCTGAGCCTCACAGGGAGGACCTAGGGACTCACACCTGGGGGGCGCCATCCCCATGGGGGGAGGAGAACCAGCCGGCAAGCAGGGGTTAATGCGGTGGCCACGGCGGCTGGAATGCGCTCACTGAGGTTTTCGCTGGAATCTTTGTGTTTGCCTCCAGCCTGGCTGAACACGCTCTTTGTACTGAGCGCGCTCAATCCCCCCACTGCAGACAGACCGCGGCCCCCCGACCTCAGCCAGGAAATACCCACTGCCCCCCAAAACAAGCAGACGAGCCCCCCAACTAATACTGGGATCACAAAGGAAACAGCTCAGCGGGGCCTCCCTCTCCTGTAGAGTGTAAGCTCTTCTGCTCAGCAAGGGACCCCCAATAATTACCTCGATCAAGGGGCCCCTAGATGCTGGGGGGAGGGGCAGAAACATGACAGGTAGGTACAGGTCACTACCAAGCAGAGCCGTCCCGAATGCCTGCAGCACCTGAGCTCTGCTACATCTGACACTGCGCTTATAGAAGAGCGTCAGCTCCCATGGTCAGGAACACTACAGGCGATCACACACACACGGACGACGAGGCGGCGAGCGCTCAGACCGCGCAAAGCACTGCAAAGGCCACAAATTGCGCAAAGATCCACAACCAACGAGTTGAGCGGCGAATCAGAGGTCACGACAGAAATAAAGCCGACACACGAGGGGTTACACGCTCCGTCCACACACACCTGGTGGTCCCCAGACGCTCCTGTCCGCGCACACGGTGGTCTCATCCCACTGCGTACAGAGGTATACGCACAAGATCATCCGCGGACATGGCAGCCGCCGATCCCTCTGTCCACGCACACATTGGTCGCTGAACGCTGCGTACTCGTCTACATGCCGCCACGGTCCCCGGACATCCCCCGCGGCGGCACAACCACGGCGGCCCCCCATGTTCTCTCCACATGACCATCATTTTACATTCCATAAACACTCTGCGCTCCGTCCACATGCACGCCAGTCCCCCTCACCGCTCCGTCCGCTCACACGCGCCCACCCCCCTCCGTCCGCTCACACGCGCCAGTCCCCCACGCCGCACCGTCCGCTCAAGCTCGCCGGTCCCCCACGCCGCTCCGTCCGACGCCGGTCCCCTCTGTCCGCTCACGCTCGTCAGTCCCCTACGTACGCTCACGCTCGCCGATCCCCAGCGCCGCTCCGTCCGCTCACGCTCGCCACTCCGCTCACACTCGCCACTCCCCCCGCGCCGCTCCATCCGCTCACGCTCGACGCTCCATCCGCTAACGCACACCGGTCCCCCTCGCCGCTCCGTCCGCTCACGCTCGCCGGCCCCCCACACACACTCGGCACCTCTGTCCACTCGCCGGTCCCCCGCTCCGTTCTGTCCGCTCACGCTCGCTGGCCCCCCACACACACTCGGCTCCTCTGTCCGCTCCCCGGTCCCCCGTGCCGTTCCGTCCGCTCAAGCTCTCCAGTCCCCCGCGCCGTTCCATCCGCTCGCCGCACCACCGCGACACTCCATCCGCTCACGCTCGCCGGTCCCCCGCACACACTCGGCTCCTCTGTCCGCTCACGCTCGCCGGCCCCCCACACACACTCGACTCCTCTGTCCGCTCGCCGGTCCCCCGCTCCGTTCCGTCTGCTCACCGGCCCCCCACACACACTCGGCTCCTCTGTCCGCTCCCCCACGCCGTTCCGTCCGCTCACGCTCTCCAGTCCCCCGCGCCGCTCCATCCGCTCGCCGCACCCCCGCTCATGCTCGCCGGTCCCCCGCACACACTCGGCTCCTCTGCCCGCTCGCCGGTCCCCCGCGCACACTCGGCTCCTCTGTCCGCTCCCCGATCCCCCGCGCCGTCCCGTCTGCTCACGCTCGCCGGCCCCCCACACACATTCGGCTCCTCTGTCCGCTCCCCCGCGCCGTTCCGTCCGCTCACGCTCGCCGGCCCCCCACACACATTCGGCTCCTCTGTCCGCTCCCCTGCGCCGTTCCGTCCGCTCACGCTCTCCAGTCCCCCGTGCCGCTCCATCCGCTCGCCGCACCCCCGCGACGCTCCGTCCGCTCACGCTCGCCGGTCCCCCGCACACACTCGGCTCCTCTGTCCGCTCCGTCCGCTCACGCTCGCCGGTCCCCCGCACACACTCGGCTCCTCTGTCCGCTCCGTCCGCTCACGCTCGCCGGTCCCCCGCACACACTCGGCTCCTCTGTCCGCTCGCCGGTCCCCCGCTCCGTTCCGTCTGCTCACCGGCCCCCCACACACACTCGGCTCCTCTGTCCGCTCCCCCACGCCGTTCCGTCCGCTCACGCTCTCCAGTCCCCCGCGCCGCTCCATCCGCTCGCCGCACCCCCGCTCATGCTCGCCGGTCCCCCGCACACACTCGGCTCCTCTGCCCGCTCGCCGGTCCCCCGCGCACACTCGGCTCCTCTGTCCGCTCCCCGATCCCCCGCGCCGTCCCGTCTGCTCACGCTCGCCGGCCCCCCACACACATTCGGCTCCTCTGTCCGCTCCCCCGCGCCGTTCCGTCCGCTCACGCTCGCCGGCCCCCCACACACATTCGGCTCCTCTGTCCGCTCCCCTGCGCCGTTCCGTCCGCTCACGCTCTCCAGTCCCCCGTGCCGCTCCATCCGCTCGCCGCACCCCCGCGACGCTCCGTCCGCTCACGCTCGCCGGTCCCCCGCACACACTCGGCTCCTCTGTCCGCTCCGTCCGCTCACGCTCGCCGGTCCCCCGCACACACTCGGCTCCTCTGTCCGCTCCGTCCGCTCACGCTCGCCGGTCCCCCGCACACACTCGGCTCCTCTGTCCGCTCGCCGGTCCCCCGCACACACTCGGCTCCTCTGTCCGCTCGCCGGTCCCCCGCACACACTCGGCTCCTCTGTCCGCTCACGCTCGCCCGCGCCGCTCCTCTGTCCACTCACGCTCGCCCGCGCCGCTCCGTCCGCTCACGCTCGCCTGCGCCGCTCGGTCCTCTTACCGAAGTACTCCTTCTTCATGTGCATCTCCAGCTCCTTCTCCAGCTCCAGGGTCAGCGCCTCCAGCCTCCTCTCCGCCTGGCTCGGGCCGCTCTCCTTGGACGGCGTCACCTGGTAGGGCAGCTTGAAGCGGTGCAGGGTGGCCGAGCCCTTGGCGGAGCTGTAGCCGTACGAGGCGGCGGCGGGCTCGGCGCTGAGCTGCTCGTGCCGCGGCGGGGAGTGGGCGAGCAGCCTGTAGTGACCGGCGGCCTCCCCGACTTCCTGCGGCGGAGCCTCTTCCTGCAGCCCCGGCCCAAGCATGGAGGAGCGGGGGGAGGGCCCCGGCAGCTCGGGGAAGGCGCCCATGGACCCGCGGGAGCTCCGGGAGCTACGGGAACTGTGGCTGGAGATGCTGGAGCGCGGGCTGACCAGGGTGGCGGCGCGGCCGTCCTGCAGGCACAGGCTGGAGCGGGGGCTGAGGATGGCGCTGGCCGCCCCGCCGCCGTCCGCCTCGGCGCCGTTGCCGGTGGAGTAGCTGGAGCGCGGGCTGACGTGCCGCTGGTCGTAGCCCATGCTGATGCCGCTGGTGCGGTTGCTGCTCGGCTTGGAGCCGCAGTCCTGGAGGCTGGCCCGCGGGCTCGAGTGCTTGCTGGTGTCGCTGGCCGTGCTGGCGTAGCTGGAGCGGGGGCTCAGCGTCTCGTACTGGCCCAGGCTGGAGCGCGGGCTCGGCAGCAGCACCAGGCTGGAGCGGGGGCTGGAGAGCGGCGCCGTGCTGGAGCGGGGGCTGCTGCCGATGCCCCCCGGCCGCCCCGAGTAGCAGGGCAGCGCCACCTCCGCCTCCTGGCGGCTGAGGGGCTGCGCGGGGTAGGTCTTGTAGGGGTCGGAGGGGCAGTGGGGCAGGTAGTGCAGGAGGGCCCCGCCGCCAGTGCCGCCGTTCAGCCTCCGGGGCCGGCTCTCCTCCAGGCACAGCTCCTCCATCAACCGGCCCACGTCCTCCTCCATATACTGCTCCATGCTGCTGCGGGGGCCCCCGGCGGAGCGGACACTGCTGCGGCTGCTGGCCGGGGGAGAAGCTTCATCCCAGCCCGGGCTGCGCGGCTCGGGGCTCCGGGGGCGGCTGGGGCCCCGCCGGGCGGAGGGGAGGGCGGCGGAGCGGGCGGACTCTTTTACTGCTGCCGCCGCCGCTTCTCGCCTCTGTGTCTTCTGCTCCGGAGAAGGAATGCGCGGAGGGAGACGGCGGTGGTGGGGCCGCCAGGAATGTGCTGCGGCTGGATCACTGCGCTCCGTGCGAGGACCGGCAAACTAGTGTACCCCCTTATAGTACAGTGTATACCCTACATACTACATGTCCCCCCATTCAGTATATCCCCCATATACTACAGTGTACCCCCATATACAACAGTATACCCCCATATAGTACAGTGTATACCCTACATACTACATGTCCTCCCCATTCAGTATATCCCCCATATACTACAGTGTACCCCCATATAGTACAGTGTATACCCTACATACTACATGTCCCCCATTCAGTATACCCCCATATACAACAGTGTACCCCCATATAGTACAGTGTATACCCTACATACTACATGTCCCCCATTCAGTATATCCCCATATACAACAGTGTACCCCCATATCGTACAGTGTATACCCTACATACTACATGTCCCCCATTCAGTATACCCCCATATACAACAGTGTACCCCCATATAGTACAGTGTATACCCTACATACAACATGTCCCCCCATTCAGTATACCCCCATATACTACAGTGTACCCCCATATACTACAGTGTATACCCTACATACTACATGCCCCCCCCATTCAGTATACCCCCATATACAACAGTGTACCCCCATATCGTACAGTGTATACCCTACATACAACATGTCCCCCCATTCAGTATACCCCCATATACTACAGTATACCCCCATATAGTACAGTGTATATATACTACATGCCCCCCCATTCAGTATACCCCCATATACAACAGTGTACCCCCATATAGTACAGTGTATACCCTACATACAACATGTCCCCCTATTCAGTATACCCCCATATACTACAGTGTACCCCCATATACTACAGTGTATACCCTACATACTACATGCCCCCCCCCATTCAGTATACCCCCATATACAACAGTGTACCCCCATATCGTACAGTGTATACCCTACATACATGTCCCCCCATTCAGTATACCCCCATATACTACAGTATACCCCAATATAGTACAGTGTATATATACTACATGCCCCCCCATATACAACAGTGTACCCCTATGTCATACAGATGCCATATACTACAGTGTACCCCCATATAGTACAGTGTACCCCCATATAGTACAGTGTACCCCCATATAGTACAGTGTATACCCTACATACTACATGCCCCCCCATTCAGTATACCCCCATATACAACAGTGTACCCCCATATGGTACAGTGTATACCCTACATACTACATGCCCCCCATTCAGTATACCCCCATATACAAGTGTACCCCTATGTCATACAGATGCCATATACTACAGTATACCCCCATATAGTACAGTGTATATATACTACATGTCCCCCCATTCAGTATACCCCCATATACTACAGTGTACCCCCATATAGTACAGTGTATACCCTACATACTACATGTCCCCCCATTCAGTATACCCCCATATACTACAGTGTACCCCCATATAGTACAGTGTATACCCTACATACATGTCCCCCCATTCAGTATACCCCCATATACAACAGTGTACCCCCATATAGTACAGTGTATACCCTACATGTCCCCCCATTCAGTATACCCCCATATACAACAGTGTACCCCCATATAGTACAGTGTATACCCTACATACGACATGTCCCCCCATTCAGTATACCCCCATATACAACAGTGTTTCCCCATATACAACAGTGTTCCCCTATGTCATATAGATGCCATATACTACAGTATACCCCCATATAGTACAGTGTATACGCTACATACATACTACATGTCCCATCCATTCAGTATAACCCCCATATACTAAAGTGTACCCCCATATAGTACAGTGTACCCCCATATAGTACAGTGTATACCCTACATACTATATGTCCCCCCATTCAGTATACCCCCATATACAACAGTGTACCCCCATATAGTACAGTGTATACCCTACATACTACATGTCCCCCCATTCAGTATACCCCCATATACAACAGTGTTCCCCCATATAATACAGTGTACCCCTATGTCATATAGATGCCATATACTACAGTATACCCCCATATACTACGGTGTACCCCCATATAGTACAGTGTATACGCTACATACATACTACATGTCTCATCCATTCAGTATAACCCCCATATACTACAGTGTACCCCCATATAGTACAGTGTATACCCTACATACTACATGTCCCTCCACTCAATATAACCCCATATACAACAGTGTACCCCTATGTCATATAGATGCCATATACTACAGTATACCCCCATATACTACAGTGTACCCCCATATAGTACAGTGTATACGCTACATACATGCTACATGTCCCATCCATTCAGTATAACCCCCATATACTACAGTGTACCCCTATATATTACAGTGTATACCCTACATACTACATGTCCCATCCATTCAGTATACCCCCATATACTACAGTATATTCTCATATACAACAGTGTACCCCTATGCCATACAGATACCATATACTACAATGTACCCCGATATACTTCAGTATATACCCCATATGCAACAGCGTACCCCATGTAGTACAGTACACCCCCCATATACTACAGTGTACCCCCATATAGTACAGTGTATTCCCTACATAGATGTCCCCCCATTCAGTATATCCCCCATATACTACATTGTACCCCCATATACTACATTGTACCCCCATACACTACAGTTCAACCTATATATTCTATAGTACAGATCCCATATACAACAGTGTTCTCCCATATAGTACAGTACAGTCTCCATATACTACAATATAAACCACATATTCTACAGTGTATCCCCATATACTACAGTAGCGACCCTACATACTACAATGTACCCCCATATAATACAGTACAGTCTCTATTTACTACAGTACAGACCCCCATACACTGCAGTGTACCCCCATATAGTAGTGTATACCCTACATATTACATGTCCTCCCCATTCAATATACCCCCCATATACTACAGTGTACCCACATATGGTACAGTGTATACCCTACATATTACATGTCCTCCCCATTCAGTATATCCCCCATATACTACAGTGTACCCCCATATAGTACAGTGTATTCCCTACATACTACATGTCCTCCCCATTCAGTATACCCCCCATATACTACAGTGTACCCACATATGGTACAGTGTATACCTTACATACTACATGTCCTCCCCATTCAGTATATCTCCCATATACCACAGTGTACCCCCATATAGTACAGTGTATACCCTACATACTACATGTCCTCCCCATTCAGTATATCCCCCATATACTACTGTGTACCCCTATGTCATACAGATACCATATACTACAGTGTACCCCCATATACTTCAGTATATACGCCATATTCAACAGTTTACTTCATGTAGTACAGTACAACCTCCATATACTACAGTATACCCCTATATACTACAGTGTACGCTCATTAACTACTTTGTACTCCCATATACTACATTGCACCCCCATACACTACAGTTCAACCTCTATATTCTATAGTACAGACCCTATATACTACAATGTACCCCAATATACTGCAGTACAGTCTCTATTTACGACAGTATAGACCCTCATACACTTCAGTGTACCCCCATATATTACAGTGCAGCCTCTTTATACAATAGTATATACCCCACGTACTACACAGTACCCCGTATGGACCAGTATATACCCCATATACTACCTTTCAACCTCTATTTTCTACAGATCTCATACATTACAGTGTTCACCCATATAGTACAGTCTCTATTTACTATAGTTTAAACCCCATATTCTACAGTGTACCCTCATATACTACATTACTGACCCTATAAACTACAATATACCTCCATATTCTTCAGCATATACCCCATATTCAACAGTGTACCCCATGTAATACAGACACCATATACTACAGTGTAACCCCATATATTAGAGTGTAAGCCCATATAGTACAGTACAGCCTCTATGTACTATAGAATATACCACATATACTACAGTGTACCTCTATATACTACAGTGTACCTCCATATACTACAGTGTAACCCCATATAGTACAGTACAGGCTCTATGTACTATAGAATATACCACATATACTACAGTGTACCTCCATATACTACAGTGTACCTCCATATACTTCAGTGTAACCCCATATAGTACAGTACAGGCTCTATGTACTATAGAATATACCACATATAATACAGTGTACCTCCATATACTTCAGTGTAACCCCATATAGTACAGTACAGCCTCTATGTACTATAGAATATACCACATATACTACAGTGTACCTCCATATACTACAGTGTACCTCCATATACTTCAGTGTAACCCCATATAGTACAGTACAGCCTCTATGTACTATAGAATATACCACATATACTACAGTGTACCTCCATATACTACAGTGTACCTCCATATACTACAGTGTACCTCCATATAGTACAGTACAGCCTCTATGTACTATAGAATATACCACATATACTACAGTGTACCTCCATATACTACAGTGTACCTCCATATACTACAGTGTACCTCCATATACTTCAGTGTAACCCCATATAGTACAAAATGTGTTTGTTCTCAGAGAGAAACCAAGTCATCTTGTAGATATGAGACCTTTTAATGGCCAACAAAGATACATGATGTTACAGCGAGCTTTCACACCCCCGAGGGCCCTTCCTCAGGCCTGTAGTGGAACAGATTTGGATGGGACATATATAAATACTAATGTTCACTCATGAAGAGGCACCGGCAGCGTCAGGCTGATGTGTACTTAAAACAGCACCAGGGGGGCAGAGAAGTAAATACTTAATCAGTCCACTGGTAAGGAGTGTGACAGTTGGATGATCTCTACATGAGTGCTGGGAGGTGGCAGGCCTGTGTGTTATCTCTACTTTAGACCTGCACATAAGGAGCATGAACCCATACCCCTGCAGCGCCACCTAATGGATGGCAGCATTCCTTCAAATCAATGTATGACTTTTTACCACGTCTTTAATACAATGATTGGGAATAAGAACTCTTCTGGGTGTCTCTTCCCTGGTGAGAGACGATGCTATCCCCCCCTCCCCCCCCCAGGCACCCTCCCTAAGGGCACCCCTCTTGACCTCCTTCAGACCTTTTATATTCTTCATTGATGCAAGAACCCGCTCCAAGGTTCATTCCATTCTTGAGGGTATCAAAAATGATCATTAACTTATACTCCTAAATTCTTCTGTGACGCTGCGACTTGAAGTTGCCCTTCAGTATGATAACTCTCATCTGCTCTGTTGTGTCCGTGACTAGAAAAGTGCTCGGCCGCAGCTAATTCTGTCTTTCCCTCTGTAATTGAGTGGCGATCAGATCTCATCCTCGCTCTCAGTTTTTGTCCTGTTTCCCCGATATAAAGCTCCCCAACAGGACATTTCTTGCACAGGATAAGGTACATCATCAGACGTGGAACATGTGACTGTCCCGGGATCTTATAGCCCTGCTGTGTGTTGGGGTTATGTATCCTGTCTGTGGTCCGTACATGTCAGCAGGTCTTACAGCTCCTTACATTACAGGGATCTTATAGTCCTGCTGTATGTTGGGGTTATGTATCCTGTCTGCGGTCCGTACATGTCAGCAGTTCTTACAGCTCCTTACATTACAGGGATCTTATAGTCCTGCTGTGTGTTGGGGTTATGTATCCTGTCCGCGGTCCATACATGTCAGCAGGTCTTACAGCTCCTTACATTACAGGGATCTTATAGTCCTGCTGTGTGTTGGGGTTATGTATCCTGCCCGCGGTCCGTACATGTCAGCAGGTCTTACAGCTTCTCACATTACAGGGATCTTATAGTCCTGCTGTGTGTTGTGGTTATGTATCCTGTCCGCGGTCCATACATGTCAGCAGGTCTTACAGCTCCTTACATTACAAGGATCTTATAGTCCTGCTGTGTGTTGGGGTTATGTATCCTGTCCGCGGTCCGTACATGTCAGCAGGTCTTACAGCTCCTTACATTACAGGGATCTTATAGTCCTGCTGTGTGTTGGGGTTATGTATCCTGTCTGCGGTCCGTACATGTCAGCAGGTCTTACAGCTCCTTACATTACAGGGATCTTATAGTCCTGCTGTGTGTTGGGGTTATGTATCCTGTCGGCGGTCCGTACATGTCAGCAGGTCTTACAGCTCCTTACATTACAGGGATCTTATAGTCCTGCTGTGTGTTGGGGTTATGTATCCTGTCGGCGGTCCGTACATGTCAGCAGGTCTTACAGCTCCTTACATTACAGGGATCTTATAGTCCTGCTGTGTGTTGGGGTTATGTATCCTGTCCGCGGTCCGTACATGTCAGCAGGTCTTACAGCTCCTTACATTACAGGGATCTTATAGTCCTGCTGTGTGTTGGGGTTATGTATCCTGTCCGCGGTCCGTACATGTCAGCAGGTCTTACAGCTCCTTACATTACAGGAATCTTATAGTCCTGCTGTGTGTTGGGGTTATGTATCCTGTCCGCGGTCCGTACATGTCAGCAGGTCTTACAGCTCCTTACATTACAGGAATCCTATAGCCCTGCTGTGTGTTGGGGTTATGTATCCTGTCCGCGGTCCATACATGTCAGCAGGTCTTATAGCTCCTTACATTACAGGGATCTTATAGTCCTGGTGTGTTGGGGTTATGTATCCTGTCTGCGGTCCGTACATGTCAGCAGGTCTTACAGCTCCTTACATTACAGGGATCTTATAGTCCTGCTGTGTGTTGTGGTTATGTATCCTGTCGGCGGTCCGTACATGTCAGCAGGTCTTACAGCTCCTTACATTACAGGGATCTTATAGTCCTGCTGTGTGTTGGGGATCCGTATCCTGGCGGCGGTCCGTACATGTCAGCAGGTCTTACAGCTCCTTACATTACAGGGATCTTATAGTCCTGCTGTGTGTTGGGGTTATGTATCCTGTCTGCGGTCCGTACATGTCAGCAGGTCTTACAGCTCCTTACATTACAGGGATCTTATAGTCCTGCTGTGTGTTGGGGTTATGTATCCTGTCGGCGGTCCGTACATGTCAGCAGGTCTTACAGCTCCTTACATTACAGGGATCTTATAGTCCTGCTGTGTGTTGGGGTTATGTATCCTGTCCGCAGTCCGTACATGTCAGCAGGTCTTACAGCTCCTTATATTACAGGGATCTTATAGTCCTGCTGTGTGTTGGGGTTATGTATCCTGTCTGCGGTCCTTACATGTCAGCAGGTCTTACAGTCCCATCCATATCTGTTCCATTCAGCCTGAGAGGATCTGAAAGCTGGCTATATCATCATGTATTTTCGTAGCCACTTAAAGGTCTCACATCTACAGGATTACTTGGTTTCTCTCACTGAGAACAATCACACTTCACTCTCCTGGCGACACCGGGCCAAACCCTTTTTTCGTTTTATATACACACACACGTATGAAAATATATGGTACTGTACAGATTGTATATACTAAAGTATATACCCCATATACCACAGTATATACCTCATATACTACAGTGTACTCTCACATCGTACAATATATACCAAATATGCTACAGTGTAACCCCATATAGAACAGTATATACCCCATAAACTACACTACAGTAGACTCCATATACTACAGTATAGTCTGCATATACAGCAGTATATACCTCATATACTACAGTGTAATCTCGAATCATACAATATACTGTATACAGCATCTGCCACAGTGTACCGCCATATACAGTACAGGCTCCATGTACGACAGAACATACCTCATATACTACAGTGTATCCCCAAATAGCACAGTACAGCCTCCATATGCTACAGTATATACCCATATACAGTCCCCATTTAGAGGAAAAAATTCCTTTCCGACTCCAATCTGGCATTCAAAATAATCCCCGGATCACCGACCCTCCTGAGTAATTAGTGATGTAAGACGAAATATTGTAATACTCAAGAAATGCGTCCAAAACCCTCATACTCCTTTATTGTATCACCATCACCATGTCCTCAGCAGAGAGTTCCATAGTCTCACTGCTCTTACAGTAAAGACCCCCTTCTATGTTATGTAGAAACCTTCTTTCCTCTAGATGTAGAGTGCGCCCCCTTGTTACAGTCCTGGGTATAATAGATAATGAGAGAGATCTCTGTACTGACCCCTGATATATCTATACATAGTTATTAGAGCGCCCCCTTGTTACAGTCCTGGGTATAATAGATAATGGGAGAGATCTCTGTACTGACCTGTGATATAGCTATATATAGTTATTACAGTGCCCCCCCCCTTGTTACAGTCCTGGTATAATAAATGATGGGAGAGATCTCTGTACTGACTTCTGATATAGCTATACATAGTTATTAGAGCGCACCCTTGTTACAGTCCTGGGTATAATAGATAATGGGAGAGATCTCTGTACTGACCCTTGATATATCTATACATAGTTATTAGAGCGCCCCCTTGTTACAGTCCTGGATATAACAGATGATGGGAGAGATCTCTGTACTGACCTGATATATCTATACAGAGTTGTTAGAGCGTCCCCTTGTTACAGTCCTGGGTATAATAGATGATGGGAGAGATCTCTATACTGACCCCTGATATATCTATACATAGTTATTAGAGCGCCCCCTTGTTACAGCCCTTGGTATAATAGATGATGGAAGAGATCTCTGTACTGACCTCTGATATATCTATACATAGTTATTAGAGCGCCCCCTTGTTACAGCCCTGGGTATAATAGATGATGGGAGAGATCTCTGTACTGACCCCTGATATATCTATACATAGTTATTAGAGCGCCCCCTTGTTACAGTCCTGGGTATAAAAGATGATGGGAGAGATCTCTGTACTTACCCTTGATATATTATACATAGTTATTAGAGCGCCCCCTTGTTACAGTTCTGGGTATAATAGATGATGGGAGAGATCTCCATACTGACCCCTGATATATCTATACAGAGTTGTTAGAGCGTCCCCTTGTTACAGTCCTGGGTATAATAGATGATGGGAGAGATCTCTATACTGACCCCTGATATATCTATACATAGTTATTAGAGCACCCCCTTTTGACAGCCCTTGGTATAATAGATGATGGAAGAGATCTCTGTACTGACCTCTGATATATCTATACATAGTTATTAGAGCGCCCCCTTGTTACAGTCCTGGGTATAATAGATAATGGGAGAGATCTCTGTACTGACCCCTGATATATCTATACATAGTTATTAGAGCGCCCCCTTGTTACAGTCCTGGGTATAATAGATGATGGGAGAGATCTCTGTATTGTCCCCTAATATATCTATACATAGTTATTAGAGCACCCCCTTGTTACAGTCCTGGGTATAATAGATGATGGAGAGATCTCTGTACTGACCTCTGATATATCTATACATAGTTGTTAGAGCGCCCCCTTGTTACAGTCCTGGGTATAGTAGATGATGGGAGAGATCTCTGTACTGACCCCTGATATATCTGTACATAGTTATTAGAGCGCCCCCTTGTTACAGTTCTGGGTATAATAGATGATGGGAGAGATCTCTGTACAGACCCCTGATATATTATATATAGTTATTAGAGCGCCCCCTTGTTACAGTCCTGGGTATAATAGATGATGGGAGAGATCTCTGTACTGAACCCTGATATATTAACCCCTTAGTGACCAAGCCTGTTTGCGCCTTAATGACCAGGCCAAATTTTGCAAATCTGACATGTGTCACTTTAATATGGAAAAAGAGCAGAAAGGTTTTGCATATCCAAGCGATTCTGACAGTTTTTTCGCCACATGTTGTAATTCATTTAGGTGGAAAAAATAGACCGATAGAATTTGTGTTTATTTATTAAAAGCGCCAAAATTGGGAAAATTTTGAAAAAATCATCATTTTTTCACATTTCCAACTGCAATATTTTAAATATGTGCAAACATAATATAGAAATTTTTGCTAAGATTTATATTTCCACCCGTTTACTTTATTTTGGGCGCACATTGGAAAAACTTTCATTTTTTTTTAACCATTTAGGAGACGTACAAATTTAACATTACTTTTTAGCATTTTGAGGAACACTTTGTTTTCCTGCACCAAGCCAAGATTCCAAAGGCTCACAGGTGTCAGAATAATAGATACCCCCACAAATGACCCCATTTAAAAACTACACCCCTTAGTGTATTCACTGAGGGGTGTCAGGAGTATTTTGACCCCACATTTTTTTTTCATGAATTAATTCAATTTAGAGGAGAACAAGTAAAATTTCATATTTTTGCAAATCTGTCATTTTAAAGACATATTTTTTTCCTATAGTGCCCATGAAAATGAGGATTTACACCCCAAAATGGATACCCCTGTTTCTCCCGTGTTCAGAAATATACCCATTGTGGCCCTAATCTTATATCTGAGTCCACAACGGGGCCCAAAATGAAAGGAGTAGTCGGTGTCTTTCAAAACAGAAATTTGGCTTGAAGTCCTTTTAGGCTCCATAGCACACATGTAGAGTTCTTGAGCACCCAAAACCATATAAAACCCCCACAAATGACCCCATTTTGAAAACTAGACCCCTTACCGAATTTATATAGGGGTGTACTGCATATTTTGACCCCACAGTTTTTGAATGAATTCAAGCAAAGCAAAAGGAAAAAATTGTGATTTTCGTTTTTTTGGCAAATCTGTCATTTTAAAAACAGCTTTTTTTTGTACAGCACACATATGAATGAAGACTTACACCCAAAAATAGATACCCCTGTTTGTCCCGTGTTTAGAGACATACCCATTGTGGCCCTAATCTTATGTCTGGATGCACAACAGGGCCCAAAATGAAAGGAGTAGTCAGTGGCTTTCAGAACATAGATTTTGCTTGAAGTCCTTTTAGGCCCCATTGCCCAGTTGTAGAGTTCTTCTGCACCCAAAACCATAGAGAACCCCCACAAATGACCCCATTTTGAAAACTAGACCCCTTAAGGAATTTATCTAGGGGTGAATTGTGTATTTTAACCCCACAATTTTTGAATAGATCTAAGCAAAGCAGTAAGAAAAAATTACGATTTTCATTTTTTGGGCTATTGCGTCAATTTAAAAACAGTTTTTTTTCTACAGCACACATATAAATGAAGACGTTCACCCCAAAATGGATACCCCTGTTTGTCCCATGTTCAGAAACATACCCATTGTGGCCCTAATAGACTTACAGGACACATGGCTCGGCCTACAATGAAAGGAACACCCGTTGGATTTCAGGGCACAACTGAATAAATCCCAGGCCCCATTGCTTATTTGTACGGAATAAAAATTGACTCCCTAAAAATATCCCCCCCCCCCACACACACACACTCCGCGCCGTTTTCGGCTTTCGCAATTCTTAGATGAAAGTAATAATGTGAACTGTGTGGTATTTCCGAAGACAGGGGTAATTAGGGAGGCTGGTTGGAATGGGCCCATGGGGCAATAAAACCGTGTATCCCCCCTCCTTTCATGCTTTTTGGGGGTCATTTCGTGACCTCAGTGGCGGGTATGGGGTGTAAAAAGTGGCGTTCTGTGAGTCTCCGTAAGCTTGGTGAGGTGCGGCGGTCTCACACAGAAGGCGCTCAACAAGGTGCTCCTGGAACTGCAGGAAGGCGAGCGTTCCCGGAGCTTCTTGTAAAATACGGATTACTGGTAGCGGTCTGAGTAACGCCGGGCTCACGCGGGTGCAGGCGGAATCTGCTTGCGGAGGCCCGCAGCGGATCCCAGCTGTGAGCCCGGCTGTGACCCTGCGTACGGCCGCCTAATGTACTGCGCATAACTTCATACTCACACAGGCGGTCATGCGCAGTACCTTTTTTTTGTTTGCATTTCTCGCACCGTCGCTTAGCGATGACGCGGGTACCCGCAGCCCGTAGACAATGTAGTTGCGTATGGGCAGCGGGTATATCCATGACCACGGAGCACAATAGGCTCTATGCTGCGGATATCCGCGGTAAAATAGAACCTCCTGCGTTCTCTTTTCTGCGAGTGGATTACACAATTCTGACCCACTAATGTGAGCGGAATTCTGTAATCTGTATTACCGCGGATCAGACGCATGCGGAATCCGTAATTCCTATCGGTCATGTGAGACCGACCTATGTTAGAGCGCTACTTTTTTATTACGTGACCGGGGACCGCTCAACAAGGTCACTGCTCCAGGCTCTCTGTGACCGTTGGTCGCTGGCAGCAAGGAGATTTTAAGTTTCCTGGACTCCCCGACTCCTGCGCATGTGTCCGGTGTTTTGCCAGCGGTCGCATGTGTAGAATTCGGGAGGTTCACAAAGGAGGATCGTGTCGGGGTGCAAATACGCAGGCCTCCGGTAAAAAGTTTCATCTCCTCTCATCGATCGCATCGGTGAGGGGAGATAAAACTTCAATTTTTTTTTTTTAACTTTTACGTGATCGTCATTATTGGATAACGGCGAACACGTGACCAGGAACCGCTCACCGCGGCCCCCCGTGAAATCTCCAGGCTCTCGGCTCAGTTTTGTAGCCACGAGCAGGGAGAATTTAAATTATCCTAGCAATCCACAGCTTTTGCGCATGCGTCCGCCATTTTGGCAGCGGGTCCGTGCACAGAAGCTGGGGTAAGGTCCGCGGATTAATTCGGGGCCTTATGTACGTACTTTCATCCTCCCTCATGGGTATGATCCGTGAGGGAAGATGAAACGTATGCTTTTAAAAGTTTTTTAAAAACTTTTTTTCACTTTTTTACTTTTTTTTTAACTTTACATGATCACTGTCATCCATTGGATAACAGTGATCATGTCCCCGGTATAATCTCTCTGCTCCTGGCTACACATGGCAGCCAGGAGCAGAGGGATTTTGAATTTCCCGGGGCTCAAGCCCCTCTGTGCAAGCGCCCGACGTCAATCCCGCAGAAGGGGATTTCGGGTTCCGGGACAGGGAGGACCGAGGTGAGTATTTTCACCTCCCCTCATGGATCCGATCCATGAGGGGAGGTGAAACTTTTCTTTTTTTTAAACTTTTATTCACTTTTCCGCGATCGCCGTTATCCATTGGATAACGGCGATCGCGGTACCAGGGACCGCTCACCGTGGTCCCCGCTGACATCTCCTGCCTCCCGGCTACCTACAGGGCCGGGAGCCAGGAGATTTTAAATTTCCCGCGCCGCCGGGCCTTCTGCGCATGCGGCTGACGTAATGCCGCCTGGCGCGCATGCGCAGAAGGACGGCTTCGGGCTACCTGCGGGCAAGGACAGCATGGAGCTGTCACGTCCAGAGCCCGAGGGGCTTTATTCTCTGTAGGACGCATGTTTTTACGTCCGCAGAGAATAAAGCCCACTTCGGGAGGACGTAAAAAGGCTATGGCCCAGTCGTTAAGGGGTTATACATAGTTATTAGAGCGCCCCCTTGATACAGTCCTGGGTATAATAAATGATGGAGAGATGTCTGTACTGACCCCTGATATATCTCTACATAGTTATTAGAGCGCCCCCTTGATACAGTCCTGGTATAATAGATGATGGGAGAGATCTCTGTACTGACCCCTAATATATTATACATAGTTATTAGGTCGCTCCCTAATAGTTATTACACATAGTTATTTGGTGACCCCTCCAACACTGCGCCCTGTGATACCCAACTAGTATTGGTGACCCCTCCAACACTGTCCCCTGTGATACCCAACTAGTATTGGTGACCCCTCCAACACTGTCCCCTGTGATACCCAACTAGTATTGGTGATCCCTCCAACACTGTCCTCTGTGATACCCAACTAGTGATAGTGACCCCTCCAATCCTGTCCCCTTTGCTACCCAACTAGTAACAATGACCCCTCCAATTATGCCTCCTGTGGCACCCCATTAGTAACGCTGCCCCCCCCAATTCTGTTCCTTGTGGTACCCCACTAATAACGCTGACCCCTCCAATACTGTCCCCTTTGGTACCCCACTAGTAATGGTGACCCCTCCAATACTGCTCCCTGTGGTACACCACTAGTAATGCTAACCCCTCCAATACTTTCCCCTGTGGTACACCACTAGTAATGGTGACACCTCCAATACCGTCCCCTGTGGTACTTCACTTGTAACAATGATCCCTCCAATACTGCCCCCTGCGGTACCCCACTAGTAATGGTGACCCAATCGGTGTATGTACCATTTATAACCCCCTCTGCTTTCTATCACTGACCAGTTACTTACCCCCATACACACATTCTTGCCCAGACCAGGCATTCCCATCTTAAATGCCAACCTTTTATGCGACACAGGATCCAATGCTTTGGAAGAGTTCAGATACACAAGATCCAGTGACTCCCTGGTCCAGTCTAGAACTTACCTCCTGGTAGAAGGTGATCAGGTTGGTGGGACAGCAGTGATCAGTCATAAACCCGCTGATATGGAGTTATACAGCTATTTTCCTTGAGGCTCTCCAGGATAGCATCTTTTAGAAACCCTTCAGACATTTTACCCACAATAGAAGTCAGACTTACCGGCCTGTAGTTTCCAGGTTCAACTTTTCACCACTTTTTGAATATCAGCACTACATTGGCAATGCGCCAATCCAGTGGAACAGACCCGTCACTATAGAGTCCTTATGTATAAGAAACAACAGTCTGTGTATCATGTTACTCAATTCCCTTAGAACCCGGGGGTGTATGCCCTCAGGGCGATTTATCTATTTAACAGTCTAACCCCATATAGTACAATATATTCTCATTATTGGAATGAGAGAACCTAGATGGTCATATCAATAAATTATTCCCCACCGTGGCCGCCCGGTCACCAGATTTATCACCGCTAGAATATGTATGGGACCATCTGGGACGCCAACTTCCACAGCCTACAAGTTTGCACACTTTAGAGCAGTGTTTCCCAAACTCCAGTCCTCAGGGACCCCAACAGGTCATGTTTTCTGGTTGTCCTCGGTATTGCACAGGTGATGTAATTATTGTCAGTAACTCAGACATTACCACAGATGTTTTTACTATAGGATATCCTGAAAACATGACCTGTTGGGGGTCCCTGAGGACTGGAGTTGGGAAACACTGGCCTAGAGGCTCAGTTACAGCAAATGTGCAGCGATATGCCGCAGGATGCTGTATGAAGCCTGTATGCCTCCATGCCTACCCGTTTCACATCTTGTATCCAAGCTAGAGGCGGTACAGCAGGGTACTAGAGCCACCATGGCCGCCCGCATCACATCTTGTATCCAAGCTAGAGGTGCTACAACAGGGTACTAGAGCCTCCCTGCCCAGTCCCATCACATGTTGTATCCAAGCTAGAGGCGGTACACCAGGGTACTGGAGCCTCCATGCCCACCCGTATCACATCTCGTATCCAAGCTAGAGGCGATACAACAGGGTACTAGAGCCTCAATGACCACCAGCATCACATGTTGTATGTAAGCTAAAGGCAGTAAACAGGGTACAAGAGCCTCCATGGCCGCCCCTATCACATACTGTATCCAAGCTAGAGGCGGTACAACAGTGTACGAGAGCCTCCATGCCCACCTGTATCACATCTTGTATCCAAGCTAGAGGCAGTACAACACGGTACTAGAGCCTCCATATCCCCCGTATAACATCTTGTATCCAAGCTAGAGGGATACAACAGGGTACTAGAGCCTCCATGCCCGGCATTATCAAATCTTGTATTCAAGCTAGAGGCGGTACAACAGGGTACTAGAGCCTCTATGCCCGCCCGTATCACATCTTGTATCCAAGCTAGAGGCAGTACAACAGGGTACTAGGGCTTCCATTCCGCCCCTATCACATCTTGTATCCAAGCTCGAGGTGGTACAACAGGGTACTAAAGCATTCATGCCCACCCGTATCACATCTTGTATCTGAGCTAGAGGGGATACAACAGGGTACCAGAGCCTCCATGCCAATCTGTATCACATGTTGTATCCAAGCTAGAGGCGGTACAACAGGCTACTAGATCCTCCATGGCCACCCCTATAACGTCTTGTATCCAAGCTAGAGGTGGTACAACAGGGTACTAGAGCCTCCATGCCCCCCATATCACATCTTGTATCCAAGCTAGAGGCGGTACAACAGGGCACTAGAGCCTCCATGCCCGCCTGTATCACATCTTGTATTCAAGCTAGAAACAAGAAGTAAGAACAGCACAAATAGGTCCAATAGTAAAAGTTTATGTCCGCATGGATGTCACTTTAGTTTTTCATTGGCTGTTTCCAGTGTTTTCCAGCTCTGTGCACTGGACACATGGCCTGTTTTTTATGCCAATGAAAAACAAAAGTGACATCCATGCGGACGTAAACTTTTACTATTGGACCTATTTGTGCTGTTCTTACTTCTTCTTGTTTGGACTGCTGTTTGGGGGACTGGATCCAACCCCGCTTTTTGAACCTGCACACGTTTTTGCCAATATTGGCATACCCTGCCTGAAATCAGGTGCTGCTGTGCAACCCTTTATCTACATTGTATTCAAGCTAGAGGCGGTACAACAAGGTACTGTAGCCAACATGGCCGCTCCCGTATCACATCGTGTATCTAAGCTAGAAGCGATACAACAGGGTACTAGAGCCTCCATGCCCACCTGTATCACATCTTGTATCCAAGCTAGAGGTGGTACAACAGGGTACTAGAGCCTCCATGCCCACCTGTATCACATCTTGTATCCAAGCTAGAGGCGGTACAACAAGGTACTGTAGCCAACATGGCCGCTCCCGTATCACATCGTGTATCCAAGCTAGAAGCGATACAACAGGGTACTAGAGCCTCCATGCCCACCTGTATCACATCTTGTATCCAAGCTAGAGGAGGTACAACAGGGTACTCGAGCCTCCATGTCCCCCGTATCACATCCTGTATCCAAGCTAGAGGTGGTACAACAGGTTACTAGAGCCTCCATGTCCCCCGTATCACATCTTGTATCCAAGCTAGAGGTGGTACAACAGGGTCCTAGAACCTCCATGCCCAGCTGTATCATATATCGTTTCCAAGCTCGAGGTTGCAATGAGTATATATATATATATATATATATATATATATATATATATATACATATACATACACACACTCCTTCTTGCGGCGTGATGTTACTGACGATGGTGTATATACATCGGATGGGTGTAGCGGAGTTGACTTCAATGTACGTGACGTGCGTTCTGCGCCACATTGAAGCGGATACAGAACTGTCCATTAGATCGTTAGGTTAATTACTGAATGGCAGCCGGCGCGGCTTGAAGTCCTTGTTACTTGCCTGAGAACTCCCTACATTCATCCCACAACACACGTAGACTGCAACTGTTGGTTCAGCACGCTGTGAGTGGCCATTTTGTTTTCTGGCTGTGCCCTCCGTGTCAGCACATTCACCATATCCGGACTGCTCACCCCTCCGGATTTCACTCTGTGGTCGGGTTTTGTGGATGATTCATGTATAATTTCATCCTGAAAAGAATTTGCCGCACCTTCTCCAGAGGCGAACCGCAGCCGCGGGGCTTTCCTAATATAGCTGGGCACAGCAGCCGCCCCCGTACCAGGCGCCCGGCGTGTTCATGCAGCATAGGGGCAGGGACATCACTTCACAAAGGAGGCAGGAGCCCATCACCCCGTCCTCAGGGTGCCTCCTGCTGCCCGAACCTCATCCATCATATATCTATATAGCGCCAACATATTCCGCAGCGCTGAACTGAGATGATCAAAACTCACATCAGTCCTGTCCGCACCGACCCCCCAGCCTCACTCAAAGGGTGACAGAACAAGGACGGGATAATGAGACGCTGACACTTGGGGGACGGGATAATGAGACGCTGACACTTGGGGGACGGGATAATGACACGCTGATACTTGGGGGACGGGATAATGAGACGCTGACACTTGGGGGACGGGATAATGACACGCTGACACTTGGGGGACGGGATAATGACACGCTGACACTTGGGGGACGGGATAATGACACGCTGACACTTGGGGGATGGGATAATGACACGCTGATACTTGGGGGACGGGATAATGAGATGCTGACACTTGGGGGACGGGATAATGACACGCTGATACTTAGTGGGACGGGATAATGACACGCTGACACTTAGGGGGACGGGATAATGACACGCTGACACTTGGGGGACGGGATAACGACACGCTGACACTTGGGGGACGGGATAATGACACACTGACACTTGGGGGACGGGATAATGACACACTGACACTTGGGGGACGGGATAATGACACACTGACACTTGGGGGACGGGATAATGACACACTGACACTTGGGGGACGGGATAATGACACGCTGACACTTGGGGGACAGGATAATGACCCGCTGACACTTGGGGGGGTAAATATATTGTTTAATATGTGCCTCCCTGCGTTCGGATTCTCAGAGTTTTGCCCTGTAATTCTGGGTTGTGTTGCTCTGGGGACCCCCCAGTGCCGGACGGAATACAGCGGGGGGCACATGAGGGAATTATGGGACAAATGACAGAACAATGACGGGATAATGAGACGCTGACACTTGGGGGACGGGATAATGACACGCTGACACTTGGGGGACGGGATAATGACACGCTGACACTTGGGGGATGGGATAATGACACGCTGATACTTGGGGGACGGGATAATGAGACGCTGACACTTGGGGGATGGGATAATGACACGCTGACACTTGGGGGACGGGATAATGACACGCTGACACTTGGGGGACGGGATAATGACACGCTGACCCTTGGGGGACGGGATAATGACACGCTGAACCTTGGGGGACGGGATAATGACACGCTGACACTTGGGGGATGGGATAATGACACGCTGACACTAGGGGGATGGGATAATGACACGCTGACACTAGGGGGATGGGATAATGACACGCTGACACTTAGGGGGACGGGATAATGACACGCTGATACTTGGGGGACGGGATAATGACACGCTGATACTTGGGGGATGGGATAATGACACGCTGACACTTGGGGGACGGGATAATAAAATGCTGACACTTGGGGGACGGGATAACGACACGCTGACACTTGGGGGACGGGATAATGACACGCTGATACTTGGGGGACGGTATAATGACACGCTGATACTTGGTGGACGGGATAATGACACGCTGACACTTGGGGGACGGGATAATGACACGCTGATACTTGGGGGACGGGATAATGACACGCTGAACCTTGGGGGACGGGATAATGACACGCTGAACCTTGGGGGACGGGATAATGACACGCTGACTCTTGGGGGACGGGATAATGACACGCTGACTCTTGGGGGACGGGATAATGACACGCTGACTCTTGGGGGACAGGATAATGACATGCTGACACTAGGGGGACGGGATAATGACACGCTGACACTTGGGGGACGGGATAATGACACGCTGACACTTGGGGGACGGGATAATGACACGCTGATACTTGGGGGACGGGATAATGACACGCTGACACTTAGGGGGACGGGATAATGACACGCTGATACTTGGGGGACGGGATAATGACACGCTGACACTTGGGGGATGGGATAATGACACGCTGACACTTGGGGCAGGGGATAATGACACGCTGATACTTGGGGGACGGGATAATGACACGCTGACACTTGGGGGACGGGATAATGACACGCTGACACTTGGGGGACGGGATAATGACACGCTGACACTTGGGGGACAGGATAATGACACGCTGACACTTGGGGGGGTAAATATATTGTTTAATATGTGCCTCCCTGCGTTCGGATTCTCAGAGTTTTGCCCTGTAATTCTGGGTTGTGTTGCTCTGGGGACCCCCCAGTGCCGGACGGAATACAGCGGGGGGCACATGAGGGAATTATGGGACAAATGTTCCAGTGTTCACATAGGAAAGCTGCCGCATCTTACGACGGAGGCTGGAAATACTCGGATTATTCCCCGGGGGAAGCTGCATATTTTGCAGTTTCCCACAAGTCACTGTTATTTATGGGAGGGGAGTCCAGGCCTGTACATGATGCCTCCTGGGGAGACACGCTGCCCCCTGCTGGTACAGACGCTGCAGTGACAGATGGGGGTCCTCGTTATAGATGCAGCAGTGCTCACTATAAGCAATCATAGGCCAGCAAGTCAGGCTCAGGGCCAGTGAAGGGTTAAACCGTACATCAGCGCCCGCCGCCACAACTTCTATCACGCTGTTATTGACATGTGGGGGCTTTCAAATATAAATGGGGAAAATAGAGAGGAAATGTAGAGTCACACTGAGCCCGAAGTCATGGCAACCTTTAATGGACGCCGGCGCTCCCGTGGCCGCCCGCTCGCTGCAGACAACCTCCACCCACCAGGTTACTTCAAGTGCCTGAATATTCCCCATCCAACGCTCAGGAACAAAAGGAGACATCACCGGAGAAATGGCACGGGCGGGAACAGCGGCGCCCCTGGAGCGACACCGCTGCTCGCAACGATTCACGCATGTCAGGTCACAGACAACGGCGGAAACCGGATCACTGAGAACAGCGGGGTACACAGACGACAGGGGCCCCACAGTAAACTGGGCCCCTAATGAAGGTATGGGTTCTGACACCCAGGACAGAAGGGTCGGTCTCTTGTTTCCTCTCCCCTCATTTCACAAACCCCCCTTGGTGAAGACCCTGCACCAGTCCACCCCCCCATGAGACAAGGACACTTCACGGGGCCTCATTGCGTGTGCATGGTCTACCTCTGCGGTATTTACACCCTTGATGGAAGAAGCAGTCGAACAAAACAAGTCCAGGGCAAATAGTTACAGGGCGTCTCCAGATTGTGAAGTGACCCTCCGATCCTGGAGAAATGGCGCAGCGCTTCGCCAACACCCATGCAAAAGTAGGCATAGTTAGTCTGAAGCCCCAAATACAGGCAGTGAATATCGCTCAGACTATGTCTTTTGAGCGATAACACTGTGCAACACTATTTTAGTAACCGATAAGCAGCCGGCGGCTCACAGTAACTTTAGCGCTGGATTCAAATATGATGTCCGTTTTTTTCTGCCACGTAAGGTTTTCCATTTGTATTGTATTTATTGGAAATCTGCCGATACAATGTATCCAGTCGGCTCACCATCAACCTACTTAATAAAAAGAACACAAGGGATTGCGCAACTATCTCACAATCCTTGTTACACACCGCGCTGACTGAACACTATAAGGGTAGGTTTACGTCACATATAGGGGATGTCTCCACGTGGCGGAAACACTGCGGATCATCCAGCAGTAAGTCGTATTTAATGAACTGGGTTTACAGGTTGTTGGTGAGACTAAAGGATCAAAATCATAAAACAAAAATACAGGTTTGGTATCGCTGCATCCGTAAAAGTCTGATTTATCAAAGTAACGCATTATTTACCCCGCAGGGTGAACGGCGTCCGAAAAAGAAATTAATAAGACTAAAAATGTGTTTTTTGGTTAATCTGTCTTTAATAAAAAATGCAATGAAAAGCAATCAAAAAGTCGTATGTATTCCAAAATGGTGCTAACACAAACTACAGGACGTCCCGCAAGAAACGAGCCCCCGCACAACTATGTGGACGGAAAAATAAAAAGGTTATTGTGCGCAGAAGATGGCGGCAGAAAATAAGGAAAAAAACGTAAATGTTTTTTTTTTTAAATAAAAATTAGTACAGCAAAAAAACTAAAACGCCATGCGTTCGGCATCGTAGTCCTTCAGTACATTATATATACGGTACAGTAAATAGCGCCATTGAAAAATACAACTCGTCCCGCAAAAAACAACAAGCCCTCCGACAGCGGGGGATAAATAAAGGAGTTACGATTTTTGGAAACACAAAAATGCTTGGTCACTAAGAGGTAAATAACTTGACAGGGAGCCGCGCCGCTGGTACTCAGTGCTACCCGTGGAACCGGCAGGTTGTAATTTTACAGAAACTTATCAATTACTTAAAGCTACATTTTTTTAAACCTTTGCTGCACAGTGGAATCGCTGCGTGTAAATGCTGCCATCGTTTGCTTTTCAGCCGAACAATGATTTTTAGTTGAGTTTAAAATCCATCCTTGGAGGCTCATCTACATGCAGATGAAGCTAATCAGCTACTAGTGGCCATTAGTAGTTTATGCAAAATGATCGCTCAAACTGTCAAACTATATTTGAACGAATTTTGAGATATCACTAGAGATGAGCGAACCTACTCGGCCACGCCCCTTTTTAGCCCGAGCGCCGCGATTTTCGAATACTTCCGTACTTGGGTGAAAAGATTCGGGGAGTGCCGTGGGTGAGCGGGGGTTGCAGCGGGAAGTAGGGGGGAGAGGGAGAGAGCTCCCCCGTTCCCCGCTGCTACCCCCTGCTCCGCCCCCCCCCCCCCGAATCTTTTCACCCGAGTTCGGAAGTATTCGAAAATTGCGGCGTTTGGGTGAGTACCGTATATACCGGCGTATAAGACGACTTTTGAACCCCGAAAAATCTGCTCTGCAGTCGGGGGTCGTCTTATGCGCCGGTAATACAAAAAAAAAAAGTGTAAAAAAAAAAAATTTATTACTCACCTCCCACGGCGTTCTGTCGCGCTCCGGCAGGATGTCGCTCGCTCCGGCAGGATGTCGCTCGCTCCTCGTCCCCGTCGCAGCATAGCTTTCTGAATGCGGGGCTTGAAATCCCCGCTTCCAGAAAGCTAATACACACGCCGGCAGCCATGACAGCATTGAATGGCTGTGATTGGCTGAAGGCGCACGTGTTAGCAATCACACCCATTCAATGATGTCATGGCTGCCGGCGTGTGTATTAGCTTTCTGGAAGCGGGGATTTCAAGCCCCGCATTCAGAAAGC
This sequence comes from Eleutherodactylus coqui, assembly GCA_035609135.1. NCBI lineage: Eukaryota > Metazoa > Chordata > Amphibia > Anura > Eleutherodactylidae > Eleutherodactylus > Eleutherodactylus coqui. The sequence goes on from CM069415.1 coordinate 4,934,592, forward strand.
TATGCTGCGCCAGGGACGAGGAGCGAGCGACATCCTGCCGGAGCGCGACAGAACGCCGTGGGAGGTGAGTAATGAATTTTTTTTTTTTTCTCCACTGTATACCGGCGTATAAGGTGACAGTTGGGGGGTCGTCTTATACGCCCCGTCGCCTGATACGCCGGTATATACGGTAATTACTCGAAATGAGTACGTTCGCTCATCTCTAGTTATCACCTTTGCGTGCAAATGGAGCTTAAGACACTGCGCCTGCTTCGATTGGCCACTGCTGCCCACATGAGCAACACAAGGATGCATTTAGATGGGACAACCTGTCGGCCGGAGATGCTCAACAGGTCGTCCCAGTGATGATCATTCCTGTGCTTTTGAATGCAGTTAGAGCGTCCCGAGGATCGTCCAGTCCAACCACCTCCATCCATAATAGACAAGGCGTCGTCCACAAAGAATCACAAGGACGACCCGTATGTAGTATGTAGCAACTGAACCTGTAACATTTTCCTAGGACTGGAGGGTAACTTTAGGAAACATGCTCCAGATCACATACATGCTGGTGTCACTGTGTACATACAGTACTTATCCTGAGTAACATCCTGTATTATACCCCAGAGCTGCACTCACTATTCTGCTGGTGGAGTCACTGTGTACATACATTACTTATCCTGTACTGCTCCTAAGTTACATCCTGTATTATACTCCGGAGCTGCACTCAGTATTCTGCTGGTGGAGTCACTGTGTACATACATTACTTATCCTGTACTGACCCTGAGTTACATCCAGTATTATACCCCAGAGCTGCACTCACTATTCTGCTGGTGGAGTCACTGTGTACATACATTACTTATCCTGTACTGACCCTGAGTTACATCCAGTATTATACCCCAGAGCTGCACTCACTATTCTGCTGGGGAAGTCACTGTGTACATACATTACTTATCCTGTACTGATCCTGAGTTACATCCTGTATTATACCCCAGAGCTGCACTCACTATTCTGCTGGTGGGGGTCACTGTGTACATACATTACTTATCCTGTACTGATCCTGAGTTACATGCTGTATTATACCCCAGAGCTGCACTCACTATTCTGCTGGTGGAGTCACTGTGTACATACATTACTTATCCTGTACTGACCCAGAGTTACATCCTGTATTATACTCCAGAGCTGCACTCACTATTCTGCTGGTGGAGTCACTGTGTACATACATTACTTATCCTGTACTGACCCTGAGTTACATCTTGTATTATACCCCAGAGCTGCACTCACTATTCTGCTGGTGGAGTCACTGTGTACATACATTACTTATCCTGTACTGACCCAGAGTTACATCCTGTATTATACCCCAGAGCTGCACTCACTATTCTGCTGGTGGAGTCACTGTGTACATACATTACTTATCCTGTACTGACCCAGAGTTACATCCTGTATTATACTCCAGAGCTGCACTCACTATTCTGCTGGTGGAGTCACTGTGTACATACATTACTTATCCTGTACTGACCCAGAGTTACATCCTGTATTATACTCCAGAGCTGCACTCACTATTCTGCTGGAGGAGTCACTGTGGACATACATTACTTATCCTGTACTGATCCTGAGTTACATCCTGTAGATCTTTTATTAGAAAAGTATAAAACACAACCAAACATTAACAATAACACAACTGTATACAACAAGATGAGGCCTCCCCCCCCCCCCCCCCCCGGTCCATGACCCATCAACAAATGAAAAGTCACTTTATACCCATTCCCCCTCCCCCCACTGTACACTCACACAGCCACTCATACTCAATATATAACAAAAATACTTAAAAGAGCATATCACTACAGAAAACCCCCTGAAACCACACAAATAAAATGAAATAGCGTTAAACAATAACAGAAATAACTAACCAAACCATACTAACATAAGACTGAGCCAACCGGCATATAACCAAACTCACATTTTTTTGTTTTTTTTGGGTCCCCAGTGCAGCTTGGGGGCCATGCCTGCTCCACCAGTCCGTGCCCAGAGTTTTATGTTTGGGACGTGCCAGGCTACGGCTCAAGGTGTGAACCCCACTCCCCCCAACTCCCCACCCAACCTACCTACCACCCAAAATGTGAATATATACAATATATACAAAACCATAATAAACTATACACCGACATACACCAATATACATACTATACAATATTCATACAACCCGAAAGCCTAAGGTCAGCTCACCTGCAGCCCTACTTCTTTTCATTTTGCCCAAACCAAAACAAAAGGCTTCATGGTGCACTCACAGCCCCCCACCGGGATTGGAGATGATAAACCGGGCACAGACACGGCAATGCCCTTTCCCTTCTTTTTTAAAAAGGTCTCCCTATTCTCTCCCTAATTTGCCCTAGACTGTCCTTAGTCTGCCCCTTCCTAGAAAAGTGTCCCTGCCCTATCCCTCCTCTCTCCCTATCCTGTCCCTCCTCTCTCTCTACTCTGCCCCTAGAAAATTAAGAAAAGACTGTCCCTAACGAAATACAAGCCCTCTCCATAGGAGGGAAGTCTTAGATGTGCCCAGCCTCTCATACTCCAAAGAACGCACCTTCACCAGGTCACCCAGGATGTTCCTACATACCGTATCCACGGGGAGGACTTTCAGTTCCGTCGAGATTAAACACCGTGCACTCCAGATGTGGAACCTGACCACTAGGCTAACTAGAAATAAAGTGCAGCGGTCCCTGCCACCAAGGCCTCTGAACGCTCCATAAGCCCACTCCGCATAGGAGAGGTGTGCCAGCTGAGGCCAGCCTATGGAGACCCCTACCCGTTGGTATACCTCTGTATTAAAGGGGCACTGAAGCAGGAAATGCTCCATGCTTTCCAGCACATCGCTGCACTCCTGACGGGGGCAACCCCTGTCAATCAGAGGCCTGCTCTTCAAGTTACCCCTTACATACAGTCTCCCGTGAAAGCAGCGCCAAGCCAAGTCCCAAAACTTCAAGGGGACCCGGGTTGAATTCAGTAAACGTAACCCTCCCTCTAGGTCCCGACTTGGCAGTCCTTGAGCGCCAGAGGCTTCTGGAAATGGGTCAACAGGACTCTTTCATCGAGGAGCCTCCTCGTCAGAGTCCTGATCTCCCACATCCCCAGACCCCACCGGCGTATCACCTTCAGAACCAAGGTAGCGTAAGCCGGGAGATGTCCGTGCTGCGTGCGAAGGTCCTTCACTCGCCCTCCTGTCTCCCATTCCTGGAAGAAAGGCTGAAACCATCCCCGGCAGGAGTAGAGCCACGGAGGAGCCCTCTCTTGCCAGAGGTTGCCTATGTTGATCTTAAAAAAGGTGTCTACAAGAAACACCATGGGGTTGACCATAGATAACCCCCCTAGTCTCCTCGTGCGGTATGTAACATCTCTCCTGATCAGGTTCAACCTGTTCCCCCACAACATTAGGAAGAACAGGTTGTAGACCCGGGTCCAGAGAGGCTCTGGCAAAATGCATAAGCTGCCAAGGTAGATGAATAAAGGGAGCAGGTATGTTTCGATCAGGCTAACTCTTTCCCGAAGGGTTAAAGACCAACCCTTTCACTGATTAACCTTGTGAGTGGCACTGTCCAGCCTGTCTACCCAATTTTGCATGGGGTAATCCCCCTGGCCGAATTTGATGCCAAGAACTTTTGCTGAAGTCTGGGGCACCGGAAAAGTGTCCGGGAGATCAAACACAGGATTCCCCCCTTCCTAACCAGAGACTTTCGCACTTATCCCAGTTGACACTGGACCCAGATGCCTCTGAGTAGCCATCCACCTCCGACACCACAAATTCCACCTCCTCCCTTGAGGATACGAAGAGCGTGACATCATCGGCGTATGCCACTGCCCTCAGGGTAGCCTCCGGCACCGCCCGGTCCATCCCGACCCCTGCTATTGGTCCACGATCAACCCTCCTGAGGAAGGGATCTATCGCAAACACATACAACAGGGGACTTAGAGGACAGCCCTGACGGACACCGGACCCCACCTCGAAAGGGCAGCCCCGCCAACCGTTCACCAGTGGGAAAGTCTCAGCCCCTGTATATAATGTTCGCAGCCAATCAACAAACCCCACTGGCAGGCCGTACCTCTGAAGGACTGACCAGAGGAACTCATGATTAATACGATCAAACGCTTTGGCCTGATCCAAGGACAGCAAGTACCCCTCCCAGTGACCAGCCCTACCCTGCTCCACTGCCTCCCGGACACCGAGAACAGCACTAAAGGTGCTACGGCCTGGAACAGAGCAATGCTGGGTCCCCGAGAGGAGCCGGGGTGCAAACTTGACCAACCGATTAAACAGCACTTTTGCCAGAACCTTCCTGTCCGTATTGAGAAGCGCTATGGGACGCAAGTTCTCAATACGGCTCGAGTCTTTACCCTTTGACAGAAGGATCAAAGCTGACCTCCTCATTGACCTAGGCAGAGTGCCCGAGGAAAGACACTCATTGAATACCTCAGTCAAGAGGTCCTTGAAGGTCTTATAATACTCAGAAGTTAGTCCATCCGGTCCTGGCGATTTTTTGAGCCGGAGCCCATCAATCGCCAGTTTAACTTCCTCTATGTTGATCTCCTCTGTCAAAACATCAAGAGAGGTGTCTACCCCCGGCTCAGGGACAGTTTCAGCCAGGAAAGCCGACATCACTTCCGAATCTAGATCCCTCTTTCCCAAGAATTGCGAGTAGTAGGATCTGACGACCTCCAGAATCCCTGATCTGGATCGATTCAGGGACCCCGTACTGTCAATCAGTCCAGTGACCACTTTACTATTCACTGACATCCTACAGTTTCTGTAAGGGTCGGGCGAGCGGTACTTCCCGAAATCCCTCTCAAAAACCAAGGATGCGTGTCTATCGTACTGGCATTTCTTGAGCAAAGATTTCACTCTGGAGATCTCCTCGCGGCTACCTCCAGTCGAAACGAGATGTTCGAGTTTCCTCCTCAGGCCGTTGCACAGGCGGTACCTGTCCAGGCATCTGAGGTTGGAGAGCTCTCGGAAGAACTTTGCCGCCCTCTTCTTGAACATCTCCCACCACTCTGACTTACTGCTACAGAGATCCAGTAATGGTACCTGGCTCTGCAGAAAATCCTCAAAGGACTGTCTTATCTCTGCTTCCTCCAGGAGTGATGAATTAAGTCTCCAAAAACCTCTGCCCATCCGGGGGGTCTCTGCAACATTCAGAGAAAACAATATTAGACAGTGATCGGAGAATTCCACCTCAACAACGGACACTGGTGAAGAGATGGCTTCCTCCTTCAAAAAAAAACCTGTCTATTCTGGACCTGCTCTGACCTCTATAATAGGTGAACGCCTTGTGGCCTGGGGTGTGCCGGATGTGGACATCCACCAGGCGAGCCTCGCTAGCTATGCTATTAAGTGCGACGCTGTCAAAAGTCAACCGCCTGTCTCCAGAGCCTTCCCTATCACGGGCTCTTGTGACTGCATTAAAGTCACCTCCAAAGACAACTTGGCAGCTGGTAAAAAGGTAGGGCTTGATCCTCATAAAGAGACTCTTCCTGTCCTTTTTTGACTGGGGACCGTAGATGTTGACAAGTCTTAATTCTTGTCCCTTCATGAGGACATCTAAGATCAGGCACCTTACCATTTCTAATTCAATAACTCGTCGGCATTCAACCGCTGCGGTGAAAAGGACCGCCACTCCGCTATACGGCTCGGCCGCAAGAGACCAGTAGGAAGGGCCTGACCTCCACTCCCTTTTTGCCTTATGTATGGCTGCCAAATCGGACAGCCTGGTCTCCTGCAAAAATAAAATGTCGGCTTCAACGTAGCCGAGAAAATCAAAGGCCGCAAATCTAGCCATATCAGACTTAATGCTGGCAACATTAATCGATGCCAGAGTCAGCGGAGTGGGTGCCGCCATCATGAGTGATTAAATTAGACGGCTTTCTTCCTCACACCCGCTTCCTCGGGGTCAGAGGAAAGTCCCTTGCTTCTTTTCTTGGACATAGATGTGTCCATAGCAAGGGATCCCCTGATCCCGTTGTCCTTGTTTCCAGGCTCTAGAGTCGCCTCTTTCCCTGTAGGAACTATGCCTCCACGAGAAGGAGACTCAGCGCCTCCTGTTGACCCTTTTTTTGCCCCAGGAACCTTGCCTTTTCCTTCCCCCTCAGAGAAGGAAGAGATGTCTTGAAGGGCTCGGAACCTATTGGAGTGTCCAACTGGAGGTGAGCAGGCTTCCCCTTCCAGTACTTGGCCCGGGGTGGGAGATCTTGAATCCCCCCTTCGTTTCCTCCTCGTGGCACCTAGCTTATGCCTTTTTTCTAACCGCCTCTTGCCTTACTCATCCACACTTTCATAGTGAGAGGAATCTGCAGAGTTGGTCTCCTCCCTCTGGATCCTCCTGTCCTCTTTATCTAACTCGCTGTCCCTCAAAGCCTCAGCCGCAAGATTTGCTTCTGCAACAGGGGCCACCATCGACCCACCCGTTGTGGGCGCTCCCATCAGCTTCCTGCTCCGTCTGCGCTTCTTCTGACACCCATCATGACCCCCATCCGTAGGGGCTGAGACCGCATTGGCAAAGGAGCGTGGACAGCGACTAAATGGGTGACCAAGATCACCACACAGGTTACACCTAATCTCTGTACAGGAGGCGGCAAGATGGCCCAGACCCCCACACAGAGCGCACTTCAAGGTCTTACAAGCGGCGCTCAAGTGTGAGGGGTCGCCGCACCTGTGGCAGAGCTTCAGCTGCCCCTGGTAAAAGGCCAAGATACGATCCCTGCCGAGGAAGGCTGCAGATGGTATGTGTGCCACTGAGTTTCCTGAACGCTTCAGCTTGACCATATGCCGTGCTCATCCCGGTTCTTTCTGGGTATCTCCGTCACCTCTCCGTACCTACTGAGCCACGTCATAATGTCAAAGCAAGAAAGTGACTCGTTACGAGTCAAAACGGTCACTTTCTTGATATCGTTCTGGCGAGACACCACCTGGATGGCAAAGTCTCGCCAGCCGGGCTTGTTTTTCATCAGCTCGTAGTTCCCCCAGAAAAGTTCTAGACCCTCTGGGCGAACAAAGCTGATGTCAAACTCAGATGTGCCGAAGGGATGGATCAGGGCAAAGATGTCAACCGCCCTAAAGCCCATCTTCAGTAGGAGCTCCACTACCTTCCCCCTTGGAGGACATGCATCATTGCCCCTCCAACGAAGACGGACCACATTCCTACGACCTGCGTCCTGCCCGGGTGTCGGTAGGGACCATACGGTCTCCCCCTTTTGTTCTCGGAAGGCACCCAAGCCATGTCTCTCTTTCCAGAGAGATAGATCCACCTCTCTTCCTCCAACTGTAATTGAACTCTCCCCTTTCCGTAGAGCCTCCAAGAGGCGCTGTTGCAAAACGCCCTCCCTAGAGCCTGGAGACAAGGAGGACCAACTCCCTCCAGCGGCAATACTGGCATAACTCCTGCCAGGTGTTGTCGCCGCTGGAGGGACGACTGGAACCTGTGACACTTCCTGACCCCCTGAACAAACTGTACCTGCTTGTGCAGCAGGTGCCCCTATATTAGGGGCGCCACAAGCTCCCTGGGTCTCTGAGCTCTTAGTAGTATCAGAGACCCGGGCTGGCTTGGAAATCTTCTTATTACCACTAGTACCTCTCTCGCACGCACCCTCACCATCCGGACCAGATTTTGGGTCAGGACCAGGGTCCAAGCGGGCCTTAGCAGACCTAGGGGGCAACATTGCTGCCCCAGCTTGTGCAGCTGCAACTACCGCAATGTTCCCCCTACGGCCAGCACTCTGTGTTATAGCAGAGATGTTTTTAGTTTTGCTTTTGCCTTTCTTTTTATCTTTGCCAGAAGCCTCCGCATCACTGGGTGCCTGGGACCGAGAGACCCCCGCAGACCGACCTGTCAAACAGGAGACCTCAGATGCTGATCCCATTGCCCCCTCCGCATCACTGGGTGCCTGGGACCGAGAGACCCCCGCAGACTGACCTGTCACACAGGAGACCTCAGATGCTGATCCCGCTGCTCCCTCCGCATCACTGGCACCATCACCGCCATAGCCTTCAGCCTTCTCATCTTTACCACAGGGTCCCAGGTCGGAGGTGCCTCTTTCTGGCTTTGTAGCCGGACCAGCGTCCCCCGTCACATAGACAAATTTCTCCTGAGGCTTCCTTTGTTTTCTTTTTTTATCCTTGATTTTTGTGTCCACTTTGGGAATGTCTTTACCAAAATGAAGACCCCCCATATGAGGAGGAAATTCCAGCAGTTGCGACTTTTGCAGCACCAAAGCCCCCACCTTATGATTTCCTTCCTCCAGATCAGACTCCTCAGAGGTTGTTGGTAGCCCAATCTGCTCTGGCTGGAGATTGCTGGTGCTTGTAGTGCTGCCTTGGGTTAAGGCTTGTTCAGCCGAACACGCAGGCTGCTCCCCCAGACTCTCCTGTACATCCTCGTAGTCGTCCTCATCCGAGCTGTCGTCACAATCACTGGACTGATCGGTCTGCTGCGAGTTGCTGCGTCCTGCAGCCATCTTCGCAAAGCGATCATCGTTCATGATCTTTTCTTTAAAGGGACCGCTCTCCTCCAAGATCCTCTCTCTCACATCTTTCCACACTTTAATGCACTCTTTGCACTTCTGTATCACTTTAGAGACTTCCGCCTTTTTGCCTTTAGAGGTGGCTTGGTCTCTTTGCAGCCTGGCAGACCGCAGTTTTTCCATCTGCATAACAATCTGCTTTCCTGCAGTCTCATACTCTGCCATGCTTCTTGCCAGCCGGGAGGCCAGCTCTACCACAGACTCTCCCTCTGGCCTATCATTCCACTTTTCCGGCTTTGCCAGCTTCTGTGGCTTACCTGCCTTCCTCTGGGCCTGGCTACACGTCACCATCTCGCTGCTTGCGCTGTCAGATGCAGCCGCACTGATGGACTGGCCCGCGTTACTGCGCCTGCGACTGGAGCCCGTGTCACCGCTGCCACGACTTAGAACCGTCCTTTTCTCTGGCTCACCTGCAGTTCTAGGCTTCTTATATTTTGCCGCTGTTGCTGCGGAACATCTTGGAGCTGCAGAAGCCACCGATGCCACTGCGGGGGTCGTTGCGGCCATCTCTGTCCTCCCTCCCTCCGACCGAGATCGGAGGGAGGAGGTGCGGGACTGCATAACAAAGCCCAGAAACCTGCACTGTTCCTGGGCTCTCAACAAGGTCTCCACCTGAGAAGCAGACCACACCCTGGATCCTGCAGAGCTCTTCAGAACACAACCTTACTCCAGAGTTGCACTCACTGTTCCACTGGTGGAGTCACCGTGTACATACATTACTTATCCTGTACTGATGCTGAGTTACATCCTGTATTATACTCCAGAGCTGCACTCACTATTCTGCTGGTGGAGTCACTGTGTACATACATTACTTATCCTGTACAGATCCTGAGTTACATCCTGTATTATACCCAGGAGCTGCACTCACTATTCTGCTGGTGGTGGAGTCACTGTGTACATACATTACTTATCCTGTACTGATGCTGTGTTACATCCTGTATTATACTCCGGAGCTGCACTCACTATTCTGCTGGGGCAGTCACCGTGTACATTCATCTGCAGCGGTTTGTGCCGTCTGGCTTCTGCGCAGGTTGTGCTGCAGTGTAGAGCAGAGCGCAGCAGATAAGACACGATATACAAGATGGCATTTATTTGGTCCTTTCAGTTACAGGAAGGAAGCTGCAGTTTTACAAAACATCAAAATATAAATAACCTGCAACAATGCACACAGGTGGAGTATAGAAATGACAGTACATGTCCGCCGTCACTGCGCCATCGCTGCAGGTAACGCCCCCCGCAGGATGGAGTGGACATCTGATGTGGCACTTGGTAGAAAAAGGGTCACCAACTAAATCTTAAGGTGTGAGAAACGCTGCGCTCTAGGACCGTCCTGTACCAGAGGGCAGAGCCGCCCAGAAAACACGGATGAACAGATAAACATGGCGACCACCCTCCGAGACGCGGACAGCCGCAGCGTTACGTGGGATCTCGTCAGACGTTTATCACACCCTAAAATATCACAACAAGTAGTATAAAAAACGAAAAAAAAAACAAGAAAACAGTCGCCAATGCGCCGGCGCCTCAGTCCAGGGCGATGAGGTCATCATTCTGCTCTGTCGGCGCCTCAGTCCAGGACGACGATGTCATCCTCCTGCTCCGCCGGCGCTTCAGTCCAGGGCGATGATGTCATCATCCTGCTCCGTCGGCGCCTCAGTCCAGGGCGATGATGTCATCCTCCTGCTCCGCCGGCGCCTCAGTCCAGGGCGATGATGTCATCCTCCTGCTCCGCCGGCGCCTCAGTCCAGGGCGATGAGGTCATCATCCTGCTCCGTCTACGCCTCAGTCCAGGGCGATGAGGTCATCATCCTGCTCCGTCTACGCCTCAGTCCAGGGCGATGATGTCATCATCCTGCTCCGTCGGCGGCTCCACACGCTTCCTTTTGTTACTTGAAACCTCTTCTTCGGACAGCTTCCTCTTCAGCGTTACGGCCTCCATGTTGACGTCGGCGCTGCTGGAAGGACTTTCCTCATCGGAGTCCACGATTAACACGTCATCTTGGTCTTGAGCTTCGGGAACAAGGAAACGGTTATGAAGCTTCGCTGCGCACAAGATGCTGAACGCTTCGCAAAACTCACAGCTGGCCCCAATGAGGCCGCACTGCAGCGCTATACACCTACAGTAACTGGTTCACATGGTCATCTTACTAGGCTCCCTGCTGATGGTTTCCACCTCTATTAGCTGGATCTTCAGACTGACGGTACAGTGCAGACCCCAAACACTGCTGTAGGAGACCCCATTGCCCTCCCACCCCCCGCATTAGATTACCGCAGAGCCCTGGGACCTGTGTAGCAATACTGTGCGGCACTACCAGCCTGCGCCACTGTGCAATGGTGGAACTGTCCAGCCAAACTGCAGCCACTTCAGATCAGCTGAGGGGTACGGGGCAGCAGGCTGTCAATCTGCTATTGATGGTCAATGCGGAGGATACACCAATATTAGCACTGGACTGGAAAACACCTTTAATTTCAAACCATCTTCAAGATCTCTGCTTGCTGTCAGTTATTGGAAAGATAAGGCTGAAGAACTTTGGCGCTCATTCTGCCTCAAACAGCCACGGCCGTTGGCACAGATCGGCACGGGATCGGTCACACCTCGGTGTGGAAACACAACTTTCCATGTCACAATTCTGTGCGCAGATTTTGCCCCTTGACAGGACTGGATCCCTGCAGGAAGCCGCAGTTTTCACGCGGCGAATTACACCGTCTGAACCTACCGGTCACCTGCACTGATACACTGTAACGAGCCATCAGCACAGGGAGATCATGCTGCTGTTTAGCTATTCGTATCTCACAGCAAGCAGAGATCTTGGAAATGGTGAGAAACACACTAGTCCTCGGCGCATCGTTCTCTACCTGTGGACGTCGATGGCTGCGCTCCGTCATCGCTGCCGTTGGTGATGCTTTTACTGCTCTCTTCTAGGGGTTTTTGAGGCGCTTTCTCCGGAGCGTCTCCGACGACCTCGAACTCCACGTCCTTCTCCAGATCCTCACTGAAAAGAGCAATGCGAGAAGTTCAACGCGGGCGACCGCAACATCAGAGGGGCCGCAATTACTGACACAGAGGTAGGTGGGTCCGAGCCACACAGGGGCAGCTATCTCTACAGTGACCACCAGGAGGAGCTGCTGAGACACCTCTACGAGTGACCTCTTACCTCTGCAACAGGTTAATCAGCAGGGTGTAGTCCTGGAGAAAGTCGTCCGCCTGCAGCCGGGTGCCGTTCCGGATGCCGAAGTCCGACAAATGCCGGTTATTGTTTGCTGAAAGGAAGAAATAAGGAATAAGGAGGCGATCAGCAAAAGCGAGACGTCTTGTGAGCAGAACGCCACATCAAGAGATCGGAACAGAGCATGGAATACCTCCTGGGGGGAGGGGGTTAACCCTTTCCTGCACTGCAACTGGACATAAGTTTATGGACGGCAAGGACCCAGCAGCTGAGCCCATGCAATCTGCAGCAGGAGCCGGCTGTGACTGACTGACAGCCTCCCGCTGCGACTGCAAGGATTGGTGAAGACACAGAGCCCTGCTGTTAACTCCTCACATGCTGCGTTCAATATTGATCGAGGCATGGAAAGGGTTGACAGAGGGACAACAGTGTAATCAACTTATGTAATCACAGACGGCTGATGGGCTTGCCATGGCCTGATTGCTATTATTAAGGCCCACTTAGACGCAATGATTATCGCCCAGAAGCCGTGTTTTGAGCGATAATCGCTGTGTAGCTGCACGGACATCCTGCAGTTTTCGTTCTCCCGTTGCTCATCGTTGTCTGTCAGCGTGCTGCCGATGAGCCTTACCAGGGATTCACAGCGGATACTATTGTTTCATCCCGCTCCCTGATAACAGACGGGGTGTGAAGAACACTGCGGTCCAGCGGTATAACAGCCGGGCGCTCCGAGCAGAGAACAGCTGGATGCAGAAGACGAGCGGCCCCGCTTGTCTTCTGCATCCCCCATTCGGAGTGCAAAGTGATCGATCATCTTGCCGTGCAATGCACACAACGATTATTGCTCAAAAGACAAAAAGTTAAAACCTTTTTTTTGGTGCACTTTCTAAAAACGCACCTCTTCAGGGAGGCATACCGCATTCCCTAAACAAACCCCTCTGTACTCCCCTGATAACATGCTCCCTGACCTACTGACTGCAATCCCTGCTAGCCATCATAAACCGCTCCTGCAGTCATAACGATTCTGCCGTCACACGGCTAAATGTCTGACCATTGTCTATGTGTATATCACCCCTCACTCTCCACCTCGCCATACCGGGCCCATGTCCCCCCCGCCATACCGGGCCCATGTCCCCCCCGCCATACCGGGCCCATGTCCCCCCCGCCATACCGGGCCCATGTCCCCCCCGCCATACCGGGCCCATGTCCCCCCCGCCATACCGGGCCCATGTCCCCCCCGCCATACCGGGCCCATGTCCCCCCCGCCATACCGGGCCCATGTCCCCCCCGCCATACCGGGCCCATGTCCCCCCCGCCATACCGGGCCCATGTCCCCCCCGCCATACCGGGCCCATGTCCCCCCCGCCATACCGGGCCCATCTCCACCCCGCCATACCGGGCCCATCTCCACCCCGCCATACCGGGCCCATCTCCAGCCCCTTTACCTTCTGTATCCCCCCACTACTTGTAGTATGTAAGCTCGTTGGAGCAGGACCCTCACCCCTATTGTCTCCATCAGCTGATTACTATGTAACCGCGGTTCTGTAATGTTTGTACTTTTGTCTTTCTGTATCCCCCCTGTCTATGTAAGCGCTGCGGGATATGTTGGCGCTATACAAATACAGATTATTAACCCACAAAGCCCCCGCTCAGCATCGTCTCATCCGTAACGCCCCGCACAGTCATTTAACACACTTTTTATAGTTCATGGCAAAAGCTGTAAAAAACAAAAAGCTAAAGAAACTGAGAAACTGAGCGAAGATGCTTCTGTTGTTCATTTTGTCCCCTCAAATAATGGTCAAATATGCTGTCTGTACCCCAAAAGTGTACCAGTGAGAGCTGAGCCACAAAGCCCTCGCAGCGCTCCGCCCGCGGGGACATAAAGTTATGGGACTGCAACAAAGTAAGAAAAAACGAAAAAGCGTTCTATTGTGCGAAAGTGGAAAAAAGCTTAAAAAAATTATATTTATATTATATATATATATATATATATATATATATATATATATATATATATATATATGTAATTGTGGCGTCAGCGCAGCCGTTCCGACCCGCAGAAGAAAACGCGTCCGTCATTCATGCTGCGGGATGATGTCATACAGAAAAACTAAAAGAAAATCCTAAATAATAACCATGCGGCAGGTGGGCATCCAAAAGTGGTGCCAATATAAACTGCAGCTCGCGGCACAACAAAGGCCACGCCTCCTGCGGCCGCGGGAAATACAGTTATGGCTTATGGACATGAAAATCCCCCAAAATTGGTCCCGCACCTCGGTCCAGGATCGGCCGCGTCACTGAGGGGCGTGACGAAGACATTTCTCTCCTATCCACAGACCCTTCAGAGTGGGGGATATCTGACCCCTGCGGCCCCAACTGCTGCCCCGAGACGCGTGAATAAGGGGCGGTGCGCAGGCGATAGCAGCACTCCATTCACTTCTACGGGATAGACACTGCTGAACGCATCAATGTCCATAGAAGTGAATGGAGCATTGGTTGAGTATTCACAGCCGCGCTCTTCTAGGCATCACTGGGGGTCAGGAAACTAGCATTGAGTTTCCCATCTCGGTTACAAAAAGCAAAGTTTGGTAGAGCAGCGCCCTCTACTGGTACAGAGAGAACATGCACTACACATCTCCACCACAGCAGGATGAGAAGGAGGTCGCTCTCGTTGTGTGTCTGCAGCTCCAGCGTCTCACCATGGACCCCGCAGTTATGTGCCGGCTCCTTGTCTATGGCCCTAGGAGCCAGACTGTCACTCACCATCAGTCTCTCCCGCCTCCGAGGAGATCAGGATTGTGCCTTTACCATCTTCAATCTGCACATCCGGAGCGACCATCCCAAACTTCTCCTTAATGATCTGCCAGACACAAAACAGTACAGGGTAAGTAATGTATGTACACAGTGACTCCACCAGCAGAATAGTGAGTGCAGCTCTGGGGTATAATACTGGATGTAACTCAGGATCAGTACAGGATAAGTAATGTATGTACATAGTGACTCCACCAGCAGAATAGTGAGTGCAGCTCTGGAGTATAATACAGGATGTAACTCAGGGTCAGTACAGGATAAGTAATGTATGTACACAGTGACTCCACCAGCAGAATAGTGAGTGCAGCTCTGGAGGATAATACAGGATGTAACTCGGGGTCAGTAGAGGATAAGTAATGTATGTACACAGTGACTCCACCAGCAGAATAGTGAGTGCAGCTCTGGAGTATAATACAGGATGTAACTCAGGGTCAGTACAGGATAAGTAATGTATGTACACAGTGAGCCCACCAGCAGAATAGTGAGTGCAGCTCTGGAGTATAATACAGGATGTAACTCAGGATCAGTACAGGATAAGTAATGTATGTACACAGTGACTTCACCAGCAGAATAGTGAGTGCAGCTATGGAGTATAATACAAGATGTAACTCAGGATCAGTATAGGGTAAGTAATGTATGTACACAGTGACTCCACCAGCAGAATAGTGAGTGCAGCTCTGGAGTATAATACAGGATGTAACTCAGGGTCAGTAGAGGATAAGTAATGTATGAACACAGTGACTCCACCAGCAGAATAGTGAGTGCAGCTCTGGAGTATAATACAGGATGTAACTCAGGATCAGTACAGGATAAGTAATGTATGTATACGGTGACTCCGCCAGCAGAATAGTGAGTGCAGCTCTGGATAATACAGGATGGATTATGCTGAGTACAATAGCTCATCTTGCTCACGCACCTTGTCCTGTAAGGTCTGTACGGTCACATTGTGAACATTTAACTTGACGGTGACTTCTGGGCGGCTGGCACACACATAGCAGTTGGCATTCGGTGGGTCCAGCACACAGGGCACCAGCAGCTTCTTGCGGGGGTTGGGCTGTTTGTTCAGAAATACCTATTGGATCAAGCAGAGAGTCAGTTCGCCGTTCTTCAGAGGAAACCACCGGCGGGGTGAATGGCGGCACACGCACCGTTCTGCACTGCTCCAGGCTTCCGGATAAAATCTTCAGCCCCTCCAGCACGATGAGCCCGGAGATGACGGCGTTGGTCGTCGCTATCGCTGGAATGATGTTCCCGGCCATGGCTGTGGGAACAAGACACGACCTTTACTGACTTGTACCTTCAGGAAAGCTACCTGCAGGGTGACTACGGAGCGAGCACAAGAGCTTACACTTAATATCGAACCGGCTCTTCATGTTCATACTAAAGATGTACATCCTGAGGTTAGCAGCCGCCGTCACAAAGTCCATCGCCGGGGGGTCATCCTACAGGAGAAGGAAAAGCCAACACAAGTCATGTTTGTGTCTGCAGAGGCGACACGATGCGACTCTACGCCAACATGACTCAGCGCCCACACGGCTGCAGCTGCCCCGTGTGCCCGTAGCTGCCCTGTACCTCCAACTGCTGGACGCACGACTGTT
Source organism: Eleutherodactylus coqui (assembly GCA_035609135.1). Taxonomy (NCBI): domain Eukaryota; kingdom Metazoa; phylum Chordata; class Amphibia; order Anura; family Eleutherodactylidae; genus Eleutherodactylus; species Eleutherodactylus coqui. The sequence continues at coordinate 4,950,709 of CM069415.1, forward strand.
CATCCGACATCCGGTTACCCCGCTGCCACGTGCGCATTTGTCTCGGCTAAGCGGTCAGGTATATAAGGAGGGGGGGGTTGGCCTTACACATAAGCGCCTAACACTCATCCCACGGCTTACCGCTCTTGCGCTTTCACACGGCAGCGACAGTCGTTCAGTGAATGAAGGCGAAGTGCGCCGGGATTTCTTCATTCGCCGTGAACAGGCAGTCGCACACCGAGCGAGCGGTCGCGTATTAGCAGCTTCATAGTCAGGAAGTAAAGCAAGTAGTGCAAGACAACTATCACGGCCGATAGTAAAGCCCCCGTAAGCCGCAGTCAGAGAGCGCAGGCCGTAACTTACCTCCTGGGAACAAAAGGATCGGGTGCTGAAGATCCCTATCTCCGATCCTTTCCTGACATCACATATAGGAGAGGCCCCCATACACTTCAGAGAGTTGTCTGGCCTCGCTGTTATCAGCTGGTTCAGACGAAACTGTGAAGTGTACGGGAGACTTAAAGGGACATTCTCATCTTGGCCAAGACAGGAAAACCCAACCCTTCAACCAAGCGCTACTTCCATAACTGCCGTTCACTTCAATAAGAGCTACAGAGACGGCGCATGACGGGGGGCTCAGCCGCGTGGCTGGAGGTATAGCAGCCGTTTCTCAACTATGAAAATCTGGGATAGTGAAAGGGATGTCCACCATCTCCACGCGCCGCTGGTGTTCTGGTTGGTCCCTCGGCAGCCTCCCCATACACCTGCGGACACTCACCTTGTCCCACACCAGTTCGGCGCCGCTGGTGTTCTGGTTGGTCCCTCGGCAGCCTCCCCATACACCTGCGGACACTCACCTTGTCCCACACCAGTTCGGCGCCGCTGGTGGTCTGGTTGGTCCCTCGGCAGCCTCCCCATACAACCTGCGGACACTCACCTTGTCCCACACCAGTTCGGCGCCACTGGTGTTCTGGTTGGTCCCTCGGCAGCCTCCCCATACACCTGCGGACACTCACCTTGTCCCACACCAGTTCGGCGCCGTCTCCCTTTGTAGATAACTGATCCTTAAAGTCTTGACGCTTTGAGAAAACAGCTGAGCGTAACCAGCGACGTCCAGAACCTGCTGATCCTTCAGGCCGAGCGCCGCGGACGCCTTCTTCTGTTCGGCAGGACCTTTATCTATGGTGGAAAAGGCAGAGACCAGCGTGAGGCCAGGAATATTTACAGAGGAGACGAGCGATGCGCTATACGGCGGGGGAGGGTCCGACATATAATCTACTGAGCTGCAGCCTCCAGCGACGCGGCGCCCAGCAGCCGTGACCAGAGAACGTCACACGCTTCTACTTCCGCGGGTGCATTCACATTCGCGATATCAGAACACATGACCCTCAGGAGCGATGGGTCCCTCAGACTGACGGCCCCAGACAAAACGCATCACGCAGCCAAAATCGTAGGTTTGCAAGTGCGATACCGGTCAGAGTTTCTCGGATGGGTACCGCAGTCGCCCATGTGAATCCACCCCCAGAGAGATAAGCTCATCCTTCCACTACAGTGCTTACCGCTGTTCTGCAGGCCGGACCAGTCCAGGGGCACCGGAGCCTTCCTCTTCCTCCACAGCTTGTCCATGGTCAGGAGGTAACGGATGTCGTCTTTGAAAAGCTGTAAGTAAATGGTGATTATGTGATGATCTGAATCCTGGGTGCTGCACCCCCCGAGGGTAGCACTGTTACCCCGGATTACAGCCCCGTCGCCATAGTTACCTTGTTAAAGAGCTTCACCGGATCATACCCCGTGGACTTGGCCCACTGCTTCGTGGATACTCGCTTGACGTCTCCGTCCTCCTCGGACGCGTTGGCCCTCGCTGCGGCCTCTGTGGGCTCCCCTGAGGGATAAACAAAGCTGTGAGGGCTCGAAGCGTCCTGCGTGACACAAGTCACACCACAAGCATCCGGCACGGGACATCAGTACTCACAGGAGGCCTCGGGGTCAGCCGTGTCCGGGGAGACCTCTTGATCGGCATCCTCCTCCCCAAATAACTGGCTGCAGAGAGGAGATAAGAGGGGTCAGTGGTGACAGAGGGGCGACGAGACTGGACATCACTGCACACACGGGGAGGACGCGGAAATAGTCGGGGCGATGAGACCGGACATCACTGCACACACGGGGAGGACGCGGAAATAGTCGGGGCGACGAGACCGGACATCACTGCACACGGGAAGGACGCGGAAATAGTCGGGGCGATGAGACCGGACATCACTGCACACACGGGGAGGACGCGGAAATAGTCGGGGCGACGAGACCGGACATCACTGCACACACGGGGAGGACGCGGAAATAGTCGGGGCGATGAGACCGGACATCACTGCACACACGGGGAGGACGCGGAAATAGTCGGGGCAACGAGACCTGACATCACTGCACACGGGAAGGACGCGGAAATAGTCGGGGCGATGAGACCGGACATCACTGCAAACGGGGAGGACACGGAAATAGTCGGGGCGACGAGACCTGACATCACTGCACTCGGGGAGGACACGGAAATAGTCGGGGCGACGAGACCTGACATCACTGCACTCGGGGAGGACACGGAAATAGTCGGGGCGACGAGACCTGACATCACTGCACACAGGGAGGACACGGAAATAGTCGGGGCGACGAGACCTGACATCACTGCACTCGGGGAGGACACGGAAATAGTCGGGGCGACGAGACCTGACATCACTGCACTCGGGGAGGAGGCGGAAATAGTCGGGGCAACGAGACCTGACATCACTGCACCCGGGGAGGAGGCGGAAATAGTCGGGGCAACGAGACCTGACATCACTGCACCCGGGGAGGAGGCGGAAATAGTCGGGGCAACGAGACCTGACATCACTGCACCCGGGGAGGAGGCGGAAATAGTCGGGGCAACGAGACCTGACATCATTGCACACGGGGAGGACACAGAAATAGTCGGGGCGATGAGACCGGACATCACTGCACACCCGGGGAGGAGGCAGAAATAGTCGGGGCGACGAGACCTCACATCACTGCACACGGGGAGGACTGCACTATCCACAGGATGTACCGCAGACCTGGGTATACAGATGCTGCAGCCCGGCATCGGTCACGGCACACGCGGCCATCACATGTAGAGCGTGCAGTACATACAGGACATGTGATTCCCCCGCCGGACACGGGCTGATGGCGTCTTACTTGAAGAGGTACTTGGCCCACACGATGCAGTGGATGGGCTCGGAGGGAGTGTTGCGGATGGTGCAGCCAGGGAAGGTCTTCTGGGTGGGTTTCGGTTGACATTCGTAGCACTCGGTGACCCCCTGAGGGAAGGATAAACACCTGGTAAGAGCCGCGCCACGGGGCACAGAGCCGACCAGCAGGTCACAACCACTAACCTTCTTGATGACGGTGACCTGCCCCAGGTACCCGGCCGTGCCGCTCTCTATCAGCGGGATGTCCGCCGCCAGGCACATCCTGTTCACGTGGTTCCGTGCGGCTGGAATCGACATAAGAGGGATGAATAACGAAGAGCACCGACTTCCAGGCGCCGCGCTACAGGCGGGGCCAGGCGGCACGCTACAGGCGGGGCCAGGCGGCACGCTACAGGCGGGGCCAGGCGGCACGCTACAGGCGGGGCCAGGCGGCACGCTACAGGCGGGGCCAGGCGGCACGCTACAGGCGGGGCCAGGCGGCACGCTACAGGCGGGGCCTCACAGACGCAAACTCATCATCATACATCTAGATTTTACAAGATGGCGCCCGCGGCTAACAGATGTGTGATGTCCATCTAACGGTCCGCGGTTCTCCACCTGTCCGGCCGCGCCACTTTCTACACATCTGATAATCATGTAACACCCCACAAGTAGACAACCACGTCAGCCGACACGGCACGGCATCCCACACGGGTGCAGACGCAGCGCCACAAGACGGGCAATCCCGCAGACCCACCTCTGTTGTCCAGGGCGTTCATCACCAGCGTGAACTTCCGGAAGAATTCAACGTCGTACTCAGCGCTGCAAAGACACGGAAATGACAAGCGGGTGATCAGGGGGAGGAGCCACGGCATTACATCATCACCGGGATATATATAGCTGTACAGAAAACCGCCAGCGGTCATAGGGGAGGGGCCACCCTGCGGAGCAGGAGGATGCGCTGGCGGGGGACACATGGGCGCCACTAGTGGGCGCTGCACTCACTTCATGATGCTGTCGTGGTAGGCGGTGATGCTGGCGCCCGGACAGAACTGCAGGACGCTCTCCTTCGCCACCTGAAGGTAGAGTAGAGAGAATGAGACCCATCGCTAGGAGGCGCCGGTCACATGACCCTGCGGGCCGCGGAGACGTTACCTGCGCCTTCGACCGGCCGACATGTTTCTTCTGGAACAGGAACTGCCTGTTGAGGTTACTGACGTCAATCGTGTCCAGATCGATCTAGAAAACAAAGACGTTATGGAGGAGGCTGTGAGGAGCGACGCTCTGCGGGAGCAATGGGGGGAATCAGCACAACAGAGGAGCGATGCTCTGCAGGAGCAATGGGGGAAATCGGCACAACAGAGGAGCGATGCTCTGCAGGAGCAATGCTCTGCAGGAGCAATGGGCGGAAATCGGAGCAATAGAGGCACGATGCTCTGCAGGAGCAATGGGGGAAATCGGCGCAACAAAGGAGCGATGCTCTGCAGGAGCAATGGGGGGGAATCGGCGCAACAGAGGAGCGATGCTCTGCAGGAGCAATGGGGGGGAATCGGCACAACAGAGGAGCGATGCTCTGCGGGAGCAATGAGGGGAATCAGCACAACAGAGGAGCGACGCTCTGCGGGAGCAATGGGGGGAATCAGCACAACAGAGGAGCGATGCTCTGCAGGAGCAATGGGGGAAATCGGCACAACAGAGGAGCGATGCTCTGCAGGAGCAATGCTCTGCAGGAGCAATGGGCGGAAATCGGAGCAATAGAGGCACGATGCTCTGCAGGAGCAATGGGGGAAATCGGCGCAACAAAGGAGCGATGCTCTGCAGGAGCAATGGGGGGGAATCGGCGCAACAGAGGAGCGATGCTCTGCAGGAGCAATGGGGGGGAATCGGCACAACAGAGGAGCGATGCTCTGCGGGAGCAATGAGGGGAATCGGCACAACAGAGGAGCGATGCTCTGCAGGAGCAATGGGGGGAATCGGCACAACAGAGGAGCGATGCTCTGCGGGAGCAATGAGGGGAATCGGCACAACAGAGGAACGATGCTCTGCAGGAGCAATGGGGGGAATCGGCACAACAGAGGAGCGATGCTCTGCAGGAGCAATGGGGGGAATCGGCGCAACAGAGGAGCGATGCTCTGCAGGAGCAATGGAGGGAATCGGCGCAACAGAGGAGCGATGCTCTGCAGGAGCAAGGGGGGGAATCGGCGCAACAGAGGAGCGATGCTCTGCAGGAGCAATGGGGGGGAATCGGCGCAACAGAGGAGCGATGCTCTGCAGGAGCAATGGGGGGGAATCGGCGCAACAGAGGAGCGATGCTCTGCAGGAGCCATGGGGGGGAATCGGCGCAACAGAGGAGCGATGCTCTGCAAGAGCCATGGGGGGGAATCGGCGCAACAGAGGAGCGATGCTCTGCAGGAGCCATGGGGGGGGGGGGGTCGGCGCAACAGAGGAGCGATGCTCTGCAGGAGCAATGGGGGGGGGGGAGTCGGCACAGAGGAGCGATGCTCTGCAGGAGCAATGGGGGGGGGGGGGGAGTCGGCACAGAGGAGCGATGCTCTGCAGGAGCAATGGGGGGAACCAGGGCAACAGAGAAGCGATGCTCTGCAGGAGCAATGGGGGAATCCAGGGCAACAGAGAAGCGATGCTCTGCAGGAGCAATGGGGGAATCCAGGGCAACAGAGGAGCGATGCTCTGCAGGAGCAATGGGGGAATCCAGGGCAACAGAGGAGCGATGCTCTGCAGGAGCAATGGGGGAATCCAGGGCAACAAAGGAGCGATGCTCTGCAGGAGCAATGGGGGAATCAGCACAACAAAGGAGCGATGCTCTGCAGGAGCAATGGGGGAATCAGCACAACAAAGGAGCGATGCTCTGCAGGAGCAATGGGGGAATCAGCACAACAAAGGAGCGATGCTCTGCAGGAGCAATGGGGGAATCAGCACAACAAAGGAGCGATGCTCTGCAGGAGCAATGGGGGAATCAGCACAACAAAGGAGCGATGCTCTGCAGGAGCAATGGGGGAATCAGCACAACAAAGGAGCGAAGCTCTGCAGGAGCAATGGGGGAATCAGCTCAACAAAGGAGAGATGCTCTGCAGGAGCAATGGGGGAATCAGCGCAACAGAGGAGAGATGCTCTGCAGGAGCAATGGGGGGAATAGGCGCAACAGAGGAGCGATGCTCTGCAGGAGCAATGGGGGGAATCAGCACAACAGTGGAGCGATGCTCTGCAGGAGCAATGGGGGAATCAGCACAACAGTGGAGCGATGCTCTGCAGGAGCAATGGGGGAATCAGCACAACAGTGGAGCGATGCTCTGCAGGAGCAATGGGGGAATCAGCACAGAGGAGCGATGCTCTGCAGGAGCAATGGGGGAATCAGCACAACAGTGGAGCGATGCTCTGCAGGAGCAATGGGGGAACCAGCACAACAGAGGAGCGATGCTCTGCAGGAGCAATGAGGGGGGAATCACCACAAGAGGGGATCAGCGGTGATGCTCTGCAGATATGGGGTACCCTGAGACGCTCGGTGCTGCTGATTCTTTCAGGGGTCTCACGTGGTGGTCCCGGCGCCCCCCGCCCCCTCTCCCGGCTCCGTACCACGTCCAGGTTGGTGAATCCGGTAAGCAGAAGGTTCTTGAGTAACTCGCAGCCGATGCCCCCAGCGCCGACCACCAGCACCCGGCAGCCGGACACCGCCTCGGCCAGCTCGGTGCGCAGCGCCCCGGTCACCGCCATCCTCAACCTCCGCCTCACAGCGCGGGAGACACAACAGAGAGCCGTCCAGAGGGGAGCAGCGCATCGCGCACAGCGGCCCCTGCCGGCCGGAGGACTCGCGCAGCTGCTGTGCGATGAGACTGCGGCACCGAGCGGCAGGAGGCTGCACTGCACTGCGGTGAACGGAACCGGGCGCCTCTGGTGGTCAGTGAGCGAACTACAACTGATGTCTGCTCTGTTACATTCTGACAGGAGGCGCAGGAGAGGAACAACTTGGACTTTGGTTGCTGTGAGAATAAAGACAGTTCGACTTTTAAACATTTTTATAAATCTCACCACTTGTCTCATTCCAATCACAGGGCAGCTTTTGGTTTGTATTCTGCTTTTGACAAATGGAAGCTGCGCTGTGATTGGTTGCTATGGGAACAAAGCCAGTTTCTCATCCCTACTGTTGGGGGACACAACTTTGTAAGGCTTTAGCTGCTGCCACAAGGAGGCGGAGACTATGCAGAAATGTGTTAGCTCCTCCCACTCGCCATACCCCTCCGTCACGCAGCACACTCATCAGTTTTAGCTTAGTGTCCCTAGGAGGCGAACCTCCTCATTGTCGGTCTTCATGCACCATATTTGGGAGGGAATACGGGCGGCCGGACCGAGGAGAGCGAACGGGACGGGATTACCCGATCTTAGAGAATTACCCTGAACTTGACCCGCCAGCCATAGTCCCTACCTTCTTCTTCCCTTCCTTGCTAAAGGCAGGCGAGCGCCTGGGGGGGACATGGATGGAACCGCAGAGCACGCCATCCGAGGACGCAGGATTCGTGGGGCCGTCCGTGAAGATGAGTAAGTATTGTTACCCTCGGGCACTCCCACGGTTCCACTAGGTGAGTATTGTCCGTCGCCTAATCCCTGGCCCCATTATCCCTTAGGCAGGTACAGGGTGTAGATCAGCCCAGGGCTGACACCAGAGAGCAGCAGCAGTGTTCGTTCTTATGTAAATGGTGAGGGTCCACCAGGAAAGGGGGGGGGGGATATAGGGTCTCGGCTGCCAGCAGTCCCTTGCCCTCACCTCCCCGAGGGCCGCCTTTTCTTAGGTGCCATGGAGCGCTGCAATTCGGATGCCGTGGCCTTTCCTGCTGGCCTGTGGGGCCTCATTTTGTGGCCTTCTCATGCGAGTTCCTCTGGAGCTGGAGAGGCTGAGTGTCTCCTGGAGTGCGTGCAGGACCGGAGGGAGAGGGACGGGACCACCTGAAGGGTAAGGGGCAGGACCACCCGGAGTGAGAGGGACAGGACCACTGGGAGTGAGAGGGGCGGGACCGCCCGAAGGAAGAGGGACAGGACCTCCCAGAGTGAGATGGGCAGGACCGCCCGAAGGGAGAGGGACGGGACCTCCCAGAGTGAGAGGGACGGGACCACCTGAAGGTTGAGGGGCGGGACCGCCCAAAGGAAGAGGGACAGGACCTCCCAGAGTGAGATGGGCAGGACCGCCCGAAGGGAGAGGGACGGGACCACCCAGAGTGAGAGGTACAGGACCACCGGGAATGAAAGGGGCAGGACTGCCTGGAGGGAGAAGGGACGGGATCACCTGGGACGGGACCGCGCGGAGGAAGGGTACGGGACCGCTCGGCATGTGAGAGGCATGGGACCACCCAGAGTGAGAGGGGCGGGACTGCCCAAAGGGAGAGGGACGGGACCTCCCGGAGTGAGAGGGAAGGGACCACCTGAAGGGTGAGGGACGGGACCACCCAGAGTGAGAGGTACAGGACCACCGGGAATGAAAGGGCAGGACTGCCCGGAGGGAGAGGGATGGGACCACCTGGCATGTGAGAGGCACGGGACCACCCAGAGTGAGAGGGGCAGGACCGCCCGGAGGGAGGGGGATGGGACGGGACCACCCAGCATGTGAGAGGGATGGGACTGCCCAGGGTGAGAGGGATGGGACCTCTTGGAGGGAGAGGGACGGTACATTTGGGATGGAGAGGGACGGTACATCTGGGATGGAGAGGGACTGGAACTCCCGGAGTGAGAGGGACGGGACTGCCCGGAGGAAGGACGACGGGACCGCGCAGAGGGAGGGGACGGGACCGCTCGGCATGTGAGAGGCACGGGACCAACCAGAGTGAGAGGGGCGGGACCGCCCAGAGGGAGGGGGACGGGACCGCCCGGCATGTGAGAGGGACGGGACGGCCCAGAGTGAGAGGGATAGGACCTCCAGGTGGAAGCAGGATTGGAACATCCCGCATGTGAGGGGGACGGAACGGCCCGGAGAGAGGGGGAAGGGACCTCTGGGAGGGAGAGGAACGGGACATCTGGGATGGAGAGGGACGGGGCATCCATGAGGGAGAGGGATGGGACCGCCCAGAGGGAGAGGGACGGGACCACCGGAGGGAAGGGACAGAACAGCTCGGAGTGAGAGGGACGGGACCTCTGGGAGGGAGAGAGAAGGGACCTCTGGGATGGACAGGGACGGGACCTCTGGGAGGGAGAGGGACAGGACTGCTGATTCCTCCTGCAGGTGGACAGGTGCACACCTCAGATGACTCCATGGGTTCCTCTTCCAGGTTAATCATCCAGGTAGGTGCCCACGTCGCTTTCACCCTATACTCAGCCTTCAGCGCAAGCTCATGGCTAGCTCTCCTGCAGTACTGTCACTGTCCATCATTTCTGTTTGGCACCATATCTGACATCAGTTGTGGAGGACTTGAGACAGGGGACCGCCACACTCTACGCATGTTCTTGCTATAAAACTAAATTTGCATGCGGACAGTTGGCGCTGTTTTGTCCTAACTGTGTGCCATCGTGGCAGGCGACCATCGATCCTACTCCCGGCAACCCTCCCATTCAGCCCTCTCAGATTGCCGAGTTGGAATAGGCACGCTCCCTGTCAGTGGCGGTTTACTAGGGTGTCGTCGGCAATCCTCACCAGCTTTACCATATGTCCGGTCCACATGGTCGGAATGTATCTGACAGTGTTGACTCCATTTTGCAGGGTTCCTCACGAAAAAAGTTTAGACCACCACTTGGAAGGCGATCATCCGGTTCCCCCGCTTCGTCCTCCCGTGCAGCACCTGCTATAGTGTGATCCATAGTTTCCCCAGACACGGTAGTCGCCCAGAGGATGAACGGTCAGAGTCTCCCTCTGATTCTGATCTGAATGAGGAACAGGCTGCCAAACTCTTCGTAATGATGGACAGCCTAGCAGTAACAGATATCCTGCAGATATTGGACACCTTCTTCGTCTGCAACAACCTTTTTCTTCAGATGCCCAAGACGCTCTCCGACAAGCTTTCCTCCTCATGAGGACTTTGACGAAGTGTTAATCACGGAATGGAATATTCCCAACAAGCTCTTCCCTATGCTGAAGCACTTAGACCTTATGTATCCCTTCTAGTGAGGAAGTGGTCTGTTTGACCAGTAGTGGATCCACCAGTATCCTGGTTAGTCATGCGTACCACTCTTCTTATGGCCAATACTTTGCTTCAAGACCTGTGTGACAGAAGTGCCGGCCAGAACCTCCCTCGGGGCGCTGGGGTCTTCTCGCAGGACAGTTTTCGCCTCTATCTGGGTCGGCAAGGCATCACTGATTAGGCCAAGCAACTGCGCCGAGGGATCCGTTCTGGTTCTGCAGCGGGAGAATTGGCGGATGTTGCTCATCAGACAGGCGGGGAAGATTATTTGTGAAGGTTCTCTGGAAGCGGCTCTTGGCTCGCACATCAGCAGCTTCGGTAGCCACACTTTAGTGCATTGTGGCTAAAGTTCTGGGAAGCAGATGCCTCCTCTGAGAAGTCCTTTGGGACTAAAAACTGGACAAGATCATCGCTGATGGCACGACTAGAGAACAGACCCAAACGTGCAAGAACCACACAGAGGAAAAGGTCTCAGGTTTGTTCCTTTCGCCGCTCCAGTCCATGGACCCTGGGGGGTAAAAATACATTGCAAGATCAAAAGTGAAGACATCTGTGATCCTCTATGGGGATAGTAGCCATCGCCTGCCTCAACAACATCCTGATAAAGGCCCGGCCGGCCAACCTGGAGAGTCTCCACATTACTGTAGTGGTGGCCCAGCACACCATCCTGGTCCCCTCCATAACTGTCATACATGTTCTGTCTCGTGGATGCACTGTGCAAAGCTGTCATGTCATTTTCTGTATGTGTGTTGCACAGCTGCAGCGTCTGAAGGGTTAACTTCAAAGTCATTGCATGCCTGTAAATCTATCAGTTTGTCTTGTCATGTGGTACAAGTGAGGCTATAAATTGGAGAGTTTGAGAGCGGGAGAGGAGTCTATCTTCAGGAGGAGAGAGTAAGGTTGGTATCGACTATCGCTGGACAAACTATCGATTATTGTAAAATATCAGTGGGAAATAGAGATGAGCGAGCCCACTGGTCCGAGCTTGATGCTTGTTCTAGTATTAGGGTATTCGAGATGCTCGTTACTCGAGACGAGCACCACGCGGTACTCGAGTCAATTCCGTTCTCTTCCCCGCATCTTTAGCGCCATTTTCTAGCCAATAGACATGCAGGGAAGGCGTGCCGTGCCAGCCCTAGCCCACCCCCCTACAGTGAGTGGCTGGTGAGATCAAGTGACCGCCGAGTACTTAAAGTGGTCCCGCCCGCGGCTCGCCTTAGACACACGCTGGCAGAGGTTAGGGAAAGTGCTGCTGCTGATATAGGGAAAGTCTTCAAGAACCCCAACGGTCCTTCTTAGGGCTACATCTGACCGTGTGCATTACTGTTGTGGCTGGCTGGGAGCAGTAGTGCACCATTTTCTTTTTCATCTCTGGCAGTGCAGGCCCTTTCATCTATAGCATTCTCAGTCTGCAGTCTATTGTACAGAGTATAGGGAAAGTGGTAGTGTAGGATCCTGTCTACAAGAACCCCAACGGTCCTTCTTAGGACTACATCTCACCGTGTGCATTTTACTTGGGGCCTGCTGGGAGGTTTAGTGCTTCAATATTTTTATATTACACAGTTAGGCCTGTTTGCAGCCTTTCCTAATATTTTTTTCTGTCTGCAGTGCAGCACAATACCGCTCTCACCGTGAAACTGCACGCAAATAATTCCTAGCCTGCTGCGAACTAACTTATTTATACCATTCTCTGCCTGCAGTGCATTAGAAAGCGGTCTCACCGCTAAACATTACTGTAATATTACCGGGGCCACTGCAAAGTATTTCAGCTCTGCCGCTGTGCAGAGCGTCTCACAATACCCTTTCCTTGTTGGGGTTGAGATCGCCGCAGTTACCAGCACTATCCACTGGCTTTAGAGTCTTCTCCCCCTCCACACACCCTCTCTTATCTACAAGTCTCTGTGCGCTGTAAATTACCCCTAGGTATCAGCGCAAGACACAAGTCACAGCATAAAGCCTCCGCTATCTACAAGTCTCTGTGTGCGGTGAATTAAGCCACAGTTGTTAGTGCTATACAGTGGGGTAATTTATTTGGGCCCTGCTCTATTCTTAATCCGCCATGATGAGGAGTAGGGGTAAGGGTCGAGGACGCGGACGCAGACGTCCAAGTGGGTGTGGGCACAGGCCGAGTTCCTGGGCGTGGTGAATCACAGCTGGCTGCTGCGGGATTAGGAGAAAGGCAAGTTTCTGGGGTCCCCAGCTTCATATCAAAATTTATGGGTCCGCGTGGAAGGCCTTTATTACAAACAGAGCAGTGCGAGCAGGTCCTGTCGTGGATGGCAGAAAACGCATCCAACAATGTATCGACCACCCAGTCTTCTACGCAGTCCACTACTCCCGGCCTAGGGACTGCAACTCTGAATCCTCTGGCTGCTGCTCCTCCTTCCTCCCAGCCTCCTCACTCCATGAAAATAACATATTCTGATGAGCAGGCAGACTCCCAGGAACTGTTCTCGGGTCCCTGGCATGAGTGGGAAAAACTGGTTCCTCTCTCACCTGAGGAGTTTGTCGTGACCGATGCCCAACCTTTGGAAAGTTCCCGGAGTCCGGGTGATGAGGCTGGAGGCTGGAGGCAACTGTCTCAAGAGCTTTCAGTGGGTGAGGAGGATGATGATGATGAGACACAGTTGTCTGTCAGTGAGGTAGTAGTAAGGGCAGTAAGTCCAAGGGAGGAGCGAACAGAGGATTCAGAAGAAGAGCAGCTGGTGTTACCATGCCGGGCGGCGCAGGGTCCCGCGGTCAGTGCGCGCCACCCCGGCGTCGGCTCCGGCGTCCTGGAGCCCTGATGTCGGGGCTCTCCCGGCGACGTGGAGCGGCTGGTGTGCGGCGGCATGGGCGTGCCCGTTCGTGGGGCGCCGCCTGCACTCCTCCACCTCTCTTGTGCAGTTGTGGGGGAGCTGGCTCCTCCCACTCTCTGCCCCGGGGCGGAGTCTTTCGTTTATAAGGCTGGCAGTGACCTGAGCTCACTGCCAGTTATTGGTTCTGCTTGCATCTAGTCAGTCTGTCTGCAGTTACTCTCAGCCAGTCCCTAGTTGTCTGTCAGCTTCCTTCTAGTTACCTGTTGCTCAGTCTTTTTCCTGTTGGTTATTTCCATCTGCCTCCTCTGTCGGCACTCTGTCCCCCCATTAGGTAGCTTCATCTAGTCAGTCGCCAGGTCCCTAGCCAGCGCAGGGACGGCCGTCCAGTTGTCCGCCTGGGGTTAGCCAGGGCCGAGGCAAGTAGGCAGGGACAGTGGGGTGCGGGAAGTTCAGGGCACCCCACCTGGCACTCGGGGGGTCAGAGTGCCGTAACATAATAACTGGCCCTTTAAACTGTTTTTTTTTTTCATGGAGGCGATCAGCTACCTCAGAAACCAGCTGCAAGCCCTGGTGCCGGTGATCCAGGATTTGTCAGCTCGCATGCTGGCCCAGGAGCAGTGGGCATTGTCGCAGGGGCGGGACGCCTCAACCGGTCCCGAACCCAAGTGCCCTCTTCCCGAGGTGTTCTCTGGGGAGAGGAACAAGTTTTTTGTTTTTCAACAGGCATGTCGGTTGTTTTTTCGGATGCGTCCCCGTTCTTCCGGGTCGGAGGCCCAGAGGGTCGGGCTTATAATGTCCCTGCTGCGGGGCTTTTTCCATTCCCGAAGGTTCCCCCGGCCTGCAGTCGATGGACTCCTTTTTCCAGGAACTCGGGGGTATCTTTGATGAACCGGACCGAGTGGGGTTGGCGGTTTCCCGGCTGTTGGCGTTGCATCAGGGGTCGCTTTGTGTGGAGGATTATTGCTCCAATTTCAGACGCCATGCGGGTGATACTGCATGGAACGATAGCGCTCTGAAAGACGTTTTCCTGCAGGGCCTCTCGGACGCGGTTAAAGAATTATTGATTTCCCATCCCGTTCCCGGGTCCTTAAAGGAGGCTATGGAGCTAGCGGTGAAGGCAGATAGGAGGCTCAGGGCTGGGAAGCAAGATAGACAGGTCCGTAGAGTCAGCTAGGTCGTTTGTCCTGTTCCCTCCTCTTCCGTACCAGTCTCTGTTCCCGAACCTATGGAAATGGACCCGCTGGACCCCAAGGAGCGACGCCGGATTCGGTTATTGCATCATCTCTGCCTCTACTGCGGGAAAGCTGGACATCGGGTGATAACTTGCCCCTGGAGGCCTCAGCGTCCACAGTCTGAATCGGCAGAAAGACTCCAAATCCTAGGTGATTGCAGGGAGGATCGCCTAGGACTACAGGTACGTCCTAAACTTCTGGTACCTTGCCAGGTTAGATTCCGGAACTTCTCCCGCCCAGGGCAGGCGTTTATTGATTTCGGAGCAGCCGCTAACCTGATAAGCATGCGTTTCGTTAGGCCCCTGATGGCTGAATTTGTGGCGCTGAAGACGCCAATTCGTATTACTAGCATTGATGCTACCCCTCTGGCTTCGGGCTTGGTACGATGGAGGACCCCAGTGTTACAGTTCACGGTGGGGGGTCGCCACTCGGAAGATCTATCATTCCTGGTGATGGAGAAAATGTCGGTAGACATGGTACTAGGGATGCCGTGGCTGGCATTGCACAACCCCCAATTCGATTGGGCCACTGGGGAGCTGACCCAGTGGGGACCATCCTGCCATAGCCATCTTGCTCCCCTTCCTCTCTGCTCAGTTGATACCGCGCTCAGTCCCCGTGGTCTGACTTCCCTTCCTACCCCGTCTGCCTGTCCTGCTGCTGATGTCGCCACCGATGTGCTGGAGGGGGGACAGAAGGAAGTGCAAAAGAATCTAGAAGTGGTGGGGTCTCGTATGCAGTTGCGTAGTGGGAAGAGTCTGTCTGTATCTGAGCCTTACAGGGTGGGACAGAAGGTGTACCGGTCCTCTGGAAGTCGCAAAAGAAGGGTTCGCAGGGTGTCCCATAAGTCGTTATCTAAACCTTTTGTCGCTTCGGTGATCTGAGCTCACTGCCAGTTATTGGTTCTGCTTGCATCTAGTCAGTCTGTCTGCAGTTACTCTCAGACAGTCCCTAGTTGTCTGTCAGCTTCCTTCTAGTTACCTGTTGCTCAGTCTTTTTCCTGTTGGTTATTTCCATCTGCCTCCTCTGTCGGCACTCTGTCCCCCCATTAGGTAGCTTCATCTAGTCAGTCGCCAGGTCCCTAGCCAGTGCAGGGACCGCCGTCCAGTTGTCCGCCTGGGGTTAGCCAGGGCCGAGGCAAGTAGGCAGGGACAGTGGGGTGCGGGAAGTTCAGGGCACCCCACCTGGCGCTCGGGGGGTCAGAGTGCCGTAACAGCTGGACGATGAGGTCACTGACCCCACCTAGTTTGCTAAGCCTACTGAGGACAGGGCTTCAGTGGGGGAAGCAAGTGCAGCAGCAGGGCAGGTTGGAAGAGGCAGTGGGGTGCCCTGGGGTAGAGGCAGAGTGAAGAATCCCCCAACTGTTTCCCAAAGCACACCCTCACGCCAAGCCTCCGTGCAGAGGCCAAGGTGCTCAAAGGTGTGGATGTTTTTCAGTGAGAGCGTGGACGACCAACGAACAGTGGTGTGCAACCTGTGTCGCGCCAAGATCAGCCGGGGAGCCACCACTACCAGCCTCACCACCACCAGCATACGCAGGCATATGATGACCAAGCACCCCACAAGGTGGGACGAAGGCCGTTCACCACCTCCGGGTCCAACCTCTGCCTCTCCCCCTGTGCCCCAACCTGCAACTCAGATCCAATCCCCCTCCCAGGACACAGGCACGAGTGCCTCCCGGCCTGCACCCACACCCTCACCACTGTCCTCCACCCCATCCAGCAATGTCTGTCAGCGCAGCGTTCAACTGTCGCTAACACAAGCGTTGGAGCGAAAGCGCAAATACGCCACCACGCACCCGCATGCTCAAGCTTTAAACGTGCACATTGCCAAATTAATCAGCCTGGAGATGCTGCCGTACAGGCTTGTGGAAACGGAGGCTTTCAAAAACATAATGGCGGCGGTGGTCCCGCACTACTCGGTCCCCAGTCACCACTATTTTTCCCGGTGTGCCATCCCAGGCCTACACCAGCACGTCTGCCGCAACATTAATTGTGCCCTCACCAACGTGGTTACTGGGAAGGTCTACTTAACCACGGACACGTGGACAAGTACTGGCGGGCAGGACCACTATATCTCCCTGACGGCAGATTGGGTAAATTTGGTGGAGGCTGGGACCACTCATGTCCTACGCACACCCAGAATAGTGGGTCCTACCTCGGTACTGGTATCTGCGGCATTTTATGCCACCTCCTTTAAACCCTCCTCCTCCTCCTCCTACGCAATCTCTACCTCTCAATTAAGAAGTGTGAGCAGCACGTCGCCAGCAGTCGGTGTGTCAGGCCGTGCTGTAACTACTCAGCTTGGGTGACAAGAGGCACACGGCCCCCGACCTGTTGCAGGGTCTGACAGAGCAGACCGACGTCTAGCTTTCGCCGCTGAGCCTCCAACCGGGCATGGTCGTGTGCGACAACGGCCGTAACCTGGTGGCGGCTCTGCAGCTCGACAGCCTCACACACGTGCCATGCCTGGCCCACGTCTTCAATTTGGTGGTTCGGCGGTTTCTGAAAAACTACCCACACTTGTCTGACCTGCTCGGCAAGGTGCACTGCGTCTACGCACATTTCCGCAAGTCCACCACGGACACTGCCACCCTGAGGACCCTGCAACATTGGTTTCAGCTGCCAGAGCACCGACTGCTGTGCAACGTGCCCACACGGTGGAATTCTACGCTTCACATGTTGGCCAGGCTGTATGAGCAGAGTAGAGCTATAGTGGAATACCAACTCCAACATGGGCGGCGTAGTGGTAGTCAGCCTCCCCAATTCTTTACCGAGGAGTGGGCCTGGATGGCAGATATCTGCCAGGTCCTCGGAAACTTTGAGGAGTCTACCCAGATGGTGAGCGGCGATGCTGCAATCATTAGCGTTACCATCCCGCTGCTTTGCCTGCTGAGAAGTTCGCTGCAAAGCATAAAGGCCGACGCTTTGCGGTTGGAACAGGAGACGGGGGATGACAGTACGTCGCTTGATAGCCAGACCACCCTCATGTCTATATCTCAGCGCGTTTTGGAGAAGGAGGAGGAGGGGGAGGATCAGGAGGAGGAGGGGGAAGAGACAGCTGGGTACACTGCAGAGGGTACCCATGCTGCTTGCCTCTCATCTGTTCAGTGTGTATGGGCTGTGGAGGAGGAGGAGGATCCTGAAAGTCATCTTCCTAGTGAGGACAGCAATGTGTTGCGTACTGGTACCCTTGCACACATGGCTGACTTCATGTTAGGCTGCCTTTCTTGTGACCCTCGCGTTAGACGCATTCTGGCCAACACGGATTACTGGGTGTACACCCTTCTCAACCCACGGTATAAGGAGAACCTTTCCACTCTCATTCCTGAAGAGGAAAGGGGTATGAGAGTGATGCAATACCACAGGGAACTGGTGTAAAAAGTGATGCTAAACTTTCCAACTGACAGCGCTAGTGGCAGAAGACGCAGTTCTGAGGGCCAAGTAGCAGGGGAGGCGCGGAGATCAGGCAGCATGTCCAGCGCAGGCAGGTGAACACTCTCCAAGGCCTTTGCCAGCTTTATGGCTGCCCAGCAAGACTGTGTCACCACTCCCCAGTCAAGGCTGAGTCGGAGGGAGCACTGTAAAAAGATGGTGAGGGAGTATGTAGCCGATTGTACCACTGTCCTCTGTGATGCCTCTTCTCCTTACAACTACTGGACACGTGGCACGAACTTGCGCTGTGCGCCTTGGAGGTGCTGGCTTGCCCTGCCGCTAGCGTCTTGTCAGAGAGGGTGTTTAGTGCAGCTGGGGGAATCATGACGGATAAGCGTACCCGCCTGTCAACTGCCAGTGCCGACATGCTTACGCTCATAAAGATGAACAAAGGCTGGATTTTCCCAGACTTCTCTTCTCCACCGATGGAGAGCAGCGGAACCTAAAGATTCTTTTCGCTGCAACCAGAGAAAAAAGCATTCTCTATCACCGGGAAAAAAGGCGGAATTAACTTTGTCAATCACTCTCGGATATTATTAGTCCTTCTCCTTCTCCTCCTAAAACATCATGTCATCACGCTGAACTGCCAATTTTACTGCGGCACAAAAGGCTCTGCTTACAATTTTTTTTTACAAGTTTTCAAAGTTTCAAAAGTATTGATACTTTAACAGAAACCAATTTTTTTCACAGGGCTGCCTCCAGGCTCTGTTACAAATTAAGCAACAGCGAGCTGTATCTTTAAAAAATATTTATGGGCTTCACCTACCCTCTCGGTTGAGCAATTTTTCAGGGCTGCACTTGTACTCTTCTGGCCCTCGCCTATACTGTTATCTAACTAATTTTTCCCGCCTTAGCCTACACTCATGGTACACCAATATTTTAGGGGTTCGTCTATACTCTTGCTACAGAAATGTTACTGGGGTCTGCCTATACTTCTGCTACAGAAATGTTACAGGGGTCTGCCTACACTTCTGCTACAGAAATGTTACAGGGGTCTGCCTATACGTCTGCTACAGAAATGTTACAGGGGTCCGCCTATACTTTTACTACAGAAATGTTACTGGGGTCCGCCTATACCTTTGCTACAGAAATGTTACAGGGGTCTGCCTATACCTTTGCTACAGAAATGTTACAGAGGTCTGCCTATACTTCTGCTACAGAAATGTTACAGGGGTCTGCCTATACTTTTGCTACAGAAATGTTACTGGGGTCTGCCTATACCTTTGCTACAGAAATGTTACAGGGGTCTGCCTATACCTTTGCTACAGAAATGTTACAGGGGTCTGCCTATACCTTTGCTACAGAAATGTTACAGGGGTCTGCCTATACTTCTGCTACAGAAATGTTACAGGGGTCTGCCTATACCTTTGCTACAGAAATGTTACTGGGGTCCGCCTATACCTTTGCTACAGAAATGTTACAGGGGTCTGCCTATACTTCTGCTACAGAAATGTTACTGGGGTCCGCCTATACCTTTGCTACAGAAATGTTGCAGGGGTCTGCCTATACTTTTACTACAGAAATGTTACAGGGGTCTGCCTATACTTCTGCTACAGAAATGTTACTGGGGTCTGCCTATACCTTTACTACAGAAATGTTACTGGGGTCTGCCTATACCTTTACTACAGAAATGTTACTGGGGTCTGCCTTTACCTTTGCTACTGAAATGTTACTGGGGTCTGCCTATACTTCTGCTGCAGAAATGTTACAGGGGTCTGCCTATACTTCTGCTACAGAAATGTTACAGGGGTCTGCCTATACCTTTACTACAGAAATGTTACTGGGGTCTGCCTAGACCTCTGCTACAGGAATGTTACTGGGGTCTGCCTATACTTCTGCTACAGAAATGTTACAGGGGTCTGCCTACACATTTACTACAGAAATGTTACAGGGGTCTGCCTATACTTCTGCTACAGAAATGTTACAGGGGTCTGCCTATAATTTTACTACATAAATGTTACTGGGGTATGCCTATACTTCTGCTACAGAAATGTTACAGGGGTCTGCCTATAATTTTACTACAGAAATGTTACAGGGGTCTGCCTATACTTCTGCTACAGAAATGTTACAGGGGTCTGCCTATAATTTTACTACAGAAATGTTACAGGGGTCTGCCTATACTTCTGCTACAGAAATGTTACTTGGGTCTGCCTATACCTTTACTACAGAAATGTTACTGGGGTCTGCCTATACCTTTACTACAGAAATGTTACTGGGGTCTGCCTATAACTTTGCTACTGAAATGTTACAGGGGTCTGCCTATACTTCTGCTACAGAAATGTTACAGGGGTCTGTTTATACTTTTGCTACAGAAATGTTACAGGGGTTTGCCTATACTTCTGCTACAGAAATGTTACTGGGGTCTGCCTATACCTTTACTACAGAAATGTTACTGGGGTCTGCCTATACCTCTGCTACAGAAATGTTACAGGGGTCTGCCTATACTTCTGCTACAGAAATGTTACAGGGGTCTGCCTATACATCTGCTACAGAAATGTTACAGGGGTCTGCCTATACGTTTACTACAGAAATGTTACATGGGTCTGCCTATACTTCTGCTACAGAAATGTTACAGGGGTCTGCCTATAATTTTACTACAGAAATGTTACTGGGGTCTGCCTATACCTTTGCTACAGAAATGTTACTGGGGTCTGCCTATACCTTTACTACAGAAATGCTACTGGGGTCTGCCTATACCTTTGCTACTGAAATGTTACTGGGGTCTGCCTATACTTCTGCTACAGAAATGTTACAGGGGTCTGCCTATACTTCTGCTACAGAAATGTTACAGGGGTCTGCCTATACATCTGCTACAGAAATGTTACAGGGGTCTGCCTATACTTCTGCTACAGAAATGTTACTGGGGTCTGCCTATACCTTTACTACAGAAATGCTACTGGGTTCTGCCTATACCTTTGCTACTGAAATGTTACTGGGGTCTGCCTATACTTCTGCTACAGAAATGTTACAGGGGTCTGCCTATACTTCTGCTACAGAAATGTTACAGGGGTCTGCCTATACATCTGCTACAGAAATGTTACAGGGGTCTGCCTATACTTCTGCTACAGAAATGTTACAGGGGTCTGCCTATACATCTGCTGCAGAAATGTTACAGGGGTCTGCCTATATGTTTACTACAGAAATGTTACAGGGGTCTGCCTATACTTCTGCTACAGAAATATTACAGGGGTCTGCCTATAATTTTACTACAGAAATGTTACTGGGGTCTGCCTATACCTTTGCTACAGAAATGTTACAGGGGTCTGCCTATACTTCTGCTACAGAAATGTTACAGGGGTCTGCCTATACTGCTGCTACAGAAATGTTACTGGGGTCTGCCTATACTTCTGCTACAGAAATGTTACAGGGGTCTGCCTGTACTTCTGCTACAGAAATGTTACTGGGGTCTGTTTATACCTTTGCTGCAGAAATGTTACAGGGGTCTGCCTATACTTCTGCTACAGAAATGTTACTGAGGTCTGCCTATACTTCTGCTACAGAAATGTTACTGGGGTCTATCTATACTTTTACAACAGAAATGTTACTGGGGTCCGCCTATACCTTTGCTACAGAAATGTTACAGGGGTCTGCCTATACTTCTGCTACAGGAATGTTACAGGGGTCTGTCTATACTATGGGTGCACTAAGTCTTCCCATCGCGGTGTTTTACCTATCTGGCACAAATACACTGACTGACTAGGGCAGAAATGTGGGCCGAGGCCAAGGTCCTTGGCGGGGTGAAACTCTCCCATGGTTGGGCACTCTGATTTCTTCCTGTGTAATACCATCTTTGTGCACTGACAGCATAGGCGAGCCCAAGGAACTCAAAGACTTCCCCTTGCAGTGTTGAGCTATCTGTGTGTGGACACATGGATTTCCCATTGCTATGTAACTAAGGGCACCTTGGGTCACACAAGGTGGAGGCTGGGACCGAGCCTGACCCTGGGCCCACTCACGTGCTTCCCACACAGACTATAGCGAGTCCTGGTCATGGTTTCTTGGCCTTGTAATGCCACCTCCTCCTCCTGCTTGTGGTCACGGGATCAGCACTGGGCAACAGGTATTTTTTCTCATGTTACCACAGTTATCTGAGACACTGGTTTGGGCCAAACAAGAGGAGCATTACTGCATTAATGAGACGTTCACAGCTGTACTAGCATCGGAGTCCGCTTTATGCCCGTGATTGCTGAGGGTGTGGGCAAAGGCCTATGTCCTGGGGAAAATGCAACTGCGCCAGGTTTGGCTCGTGGAACTTCTTCCTGGTTAATCCAGTCTTTGGAGCGGTGAAAGCTACTGCAACTAATTAAATGAGACGTTCACAGCTGTACTAGCATCGGAGTCCGCTTTATGCCCACGATTGCTGAGGGTGTGGGCAGAGCCTGAGGTCCTCGGCGGAGTGAAAATCTGCCATGTTTGGGCACTGTAATTGCTTCATGTTTAATACTTTCCTTGGGTTCTTTTGGCTCACCTACGCTGTGGGTGCACAAAGACTTCCCATTGCAGTGTTTTACCTGTCTAACACAAATACACTGACTGACTAGGGTAGAAATGTGGGCCGAGTTCCTTGGCGGAGTGAAACTCTGCCATGTTTGGGCACTCTGATTTCCTCATGTGTAATACCATGCTTGAGTTTCCTGGGCTCGCCTATGCTGTGAGTGCACAATGAGTTTCGATTGCGTTGCTTTACCTGTCTGGCACAAATACAATGACTGACTAGGGTAGAAATGTGGGCCGAGGTCCTTGGCGGAGTGAAACTCTGCCATGTTTAGGCGCTCTGATTTCTTCTTGTGTAATGCCATCTTTGTGCACCGACAGCATAGGCAAGCCCAAGGAACTCAAAGACTTCCCATTGCGGTGTTGAGCTATCTGCCACCTACACAGAATGAATTGTGTGGGGACGCATAGATTTCCCATTGCTATGTAAGTCGCGGCACTTTGGGTCACACAAGATGGAGGCTGGGACCGGGCCTGACCCTGGGCCCGCTCATGTGCTTCCCACACAGAGTATTGCTGCATTGTGGAGATGTGTAGAAGTGCTGGTGCCTGAGTCCCCTTTATGCCCACGTTTGTGGCTCCTGAAAAGTTTGTGACGGAGGTGCCACGGGATTGGAATGATGATCGAACGTCAATTTATCATCAATTCTCACCAGCATTGTGGGCTATCGCCCACGCTTTCAAAGAGGGTCGCTGCCTGGCCCTGCCAACCCTCTGCAGTGTGTGCCTCCGGTTCCTCCTCATGGCAGACGTGCTTATAAATAGACATGAGGGTGGTGTGGCTATGAGGTCAGCGTGTGGCATGAGGCCAGCTGAACGCTGTGCAGGGACACTTTTGTGTGCGCTGCGGACGCAGGGTCGTGCGGGGGGTTGGGCAGCATGTAACCCAGGAGAAGAGGCAGTGGTGTCACCCGCAGGCAGTGATTGTCCTTGGTTGCAGGTAGTGTGGTGCTTAGCTAAGGTATGCCTTGCTAATGAGGGTTTGTACGAAGTAAAAATTGTTAGGGGGGTGACGCCAGACTCTTGCCCCCATTTTGGCTAAATAGTGGGACCTGGGAGCCTGAGATGCAGCCATGCATGTTGCCCCTGCCCTTCCCTATCCGGTTCTGTGGTGTTTCCATGACTTTCTGAGGTTTTCCTGAGTTTCACAAGTCATGACCTATGCGGAGCATCGGACCCATACAAAAATGCTCGGGTCGCCCATTGACTTCAATGGGGTTCGTTACTCGAAACGAACTCTCGAGCATCGCGGAAAGTTCGACTCGAGCAACGAGCAACCGAGCATTTTGGTGCTTGCTGATCTCTAGTGGAAAACTATCGATATTTCGATAAATCGACTTTTAACTGCTGCATAAAATAAAGCAGGTCGAGGGTTAATAAAGCAACAATCAACAAAAAGAATTATAGTTTACTTCTAAAACTTTAAACTGTTGGATTTATTATTAACTTCTGACTATTAATAACAGGAAAATAAACAATTACAGATGGAACCTATAATATGAGGTCTGAAGAGAAGAGTTGTATCATCGGCCCCAATAATCGTTATCTAATGAGCCAACAAACACACTGAAACAAGGTCCTGCAGATACAAGGAAGCCAGGAGTGGGCCGGGGGAGCTGACGGGATGTGAGGGTGATCTCTGTGTGGAGTCTCCTTTTCGGAACGCGACCTTCATGCGTTCAGCGCAGCCCTCCATCTTTCATTTAGAAAGCATTGCCCACAGCCTTCGTGTTAGATACAAGCGTTCAGAGCCTGCGTCTAACGCGATGCACAAACACATGTGGGGGAGGGGCCGAAGACCCCACTGCAGCAAACCTTCTAGAAAAAAGTTTCTAGAACTTGTTTATAAGTTCATTAGTGCCGCGAGCAAAACTACATCCTGTACAACACAAAGGAAAGGGCGGAATCTAAAGAAAGATAACATGGTCACCGGACCACAAGACACGCTGCTTCTTTACAAAAATCGATGATATATCGCCTTAAACTACCGATATATCAGACATAGCAAAATCGATGAAAAGTATCGCCAAAGCATTAGCCATATTTCGATATATCGGTTTTCGATGTCACAACCTTAGGAGAGAGTGCTAACACAGAGCCACATGGAAGCACCTTTAGCTTCCATGTAAGTGAAGATGGAGGAAAAAGAGCGACTACTCGTAGCGTTTGGAGTGTGGATGTGAAAAGGAGTGAGTCCCTAGAGGGAGGGAGAGAGAGCCTCACAAGAGTTCCTAAAACAGGTAACCGTTCACACTACAGGCGTTTCGTGTGCGGCCGATCACCGCACAGAGGTACGTTATTGTGACACCCACGCGTCTATCGTGCGGGGTGTTTATTGGCTAAGCATTCCTGAATAATTGTTTGCCAGAGTGCCTGCAGAGTGACCCCTACCCCCTTCCTCCTCCAGAGTGCTCCCAATCCAGGACTGGTGGCATACAGATAATGTGGACTGTAGGGCCGTATTCATCTTGTGTATCCTACCTACCTCTGAGCTTCTGTTTGTAACTGCTTGGGACTCTGTCCAGGACCAGAGCATGGTAAGTGCCACCATGACACGTCAGCACTTCACCCTCCCAGCTGTTCATGTTAGTCAGGTGCCCGGGGTAACCCCTCTGGGGTGTTGCACTTTGAACATGCAGCGCGGATTCAGATAAATCATTACCATCCCCAGTCATTCCACTCTCCCTCACAACATCTAGATGGCCCCCGACGCGGTTCAGGTCCGGTGTTGTTGCCAACAGGGAAGCTGATTCACCTCCAGCGGCCAGTACGCTCTCTACAAACACAGAATCCTGGTCTGTCACCTCTGCATCAGGGTGCAGAACTGATGGTTTTCCTCTTTTGAGGCGCTTCCGTTTGGCCAATTTCATGCTCAGCCTCTTCAGTGGTTCAAGTGGGCCAAGTCCATGAGTTCCTTGGATCGTAGATCCAAGTACCTCTGCAACCACAGCACTCACTTCATTGGCGACTGAACTCCCCACAGATCTAGCTAGGGCGCTCCTTTCTGACCCTCCATTGGCAGGTACTCGACACAGATGCCAGGCTCTCGGGCTGGGGAGGCATGGTGCAGAATCTCCATGCAGGGTGCAAGAACCCGCTCTGCCGATTAAATGTGTTGGAACTTTGGGCGATTCTCCAGTCGCTTCATCATTTTGCCCCCCAGCTGATGGGCAGCCCAGTTCGGGTTCAAACCGACAATGTGACAGTCATCGTGTACATAAACTACCAAGGCAGAACCCGCAGCATGAGGGCCATGGCAGAAGTGGCGAAAATCTTAGGTTGTGGGTACACTCAGCGGTGCAAATACCAGGAGTGGACAACTGGATAGCCGACATACACTCAACCCGGGAGAATGGCAGCTACATCCGGAAGTCTTTTGGACAATATGTCAAAGGTGAGGCCATCCAGATGTTAACCTGCTGGCATCCAGGATCAGTCGCCAGTTACCAACCTTTGTGGCCTGGTCGCGATACCCTCATGCTCGGGCAGTGGACACATTCATAACTCCGTGGATGGGTTTTCGTTTCCTGTACGTCTTTTTTCCCCTTCCCACTAATTCCACGACTTCTCAAGAAGATCGAGGTGGAAGGTCTCCCAGTAATTCTGATAGCCGCAGATTGGACCGGGGATCTTGTCAACCTGCTAGTTGACTCTCCTCCCTCTTCGAGAAGATCTTCTCTTACAGGGACCCCTCTGCTACGCGAGTTTGTTCATGCTTCATTTAATGGCATGATGGTTGAATCGCGGTCTGGAGAGCTCATGGGTTTGCGTAGACGGATATCAAACTATGTTGAAGTCTAGGAAACCTTCCTCCTCTCGAAGTCCATCATCCCGTTTGGAAGAGTTTCTTTCTTTGGTGTGCACGTTGCAATGTTCACCCTGTGCGTTTCCACATCGCACCTCCTGTCCTACAGAACCGGATGGGCTTCAGCCTTAGTCTTCTGAAACGTCAAGTATCCGCATTATCTATCCTGTTCCAACGCCAACTGGCCTCGGAGTCGGACGGCCGTACATTCCTGCCAGGTTGTACGGCCGCTTCATGGTCTTCATGGCACACCTTGCACACGAGTTCTACCAGGTCTATACCTTTGCATCCTTTGGGTGGAGAGTTTTTCAGATGGCTATAGGCTACCTGCATCCGTCCTGATATACCTTCCCACCCCCAAGGGGCTGCTCTGGAACATCTTGGATCAAAGCTGTGCTCCCCAATGGGCGAGACGAGAAAGACATCTTAGGGTTAGTACAAAAGTCTTTTTATAAATGTGCTCCAATGTGATGTACAACCTGGACTGCAGCAAACAGGTGAGACACAACAGGAGGCAGCAGTCGGGTGATTTGGTGGCTCGGTGGTTGCCGACATGAGGCCGGGGGTACGAACCCCACCATCACCTAATCTACTGGGGTCTGTGAGCTCCTCTTTTATGATGGGGTCTTGGCTTCTGGTAAATGAGTCTCTAGTAGTCTTGGATGGAGCAGGTAGATTGTGAACAGGGACTGATAATGATGACATCGTGACCTGTTAGAACTCTTGTGGTCAATGTGCCGTGCGGCCCTGGGGGTGTCCGGAGGGGCCCTGACCTCTGACTCTTGTCCTGCTGCAACCTCGGCTCCTCATACAGTAATGTTATTGCAAAAAAGAGCAAAGACTGAAAGGTGAGAGGTGACGGGAGAGCGCAGATAAAACGCCGTCAGAGCTGATACCCACCACACAGAAGCCTCACACCGCACCGGCGCCATCATGGTCCCCCTAGTCCTCGCTCTGCTTTTGCGGTCCGTCTGCCTGGGAGCCCCGGCTTCAGGTAAAGTAAAATAGGGCCAGTAATATATGTACATGGTGACTCCACCAGCAGAATAGTGAGTACAGCTCTGGAGTATAATACACGATGTAACTCAGGGTCAGTACAGGATAAATAATGTATGTACAGAGTGACTCCACCACCAGCAGAATAGTGAGTGCAGCTCTGGGGTATAACACAGGATGTGACTCAGGATCAGTACAGGATAAGTAATGTATGTACAGAGTGACTCCACCAGCAGAATAGTGAGTGCAGCTCTGGAGTATAATACGGGATGTAACTCAGGAGCAGTACAGGATAAGTAATGTATGTACACAGTGACTCCACCAGCAGAAAAGTGAGTGCAGCTCTGGAGTATAATACAGGATGTAACTCAGGGTCAGTACAGGATAAGTAATGTATGTACACAGTGACTCCACCAGCAGAATAGTGAGTACAGCTCTGGAGTATAATACGGGATGTAACTCAGGAGCAGTGCAGGATAAGTAATGTATGTACACAGTGACTCCACCAGCAGAATAGTGAGTGCAGCTCTGGAGTATAATACAGCATGTAACTCAGGGTCAGTACAGGATAAGTAATGTATGTACACAGTGACTCCACCAGCAGAAAAGTAAGTGCAGCTCTGGAGTATAATACAGCATGTAACTCAGGGTCAGTACAGGATACGTAATGTATGTACACAGTGACTCCACCAGCAGCAAAATAGTGAGTGGAGCTCTGGGGTATAACACAGGATGTGACTCAGGATCAGTACAGGATAAGTAATGTATGTACAGTTACTCCACCAGCAGAATAGTGAGTGCAGCTCTGGAGTATAATACGGGATGTAACTCAGGAGCAGTGCAGGATAAGTAATGTATGTACACAGTGACTCCACCAGCAGAATAGTGAGTGCAGCTCTGGAGTATAATACAGCATGTAACTCAGGGTCAGTACAGGATAAGTAATGTATGTACACAGTGACTCCACCAGCAGAATAGTGAGTTCAGCTCTGCAGTATAATACAGGATGTAACTCAGGATCAGTACAGGATAAGAAATGTATGTACACTGTGACTAAACCAGCAGAATAGTGAGTGCAGCTCTGGAGTATAATACGGCATGTAACTCAGGGTCAGTACAGGATAAGTTATATATGTACAGTTACTCCACCAGCAGAATAGTGAGTGCAGCTCTGGAGTATAATACGGGATGTAACTCAGGAGCAGTGCAGGATAAGTAATGTATGTACACAGTGACTCCACCAGCAGAATAGTGAGTGCAGCTCTGGAGTATAATACAGCATGTAACTCAGGGTCAGTACAGGATAAGTAATGTATGTACACAGTGACTTCACCAGCAGAAAAGTGAGTGCAGCTCTGGAGTATAATACAGCATGTAACTCAGGGTCAGTACAGGATAAGTAATGTATGTACACAGTGACTCCACGAGCAGAATAGTGAGTTCAGCTCTGCAGTATAATACAGGATGTAACTCAGGATTAGTACAGGATAAGAAATGTATGTACACAGTGACTCCACCAGCAGAAAAGTGAGTGTAGCTCTGGAGTATAATACAGCATGTAACTCAGGGTCAGTACAGGATAAGTAATGCATATACACAGTGACTCCACCAGCAGCAGAATAGTGAGTGCAGCTCTGGAGTATAATACGGGATGTAACTCAGGAGCAGCAGAGGATAAGTAATGTATGTACACAATGACTCCACCAGCAGAATAGTGAGTGCAGCTCTGCAGTATAATACAGGATGTAACTCAGGATCAGTACAGGATAAGTAATGTATGTACACAGTGAGTCCACCAGCAGAATAGTGAGTACAGCTCTGTGGTATAATACAGGATGTAACTCAAGATCAGTACAGGATAAGTAATGTATGTACACAGTGACTCCACTAGCAGAATAGTGAGTGCAGCTCTGGGGTATAATACAGCATGTAACTCAGGATCAGTACAGGATAAGTAATGTATGTACACAGTGACCCCACCAGCAGAATAGTGAGTGCAGCTCTGGAGTATAATACAGGATGTAACTCAGGGTCAGTAAGTAATGTATGTACACAGTGACTCCACAAGCAGAATAGTGAGTGCAGCTCTGGAGTATAATACATGATGTAACTCAGGATCAGTACATGATAAGTAATGTTTGTACACAGTGACTCCACCAGCAGAATAGTGAGTGCAGCTCTGGAGTATAATACATGATGTAACTCAGGATCAGTACATGATAAGTAATGTATGTACATAGTGACTCCACCAGCAGAATAGTGAGTGCAGCTCTGGAGTATAATACAGGATGTAACTCAGGAGCAGTACAGGATAAGTAATGTTTGTACACAGTGACTCCACCAGCAGAATAGTGAGTGCAGCTCTGGAGTATAATATCATAGTATGTACAGTGCTTTATGGGAATTTAATCCAAATATGAAGTGTGATATATAAGGTTTATCGTGCCGCTTACAGGACAGAAGGCTGATCACCCTGAGGTGGAGACGCCGTACGGGAAACTGCGGGGAAAGATGCTTTCCGTGAAGAAGACAAACAGAGCTCTCCACGCCTTCTATGGAGTCCCGTTTGCCCAACCTCCGGTGGGCCCCTTACTATTTGCAGCCCCCAAGCCCCCGGCATCCTGGAGTGGCGTCAGAGAGGCCCAGCAGCATGCCGCCCTGTGAGTTATCAGTCAATGATTTACTTTCAGAAATTTCCACCATTTTTTAGTTTTCATTGATCATTAACAAGAATGTAGTCGTTTGTACCCGAGACTCTCAGGGAGGCTGTCGGGGTTCCCTGCTGCCTCTGTCGTGATGGAAGAAGGAAGACACGCACTTCCCACAGCAACCTGTCGGTGGCGCTGCACATACAACAGGTGATGTCAAGAATGACTTCACAACAAATAATTGTTTTCAAATTCCAGATGCCTACAAAACGCCGACACCTTCCGGGATATGCCGAGCTTCTTCAAGATTTCCATCTCTAAACCCCGAATCTCAGAAGACTGCCTGTACCTGAATGTCTTCACCCCGGCGGACAGAAAAACGGATTCCAAACTGCCTGTAAGCAATGGCGCTATTCTTAAGATGATGATCAAGTGATGCGCTCTACACATGGGAGGTGACCCGCGTCTCTCCGGCGGTGGTCCGACTACAGACAGAGGTGACCCGCGTCTCTCCAGCGGTGGTCCGACTACAGGCAGAGGTGACCCTCGTCTCTCCGGCGGTGGTCTGACTACAGACAGAGGTGACCCGCGTCTCTCCGGCGGTGGTCTGAGTAGAGGCAGAGGTGACCCACGTCTCTCCGGCGGTGGTCTGACTACAGGCAGAGGTGACCCGCGTCAGGAGCAATGGGTGGAATCAGCACAACAGAGGAGTGATGCTCTGCAGGAGTAATGGGGGGGGAATCACCACAGGAGGGATGAGGGGATCAGCGGTGATGCTCTGCAGATATGGAGTATCCTGAGATGCTCGGTGCTGCTGAGTCTTTCGGGGGTCTCACGTGGTGGTCCCGGCGCCTCCTGCCCCCTCTCCCGGCTCCGTACCACGTCCAGGTTGGCAAATCCAGTAAGCATAGGGTTCTTGAGTAACTTGCAATCGATGCCCCCAGCACGGAACCGGGGGCGCCTCTGGTGGTCAGTGAGCGAACTACAGCTGATGTCTGCTCTGTTACATTCTGACAGGAGGCGCAGGAGAGGAACAACTTGGACTTTGGTTGCTGTGAGAATAAAGACAGTTCGACTTTTAAACATTTTTATAAATCTCACCACTTGTCTCATTCCAATCACAGGGCAGCTTTTGGTTTGTATTCTGCTTTTGACAAATGGAAGCTGCGCTGTGATTGGTTGCTATGGGAACAAAGCCAGTTTCTCGTCCCTACTGTTGGGGGACACAGATTTGACTGTAAGGGTATAGCTGCTGCCACTAGGAGGCGGAAACTACGCAAAAATGTGTTAGCTCCTCCCACTCGCTATACCCCTCCGTCACGCAGCAAACTCATCAGTTTTAGCTTAGTGTCCCTAGGAGGCGAACCTCCCCATTGTCGGTCTTCATGCACCATATTTGGGAGGGAATACGGGCGGCCGGACCGAGGAGAGCGAACGGGACGGGATTACCCGATCTTAGAGAATTACCCTGAACTTGGCCCGCCAGCCATAGTCCCTCCCTTCTTCTTCCCTTCCTTGCTAAAGGCAGGCGAGCGCCTGGGGGGGACATGGATGGAACCGCAGAGCATACCATCCGAGGACGCAGGATTCGTGGGGCGTCCGTGAAGATGAGTAAGTATTGTTACCCCTCGGGGACTCCCATGGTTCCACTAGGTGAGTATTGTCCGTCGCCTAATCTCTGGCCCCTTTATTCCTTAGGCAGGTACAGGGTGTAGATCAGCCCAGGGCTGACACCAGAGAGCAGCAGCAGTGTTCGTTCTTATGTGAATGGTGAGGGTCCACCGGGAAGGGGGGGATATAGGGTCTCGGCTGCCAGCAGTCCCTTGCCCTCACCTCCCCAAGAGCCACCTTTCCTTAGGTGCAATGGAGCGCTGCGATTCGGATGCCGTGGCCTTTCCTGCTGGCCTGTGGGGCCTCACTTTGTGGCCTTCTCATGCGAGTTCCTCTGGAGCTGGAGAGGCTGAGTGTCTTCTGGAGCGCGTGCAGGACCGGAGGAAGAGGGACGGGACCACCTGAAGGGTGAGGGATGGGACCTTCCGGAGTGAGATGGAAGGGACCACCTAAAGGGTGAGGGATGGGACCACCCAGAGTGAGAGGGGCGGGACCGCCCAGAGGGAGGGGGACGGGACAGGACTGCCCGGCATGTGAGAGGGACAGGACGGCCCAGAGTGAGAATGACAGGACCTCCGGGAGGAAGCGGGATTGGACCACCGGGCATGTGAGGGGGACGGAACGGCCAGGAGGTAGTGGGAAGTGACCTCTGGGAGGGAGAGGGACGGGACATATGGGATGGAAAGGGACGGGACCTCCGTGGGGGAAAGGGACGGGACCGCCCAGAGGGAAAGGGACGGGACCACCCAGAGGGAGTGGACAGCTCGGAGTGAGAGGGATGGGACCGCCTGGCATGTGAGAGGGGCGGGACCGCCCAGCATGTGAGAGGGACAGAACGGCCTGGAGGGAGAGGGACGGAACCTCTGGGAGGGAGTTGGGCGGGACTGCTGGGAGTGAAAGGGATGGGACTGTCTGAAGGGAGAGGGACGGGACCGCTGATTCCTCCTGCAGGTGGGCAGGTGCTCAGCACAGATGACTCCATGGGTTCCGCTTCCAGGTTGATCATCCAGGTAGGTGCCCATGCCGCTTCCACCCCATACTCAGCCTTCAGCGCAAGCTCATGGCTAGCTCTCCTGCAGTACTGTCACTGTCCATCATTTCTGTTTGGCACCATATCTGACATCAGGGTGGAGGACTTGAGACAGGGGACCGCCACATTCTCTACGTGTTCTTGCTATAAAACTAAATTTGCATGCGGACAGTTGGCGCTGTTTTGTCCTAACTGTATGCCATCGTGGCAGGCGACCATCGATCCTACTCCCGGCAACCCTCATGTTCAGCCCTCTCAGATTGCCGAGCTGGAATAGGCACGCTCCCTGTCAGTGGCGGTTTACTAGGGTGTCGTCAGCAATCCTCACCAGCTTTACCTTATGTCCGGTCCACCTGGTCGGAATGTATCTGACAGTGGTGACTTCATTTTGCAGGGTTCCTCACGGAAAAAGTTTAGACCACCACTTGGAAGGCGATCATCCGGTTCCCCCGCTTCGTCCTCCCGTGCAGCACCTCCTATAGTGCGATCCATAGTTTTCCCAGACAGGTAGTCGCCCAGAGGATGAACGGTCAGAGTCTCCCTCTGATTCTGATCTGGATGAGGAACAGGCTGCCAAACTCTTCCTAATGATGGACAGCTTAGCAGTAACGGATATCCTGCAGGTATTGGACACCTTCTTCGTCTGCAACAACCTTTTTCTTCAGATGTCCAAGACGCTCTCCGACAAGCTTTCCTCCTCATGAGGACTTTGACGAAGTGTTAATCACGGAATGGAATATTCCCAACAAGCTCTTCCCTATGCTGAAGCACTTAGACCTTATGTATCCCTTCTAGTGAGGAAGTGGTCTGTTTGACCAGTAGTGGATCCACCAGTATCCTGGTTAGTCATGCGTACCACTCTTCTTATGGTCAATACTTTGCTTCAAGACCTGTGTGACAGAAGTGCCGGACAAAAGCTCCCTCGGGGCGCTGGGGTCTTCTTGCAGGACAGTTTTCACCTCTATCTGGGTCGGCAAGGCATCACTGATTGGGCCAAGCAGCTGTGCCGAGGGATCCGTTCTGGTTCTGCGGTGGGAGAATTGGCGGATGTTGCTCATCAGACAGACGGGGAAGATTATTTATGAAGATTCTCTGGAAGCGGCTCTCGGCTCGCACTTCAGCAGCGTCGGTAGCCACACTTTAGTGCATTGTGGCTAAAGTTCTGGGAAGCAGATGCCTCCTCTGAGAAGTCCTTTGGGACTAAAAACTGGACAAGATCATCGCTGATGGCACGACTAGAGAACAGACCCAAACGTGCCAGAACCACACAGAGGAAAAGGTCTCAGGTTTGTTCCTTTCGCCGCTCCAGTCCATGGACCCTGGGGGGTAAAAATACATTGCAAGATCAAAAGTAAAGACATCTGTGATCCTCTATGGGGATAGTAGCCATCGCCTGTCTCAACAACATCCTGATAAAGGCCCAGCACACCATCCTGGTCCCCTCCATAACTGTCATACATGTTCTGTCTCGTGGATGCACTGTGCAAAGCTGTCATGTCATTTTCTGTATGTGTGTTGCACAGCTGCAGCGTCTGAAGGGTTAACTTCAAAATCATTGCATGCCTGTAAATGTATCAGTTTGTCTTGTCATGTGGTACAAGTGAGGCTATAAATTGGAGAGTTTGAGAGCGGGAGAGGAGTCTATCTTCAGGAGGAGAGAGTAAGGTTGGTATCGACTATCGCTGGACAAACTATCGATTATTGTAAAATATCGGTGGGAAACTATCAATATTTCGATATATCGACTTATAAATGCTGTATAAAATAAAGCAACAATCCACAAAAAGAATTATAGTTTTCTTCTAAAACTTTAACCTGTTGGATTTTTTATTAACTTCTAATTACAGATGAAACCTATAATATGAGGTCTGCAGAGAAGAGTTGTATCATCGGCCCCAATAATCGTTATCTAGTATTAATCTGCTGGCCGGGAGGGCAGAGAGATGATTGGAGGTAAACACTCTGATACAAGGTCCTGCCAGCGACAAGGAGGCCAGAAGCCGCTGCAGCTGACGGATGGGAGCGTGATCTCTGTGTGTGTGGGGGGCGGCCTGCCCTGCATTTTCTCAAGTTGCCGCTGAGGGACCAACGGTCTCCATGGCAACCTGTAAACAATGCGGGCCTGGTACCGCGAACGCAGCGCCCTGAACACAATTGTAATTGCGTTAGATGGGTCTCCTATCTTTCCTATGGGCACTGCGTTCGCATTAAACGCTGAACACACGACATGTCACATCTCCTTTTCTGGATGTGATCTTCGTGCGTTCAGCGCAGCCCTCCATCTGCATGTTGAAATGCTTTCATTTAGAAAGCATTGCCCACAGCCATGGCGTTAGACGCAAGCGTTCAGAGCCTGCGTCTAAGGCGATGAACAAACCATGTGGGGGAGGGGCCGAAGACCCCACTATTCTGAGAGTCGTTTTGCCTGGAGCAAACCTGATTGGTCACAAAGAGTCACCTGACACTTTCCAAAAGTTTCTAGAACTTGTTTATAAGTTCATTAGTGCCGCGAGCAAAACTACATCCTGTACAACACAAAGGAAAGAAGATCTGGTCACCGGACCACAAGACACGCTGCTGCTTTACAGAAATCCATATTATATTGCCTTAAACTACCGATATATCAGACATAACAATATCGATGAAAAGTATCGCCAAAGCATTAGCGATATTTTGATATATCGGTTTTCGATGTCGCAACCTTAGGAGAGAGTGCTAACACAGAGCCACATGGAAGCACCTTTAGCTTCCATGTAAGTGAAGATGGAGGAAAAAGAGCGACTACTCGTAGCGTTTGGAGTGTGGATGTGAAAAGGAGTGAGTCCCTAGAGGGAGGGAGAGAGAGCCTCACAAGAGTTCCTAAAACAGGTACCCGTTCACACTACAGGCGTTTGCTGTGCGGCCGATCACCGCACAGAGGTATGTTATTGTGACACCCACGCGTCTATCGTGCGGGGTGTTTATTGGCTAAGCATTCCTGAATAATTGTTTGCCAGAGTGCCTGCAGAGTGACCCCTACCCCCTTCCTCCTCCGGAGTGCTCCCAATCCAGGACGGTGGCATACAGATAATGTGGACTGTAGGGCCGTATTCATCTTGTGTATCCTCCCTACCTCTGAGCTTCTGCCTGTAACTGCTTGAAGTGAATTGTACCTGTAATACCTGTTAAATAAATGTTATTCAGTAAAAGTTATACCGGGCCCTAACTGTTCCTAAGGACCCCAGGTACTATGCAAAAGTCTGCATGTTTATTACTCCACCGCATAGAATATCGGTGTGCGTGACCTGTGGCATCACGAGTGATAACTACTACTACTCTCCCCATCCCCTTTATTGGCGCTCCCTGCCATAGCAGTGTTGAAGCTTGGCTGCAATCTACACTGGCTTTGGCAGCATGTCAACCCTCCGGGACCAGGGCATGGTAAGTGCCAACGTGACACGTCAGCACTTCACCCTCCCAGCTGTTCACGTTAGTCAGGTGCCCGGGGTAACCCCTCTGGGGTATTGCACTCTGAACATGCAGACCGGATTCAGATAAATCATTAACCATCCCCAGTCATTCCTCTCTCCCTCACAACATCTAGATGGCCCCCGACGCGGTTCAGGTCCGGTGCTGTTGCCAACAGGGAAGCTGATTCACCTCCAGCGGCCGGTACGCTCTCTACAAACACAGAATCCTGGTCCGTCGCCTCTGCATCAGGGTGTGGGACTGATGGTTTTCCTCTTTTGAGGCGCTTCCGTTTGGCCAATTTCATGCTCAGCGTCTTCAGTGGTTCAAGTGGGCCAAGTCCATGAGTTCCTTGGATTGTAAATCCAAGTACCTCTGAAACCACAGCGCTCACTTCGTTGGAGGCTGAACTCCTCACAGATCTAGCTAGGGCGCTCCTTTTTGACCCTTCATTGGCAGGTACTCGCCACTGATGCCAGGCTCTCGGGCTGGAGAGGCATGGTGCAGAATCTCCATGCAGGGTGCAAGAATTCGCTCTGCCGATTAAATGTGTTGGAACTTTGGACGATTCTCCGGTCGCTTCATCATTTTGCCCCCCAGCTGATGGGCAGCCCAGTTCGGGTTCAAATCGACAATGTGACAGCCATCGTATACATAAACGATCAAGGCAGAACCCGCAGCATGAGGGCCATGGCAGAAGTGGCGAAAATCTTAGGTTGCGGGTACACTCAGCGGTGCAAATACCAGGAGTGGACAACTGGATAGCCGACATACACTCAACCCGGGAGAATGGCAGCTACATCCGGAAGTGTTTCGGAGAATATGTCAAAGGTGAGGCCATCCAGATGTTAACCTGCTGGCATCCAGGATCAGTCGCCAGTTACCAACCTTTGTGGCCTGGTCCCGATACCCTCATGCTCGGGCAGTAGACACATTCATAACTCCGTGGATAGGTTTTCGTTTCCTGTACGTCTTTTTTTCCCTTCCCACTAATTTCACGACTTCTCAAGAAGATCGAGGTGGAAGGTCTCCCAGTAATTCTGATAGCCGCAGATTGGACCGGGCATCTTGTCGACCTGCTAGTTGACTCTCCTCCCTCTTCGAGAAGATCTCTTACAGGGACCCCTCTGCTACGCAAGTTTGTTCATGCTTCATTTAATGGCATGATGGTTGAAGCCGCGGTCTGGAGAGCCTATGGGTTTGCGTAGACGGATATCAAACTATGTTGAAGTCTAGGAAATCTTCCTCCTCTCGAAGTCCATCATCCCGTTTGGAAGAGTTTCTTTCTTTGGTGTGCACGTTGCAATGTTCACCCTGTGCGTTTCCACATCGCACCTCCTGTCCTACAGAACCGGATGGGCTTCAGCCTTAGTCTTCTGAAACATCAAGTATCCGCATTATCTATCCTGTTCCAACGCCAACTGGCCTCGGAGTCGGACGGCCGTACATTCCTGCCAGGTTGTACGGCCACTTCATGGTCTTCATGGCACACCTTGCACACGAGTTCTACCAGGTCTATACCTTTGCATCCTTTGTGTGGAGAGTTTTTCAGATGGCTATAGGCTATCTGCATGCATCCTGATATATCTTCCCACCCCCAAGGGGCTGCTCTGGAACATCTTGGATCAAAGCTGTGCCCCCCAATGGACGAGACGAGAAAGACATCTTAGGGTTAGTACAAAAGTCTTTTTATAAATGTGCCCCAATGTGATGTACAACCTGGACTGCAGCAAACAGGTGAGACACAACAGGAGGCAGCAGTCGGGTGATTTGGTGGCTCAATGGCTGCAGAAATGAGGCCGGGGGTACGAACCCCACCATCAACTCATCTACTGGGGTCTGTGAGATCCTCTTTCATGATGGGGTCTTGGCTTCTGGTAAATGAGTCTCTAGTAGTCTTGGATGGAGCAGGTAGATTGGGAACAGGGACTGCTAATGATGACATTGTGAGCTGTTAGAAGCCTTGCGGTCAATGTGCCGTGCGGCCCTGGGGGTGTCCGGAGGGGCCCTGACCTCTGACTCTTGTCCTGCTGAATCCTTGGCTCCGCACACAGTAATGTGATTGCAACAAAGAGCAAAGACTGATAGGTGAGAGGTGACGGGAGAGCTCACATAAAACGCCGTCGGAGCTGACACCCACCACACAGAAGCCTCACACCGCACCGGCGCCATCATGGTCGTCCTAGTCCTCGCTCTCCTCTTGTGGCCCGTCTGCCTGGGAGCTCCGGCTTCAGGTAAAGTAAAACAGGGCCAGTAATATATGTACATGGTGACTCCACCAGCAGAATAGTGAGTACAGCTCTGGAGTATAATACAGGATGTAACTCAGGATCAGTACAGAATAAGTAATGTATGTACACAGTGACTCCACCAGCAGAATAGTGAGTGCAGCTCTGCAGTATAATACTGGATGTAACTCAGAATCAGTATAGGATAAGTAATGTATATACACAGTGACTCCACCAGCAGAATAGGGAGTGCAGCTCTGGAGTAGGTTGTGTGGTGGAGAGCTCAGCAAGAACCAGGGTGTAGTCAGGAGTCCCAGGTGAAGATCTAGCTGGGATCCCAGGAAGAGTGCACTCTTTTGGGTGTGTTTTGTGATGGAGTCCCGCACCTCCTCCCTCCGATCTCGGTCGAGGGAGGGAGGGAGGACAGTGATAGCGGCAGTGACGGCATCAGCGACAGCAACATCCTCGCTACAGGTGCCAGAGAAGCCAGTGATGCCAGCAGCAAAGAGGAGGCTTGGAGCTACAAGCAACCCGGTGAGGAGAGCGGGTTCTGGTCGTGGCTGCAGTGACGCGGCCCGGGTTGGCAGCGCGGCCATGATGGACGTCGCAGCAGGCGAGGTTGTGACCTGCAGTCAGGCCCGCAAGATTAAAGATGAGCCACAGACAGAGACAAAACTGTCAAAATAGAGTGATAGACAGGAGGAGGAATCTATAATAGACATGGCCTCCAGGTTGGCAAAATATATGCAGGACTATGAGACTGCAGGAAAGATGATTGTCCTGCAGAAGGGAAAACTACAATCTGCTAGGATGATGAAGGAGCAGAAGTCATCCAAGGAGGATAAAGCAGTGACCAGGAGGGCAATAAGAGACTGTAGAGACTGCATTAATATGTGGCAGGAAGTCAGAGAGAAGATCTTGGAGGAAAGTGGACTCTTTAAGGAGAAACTTCTCAATGATGATCGGTTTGCAAAAATGGCGGCAGGGCGCAGTGACCACGTGCAAACCGATACATCCAGCGATGGCGAGAGCTCGGATGAAGAGCAGTATGAGGATGTGCAGGAGAATCTGGGGGAGCAGCCTGTGTGCTCTGGTGAGCAATCACTGACCCAGAGCAGCACCACAAGTGCCAGAAGTCTCCGGCCTGAGGAGGTGGAACTGCCACCGACATCAGAGGAGTCTGAGGTGGAGGGGAGAAGGAAAACAGGATCGCTACAGGTGCAGAAGACCCTACAGCTGGAAGCCTCTCCGGATATGGGGGGCTTCATGTTCGGCAATGATTTGCCAGAGAAGGACTCGGTCTGTAAAGAGCGGAAAAAGAAACCAGAGAAGGTGCAGTAGAGGCTGGTGTTTGTGTCGGTTCCTGAGAGCGCTGGTCCAGCTGAAAAGTTGGATCAGGGCTCTGACCCCAAGAACCCCCCGAACTCAGAGGTGGGCCGGGAGCGGGGCATTGGGAAGAAAAGGGCTGAGCTAGTCAGACCCCCTGTCCCTGTGTTAGTTGGTAATGGAAAAAAAAAATTTCAGTGCCCCTTTAATACAGAGGTATACCAACGGGTAGGGGTCTCCATAGGCTGGCCTCAGCTGGCACACCTCTCCTATGCGGAGTGGGCTTATAGAGCCTTCAGAGGCCTTGGTGGCAGGGACCGCTGCAATTTATTTCTAGTTAGCCTAGTGGTCAGGTTCCACATCTGGAGTGCACGGTGTTTAATCTCGACGGAATTGAAAGTCCTCCCCGTGGATACGGTATGTAGGAACATCCTGGGTGACCTGGTGAAGGTGCGTTCTTTGGAGTATGAGAGGCTGGGCACATCTAAGGCTTCTCTCCTATGGAGAGGGCTTGTATTTCGTTAGGGACAGTCTTTTCTTAATCTTCTAGGGGCAGACTAGGGAGAGAATAGGGACAGGATAGGGAGAGAGGAGGGATAGGGCAGGGACAGTTTTCCATGAAGGGTCAGACTGAGAGGCAGATTAAGGACACCAGCAGAATAGTGAGTGCAGCTCTGGAATATAATACAGGATGTAACTCAGGATCAGTACAGGATAAGTAATGTATGTACACAGTGACTCTACTAGCAGAATAGTGAGTGCAGCTCTGGAGTATAATATCATAGTATGTACAGTGCTTTATGGGAATTTAATCCAAATTTGAAGTGTGATATATGAGGTTTATCATGCCACTTACAGGACAGAAGGCTGATCACCCTGAGGTGGAGACGCCGTACGGGAAACTGCGGGGAAAGATGCTTTCTGTGAAGGAGACAAACAGAGCTGTCCACGCCTTCTATGGAGTCCCGTTTGCCCAACCTCCGGTGGGCCCCTTACGATTTGCAGCCCCCAAGCCCCCGGCATCCTGGAGTGGCGTCAGAGAGGCCCAGCAGCACGCCGCCCTGTGAGTTATCAGTCAATCAGTCAGTTACTTTTTAGAAATTTCCACCATTTTTTAGTTTT
Organism: Eleutherodactylus coqui; assembly: GCA_035609135.1. Taxonomy (NCBI): domain Eukaryota; kingdom Metazoa; phylum Chordata; class Amphibia; order Anura; family Eleutherodactylidae; genus Eleutherodactylus; species Eleutherodactylus coqui. The sequence continues at coordinate 4,991,156 of CM069415.1, forward strand.
CATTGATCATTAACAAGAATGTAGTCGTTTGTACCCGAGACTCTCAGGGAGGCTGTCGGGGTTCCCTGCTGCCTCTGTCGTGATGGAAGAAGGAAGACACGCACTTCCCACAGCAACCTGTCGGTGGCGCTGCACATACAACAGGTGATGTCAAGACTGACTTCACAACAAATAATTGTTTTCAAATTCCAGATGCCTACAAAACGCCGACACCTTCCGGGATATGCCGAGCTTCTTCAAGATTTCCATCTCTAAACCCCGAATCTCAGAAGACTGCCTGTACCTGAATGTCTTCACCCCGGCGGACAGAAAAACGGATTCCAAACTGCCTGTGAGCAATGGCGCTATTCTTAAGATGATGATCAAGTGATGCGCTCTACACATGGGAGGGGACCCGCGTCTCTCCGGCGGTGGTGTGACTACAGGCAGAGGTGACCCGCGTCTCTCTGGCGGTGGTCTGACTATATACAGAGGTGACCCGCGTCTCTCCGGCGGTGGTCTGACTGCAGATAGAGGTGACCCGCGTCTCTCCGGTGGTGGTGTGACTATATACAGAGGTGACCCGCGTCTCTCCGGCGGTGGTCCGACTACAGACAGAGGTGACCCACGTCTCTCCGGCGGTGGTCTGACTATATACAGAGGTGACCCGCGTCTCTCCGGCGGTGGTCTGACTGCAGATAGAGGTGACCCGCGTCTCTCCGGCGGTGGTGTGACTATATACAGAGGTGACCCGCGTCTCTCCGGCGGTGGTCCGACTACAGACAGAGGTGACCCACGTCTCTCCGGCGGTGGTCTGACTATATACAGAGGTGACCCGCGTCTCTCCGGCGGCAGTCTGACTGCAGATAGAGGTGACCCGCGTCTCTCCGGCGGCAGTCTGACTGCAGATAGATGTGACTCGCGTCTCTCCGGCGGTGGTGTGACTACAGACAGAGGTGACCCGCGTCTCTCCGGCGGCAGTCTGACTGCAGATAGAGGTGACCCGCGTCTCTCCGGCGGCAGTCTGACTGCAGATAGAGGTGACCCGCGTCTCTCCGGCGGTGGTGTGACTATATACAGAGGTGACCCGCGTCTCTCCGGCGGTTGTCTGACTATATACAGAGGTGACCCGCGTCTCTCCGGCGGTGGTCTGACTATAGACAGAGGTGACCCACGTCTCTCCGGTGGTGGTCCGAGTAAAGGCAGAGGTGACCCGCGTCTCTCCGGCGGTGGTCTGACTGTAGACAGAGGTGACCCACGTCTCTCCGGCGGTGGTCTGACTATATACAGAGGTGACCCGCGTCTCTCCGGTGGTGGTCCGAGTAAAGGCAGAGGTGACACACGTGCTTCAGTCTGTAACCCTTTCTGTGCTGTTTCATTCTAGGTCATGGCATTTATTCATGGGGGAGGATTAACCATCGGAGGAGCCGGTATGTTTGAGGGGTCCGCACTGAGTGCTTACGAGGATGTTGTGGTGGTCTCCATGCAGTACAGGTTGGGCCTCATGGGATTTTTGAGGTATGTGGTAAATACTGGAGCGTCGTGGATGACAGACATGAATGCTTCACCATGGGGGGGCTTGCAGAATAAAAAAAGAGCAAAAACAGGTGGAGTGCAATGACCCCTCGGGCCTGTAGATGGCGATCAGCACTTACATGAGATACAGAGGCTGACAGCGCCCTCTAGAGGCTGAGGTTTTCTCCTGTGTAGTAAATACCGGAGATGCAAAAGCTCCCAGTATTATTTGACCGCTGATCCTGAATGTTGATGAGACCCCTGAAGACACTGACGCCCCTTATCCCCCCGTCCAGCACCGGAGATGAACAAGCGCCAGGAAACTACGGCTTCTTGGATCAGGTTGAGGCTCTCAAGTGGATTCAGAAGAACATTGGCAGTTTCGGTGGTGACCCCAATTTGGTGACCATATTTGGTGAATCGGCCGGCGGAGTCAGCGTCTCTACCCTGGTAAGCCCCACCGGCTCCGATATAACAGACTTGTGGATTAACCCCTTAGTGACCCGGCCTGTCTTAGTCATAAGAACGCAACAAGTTGGAGGGGATTTTCATCTCTGCTTTTCAAAAGCCATATCTTTTTCCCCGCTGCCCGGCGGTGCGAGGGTCGTGTTCTGTGCGACCAGCTGCGCTTTTATCGGTACCTGTTTTGGCTTCATATAAAGTTTTTTAGAACTTAAATTTTTTTGAGGACGGAGAAAAAAACCTTTTCTGTCTTGCGTTCATCATGCAGCTTACACGAGATGACGAGTTTTTTTCTGCGGGTCGTTACAATTACAATACCAAAATGACATTTTTTTTTACTCACTTTTGCTCAATAAATCCCCTTTTATTGGAAAATATTTTTATTTTGGGATTATTGCATTCAAAGCCCTAAAACCTTTTTTAGTTTTCTATGGGCGGAGCCTTGTTGCAGCTCGTTTTCCTCTGTGACAAGTTGTTTTTTTTTTTTACTGTTTTGCTGTACTTTTTTTGATCAATTTTTTTGGGAGGCGAAATTAACAAAAAAAGCACTTTGGCTCCATTTTTTCCCAGCATTTGCCATGCAGGATAAAGTGTGTGTACAGTTTATTCTGCGGGTGCGATGATACAAAGCATATGTTTGTTTTTATTAAATAAAAGGGTAAAGTGCACAATTTTATTTTTTATGCTTTTTTTCTACTATTTTTATTTTTGCCTTTTTTATGTTCCTGTTGGGGACTTGAACCTGCGATGCCACGATCCTTCTGATAATACACTGCAATACTTCTGTACTGCAAGGCACTATCACTTATCATAGCGATCACATGTAATTACAGACCTGGACGCCATGGCAACCCATCAGCCCTCCGCGATTAAATGGCCAAGAACCAATGATATCACAGAGTGAGCTCTCTTCCTTTGTGAACCTTTTACATGCCGCAATCAAGATTGATCATGGCATGTAATGGGTTAACCACGATCCTTGCTGTGACAGCGGGAGGCTGCCTGTCAGTCACAGCCAGCTTCCACGCCATCCATAGGCCTACGCCCATTCGCAGCCCCTCTAACCTAAGGCTTAGTGCTCATTCAGACGGCGAGTCTTACAGCGTTGCTCTCATCGCAGCCCCTACGCTCAGCCGGCAGAGATCACATACGGCTGCGATAGGCACGGCACATGCGCGGGATTGTGACATCACGGACACGCGCAGTATAATTTTTTTTTCAAATCTCCGCTCTGTGCAGAGTGAGGCGGCATATTAAACTCTGTCCTTTCGCAGGCATCACCCTTCAAGGGCTCCGTATGAAACGGGGAGAAATAGAGCGTGCTGCGATGTCCCCTCATAGCGCCAACGCAGGTGTGAATGGGAGAATAAAAGTCTCACGCGTGCGTAATACGTGGTGACAAGTCGCGCGTGTGAATGAGCCCTAAAGTATATGTCCTGGGGTGAGAAGAGGTTACTGGCAGCTTCTTCAGCTCCCAGCATGCACTGCTCCACAGCTTGGTCTCCATAATGTAACCGTCATATTGTACTACTGGCACTCTGTGAGTGACATCATTGTCCGGCCGGCTGCCTCCTTGATGTCATCACTGATGTCACCCTGTGTTTTATTTTCCATAACTACAGCTGTTGTCCCCAATGTCAAGAGGTTTGTTTCACCGGGCCATCGCTCAGAGTGGAGTCGCACTAATTCCAAATATGGTCGTAGATAAACCCATTCTCACCCTTTCTCCGGAGGTAAGTGCCCAAACTCATCCAAGTATACAGGACACCACCACTAAATACAATCAAAGAACATAGTCAGTTCATATTCAATGGATGGGCGGCATTCTCAGTGATGTCACTGCTGCTCTCTAGTGATGGATAGGCGGCATTCTCAGTGATATCACCGCTGCTCTCTAGTGATGGATAAGCGGCATTCTCAGTGATGTCACCGCTGCTCTCTAGTGATGGATAGGGGGCATTCTCAATTATGTCACTGCTGCTCTCTAGCGATGGAAAGGTGGCATTCTCAGTGATGTCACCCCTGCTCTCTAGTGGTGGGTAGGGGGCATTCTCAGTGATGTCACCGCTGCTCTAGTGATGGATAGGCGGCATTCTCAATTATGTCACCGCTGCTCTCTAGCGATGGAAAGGTGGCATCCTCTGTGATGTCACCACTGCTCACAAGTGATGGATAGGCGGCATCCTCAATGATGTCACCGCTGCTCCCTAGTGATGGATAGGCGGCATTCTCAATGATGTCACTGCTGCTCCCTAGTGGTGGATAGGCGGCACTCTCAGTGATGTCACCGCTGCTCTCTAGTGATGGATAGGTGGCATTCTCAGTGATGTCACTGCTGCTCCCTAGTGGTGGATAGGCGGCATTCTCAGTGATGTCACTGCTGCTCCCTAGTGATGGATAGGCGGCATTCTCAGTGATGTCACCGCTGCTCTCTAGTGATGGATAGGCGGCATTCTCAGTGATGTCACTGCTGCTCCCTAGTGATGGATAGGCGGCATTCTCAGTGATGTCACCGCTGCTCTCTAGTGATGGATAGGTGGCATTCTCAGTGATGTCACTGCTGCTCCCTAGTGGTGGATAGGGGGCATTCTCAGTGATGTCACTGCTGCTCCCTAGTGATGGATAGGCGGCATTCTCAGTGATGTCACCGCTGCTCTCTAGCGATGGAAATGTGGCATTCTCAGCGAGATCACTGCTAGTCTCTAGTGATAAATAGGCGGCATTCTCAGTGATGTCACCGCTGCTCTCTAGTGATGGATAGGTGGTATTCTCAGTGATGTCACCGCTGTTCTCTTGTGATAAATAGGCTGCATTCTCAGTGATGTCACCGCTGATCTCTGCTAATATTATATGTATTTTGCTAGTGATCACATTGTATTTCAGTTGCAGGCTCTCAGTAATGCATCTGGCTGTGATCCGGCATCGCTTATCGCCTGTCTGAGGGAAAAGACGGAAGAGGAGATCTCTGAGATTACCGGATCTGTGGTGCGTATTGTGCTGCAGTAAAACGAGATTGTCCGTCATCCGTAGTGATGATTGGTGGAGGATGCGGGCAGTGCTGCTTGTATCTGTGGTAACATTGTTTTCCCCCTCGCAGGGTCCCTTAATGTTTGCTGGACGTGCTGATGGGAAATTTCTCCCCAAATTGGCGTTGGAGCTGCTGACAGAGAAGGCAATAGCGCCCGTCCCGTTCATGATCGGTGTTAATAATCATGAGTTTGGGTATATAATCCCCCGGGTGAGACGCTGATTTTCTCTACTGCGCTTTTATACGCGCCTGAGCCACGAGCCCAGGAAGTGTCCGAGGAATCCTCGCTCATGGTTGTCCTTTGTGTTCAGGCCCTTAATATGACGGCCCTGGAGCGAGGGATCCAGAGAGACGACATCCAGCCGTTTTTGAGCAGCATGGGCCTTCTGGTGAGTGGGGCAGCTGTCGGCTGGGCGATGGCGCCTCCTGTTGTCATGTCACCATATGTACATTCACGTTTTCTAGCGTGCCAGACCCGAGGTCCTGAAGCCGCTGATGGACCAGTACTTTGGTAACGACACTGACCCGGTCCGAATCCGAGACAGCTTCCTGGAACTAAGTGGGGATGCCATGTTTGACTTCCCAGCCCTCAGCACTGCAGATTTCCACCGAGGTACGAGGCACAGCAAGGCTCAGAGGTCATACAGTACATCTATGTTGGAGGCTTTACTTGTTCTGCTGCTGTACAAGTCACCAGTCACACCCAACTATGTCTGATACTCCATTCACACCTAGAGCTGCTCATTACGTCCTATCGTACTCCAATCACACACAGAGCTGCGTAGCCACATCATGTTTGATACTGCAGTTATAACCAGAGCTGCTAAGTAACGTTATACCTTAACCATCTTATGGCCCAGGATGTACCTTTACGTCCTGAGTGTGTGGAGTTTGTATGGCGCGGGAGCTGATTGCATCTGTTAACCCTTTAAATGCCCAGATTGGTGTTGTAGGATCCCAACCTCTCCCCCCACCTCCCCCAATGAGATTGCAGTGTGCCATTCGGTTGCCATGTAAGCCTGGGGTATTCCTGGGGTATTCCTCAGGACTGCCATGAACGAATGCCTATCAAGATAAACATCTTGATAGACTGGCTGTCAAAATGCGGTACAATGCAATACTGCGGTATTGCATTATACTGTATGAGCAATCAACCAATCACAAGTTCAAGTCCCCGTATGGAAAGTAAAAAAATGTTCTGGTGGTCAGATATAGTTTTTTATATATATTTTATTTTTAAAGTAGTGCAGCAAAAAAAGTGTATATGGTTTGGTATCATTATAATTGTACCGATTCATAGATTAAAGTTATAATATCCTTCTTGCTGCAGTGTGTGCAACGCAAAAACAAGACCCCCTCCTCCCCCCGCCCTCCAAAAATGGCGGATTTGTGTTCTCTTTCCACTTTACTCCACATAAGAGGTTTTTTTAAGTTTTTCAGTACATCATATGGTACATCACATAGTACTGCTGAAAACCACAACTCGTCCCGTGAGATACAGCAACCCTCGGACTGCGACGGCAACGGATGAATAAAAGAGTTATGATGTTCTGAAAGTGGCCATGAAAAAACTAAAACCGAAAAAAACAAAAAAGGTCTGCGTCCCTAAAGGGTTGGATCCACACAATGGCGCCGGTGGGTGACGATGTGTTAGTAGACGGCAACAAGTCGGCTATGGCCAACCCTTCATCGGGCACAGAAGAACTGGCAGTACGCACATGACAGTCCGTGCAAAGACTGCTCCATAATACAAAGCCACAATGCGACCAGACTAGTCGGTGACCGAGGAGGTAGAAGTCCGTGGTAGGAGAGAGTTCACACATGTGCGGAGTGGAGGCTCTTGGGGTCCGCAGTGCGGATACAAGAGTCCGCTGGATGGAGAGAAGAGTGACAATCAAAGTAACTGCGGAGTTCTTGAGCAGCAGATTGCTCGCTCCATTTGCGGTGAGAGGAGACCGGCGCCGGCCGCGGTAATCCGGATAGTGGAGCTTTAAATACAAGCATGTAGTGAGGCGCAATCGCCGTAGCACATAGATGATGTCATGGTGTCGCAGGGAGTCTACTGCACCGCTCTACAGCTGGACACACAGGGATGTTGTCTCGGTGACCGGTCATTCATGGTTGATCTGCAGTCATCTTGAATGATCACGCCATAAGGTAAAACAACAGTTTGGACAAAATGATGTGATCTGTGGTCTGACCTTCCATTGGTGGGTGCAGATCTATTGTCCATGGTTGGTCCCTGCCGGGATCCGTGGTCTGGTCTTCTACTGATTGGATGGAGATCTGTCGTCCATGGTCGGTCCATGCCGTGATCTGTAGTCTGGTCCCCTACTGATTGGATGGAGATCTGTCGTCCATGGTTGGTCCATGCCGTGATCTGGGGTTTGGCCTCCTACTGATTGGATGGAGATCTGTCGTCCATGTTCCGTCCCTGCCGTGATCTATGGTCTGGTCTCCTACTGATTGGATGGAGATCTGTCGTCCATGTTCCGTCCCTGCTGTGATCTGTGGTCTGGTCTCCTATTGATTGGATGGAGATCTGTCGTCCATTGTCGGTCCCTGCTGTGATCTGTGGTCTGGTCTTCTACTGATTGGATATAGATCTGTCGTTTGATATGAACATCTTTTCAACTACAGCACCAACAACAACCGTAAGAATGTAACGCAGCAAATCCCCTTTATCTGCCATCAGTTGGCCTTCTTCCCCGTTGGTCCACATTGCAAAAAAGGTGCTGATAGTGTCTTGTTTATGGCGGCTTTAAAGGAGTATTCCCCAGTGATCCTGAGATTAGGGCGCCCGTTTCCTCGCCTTCTCGTAATTGCGGGGACGCTTCTCCCACCCACAGTGATGTCACATTGAATGGCGTGAGGGTCAAGCATGGGCAGCTTCGTGGGACTGGTGGACATTGCAGAGTGCTTGTACCTCGGCTCTCTCCAGCAGTCCCATTGAAAGTGAATGGAGCCACGCAAGAGATGCTCAGCCATTGTTCCATTCAATCTCCTTCTCACTGTGGGGGGCAGTAAGCCCGCAACGAGGATGATGGAAGACTTGGAATCACCCTTCTCTGGATCAATGAGGGTCTCCGCGATGAGACCCCCACCTACCATAAAGTTATCCCCTATCCCGTGGATGACATGTGGATTGGGGAGAACTTTAGATGTTGAGATGCCACTTTAAAGTGTAACTGCGCTCTCTAAAAGCCTTTGACATGTAGTAGGGGGCTCGCTCTAGCGATCAGTGAGGGTCTCGGCAGCCGGACCCCCAGCAATCAAAGCTTTTGACTTGTATCGATGACAGTTAAAAAGTTTAAAAAATGGCACATCAAAGTTTTTAGAAAGTGCGGTTCCACTTTAACTGGTGCTGGAATGATTACAGATGTGCGCAGTGGGCGGACGAGGTGGGAAAGATGGCTGCAAACTCGGATGAACAACAGCGCCCCCTGCTGTTCAGGGATGTGCTGTGCTGACAGTAGAGGCCGCAGTTTCCATAACTTATGCGCACAATGTCCCCGGGGGCCAGACTGTGACAAGGAGCAGGGGCCGCGGGGGTCTCTGGGGTCCCACATGGATGAATACATGCAGTGTCACTGGTTTATCTCCGCAGATGCTGGCGCCTCAACCTACTTCTATCAATTCCAGCACCGGCCGTCGTTCTTTAACGGCCTGAAGCCCGACTATGTGAAGTCCGATCATGGAGACGAGATCTTCTCTGTGGTAGGAGGGCCGTTTCTGGAGGAAGGCGTCCTGTATGCGGGTAGGTCTCTCCCATCTCTCTATGCAGATAAAGTACAATGAGCCACGGCAGGGAGAAGTGCAGTTACCATAGCAACCAGTCCCGGTCCCTGAGTTTTCTGCGCAGCTCTTGCTAGACAAAGGTCCAATTGGGGACCCAAACGTCGCCTTCTCTGTAATATGGGAGAATACATTTTCTGCTATTTTTTACACTCATTGATGCTTCCGCGTTCTCTATATTCTGCTGGTGGAGTCACTGTGTACATACATTACTTATCCTGTATTATCCTCCAGAGCTGCACTCACTATTCTGCTGGTGGAGTCACTGTGTACATACATTACTTATCCTGTACTGACCCTGAGTTACATCCTGTATTATACCCCAGAGCTGCACTCACTATTCTGCTGGTGGAGTCACTGTGTACATACATTACTTATCCTGTACTGACCCTCAGTTACATCCTGTATTATACCCCAGAGCTGCACTCACTATTCTGCTGCTGGAGTCACTGTGTACATACATTACTTATCCTGTACTGACCCTGAGTTACATCCTGTATTATACTCCAGAGCTGCACTCACTATTCTGCTGCTGGTGGAGTCACTGTGTACATACATTACTTATCCTGTACTGCTCCTGAGTTACATCCTGCATTATATCCCAGAGCTGCACTCACTATTCTGCTGGTGGAGTCACTGTGTACATACATTACTTATCCTGTACTGCTCCTGAGTTACATCCTGCATTATATCCCAGAGCTGCACTCACTATTCTGCTGGTGGAGTCACAGTGTACATACATTACTTATCCTGTACTGACACTGACTTACATCCTGTACCGCCTCTAGCTTGGATACAAGATGTGATACTGGCAGGCATGATGACATACACCCAGTCTAACAGGTTTGGTCTCCACCTTCTTTTAGATTCATAGGACCATTGCTGTGACTTCTAGGTTTGTTGCAGCAATAACCAGTTTTGCCCCCTCTCCCTCCCCCATCCCCCCATCCCCCACCCCGCTGTGTTGTCACCGTGACTGGACAGTTTTAAATGAACATAACTGATGGCAAGAAAATCTCCTCCCGCAGTGCAGACGGGCCGACTCAGGGGGTCCGGAGAAAAGGCTCAACACTACATGTCATTTATAGTCAATGTGACCGATCAGCACCTCAGTGACTCCACCAGCAGATTATTGAGTGCAGCTCTGAGGTTTAATACAGGATGTAACTCAGGATCAGTACAGGATAAGTAATGTATGTACACAGTGACTCCACCAGCAGAATAGTGAGTGCAGCTCTGGAGTATAATACAGGATGTAACTCAGGATCAGTACAGGATAAGTAATGTATGTACACAGTGACTCCACCAGCAGAATAGTGAGTGCAGCTCTAGAGTATAATACAGGATGTAACTCAGGATCAGTACAGGATAAGTAATGTATGTACACAGGGACTCCACCAGCAGAATAGTGAGTGCAGCTCTGGGGTATAATACCAGATGTAACTCAGGATCAGTACAGGATAAGTAATGTGTGTACACAGTGACTCCACCAGCAGAATAGTGAGTGCAGCTCTGGAGTATAATACAGGATGTAACTCAGGATCAGTACAGGATAAGTAATGTATGTACACAGTGACTCCACCAGCAGAATAGTGAGTGCAGCTCTGGAGTATAATACAGGATGTAACTCAGGATCACAACAGGATAAGTAATGTATGTACATGGTGACTCCACCAGCAGAATAGTGAGTGCAGCTCTGGAGTATAATACACGATGTAACTCAGGATCAGTACAGGATAAGTAATGTATGTACACAGTGACTCCACCAGCAGAATAGTGAGTGCAGCTCTGGAGTATAATACAGGATGTAACTCAGGGTCAGTACAGGATAAGTAATGTATGTACACAGTGACTCCACCAGCAGAATAGTGAGTGCAGCTCTGGAGTATAATACAGGATGTAACTCAGGATCACAACAGGATAAGTAATGTATGTACACAGTGACTCCACCAGCAGAATAGTGAGTGCAGCTCTGGGGTATAATACAGGATGTAACTCAGCATCAGTACAGGATAAGTAATGTATGTACACAGTGACTCCACCAGCAGAACAGTGAGTGCAGCTCTGGAGTATAATACAGGATGTAACTCAGGAGCAGTACAGGATAAGTAATGTATGTACACAGTGACTCCACCAGCAGAATAATGAGCGCAGCTCTTGGGTATAATACAGGATGTAACTCAGGATCAGTGCAGGATAAGTAATATATGTACACAGTGACTCCACCAGCAGAATAGTAAGTGCAGCTCTGGAGTATAATACAGGATAAGTAATGTATGTACACAGTGACTCCACCAGCAGAGTAGTGAGTGCAGCTCTGGAGTATAATACGGGATGTAACTCAGGAGCAGTACAGGATAAGTAATGTATGTACACAGTGACTCCACCAGCAGAATAGTGAGTGCAGCTCTGGAGTATAATACAGGATAAGTAATGTAATGAGTGACACTGCTGCTTTCAGTGAGTCTTTCTGTATGGGGAGGGGGGTCAGATACTTTTTCTTATTTCTCTTGTCTTACCCCATAAAGGTCCGTCTACAGAGGAGGAGAAGACATTGAGTAAAAATGTCATGAAGTATTGGGCCAACTTTGCCCGGAATGGGTGAGCTGTCAGTGTTTCATGTAGTTTATTGCTGGGAGATGCGGCGACGGTGATAACCCCCTCAAACCTACAGGGAACATTCCTACGATTAGCGCGAAGCTAAGAAATCTTTCCGGTTGTCACATGTAGCGCTCGCCGCGATGTGGTAACTTCCAGCAAGCGTGCGCCCAGAGTGATGAGACCCTCCCAGGAGGTGATGAGACGTCTCTACAGAAGTCGCTGCCCAAATCTTGTGGAATGAAGACTTCTGCAACTTTCTAACAGCTATTTGATTCTGTTCCTCGCCACCTCTTACACCTCTGCTTGCTTTCAGTGAATGGGAAGTCATCTACATTGAAAGACAGACTGCCTGTCCGGGCTGCAGTCATAGTGACACGACTAAGAGATCTCTGAGGAGGATCAGAGCCACAGAGTTACATCCAGGCGTCCAGCCTGTTCATCTCACATAGGATTGGACCGATCCTGTACCGAACCCTCAGCTGTGGGAAGTTTTCGGGTCCGTTTACACAGAGCAGAACTCACAGCTGCAGAAATCTGCCTGAAAATAGGGGGGTTTGGATGCAGAACTGACGGCCGTTTGTGAATCCGCATCAAAACCCCCGTTAGACATGGATTGTAGCTGCCAATTCCATCCCGCGTGAAAGAACCCAAAGCTGAGGAACGTGTAGAAACCGGAGTGCTTCAATTCACTGACAGCAAGCCCAGATGTGTAAACAGTTGGAAAATAAAATACAAAACTGACCCTCAACCAATCAGGCTGGATTTGCGCGGGCGAGTGCGATGCGAATTTTGACCTCCCATATAGCGATTAATGGGCGATTCTCAGCCGCAATCAGCAAAAAATGGAACGCGGTTCAGTTCCACCATCTTGCTCTATTAGTGCGAGAGGAAACGCACCGATCTAAATTAACCCATTAGGAACCATGCGCTAATACATCACACCCGTTCTGTGAGTTGCGCCAATGCACAGAACTCGCATGATTTTATCGCCCTTGTTAATAATCTCTTCGTTCGCGCCGTTGTGTATAAATGAATACATTCCCAAATGAGGCGCCGGACGTTATGGTGCTACAAATGACTCTTCTCACCGCTCGCTGGTTTACAAAAGTGGGCGTGGCTTGCTGGGAGGCGTGGTCTCAGGATTTTAGACAGATTTTATACTAAAGCCAGAAAATGGCGCAAATACACTCTTTGTAATAAAAAAAAATCCCGCCCCACTGAATACAGCCTTTACCTTTTTTTGCAGAGACCCCAACGGGCACGGCCTGGTCCAGTGGCCGAGATACGACGAAAGTGAAGCTTATCTGCAGATCAATATAACGCAGAGCGCCGCCCACAAACTGAAAGCGAAGAAATATCAACTGTGGACTGAGAAAATCCGGCCAGCGTCCCGAAAAAGCTGAGCGCACTCAGAGGGCGAGACAAAAAAACGCAAATGTCACGATGTGCTGCCGTACTAACACGTGGCTGATAACTGCGAGTGTAATAATGTAACCGCTTGTTAATGTTGCGCCAATGTTTACTATATTAAATACAGCAGACGCCTTGTAAACGTAAAATGAGCCGTCACTAAAGTGAACGCCAAACACATTCGGCGATCGTGTTTTATATTGTCTTGAAGCCCCATCAGACGCGGCGGCCATCGCTGTCACTACGACTGTCAGTGTCAACAGCCAGGCGCAGGACAAACTGTGTACATGTATCAGGCCCCCTGGCAGCCGCGCCATTCACAGTTGGAAACATGGAGGCAGGAGGGGCGCGTAAGAGACTCTGCTGTGTTATAAGTGGGGCCACGGAGCAAGCTTATTATATGGGGCCACAGAGGGTTTATTATCATGGGAGCACAGCGCAGGAACGGGTTCCCTATAAATAGGCAATTAGGATGAAACCCGGATTCCGCTGACATGTTTCTCCCCAGTCGCAGCTTCTTTGCCGATTATGGATGACATCATCATTCACTCCTCAATCCCATTGGCTCTGCTGCAGGGTGAGACTGCGGACACAACCCAGCCTGAACTGCACACAAATGAGATGGAAGGTCCCGCACCGCCGCAGTCCTGAGCGATGGCTGTAGCTGAACTGAATGCGCCTGTCCCTACATTTAGTACAGACCTAGTTCATGAATGAAATGCCAGTACTGCAGTAAAGACTGACACACAGAGCCGCCTCCCTGCTTAAAAGGGACCGGGGAGATTCACTACGGGGCTCTCTCAAGATAACCACTCTCTCCAGGGTGTAACAGATTAGAGCAGCAGTCCTGTGATTGGGGGCCTGGAGCAGCTGACAAGTCCTTCCAGTGGAGGTGGAGCGGCCCCGCCTCCATCTACAGTAACCAGCTCCCCGCCTCCATCCACAGTAACCGGGCCCCCCCCGCCTTCATCCACAGTAACCGGGCCCCCCGCCTCCATCCACAGTAACCGGGCCCCCCCCGTCTCCGTCCACAGTAACCGCCCCCCCCTGTCTCCGTCCACAGTAACCGCCCCCCACCCCCCTCTCTGTCCACAGTAACCGCCCCCCCTCCCGCTTCCGTCCACAGTAACCGCCCCCCCCCCCGTCTCCGTCCACAGTAACCGACCCCCCCCGTCTCCGTTCACAGTAACCGCCTCCCCCCATCTCCGTCCACAGTAACCGGCCCCCGTCTTCGTCCACAGCAACCAACCCCCCCCCCCCCCGCTTCCATCTACAGTAACCGGCCCCCCGACTCCTCCTTTCCCCTCCTTCCTCTCCTGTAGAGTGTAAGCTCTTGTGGTCAGCAGGATCTCCTCCGCCTCCTCCTCTCCTCCCCCCTCCTCCCACTTTCTCTCCCCCATCCTCCTCTCAACCCGACTTCTCCTCCCCCATCTCTCTTTCCCCCCATCTCTCCTCCCCCCCTCCTCCTCTACCCCCCTCCTCTCCTCCCCGCATCCCTGCTTAAAAGGGACTGGGGAGATCCACTAGAGGGGGTCTCTCAAGAAAACCACTCTCTACAAGGTGTAATGGATTAGTACAGCAGTCCTGTGATTGGGGCCCTGGAGCACAAATCCTTCCAGTGGAGGTGGAGCGGCCCGGGGATCTAACTGGCCCCCCGCCTCCATCTACAGTAACCGGCCCCCCTGTCTCCGTCCACAGTAACCGCCCCCCCTGCCTCCCCCTACAGTAACCAGCCCCCCCGCCTCCTCCTCTCCCCTCCACCCCCTCCCTCTCCTGTAGAGTGTTAGCTCTTGTGGTCAGCAGAATCCCCTCTCTCCTGTAGAGTGTAAGCTGTTGTGGTCAGCAGGATCCGCTCCCTATCCTTCCCCACCTCTCCTCCCCCTCCTCCTCTCCTTCCCCTCCTCCTCTCCCCCATCCTCCTCTCAACCCCACCTCTCCCCCCGCCCTCCGCCTCCCCCCGTCCCCCATCTCTCCTTCCCCCTCCTCCTCTACCCCTCTCTCCTTCCCCCGATTTCTTCTCACCCCCCCTCCTCTCCTCAACCCCCTCCTACCCCTCCTCCTTCCCTTCCTCCTCCCCTCTCCCCTCTCCCCTCCTCTCTTCCTCCCCTCCTCCTCCCCTCTCCCCTTCTCCTCCTCCTCCCCTCTCCCCTTCTCCTCCTCCTCCTCCCCTCTCCCCTTCTCCTCCTCCTCCCCTCTCCCCTTCTCCTCCTCCTCCCCTCTCCCTTCTCCTCCTCCTCCCCTCTCCCCTTCTCCTCCTCCTCCCCTCTCCCCTTCTCCTCCTCCTCCCCTCTCCCCTTCTCCTCCTCCTCCCCTCTCTCCTTCTCCTCCTCCTCCCCTCTCCCCTTCTCCTCCTCCTCCCCTCTCCCCTTCTCCTCCTCCCCTCTCCCCTTCTCCTCCTCCTCCTCCCCCCCTCTCCCCTTCTCCTCCTCTTTCCCCCCTCTCCCCTTCTCCTCCTCTTTCCCCCCTCTCCCCTTCTCCTCCTCTCTCCCCCCTCTCCCCTTCTCCTCCTCTCTCCCCCCTCTCCCCTTCTCCTCCTCTCTCCCCCCTCTCCCCTTCTCCTCCTCTCTCCCCCCTCTCCCCTTCTCCTCCTCCTTCCCCCCTCTCCCCTTCTCCTCCTCCTACCCCCCTCTCCCCTTCTCCTCCTCTATCCCCCCTCTCCCCTTCTCCTCCTCCTCCCCTCTCCCCTTCTCCTCCTCCTACCCCTCCTCCTTCCCTTCCTCCTCCCCTCCTCCTCCCCTCTTCCCTTTCCCCTCCTCTCTTCCTCCACTCCCCTCCTCTTCCTCCCCTCCTTCTCCCCTCTCCCCTTCTCCTCCCCTCTCCCCCCATCTCCCCTTCTCCTCCTCCCCTCCTTTCCTCTCCTCCTCCCCAACCCTCCCCTCCTCCTCTTCTCCTCTCGCCTCTTCCCCTCTCCCCTCCTCCTCCTCCCTCTACCCCTCCCTTCCTCCTTCTCCTTCCCTCTCCCCCTCCTTCTCCTCCCCTCTACCCCTCCTTCTCATCCCCTCCCCCCCTCCTCCTCCACCCCTTTCCTATCCCCTCCTCCTCCCCTCTCCCCTCTCCTCCTCCTCTTCCCCCATCTCCTCCTCTTCCCCTCTCCCCTCCTCCTCTCCTCCCCTCTTCCCCATGCTCACCCTCCTCCTCTTCCCCTCTCCCCTCATTCCCTCTCCTCACATCCTCCTCCCCTCTCCCCTCCTCTACCTCCCTTCCTCCTCCTCCACCACTCTCCCCCCTCCTCCTCCTCCCCTCTCTCCTCCTCCTCTTCCCCTCTCCCCCTCCTCTCCTCCCCCCTCTCCCTTCTCTCCTCCTCCTCCTCCTGCTCTCCACCCCTCCTCCTCCCGTCTCCCCTCTCCCCTCCTCTCTTCCTCCACTCCCCTCCTCCTCCCCTCTCCCCTTCTCCTCCTCCTCCTCCTCCCCTCTCCCCTTCTCCTCCTCCTCCTCCTCCTCCCCTCTCCCCTTCTCCTCCTCCTCCCCTCCTCCTCCCCTCTCCACTTCTCCTCCTCCTACCCCTCCTCCTACCCCTCCCCTCTCCCTCCTCTCTTCCTCCACTCCCCTCCTCTTCTTCCCCTCCTTCTCCCCTCTCCCCTCCTACTCCCCTCTCCCCCTCTCCTCTTCTCCTCCTCCTCCCCTCCTTTCCGCTCCTCCTCCCTACCCCTCCCCTCCTCCTCTTCTCCTCTCGCCTCTTCCCCTATCCCCTCGTCCCCTCTCCCTCCCCTCCTCCTCGTCCCCTCTCCCCTCCTCCCTCCTCCTCTATCCCTCTCCTCCTCCTCTTCCCCTCTCCCTTCTCCCCTCCTCCCCTATACCCTCCTCATCCTCCTCTCCTCTCCACTCCCCTCCCTCCTCCTCTATCCCTCTCCTCCTCCTCTTCCCCTCTCCCTTCTCCCCTCCTCCCCTATACCCTCCTCCTCCTCCTCTCCTCTCCTCTCCCCCCTCCTCCTCTCCCCCCTCCTCCTCTCCTCTCCCCCCTCCTTCTCCCCTCCCCCCCTCCTTCTCCCCTCCCCCCCTCCCCCCCCCTCTTCTCCCCTCTCCCCCCCTCCTTCTCCCCTCTCCCCCCCTCCTTCTCCCCTCTCCCCCCTCCTTCTCCCCTATCCCCCTCCTCCTCCTCCCTCTTCCGTCTCCACTGCCCTCCCTCCTCCTCTACCCCTCTGTACTTCTCCGCCTCCCCTCTCCCCTCCTCCTTCTCCTCCCTGCCTATCCCCTCTTCCTCCTCCCCTCTCCCCCCTCCTCCTCCCCTCTCCTCCCCATCTCCTCCTCCCCTCTCCTCTCCCCCTCTTCCCCTCTCCTCTCCCCTTCTTCCCCTCTCCTCTCCCCTTCTTCCCCTCTCCTCTCCTCCTCTTCCCCTCTCCTCTCCTCCTCTTCCCCTCTCCTCTCCTCCTCTTCCCCTCACCTCTCCTCCTCTTCCCCTCTCCTCTCCTCCTCTTCCCCTCTCCTCTCCTCCTCTATCCCTCTCCTCCTCCTCCTCCCCCTCTCCCCCCCTCCTCTCCTCTCCTCCCCTCTCCACTCCTTCCCTCTCCACTCCTCCTCCTTCCCTCTCCCCTCCTCCTCCCCTCTCCTTCTCCCTTCCTCCCCTCTCCACTCCTCCTCCCCTCTCTACTCCTCCTCCTCCCCTCTCCCCTCTCCCCTCTTCCCTCTCCCCTCTCCCCTCCTCCCCTCTCCCCCCTCCTCCTCCCCTCTCCCCCCTCCACCACCCCTCTCCCCCCTCCTCCTCCCCTCTCCCCCCTCCTCCTCCCCTCTCCCCCCTCCTCCTCCCCTCCTCTCCCCCTCCTCCTCCCCTCTCCCCCCTCCTCCTCCCCTCCCCCTCCTCCTCCTCCTCTCCCCCCTCCTCCTCCTCTCTCCCCCCCTCCTCCTCCTCTCTCCCCCCTCCTCCTCCTCTCTCCCCCCCCTCCTCCTCCTCTCTCCCCCCCTCCTCCTCCTCTCTCCCCCTCTCCTCCTCCTCTCTCCCCCCTCTCTCCCCCCTCTCCTGTTCCCCTCTCCCCCCTCCTCCTCCCCTCCTCCTCCCCTCCCCCCTCCTCTCCCCCCCTCTCCCCCTTTCCTCTCCTCCCCTCTCCCCCCTTTCCTCTCCTCCCCTCTCCCCCCTTTCCTCTCCTCCCCTCTCCCCCCTTTCCTCTCCTCCCCTCTCCCCCCTTTCCTCTCCTACCCTCTCCCCCCTTTCCTCTCCTCCCCTCTCCCCCCTTTCCTCTCCTCCCCTCTCCCCCCTTTCCTCTCCTACCCTCTCCCCTCCTCCTCCTACCCTCTCCCCTCCGCCTCCTCCCCTCTCCCATCCCCAACTCCTCTTCCCCTCTCCCGTCCTACACCCCTCCACCCCTCTACCCTACTCCTTCTCCTCCCCGCCTCCCTCCTCCCCTCACCCCTTCTCCTCTTCCCCTCTCCCTCCTCCCCTTTCCCTCCTCCTCCCCTCACCCCTTCTCCTCTTCCCCTCTCCCCTCCTCCCCTTTCCCCTCCTCCTCCCCTTTCCCCTCCTCCTCCCCTCTCCCCTCCTCGTCCTCCCCTCTTCCCTCTACGCTCTCCCCTCTCCCCTCCTCCTCCCCTCTCCCCTCCTCCTCCCCTCTCCCCTCCTCCTCCCCTCTCCCCTCCTCCTCCCCTCTCCCCTCCTCCTCCTCTCTCCCCTCCTCCTCCTCTCTCCCCTCCTCCTCCTCTCTCCCCTCCTCCTCCCCTCTCCCCTCCTCCTCCTCTCTCCCTCCTCCTCCCCTCCCCCCCTCTCCTGCTCCCCTCTCCCCCCTCCTCCTCCCCTCTCCCCCTCTCCTCCTCCTCTCTCCCCCCCCCTCCTGCTCCCCTCTCCCCCCCCTCCTCCTCTCTCCCCCTCTCCTCCTCCTCTCTCCCCCCCCTCCTGCTCCCCTCTCCCCCCCTCCTCCTCCCCTCTCCCCCCCTCCTCCTCCCCTCTCCCCTCCTCCTCCTCCCTCTCCCATCCCCAACTCCTCTTCCCCTCTCCCCTCCTCCACCCCTCCACCCCTCTACCCTACTCCTTCTCCTCCCCGCCTCCTCCTCCCCTCACCCCTTCTCCTCTTCCCCTCTCCCCTCCTCCCCTTTCCCCTCCTCCTCCCCTCACCCCTTCTCCTCTTCCCCTCTCCCCTCCTCCCTTTCCCCTCCTCCTCCCCTCTCCCCTCCTCGTCCTCCCCTCTCCTCTCCACGTCCTCCCCTCTCCCCTCCTCGTCCTCCCCTCTCCCCTCCTCGTCCTCCCCTCTCCCCTCCTCGTCCTCCCCTCTCCCCTCCTACTCCTACCATCTTCCCCTCCTCCCCTCTATCCTCCTTCATCCCTCTCCCCTCCTCCACCTCCCCTCTCCCCTCTTCCCTCTCCCCTCCTCCTCTACCCCTCTCCTCCTTCTCCCCTCTCCCCCCTTCCCTCTCCTCCTCCTCCTCCCCCCCATTCTCCTCCTCCCCTCTCCTCCTCCTCTACCCCTCTCCTCCTCCTCTACCCCTCTCCTCCTCCTCTACCCCTCTCCTCCTCCTCTACCCCTCTCCTCCTCTTTCCCTCTTCCATCCTCCTCTTCCCCTCTCCCCTCATCCTCCACCCCTCTCTACTCCCATCCTCTACCTTTGCTCTACCCTCCATTGCTCCTGCTCCTCTCCCCTCCCCCTCCTCCTCCTTCCCCCCTCTCCCCCTCCTCCTCCCTTCTCCCCTCCTCCTGCTCCCTTCTCTTCTCCTCCTCCCCTCTCCCCTCCCTTCCTCCTTCTCCTTCCCTCTCCCCCTCCTTCTCCTCCCCTCTACCCCTCCTTCTCATCCCCTCCCCCCTCCTCCTCCCCTCTCCCCCCTCCTCCTCCCCTCTCCCCCCTCCTCCTCCCCTCTCCCCCCTCCTCCTCCCCTCCCCCTCCTCCTCCTCCTCTCCCCCCTCCTCCTCCTCTCTCCCCCCCTCCTCCTCCTCTCTCCCCCCTCCTCCTCCTCTCTCCCCCCCTCCTCCTCCTCTCTCCCCCCCTCCTCCTCCTCTCTCCCCCTCTCCTCCTCCTCTCTCCCCCCTCTCTCCCCCCTCTCCTGTTCCCCTCTCCCCCCTCCTCCTCCCCTCCTCCTCCCCTCCCCCCTCCTCTCCCCCCTCTCCCCCCTTTCCTCTCCTCCCCTCTCCCCCTTTCCTCTCCTCCCCTCTCCCCCCTTTCCTCTCCTCCCCTCTCCCCCCTTTCCTCTCCTCCCCTCTCCCCCCTTTCCTCTCCTACCCTCTCCCCCCTTTCCTCTCCTCCCCTCTCCCCCCTTTCCTCTCCTCCCCTCTCCCCCCTTTCCTCTCCTACCCTCTCCCCTCCTCCTCCTACCCTCTCCCCTCCGCCTCCTCCCCTCTCCCATCCCCAACTCCTCTTCCCCTCTCCCGTCCTACACCCCTCCACCCCTCTACCCTACTCCTTCTCCTCCCCGCCTCCTCCTCCCCTCACCCCTTCTCCTCTTCCCCTCTCCCTCCTCCCCTTTCCCCTCCTCCTCCCCTCACCCCTTCTCCTCTTCCCCTCTCCCCTCCTCCCCTTTCCCCTCCTCCTCCCCTTTCCCCTCCTCCTCCCCTCTCCCCTCCTCGTCCTCCCCTCTTCCTCTACGCTCTCCCCTCTCCCTCCTCCTCCCCTCTCCCCTCCTCCTCCCCTCTCCCCTCCTCCTCCCCTCTCCCCCTCCTCCTCCCCTCTCCCCTCCTCCTCCTCTCTCCCCTCCTCCTCCTCTCTCCCCTCCTCCTCCTCTCTCCCCTCCTCCTCCCCTCTCCCCTCCTCCTCCTCTCTCCCCTCCTCCTCCCCTCCCCCCTCTCCTGCTCCCCTCTCCCCCCTCCTCCTCCCCTCTCCCCCTCTCCTCCTCCTCTCTCCCCCCCCCTCCTGCTCCCCTCTCCCCCCCTCCTCCTCTCTCCCCCTCTCCTCCTCCTCTCTCCCCCCCCCTCCTGCTCCCCTCTCCCCCCCCTCCTCCTCCCCTCTCCCCCCCTCCTCCTCCCCTCTCCCCTCCTCCTCCTCCCTCTCCCATCCCCAACTCCTCTTCCCCTCTCCCCCTCCTCCACCCCTCCACCCCTCTACCCTACTCCTTCTCCTCCCCGCCTCCTCCTCCCCTCACCCCTTCTCCTCTTCCCCTCTCCCCTCCTCCCCTTTCCCCTCCTCCTCCCCTCACCCCTTCTCCTCTTCCCCTCTCCCCTCCTCCCCTTTCCCCTCCTCCTCCCCTCTCCCCTCCTCGTCCTCCCCTCTCCTCTCCACGTCCTCCCCTCTCCCCTCCTCGTCCTCCCCTCTCCCCTCCTCGTCCTCCCCTCTCCCCTCCTCGTCCTCCCCTCTCCCCTCCTACTCCTACCATCTTCCCCTCCTCCCCTCTATCCTCCTTCATCCCTCTCCCCTCCTCCACCTCCCCTCTCCCCTCTTCCCTCTCCCCTCCTCCTCTACCCCTCTCCTCCTTCTCCCCTCTCCCCCCTTCCCTCTCCTCCTCCTCCTCCCCCCATTCTCCTCCTCCCCTCTCCTCCTCCTCTACCCCTCTCCTCCTCCTCTACCCCTCTCCTCCTCTTTCCCTCTTCCATCCTCCTCTTCCCCTCTCCCCTCATCCTCCACCCCTCTCTACTCCCATCCTCTACCTTTGCTCTACCCTCTATCCTCTACCTTTGCTCTACCCTCCATTGCTCCTGCTCCTCTCCCCTCCCCCTCCTCCTCCTTCCCCCCTCTCCCCCTCCTCCTCCCTTCTCCCCTCCTCCTGCTCCTTCTCTTCTCCTCCTCCCCTCTCCCTCCCTTCCTCCTTCTCCTTCCCTCTCCCCTCCTTCTCCTCCCCTCTACCCCTCCTTCTCATCCCCTCCCCCTCCTCCTCCACCCCTTTCCTCTCCCCTCCTTCTCCCCTCTCCGCTCCCCTCTCCTCCTCCTCTTCCCCATCTCCTCCTCTTCCCCTCTCCCTTCCTCCTCTACTCCCGTCTTCCCCATGCTCTCCCCTCCTCCTCTTCCCCTCTCCCCTCATTTCCTCTCCTCACATCCTCCTCCCCTCTCCCCTCCCTACCTCCCTTCCTACTCCTCCACCACTCTCCCCCTCCCCCTCACCCTCATCCCTCCTCCTCCTCCTCCCCTCTCTCCTCCTCCTCCTCCCCTTTCTCCCTTCCCTCTCCACTCCCCTCCTCCTCCTCTACCCCTCTCCTCCTCCTCTTCCCCTCTCCCTTCTCCCCTCCTCCCTATACCCTCCTCATCCTCCTCTCCTCTCCCCCCCTCCTCCTCTCCCCCCTCCTCCTCTCCTCTCCCCGTCCTCCTCTCCTTTAACCCCCTCCTCCTCTCCTTTACCCCCCTCCTCCTCTTCCTCTCCCCTCTCCTCCTCTCCTCTCCCCCCCCCTCCTTCTCCCCCCCCCCATCCTTCTCCCTCTCCCCCCCTCCTCCTCCCCCTTCCGTCTCCACTGCCTCCCTCCTCCTCTACCCCTCTGTACTTCTCCGCCTCCCCTCTCCCCTCGTCCTTCTCCTCCCTGCCTCTCCCTCCACCCCCTCTCCTCCCCTCCTCCTCCCCTCTCCTCCCCTCCTCCTCCTCCCCTCTCCCCTCCTCTTCCTCCCCTCTCCCCCCTCCCTCTCCCCTTCCCTATCCACTCCCCTCCCTCCTCCTCTACCCCTCTCCTCCTCCTCCCCTCTCCCCCCTCCTCTCCTCCCTCTCCCCCCTCCTCTCCTCCCTTTCCCCCCATCCTCTCCTCCCCTCTCCCCCCCTCCTCTCCTCCCCTCTCCACTCCTCCTCCTTCCCTCTCCCCTCCTCCTCCCCTCTCCCTTCTCCTTCCTCCCCTCTCCACTCCTCTCCTCCTCCCCTCTCTACTCCTCCTCCTTCCTCTCCCCTCCTCCTCCCCTCTCCCTTCTCCCTTCCTCCCCTCTCCCTCATCCTCCACCCCTCTCTACTCCATCCTCTACCTTTGCTCTACCCTCCATTGCGCCTGCTCCTCTCCCCTCCCCCTCCTCCTGCTCCTTCTCCTCTCCTCCTCCTCTACCCCCTCCTCCTCCTCTACCCCTCTCCTCCTCCTTTTCCCCTCTTCCGTCCTCCTCTTCCCCTCTCCCCCTTCTCTCTCCCCTCCTCCTCCACTTCTCTCCCCTCCCCTCTCCCCTCCTCCTCCTCCCCTCTCTCCCTCCTCCTCCCCTCTCCCCCCTTCTTTCTCCCCTCCTCCTCCACTTCTCTCCCCTCCCCTCCGTCCTCCTCTACCCCTCTCCTCCTCCCCTCTCAACTCCCATTTTCTACCTCCGCTCTACCCTCCCTTTCTCCTCCTTCCCTCCCCCCTCCTCCTCCTCTCCTCTCCCTCCCTCCTCCTCTACCCCTCTCCTCCTCCCCTCTCCCCTCCTCTCCTCCCTCTCCCTCCCTCCTCTCCTCCCTCTCCCTCCTCTCCTCCCTCTCCCCCTCCTCTCCCCCCCTCTCCCCCCTTTCCTCTCCTCCCCTCTCCCCCCTTTCCTCTCCTCCCCTCTTCCCCCTTCCTCTCCTCCCCTCTTCCCCCTTTCCTCTCCTCCCCTCTTCCCCCTTTCCTCTCCTCCCCTCTTCCCCCTTTCCTCTCCTCCCTCTTCCCCCTTTCCTCTCCTCCCCTCTTCCCCCTTTCCTCTCCTCCCCTCTACCCCTTTCCTCTCCTCCCCTCTCCCCCCTCTCCTCTCCTCCCCTCTCCCCCCCTCTCCTCTCTCCCCTCTCCCCCCCTCTCCTCTCCTCCCCTCTCCCCCCTCTCCTCTCCTCCCCTCTCCCCCCTCTCCTCTCCTCTGCCCCCTCTCCTCTCCTCTCCACTCCTTCCCTCTCCTATCTCCTCTCCTCCACTCTCCCTTCTCTTTCTCTCCTCCCCCCTCTCCCCTCCTCTTCCTCCCCTCTCCCTCCTCCTCCCTGCTCTCCCTTCTCCCCTCCTCCCCTTTACCCTCCTCCTCCCCTTTGCGCTCCTCCTCCTCCCCTCTCCCCCCGCTCAGTCCACAGTAAACCGGCCCCCCCGCTCCATCCACAGAAACCAGCCTCCCTACCTCCGTCCACAGTAACCCGGCCCCCCTGTCTCCGTCCACAGTAACCGCCCCCTTGCTTCCACCTACAGTAACCAGCCCCCCCCCGCCATCTCCTCTCCCCTCCTCCCCCTCCCTCTCCTGTAGAGTGTTAGATCTTGTGGTCAGCAGAATCTCCTGTCTCCTGTAGAGTGTAAACTGTTGTGGTCAGCAGGATCCGCTCCCTATCCTTCCCACCCTCTCCTGCCCCTCCTGCTCTCCTCCCCCCTCCTTCCCCATCCTCTTCTCAACCCCACCTCTCCACCCGCCCTCCGCCACCCCCTGTCCTTCCATCTCTCCTTCCCCCTCCTCCTCGACCCCTCTCTCCTTCCCCGATTTCTTCTCACCACCCCCTCCTCTTCCCTCTCCTCTCTCATCCCTTCTCTCCCTCCCCTCCTCCCCTCTCCTCCTCCTTCCCTCTCCCCACCTCTTTCCCCTCCTCCATCCCCTCTCTCCTCCCTTCTCTCCTCTCCCCCTCCCCTCTCCTCCTCTCCCCCACCTTTCCTCTCCTCCTCCCTACCCTCCTCCTCTTTTCCACTCCCTCCTCCTCCCCCCTCCTCCTCCTCCTCCCCTCTCCCCTTCCCTCTCCTCCCCTCTCCCCCTCGCCTCTCTCACATCTCCCCCTCCCCTCTCCTCCTCTCTCCCTTCCTTTCCTCTCCTCTCCCCTCCTCCACCTCTCCTCTCCCCTCCCCTCCTCCTCCTCTCCTCTCGCCTCTTCCCCGCTCCCCTCCTCCTCTCTCCACTCCTTCTCACTCTCCCCTCCACCTCCATCCCCTCTCGCTCCTCCTCCTCTTCGCTCCTCCTCCTCTCTCCCTCCCCTCTCCCCTATCCCCTCCTCCTCTTCCCCTCTCCACCTCCTCTTCCCCCCTCTCCCCCTCCTCCTCTCCTCTCCGCCCCTCTCCACTCCTCCTCCTCCAACCCTCTCCCTCCTCCTCCTATCCCAACACCTCCTCTCTTTTCCCCTCCTCATCCACCTCTCCTTTCCACTCCTCCTCCCATCTCCCCTCCTCCCCTCACCCTGCATCCTCCTCTCCTTCCCCTCTCCCCCTCCTTCTCCTCCCCTCTCCCCTTCCTTCTCCTTCCTTCTCCCCCCTCCCCCTCCTCTCCTCCCTTCTCCCCCTCCCCTTTCCTCTCTTCCCCTCTCCTCCTCGCCTCTCCTCCCCTCTCCCCCTCCTTCTCCTCCCCTCTCCCCCTCCTTCTCCTCCCCTCTCCCCTCCTTCTCCTCCCCTCTCCCCCTCCTTCTCTTCCCTCTACCCTCCTCCTCCTCCCCTCTCCCCCTCCTTCTCCTCCCTCTCCCCCTCCCCCTCCTCTCCTCTCCCCCTCCCCCTCCTCTCCCCCTCCTCCTCCTCTCCTCTCCCCCTCCTCCTCCTCTCCTCTCCCCTCCTCTCCCCTCCTCCTCCTCTCCTCTCCTTTTCTCCTCCCTCTCCCCCCTCCTCCTCCCCTCTCCTCCCCCCTCCTGCTCCCCTCTCCTCCCCCCTCCTGCTCCCCTCTCTTCCCCCCTCCTGCTCCCTCTCCTCCCTTCCTCCTCCTTCCCTCTCCCCTCCTCCTCCTTCCTCTCCGCTACTCCCCTCCTCCTCCCCTCTCCGCTCCTCCCTCCTCCTCCCCTCCTCCTTCCCACTTCCTTCCTCCTACCCCCTCCCCTCCTCCTCCTCCTCCCCTCCTCCTCCTCCTCCCCTCCTCCTCCTTTCCTCTCCTCTCTTCCCTCCTTTCCTCACCTCTCTCTCCTCCTTTCCTCTCCTCTCTCTCCCCTCCTTTCCTCTCCTCTCTCTCCCTCCTTTCTCTCCTCTCTCTCCCCTCCTTTCCTCTCCTCTCTCTCCCCTCCTTTCCTCTCCTCTCTCTCCCCTCCTTTCCTCTCCTCTCTCCCCTCCTTTCCTCTCCTCTCTCCCTCCTTTCCTCTCCTCTCTCCCCTCCTTTCTCTCCTCTCTCCCCTCCTTTCCTCTCCTCTCTCTCCCTCCTTTCCTCTCCTCTCTCTCCCCTCCTTTCCTCTCCTCTCTCCCCTCCTTTCCTCTCCTCTCTCCCTCCTTTCCTCTCCTCTCTCCCCTCCTTTCCTCTCCTCTCTTCTCCTCTCTCCCCTCCTTTCCTCTCCTCTCTCCCTTCCTTTCCTCTGCTCTCCTTTCCCCTTCGCCTCCTCTCGCCTCTTCCCCTCTCCCCCTGTGAGGAGGGACCTTAGTCCCACGTGGTGTAGCAACCATGATGTATAGCCATAGGCAAAGGAGTTGGGTGCTTTTCAGTACCTAGGGAAGCTGGGTGCTGAAATACCTTTGAAGTAGACTCCACAAAGGGCTGTTACACTTCTCCCCCAGGGGGTCTCTGATGCCCTACAGCCCCTCTGAAGCCAGAGCCAGCAAATGTTAATATTAGGAAATAAGGGGAGGAAACAGGCTTCACACCTCAGTAGCTCTAGGTGAAGGAGCTGGGTGCTGGAATACCTTTGCAGTAGACTTCAGAAAAGGTTTTTACACTTTCCCCCCCAGGGGGTCTCTGATGTCCTACAGCCCTCTGGAGCCAGAGATAACGAGAGGAAACAGGCTTCACACCTCAGCAGCTCTTTCCCTTGTTACGGGTCCAAATGGTCGTAACTGACCTGATAAGTTTTGGAGGCAAAGCTAACATAAGAACGAAAAATGTAATTTAGGAATTATGAAAGACCTGTACGTCGCAGCCCGCGGACGAGGATATTTTATGGAACGTCGCATCCCCACAAATAAGATGCAGGGACTCCTACATTTGCACGACGCTCAGGAACCGAGAATTGCGTATCTCGGATCAGATGCGTCCAAAACTACTCATGCATGGGCTCAAAACACACGTAAAATCACAACAGGAAACATCGTTGTCATATTTTCATGGTGGGGCACACCCACATGGAGTTATGAAGGAAATATGTATTTCAGGGAATTATGTGTCCCAAGATAAGCCAGCCCCTAAGGGGGCTGGAAGGAACTAAAGGGGAGTTACCACCGTGAGAGTTTAAAAGTCGCACACAATGTGTGCTCCGGGTCAGCCCCTTGGAGGTCACTATACGTGAGGTCTGGTCCGCAGTTCTGGCGCGACTCCACGCCACAGAATGGTAACTCTCTTCTTTTAATCCCTGTTATTTTACTGTTTGTGATATCATATGTAAGTCTCTTGCCATTTATCTTGTAACATCATTTTCGTATTTTTTCTGTAAATAAGCACTGCTCTATTCTTTGAGAATTAAACTTTAAATTAATTAGTGAGCCTCGTCCGTGTTAACACGAAACCATATTCTCCGAAGATTGTATTCAGAAATCGGGTTCCAATTTACCGTAACCAAATTGGTGGTGGCAGCGTTTTGTATGCATATTGTAGAGCTCTGGAGTGCGTTAGAACTGACCAGGTTGGGGATTTGAGTTTCCGCTTCGCATGCGTGCAGAAGTCGGAGAACGCTAAATACAAACCAGCCTGTATTCTAACGACTGCCAGCTTGCAATACTGCAGAGTGTTTGAGGACCAGAGGTGGGATCGATAGGTATCGTCCCTTCCCCTCTCTCCTCTTGTCCAGTGAGGGACAAATTGTTAATAAGTGCAGGGCCAGGTGGGTTGCTGTAGAGTTGTGGCTGTGGCTCATGGTCGCTTTTCAGGAGTCTGGAAAGTTGGGTACCAGTCACTCCACAACCTAAGAGCCTTTCCTTCCTCGCCCTCGCCCTGCGTACGTGACAAATTGGTGGCAGCGGTGGGATAAGGTTAACACGTTCGTGCCAGGATTAAGCAGTTAGTCCTTGTACGAAAAGAAGCACCCAGTCTTTGCGAAGATTGGTGCCCTTCTTACGAGGTTTCACTCAGTGCTTTTGTGTAAGAGACTTACGATATCCCCAGACAGTCCCCTCCCCTTTCTTCTTGTTTTCTATTCTATCTTTTGTTTGGCAAAGCAACTACGGAGATGGCAACTAGAAGCCAGGCCGCTAAGCTAAAGGGGCCGGTGACCGAGGTGCTGGGAGAAGACGATGTCTCGCACCAAGCCACAGCAAACCCTGATACAGAGATGGGTGACCCCATCGGAGAAGAGGCTATGGGTCGGAATCGAGGAGACCCCAGCAATAGCAGCTCTCAGCAGGACTTTGATTTGCCTACCCGAGAGGCTCTACAACAGCTGAGTGCAAGAGACCCTGAGCGTTACCTGCAATATGTTTTCCAGCTGCAAGAAAATGCCAAGCGAGAACGCCAGGCAGAGCAAGAACGCCAGGCACAGCGAGAAGCCGCAGAGCGAGAAGCCGCAGAACGCCAGGCAGAGCAAGAACGCCAGGCACAGCGAGAAGCCGCAGAGCGAGAAGCCGCAGAACGCCAGGCACAGCGAGAAGCCGCAGAACGCCAGGCAGAGCGTGAGTACCAGCTGCAACTAAAACGACTCGAGATGGGCAGTTTGGACTCACAGAGGAGTGGGTCCAGAGACCCTTCACCGTTCAGACCCCGAATGGAAAATTTCCCTGCTCTGGACCCGGAAGGAGATCTGGACGCTTTCCTGCAGGTATTTGAGCAGACGTGCTGCCAATACCAAATACCTGAATTGGAATGGGCCCGGTATTTAATCCCAGGGCTTAAGGGCAAGGCCCTCCAGGCCCTCTCTGCTCTTCCCAAGGAGCAACGTGCGGACTATGCCGTCATCAAAGCGGCCCTTATCAAAAAATACAATCTCACGCCAGAGATGTACCGCCAAAAGTTTCGTACACTATCGCGAGGCCCCACGGACAGTTTTGTGGACCTGCGAGATGGCCAGAAGGCCGCCCTCCGACAATGGATTCGGGGACAATCCATCACCGAGTTTGATGACCTGGAAGACATGATATTAAAGGAACAGTTCCTGGATATGTGCCCAGGAGATGTGCGACGGTTCATCGTGGACCGAAGGATTAAGGGATCGGCCGAGGCGGCTGAGGTTGCTGATGAATATGTCGCCAACCGAAAGCTGGACTTACGAAAACCTGAAACCAGCGGGAGAATGGGTAAGCCGAACATTAAACATGACAACCCTTCTCCCCTTGCCGCTCGACCCCCAAGGGGGTCCACCATCCCTTCTTCCTCCAAGTTTGCTGCGGAGACTCGCAGATGTTTTATTTGCCACAAGCTGGGTCACCTCAGTGTTGCCTGTCCTGACAAGAGGAAAAACCTTCCGTCTTCCAAGCCCACCCCACCTGCCCCAGCCGTGCTTCTGGTCAAAGGGGGTAGTGGGAAGATTGATCATAACCTACAAACTGTCACCGTTGGTAATACTGTCACTGTAGGGATGCGTGACAGCGGAGCTGAACTGACTCTCATCCGTCCGGAACTTGTGTCCCCTACTGACATAATTCCTGGGAAGACCATGACTGTTTCTGGAGTCGGAGGCATCTCCTCCGCCTTACCCATGGCCTGTGTGTACCTAGATTGGGGTGCGGGAAGTGGGGTGAAGGAGGTAGTGTTGTCCGATGACCTCCCTGTAAATGTGGTACTGGGGAAGGATCTGGGGAAGTTGGTGTCTCGATACGAGGAACCTGACCCCCCTGAACCCAGTGAAAATCGTAATGTCAAAAATAATGATGTTGATGTTGTTAAAATTATAATGTGTGATCCTGTGTCGATCAGTGATGCTTCAGACGGGGAAGCAGTGGGGAGTCCCATGCAGTCTGCCCCCCTCTTGGGCTCACTGACCCAATCCGGTATGACAGTACTACCAACCAGTGTGAACCCGCGGAGCTCGGTGATACCCCACCCCAGTGTGATATCACCGAGAGCCTGCAAGGACCTCCGGTGGTAGGTGATGTCACAAAATGTGGGGATGATGTGAGTTGTACCCCTGCCGAGCCTGTGCCCTGCACCACAGGGTGTGATAAGGCCGGTGGGGGTGGACCAATGACCAATGCAGGTACAGGAATATGCCAGTCTGGAGCGGGGGTGTCACCCAAAGATCTAGCCAACATACTTGTGGTTACCCGCAGCCAGAGTAGCCAGAATGCAGGGGTTTCCCTGCGTCTCGGGCCCTCCAGCTCCCAACCAACCGGAGCTAGCGGGGCCGGAGATGACCCTGGGCTGGTACCAGGAAAACTCAGTGAGGTCACAACCTTAACCTCCCTTCTGGCTACCCCCAGCCAGGAGTTCCAGGCGGCTGTGCATGCAGATGCCACCCTGGGGGTGTTGAGGGACCTCGCGGGAAAACCCCTCCCTGAGTCCGACAAGGAGAGATTCTTCTGGGAACAAGGGAGGTTATACCGGGAAACTAATCCCGGTGACCCCCAGCTGAAGTGGCGTAAAGAGAAACAGCTGGTAGTGCCCTATCAGTTCCGGCAGGAGTTACTCAGAGTCGCACATGAGATCCCGCTAGCTGGGCACCTAGGGGTCAATAAGACCAAGGGCCGGCTAGCCCCACCATTTCTACTGGCCTAAGATGGGTGCCGACATAGCCAACTACTGTCGGTCATGTATGACATGCCAGAGGATGGGGAAATCGGGGCCTGGACCCAAAGCTCCCCTAATTCCTTTGCCGATCATAGAAGAGCCTTTCCAAAGAGTTGCGGTGGATTTGATAGGTCCCCTGGCTGTCCCAGCCGCTCTGGGAAACGCTACATACTGACCATGGTTGACTATGCCACCAGGTACCCCGAGGCTGTAGCCCTGTCCTCCATCCGAACTGAGAAGGTGGCAGACGCACTACTGTCCATCTTCTCCCGCGTAGGCTTCCCTAAGGAAATGCTTACGGATCAGGGGCCCCAGTTTATGTCCAGCCTAATGCAGTGCCTCTGCAAGAAAACAGAGGTGCGACATCTGGTAGCCAGTCCGTATCACCCACAGACTAATGGTCTGTGTGAACGGTTCAATGGCACCCTGAAGCAGATGCTTAAGATGTTGGTCGAGTCCCATGGCGCGATTGGGAGCGATACCTCCCTCACCTGCTGTTTGCTTACCGAGAGGTACCTCAGGCCTCAACGGGGTTCTCCCCCTTTGAGCTCCTGTATGGAAGGCGGGTGCGGGGACCCCTGACCTTGGTAAAAGAATCCTGGGAAGAGGAGACAGATGCCTCTGGAACATCCGTGGTTGACTATGTCCTAAAGCTCCGTGATCAGATGCAGACATTGACACAGCTGGTGCGTGTGAACATGGAACAGGCCCAAGCCAGCCAAAAGCAGTGGTATGACCGGAACGCTAGAGAGAGAGTATACGAAGTGGGTCAGAAGGTGTGGGTCCTAGTCCCACTGACCCAGCACAAGCTGCAGGCTGCTTGGGAGGGTCCATTTCATGTTCACCAGCGGCTCAATGATGTCAACTACGTGGTTACGGTAGATCATGTCCGTAAGAAGAACAAAGTCTTCCACGTGAACATGATGAAAGCTCACCACGAGAGGGAGGCCTGCGCCATGCCAGTGTGCAGCCGCCCCGAGGAAGGTGAAGAAGAAGTCCTGATAGATCTGCTAGCCACTGCTCAGGCGGGCGGGTCTATCGAGGATGCCCAAATTAACCCCTGTCTCTCAAGGGATCAGCATTCTCAACTGGAGGAGGCACTAATCCCCTTCCTATCTTCCTTCACCGGGAAACCAGGGAGGACCCAGATGGCAGTTCACCATGTGGACACTGGGGACCATTCCCCCCGTTAGGCAATCCGCCTACCGGGTTTCCCAGGAGGTGCAGGCAGATATGAAGCGGGAAATTGATGAGATGCTGCATCTGGGTGTAATCCAAAAATCGCGGAGTGCGTGGGCCTCCCCTGTAGTCCTGGTGCCTAAAAAGGATCGAACGACCCGTTTCTGTGTGGACTACAGGAGGTTGAATGCCATCACAGTGTCTGATGCCTATCCCATGCCCCGCATTGATGAGTTGTTAGACCGACTGGCTGGTGCCCAGTACCTAACTATAATGGACCTGAGTCGGGGATACTGGCAAATACCAATGACAAGGGAGGCTCAAGAAAGGTCTGCATTTATCACCCCATTCGGGCTCTACGAGTCTAAGGTGATGCCCTTTGGCATGAAAAATGCCCCTGCCACCTTCCAGCGCTTGGTGAACCGGCTGCTTGAGGGGCTCGAAGGGTGTGCTGTTGCATACCTGGATGATATCGCTATCTTCAGCCCCACCTGGAAGGATCACCTACAGCACCTGTCGCAGGTGCTTAGGCGGATCCGAGATGCCGGCCTAACCATCAAGCCTGGCAAGTGTCAGATTGGTCTGAAAGAGGTACAATACCTAGGACACCGTGTTGGGGGGGGGACACTGAAGCCCGAGCCCAGTAAGGTGGATGCCATCCAGGCCTGGCCTCGCCCCAGGACCAAGAAGCAAGTCATGTCCTTCCTGGGTACCGCTGGGTACTATCGCAAGTTTGTACCCAATTACAGTGTCCTAGCAAAGCCTCTTACTGACCTGACCAAGAAGAAACTGCCACAAGTTGTCTCCTGGACTGACAACTGTGAGCAATCATTTGTAGCCCTCCAGGCTGCTCTCTCCAGCACTCCAGTCTTGCAAGCCCCCGACTTCAATAGAAGGTTTGTGGTACAGACCGATGCCAGTACATATGGCCTGGGTGCCGTGCTTAGCCAGGTAAACCTTGGTGGGGACGAGCATCCTGTGCTGTATCTCAGCCGCAAGCTTCTGCCCCGGGAGGTGGCATATGCCACCATCGAGAAAGAATGCCTAGCCATTGTGTGGGCTCTACAGAAGCTGCAGCCATACCTCTATGGCCGCAACTTCACCGTGGTAACAGACCACAATCCACTGACTTGGCTGCAACGCATGTCAGGGGAAAATGGACGGCTTCTCCGTTGGAGTCTAGCACTACAGCAATATGATTTCACGATTCAACACAAAAAGGGCAGTATGCATGGTAATGCTGATGGATTGTCTCGGCAGGGAGAGGATGCTCCAGGTCCGGGTTTGGTAGGCAATCCGTAAAGGATTGGCCTCCCACACCCGAACAAAAAAAAGGGAGGTGTGAGGAGGGACCTTAGTCCCACGTGGTGTAGCAACCATGATGTATAGCCATAGGCAAAGGAGTTGGGTGCTTTTCAGTACCTAGGGAAGCTGGGTGCTGAAATACCTTTGAAGTAGACTCCACAAAGGGCTGTTACACTTCTCCCCCAGGGGGTCTCTGATGCCCTACAGCCCCTCTGAAGCCAGAGCCAGCAAATGTTAATATTAGGAAATAAGGGGAGGAAACAGGCTTCACACCTCAGTAGCTCTAGGTGAAGGAGCTGGGTGCTGGAATACCTTTGCAGTAGACTTCAGAAAAGGTTTTTACACTTTCCCCCCAGGGGGTCTCTGATGTCCTACAGCCCTCTGGAGCCAGAGATAACGAGAGGAAACAGGCTTCACACCTCAGCAGCTCTTTCCCTTGTTACGGGTCCAAATGGTCGTAACTGACCTGATAAGTTTTGGAGGCAAAGCTAACATAAGAACGAAAAATGTAATTTAGGAATTATGAAAGACCTGTACGTCGCAGCCCGCGGACGAGGATATTTTATGGAACGTCGCATCCCCACAAATAAGATGCAGGGACCCCTACATTTGCACGACGCTCAGGAACCGAGAATTGCGTATCTCGGATCAGATGCGTCCAAAACTACTCATGCATGGGCTCAAAACACACGTAAAATCACAACAGGAAACATCGTTGTCATATTTTCATGGTGGGGCACACCCACATGGAGTTATGAAGGAAATATGTATTTCAGGGAATTATGTGTCCCAAGATAAGCCAGCCCCTAAGGGGGCTGGAAGGAACTAAAGGGGAGTTACCACCGTGAGAGTTTAAAAGTCGCACACAATGTGTGCTCCGGGTCAGCCCCTTGGAGGTCACTATACGTGAGGTCTGGTCCGCAGTTCTGGCGCGACTCCACGCCACAGAATGGTAACTCTCTTCTTTTAATCCCTGTTATTTTACTGTTTGTGATATCATATGTAAGTCTCTTGCCATTTATCTTGTAACATCATTTTCGTATTTTTTCTGTAAATAAGCACTGCTCTATTCTTTGAGAATTAAACTTTAAATTAATTAGTGAGCCTCGTCCGTGTTAACACGAAACCATATTCTCCGAAGATTGTATTCAGAAATCGGGTTCCAATTTACCGTAACCAAATTGGTGGTGGCAGCGTTTTGTATGCATATTGTAGAGCTCTGGAGTGCGTTAGAACTGACCAGGTTGGGGATTTGAGTTTCCGCTTCGCATGCGTGCAGAAGTCGGAGAACGCTAAATACAAACCAGCCTGTATTCTAACGACTGCCAGCTTGCAATACTGCAGAGTGTTTGAGGACCAGAGGTGGGATCGATAGGTATCGTCCCTTCCCCTCTCTCCTCTTGTCCAGTGAGGGACAAATTGTTAATAAGTGCAGGGCCAGGTGGGTTGCTGTAGAGTTGTGGCTGTGGCTCATGGTCGCTTTTCAGGAGTCTGGAAAGTTGGGTACCAGTCACTCCACAACCTAAGAGCCTTTCCTTCCTCGCCCTCGCCCTGCGTACGTGACACCCCCCCTCCCCTCTCCCTCCCCTCTCCTCCCTTCTCCCCTTTTCCTCCTACCCTCTCCCCCTCCTACTCCTTCCCTCTTTCCCCTCCCCTCTCCTCTGCTCCTCTTTCCCTCTCTCCTCCTTCTCCCCACTCCCCCCCTCCCCTCTCCCCTCCCCTCCACTCCTCCCCCTCCTTTCCTCCCCCC
Source organism: Eleutherodactylus coqui (assembly GCA_035609135.1). Classification (NCBI taxonomy): domain Eukaryota; kingdom Metazoa; phylum Chordata; class Amphibia; order Anura; family Eleutherodactylidae; genus Eleutherodactylus; species Eleutherodactylus coqui. The sequence continues at coordinate 5,025,442 of CM069415.1, forward strand.
TCCTTCTCCTCCCCTCTCCCCCTCCTCTCCTCCCCTCTCCCCCTCCTCCTCCTCTCCTCTCCCCCTCCTCCTCCTCTCCTCTCCCCCTCCTCCTCCTCTCCTCTCCCCTCCTCCTCCTCTCCTCTCCCCCTCCTCCTCCTCTCCTCTCCCCTCCTCTCCCCTCCTCCTCCTCTCCTCTCCTTTCCTCCTCCCCTCTCCCCCCTCCTCCTCCCCTCACCTCCCCCCTCCTGCTCCCCTCTCCTGCTCCCCTCTCCTCCCCCCTCCTGCTCCCCTCTCCTCCCTTCCTCCTCCTTCTCTCTCCCCTCCTCCTTCCCTCTCCGCTACTCCCCTCCTCCTCCCCTCTCCGCTCCTCCCCTCCTCCTTCCCACTTCCTTCCTCCTACCCCCTCCCCTCCTCCTCCTCCTCCCCTTCTCCCCTAATCCCATCCTCCTCCTCCCCTCTCCCCTCCTTTCCTCTCCTCTCTCCCCTCCTTTCCTCCCCTCTCCTCCTCCTCCCCTCTCCTCCTCCTCCCCTCTCCTCTGCTCCTCTTTCCCTCTCTCCTCCTTCTCCCCACTCCCCCCCCTCCCCTCTCCCCTCCCCCTCCACTCCTCCCCCTCCTTTCCTCCCCCCTCCTTCTCCTCCCCTCTCATCTTTCTCCCCCTCCTCCCCTCACTCCCCCTCCTCCTTTTCTCCCCCTCCTCCCCTCTCTCCCCCTCTCCTCTCCTCCTCTCCTCCTCTTCCCCTCTCCTCTCCCCCTTTTCCCCTCCCCTCTCCTCTCCCCCTTTTCCCCTCCCCTCTCCTCTCCCTCCTCTCCCCTCTCCTCTCCTCTCCCCTCTCCTCTCCTCCTCTTCCCTCTCCTCTCCCCCTTTTCCCTTCTCCTCTCCCCCTCTTCCCTGCTCCTCTTTCCCTCTCTCCTCCTTCTCCTCACTCCCCTCCTCCCCTCTCCCTCCCCTCCACTCCTCCCTCTCCACTCCTCCCCCTCCTTCTCCTCCCCTCTCCTCTTTCTCCCCCTCCTCCCCTCTCTCCCCTCCTCCTTTTTCTCCCTCCTCCCCTCTCTCCCCCTCTCCTCTCCTCCTCTTCCCCTCTCCTCTCCCCCTTTTTCCCTCCCCTCTCCCCTCCTCCTCCCCTCTCCCCTCCTCCTCCTCTCTCCCCCCTCCTCCTCCTCTCTCCCCCCTCCTCCTCCTCTCTCCCCCTCTCCTCCTCCTCTCTCCCCCCTCTCCTGCTCCCCTCTCCCCCCTCCTCTCCCCCTCTTCCCCTCTCCGCTCCCCCTCTTCCCCTCTCCGCTCCCCCTCTTCCCCTCTCCGCTCCCCCTCTTCCCCTCCCCTCTCCGCCCCCCCTCTTCCCCTCATCCTCTCCTCCTCTTCCCCTCTCCTCTCCTCCTCTTCCCCTCTCCTCTCCTCCTCTTCCCCTCTCCCCTCCTCCTCTTCCCCTCTCCCCTCCTCCTCTTCCCCTCTCCCCTCCTCCTCTTCCCCTCTCCCCTCCTCCTCTTCCCCTCCTCCTCTTGCCCTCTCCCCTCCTCCTCTCCTCTCCCCCTCCCCTCTCCTCCTCTCCCCCCTCCTTTCCTCCCCTCCTCCCTACCCCTCCTCCTCTTTTCCACTCCCCTCCTCCTCCCCCCTCCTCCTCCTCCTCCCCTCTCCCCTTCCCTCTCCTCTCCTCTCCCCCTCTCCTCTCCTCACATCTCCCCCTCCCCTCTCCTCACATCTCCCCTCCCCTCTCCTCACATCTCCCCCTCCCCTCTCCTCCTCTCTCCCTTCCTTTCCTCTCCTCTCCCCTCCCCTCGTCCTCCACTCCTCTCCCCCTCCCCTCCTCCTCCTCTCCTCTCGCCTCTTCCCCTCTCCCTTCCTCCTCTCTCCACTCCTCAACTCTCCCCTCCACCTCCATCCCCTCTTCGCTCCTCCTCCTCTCTCCCTCCCCCTCTCCCCCCTCCTCTCCTCCCCTTTCCCCCTCCTCCTCTCCTCTCCTCTCCACCCCTCTCCACTCCTCCTCCTCCAACCCTCTCCCCTCCTCCTCCTATCCCAACACCTCCTCTCTTTTCCCCTCCTCATCCACCTCTCCTTTCCACTCCTCCTCCTCCCATCTCCCCTCCTCCCCTCACCCTGCATCCTCCTCTCCTCCCCTCTCCCCCTCCTTCTCCTCCCTTCTCCTTCCTCCCCCTCCTTCTCCTCCCTTCTCCCCCCTCCCCTTTACTCTCCTCCCCTCTCCTCCTCGCCTCTCCTCCCCTCTCCTCCTCGCCTCTCCTCCCCTCTCCTCCTCGCCTCTCCTCCCCTCTCCTCCTCGCCTCTCCTCCCCTCTCCTCCTCGCCTCTCTCCCCTCTCCCCCCTCCCCTCTCCTCTCGCGTCTCCTCTCGCCTCTTCCCCTCCTATCCCCTCCTCCTCCTATCCACTCCTCATCCACCTCTCCTTTCCCCTCCTCCTCCTCTCCTCCCCTCTTTCCCTCCTCCTCCCATCTCCCCTCCTCCACCTCCCCTCCTCCTCCCCTCTCTCTCCATCCTCTTACCCTCTCCCCTCCCTTCCTCCTTCTCAATCCCTCCCCCTCCTTCTCCTCCCCCTCTCCCGCTCCTTCTCCTCCCCTCTCCCCCTCCTTCTCCTCCCCTCTCCCCCTCCTTCTCCACCCTTCTCCCCCCCTCCCCCTCCTTCTCCTCCCCTCTCCCCCCTCCCCTTTCCTCTCCTCCCTCCCCTTTTCTCTCCTCCCCTCTCCCCCTCCCCTCTCCTCCTCACCTCTCCTCTCCTCTCTCCCCTCCTTTCCTCTGCTCTCCTTTCCCCTTCGCCTCCTCTCGCCTCTTCCCCTCTCCCCCCTCCCCTCTCCCTCCCCTCCTCCTCCTCCCTTCTCCCCTTTTCCTCCTACCCTCTCCCCCTCCTACTCCTTCCCTCTTTCCCCTCCCCTCTCCTCCTCCTCCCCTCTCCTCTGCTCCTCTTTCCCTCTCTCCTCCTTCTCCCACTCCCCCCCTCCCCTCTCCCCTCCCCTCCACTCCTCCCCCTCCTTTTCCTCCCCCCTCCTTCTCCTCCCCTCTCCCCCTCCTCCTCCTCTCCTCTCCCCCTCCTCCTCCTCTCCTCTCCCCTCCTCTCCCCTCCTCCTCCTCTCCTCTCCTTTCCTCCTCCCCTCTCCCCCCTCCTCCTCCCCTCACCTCCCCCCTCCTCCTTCCCTCACCCCTCCTCCTCCTTCCCTCTCCGCTACTCCCCTCCTCCTCCCCTCTCCGCTCCTCCCTCCTCCTCCTCCCCTCCTCCTTCCCACTTCCTTCCTCCTACCCCCTCCCCTCCTCCTCCTCCTCCCCTCCTTTCCTCTCCTCTCTCCCCTCCTTTCCTCTCCGCTCCTTCCTCTCCTCTCATCCCCTCCTTTCCCTCTCCTCTCTCCTCTCCTTTCCTTTCTCCTCCTCTCGCCTCTTCCCCTCTCCCCTCCTCCCCTCTCCCTCCCCTCTTCCCCTCTCCCTCCCCTTCTCCTCCTCCCCTCTCCACCTCCTTTTCCTTCCCTCTCCCCCCTCCTTCTCCTTCCCTCTTTCCCCTCCCCTCCTCCTCCTCCTCCCGTCTCCTCTGCTCCTCTTTCCCTCTCTCCCCACTCCCCTCCTCCCCTCTCCCCTCCCCTCCACTCCTCCCCCTCCTTCTCCTCCCTCTCCTCTTTCCCCCCTCCTCCTTTTCTCCCCATCCACCCCTCTCTCCCCCTCTCCTCTCCTCCTCTTCCCTCTCCTCTCCTCCTCTTCCCCTCTCCTCTCCCCCTCTTCCCCTCTCCTCTCCCCCTCTTCCCCTCTCCCTTTCCCCCTCTTCCCCTCTCCCCTTCTCCTCCTCCCCTCTCCCCCTCCTTCTCCTTCCCTCTCCCCCTCCTTCTCCTTCCCTCTTTCCCCTCCCCTCTCCTCCTCCTTCCCTCTCCTCCTCCTCCCCTCTCCTCTGCTCCTTTTTCCCTCTCTCCTCCTTCTCCCCACTCCCCCTCCTCCCACTCCCCTCCTCCCCTCTCCCCTCCCCTCCACTCCTCCCCTCCTTCTCCTCCCCCCTCCTTCCCCTCCCCTCTCCTCTCCTCCTCTTCCCCTCCCCTCTCCTCCTCTTCCCCTCACTCTCCTCTCCTCCTCTTCCCCTCCCCTCTCCTCTCCTCCTCTTCCCCTCCCCTCCCCTCTCCTCCTCTTCCCCTCTCCTCTCCTCTCCTCCTCTTCCCCTCGCCTCTCCTCCTCTTCCCCTCTCCTCCTCTTCCCCTCTCCTCTCCTCCTCTTCCCCTCGCCTCTCCTCCTCTTCCCCTCTCCTCCTCTTCCCCTCTCCTCTCCTCCTCTTCCCCTCTCCTCTCCTCCTCTTCCCCTCTCCTCTCCTCCTCTTCCCCTCTCCTCCTCTTCCCCTCTCCTCTCCTCCTCTTCCCCTCTCCTCTCCTCCTCTTCCCCTCTCCCCCTCTTCCCCTCTCCTCTCCTCCTCTTCCCCTCTCCTCTCCTCCTCTTCCCCTCTCCCCCTCTTCCCCTCTCCCCTCCCCCTCTTCCCCTCTCCCCTCCCCCTCTTCCCCTCTCCCCTCCCCCTCTTCCCCTCTCCCCTCCTCCTCTTCCCCTCTCCCCTCCCCCTCTTCCCCTCCCCCTCTTCCCCTCTCCCCTCCCCCTCTTCCCCTCTCCCCTCCTCCTCTTCCCCTCTCCCCTCCTCCTCTTCCCCTCTCCCCTCCCCCTCTTCCCCTCTCCCTCTTCCCCTCTTCCCCTCTCCCTCTTCCCCACCTTCCCTCCTCCTCTTCCCCTCTTCCCTCCCCCTCCTCCCCTCCTCCTCTTCCCCTCTTCCCTCCCCATCCTCGCCTCCTCCTCTTCCCCTCTTCCCTCCCCATCCTCGCCTCCTCCTCTTTCCCTCCCCCTCTTCCCCTCTTCCCCTCTCTCCTCACCCTCTTCCCCTCTCTCCTCCCCCTCTTCCCCTCTTCCCCTCTCTCCTCCCCTCTTCCCCTCTCCCCTCCCCCTCTTCCCCTCTCCCCCTCTCCCCTTCTTCCTCTCGACCCTCCCCCTCTTCGCCTCTCCCCTCTCCCTCTTCCCCTCTTCCCTCCCCCTCCTCCCCTCCTCCTCTTCCCCTCTTCCCTCCCCCTCTTCCCCTCTTCCCTCCCCCTCTTCCCCTCTTCCCTCCCCCTCCTCCCCTCCTCCTCTTCCCCCCTCCCCTCCTCCTCTTCCCCTCTCCCCTCGTCCTCTTCCCCTCTCTCCTCCCCCTCTTCCCCTCCCCCTCTTCCCCTCTTCCCCTTTCTCCTCCCCCTCTTCCCCTCTTCCCCTTTCTCCTCCCCCTCTTCCCCTCTCTCCTCCCCCTCTTCCCCTCTCTCCTCCCCCTCTTCCCCTCTTCCCCTCTCTCCTCCCCCTCTTCCCCTCTCTCCTCCCCCTCTTCCCCTCTCTCCTCCCCCTCTTCCCCTCTCTCCTCCCCCTCTTCCCCTCTCTCCTCCCCCTCTTCCCCTCTTCCCTCCCCTCCTCCTCCCCCTCTTCCCTCCCCCTCCTCCCATCCTCCTCTTCCCCTCTTCCCTCCCACTCCTCCTCTCCCCTCTTCCCTCCCCATCCTCCCCTCCTCCTCTTCCCCTCTTTCCTCCTCCTCTTCCCCTCTTTCCTCCTCCTCTTCCCCTCTCTCCTCCCCCTCTTCCCCTCTTCCCATCTCTCCTCACCCTCTTCCCCTCTTCCCCTCTCCCCTCCCCCTCTTCCCCTCTCCCCTCCCCCTCTTCCCCACTCCCCTCCCCCTCTTCCCCTCTCCCCTCCTCCTCTTCCCCTCTCCCCCTCTCGCCTCTTCGCCTCTTCCCCTCCCCCTCTTCCCCTCTCCCCTCCCCCTCTTCCCCTCTCCCCTCCCCCTCTTCCCCTCTTCCCTCCCCTCTTCCCCTCTTCCCTCCCCCTCCTCCCCTCTTCCCTCCCCATCCTCCCCTCCTCCTCTTCCCCTCTTCCCTCCCCCTCCTCCCCTCCTCCTCTTCCCCTCTCCCCTTCCCCTCTTCCCCTCTTCCCCTCTCTCCTCCCCCTCTTCCCCTCTTCCCTCTTCCCCTCTTCCCCTCTTCCCCTCTCCCCTCCTCCTCTTCCCCTCTCCCCTCCCCCTCTTCCCCTCCCCCTCTTCCCCTCTTCCCCTCTTCCCCTCTTCCCCTCTTCCCCTCTTCCCCTCTTCCCCTCTCCCCTCCTCCTCTTCCCCTCTCCCCTCCCCCTCTTCCCCTCCCCCTCTTCCCCTCTTCCCCTCTTCCCCTCTCCCTCTTCCCCTCTTCCCCTCCTCCCCTCCTCCTCTTCCCCTCTTCCCTCCCCATCCTCCCCTCCTCCTCTTCCCCTCTTCCCTCCCCATCCTCCCCTCCTCCTCTTCACCTCCCCCTCTTCCCCTCTTCCCCTCTCTCCTCACCCTCTTCCCCTCTCTCCTGCCCCTCTTCCCCCTCTCTCCTGCCCCTCTTCCCCTCTCTCCTGCCCCTCTTCCCCTCTCTCCTGCCCCTCTTCCCCTCTCCCCTCCCCCTCTTCCCCTCTCCCCCTCTCCCCTTCTTCCTCTCGACCCTCCCCCTCTTCGCCTCTTCCCTCCCCCTCCTCCCCTCTTCCCCTCTTCCCTCCCCCTCTTCCCCTCTTCCCTCCCCCTCTTCCCCTCTTCCCTCCCCCTCTTCCCCTCTTCCCTCCCCCTCCTCCCCTCCTCCTCTTCCCCTCTCCCTCGTCCTCTTCCCCTCTCTCCTCCCCCTCTTCCCCTCCCCCTCTTCCCCTTTCTCCTCCCCCTCTTCCCCTCTCTCCTCCCCCTCTTCCCCTCTCTCCTCCCCCTCTTCCCCTCTTCCCCTCTCTCCTCCCCCTCTTCCCCTCTCTCCTCCCCCTCTTCCCCTCTCTCCTCCCCCCTCTTCCCCTCTCTCCTCCCCCTCTTCCCCTCTCTCCTCACCCTCTTCCCCTCTCTCCCCCCCCCTCTTCCCTCCCCCTCCTCCCCCTCTTCCCTCCCCCTCCTCCCATCCTCCTCTTCCCCTCTTCCCCTCTTCCCTCCCCATCCTCCCCTCCTCCTCTTCCCCTCTTTCCTCCTCCTCTTCCCCTCTCTCCTCCCCCTCTTCCCCTCTTCCCCTCTCTCCTCACCCTCTTCCCCTCGTCCCATCTCCCCTCCCCCTCTTCCCCTCTCCCCTCCCCCTCTTCCCCTCTCCCCTCCTCCTCTTCCCCTCCCCCTCTTCCTCTCTCCCTCCTCCTCTTCCCCTCTTCCCCTCTCCCTCCCCTCTTCCCCTCTTCCCTCCCCCTCCTCCCCTCTTCCCTCCCCATCCTCCCCTACTCCTCTTCCCCTCTTCCCTCCCCCTCCTCCCCTCCTCCTCTTCCCCTCTTCCCCTTCCCCTCTTCCCCTCTCTCCTCCCCCTCTTCCCCTCTTCCCCTCTTCCCCCCTCTTCCCCTCTTCCCTCCCCCTCCTCCCCTCCTCCTCTTCCCCTCTCCCCTTCCCCTCTTCCCCTCTCTCCTCCCCCTCTTCCCCTCTTCCCCTCTTCCCCTCTCTCCTCCTCCTCTTCCCTCTTCCCCTCCCCCTCCTCCCCCCCTCTTCCCCTCTTCCCTCCCCCTCCTCCCCTCCTCCTCTTCCCCTCTTCCCTCCCCTCCTCCTCTTCCCCTCTTCCCTCCCCCTCCTCCCCTCCTCCTCTTCCCCTCTTCCCTCCCCCTCCTCCCCTCCTCCTCTTCACCTCCCCCTTTTCCCCTCTTCCCCTCTCTCCTCACCCTCTCCCCTCTTCCCCTCTCTCCTCCCCCTCGTCCCTCTTCCCCTCTCTCCTCCCCCTCGTCCCCCTCTTCCCCTCTCTCCTCCCCCCTCTTCCCCTCTTCCCCTCTCCCCTCCCCCTCTTCCCCTCTTCCCCTCTCTCCTCCCCCTCCTCCCCCTCTTCCCCTCTTCTCTCCCCCTCCTCCCCTCCTCCTCTTCCCCTCTTCCCTCCCCTCCTCCTCTTCCCCTCTTCCCTCCCCCTCCTCCCCTCCTCCTCTTCCCCTCTTCCCTCCCCCTCCTCCCCTCCTCCTCTTCACCTCCCCCTTTTCCCCTCTTCCCCTCTCTCCTCACCCTCTTCCCCTCTTCCCCTCTCTCCTCCCCCTCGTCCCCTCTTCCCCTCTCTCCTCCCCCTCGTCCCCTCTTCCCCTCTCTCCTCCCCCTCTTCCCCTCTTCCCCTCTCCCTCCCCCTCTTCCCCTCTTCCCCTCTCTCCTCCCCCTCCTCCCCCTCTTCCCCTCTTCTCTCCCCCTCCCTCCCTCCTCCTCTTCCCCTCTTCCCTCCCCTCCTCCTCTTCCCCTCTTCCCTCCCCTCCTCCTCTTCCCCTCTTCCCTCCCCCTCCTCCCCTCCTCCTCTTCCCCTCTTCCCTCCCCCTCCTCCCCTCCTCCTCTTCCCCTCTCCTTCCCCCTCCTCCCCTCCTCCTCTTCCCCTCTTCCCTCCCCCTCCTCCCTTCCTCCTCTTCCCCTCTTCCCTCCCCCTCCTCCCCTCCTCCTCTTCACCTCCCCTCTTTCCCCTCTTCCCCTCTCTCCTCCCCCTCTTCCCCTCTTCCCTCCCCCTCCTCCCCTCTTCCCTCCCCATCCTCCCCTACTCCTCTTCCCCTCTTCCCTCCCCCTCCTCCCCTCCTCCTCTTCCCCTCTCCCCTCCCCCTCTTCCCCTCTTCCCCTCTTCCCCCCTCTTCCCCTCTTCCCTCCCCCTCCTCCCCTCCTCCTCTTCCCCTCTCCCCTTCCCCTCTTCCCCTCTCTCCTCCCCCTCTTCCCCTCTTCCCCTCTTCCCCTCTCTCCTCCCCCTCTTCCCCTCTTCCCCTCTTCCCCTCTCTCCTCCTCCTCTTCCCCTCTTCCCTCCCCCTCCTCCCCCTCTTCCCCTCTTCCCTCCCCCTCCTCCCTCCTCCTCTTCCCCTCTTCCCTCCCCTCCTCCCCTCTTCCCCTCTTCCCTCCCCCTCCTCCCCTCCTCCTCTTCCCTCTTCCTCCCCCTCCTCCCCTCCTCCTCTTCCCCTCTTCCCTCCCCTCCTCCTCTTCCCCTCTTCCCTCCCCCTCCTCCCCTCCTCCTCTTCCCCTCTTCCCTCCCCCTCCTCCCCTCCTCCTCTTCACCTCCCCCTTTTCCCCTCTTCCCCTCTCTCCTCACCCTCTTCCCCTCTTCCCCTCTCTCCTCACCCTCTTCCCCTCTTCCCCTCTCTCCTCCCCCTCGTCCCCTCTTCCCCTCTCTCCTCCCCCTCGTCCCCTCTTCCCCTCTCTCCTCCCCCTA